>JBBDHG010000039.1:610000-2087500 GCA_037951165.1 Lophius americanus | reverse complement strand
GCATCAAGCAGTTGTGACTTGACTTTTCATGTAAGCCGTCTAGGAAATAGTCTCTATTATTTATTTTCTTCAAAGTACTTTATGAACATACTGAGTCCAACGCATGTGGGATAGGATTAGGGTTATGGATCACACCTGTGTCGCCTAAGACTCAACTACTCTTTAATAAAACGTACTGTTTTTTTTTTTACATTTTGTTGCTTGTTACATTATTATGTTCATCTATATTGTTGTTATTAATAATGATAAATATTAGGAATATAGTTGTACTATATTATTATTTATTCATGTTACTTTCTTCTACTATAATGCTATTATGATTATTACTATTATTATTATTATTATTAAGATTATTTTTATTAGTAGTAGTAGTAGTTGTATTAGTAATAGGATCAGTTTATTATTGGTTTATCATTAAATATTTATTTTCTTCTTATTTGTATATGACGTTTCTAGTATTTTGTGCGCACTGTGTTGTGAAGCTGTGATGAAGCTGAATGGTGAAATGATGATGACTCTGAGCGACGGGGTTGTGACTAACCCCTCACATTGGTAAAGTCCGAGGACGCCATGGTAAGGAGAAGCAGACGTGTCACTGCTAATTCAGGCGCAGCTCCCTCATCTCTACACCCACATTCCTTTTTATTTTTTATATTCCATCGCATCATACTTTGCTGCTCCTCTCTCTCTCTATTTCTTTCTCTACTGCAGTGGCCCTCAATAGAGTAGAAAAGTGTCCAATGTTTGGTCAGCACGTGTAAAGGAGTCATCTCCATGCCAATGATGCGGCGATGTGCTGTTACTGGGTCACTGACACAACAGCTAAAAGCAACAGAGTGCTCACTCAGAGCGGCGTGGGTGATGGGTAAGCACAAGATGCCTTTTCTCTCATTAAACAGCCGTGTTTGACACAAAAAATAGTTTTTCATTCCTGAGATTCCTTGATATATTCGTTTACCATTCAATAGAGGGTTTTTTTAATTGTCAAAATGGAAATGGCATTTTATTTTAGTATGTATTTTTGTTGTTTTGAATGAAAAGGACACTTTGCTTTGAATATAACAGTATTACGGCGTGTGGCTTGACCCACTTTAATAAATGGACCTGTGACTCATTGAAAACATTTTTGTGGCCCTCTAATATTGGTATTCGAGTATCCCTGGCCTACTGTTTTGTCAAACTCTCGTCACGCTCCATCCTATTTGTGGAGGTCAGGCCCGGCGGTTCTGATAGGAGTGGACAGGTGGCTGTGTGCTGCTGAGGCTTCTAGACGGACGTTTGAGCCCGTCTGGATTGTCGCTGTCACAAACGCACACGCATCCACCCCAAACCCCGCCGCTACTGCCAACATGCCAAAACACCATCAAGAAGGGAACTTTGAAACGCCTGCCAAAGTCACTCCTTTTCTTCCTGTTGCTCTTTTCCTCTCCCTCGTTCACCCTCCCTGCGCTCCTCCTCTCCTCTGCTGGCCTCCTGATGACCTCACCAGGGCGGACTATTACCAAAGAGGAAGCTAAATCATGGTGGGGTAATGGAACATGCCACCTTCAGCGTGAAGCCAAACACACTCAGACTGAAATAGAGGCCTCTCCCCTTCTCTCTCTCTCTCTCTCTCCTGCCAGTGTTTCTGAAATATAAGGCTGATGTTCCTGTTAGCCCTGCGGATGTAGATGGGATGTCGGCCAATGGCAGCAGCCGGGGTCGGGAACCGGGCTCGGTTAACTAACGTTTCACCTCCAGCCCTGGTTGTCATCGAGGCGTGGGGTATCGACTCAGGAAACATGGGCTCCTTTTCTTGACTGATTCATCTATTACGTGTATGTGAAAACAAAGAGCAAGGACATTTCTGTAAACCAACCAGGGAATTATCTTTTGTCTTCATGGTTGTCAACTTTTAGTTCTTCTCACTCCATTATCTTGCAGAACCACTGATGGTGCAACATAAAAAAAAATAATAATAATTGTTCTTATTAATAGGTATGCTGAATTCTTTTTTTTTTTTTTTGTCTTTTTTTAGATTCTTCTGAAAGCGACTGTCCTGACTTTAACTCTTACGATGTTTGTCATTTATGTCGGTTAAAAAAAGGAATTACTCATCAATTAAATGGACGGTCTTAACAAAGCAATGCAAAATAAAAGTAAAAATAAAAAAATAAATGAAATGTTAAAATTTTTTTAAGTTAGGTCTATATACTGTGATAAATCAATACATCCCCTAGATGGCAGTGACGAGTCAAAAATATAAAAACAATATAGTAGTGGCAGTAGGGGATATTTTGCTTTCTTTTTTTTTTTTTAGCTATTCAATAAAAAAGAGACAAAAGCAGTTTTGTATAGTCTAGGATGTGCTTGTAACAGGGATTTTTAACCACAATGATATTTTCCTGGTTAATAAGATTATATATTATTAAATATACTTCCAATAAAAAATAAAGCCTAGGTTTTTTTAATTAAATATAGGAAATAGAAAAATAAAAATCATGTCCAGCTTCAACGTTTTTGAGCTTACAGATAAAACCCTGTAGTTCCAGCAGTCACGTCTCAAACAGCAAAAGACCCTGACAGCATTATTGTCAGTATTTCATTTGATTTCTGTGGTGGGATGAGAAATCATGACAGGTTATCCTCAAACATCATTCAGAGTTAGACTTGAAATTGATTTGCCACCTCAGCAAAGGGACGGTCACAATTCAATGTCCAAACAGGGAGAACCAGTCGGCACAGAGAAGTGGCATCAAGATTTCATTATAGGCCAACCATTTTTTGACTTAGATAGATAACTTATTGGACACCTGCAGGCTTGCTGGTCTCCGCTGGAATATATCTTCCATCTTGGGTTTTGTCCATACGGAGAAATAGTAGGAAATGTATACATTTGACCCAGTTAAGCTGCACCAACCAGACCAGTCCAGGACCAGCTGGATTTAATCTGACCGGGCAGAGGACACTCGTTCAGCTCCATCTCTCATGTCTCAAATGTCCATCTGCTGGGACTCTCATCCTCATTTCCCCCATTCCAAAATCTATCCCCCATCTCTAGCCTAACCTTTTTAGATCCAATACTATCCTGCATTCTTCTCTCCACTCCAGCCTTCCAGAAGCGTTGACAATCCGTTCAGTGACAAATCCACCTAGAAGCTGATTCTGGACCTTACAACCCGTTGTTCTGACAAGGAAAACTCTCTTCTGACTGACCGCACGCAGTTGGCACAGGGCCACCTTTACGACTTGTGGCAAGGATTGTTGATCATTGAAACTAATATCTAATAGATATAACTTCAACAAATATAGATAACTAAGATCCAGATAGGCCTTAATTAATTAAATATTCTCTTCTATCACCACTGCCTACTCCACAAACATTTACTATTATGAATCATCACCTTATCTATAAACTATAACTTTTGCATCGACCCTTTTTGCTTCTTGCGTGATCGTTTAGCGACATTCGTCCTGCATGATCACAGTGCGGATAAATAAATGGACGGAGGCAGGCGTCCTGTCTGTTCCTTGATTGAAGAGAAAAACGGAGGTGAACTAACAATTATGATTATTCGATATATCACTGACTACTTTGATGAATTTCATAATTTAATTCATCATTGGTTACTGCATTCCTAATTCTGGGTGGTGCACATTTTTTTTTAAACGAGTTTCAGTTGCTTCTTCTACTGTAAAAATGATAATCATGATAAAACTATGATGTTACTATATGCCAGAAAAATCGATGATATTATGGAACTCAAAAACCAATCCGTGGATTATTTCATTATTTCATATTTTCATATCTCCATAGAAATTAGTCGGCGGAAGACATGGACTGATTTTGGGAAAGTTCAGTTTAATATTTCCGAAACTATGGGGAGCTTTATCTCCAGAACTTTTCGGGCCATCATTTTTTCAAAAGTCAAAATTCAGTGACTATGAACCGACTCAATGAGATCCATCTTGTTTTTATGAAATTTTATTCTAATAGTTCATATTTTACTCACTAGCAGGAGTTTTTTCAACAAAAACACTTTTTAAAGGACATTACTTCAAATCTAATATGAGAAGTTCAATCAGGCGGATTGCTTGCACAATGCAGAGGACTTGGGGCTTTCCGGGGATATACCCTTGCTACCTGGGATCATATAGCATCAGCGTAGCCCTAGTTTTTCACATATACACAGTACAAATTGTTAAATAATTTTTCTGCATTTGACCCATCCCTGAGAAGCAGAGGGTCGCTGCTGTGAATCGCCCTGGGAGCATATTTGAGAAAGCCCCCACGGACATGCAGACCATGGAGCCCGAGATAGAACTGTCAATCTTCCCATTGGTTCCTGACCCCTGTACCCACTGAGATTCAGTCGCCCCTCTCTGTACGTTTACCATAACCTCTTTGTTCCATTATTCACCACGTTGCGTGAGAAAGTGAACACATGACAGTACTGATAATGAATAGTTAAAGTGACAACTTCTGGCCTGGCTCCCATCCTGGATCGTGTCTTAACATCGTCTCTACTGACACATCTGAACCATTTTCAGATCATTTTCACAGTCAATGTTTGACTTCTTTGGAATGCTAAACTGAACGGCTACACTGTATTCATGAGATGAAAATAGGCTCAAGCAGGACAGATTAGCCAGTGTGTGCATGTGTGTGTGTGTAAGAGTGTGTGTTTGATACACTCCTATCTACATCTGATGGTGCCAGTGTCGCCGTTACAGCTTTTTTCACCCTGAAACATGCCACAATTGTTTTATGGATTATAAATGAAGTCATTATTTTCGGCGCTCATTAACTTCAGGTCCTAATTACACAAAATTAATATTGTTTCCCGACAAAGACATCCGCCCTGGCAAATTGGCAATTGACCTCCTCGGTCAATCTGGAGAGAGGGACAGAGTGATGAGGGGAAGCATAAACAGCGGAGGGGAGAAGGAGACGACGATGACAGCTGCTCTGGTTGATCAGATCCGGATATATAAAATAAAAATGTTGATGTTAGTCAATTTTTGTAAAGCCTCCTTGGGAAAAATGGATGTTGGCTCTATAGAGGGATTTTTTCATTTTCAGGTTGTTGCTGGGAAACTGTTGTGTGTCTTGAAAAATTGAGGATCATACACATTATATAGAAAGAAAAGGCAATGGAGCGTTAAAAAAAAATCATGGCATATTTAGAGTCGTCTCTCCTCCCAGGAAGTTATCACTCCAGAGCCAGCAGCGACCTCACCAGTTTACCTGTCAATGGTTTCACGAGTCAGGTCTTCATGCTTTCTTTGGCTGGTGAGGTTGTTTTTTTACTGTGCTTTCACAAAAATCACAAAGAACTGCCCAAAATATCTCCTCAAACTATAACTATGTAAACATGGAAACTCCCAATGTAAAAGTGCAAAATGAATATTACTCATAATTCTACATACACATTTCATACATACACATACATAAACACATCATACTGTGGCAACGTGGCAAGTGCTTGAAACCACTCTATGTTTATACAGTCATACAGTCGAGGTTCATATAGTCAAACAGTCCAGGTTAATACAGTGAAACAGTCCTGGTTCATGTATTAGAACAGTCCAGGTAAATACAGCGAAACAGTCCTGGTTCATACAGTGAAATCATTATCATTATTTTCTTTAGTACTACAAAACACTCTACACTCTAGAAATAAAATTGGCAAGATGTACTCCACCTTCATCACTTCTGCTAAAAACCAGGCATGGTTTATGTCCGGAAGGAGCCATATGGGTAGAATACAAGACACAGAGCTTGATATGTTCGGAGTGGGAGTTTGGGACAAACCACAGGCGTCAGCTAAAAAGTCCACATAGTTCCCCAGTGAACAATGGCTGACAGACGAAAAGTCGAGGATTTGTTGATAACTGGAACTTGTCAGTGGAGACAAACTGCTGCACAAAAGGAACAAATCGGACAGAGACAAAGAACAAAAGCGTGCATGAGGCAGAGAGAGAGAGACGCAAGAGACAAGGCTGCCTTATAAAAGAGATCCATGCTTCTAAAGAGGCGTGTTAAATGTCACACACCTCCTCAACTGTGAGATAAGAGGGGAGTTCATTTATAGCCTCCTTATATCCTCTGGATCACACCCTTATGGATGCACACATACAGCAGACACGGGCTTGTCACCGAGTCCACAGCTCATAGACAAAGATCCGTTAGAAGACACCCAGTGTGAACAAAGTATCTGCAGATGCAACACCTCAGAGGCAAAGCCTCACACATCAACAACATAATATTTCATTTTTCAACTGCACAATTCAAGAAAATAAAAAAAAGCCTTGTTTCTAGCAAGAGCATCTTATCATTTGTGTCAAAATAAAGATAAACTCTTAAGCATGTTTTACATTAGTAAAGTAATCCTATTTTAAGAGAAAATGTCTTACTTTTTCTTCTTTCAGCTAACATTGAGCTCTTTTCAATCAGTTACGAGATACAACGATGGTTTAGATAATATCCCAGCAGAGGACCATGTTTTATGTCCTTATTTAAAGAAAAAATAAATTAAGTTAATGAACGAATTTGTGTGAATTTTTTCGTAAATAAAGCAATGTAGCTGCGTATGTTGAGCCATGATGTTACTATTACGTTTTAGCAAATTTTTTCTCTTTATCATTAATCGATGAAGGAAAGAAAAGATTTTTTAAATCAACTCCGCCAAGAGACTTAAATACTTTTTTCGCCTTTTTAAATCAGTCTAAATAAATTACTTTTCATGGCTTTTAATTAGCAAAACGTGTCTGCATTGCAGAAACTCAGCTTCGAAAATAAACAATTTAGAAAAAATAAAACTAGGTCTATGCTGTCGTCCCTGACAACAAGGGTATATTTGTTAAAATCCCCTGCATTGTACAAGTAATAGCCCTGATTGAACTCCTCAAATTAAATACAAAAATTAGGTCTAAAAAACAGTTATTTTGTTTTAAAGAAAAGAAGCTCCTCCTCAGGAGTAAAATATGAACTATTAGAGTAAGACAGTACGTATACAAGATAGATCACCTTCAGTCGATTCAAGTAAATGACATTTAGACTAAATCAGACCTACAGTTGAGTATTTATGAATAAAGAAATGGAGATAAATCAATGGAGATAAAGCTCCCCCTAGTGACCTTTTCTTGACTTTTTTGGGAATAGAATTGGGGCTATATTACTTAAAATAAGCAAATTTATTAATTATATAAAGAACAGGGAAAAATTGGACTCGCCAAGATTTCTTAAAACAAGTAAAATATCTAGCCTCAAAGAGGCCAAATTAAACAAAGTACATTTAAGCTCATTATGTTTTAAAAATGTTAGGAGATAAAAAAAAAAAGAAAAGAAAAGAGCGTATCAAGTTTGGAATAAGCAATTCTGGTTTATAATGATGATAATTATAGTTTCAAGCATTAACTGAATCAGAACCAGAGGTAAAATCTCGGTTACAAGTTACAATCCCTCAACATGATAATTATGGACCAAACTGCTCGAAACAAGCCAAATGTTCTAACATGGAAACTGCCTTTTGAGAAGAACTATCTAGTCGGACACATATGTCACCTTGATATAAGATATTTGAACTTAATTAGAATTAATTTTTGACAGTGTGGGCGGGATGTAGCTCAGTTAATTAATCTGCCAATTGGGAGGATTGGCAGTTTGGTAGTTCGAGCCCAGCTGTCTATGTATTGTAGGGTCTTTCAGAAAGAATCTGAAACTCAACATTCTCCCTTGGTGCTTAATAGGCTCCTCCCACTCCTCCACAGGATGAGACAAATACAGACAGATAGTTTCACTATGTTGTATGACTAAAATGCTTTCATGTCCTGCTTAGGTTGAGCACATTTTGAGTCTCTTTCTTGTGGATAAATGTGTGTCGAATGAACCTGTTTACAGTATAAACCAGCATGTATATGCTAAAGAGTAAGGGGCCAAGGATGGCGCCCTAGGGAACACCACAAGTAAAAGGGGTCAAAAGAGGACTGAGCATTAACCATGGCTACTCAGAAAGTATTACATATTAAAGCTTGTGAGGACCTGATCAGAATGTAATGTAACTTGATTTAACCAAGAAAAGGCTAATTGTTATAAAACAGCTGTCTAAAAATGTTTAGGTAGAAAAGGTAGAAACAGTGAGCCAACCTGACTATTGTCCATGAAAGTCTGATTGTCTTTATAGTTTAGAAAAACATGCTGATTCTTATTATTATCATTAATAATAATTATATATAATTATTATATTTTATGATTTTTGTCTCGTTGTAAGGTCCATTAGAATTAACATTAGAAGAGAAAACATTTTTAATCCCCCCAGGGAAATTTGAATGTAACAGCAGCTCCAACGTTTGTAAAGTGACAAGAAAAAAAATAAAGACCTACAAACATAAGCAAGAATCATATCCAAGAAAAACATTCTCACCGCATTGGCAGATTTATTTTCTATTTTTTGCTAATTTCAATACAATTCAATTATAATAAAAGAATTAATGCCTTCTTTCTGGTATGTCTGTTTTTGTGTGTGGAAAAGTGAACAAAGTGAAGGAAGGAGATTTGAACAGGAGAGGATTCTGTAAGAGGGGGACAAAGATCGGCGGAACCCGATTGGTCAATTAATCCTATCTGGCACCAGCATGCTGGCCTTTATGAGAACAAATGTCAGCTTTCAAGACAAGGACAATATAACCTTTCTTCATAGAATGCACAACTGCCACAATGACCTCGAACACCATCCTAACAATAATTCAAATTTAACAAATTTGCTTTTTGGGAATTCAAAGAATGTGAAATAACCAGAGCAACCCGCACTGGTATTAATGCAAGGATAAATGAGGCCATATCAGGTCAGCGTAAGTAAAGTGAGCGTTGCTGAAGCATAAATGACTGATAACAAGAGAGTTGTGCAAAATATGGCCATTAGAGTTCTCCAAACACAGCTTCCTCCTCTCAGCAGGAAGTGGCTCTTTGATTAGTAGTCAGAACATGATGCAGTTTTTTTTCCTAATCTTTGAAATCAGTGCTCTTTGAGACCTGTAACCTTCTGATTCTCAAACACCATTATGAGTTATGAAAAAAGAAGAAGAAGTTTTTCTTTGCAACATCATCTTTGCAATTGCAACGGCTTTTTGGCAATGTGTAAAATAATACCATCTGAGGAATGGAGATCTTAGAAACATATAAACATCAACAATATGTTGACTGACGCTGCTGCTGCATGAGTATCTGCACGCCGGCAGAGAAAGAAAAAAACACACAATCATACGCAAATGCAGGAGTCACACACACACACAAAAACACACACACACACACTCAAATAAGCGGTTCCCCGACTCACTCCTGCAGCTTCTCTGCAGCGGAGCAGGTCGAGGTGGTCGTTGATGTGAAACACCAATTTCCGGGTTAGCTGCTCCGCGTGGCTCAGGCAGGTATCAGCCATGACCCACCTGGACCAGATAAACAGCTGTGAGAAGCTGTTCTGCCACCCAGATATACAGGAGACACACTGACACGCACACAAACACACACACTGTAAAACTTCAAATGTAAAGTGAGATCTGAGCAGTGTTGATGTCATACAAGGACAGGCTGTAAACTGAAACGCATTCTGGGAGAAATTATACAGGATTACAGCACTTTAAGGTACTTAACTCCAAACAGCAGAGCACTATGGGAAGGAGAAAAAAAATGTGGTAGATAAAATTTAAAAAAGTGAATCACACGCCACAACCTGTTCAGCTTTTCTGTCTGAAACTGCAACAATGAGACAAACTCCTACGCTAGAGTACGTTAAAATTTATTTTGCATCCTCCAGCGATTACATTCAAGAGTTACCACACAGACTAATAATAATAATGATAATAACTTACATTTATGTACTCTTTCAGAAAAAAACAAGAAGTCTTAGATAGTTCGGCACAAAAGGAAACTAATAACAATAATACAGACAAGAGCTGAACAATAATATTGGCAGTGGATGGGAGGGTCAGCAGTGTTAGCTGAGGTTAAAGGTCGTGGCAGACAGTTGGTGTTTGAGGTGTGTTTTTGAAAATGTCCAGAGATGAGGCGTTTTGAGGCAGATTTCAGCATGGGTGAGAGAGTTCCAGAAGGTGGGGGCAGTGACACTGAAAGCTCTGTTTCCAAAGGTGCACAGTTTGGTGTGTAAGGTGGAGAGAAGACCCATGTCTGAGGACCGCAGTTTCTGGGATGGAGTATCAGGATGAAGTAGGTCCGTTAGGTGCAGTGGGGGAAGGACATAGAGGAATTTATAGGTGAGGAGGAGGAGGACTCTGTTTTCATTGCATGACTTGACTGGGTGCCAGTGAAGGTGGATAAGGTTTGGGTTGATTTACTTCCAGGTCATGTTCTGGTTGAAAACCCAGCGGTGGTTGAGTTTTAAGTTTAACAGGCATGTAAACTAGAACGTAGTGCAGGACGGACATTATGAGTCACTGTATTAAGTAGAAGAAGCATTCAGGGAGCGAAACCTTCGCCAAAGCATCACAGCACCTATAGGTGTGATCAGAATCAGATCACTTTATTTTAAGAAAACTTTTAATTACTGCACTCATCTAAATAATGTGATCTCTCAGAGACAATGGCTGTGAATGAACAGTAATGAAGGAACAGTAGCGGTAATTTCAGCTCTGAGAACAGGGAGGGTCATTGAACATGGCACGGTAACATCATGGCTCCACATACGCAGCTACATCGCTTTATTTACGAAAAACTTCACACAAATTCGTTCATTAATTTGAGTTACTGTGAGCCTTTAAATCTACCATAAAGCCCAAAACACTCTCTCTGTATCTTTCAATTTCTCTGGAACCATTTGTTTCAAGAGAGCGCGTTTCCACAATGTGACATCACGGCTCCTCACCGCATTAAACGGATTTGTAACTTTATACTATTTTAAATGCTGCGACACTGGAGGCGGCTGATAATCAGGACGAAAATGAGAGGGACCAAAGGGGGGATGAAAAGAGGTTACACTTTTCACTCCATCCCGTCTAAGTACATATTGTCAAAAACACGTTACGAGCACTTAGCGTTAGCAGTCCGACAACTTCCGACTACATTTAATGACATCATTTTGAGTTTATTCCAAAATCAGAGTGCTATCATATGAGTTCATGGTTGAGGACATTCACAAGTAATATAACGTAAACAGCAAGAAGTTTAAATCTACTCCCATAAAATTGTGTCATCATGGTGAAAATTTGTTTTAATTGTTTCATGTTGAAGCCTCTCCCTACCTTTTTATTTATTTATTTGTTGCAACTGTAGGCTGTGGGTATGAAAACATCTACAAATGCAAGAAAACAGAACAAGATCTGCATCTCAGTCATCGTAACGTTGAAAGTGCGGCGGGAGTAAAGGAATGACTTTCATCCATCCTCAGTGTCTCCGTCTCTCTGACGCATTTGTTGTTCAGGGCCGTAACTCAAAGATTGTTCATTAAGTTGTCATGAAACTTCCTACACATGAGAACCAAGTACTGGAGCCCTGAACCCTGCCATTTGGTAACATCCATGCTTACTATTTCTGTTTTTTTATGGTAACATTTTGATATTTTGGGACTTTAAACGCACTATTTTATTTATTTATTCATTCATTCTTATTTGGAGAGGCTTCCGTGTCAGTCGGCCTGTCCATGTATAAAAGAAAATTTTTGTCGCGCCTGTCCTCAGAGACTGATGGGAAGAATTTAATAAAATTTCTCAAATTCTTTCTGGAGGCCTTAAAAGTATCTGCGTATCATAGCTAGCTAATTCATTAGCATTAGCCATATCTGAATATTGGCCATTTCAATATAATTCTGCCACAAGTCTGCAATGATAGAGGTTATTCTGGTCTGTCTACATCAGCATACAGTAACTCAGGGGCAGCTTCTTTGTCCGTAGAAGCAAACTTTATATCTTCTGAATGTTAGCAAATGTCCTACTATTTTGCTTTTTAACCTATGTTATTCATTTTTAATGACTATTTTTATTTGTAATGTTTAATCCTCAACTTTTCTGGGATACTATGGAACGGACATTGCAGCCACGTCCGCTGCAGATCCTTTGTAGCATTCGCCCCATTTAGTTAAAATTTTGTGTATATAACTTGAGGGGATCTATCTCGTATATATTATACACGAAACTTTTCCCAAAACACACAATTTTGCGGACATAGCGTCACTACCGTTGGAGCTATTTACTCCTTATATGGTGCATATGATTCGGCTCATGGAGATATCGCTCTTATCATATTTCAATCTACTAGTTCATATTTCACTCACCAGGCGGAGCGATTTTACGAAAGACATTTCTGGACATAATTTTATATTTAACTTGAGGAGTTGAATCAGAACATTGTTTGTACAAAGCTGCGTATTTTGTGGGATATACATATTCCATCGCTGATGGCAGCGTAGCTGTAGTTTATTCTAGTAGTTGATTTTACTAACTAATGGGTGTCTTTTTTAAGACAAACGTTTTTTTTTTCAGTATAACCATTTGTCCAATTTAGTCAAAATTTGGTGCATATGAATCAACTTGAACGGATATATCTTGTATGTATACCGTTATGGTTCCAATATTTACTTCGGAGTGACTTTCTTTTTTTCGAAAACACTCGAAAACAGACAGACATTTGTTCTACATTTAAGTTGAGGAGTTTAATCAGGGGGATTTCTTGTACAAAATCAGGGGACCGGGGTTTATTCAGGTCTATAGCCTTGCAGTCATGGACTATGTCGGGGATGACGGCGTAGGTTTAGTTTGAAGCCCACTACAGGTTACATACCGTGGAGTCGAATATGTTAATTGACTGTAATTTACTTACTAAACTAATTATGAAACAGAACCTTGTGAGGATGATGATGATGTGAAATGAAGTAAGGATGACTTGAATCACAACACAAATATTTAGATTTTCTCTTATGTCTGACACACACACAGGGGGAACATGTAGGCAATTGTGTATGCAGTGTGTAATTAGGTAATCTACACACTGCCATCATTACTGAGACACCTGTCAGCTCAGTCCTGCATGGAACATTCCCACAGACAATTTCAATTAACTCTTACAAGCCAGAGAAACCACACAACCACACAACCACACACACACACACACACACACACACACACACACACACACACACACACACACACACACACACACACACACACGTCTTTAACATGCTCTGCCTCTCTCTCTGTCCGGTCAGAGGACAGGAGAACCTGAGCAGAACAGGCAGTTCTAGAGAAAAAGAACGTCTTCATAGGAGAGAGAGAGAGAGCACCGGTGTGTGACGGGACTGGGGTAGAACCCTGCAGAATCTTCTGTAGAGATGAGATGTTGGACCACGACCCTGAGACGAAAGACCTGAACACTGAAATAAACTTCCTCCATGATCAGTTAATAATGACCCCACCAGGGATATACACTATTCAGCCATAACATTATAACCACTGATACATGAAGACCATTGATTACCAAAAGCACTGGGTTATAAATATGAAAAATGATTATATTATCTGAAACTGTACCAGTGCTTGTATTTGTATTAATGGATTAATAACAAGTCGTTCTAAGATCTAATAACGCAATTAAACGAATAGGTAGGTCGGGTACTTGAAATAATTGTTTCCTGTGCGTTTCCTGTTTTTTTTTGTGTGTGTGTGTGTGTGATGCGATGGGGTGTTGAAAGGTAGGTTTTGCCCTGGGTGCCACACAAACTAAAACCACACCTGACCAGAGGTCTTCTCACAGATTGCTGTGTTTGTTTTCCACCAGATGTAAGGCAACCTCTGTCTTCAAACAGTTCAACTTTCCAATCATTAGTTCAGAGAAGATTTTCCCAGAAGCTCTGAGGGTCATCAAGTTGTTTTTTGGGTAACCTCAGAGATACTGGAGGAAATAAACCATTATGAAATCTCAGTTTCATTTATAAAATAATTATTACATTTTCTTTGGAAATAAACTCCCTATCGAAATTTCCGATTATGCTTCAATGGCAACATATAGAATGTAGCAAGGGGAAAGGCAATCTCCCTGAAGTTGAGAGTAGGATAAACTTACGTATCCGCGGGAATTAATAGATCAGTTTAATGTATTCAATGTGCTTCTTTTTTTCATACCGATCTCCTATTGGCCAAAACACAGGAAATGATCCTCAAAAGGAGAACATCCTCCCGTAACTAATCAAAAACCAGAATACAATATTGACATTCCGTTGGTCCGATGATAATTTCCACATTTCCTCTTCAATTCTCTACCACTGTACGGCGCTTTAGTGTGACATACTGGCAGTACCTTCTTTCAAATAATTAAATTATACTGTATTTTTTATTTAGGACTTGTGTAAATAAAGTTTATTTGTTCATCTCTCGCACTTAGCTTGTTAGCTTAGCAGTTTGCTAGAATAAAATCCATTCATCCAAAAATGATTGCTTACAATGTTTTATTTATTCATTCATTCATTCATTGTGTGTGTATGTGTAGTGGTGTGTATGTGTTTGTCAGGTTACAGGTGACATTTGTCGTAGAAACATGTATTGGATCTTGACTATAATGAATCAAATACAAGGCCTCATGTAGTCAAGAAAGCTTTAATTTCTGTGTAAAATTAAATTAGTTATATTTACTTATTCATTGATTTACATTTCTTATACTCACTGGTGGGATATCTAAAAATAGCATAAGATGAGGGAGGGAGAAATGAGGAAAATAAAATTCTGTTTGAGATTAAGTGGAATGTTTAGTGTTGGTGAAAATGCCTCTGAGCATTGAGAGGCCTGAGCGATGTGAATGTTTGCATGGGACATAATAACACTAACACGTCACGTGCTAAGTAAGTGCACACAATCTAGCACGGTGCAGCGTCGTGATGGATGGTATGTTTGCAGACACTGCTGAACCGTGGACCCTATTATTTCCTGGGGGAGGAAGGGGGGAGCCAGGCACCATGGGGGAGAGATAAGGGATGATTGACTAAAAAGAAACAGAAGTCCCTCACGGATGGCAACGTGCTGGTGGTGTTGGGAAGCCATTGTGGGAGTCAGTGCAGCGGCTCTGTGGCGGCGGCGGCACGGGGGGGGCTGTCAAAGGAAGTAAGTAGATCAAGTGTGTCTTCTTCCTAAAGTGAGGTAGAGATGCTGTCTTCATGTGGAGAGAAAAACTTCCAGTCATTAAAAATGTCTGGCGGACATGTTGGGAGTCATCTCCTGCTGAGATCATGTGTTATGAATCTCAACAGGGAGAATTACTTCACTCCTCCCGCTTGTTGGATTCATAAAACTAAGACACACACGGCAGATGCAATCACCCTCATGCGCACACACATTCGCCAACTGAAACTCATAAACGGCGGCAGGAATACAGAAGGGGAAGCATGCGTCGCATTCCAATGTGTAGAAATGATTGCAGAGAGGGGCGGCAGGGACGGACCCCTGATCGCCGTCAGACAGTAACAAATATCTACAGCACTTATCCTGTGAGCAGCAACAGGCTGGATAGCATCGAGCATACTCTAAACACAATCAGCTGTGCCAGGAGGAACTACCCTCCTCTTCTTCTCCTGACAATACCCTGATTACCCTTTCACTTTACCGCCACAAATCTGTCTTCATCTCCTTCTGGCTAAATATTCTGGGCTGTCTCCTCGTCTGTCGGCCCGACGAGGCAATTTCAGACATTTAAAATGCCAGAAAAGAAATTAAGAGTTCACACTTTTATTTGAAAGGTTTCCCACAAAGTTTCCTGAAGACATTTAAAGGAAGGACAGAAACTTTCAGTTCTTGATCCTTAAAAGCATCTCTCCTATTCTTTTCAATATTTCATTTATTTTAATTTGTTTCATTCAGAACGCTGAATAACCTTCATGGCTTTTTTCAGATGTAGTTTGTTGGTTTAGTTGAAGAACCACCTGTTAGTTTGCTATTTACTACTTAATGTTTTTTTCAAAATGAATAAAGAGGTTTCTCTTATAATTTGTAATAAGATAGTCTTGTGCCAGAAAGTTGTCCAAAATAACAGTAACAACAGAGTATTAAATATAAGTGAAAACTAGGACTTTGCTTTTGTCCCTGACAGCAAGGGTTTGTCCCCAAAATGTCCCAAACCCCCTTCATTGTAAAAGCAATACCTCTAATGGAACTCCTCAAATTACATGTGAATCGTATGAATGGTTGAGAAATGATGTCCCAAAATTTCTGGAGGTAACGCTCCCCCTCGTGTTGGAAATATACAACTGACCTTTACCAAAATCAATCTAGTTCCTCCCCGTACTCAGTTCTTTGTGGGTACACAATTTGAAAATGAGCCCTGATATTGTTTTTGAGTTGTCGCGTTAACACGAATGATCGGTGAAGACGATTGCGATGACGATTCCATAACACCTAATCGGAAAGAAAATGCTGCCCGTAAACACCCGTTTCCGAAAGAGATGTCCTTTTCCGGATGAGATTTCATTCCTTTGCAAGGAGGTAGTCTAAGTCCTTTCGGAAAGCCTTTCCGATAGACAGACGCTGCATTTAAACACTGTTTTCGTTAAAGCTTTAAGTCGTATCTGCGCATGCCCAGCGTTGTGACAAAATGTTTTTTTCCGCACACGCACAGCTCTGCCCCGCATTTTAAATATGGCAACTTCAGTACTGGTCTACATCGGAGAGTCGTTTACTCATTGGGACTTTGAAAGAGTTTAACATAGTTGAATGATTAGACGGACGAAAATTCACATCCATGCATGCCCTCTGTGCTGTATTCCTCTTTTGGGTGCTTGTTGGCAGCAGGACCCCAGCTCATAGTAGCGATATCGCCACCTTATGAACCGGAGTGTGGCTCGTCTGCGAATGTCAGTTTCTGATTCGATGAGTCAATGCATGTGAACACCGGCTCTGAAAAGATCAAAGGTCACGTAAACAGACAAATTACATTACAATTTGCAACGGTTTAATTTGGATAGGAGAAAAGTGTCCCATGTTATCTGTCCCCGTCATCAACAAGTCATAGGACCCCCTTCCCCCCCAGCAGACTCTCACAGCGACCCCCCATAGTTATCACACATTAACGTATATGTGACATTAACGCACCTCTCAGAACTTTCTCCCCTCAAATAGCAGGTGTGCTCCTGCCTCTTCTAACATAACTCGCACATTTGTCAATTTTTCCCCCCCGCACATTATTGCACAAATTGTACAGCCACTCTGTGTGTGTGAGTGTTTGTTTGTCTAAATTTATATGTAAGTAAGTGGACTTATCTTGCAGATTATACAAAGTCCACCTGATACATCCTTCGTCCTTTTATATCAATGCTGAGATTTTAATTGACTGCATGTTTTCATGCACCAGGTTTCAGGTGAATCCCTCATAGGTGTAAACTCTCTTGTCATAAACCGAATCTGACTCTGACACTGAACATAAATGACAAATACGGTGCATTATAGTCAATTTATGCTGAGTACCTGAATTAAATGAACTGTTAGACTTCATTGTCTCTATGCTGGCAGACTGGGCTGATTCTTAAATAACCTTACGATGACTGTACTAACGGAGTAAAGTGGACATTGATTGATTAGCTCCAACTTTTTATTTTAGGCCTTTCAAGACCAAACTAATTACACGCTTTATGATTAATTAATCTATAAAAAAAATTCATTAAAATTAATCACATATATTCAGAGGTGACAAAAGTATACTCATTAATTACCTAAATAGATATACAGTTAGTTATTTGAATAAAAAGGAGAAGTTTTTCAAACAAGTAAAAGCTTATAAGCTCTGAAATTTACTCAGGGGGAAAGCATAAAATAAAGTTACATTTCTGTAAGAAGTTTTATGCAAATCTAACTGCACCTCATTACATAACAATATAATATAAATTTAATTAATTAGGAACTTTATGTAATCGTTTTCAGTATGATTGACCATTATGTAGAAAAATTCAAAACTTCTGACATCTTCTCTTCATGTCCGTTGTCTTGTTTTGTGTGTCGGGGCTCGTACACACCAACGGATGCACGAAGGCTTTGTCTGTTCCTGTCATGATGACAGGAATGATGCATATTAAAAAGAATCAATTTAAGAATTTGAGCCCGTTCTCAAAATGTAGAGAGGAGAGAGTTCAGGTATTTGTTTGAAAATATAGGGAGTACTTGAAAACTCTACTTCAGTACAGCAGTGAGGTATTTCTCGTCATGAGAACATACATCATTGTACAAGACACTGAGTACACTGAATGAAACCAAGCTCCACCAACAAACCGACAACAAAGGCATTTCCTCAAAAATCTTGCAATCCCCTGCCATTGTACAGGCAACCCCCAGATAGAACTCCTGGGATTATTTACGAAGTGAAGTCTGAAAACAGTGATTTTCATTATAAAGCTCCCCTTAGTGAGTAAAATAGAAACTGATGGAGTAAAATATGATTTATAAACATAATAGTTTTCTTCAAGTCAATTCGTATGCATCAAATTTGTGCCAAATGAGAATGACAGATTGAAAGTTATGTACGAAAAACAGGAATTTTCATAAAAAAAAGCTCCCTCTAGTGAGTAAAACATGAACTATTGGAGTAAAACATGATATACAAACGCAATAGTTTTGTTCAAGTCAGTTTATATGCACCAATTTTGGAAAAGCTTTGGAGATGAATCTCCTCCTAATGTCAGGTATATACAACCAAGCTTTCCCAAAAGCCATCCACTTCTTCCTCGCTCTTCCTCGTGTATGTGTGACTAAAATATGAAAATAATCAATGAAATACTTTTTGATTTATCATGTTAACAAAACCAATTTGCGGTGGACACTGACATAGCAATGACAATTCCATAATATCCCACACTTTTCAGGGATATAATAAAGGAATTTATTCTTAATTCGTCATTTTTTGTAACTTTTTTAGTGATCAGAGTCGCCAGGGGGTTGGAGGGGACAGTAAAAAAACCATGATTAAATTCATATGAGCAAGCTGCAAGCACCCATTAGTAAATGGGACATACATTATAATGAACAGCAAACTTCAAGTTTACAAATCTTCATATCTCATACACTTACACTACATACTCTACTTACTTTTTGTGTGTGTGTATACGATAAAAAAATATCTAAGAAATAATATAATGATATATAATCATATACCAGATATGTAGTAGATGTATTATGATGAAGTAAAATAATATCCATTCATCCATCCATCCATCCATCCATCCATCTAATTTATTCCGCATATCTGGGGATGTAGTCGTGTGGCAGCACGCCCCTCCACCCAGCAACACTCTCCAGCTCATTCTGGAGGATTCTGAAACATTCTGTGTAAAAAAGGTTTTCCAGCCAGTTCTGGGTCTACCCCGGGGTCTCCTCCTGGTAGGTTGTGACTGAAAAACCTCCAAAAGGTGGCGTCCCAGAGGCATCCTGATAACACGCCCGGTCACCTCAACTGGCTCCTTTTGACATGAAGGATCAGCAGCTCCACTTTGAGCTCCTCACCTCATTTGTAAGGTTGGGCCCAGCAAACCTGTGAATAAAGCTAATTTCAGCTGCTTCTATCCTTCACCTCATTCTTTTAGAATGGGTAGTAGCCGAAAGTACAATGATAACACAAACAAAATTATATTTTAAAAAACATATGAAAAACTACCATAATAATCAGGACTCCACAGCGCTGTATAAACCAGCTGACCAGTTCGTGACCAGAAGAGTCGACTGGATAATAAGGTCATTCCTTCCGACCAGGTAACGACAATCCTCTCCAGCTGACACTCAAACATGGGCCGTGTCCCAGCAACAAACACAAAACCCTCCTGAGCAGGAGAGAAGCTCCCGCCTCAGAGCAGCAGATCTCTTCTGATAGACTTTAACAGGACATTTTAGAACAGCAATGTTTTTCACTGGAAAAGCAATACTCTTAATACCCTTAAGCTTGGATGATAGAGATGCCCATTTTATATTTATTATTACTATATAAAAGCACAGGTGGGAACACCTGTCGGGCATTTCTTCCTGAGCCAGCTCTGACAGTACCATTGTTCTGGCTTCGGGGTCATCAACTGAAAATGCTGTTTCACTCTTTTAATCTTTAGTTGGTGGAGCAGCTGGGAGAGAGGCTCGTCTCCTCAAGCCCCCTGGACTCACCACCAGGGTCCTCGCCTTCCCCCACACCTCATCTTTTCTTTGGCTCCAAAGCCAGAAACTCCCTTGGTCCTCCTCTGTCAGATCTTTGAGAGTGTTTCTCTGCCGTGAGTCTGTGATCTCAAAGACATCAGGAACCGCTGGCAGGATGGTTCCTGCCTCAACATAACCTGTAGTTTCTCGTTTTAAAAAAAATGTAATTCTATATCAACGATATTTAACTGATACAAGAATTATTGGCATCATTTTTAAAAACTTAGTAAAATGACTATCAAAAAATGTCTTTGTTCACTCATGATATACTCATGATGCACATTTCAAACTTTTAACTCAAGTAACAAAATAATGTATCCATTGTCAGGTTTGTGCAACTTTTCTTGCACATTGCTGTTCTCTCTGGTATTTCACATTGTGAAGAATGTCCAAGAGAATTAGACCTGTGTCTCCTCATATTTATACCCCAGCACTTTGTTCACCAGATTAGAGTCCCTACTCAAACAGGTGAACCTAAAAATATAAAACAAGACTAGCTAATATTTTTAGGTTACCTTTACCTAGATTTGGTTTATGTTAATGAATAATTTTAACAGAATATCATGGGTCAGACAATATTGTCTTTTATTTTGCATCTCAATTATAGAGGGCACTGTATATTCCAGATTTTTAAATTTTGTTTCTGTAAATGAAGGGATGCTCTTGCTGAATGGAGAAAAGCTCATCTGTAATTGAAACAAAATCATGTTACTTTTAAGGTTTCTTGTGACATTATGGTATATTCCTATTCATTTTAGCAACACTTCGTAGTTTCGAATAAAACTTTATGCTTGTCAGATAATGACAAAAAAAAAAAAAGTAAGTTCTTTACTGTTTATTATTTTAGTTTATCTACTACTGTGATACCAGTTGTAATTTTATGGTCTGTCATTGTTGGTGCTATTACTGTAATTTATACCAACATTTTACAGTGCATTTGGACAACAGTCTAAAACAAATAACACTTTGTAATTCAATGAAAAACACAAATGTTAAAAATATAGTGGCAAAGTTCACGACATTACTGAAAATTGTTTTGGCAACTGTAGATTTCACAGTTGGGAAACCGGTAAATAGATATAAATTATATTGAGAGCCTGTTTATGGTCATTTCCTTCACAAATACCCAGCAAATACTTGCTAACGCTTAGCTTTCAACAAATAAGACTTTCAATTAATCTTTTAGTTTTCCATTGCACACAGAAAATTACTGTGTGCATATACTTTTTATATTTAAATCAACTTTATTTATTAGATATATAGCAGATTTTAAACACAAATGTGATTTCTGCAGGACGAATGAATGTTCTTGATGAGTGACCAAAGGGTTTTATAATGCAATTTAAATGTAAAAATCCTTTATAAATTTGTAATCTAGACATAATATTACAGTTTTTAATGTTTCTTGTTACATTGTGGGATATTCCCAATAATTCCACCAAAAGTTTTTGACTTCTAAAAAGAAAGCCATGTTGGCTCACTGTATCAAAGGGTGATATACTCATTTGAATTGAATTGTATCTTTTAATTAACCTCTTACGGTGCAAATTTTATTTTATTTTATCTTATTTTATATTTAAACTTTATATAACCAGGAAAACCTCATTGAGATTAAAAATCTCTTTTCCAAGAGTGTCCTGGCCAAGACAGGCAGCAGCACAGTTTAAGTTACAGACAGACAAATAGTAAATACTGCCAAATAATTCTTTGTAACTAAGGGTAAAATACTGATATTTGTATTGCCAAAACATAAATATAAAACATGGTCCACATTTTTTTTTACTATTAATAAAAATGTACGCAACCAGCAGAATCTGAAATTTGAAGAGAACGGTGCTACATCAAAGGCTTTTTGTGAAAGTATGTCTTTTTCCCATTAATCATAAGAACCCTCATAAATGTATCCTTAGAGGTAAAATATAGGGGAAATACACTAATTTCACGATTATTTGTAAAATGCAGCCATTGAGGTAGAGGAAGGCTTCAAGATGATGTTATTCACATATTCTTGAGAGAGCTGGCAGATGTTCTTCTAGCTGCTACAGGAAGCTAATCAATCAAAGAGCACTGAGCTTCCAGACCAGAGAATCATCGATCTATTGTCAGCAACAGTCATCAATACCGCTTAGTTTATGAGTGCATCTAACACTGGATCCTGAAGCAGCCGGGAGAACCGGAGGAGGAGGGAGTGACGGTTAATGTAGAGAGCGCTCTGCAGCTGACAGCGTGGAGCTGGCTGGGGAGAAGGCACACAGACATAATCAACACGTTTTGGGGAAGGCTTTAATAAGTTCTTCCTCCAGGCTACTTCCTGCTCCTTAATTATTATTCAATTAGGAATTAAAAGTGCAAGGTATTTACTGCATAGACGAATTTGAGGGAGGAGAGGAGAGCGACGGAGGAAGAGAAGACGTCTTAGTACGGATATCTACAGCTAAGATTCCATTTCCATCTGATGCAAAACATTAAAGATTGGTCTAATAGTCATGGCTGAAGATTCTTTCAGTGACTCACTGATGTCACTGAAGGAAAAGAATAAATATATAAAAAGAAGCTATTAAAATCTTCATGAATTATTAAGGTGTGCCTGATCGTGAAACTTAAAGACCTGATTGAATGTGGACAGTTTTACTTTTTGAACCTGGACTGCTTCAATGTATGAACCCGGACTGCTTCACAATATGAATCTTTGAGGCATCTAGTAGTAGCAATAATTTTATAATAGTAGTATTGCAATACCTACAATAAAAGAAAAAAAACATGTGATGTTTGGGTCAAAGTGGACAAGGAACAAGGGGGCTACTTCCTGTCCAGCAGTAGAAGTAGTGATGTCTTGGACGTGCAACTCAGTGGTTTAAATGTTTTGGGGATGTAAATTGATGTCTTTGAGATCCTTGTAACATCGCAACTTGACAGGTTTGACGTTTTTTTAACGAGAGGCTTTAGGTCTTTGATGGCTATCCGGGACCTATGACTGGGACCGAAATCCAGAGGTCTTGATGTCATGATTGTCTGATGTGGTTTTAATTTTTATGAGAATTATTTAATGGTTTCTTCAGTCTGTTCCCAAAACCATTAGACGGACCTATTGAAGGATACAAAATGAATTTCAGAGTAAACACACCAAAGAGTTGCAAGTATCTCATCGTATCGCATCATATCGTATCGTATTGCATCGTATTGAGTCATATCGTATCGTATCAATGTTTGAACTGAAATCTACCCAGGGTCAGCAGAAGAAAATAAGACTTAGTGATACCATCCATAAAATGTTAAAATCAATATTTAAAACAATACACAAGCTTTCAAACTTGAAAAAAAAAAGAAAAAAGTTATTCGCTCAAGGTTCATCTTCAAATTTGAACAATATGCCATAATTCATTCTGGATAAATGAGACTGATTTAGCCTTAACTGAATTCAGAGCCCCAAACTTAACTTAAATAAACCAGAAAACAATCCCCGACCATCATAGCAAGTTTGTGATTTGAAGAAAAAAAGCTGTGTTCTTTCCAAGAGTTAATCACTGAGCAGAGACTTAATCTGTTAAATCAGGGCAAAGTGGATTAGGAGATGAGAGCGTTTAATCAAAGTGTTATCTCACTCTAATTATACATCCCAGTTCCTGACACATCACACACACGCGCTGCTATTTGCTATTGGATTTAAATATCACCCACCCACATACACACAGAAACGACACACACAAACACACCACCCAGGAGGGAATGTTCCCAGTGCACGGACGAGACAGATATGTGAATTGTAAACATACATTCCATTCCTCGTGTGAAGATTTAGATAAATCAACATTAGTTTACAGTAAACCAATGATGAAGCCTCATTATGGATCAGACCTTCTCCAAAGATTCCTCCTAACTTCAATCAGACATTTATCAAACTCAGGTTCTTCTTCTGTGTGTCTGACTTCCTCGTCAGTAAATTTCTTTTTCTTACAGTGCTTTTTTCTGGAACTTTTTATGCTTGTATCTAGAAAAACTTTCACAACACATATGTAACCTAGAAAAAGCACTCAGAGAGCGCCAAACCTCCGCCAAGGCACAAAAGTATCCTAGGTTAAGGAACGATTCATGCAGATTTCTACTGACAACTCTCTAAGTATCTCTCAAAATACTTTGTAGCCGGTCATCTCCCGGTCTCCCACTTCAGCATCTCTGTTCAGCCCACTGAGCCCGAAGCTCCAAACCCAAAGGGTTTTGTTTTATCTTATTTTAAATGCCATAAAATACGTAACATCACCAAACTTAAGTTACCTCTAGGATATACCAAAACCTGCCTCTGGGTAAAATTTAATGCAGATCCGTTCTGTAGTTCTTTTCCTTTGCACACGAGCAATAATATATCCTCCTTCCTAATCTTTGTTTTCTACATTAAAGTCGGTTTTAGTAAGAGTTTCGTCATAGTAATGATGAATTTCACAAACAAACTTCATAAGAAACAACAGGATTTCTGTAACCATGTCAACTTGGATACACTCAGAGCAAGGAAAGCTATAGTAGCAAGTCAAAGATTTCAAGTCACATGTCAAGGACCTCAAAACCATCACGTCCCAAAGAAATTACTATATATAAAGGGAAACTGTCCAGGTTCAAAGATATCTGTACTTTTATTAGTACTACTTCTACCGGACATGAAAAAGGCATCAAAGCCAACAAGTCACATGCCACAAAAGAAAAAGCCATAACGTTAAATGTTAAGGACATGAAATCCATCAAGTTACATGTCAAAGCCATGAAGTTTTCATATTGAAAAGAAAAGACTATCTAACGTGAAACTGTCCAGGTTCACATGGTGAAACAATCCAGATTCTTTCAGGTGCTTCAATTTCCCAATCAGGCACACGTTGAAATTCCTCGGGATATTTTCCAGCAGTCATAATAAGATTGTGAAAAGTGCACCAGTGTTAATATAGTATATCCAGGTGTGATTACTATGGTCAGGTATCCAAGTGAATTTTCTGACTCAAATATATTAAAATGTTTTGTCACGCATTGAAATATATTGCAAAACGCCTGTTTTGGAATTACATGCATCTTAAATATGTATATATATTTTTTATTATTATATGCATGTATTTATTATTTAGAATATTTGTTTATGCTTTTTGATTAACTTTTCATCAATGGTGATTTTATACTTTAGTTTAATAAAAAAACACAAATTAAACAACATGCAAATGAATAATAAGTTGTGAATCTATTCAACAAAAACATACAAAACACAACATAACTGATTTTTATTTTAACATGTTTAGGGTCTGACATTTGTTTACTTACAACACATCAGTAAACAAATACCAGTTTCATGAAGTTATCATGAGATTTGAGTCTCATGATAACTTCATGAAACTGGTATTTGTTTGAGATTTGAGTCTCATGATAACTGCATGAAACTCAAACTAACTGACAAGTTTTTCTCGGCACATACGTTCGTATTATCGAGTCAGAAAACTGTTTCCTGTTTGGTGTTTCATATTTATAGTCCAGGCACTGATCAAACAATCTTTAATCATTATCCTTCATCTTTGATCCGATGCAGGGATGTATGGGTGCAATCCTAAAGAGAGTAAGAGTGTCAACAAGGTTTTCCAAAGGTTCTGGTTTTCTTGAAAGTTAAAGCATTATGTAGTTCTGAGTGCGTTGTACCGTTTAAAAACAGTAAAGTGTTTTTTATCCTACAACCCTAGTGATGATTGATTATTCTATCGTCTCCACCACTTTCCTCTGGCTTCATCTGGCTTCCACACTGTTCTCCATTCTCCCGGTGTCACACATACCGAGCTCCACCCCACTGACGGAGTTTGGACACATTTGTGAATCAAAATAAAGAAGTTTTTTGGTGAAGTCACGTCTTTTTTTTATCCACATAAGTGAGTTTATTTGTGTTCCATGATATCGTCATCCTCAAGTGGTTCGGAAACATTTTTCAGCCTACATTTTAACAATGAAAGTGAAACTCTAAAGGTATAGGACAGAATGAAAGCCAGATGTGTGAGTTCACACTGAGAGAGGGTCTTCATTTGTGCATCTCCAGCACATATCTGTGTTCTTCAACACCCTAGGGCTGGTTGCTTAACCGAGTCTCCTGATGCTGAGAAGGGGAGGGGGGGTAGCCTCAGATCAAATATCCATGGTGTTCGGAAGTGTTCCCTCAGCTCTCCGATAAATAATCATGTGACTCTGCACGCCATATGGAGCAGAGACCCTTGGCCATGAGCTCATGTCTCTGATCTGCTGCCTTCACAGGAGCTATGACTGAACTCAAGCATGCAGACCAGTTTTAAGCAAGACACAAGTCTGCTGTGCTCATCTTCATAAACCTATCCTGTAGTGCTCAGTGCTTGTAGCAGACAACCTTCGAACATCTCCTTTGAACCCAATGACGATACTTCACCACCAACTTCCATGGTAACAGACCGCAACCAATCAGAGTGGATGTGGAAACCTAATCATCGTCCTCAAGTTCTGCAGTTTGGTTTCAGTCAAACAGGTTCTGATTATCATAACTGTGGTTAAATGACGGCCTGATGAATTACAGATAGAGGTTTAATGGTTTGAATTTCATTAAACTTCCTTCATTGTGCCCTGAAAGCACAATCTAAGTATTCTTTATTCTCACACAATATTTTCCCTGAACCCTGAGATGAGATGATACACTCAAAAAAAAAAAAGGGATTTGGCTGGCTGTAAGATTTAGTTGAATGCAATATTTATGAGATAATTTTATCTTATGGCATATAAAAATGATTATATCATTTATGACTGGCATGAAATTTAACAACACGATTCATGATATGAACTGATATGATCGAGTTTTCACGCTGGTTTCTCTTGTTTTGAGTCCACCCTTGATGCAAACTGAATGGAAACATACATTTCTGTTGCTGTAAAGTCTGTAAAGTATTTAAAGTTCTTTCACATAATCACATAAACATTTCTATTGGGCCAACTTGATTTATTTGGGACGTAGGGTAATTTTACTACCCAAATAAATCGACAAACATCCCAATTAAACTTCATTAAATTGGGTTGGACGAATTAGTTTGATAAAGTTTGACTTATTCCAAGTAACTAAAATGAATTAAGCCATATAAATTAAGAAAAAACTAATCCAAGTAACTTAAGCAGGGCATACACTGTACAATTAGAGCCCGTTTTTGCTCCGATTCTGAGCACCACGACCAGTGGGCTGACTGTCAGGGTTTGTCAGGGATCGTTTGTCGTGCACTGTATAAGCAGGTGCAAGGACCGATCTGATAATCGGATGGCTTTATGAAATGTCTGAAATTTTGGGCAGCCGACTCAAGCTTTTGCGTAGTTGAAGCAGAGCCATGCACTGTTTGGCTGAGGTCAGCACAATATCTCCCATCGCAAAGTGGCTACTTGGTGTCGAAATTACTATGGCAACACAGCAATAACAAGTAGTCATAGCGTAGAAAGTTCAGCCTGTGACTGTTAGCAGCTGCACAACAAGGAATAAATAGAAAGGTTCTTAGCCTTTCTAGAGCGGTGCTAGCTATCAAGCCAGAACTCTAGACTGTAAAATGTTGCTAGGTTCCTCTCCGCAAATAGACCAGTCATACTGTCCACGACCCCCCAGCCAAACTACGAGTTCATGTATGCCAGCGCCTTTTTTTGGAAGGTTTCATCACAAAGGACGGCAAGAATGATCAAGAGATAATTTTTCTGCCTTGTTAGCAAGTTCCTCGAACACAAACTTCTTGCTGCCTCGTAGCTTTCAAACAAATCTTTATTGCCAATTGTCATTTGCCTCAAATGGCTGCAGAGGGGGGCGGGCCGTTTCATTATTTTGTTTGACACTTACAGTGAGAGTACTCGTAAGTCATGCATGACAATCGGATCGTTTCATATCAGTGCAACAATCATTAGCTCTCGTAGACATTTATTGTACAGTAGGAGTCGGAATCAAACAATTAATCTAAAATCGTATAGATTATTCCACGTTTA
The DNA here is from genome assembly GCA_037951165.1 of Lophius americanus. Classification (NCBI taxonomy): domain Eukaryota; kingdom Metazoa; phylum Chordata; class Actinopteri; order Lophiiformes; family Lophiidae; genus Lophius; species Lophius americanus. Next base: position 2,059,384 of record JBBDHG010000039.1, on the reverse strand, counting down.
CGCTGAATCAGCCGGAACGGATTGTATTGGGCGAGTCTAAGTATCATGTGAAATCCTTTCCACTTTTTTCATCCAGAGTTAATTTTCTGAGCGTGTGTGTTTCCAATTTGTCCACTGCTGAAATGAAGAATAAGAGCCTTGTCAGCAGTGACGCTGCGGCTCTTTGAAGCCGGTGTGCTGGATGATGAGTGATGTGGATTTAGTGTGTTGGGACATATATGGTAAAAAAAACAACAATGATTTTATTCTCCACTCACCAAACACACTAACCATCGCTGACTTTGTGTTTATCTGTGTGTTTATGGACTGGAGGGCCTCCCACATGAGGGCATCTGCTGGGCTAATAAATAATAATCTTGACAAATTGCCTCTGTCCGATCAATCAGCCCGGCCTCATAATCACACTACTCAAGAAGGCATTGCAGTCCGAGTCAGAGGCATGACTGACAGCCTTCTGGACCAATGAGACGAGTTGCTGGACCTAAGCCCAGCCATCTGAGTAGAGGACACAGTGATTCATGGCCAGAGGGCAACCTGGACAGGGTGGTTAGGGAAATTAGTAACGCCACCCACCAACACTCCATGCCCTTCACTGGTTCGAACACAAGCTGATGGAAAAAAGACATGGCCTTCTGCCAGGAGCTGCTTATTGCTGTTGGACAAAGATGCCATAGCAGGCAGCTATGAGGGTAATGATGTTTGGGGTTATGGTGATGATAATTTACTGCAGACCCACTCTGCTGCTGTAACCTTTTCTGGCTGCAGTGCAGTAAAAGACATGCAGGGAGGGCACTTTCACATCCACCTTGTGCGGTTCAGATATCTTGGCTTTTCAATTTGACCCAGAGTAACATCTCAGCTAAGAACTCTTCAAACAAAAAAAAGCTACGGCATAATTTGTATTACATTGAAACAATGAAAAAAAAAAAATCAGAGAATTTTCTCAGAAACTCTTGAATCAAATTTGACAGAAAACCACAAAGTTCATGTTATTCTACAAAGTTTGGTGGGACAGGATAAGGAGGACTCTCCACCTGGCACAGTTAGATGGAACCAAAATGTGCTAAAAATGGGATTATGTTCCCGGAGAGGGATTTTGGGCAGCAAGATACCACATTTGTCCTCTAGAGGGAACTATATTCTCATACTGTATACAGTATGGGCACACAGTAAATCCTCCTGATAAAAAAAACAATTTTTTCATTCAAATCTAGCATTGTAAATAGCAAAAAAAAAGAAAAAAGAAAAAAGGAGCTGGGTAGAATCTCAACATTGGGTCTGCTGATGTGAGGATGTGAGAGAGAGAGGATATGAGACGATGGGAGTGCGACGCCACCTGAAGGTCGAGAATCTGCAGCAGCAGGACATAAAAGTATATGATGTCATCAGAAAAAATAATGCATGTGCAAATGAATACAATGGATCATTTTCCTCCATTGCATTCTGGGCTCTCAGCCAAAATGCACGATAATAATAATCATAATAATCATAATAATAATATTAAATATAATAATACAGCTGTGTTTTGGCCCTGATCGACAGCCCTAGTGACATTATTCCACCTATCCATTTTGTATAACTGCAGTGAAGGCACAAGCTCAGCCATTAAGATTGCAGCGGAGGTAGTAACAGAGGAAAATCAGACATCTTTATAAATATGAGTTGGAAAGACTGGACGGGGTTGTGATATATACACAATGTATTATGTGTGTTGCTCACAAGAAGAAGATCTAAGAAGTTAGAAACAGCTGTTAAATGAGTCAAAGTACAGACAAACATCTACCAACAATATCTTGAAATTATAATAACGGCTCAAAGTCCACAAGCTCCTGTTTCTTACCGAGACAAAATGAGCTGCCATATAACTGTGGAGTAAAATATTTTTGTCTGCCATAAAAATCCAGTGTTGAAGAAGTGCTGCTTAATGCTTATGAAAAATCACAACACGTCGGTGCATCTGTACATGCTTCTTTTGATTCCTGACCATGTTTGCTGCCGCCTGCAACTTCTTATTATCTTGAACAGGTGAAGCAGCTATTTCACCGTGATGGGCATGGGAAAGAAAGGAGTCACACTGCTAAAACAGGTTTACGTTGGACTGAGTACGCTAGCGGTTTAGCAGCAATGATAGTGATAGGGAATTTCATACATCCCCTTTGACATTTGGCCCATCAAACCCTTCTCTGTTATTACAGATCTAATTGTAATAAACTCAAATATTTAAGTGAGTTCAGATGAGAGTCACTGAGTTAGTACCTTCACTCATCTAATTCCTCATCGTGATACAAAAATACTATTTTCCTAACATGATCAAAGGAGGATTTGTTTTCATGAATCATGAATCTGATCTGTAGTCAATATTCAAACTCAAACGGTCATCCGCCAAATAGAAACCAACCTCCTGTCATATGCTGGTCAGTGTACCAGCTGGTCAAACCAGAACTAACCAGTTCAATGGTTATAAAAACTTAAGCGTTAGTTTGGACTTTGAGGAGTGAACGCGCTCTGAGATGATAGTGATGATGAAGATGATGATGGCGGTGATGGTACAGAGGTAGTGGGAATGATGGAGACTTGTTGATGCCTTTAAACTTTCATGACCCACAGACATATTATGACCTAGAAATGAAATGACGGGCTGTCTGGCGGTGAGAGCTCCCCTACAACTCTGAGGCTTTAGACATGGATAAGCAACACGCCATCGCTCAGACTGGAAGTGCTGACTGACTGGCAGAGTGGAAAGGTCATGTGATAAAAAAAAACTTCTGGAAAATCAATCCAATATAAAGGATTTTAATTCCAGAGCAGTGAGACCCTTAGACATGATGAAAACCCAGACATCTCCAAATTGCCTTGTCAATCACTGCAACCAACAAAAATGGCAACGAATAAATGAAAGGTGGGATAATAGATCCAGGAGGAATCCAACTCTTGGGTTCAGAGCGTAAACCTCCAACCGCACCCACCCGCAGGGGGACACAGCATAAGGAGGCTCGTAATAACATAGAGATTTCAAATCTGGACACAAACAGCAGCATTCCAGCTTCACTCTGTGCCAAAGACAAGAGTCTGAATGATTGTCATACACGGGTCCTGATAGAGGACGTCCACTGGTGTCACTGACAGTTCTGACAGCCCTCTTCACTTGCATTCAGAAGAAGAAGCACGGAGGAGCGACTATCTCTCGCAGTAAATAACGTCACAAAGAAAGCTGCTGTGCTTTGTTTAGATGACGAAGATGCATCACAATAAAGAATACTGTTTCTTCACGCAGACTCACCAACGGGCATGTCTTCATTGATGAGAAGGTAGCTCGAGAAGAAATAGTTCACAAAGTATGGCGGAGTGTTGGAGCCTGTGGTGAAGAAAGAGAAGAAAATGTTCAATTCATACACAGGAGCTAAAATGAAAATAATGACAGATCACAGAAATGAGACAAATAATGTGCACGACCATGTTTGTTTATTTAAAAGTCTTGCAGAGGGGATATCTACTTGTACCAGATGGAATTGAAAACATCTGGAGAGTAACAACGCCATAACGGCAACCAAGAGAGAAATCCATGCAAGAAGGAGAATGTTCACAGGATGCCAAAATACAGAATACTTAACAGAGGAATTTGTTGATGAATAATGGCGCTTTTTTTTTCATTCAGGTAGCAAAAGGTAGTTATTTCTTTTATTAATTAAACTGCAAGTTGGTGTCAAAACGAATACAATTTTTATTCAGTACAATGGCACAAAATTGTGAACAATGTCATCAAATTTCCCCGCGCCTGGAATGGAGCTCAACCACTCACTGGGCTTTACAGGCTGCACCCGCTCACCAGGAGTGATTACCATTACACCATCATTCACAGCTCTACCTCCTGAGACGCAGCCACCATTACTGTTTCTTTCTCCTAACCAAGCAAACAAAGTTCAGTGGAAAGTTAGTGTAATGATTTGTGTTAAAAAGGCAGCACACCTTCTATGTTGTTCCAACACCACGAACAAAGTAAGGGGTGGAGATTGGAGGTGGGTGGGGCCATAGGATTGAGCTCTGTCCCGCCCATCTGTAAGTCGTTTTTGGTTTTCGTAGTTTGCTCAAAGAATGTATTTACATCCCTGAAAAGTTATTATGGAATTGAAATCAGGACCACTGCCACTGCAGATTGGTCATGTTAACATGATAACTGTGAAAGTAACTCATGGATTATACTCAGATTTTAATCCCCCATAGACATCAGTGCAAGATTGTACTGGATTGATTTTGGCAAAAATCAGTTTGATATTATAGACACTAGGGAGAGCTTTAGTCCAAATTTTGTGCATATGAATGGACTCAGAAGTTTATCTTAAATAGTTTGTATTTACTCTAATAGCTCGTATTTTACTCACTAGGAGGAGCTTTTTTTTAAATGAAAAAAATGTTTTCTGGACGTAACTTCCCACCTGTGTTTTAGTCTAAATTTGGTGCATATGAATCGACTCGAGGAGATCTAGCTCGTATTTATCCTATTTTACTCTAATGATATCCTCACTGGTAGGGGTTGGGGGGTGTTTCATGAAAAACACAGACATAACTTTACATTTAATTTGAGGAGTTAAATCAGGCGGATTGCTTGTGCAACGCAGAGGATTGGGGGCTATAACTGAGCTGTCTGGGACGATAGGGTAGGCCTGTTTTTTTGAGTGAGTAAGATTTGACTCAGGTTTGGGTTACCAGGTGAAATGTATATATTTCCCATATGCTGAACAGATTGCTTTTGGATATTTTTGGGATACAGATCCTTCAGGTTTACCATCAGGAATACATTAGAATTGCTTTAGAGATTGTCTCCTTTTTATTCTGTTGTTGTGATAATTGGCCTTCCATAGATTTTAGTTAACCTAGACTTTACATAACCTGTATTGTAGTATTAAAATAATTTATTTAATGGGGGATTAAACTCTTTAAATGTCCTTTGCTAAATTACTTATTCATATTTGGATTGTGAGTATATTTTCTACATTAATGAAAAGGCCAATATTCCATCCACTTCAGTCATTTCTCTGGAATACTGTTGCATCACAAACTGTGGGGGTCACCGGTCGGCTGTGTTGATCGAGATCCTGTCGCGTCACTGGACACTGTGATAGAAGATGATTTGAGGGATAATCAGGGAACAAAGCTGATGGTGGCGCATCAGCAGAACTGGGCTGCAGACCACACACACAGAAGCCAGGGGTTGTGTGGGAACGGCTTGTTTGAAGTGAGAATGCCTGACAGAGTGAATCAGTGTACTCAGAGTGGTAACGTTCAGTCATGTGCTTTCGGCTTGCCGGAGGATGATTATCTGTGGCTTGTCAGCGAGGCTCTTAAAAGATGCTAAGAACTGGAGGGTGCTCAATGGATGGAGGTGATGATGACGATCGTTAACAAGCTCCCATCCACACCTGTGGCTTAATTACTACCAGCCCCGGCGTCAGGCCCAGACAGTTGGATGCAGATGGATTACAGCCACAGTAATAATCATCAATCCTGTTAGCTGGATCGGGGGAGTAATGCTCAAGAGGAGAGCAGTGTCAGTGTGTTAATGGCTGTTACAGACAGCAAGGAAAAGGGATGGAGACAGGAAGCTGCTTTCACACAGTCTGTGCCAGGATGGCCATATACCTACTTCCACCCTTCTGTATGAACACAGTGACGGCGTAACGGAACAAATCCAGTGACGGCAGTATGGGTGATAGTAAGAGAGGGGAATCAGACAGTGTGGGAGGATGAAGATCCAACTATGCAACACCTTTCTTTGTTTGTACTGAATTAAAATAATTCTGGCTGTGTGTGTCTTGCATTGGTCAGCCATAACATTAAAACTGCCTGTCTAAAGTTGTGTAGGTCCCTTTTTGTTGCCAAAACACCTCAGTCATGTCACTGTGGGTTCTTGAACCTTTCTAACAGAACCAGCATTAGGTTTTTCAGTATGTGCTTCAGTAACTCTTCTGTGGGATCAGAAAATACGGGCAAGCCATTGAGCCCTGTGCCCAAGTCACCAGTTTACCAGTTGTCCTTCTTTACACCAGTTTGGTAGTTTCTAACCACCGCAAACCAGGAACAAATAACAAAATCCGCATGCGGCTCTGGAGATGTTCTGACTCAGATGTCTAGACATCACCATCTGGTTTGTGCCAAAGTGCCAAGATCCTCCCGCTTGTCAATTTTTCCTGTTTCCAACGTAAACTTAAGGACCAAATGTTCACATGCTGCCCGAAATATCTCACTCAATGACAGGTGACCAGGATAACAAGCTAATCTACAATTATCTTCTGTGTAATGCTGACTTCACCTGCCAGTGGTTGTAATGTTATGGCTCACTGTTCTCCGAGATAGCTGCTTTCTGCTAGTCGCAGCTTTTCAGACTTCTTGTTGTGAGTTGCACACATAACATGATGTCTGATTCACCTCTGTTACTACCACACGGCAGCCACAGAGACTGAACAACTTAAAACTTCTATTAGGCCTTTATAATAATAATAATAATAATACATTTAATTTATAATGCACTTTATTGTGTTTAAAGGGTGGAATAAGGCAGTCTATATAAACGGTAGAGTCAGTGGCAGAGCCTTTAACAACATCAAAGAAATCTGCAGCACCAGGACCATCACTTTCGTAAGGGCTGGTGAAAAAACCACATCCTACATCAGCAGCTGGCCTGTTCTCCTTGGTGCTAGACAGGGATCTGCAAGTAGGCCTGGACAGGCAGCTCAAATTCCCCATCCTTGGGGCTAGACTTGTTACCAGCATCTGCTACTGGTAGAATTGACGGATAGAGCTGGTGGAGCAGCGCCTGAGTCATGGCTGGAGAGTTTGCTATAAGCCCATAGAGGTAGGTCGTAGGGGCTTTGCTGGTCAGTCACTGCAAGACCCAATGATGTCAGGAACATCTGTGATGGTGAGTCCCAGCACATCCGAGGATAGATCTTTAAACAAGCTTGTTTAAATGTGAGATAGAAAAGAAGGATGGGGGCGAGACATTTTGCATGGGTTATGTGTGCAGCCCAAACCAGATTTATAAAGCAGTTGCACAAAGGAAGAGATCAACCGCCATGTTCCAAAAGGAGATTCCTCCTGCACCCATCCCACAGAGACTGTGTAGAATAACATGTAACACAATGATGTAATTCAGGCAAGGCTTAACTCGAAGTAACCAATGGGTAGAAAGGTTAAACATCACACGAGATGTGGTTATATATCTCTGGGAAGGCCGCTCACTATTTAAAATCACACATTGGAGCAGCGCCTCTTTGCTCAGTGCCAACAAAGAAATATGTCGTAGTGACGGGTCTTTGTTGTTTCATAAAAGGCTTCATCAACAACAAACAGAGCGTCCTCCAGCCACACACATTGGTGACATGAGTGCAGGAGGAGATATGAGAGCCAAAGGCCTTGATACAATCATGGTGCTTGATGGAAAAAGGTTGTGGAGCTCATTTAATAACTTTTTGGGGGGTTTGGAGGGGTCTCCTGTCTCTGAGCGACAGTCAGTCTGACCTTCAAACCTCTCTCAGTAGATCCATCTCTGCCTCACGTGCAGAGATGGATCTCTGAGTGCAGAGATTAAGACGTGCTGTAGGGGTAAGAGCCGGTAATAGAATACGTCTGTGTAGAAGGCAACGTAACGAAGAGCTGAGGTCCTTCAGTGGGAGAGAGGTTCTGTAAAATTATTACAATTTAGGTTCTGCTGGCTTCTCTGGAAAATATTCATATTTCACTGATTTGCTGCACAGACTAATCATATTTATTCAAATTTCCGTATCTCACCGACAAATGTAGATTTATGGTTAAATGTTGATGCCACGGTACGATTATTACAAATTTGTCGCTTTTATGAGGAAATCTTGACTAAGTAATCAGTAATTCAGCTTCAGATTTATGCACATTCACAAAAGTAGCTTCCATTTTACTTTAAATGAAGGAAAAAATTTAGGCTGAAAGATGGAGGCTTTACTCGTTTGTATACCTTTTCTTTCCCCTACCAATTCTACATTAGAGAACAATATTAGTACTACAAGTACTTGTAATACTAGACCAAATCATGAAATAACTCATGGAATTATACATAGATCTGCCATAACATTATAACCACTGACATGTGAAGCCAGAATTTCACTGAAGCAGCAAAAATGTTAAAGTGTGAGGATCTGAGAGACTTTGACAAAGATTGTGATGTCCAGATCACTGGAACCATATCTTGTTGGGTGTTCCTGTTCTGCAGTGGTTAATGGCTACCACAATGGTCTAAGGAAGTACAACCCTTGGACCGGTAACAAAATCATGAGGGTGGGGGGGTTGAAGGCCTGAATTTTTTCGGATGGTACAGAAGAACAACTCTGGCACAAATTGCTGAAAATCTATGCTGGTGCTGATAGAAAGTTGTCAGATTACATAGTGACATCACAATGGGCTGCATAGGGACCCTTCACCCCTGTCTACTGCTGAAAGCTCCTACAATGGACCCGTCAACATGAGAACTGGACTGTGGAGCAATGGCAGAAGGTAATCTGCTCTGTTGGAAATTGGTTTTCTTGTTCATCATGTGGACAGCTGGGTGCGTGTGCGTCGCTCATCTGGAGAAGCGATGGTATTGGGAAGAGGTATAGGCAAAGGGAAGCAGTGTGATGCTTTAGACCATGTTCTGCTTGGAAACCTTGGGTCTTAACATCGGTGTGGATCTTCCTCTGACAAGAAGCAGCTACTTAAACATTAATGCAGACCAAGTCCCCCCCTTAATGAAAATGTATTCCCTTACCTCCTCCAGCTGGCTAATGCTCCCTAACATACCAGAGAAATGATTCCCTGAATTGTTTGAAGAACACAACAACCAGTCCAATCAAGCATCTTTGGGATGTTCTGGACTACCAGATCTGATGCTTGGAGACCCCGCTTACAAGTTCCAGGATGTAAATGATCTGCTGCTGGTACCGGATACTACATCTTCAGGGGTCTGCTGGAGTCCAGGGCTCAACGGGTCAGAGATGGTATGGTTGCAAAAGGTGAACCTACATGATATTAGGTAAGACTGTTGGAAAACCATCCCAGCTGATGAAGCTGGTTGAGGGAAGGCTAAAGTGTGTGCGTGCTGTTCACACGTTCCTGTAATACCTTGTGTGTAAGGTGAGTCCAGTCCTCAGACTGGTTCTGAGTGCTCATTATTTACCACGAAGAGGACTCACCTTCACAGACGGAGTTGAGGAAGAGACACGGAAGGAGGAGCTTGAGAAATGCCATCGTGCCACTTGATCCCACAAACCACGACATCTCCGGCACCTGAAGGAACACACACACACAAACACAAAACAGTATCAATACCAACCCGCTGTTAGTCGGTTCATGGCGGGCAAACTCACAGCGACCGCTCGTGTAGGATACAGACATCCGCATATGTCACATGTCACATCCGCATAATAAAAGACGATGTATCGTAAAATTTTATCTGATTTAAACAATAAAACGGTTTATTATCATTGTCTTGTTGTTTCCAGGGGTTTCGTTCAAATGTTTTTACAGGCAGTGTTGCAGGAAGGAGAACAGAATAAAGAGTATTTTTATGTCGGACACATTACCAACGCTGAGCGGCAGACAAAAATCTTTCTATGATGTTTTTATAACTTAAAGCTAAACACAGAGGATAGACTATGTAGGTTGCAGGGTAGGCCTCATGTGCAGGACTTAACAAACAGAACTACATTTTACTTGAATGTAACCCTCCCATCATAAAGTGTAAATACAGTAAGATAAAAAAAAAGAACCTGTTGAACCATTCTTACAGTCTACGTACGATAATATGCCTTAATTTCCTTTTTCTATCCTAATAACGACAGCGAATCTGAATAAACTGTGTGTAAACTGGTGCTTTATAAGTGCATTTATGGGGGGGAAATATAGGACTAGCCCAGCTTAAATTGTACAAAATAGAAAATACATTTGTATCCATAAAAACTGACAGTGACACAGACTATATTTTCTCTAATAACAGATTTGGCAAGACTGTTCCCTCCAGACACGGTAATATTGAAGTTATTTAAGCTTGCCTGGTAAAACCATAAAGAGAACATCCTATTACTCAGATCTCAAACACAAATGAACCAGGACACACGATACTCTTAACAGATGTGCGGTTAACAACCTACACTGTCCTTTATTCATTCTAAGAGTAATATTGAACACGGTACAATCCTCTATGTAGCACTCTTCTACATGTTCCCCTGTGTTATCCTGTTTTATTGCTTGGGTTGTATTTAATTTTTTTGACATGCTAAAAATGTAAGAGCAGCCAAACAGCTTTTTGTTGCCCTACAACAATGACAAAAAGGTCTGTTCTATTGTGTTCTATTCTAACCAAAGCAGCAGGGATTATCCTGTCAATGCACATATTCCTCTTCCTGTGAAATAAAAAGGGCATGCACCTCATTTTCTACTCTTTTCTTTTCTTCATATTCGGTAAAGATCTGTAGAGTCTGTGAGTTCTGATTCACAATTTACCAAAGAAGAATGACATGTGCTGTGTCGTTCGCAGTTTGATCAACACACATCCAGACCCGGTAGGACAGCCATCTCTGATTTCTTCACAGCCACTGAATAAATTCCAGATTTTAGGAAACTGACACTGCAGTTTCAGATTCATGAAAACTATGACATTGTCTGAATATGTGGGATCGGGGTACGAGATGAAGATGCTGAGCAGTCCCACAAAAGGCAGGACACCTGGTCGCCTTAGGACTGATTCAATCAAAGGAAGACAGCTTTAAGTCTGAACACAGTCAAAACTGAACTAGTTTGAGGATTGGATTACTTGGACCACATCAGGGTCTGATCCTAGGCCCACATGAGCTTGAACACTGATGTATCATGGACCACAATGAAGGACCGTCCACCGACCCAACGACCCGACATCCTATCAAAGAAGCCACAGTAGCAGATGTAATGGTTCATAAATTGTTGGTCAACAACATTTGATCGATTTAACCACATCTAGTCATAGAATTAAAAAAAAGGAAAACTTTCTTCTCTTACTTCTAAAGACAGAGGTGATGGTAAAGGCTTTTATTTCTTTTAGTTAGATCACTGTAACAGCCTTTTTTATGGCTGAATTAAAAATCCATCAATCGGCTCCAGAACTCAGCTGCCAGAATTTTAATCAGAACCAGGATGTTTTACGATTTGAATGACTTCTTTGAAGGCCCTGCATGGCCTCTCTCCATCCTGTATCGCTCAGCTTTTAGTACCACACGCACCAGCAGTACCTTGAGGTCCTCCGGCAAAGGTCTTTATCTGATCAAACCATTTGAGTAAGTGATCTATTTTAAGTCACTTCTTAGTAGAAATAAGTTTATAAGAAAGCATTTCATCATAATTTTATTTGAACTTCATTTTATAATTTTTAATCAGTTTGTATTTTTTTTTTTACCAACATTTTTTTAATTGTTTTCACAACAAAAAAAAAACAACTTTTTTTTTTAATTCGAGTTCTTGGTTGGGGCTAGTGAGTTTTACTCTATTTCACTCCATTTTATAAAAAAACACATTTCTGTTGTATTGGTCATCGCAGAGGGCTACTTTTTAAATGTCCCCCGGCACATCCATCAAATGTGTCAAGTCTGTTCCTGATGCGTAATAAATGAAGGGGTCCCATAACGGATTGATTTGTGTTGTTGATGTTTTATCGAATAGGTAATTTTCTCTAAAGGGAGAGTTGTATATAGCTTGGACGACCATCTGCTTACTCCTGGTCTTCTGATATTTTTCCATGAGAGGGCTATTACTCTCCTTGCAATTAATATGCTTAAATCTAATGCTTAACTCCACTTCTTTTCAATCTTCATATTATCCGGGTATAAACCTAATATAAAAAACTGTGGAATTAAAGGTACTTGAATTTGTAAAATATCTTGGATGCATTGTTTCACTTCATGCCAGAATTTTTGTATTTCAGTACACTGCCAAATACAATGAAGAAGTGTTCCCTTTTCCTCCTCACATTGGTTACAGATATCGGGGATGGCTCTATTATATCTGTTGAGTTTTTCTGGGGTTATATATGTTCGTATCAACCAGTTATAATGCAGTAATTTCAGGCGGGTATTAGTAGTTGTCGATTGTGCTTTAGTACAATCCTCCCTCCACTCTTCCATTGAGATGTATTCATTTATGTCCCCCCTCCATGCCTCCAGTCTCTCCACAGATGTCTCTGTACATCCATCTACCAGGCATTTATATATTTTGGAAACTAAGCCCTTCCCTAAACAATTCATGGTCATTAGTTCTCCTACGGTAGACATTGAGGGGTTGCATAATGTTGGATTCTGTTGTGTTCTAATGAAGGTTCTCAGCTGCAGGTATTTAAAGAAGTGATTAAGGGGTATGTTCAATTTATCAATTATTTCTTCAAATGTCATCAGCACCTTTTTGCGGGTTATAAAGATCTCCTATTTTTCCCCAGCCCCTTTGTGGCCCAAGATTTAAATCCCCTATCTGCTTTTCCTGGAGAGAAGGAGTCATTTCTCCATATTGGACTGAAGTCAGAGAGAGAGGCCGTTTCTCCCAGATACTTTTGAACTTGATATCACACTACAATCATGTTTCTCACTGTAGGCTTTTTTGTATTCGTTTTAAGATTCTTGGCGTTTGCTGAGTACAGGTAAGTGGGGAGGGGCAGACTTAGCTTGAGTTCCTCCCTCTCCTTCCAGAGAGGAGCATCTCTTTCTGTGAAGTAAAACAACAAGGTTCTTAAGTGTGCTGCCCAATAGTACCAAAGTGAATTGGGACATTTAAGTCCCCCTCTGTCGTAGTGCATGAATAATAGTGACAGTCGTGTCCGGGCACGTCTATTATTCCACAAATATCAAACAAACGGTTTTTTAGTTGAGTGAAAAGGTTACTTGGAGGAGGAAGTGGACGATTTTGAAACAAATACAATAGTTTAGGCAGAATGTTCATCTTAAGAATGTTTATTTTCCCTATTAGTGACATTGGTATGGGTACCCAGCTATCCAGTCATTTTGAGATTTCTTGCATCAGTGGTTCGTAATTACTGGCTGCTATTTATTTAAGTCGTGGGACAATTTATATGCCTAGGTATGTGAAACAATCTACAATCTTAAATTGAGTGTCTATTTCAGGAGGAATTTTGCCTTCTAATTGATCTAAGAACATTATTGATGATTTAGATTTGTTTAACTTATAGCCAGAGATTTTTCAAAATACTTTTATGAGCTCTAATAACTCAGGAATAGATTTTTCCATATTTTTAAGAAATATTATTACATCATCTGCAAATAGAGCCAGATTGTGTTCCTGTTGTCCAATTGATATACCTGTTATGTTTTGGATATGTACTTATAGCTATTGCCAGTGGTTTGATAGCCACCAAAAAGCCGCTGTTGATCACTTTCTGTGTTTGATAGCTTTTTTCTCTGCATCATTTCCATGAAAATAACGGCTACTAACGTCCTCTGTGCATCTTGTCCAAAGCTAACGGCTAATAACGGGCTAGTCTCCACGACTGGCATGATGATGAATTATTCCGTCTCTCAACTGATGAAATTCAACAACTACAACACTCCGTTGTGCATATCGGTTATTAAACAACTTCGACTCCTTCGCCGGCCCCGTTACATTCACAGAAGTTGCCGTTCTAAGTTTGTTTACTCCCATTCCCGCTCAGATAACTCCATTCCGTCCTTTTGCTCTGACGTGCGCACTATCGCGTCTCAGACGCGTCATCAGAATGCTGTCGCTTTTCCCATTACTGTCAATGGACTTTCCTCGATAAAATCATCCACTGTGCGGGTATGAAAACGTGGAGTGGATTTCAGTCTTCTACGGCCAATACAGAGACTCACTGCTCCATCTAGTATTAAAATCGAACTCTTTAATTCACAATTTCTCACAAACAAATCATGCCTCATACATGACCACATCCTGGAGAAATATCTGGACGTGATGTGCCTTACAGAAACCTGGCAACAACCAGATGATTTTTCTGTCCTGAATGAGACCTGTCCCGCCGGTTACTGTTACCTCCAGAAAGCCCACAGCACTGGTCGTGGTGGTGGTCTGTCTGTCATCTTCCGCAGTGATTTGGACTTGTCTCCACTGCCGTTGCCAGAGATCTCTTATTTTGAATGCCTGGCATTCAAAAGAAGATTTTAATTTTAATTTTAATTGGCACCCCTCATCAGACCCAGTCTTCCTCCATAACCAGCATTACTTTCTCTGGTCACGACATTCCCCTCTCTTCATCAGTCACCAACCTCGGTGTAAGATTTGACCCTCAACTCACTTTTGAATCCGACATCAAACACATCTGCAAGATCTCCTTTCACCATCTCGAAAACCGTTCTTCACTCACCTTGAGTGATGCTGAAAAGCTGGTCCACGCGTTTGTCTCCTCCAGACTGGATTACTGTAACGCACTTCTCATCGGGATCCCTGATAAAAGTCTTCAAAGACTTCAGTATGTTCAAAACAGTGCTGCAAGGATCCTGATGAGAGTTCGTAAACACGAACACATCACCCCTGTTCTTCATTCCCTTCATTGGCTTCCCATCTTCACCAGGATTGATTATAAGATCTCACTCCTCACTCACCAGTGCATCCATGGTAACGCACCCCCCTACCTAAAAGAACTACTCACCCCACTGACCTCAACACGATCCCTCCGTTCTACCTTATCATACCGCCTCCTCCTTAGCCGGACTAAGCTCAGCACCATGGGTTATCGGGCTTTCTGTTCTGCTGCCCCTCGTCTGTGGAATGCCCTCCCTGACCATCTCAGGGCTCCACAGACGACTGACACATTTGAAAAAAAAGGACTTAAAACTTTCCTTTTCAGCAGAACCTATAACCATAATTAACATTGCTGCTTTTTGGTAAGGCTTCTATATAGTTATTATTTTATTTTTTACTGATGCTTTTATCTGCTTTTGCTTTGTAGCACTTTGAGATTTGATCCAAATGTAAAGTGCGTTATAAATTAAATGTATTATTATTATTATTATTATTATTATTATAATAAACAGTAGCAGAGATAAGGGGTCTCCTTGTCTCCATCCTCTTTGTATCTTAATGGTTTTGGAGATATTACGGTTGGTCGTGATTTCAGCATATGATTCTGTATTAAGTACTTTTATCCAATTATTAAAGTTTTCTCCTAAACAAAAACGTACATACATTTAAAAGACTTATTTGCCTAAGGTTTTCACATTTATTGTTTGGTTTGCTTGGTTTTGGCAGCAAAATTACCGTCTTAAGGATGTTGGAAGGATCCCATTATGAAAAGATTCCTCAAAAATTTCTAATAGTGGTAGCATCAGTCTATGTTTGAAAATTTTGGAAACCTCTATGGGTATCCCATCAGGCCCAGGGGGTTTCCCTCCTTTGATACTGTCATTGGCAGATAATTCCACTGAAGTTATATCTTTCTCTAATTCTCCTTTCATTGCTTCTGATATCCTGGGAATAACAATGTTGTGCAAAAAATATTTCAATTCAGGTGTATTTTGATCTATTTCTGAACTATAAAGCTTTTCGTAAAATTTATTTTATGTTTCATTTATTTCAATTGGGTCCACAACATTTTCATTATTATTGATTTATAGTGAAGCAATGAGTCTTTCATTCTGTAGTTGTTTGATGTGCCATGACATTACTCTGCCAGGTTTTTCACCTTGGACATAGAATGTCTGTTTATGTCGTAATAAACTTGACATTGCTTTTGTTATAGATAATAATAATAATAATAATAATAATAAGGCTTTAAATGCCTCCCATCTGATACTTCCTGAGGTTTTTTATGTTGTTTGTTTCAAAATAGTATTTGATTTGTTCATCTAGGAAGGTAACAAAGCCAGCCTCAGCCATCCACTTTGTTTTGAATCTCCATTTGGGAATATCGCTCATCAATTTGGAATCTTGATAGATTAAAGAATTTGGAGCATGATCTGACAGGAGTACGGGGTCGTAAGGGACCTTTTTTATTTTACATTTTAGTAGTGCTGAAACCAGAAAGAAATCTATGTGTGAATACGACTGGTGTGTGCTGGAGTCAGTTAGATTAATTTCTTTCATGAAATTAGGAATTACTTCACACATGTGATTGGTCCACACCCAAGCTTTTGTCCCACCTTGGATCTAAAGTAATAATAACAAGGATTTAATAATACAGGCGCCAGACAAACATGCAATAGTAGGAAATAAGTTTTGGAAAAAGGTAGGATTGTCTGCATTTGGGGCGTAAATATTTATAAAAATGAATTGTTCCCTTAGAATAGTTCACTGAATAATCAGATAAAATCCTGCCTTGTCTTTGATCATTTTGTGAATCTGTAATGGAAGGGAGTCATGAACAAAAATCATGACACTCATTGCCTGAGAGGTAAAAGGGCCCCATAAAATTTTACCCTTCCACCTGCTCTTCACTTTTAGCTCATCTTCATGCATTAGAGGAGTTTCTTGAAGGAATACCAGATTAGACTATAATATTTTAATCCTATTCATAACTTGTTTGAGCTGCTCCGCACAACGTGAATAAAAACAAGATGAACTTAATTACTCTGCTACTATAATTCCGACAATTCTTCTAAACAACCGACAAGCGAAAGGGGCTCCTATATTAACTATTATATTTACTATTTTATTAATTCAAATATTGCGTATTGAACCAGTGAACTGCTCATTATCTATAGACAGGGGAGCGACAGAAATAATAATTCAATGTAACAAATGAAATAACTTTCACTCTGTTTTCCACTCACGTCTCCACAAGTGTCATCATATCAAAGTAATGTTCCATAAACCGTTTTTAGATTATGTTTCTTACGGTGTTAACCTCTTATTGATGAAGTGTTCGGCTTCGTCGGCGCTGTTGAAGGTGTGTGAGTGGTCCTTGTAGTATAAGCCGGACCGGAGGGATCGTGACGTACCGGAGCCCCGGGGATCGGAGTTATCGCCGTGCCTCTTCGAACTCTTTCAGCTTCTTGTGCATCTCCACCGCCTTGTCCTGGTAAAACCTCACCGGCTGGTTCTTGTAGAGGATCTGCCGTTTTGCCCTGTCTGCTCTCATCGCCGCTTCTTTGTAATTCAGGAACTTCATTATAAGGGTTCTAGGTGCGGAGATAGTTTTTTGTTCTCATCTTGGTCCGACACTGTGTGCTCTTTCTACCGTGAGTTTTCCCCGGAGCGCCGCCAGCTCCAGCGCCTCCGGTATCCAGCCCTCCAGGAAGCCACAGGTGTTTTCACCCTCCGCGCCCTCAGGTAAATTAACAAGTCTTATTTTGGAGCGACGTGACCGAGCCTCAAGCTCCAGTATTTTCTCTTCCAAGTTATTATTTTCCCCTTTAGATTTTTCATCGTCTCTTTGAGCGCAGTCACGAATCGCTCCGTTGTTGAGATTCTCATCTCAGCTTGTGTGACTCTTTCTGAAAAAGTCCGTAATGTCTTTTGTCCGTAACATTTTCAATCGGAGTGAGAATGCCGACAAATAAAGATTTGAACTCAGACTTCGTGTTGATAATAGCTGTCAGTATTGCTTTCGTAGTGGCGCTGGACTCCTTATTTGCAGTAGTGTTGTCGCCCTCCGACTGTTTCTCGGCCTCGGCGCCGATGCTAGCGTTAGCTTCCATCGTCTCGTCGTTAGCAGTGAGCTTGGATTTGGCACTTAGTGTTACAAATTTTGTTTAGTTAGACTGGTGTGTCCGGCCATGGTTTGTCTTATTTTGTGGCATTGGTATTTTCCTCAACACCGATGTAGTAGTTGGGGTGACTGTCACATTTGGAATAAGCTTTTTAGATTGGAGTTGGAGTTTTGAGTAGCAGTGCTGACCTACATGGGTCCTTTCAGCAAGCCGCCATAACCGGAAGTCCTTAAGTATTTTTCTTTACATATATAATATGTAAACTTTTGGATTTAGTAAACAAATTGTTTTGCCTATTCTTACTTTTATCGGCTTTTATCCATTTGTTTTTTGACTCCCTTGTGAAGCATTTTGTAACAAGGTTTTCAAAAGTGCTCTATAAATAT
Source organism: Lophius americanus (assembly GCA_037951165.1). Classification (NCBI taxonomy): domain Eukaryota; kingdom Metazoa; phylum Chordata; class Actinopteri; order Lophiiformes; family Lophiidae; genus Lophius; species Lophius americanus. Next base: position 2,041,341 of record JBBDHG010000039.1, on the reverse strand, counting down.
AATTTATTTAAAAATGTATTATTATTATTTATAATATAGGGTCCCTCTAGCAGGGGCAAGAGGGACTCCGGATCCTGTTATGATCTGATTGGTCCCTGAACGACACTGTCCTTTATTCAAAATTCAAATTGGAATTTGTTTTTATTTATTTTAATTTCATAGAAAACGAAAAATAGAATTTGCAAATTTGCATATATAATAGACATACACCTGAAGCCTACAGCTACAGATCTTAACTAAATAACTGTTTCAGGTGATTTTACCGCAGTAACCTGAGAAAGGAGAAACTAAACATCTACTGTCGATTCTGACTCTACGGACTCTCACTCTAAATTTGTTCAGCATTAAATGAAACAAAAACAGGTTTGGTGGTTACAGTATGTTGCATCATGACTGTAGCAGCTCGTCTCGTCGGAGTCTAAAGTGTTTTACCTGTCAACATTTAGAAGCTGTGTGAACAAACTGCTACCACTGATTTCACCATTTACTCCTGAATGCATCATCACATTGACAATCACAGTAAATACTTTCGGCTACTTTTTGTAGGAACAGTAGATTCTTTGTGAAGCACAATTAATGACAAATGTGTTAATATGAGAGATTTCTTGTTGATTCAGCAACTGTTTATTTATGTTTTTCTTTATATAAAAAATAATGAGTCCTATTTCTTCCTAGTGATTTAGCGTATTGAGTTGGGATCAGAAATCTGATAACTGGTGACGGACGACGACCTGACAAAGATGTATTCTTGTGATCAGATCACGCAGGATAAATGATGACAGCAGTCCTGAACAGGAAAAAGGGACCGTGGCACCAGTGGGCCCAGCAAAAATAATTAAACTCTGTGGCAACATAAATCCTCCTCTCCGTCCCTGTGTCTCCAATCTGCCTCAGGAAGACATCAAGTCTAAATTCTAAAGGTTATGAGGTCACATGATCTACTGAGAGTCAGGTAAAAATGACATTGATCATCAGATAAAACCTCTTCTCCTAACTGTTTATTTTAAGTTAAGACTGAATTACATACCCAGGATAAACTTAAAATATTTCAACAACTATCAGATGTGTCCACTTCAGCTTGTTGTATATTGATCGGTGAGACCTCAAATAATGTATTTTTCTGTGTCAGTAACATTGTACCTGTTACTATGTGTGAGTAATCTGTGATAAATACATAAAATATTAATATTTCTATCCTCGCCTGATTCTTTTATTAGATGAAAGAGACACAACATCATTATATTACAGAAACCACATGACACAAACTCTCTGATAACTACTGCAACAAAGTTCATGTTATAACGAGGTTTTTGTGGGATAGGACTAGGAGGCAGGAGGATAGACGATTGTCCTAAATGTGACAAAAATTGGATTTTGACACCCGAGAGGGATTTTCATGGCAAAATACTACATATGTAGACTACAGAGGACTATATGCACAAACTACAAATTTTGTCTGTGATATAAACCTAATTAATTTATTAAAATCTGGAATTGTCCGCATAAAAAAGAGAAGAAGAAACGCAGAAACTAGGTTGAAGACGAATCATGGGTCTGTCGGGAAGAACAGGTTGAATGACATTCTCATCCACTGCTATACCTGATCCACTATGTATCGTGGACAGACAGACAATGGAACTGCAGCAGTTCAAAACAGAACAATTCCGCAGATGCTTATGTCCATTGCAGGACATTGGAAAAAATGCAGAATAAGAGATGCATGGGACTTTGTGCAAGAGGTGGCGTACCTCCGACTAGTACCATTCCATGCTCCATGACATGTTCCGAGACGATGCTGCTTGTCTGAATGCCAGTAAAAGCTAAATAAACCACAGAACTCAGTTGCAGAAACAATCAATTTCAGCCGAGATGTTGTGCTGCCATGGTGGTGCTCTTTGAGATTCACAGAGTGGCAGATTCAATTCTGCTAAACTTCACAGGTGAGTGAGAAGTGGACTCAGGGTAAAGAATGGATTGTCACTGCTTGTTGTTTGTGTGTTTGTGTTTGTGCGTTTGTGTGTGTGCATGCGTATAATTATTTGGCGGTGTCTGTTGGAATAGACACATTTGTTTTCATTTGCATCCTTGTGTCTCATCCTGATTGCTTTTTACATTAGGTGGGGTTGGTAGTTTTTCACATTGGCTGGTTATATCTGCTGCCTTCATCTCCACTCATTTCATTTTCCTCCTTCGTTGCTCACACCAGAGGTGATTCCAGGATCAGACCCCGATTCAATTAGCTGTCACCTTCAGATGTAAACCAATTAGGAACCTGTTGTAGTTTATAATCACAATGGATCAGAGGAAACAATGAAATGTTTCAGTAAGACGTACCTGATCCAGACAGGAGCCACTGTTAGTTGATTAAAGCTGAATACTCAATCATTATGACCAGCGCCAGATCAAATATAAAAGATATGAACAATGATGTCCAGGATTTTGTCATTTTTCAATTCTCTGGCCCCGGTGCAGTGTCATGACTGGTCTTGTGCCGACCCACTAGTATAGCTGTCCAACCCAAACGGCAGAGAGCATTTATATTTTCATAACATTTTATTTTAATTCTTTAAATTAACATTGACTACTCCCTAAATATTCAGACGAGTGTTTTCCTTTCTAAACAATAAGAGGTTACGTTCATAAAGATATTATAATCTGTGAAATCTAGACCAATCATAACGGTCCGTTTTGTTGGTCCATACACATCACTGTAGGTTGATCGGCTGTCTAAGTGATCTGGAGCCTGAGAAATGTACCAACCCTAACACCAGTTAGTTCTGGTGTCTCACCAGTTCCAGGATGGATCATGCAGTAAATGCGTCTGGTAGGCACTCGAGTCTGCAGGTAGATTTACTGGCTGTACCAATGATGAAAACTATAATTCCTTCAAATATCATGGACTTCTACTTTTTGTGTGTTGTTTCGGGACAGCATGCACATGACTACCTTCTTTCTCTGCAGAATGACTTCTGCACATGTAGATGTGCAGAATAAACAATGATCCAACGGTTACAGGTTTAATGTTGTGGCTGATCAAATGAGCATTCATTTGATTTTCTAAATGGTAATATATTTCTTATAAAGAGTAAAAAAACCCAAAAAGTAATGCAGACGGACTGGAGGGTGTAGAGGTTTGATGCTGAATAAGACTAATGATTGACAGCCCGGTGTGACTCTCTCTCTCTCTCTCTCTCTCTCTCTCTCTCTCTCTCTCTCTCTCTCTCTCTCTCTCTCTCTCTCTCGCGCTCATTAAATGTCTATGTTGCTCACCAAGCAATCAGTAATGATAAATTCGAAATCCTTGCGCCATGCCTGCTCTGACCCACAATCCACCGTATCAAACAATGAAAGAAGCATCAGGGAAACCAAACACTGTCAGATCAATCCATCCCAGACCGCTCGTCTGGACCACAACAATGTGACTAAAAAGAACTTTAAACATTCAGTGGCTGCAATAAAAGAAATAAATCCTGCATGAGTCACATTTTCTAAAAGCTGAATGATGAAAGTTTCATTGTTCAGCTTGGTTCGATTTTAAATCTCAATTGATATAAAACTGAAATCCTGCTTGAATTTAACTTTGACCAAATGACAGACCCAGTTTTAGTGGGTCTTATTAATTAATTTAGGTTGAAAATAGTTATTTATTTGATTGTTCGCGGTTGAAGTATTTTTTTTTTGTTCAAAAAACAGTGTTTCTCATTTACCTCTGGCGGTTAAAATATGAATTATTAGCAGTGAATAACTACAGATGGAGTTGGCGATGATGACAGATGATCTGATGTTTTTGTTTAAAAAAAAAAGCTCTTCGTAGTCAGTGAAAAATAACTATTAAACTAAAATACAATATATGCAAATTACATCTCTTTGAGTCGATTCATTTGGAAATAAAGCTCAACCTTGTGTAAAGAATATACAACCGACCTTTCCCAAAATCAACCCAGTTCTTCCTCGCACTAAAGTCTTTGGGGGTGTCACATTTGAAAATGATCCATGACATTGTTTTTCAGTTAACACGTTAACACGTAGGGTCTGCATCAGTGATGAGGATATCACGATTTCCCAGACTTTTCGGGGGATATAATTAAAGATTACTTTAGGACATTAGGTACATGTATTTTCTCTGGTAATCTGTTATGACATAAGTTTTGAGTTTCAGCCGCAGCTCTAGTGGAGGATATCGTCTAAACCAATAGAGGAAACTGAGAAGCTAAACTTTTCCAACATCTGCATAATCAGTCACATCATTGATAAATTCTCCTAATTTCTTTGTATCGTAAACACACCTGAGGCAGCGTGCTGTCACCCTGGGGTGCTATAAGCAGCCTCATGTACTGACACAGTTTATCAGAGCCATTAAGTACAACACAAGGAGCGAAAGAACCTGAGGGCTGAGTCTGAGCGTTTCCTGTGTTCTTCTTTGATTCTCCGTCTGGCCTGATCAGTCCAGGAGAGGAGAATCAATAAAAGCCCATTTCCAGCTCTCCGCGCAGAGAGAAAGAAATAATCACACACGGTACAAGCCCAGTATCTGCCCTGGTCTGTCTGAATGATCAGACATTGAAGTGAAAACAGAAAATTATTTTCTCTGTGTCCTTTCTGCATTCTGTAAAATCAGGCTGTATTGATTTTTCCCCGGAAAATCACAAACATGATTGTGAAATACCTGCAACAACATGATGATTTTAAGTAGTTTATTTTCTTAACTCTGGCACAAAACATGTTTCAGTTTGAGAGAGCTGACATCATGGAAAACATGGAGATCTACTTCATGCCACCATGGAGTGGTGATGTTCCAGATTTAGACTATATTTCCCAACAGCTTCACTTGCAAGATTCTTATTTTTATGCGTTTTATTTTTTCCACTGGACTTTTTATTTCTTCATTGGACCAAATCCCTATTAATGTCTTGCTCAACTGTTTGGTTGTGCATATTTTGAGTTTCTATTTATTATTGAGAAATGTGAACAACTTGACTTGAAGCTTTTTATAATATGAGCCACTGGTAGCATGTATGCTAAACAGTAAGTGGCCGTGGATGGAGCCCATGGAGAAATCACAGGCCAACGGTTCCATCAAGGAGAAGGCATTAAACATGCCTATAGATAAAGTCCTATTCAATAAGTCATTTTATTTGCATATTTTAGTATTTGAGGACTTACTAAACAGAAGTATGTAACTTGATGCAAGCAAAACAATTCCTCTTGGTTTCTAAAAACATTCTTAATTAAAATATTGAGCCAATCTAATCGAAGCTGACTATTTTTCATGAAATACAAAATTTCAGCATTAAATCACTTTATAATTCTGATTTTTATACTGTTTGAAAACATGCTTGACCAAACAAATTGTCATTTTAAAGTAAATTTAGAGTGTCTGAGACGATACATAAATAAATGTCCCAAAGAAATAAAATATGGAAAGAAATAATTGTTCCATAGTTGTTTTTTCTTCACATTAAAGGATCAAATGTCTAATCCCTTCCTCACTCCAGGTGCTACCGCTCAATTTCAACTTCTTCCTGCTTCCATTTTACTTCTTCTTCTTTGGTTTCCTGGCATCTGGATCCTGCAGTAAATTCCTGTCACTGGTCTGAACCATCAAAAATAAGGTGCTCTCTCTCTGCAAACAAACCGAGTCCTGGTCTAGTTTGATTCAGATCCAGACCGCGTCGTTCTGTTTAACAAAAGATTGTATATCAGAAGAAATATCAAAACCAAACAAGGTGAGGTCTGAGAACATGAAAAACACAGCTCGATTATGGTTTTCAGAGTTCTAATGTTTTGTGGTCGATGTTGGATTGGTAGTAGATGAATAAAATGTAATGACGGCAGAGCCTCTGAGGTTAAGTTTGCTATCAAAGAGAAAGTTTAGACTCAGCAGAGTCAGACAGGATGACTGGTTCCAGTCAGTGAGTTCTGCAGATGACAGAAGACTAACATGGTTCTTCATGGAAGCTGGGGCTCGCTGTGGCGCCGTCCCTTTCCATCGGCTCTCCTGTCAATCCTTCACTTTCATCCCCTCCTTCACTCTGTCAGACCCACTGCTCATCTCGTGGCAGCCTCAGCCATCTGGCCTTTTCCTGTCTGTTCTGTCCTGCTTTAAGTATTTTACCTCTAATCTACGATGACTCGCATATTTTGCTTTTCTGATATACAAATCAAGTTGCTCCTCTAATTATATTCATGTGGACTCTGCTGTCATTTTACGTTATTTGCCTTTGTGCTGAGCCTTTGCCGATGATTATGTCTCCTGTGTCCTGATGAAAAATGTCAGCTGAACAAACACATATAATCTGAAGTGTTTTTATTTAAGGTGGTGCTCTAGATTTTTTATTAAATCGTTTCATTTAAGGTTCAATCAATAAAACTTAGGGGTATCTCTTTGAATAAATCTAATATAATAGATAGATAGATAGCCTTTATTATATTACATTTAATATATAATATATAATATAATTATATATATATATATTTATATATATATATAATATATATATATAATATAATTTAATATTCATACCTATGACTTTATTGGTGTATATTACGCTGAAAATGAATGATGTGTGAAATTGTTGCTCCCAGAGTGTTCCTTTGAAGACACCCATTCCTATGGAGTGGGTGCCACCCCCCACCATTACAACAGTCATGACCTCATGGTAATAATAATAATAATAATAATACATTTAATTTATAATGCACTTTACATTTGGATCAAATCTCAAAGTACTACAAAGTAAAAACAGATAAAAGCATCAATAAAAAAATAAAATAATAACTATATAAAAGCCTGACCAAAAAGCAGCAATGTTAATTAAGGTTATAGGTTCTGCTAAAAAGGAAAGTTTGAAGTCCTTTTTTAAATGTGTCAGTCGTCTGTGGAGCCCTGAGATGGTCAGGGAGGGCATTCCACAGAGGGCCCTATCACCCATGGTGCTGAGCTTAGTCCGGTGGAGGAGGAGGCGGTATGAGTGGGTAGAACGGAGGGATCATGTTGAGGTCAGTGGGGTGAGTAGTTATTTTAGGTAGGGGGGTGCGTTACCATGGATGCACTGGTGAGTGAGGAGAGAGATCTTAAAATCAATCCTGGTGGAGATGGGAAGCCAATGAAGGGAATGAAGAACGGGGGTGATGTGTTCGTGTTTACGAACTCTCATCAGGATCCTTGCAGCACTGTTTTGAACATATTGAAGTCTTTGAAGACATTTATCAGGGATCCCGATGAGAAGTGCGTTACAGTAATTCAGTCTGGAGGAGACAAACGCGTGGACCAGCTTTTCAGCATCACTCAAGGTGAATGAAGAACAGAGTTTGGAAATATTTCTGAGATGGTGAAAGGAGATCTTGCAGATGTGTTTGATGTGGGATTCAAAAGTGAGTTGAAGGTCAAATCTTACACCGAGGTTGGTGACTGATGAAGAGAGGGGAATGTCGTGACCAGAGAAAGTAATGCTGGTTATGGAGGAAAACTGCGTCTGATGTGGGGTGCCAATTAAAATTGCTTCGGTTTTGGAGCTGTTCAACTGGATAAAGTTGTTTTTCATCCACACCTTTATCTCCTCCAGACAAGCGTGGAGAGTTGACAGGGGAGATGATGATGACGATGAGGATGGAGAGGCAGCGGAGGAACATGTGTCAGTTTTGATGTAGATTTGCGTGTCATCAGCGTAACAATGGAATGAGAGTCCATATCGACTGATGACACGGCCAAGGGGGAGCATGTATTGTATGAAGAGAATGGGGCCAAGGACTGATCCCTGGGGGACCCCAAAGGTGACTGTGAGTGTCCGGGACCTTGAACTTCCAAGGGAAACGTATTCTACATGTATATTCATGGTATCCCCACGGCGGTACCCGCCAGCCCTCAGTGATATACTGGGAATCGTGTAGTTGCCATTTGTGTTCAATCAGCCCGCAGGAGGACAAAAGCCGACTTTGGACTGCACAGCGGCTACTTTAGTCCGTGTGTGACTTTTGTCTGATTGTCCAGTGGAGATGGGAAGCCAATGAAGGGAATGAAGAACAGGGGTGATGTGTTCGTGTTTACGAACTCTCATCAGGATCCTTGCAGCACTGTTTTGAACATATTGAAGTCTTTGAAGACTTTTATCAGGGATCCCGATGAGAAGTGCGTTACAGTAATTCAGTCTGGAGGAGACAAACGCGTGGACCAGCTTTTCAGCATCACTCAAGGTGAATGAAGAACAGAGTTTGGAAATATTTCTGAGATGGTGAAAGGAGATCTTGCACATGTGTGTTGTCATTGTTAAGTAAAGTTGTCATCAATGCCATCTCTGAATGTCCTGTGTTGTATTCTGTTAACCAGTCTCTGAGGCACATTGTTTGTTTGTTTTCTGTACCAGACCCATTTTAGTTACATCGTTTTTGTTTAATTGCATATTGCAATTACAATTCCGTATATTACCTCAACTTCCAATTTGCATGAAATTTTACCCAGAGGTACGTTAAGGCAGATGCTTAAAGTTTGGTGACGTTATGTGATTTAAAATAGTGGCTTCACAATGTGGCATGGTGATCTTTTGAAACCATGTTTATTATTGTTACCTTTTTTCTTCTTATTCCTCAAAGGAGTCCTTTGGTGCTCCTTTGAGGCTGGAGCTGCACACTAAGTGGGCTGAACAGAGATGCTGAAGTCGGAACTTGCAGGAGATGACCGGCTACAGACTGTTTGAGAGATACTCAGAGAGTTGTTGGAGTTCTTGGGAAATTTAGAGGCTGGCAATAAATCAGACATAAACGGAGAAATCTGCATGAATTTTCCGTAATCTTGGGTGCTGTTGTGCGTTTTTCCTTTGATGTTTTATACTGGAAAACACAGGAAATTACATAAAAATGTCCGTTTAAGATAATGACCCACTTAAATTCTAAGACTGTGGAGCAGAGAATAAAACAATGTGCTGAACACATGTAGTGAATGCGAGAAGAAAAAGAAGGAATATTTTGGATTACTTAGTTAGTGGGGTATTTTTTCCTTTCTGGTTGATTTGATGAGGCACAGCAGGAATCTGCTTTATCTGCTTTTGCTTTGTAGCACTTTGAGATTTGATCCAAATGTAAAGTGCATTATAAATTAAATGTATTATTATTATTTAGGAAGGAGAACATAGGAGAAGTGGTGGACGATGACACAGAAGGAGAATGGTAGGAACAGGAACAGGAGAGACAAACACAGAGAGGGAGAAGGAGCACAATTGAAAACACAAAGAACTTGGAGGAATACAAAACGAACATACTTAACATCTAGTAAATGGGAAGAACCGATAATCAATAAAAACAGCCTCATGACATTGTGCTTTGACAAATGATGGATCATCATTGTCAAATGAAAGATGATGATCCGAATCATAATGGGTAATCTGGTGAAGTTCATGCAGACCCCCTTTGGGACTCCACTACCACTGTCAATTCAGAATTGAATAAGAAATGAATCCTCCGGACGTAAAGCCCGAACCCCTTTATCTCTCAACGGTTTCGAGTCTTCGTGTCTTTTTTTATAGTGCTTTTTATAGTGCTAAATAGTAAGCATGATCCTCCGGTTTTGTCAAAATGTTGTTAATATTGTCAAAAGCGACCACAAAGTGGCAAAGATGATTTGTAGCACTTTGAGATTTGATCCAAATGTAAAGTGCATTATAAATTAAATGTATTATTATTATTATTATTATTATTATAATTATTATTATTATTATATTGGTTCTAATTCATCCAAAGCTTTGACCAATAGTTTTGCAGAAAAAATGAGTAAATATTTATAGATATCCATCTTCAGTAGCCTCATCATTCGGTGAGGTCGTAGACGTCAAATTTAATACATGACATCCGTCATACATTTTTGGATAGGGAGGGGTTAGGGGGAGCTGAAACCACTGTATATCCCTAAATTTTACAGAGTGCTCCTTTAAGTAAAAGTTAAATCTGCTCCCAATTGATGCTTTTGTTTGCTCCTCAGGTTTAATTATTCACCTGTGATTGATTAATCATCAGGTTCATGACATTATTCTTGACAGGCATTAGAGAGCCTATTAAATCACATCCTATGTTTACTTTAAACCTGTAATATCTGGCAACATTCCTAAGACCCTGCCCTGAATCCAGATTTTTAAAGGTGCTATTTTAAGGCCTGGAATGACTAGATGCAAAAGATAGATTTCCTTCTGGGTAAAGCATAAGGTGGCTGAGATCCAGGTCTATTTAAGGTGATGTAGCCTGATAGCATTTCCATCAGTAATGTTCTGCAGAGGCAGCGTAAAGCGAACAGTAACACCTGGAGCTGCAAGCGCTACCCTCTGACCTACAGCACTCCATCTTATTGATTGCGAGCAAATTACGTCTCACTTCTCTGAGCCTCAGAGACACTTTCCAGAGGGGAGTGGTGGAACTCAGCCAGCAGCCAAATCTGGATTATCGGACAAATTAATGGTAGATTTCTTCCCACTGTATCTCTTCATGGAGAAAACCATCACTTAGAGTAGAGAGCACACGCAGATGACACGCAGACGATTTGTCCTCGTCAGGAGGAGGTGGTGAGGAGAGAAGTTTTATGATGAGCTGACCAATGTCTTCCTTCCCGCGCTACATCATCTCCAACATGATATGACTCTCTGGAATACTGACTCAGCAGACCTCACCTATACTTGATTAGAGTGAGATGCAGACAGACTGGAGTGCAGGCAGGAATGATAATCAAACCGACATGCCACATTGAAGCGGAGAAATCTGCTCGCTACGGTCGGGTCGTGTGTTAAACTGTTACTAATAATGTTCCCCTTTCTTCAATTAATCACCACGATCATTTCAAGTTAAGTCAAAGGCTAAAAGGAAACGAAAGATGCTTTTGTCAATTCATTTGTTATCTCTTTCTGAAATCTATTACCGTCACAATAGTAGATTCTATTTTATGCAGATGACTCTCAGATCTATCTGTCATTCGATGCCAGTATAGCACATTCTCTAAAATACAACCCTGCATCACCAGCATCCTTAAGTTTCCTGCCCCTTCGGATCCCGGTGGCTTTTATAACATTATTGTGTAAATGTCTAATACTGATGTGGTGGATATCACCAACTCCACCTTCTCACACTGTGTGGATATTACAGTATACATTTATCCAATATACATTGAGTAGATGTGATGGCATTTCCTTGCACTTGCACAGAAAAATAATCCGACTTCTCTAATTTATTTAGTAGTTGTATTTATTATTTGTGCTGCTACCATTTTATTGTTCTCGCTACATTTTCTTCTGGACTGTTTTTATGCGTGCATTTAGTCTCACAGCTCTTAAAGCATATATGCAAATCATACATCAGAGTGTGCAGCTTGTGTGGACTGCACTACTATTTATATTTACAAAAATCACAAAAACAGCAAGAACAATACGAAATACATACGTACGTCCAATACATACGAAACAATGAGAAATAGCTTAATCACCTCTTTTTTGGAAATCCGTAACCATGGCAACGTGGCATTTCCACTACAAGCATTACTAAATTTATAATTACTGTATTGGATTTTTGCTGCAACCACTTTCCTCCTTTCCCTGGGGTGGAGGGATGGAGATTCGGGCGAGACTATCAACCCCACCACAATAAAAGTATTTGCAAGGAGTCTCCTCTCAACAATAAAAACATCAACAACTTCCTGTCTGGCCTACAGTAGATATCGGACTACACGACATGTGTTGAGCCACACTGTTCTTCCACATGAGATGCTGCTGCAGCCTCAGTGGTGCAGCACCGACTGACAGAGAAACTAAACACTGTGGGGACGGGGCAGGGGGAGATAGATTGGGGGGCTGCCAACACAGGACTGAGGATGATTGTAATTATCAGGAACAGGATGGGAGCGCAAGGCGCTGCATTACAACACCCTGTCAGAAACTGCCTGAGCAGGCACAACTCAGAGTTGTCCATCCTGCTCTGACCCAAACCATGGCAAGTGTGTTTGGGACCTGGGTCTGGGGGGGGTGGGGGCAAACAGTGCGGGACAAGCCTTCTCTGATGCAGCACACTGAGTCACAGCTGGGTGAGAAAGTTTATTGCGTTTTTGGAGTGAAGGCTGAGGAGCCACGTCTACAATCAGAGCTTTCAGTGCTGATTAGAGCTGATGGAGCAGCGATGGGCTTACATGTTGATGATGATCCTGCAGGTCAGTGGATGTCCTCCAATGCTGCATCAGTGACACACTCAAAGACAGGAAGGAAATTGGACAAAACGTCTTTATGAGACATGATAATATAGTGCCGGTTAAGTTATTTGTTGGTTTAAGAGCAGCATTGAAGAATAGCTAGGTTTGGCCATCTCCTGGAGGCGATTACATTTTGGTCACAAAGATATCAAAATGTGGCTATTACTGCCTCTTTTCCTTTGTTTCTTTTTAGGTTCCTTTGGGATGGAGCCGAGGGCTCAGTTTCAAGAGTTTCTTTGCTTCCTTTGATGTTCCTTGGGATGGAGCTTGGGGCTCAGTGGGCTGAACAGAGACGCTGAAATGGAAGGTGTAGGACACGAGCGGCTACAACCTATTTGAGAGATGCTCAGAGAGATTCAGAGGCTGGCAATACTTAAGACACTAATGGAGAAAAATCCCGATGAATCTTTCCTAAACCCTGAGTACTGAAGCTCCTTGAAGAGAAGTGTGCACCCTCTGAGTGCTTCTTCTAGTTTCTTATGCAATTTATGTTTTTGCGTTTTTGTCATTTTTTCGAAAATTGCTTGGTGCATTTCTATCGACTAATATCGCAGTCCTGATCAACATGCACCTTTGCTGTATAATTTGCATATATGCTCTTAAAATGGGAAACGGAATTAATGGGGAAAAGAATCATTTTGCTTCCCTGTTGAAAAGTTATGCTTACAGCTACTGGCCTGGCTCACGGATCTGTGTGTATACGGAACTTTTGGAAAATGTGAAGGAAAAACACTTTTCATATAGAGCTGATCTGAAAGAGGAAAGATGCTTCAGTAGTTGGTTGTTATCCCAACCATCCACAACAATCTCCCGTCTCTGTATCGCTCATTACTGTGGAAACCGAATGAATTTGTACGTTGAATTTGGGCGTTAAAGTTGGAGATTTTGGGATTCATATCAGAACCAGTAGCATAGTCATTTTCTCCCCTGAAGCTGAACCATCCCATAGAAAACAAACAAAGCTTTCCTGTGCAACCAATCTCTGTCCTTGGTATTTATGCATTGATCGATGGCTTGAAGGGAGACACGACGGAACGAAAGACATAAATGGAGTTGAGAGGCATGGATGAAAGGGGAGAGGTGAAAGGTCAGCATGGCTAAAGAGGAGCCACTAAATGATGTGTTTTGATCATTCAGTTGGGATGGAAGCAGTCGGTAGGATGGATTGACTGCACTCTAACAAAGAGAGAAACAAAAGGAGACAAATGAGTCCCCACAGGCTACCAGCCGACCTTTGACCCTGCTGTCGGTTGTCTGATATAAACACACGCATCGACTGGGACCCATCGCCAACATCACTCCAGCAAATAATGGCTCAGTAGAAGGAAGCCTGGATAAGAGGCTGGCATTTGAACCCTCCAGAGTGCGATTTCAAATTCCATTAGCCTCCTGAGGCTAATGGAATTTTCTTTGCGCAGAGACAACCAACTATTCACACTCACCTGCAAACCTAGAGGGAATTTAGAGTCTCCTATCCTGCATGTTTTTGGAGTTATGGAGGAACCTGGAGTATTTCGAGAAAAACCAAGACGAACAAAGGGAGAACATGCAAACTACCCCGTGGATGTGAACCTAGAACCTTCTCATTCTGACACAAAACCTGTCAACCAGCCTTTTGCCCATAATTATAGAATTATTGGTAGAAAAGCATCACGCTGTCATAGATCTCCTTCTGACAGCCTGATGGTCTCGTGTCAGAACTACACTACCGGTGGCAGTAAGCTAGTCTCTCCCTGGCTTCTACTCTGGTTGGGATTGTCTATAACTTTTTTTCTAGTTGTGATAAATTAGATACATTTTTGTTACAACTCCTGTGTGTTCTCCTCTCCTTTGTCCAGCTTTGATCCAGCTTGTAACAACATGACAGCCGCAAACTGTCCACCTGTGATAGAACCATCTGAACGAAACCATTTGCTCTGCTCTCAAATCTGTTTTCATCAGTTCTGCCCCGCTGCTTTGGTTGATTTAATGACCACACACACACACACACACACACACACACACACACACACACACACACACACACACACACACATGTTCACACGCACACACATATACAAACACGCGCACTCACGCGCACTCACATACACACACAGACACAAACACACATAGACTCACTCACACACATATACACACACACACGTACAGGCATGTACACACACATACATGTACACACACAGACACACACACAGGCACAGCATGTAATAATTACCCGTAAGTGAGTGATTGCCTCCAAAAACCAGCAGGAAAACAAATAGGAACTGGATGTGTAAAGTCTGAGAGTCACAAAAACTGTTCTACAGAGACTGTTGTATGAAAGAACACTGAATAAATGAGGATGCCATACAAATCAATCCTCAGCAAAGATGGATTATGTTACTGTATGAACCTGGACCGTTTCACTGTGTTATCGTTGACCATTATTAATAACAGTATTTCATTTTTGCATTTAGAATTGTGAATTGTGGGTGAAACAGGTATCACAGCTGTTCTGATCTAGCAGCACATTCTGATGTGTAATTTGCATATATGTTGTAAAAGCTGTGAGGGTAGATTGACATATAAAAATGTTGCGGAAGAAAAAATAGCAAGTTGCTTACTGAAAAGTTGTCACACCTAATTACTTAATTAAGCTTCTTTTTCAAAAAAAATACTCTTTCAGCATTTAAAAAAATCATTTATATAATTTTATTGATGAAAAAGATCTCGGTGTGGCTGGCAAAATAAATCAAACTACATTATTCCAGTGGAGAGTCATGAGGCACCTTCTGACAGTGTAACATTTAATCATTAACAAACCTCTCCCAATGGTTTCTCACTATTTACACAGATCGGTTACAAGAATTACATCAACAGCCAGAAAAAAATCAGATCCTTCAATTTATTTTCTGCCAGTCCTCTTCTACTAGTCAACCATCAGTCTTCAATTTCACAATCCTTCCATCCCTCCGTGTTCTCAGTCGTTGCTCCGCTGCCTGTCTGAGACCTCAGAAGAAAGTCCAGTAGGGTCACTCTATCTGCAATCCATTCCTCTATCCCTCCTGATACTGCCTTTCATTTGAGCCTGTCAGTCAAGGCACTGACACATATCAACTCATGAGTCGGCTCTTTTTTTCTTCCTTTTTTCCACTGAGAGAATTCAGGAAGAGTGACAGTCTTCCCTAATTCATGGGACAATTGTCATGAGGAAAACTGTCCCCTGCATGCTTTCCCCTCAGTAAATTCTCCAGCTCCACATGTACAACATCAAATTATCTGCAGACTCTCCTCTTCAGTGTCTTCGCTCTCACAAGCGGGTGAGACCTCCTCATACTCATCTCTTGGCCCCCACACATTTGCCTATCACATGAAAATGTTCATTTTACCGTGTTTCACCAACGCTGAGTTAGGGTTGCATCACTCATCATCCGAGGCGTGTCAATGTTTGCTCTAAGTAACATTTATCCCCAAAGCATAGCAGTGAGTTAGCTTATTTTAAGTGGTAGTGACATATGAGTGAGCTTAACCTGGTTCCCCCCAATGGTTATTTTAAATTCAGCCTCGCATGAATTACTCATCCAAAACTAGACCTAAGCTGTTGTTCCCTCAAAGATGCCCATACCCTGCGTTGTACGACCAATTCCCCTGATAGAACTTCTCAAATTAAATGTGAACCTATGTCTTCAAAAAAAGTGTTTTTAATAAAAAGCTCCCCCTGGTGTGTGAAATATGAACTATTAGAGTAAAATATGATAGAACTCCTTGAGTCGATTCAAATGGACCGAAATTTGGACCAAATCAAGACGAATAATTACTTTTTGGTTTCAGTAACATTGTACTTGTCACTATGTATGAGTAATCTGTGATTAAACACAAAAAATACAGGTATTTCTCTCCTCCACTGATTTTATTTGGATGAAAAAAAAGTTAGAACATCATTATATCACAGTAGCACCATAAACAAAACAATCAATGAATTTGCTCAAAAATTCTTTGATACCTATTGCATAAAAATTCAACATAAATACTTCAAAGCTCATGTTATTCTACACAGTTTTTGTGGGACAGAACCAGGTTGGATAAGCAATTGGCTCAGAATGTGATAGAAATGGGATTTTGATCCCACAGACGGATTTTGCCGCCAAAAAACACCTATTCCCAATAGGGGGAACTATAATAATAATAATAATAATAATACATTTAATTTATAATGCACTTTACATTTGGATCAAATCTCAAAGTGCTACCCACATATTAAAACCTTTTGCTAGGGCAATTACCTAGTGTGTTATTACAATCTACCATTGTTCACTGTCAAAAAAAATAGCAAAAACTATGTGGAAGCCTGATTCTGTGCTTTTTGAATAGAACGAGTTAAGAGCTACTTCAGAAACAAACTCAAACATTCACGCGTCCGAGGTGCATCTCCAGAGATCTATTGTGCAATGTCCCATCGGATGGTATAATCACCTTCATCAATAATGTGAATGTTCTGCGTCCATCCATCTACCTGCTTGTGAGTCAGTTTCAGTTACTTTTATTGTGTTGCAGACGTGGACATTGTTAAAAATGTGTCTTTTACTGTGCATACCTCAAAAGTGTTTGTTTGTTTGTTTGTTTGTTCAGACTCACCATGCTGGACTGTTGGACAACATTTCCTCATTTGTATGACCTTGATGATGTGATGGATGAGCAGATAAGTGAAGGGTTTTCTTCTATGTAGAATATTAAGTCTGGCTGATACATAAATATATGCTACACTAAAGTGACATTTAATGAGTGAAGGTTGCTTCTTTACATTCGCTGTAAAATCTGTTTTCTTATGCTAAGGGTATTTTTTTGTATCCTCCTGTTGGGATGAAGGTAGTGGCTGGACTGATCTCAGCTGTGAACAGACGTGTGACATTCCAGAAATAAGGTTCATTTGACATCTCTCAGAAAAACCTCTTGGGTTTTGTTTTAAACCTTAATTGAATCCGGTTTCAGTAATATACTAATTATATTAAACGTTCACGAATAAAAATACTTGATTCATATTTAAGGCACAATTCATAATTCATTATTCATAAAATATGAATAAAACAACCTTCTCCTCACAAATCTGCGATATCTGACATCAGCGTCTTCAGCCTTTGTTTCACACATTCAACTTAAGGTTAACGGGACACAATTACGACAATTTAGTCTAATTAAGTAAAATTTCAATTCAGGATTTTGTGCTTACTCTGTTAACAGGTATAAAATCAATTCCATAAAATATCAATTTTCTGTATAATATGGAATTTCAATGTCGATCTCGTTCTCGTTCTCCTCTGCTTATCCGGGTCCGGGTCATGGGGGCAGAAGTTTCAGCAGGGAAGCCCAGACTTTCCTCTCCCCGGCCACATCCACCAACTCCTCTAGGAGGATTCCAAGGCATTCCCAAGCCAGCCGAGAGATGTAATCTCTCCAGCGGGTCCTCGGTTTGTCCCCGGTCTCCTCCCAGATGGACATGCCCGAAACACCTCCCCAGGGAGACGTCCGGGGGGCATCCTGACTACATGCCCGAATCACATCTCGATGCGGAGGAGCAGCGGTTCTACATTGAGCCTATCCCGAATTTCTGAGCTCCTCACCCTATCTCTAAGGCTGAGCCCAGCCACCCTTCGGAGAAAACTCATCAGCCACTTGTATCCGCGATCTCATTCTTTCGGTCATGACCCACAGTTCATGACCATAGGTGAGGGTCGAACGTAGATCGACTGGTAATTCGAGAGCATTGCCTTTCGGCTCGGCTCTCTCTTCACCACAACGGATCGATATAGCTTCCGCATCACTAAGGACGCAGCCCCGATCCGTCTGTCCATCACCCGTCCCATTTTTCCCTCATTCAGGAACAAGACCCCGAGATACTTGAACTCCTCCTTTTGGGGCAAAAACTCCTCCTCTACCTTTTTTCCGGCTGAGAACCGTGGCCTCAGACTTAAAGGTGCTGATTCTCATCCCGGCCGCTTCACACTCGGCTGCAAATCGTCCCAGTGCGAGCTGGAGGTCAGTGTTCGAATGTGCTAATAGGACCACATCATCCACAAAAAGCAGCGACAGAATCCTAAGGCCACCGAACCCGAGTCCCTCCGCCACTTGGCTGCGCCTAGAAATTCTGTCCATAAAAATTAAGAACAGAATTTGTGACAAAGGGCAGCCCTGGCAGAGTCCAACCGCACCTGGAAACAAATCTGACTTACTGCCAGCAATGCGAACCAGACACTGACTCCGATAGTACAGAGTTTGGACGGCCCGTAGCAGTGGGCCATCCACCCCATACTCTCAGAGCTCCCCCCAAAGGATGCACCGAGGGACATGGTCCTAAGCCTTTTCCAGATTCACAAAGCATAGGTGTACCGGTTGGGTGAACTCCCATATCCCCTCCAGCACCCTCGAGTGGGTATAGAGCTTGTCCAGCGTTCCACGACCAGGACGAAAACCGCATTGTTCCTCCTGAATCCGAGGTTCGACTATCGACCGGACTCTCCTCTCCAGTACCCTGGCGTAGACCTTCCCAGGGAGCCTGAGGAGTGTGATCCCCCGATAATTGGGACACAACCTCTGGTCCCCCTTCTTGAAAATGAGAACCACCACCCCAGTCTGCCACTGGAGAGCTACTCCCCTTAATGTCCACGGAATGTTGCAGACAACTTCCAGAGCTTTAAGATACTCGAATCTCATCCACACCCCGGGCGCTGCCACAGCAGAGTTGTTTAACAGTTTAGCAGCGACCTCAGCTCCAGTGATGAGCGGACCCACCTCCATGTCATCCAGCTCTGGTTCCTCCTCCCACCCACCTGTCGGTGGGAGGAGGAACTTGGGCCTGGATCCAGGGTGGGGCCCCGGTAACCCTCCAGGCAGGGTACTCGAGTCCTCGATTTTTTCTCTCATCAGGGGTCTTGACCATATTTTGTCTGACCCTTCCCCGTCAATAATATAAAGTATATTTCTGGTCCATCCCCATGTTAAAGTCAACTCTGTTACCTCTGTTACAAAACCACGTAAACATAAAAAACTGGTGGGAATATTATCAAAACTCGACAACTCAACTCTCTTGATGAGACGGAGGATGATGTCCAGGGGAACCTCCGCACAGACCTGGATCAGGCACCAGGGAGTTCCTGGACAGTCTGGTGCTACTTGGTGTTGTCTGGTGCGCTGATACATAATGTTCCAGAAGCTCTTAGGTGGACTAGTTTGGGGAACCTGAGGACCCTGAGGACTCATGCCACCCTCATGGACTCTGACTCGGAAATTGACAGTTTGGTCAATTTTCCTCTTGTTCCTTCTCACACTGAGGAGCGGATTTGTTCTGGTGCTTGGTTTTTGCCCTGCTTCAGTTCTGTCCAGCTCTCCTACTGTAACGACCTGTCTCCTGGTGTCTCCTCCACTCTTGAGATTGTCTTGGGATACACAGCAAACCTTCTGTGACAGAAAATATGGATGTTCCATTCTGGGGGTGCTGGACTACCTGTGTAACCAGAATGGGCTGCAGGTACCACATAATAGTAGGAAGTGGTCAGGAAGGTTGAGAAGAGAGAAATAGTCTTTGGTCACCACCTGAAGGACCAGAACATTTTTGGCATTTCTCCTGCTGTTTCCTCTCCTTTTCACCTGTGTCGATATCATTAGAACTAAAGCAGCTGTAACTGACTCACAGTCGCCGTATGCTTCCCAACTGGACAGGATGATGGTTGAAAAAAGTCTGTGTTGTACTGTGATGAATAAGAGTTCCCTTAATGTCCTATGTTTTTTCAAAAGTGAAAGCGTATTGATCCAATATGTCTCCAGCAGGGTTGGAGTTTTTTTTCATAATAAATATTTTAACTCTAACAGAAAGTGCTGGAAATGTTCAATTTAATGTGTCTCGTATGAGATCAAAATCAATTTTGATGAAAAAAAAGAAATCTTCTTATTTTTTGTTTTCTTTATTAACTTGAAATTTGCACCAGATTCTAGAATAGGCCATCAGGTGAGATTTAGGTTCTCTAGGGTGAGTCAGGTGAAGACGTGGGGTCTGAAGTCTGAGTTGCAAATAAATTTGTGTTATATTAGATAATTATATTTTGTCCTGTCCACTGTATTTGCCTGAGTTAAGGTGCTCAATGTAAATAACAATCCACCTTTACGAGGTGTCTGCTGAATCACCCTCCCTGACACCGGAGCCGGACTATTCTGTGGTGACCTTTAGGACGGCATGAAAAGAGTTTAACGCCGTCATTGGTTTCCAGCCGTGAGGATTAGAGGATTCATGACAGACAGCACCTCCACTCAAATATATTATTACAACTTGTTATCTGAGACATTTATTATCTATTAATATTTCACTACTATGTTAAGGTATATGAAGCCTTATACACACCGTAAAAAGCATCTGGAGAATTTGTAGTAGTAATACTCACCAATACCGTAGAACTCATAACAGCATGAAACTGGGAATCATTTTTAATACAGAAACAGTAAATAACCCTTTAGGGTCAAAATATGTGAAATATTTGAAATATGGTGTTGGCACATACATTTAAATTTACAGTAAAAAAAGAACAACTTTTAACCATTTAGCAAACGCATACTTTTGTTTCTGCACAAAGAAGATTCTGAAAAATATGGTTGTTGAAATATGTTGAGTTCAAGGTAAAATAGATTTTTTTTAAATTTATTGTAATTCCCCGTCACTTTATGTTCCGGCACTGTAAACCCTTAAACAGGTGGACAATATATCTTTGTTTTCCAGGTAATTCACCGTCATGTCTCGTGTTTGCTCACCATATTTATGATGGCAGCATTCTGGGAACAGATGCCGGTATTTTACCCTCAATCATACCGATTTTTTCTCTTTGCAGCGTAGTAATAGTGTAACGATTGGGAAAGTATGGCCAAGCTTTTTTGAGCTGTATTTTATTCACCTCTTTATAAATACATACAACATACAGAACCTGCAGAACCTCTAGTACGCATAGAACTCTGATAACCCATACCTGCACGCGTGATCACATGACCCCTGGTTCTCTGTCCCACAATTAATGCAATCCAAAATGCATCCCGGCACTCCCCAATAGAACCCCTCCACCACCACAATCCATCCCACAACGTCCGCACGGCTACTTCCTGTCTCCACCAGTCAGAACCAAGACCTGGACCTGGGGTTATACATTTCTCCAGGGAAGAACGGCCTCTGCAGAACCATCAGAGGCTGCACTGATATCTCCATCTTCTGAACAAAACCCACTGCTGACTTTTTTTTGTTTTGTTGCATGCAAACAGTAATATAAACTAAGCAACCATAACAATATAACCACTGACGGGTGAAGTGGATCACATTAATATCTGGTTAGTTAATGTGTTGGAAGCAGGAAACTCGACTAGCATGCGATTTCCGAGAGGCTACGGGACTAGAGGACTGGGTCAGAACATCTCCAGAACTGCAGGTCCTGCTGGGTGTTCCTGGTGTGCAGTGGTTAGAGCCTAACATAGTGGACTAGGAAGGACAACCAGAGAAATTGACACTAATGGATGGGAGTGAAGACTAGACTGTGTTAGCCTTAGAAGATATTCTGGATTCTGATGGAAAGGAGTCAGAACACACGGTGACATCACAGAGCGGTCCTGGTGACAAAAGGTTACCTACGCATTACTTATGTGTGTGTATTTAAGTATACAAAGATTAAAACTTTATAAATTGTTTAGAATGTTTCAGTATGAAGAAAAATCCTGCATTTTGATCATTTTAGGAAAAATGTGTTGTTGGTATGATGAGTGAAAGTAATAACTGTAATAATAATAATAAAGTAATAACTGTTTGAGTGTCCGTTGACCTTACTTAAATAGATCTCAGAGAAGGTCATGGTACGCTCACAAGTAAGTCCCACACCAAAAGTTCACATTAGACGCTGCACAGTTTTTACAATCTTATCGCTCATTGTCCAGATATCCTTCAAAGATCCAGCTGTCTGCACCCTTCAGACGGTACAGCACACACCGATCGTCACACTAAATATGATGCTGTCCTTCAGAACAACCGGGCTAAAGGAGATGTTTGAAATCTCCTATCAAGCAGTATTAACTAAACTATGATGAACTTAAAACTCTTTTGCTATCAGCAGTCTCGTAAATGCTGGAGTTTTTTATTCACAAACTATTTTAAAGACTTATTAATATAATAATTAACGGAACATACCTATTTTTCATTTTAATTTAAATTAATCACCAGTATTTAACTGTAATATGCTCACCGATGTGTACACAGGTCAGGGGATAAATAACAAAAGTCTGCAAAGTAACTGATGGATCACTTTAATGCTGTGTCTATTAATTAATATTAAATATCGAATAATACTAAAACACTCTGTTGTAATATATACGCTTAAAAGACTGCTGTAAGTCAAAAATGATGAATCAGGAGGCTTCATAGTTGGACTCTAAAATTGAGGGGCGCTCCTCTTTAACCTGTCCGTGGTGCGTTCAGGTGACACATAAATAAATAATTGCTCACCGGGCGCTTCCCAGCCGCCGCTTTCAGTCGCCTCGGCTACCTGAGATAACAGCGAGCACCTGACACCTCTGGAGGCACGCGCTGCCTCACATCTACTGACCACCTGATCACGCTGATAACATAACACCTGACGTGGATCATCACAGCAGACAGCAGAGCGGAGAATCAACCACGATCAACTTCTTCCCAAACTATTTGGCGCGCGCATTCACAACACTGCAAAAGCAAAATACAACAATAAAACCATAACAAATAACTATGCCTCCAAATCACAATTTTTCTAACCTCTGCAAAGACAAAATACGTAGGAACCCTGCCTACCCATGGTCCAGAGTCAGAGCGGGGTCCGTGCGTAAAAGTGGAGAATTACGCACAACTCTAGCGGCGGGAATATGTGCCACTGCATCAGGAGAGCAACATGAAAACATCTCCATCATTCTAGCAGGTGACTCAAAGCATAATCATCATGTCATTATTATCTTCATTATTACCCTCATTAGTAGTCATTATCATATTCTCCTACCTTCCTCGCGCGTGTCCGTCGGCTTGTTGAGCACCTTTAGATTCGATTGCCTGTCCTGCTGCGATGCGTTACCAAGTATCTACTACCCCCGTCTCCCTCTCTCTCGCCCACTCTTCTCCCCTTACTCTCTCTCTCTCTCTCTCTCTCTCTCTCCCTCTCTCTCTCCGGGTCGCTTTACTCTATCCCCATCAACACTGGTCTAATTTGGCTTCCCCGCCCTCAAAAGCCACCAAGCCCCCACCAAAGCCTGATAGATCATGTCTCCTGTGAAATCCAATCCTAAACTGGTTCATAAGTCCCTTAAATGACACCCACTATACCACAGCAGGTTCTCACTTCCAGCACCCACAGGTGCAGCCCAACAGGATTCTGTGTTTAATTAAAACATCCTCCTAACAGAAGCAGCAGCCTGAAATGATTTAATTTCTACATTTTGGTTTTGATGTGGGCCGAACGGATTATCGCCTGGGCCTTCGTCCTGCTGCTTTATAGGAATAATTACAATTGGATGAGTTCAATTTGGATCAATGAATTTACATTAGAGAAAATCATCCAAGAGCATCCCAAATAAGCCCATGAGCAAATAGATTACACAGACTACTCTTGTAGTCCATAATTCACCCACAGAGTCTGGAGGCAGCTTGTATGACATCACCACCCAGTGTCTCACATAAGAACTACACACTAAAGCACAAACAGGGAATGAATTAGACTACATGCAGTTAGAAGGACAGTTATTCAGTTCTGGACGAATGACAAGTAAAAGTACTGGAACCACATTAAGAAAAAAATGTTTTTTTTTATTATTAATTTCACACAATCGTTACGAGACATTAAAAGTAAATCTAAGAGACAAAAGTATATGTAAAGGCGTGGTATAATAGATTTACCGCTATAGATGTATAAATCACCCCCAAGAGTAGAAATATTTATATTCACAGTATGACCCAGGCCGACCTTTGAACTACAGATCCAATCATGACGCATAAAAGGTCTATCTGACATCAATCAATGGATGATTAATCCTTAGTTAATGTTTCTGATAGCAGGGAGAGTGTCTTTCTCAGGTTTTACACCATTCATTTTTTGGAGAAAAACATCTACTATCACACAATAACATCAACTGTTTTACCTGAGACAGGAAACCAATTTAAATAAAAATATTAGATATATTTTATTGAAAGAAAAAAAATGTCAAGAACATTCTGGAACTGTTCTGGGTAGCTATGGCTGCCAGCATGATACTGTTATTTTACATGAAAAGTATCACGTTACAACCAGAATTGGATATATTACTATTTTGAATTTCCTGGCGTGGATTATTCCTCTGTGAAAGTCAATGGTGTGTCTGTGGTTTTATATAGCCCCACTCAAAGTCTGTGAGGTTTGTGTCAAAGGATTCACAGCTCCGGCCTTTTTTGGACCAGCTTCCATGTCTCCTTGGACAGAACCTCCCAACTACAGGCCTTTGTTCTCATCCTGGGATTATTACAGAGCCGCACACAATTTAGGTCTTTACTTGTGACAGCATCTCAGTGGTCTTTATTTTAGGAAACAGTGGTATCTGAGATAACAGTAGCCATTACAATACTATATATAAATAATCTAGGATTAGCATGTTAAATTTAAACTAAGTGTCACTAAAATGAACGACTTTATGAGCTGATATAGGCAAAATAAAAGAATAGCCCATCTTGGGCTAACTAAATAATCGGAAAGGGAGCAACAACAGGTGTTTGCTTGTATCAAAGGTTTTCCTAAAGGTTCTGCCCTCCCTCAAGCTCTCCAGCTGTATGATGCAGCCAGAACAATTTAAAGTAATGTTCTGCTGCCCTCTGGTGGAGATTTACTTCACATGCAGTTTACAAGCGTTTAGCGAAAATAATCTTTTCTTAAAGAGTATTTCCTCTTCTTCCTTTCCTGTTTTTATGTTCTTTCTATGTTATCATATATTGATCAGTGTACTCTTTTCTGCTATAATACTGCAGTTTCCCCGTTGTGGGACTAATAAAGGTTTATCTTATCTTATCTTATCTTATCTTCTTGACCATTTTTTAAAGTGTATTTAGTCTCCCAGTTTTTATAGCATTTTTGTAAATTATACAACAACATGTGCAGCTGGATCAGAACAAGTCTGTTATGGCACACATATTTTCATAAGGAACAATATGTGACATTGCTGCAAGAGTTTATTCTGTAACTGTGACAACGTGGATCATATCACTTCAAAATACGATAGTTAAAATATATGTTACAGAGAAAACACTGCCTCTACGTCAAGACAGGAATTTGCTATAACTTCACTGTTACTGGACCAACGTACCCCAAAATTCACATTTTACTCTACTTTTATTATAGTTTCTTCATTACTACTACTACTACTACTACTACTATTACTACTACTACCACTAGTACTGCAACTACTACTACTACTACCATTATTCCTACTACTACTACCAGTATAATTACTACTAATACTACTACTACTACTATCATTGGTAATACTACTACTACTTCTACTACTATCATTACTACTGCTAATACTACTAGTACAAATACCGTTACTACTACTACTACTATTACTACTACTACTACGTTACCACTATTACTAATACGAATACTACTTCTACTACTATCATTATTACTACTACTTCTTCTACTACTACTACTACTACTCCCATTACTACTACTACTATACTATTATTACTACTACTATACTATTACTACTACTACTACTACTACTATTACTACTACTACCATTACTACTACTATACTATTATTACTACTACTATACTATTACTACTACTATACTATTACTACTACTACTACTACTATTACTACTACTACTACTACCATTACTACTACTACTATACTATTATTACTACTACTATACTATTACTACTACTACTACTACTACTACTACAACTACTACTACTACTACCATTACTACTACTACCATACTATTATTACTAATACTACTATACTATTACTACTACTACTACTACTATTACTACAACTACCATTACTACTACTACTACCATTACTACTACTACTATACTATCATTACTACTACTGTACTATTACTACTACTACACTATTACTACTACTACTACTACTATTACTACTACTATCATTACTACTACTACTATACTATTATTACTACTACTATACTATTACTACTACTACTACTACTACTATTACTACTACTACTACTACTATTACTACTACTACTACTACTACTACTACTACTATTACTACTACTATCATTACTACTACTACTATACTATTATTACTACTACTATACTATTACTACCACTACTACTACTATTACTACTACTATCATTACTACTACTACTATAATATTATTACTACTACTATCATTACTACTACTACTATACTATTATTACTACTACTATACTATTACTACTACTACTACTATTACTACTACTACTATACTATTATTACTACTACTATACTATTACTACTACTACTACTATTATTACTACTACTATACTATTACTACTACTACTATAATATTATTACTACTACTATCATTACTACTACTACTATACTATTATTACTACTACTATACTATTACTACTACTACTACTATTACTACTACTACTATACTATTATTACTACTACTATACTATTACTACTACTACTACTATTATTACTACTACTATACTATTACTACTACTACTACTACTACTATTACTACTACTACCATTACTACCACTACTATACTATTGTTACTACTACTATACTATTAATACTACTACTACTACTATTACTACTACTACCATTACTACCACTACTATACTATTATTACTACTACTATACTATTACTATTACCACTACTACTACTACTATTATTACTACTACTACTATACTATTACTACTACTACTACTACTACTACTAGTACTATTATTACTACTACTATACTATTACTACTACTACTACTACTATTACTACTACTACCATTACTACTACTACTATACTATTATTACTACTACTATACTATTACTACTACCACTACTACTATTACTACTACTACTACTACCATTACTACTACTACTATACTATTATTACTACTACTATACTATTACTACTACTACTACTACTACTACTATTACTACTACTACCATTACTACCACTACTATACTATTGTTACTACTACTATACTATTACTACTACTACTACTATACTATTACTACTACTACTACTACTACTACTATTACTACTACTACCATTACTACCACTACTATACTATTATTACTACTACTATACTATTTCTATTACCACTACTACTACTACTACTATTATTACTACTACTACTATACTATTATTACTACTACTATACTATTACTACTACTACTACTACTATTACTACTAGTACTATTATTACTACTACTATACTATTA
Source organism: Lophius americanus (assembly GCA_037951165.1). Taxonomy (NCBI): domain Eukaryota; kingdom Metazoa; phylum Chordata; class Actinopteri; order Lophiiformes; family Lophiidae; genus Lophius; species Lophius americanus. Next base: position 2,013,687 of record JBBDHG010000039.1, on the reverse strand, counting down.
CTACTACTACTACTACTACTACTACTACTACTACTACTACTATTACTACTACTATACTATTACTACTACTACTACTACTACTACTACTACTACTACTATTACTACTACTACCATTACTACTACTATACTATTACTAATACTACTACTACTATTACTTCTACTACTACTACCATTACTACTACTACTATACTATTATTACTACTACTATACTATTACTACTACTACTACTACTACTATTACTACTACTACCATTACTACCACTACTATACTATTGTTACTACTACTATACTATTACTACTACTACTACTACTACTACTATTACTACTACTACTACTATTACTACTACTACCATTACTACCACTACTATACTATTATTACTACTACTATACTATTACTATTACCACTACTACTACTACTATTATTACTACTACTACTATACTATTATTACTACTACTATACTATTACTACTACTACTACTATTACTACTAGTACTATTATTACTACTACTATACTATTACTACTACTACTACTACTACTACTACTACTACTACTACTACTACTACTACCATTACTACTACTACTATACTATTATTACTACTACTATACTATTACTACTACTACTACTACTATTACTACTACTACTACTACCATTACTACTACTACTATACTATTATTACTACTACTATACTATTACTACTACTACTACTACTACTATTACTACTACTACCATTACTACCACTACTATACTATTGTTACTACTACTATACTATTACTACTACTACTATACTATTACTACTACTACTACTACTACTACTGTTACTACTACTACCATTACTACCACTACTATACTATTATTACTACTACTATACTATTACTATTACCACTACTACTACTACTATTATTACTACTACTACTATACTATTATTACTACTACTATACTATTACTACTACTACTACTACTATTACTACTATTACTATTATTACTACTACTATACTATTACTACTACTACTACTACTACTACTACTACTACTACTACTACTACTATTATTACTACTACTAATTCTAGATGCTTTAAGGATTTATATACTGGAACAGTCCAGGTTTGTACATTGGACATTTAGACAATATAAGATGAGACGAGATAAAACAAGATGCCAATTTATCAAATAATATAAGACAAGATGAGATTAAATTAGATTAGATAAACTTGGATGAGATGAGACAAGATAAGATTAAACAATCTTTCCGTCTTTGAATGGATGTTTCTTTCTTTTCTAACAGACTGAACTCATGTCATGAAGGTAAAAAACCTCCCGGACCTCAAATCAAGCAGCTCATGTACTTTCAGTATCACCAGCTCTCCAGCGCTCTTCACACTCTTATTCAGACGTATCGGTCTTTTTCAGAAAATCACGGGGAAGGGGAACACCAGACCCTTATGTCCCTCCGTGAGCAGCATACATTAGCACTGCGTGTTCCGGCCGACCCGTTCCACTCTGACCACCAGATTTTTACCTCATGTAGAGAACCACAAGCTTTTTAAAAACTCATGTGAGTCTTCCTCTACCTCCATCATCACACTCAAAACACAGACAGCAGCTTCAAGGGATTAACTATTCTTATAATTTCTTATTCCTTGCCTTCACATTTGTTACATGTATGTGAAAGAATTATTAAAGTAGACCTTCACTCTTTATGAAATGAAGAACTATTTACAGAAATTCTTCATTTGAGTCTCACATATTCATCAGACTTGTGATTGAGTTGAAGAAACATCAACATTTTATTCAGTTTTGCCTTGAAAACAAACAGAGCTTGACATTCTTATGCCATGTAAATAAGCAATAAAAACAAAAGATAAAAAGAAAATGTAATTAAATAAATAAACAATGGTGAGGATGTGAGTAGGGCAACGTTCACTGCAGGCTTTGGGGAAGAGCATGGATGTGTGGGGATGGATCTGTTTGTTGTAAATATGTCGAAATGTGACATATAGCATAAGCTGATATCATTGCTTCTCTCTCTCTCTCTTTTTTCAAACCCCACCGGTCATGGCAGTAGGCCGTCCACCCTGAGTCTTGGATCTGCTCGAGGTTTCTGCCTGGCAGTTTTTTCTCACCATCGTCGCCAAGTGCTTGTTCAAGGAGGAATGTGTTGGGTCTCAGTAGATATTTATATAAAGAGTTTGGTCTAGATCTGCTCTTTCTGGAAAGCACCTTGAGACAACTGTTGTTGTGAATTGGCGCTATATAAATAAAAATTGATTGATTGATTGATTGATTGATTGATTGATTGATTGATTGATTGATTGATTGATTGATTGATTGATTGATTGATTGATTGATTGATTGATTGACCAGGCCAAATAAAATTACACAAAAATAACTTGAATTTAACAATATTTTAGTTTTACTTACAGTAACTTCCAGGACCTTCAGAGGATTCTTAATGAATTCCTCATGAGATTTGTATTTTGCATTAGTAATAATAATATTAACATAGCAAAAAGCCCATTAACATACTCTTGTGAACTATTTATATATTTCAATTTTAGGAAATAAGTCATAAGTCAACTGTATTTAAATAAATCTTTCTCCCACATTTCATGAATCTAAATCAATCAATATATATTATATATATATTTATATATATATATATATATATATATTTTTATTTTTATTTTTTATTTTTTATTATATCTATATATATTATTAATAATAGTCTCCATCTATCTAATAGAAAATTAAGTTGAAATATTTTCATTTCTGTTATTAAATGGTTTAAGTAATGTCTGTTCTATTAGCAAACCAATTTGTCCACTCACTGAACCATGGTAATGGACCATATATGAAAGTTTTATTTGTCTGCGTAATACTTCAAACAATGTCATAAGATTCAATACAAGCGAAAAAGCTAGAATTCTTTTATAAAAATAAAATACAATCTTCAACAATAGCATTTATCAAACAACTGCCATTCTTATGACGAAATCAACTGTATCCTGGCTTAAACTGAACTGGAATGATAAAGGAAAAAAATGTTTCCTTAGCCAACTGGAGACAAAGGTTTTTACAGGTTTTTATGAGCTGTGATGGAGTTGTACACATTATTCTTTATGGTTTTTTTTTACAATGAATTAAATGTAATCTGTTACATATATTTAAGTAACATACTTGATTAAATTCAGTACAAGAAATTATTTCTTTTCCAGAAAATTGGATTTTACTATAGCTAAACATACTATATCTTTACGTCTATCTACCATTGCTTTTATTCATTGAATTCTGCTTATGCATTCATCAATCCATTTTCCTTTGAACGGCTTATCCTCTTCAGAGTTGCATGGAGGCAGAAGCCTATCCCATCTAGCTTTGGATAGGAAGGGCATGCACTGGACAAGTCACAGTTTCCTCTCAAAGCCAACCAATACAAACAAATAACCATCCATGCTGTCCTTCAAAACTTGGGAAAATTTAGAGGGACTGATTCATATACTGCATGTTTTATTGGACTGTGGGAGGAATCTGGAGAATCCAGGGAGAAACCACGCTAACACAGGGAGAATACAAATGTAATGTCCTGTACAGCTGAAACAATTGTAAATAATACACTAAAACCAATGATGGGGTTGTCATGCATGTATAAGCAGAACAGAAAATGGATAAAGACCATGATTGATCAGTACATGTCTGTTCTCCATGGAAGAGCACAAGGACATACAAACGCAAAGACAGAAATTTACCGGTATTCTTTGTCCTTTTGGGCTCCATTGAGGGTCCTGCATTTGATGTACTAGAAGTCACGTATCCATTGTTTCCAATGCAGAAGAACATATCATGGTAATTACAATATAGTAGAGACTGCTACATCCTTGTTATATTCAGATTGCCAATGCTATATATCAAAAGCTGCTGAAAGAGTTGCTGGTTCTGTTGATTGGTGTGCAACGGGAAATTATGCAGTATTTTTATACTAGAAAACTGAGACAACATATCAATGTAACAACATTGAAAGGACCCCCTGATCTTTTTGTCTTTTTTAGACATCTTGAAATGAAAGTACAAGTTAAAGGAAACTTTTTTTTGTATACCCCAAGTTGATACTGAGTTGAGTATTTGTACTTTTTTCATATAAATATGCAACCTTAACAGGAACAGAAAAAGCAATAAGGCAACTTTAGATTGCTGTTGTTATAAACAATATCAACATATCATCATATTGTCATATAGAATCAGGGCTGCACTGCATTTTAATTCCCACTATAGTTATGGCCTCTCATGATAATAGTGAAAAATTTGAGTTCTGCCACTTCAAATGGTTGGCCCATACAACGAACCACAGCAAAACTTTGAGTCGACAATAATGGGGATCTTGGCCATCATCATATAGGAATACGTCTAAAATTTACCGGAGCACAATGCAGTTAATGTCCTGTGATGTTCGTACCTTTTGGATCTTGAACTGACTCATGGCCCCTTTTAATAATAATAATAATAATACATTTAATTTATGATGCACTTTACATTTGGATCAAATGTCAAAGTGCTACAAAGCAAAAGTAGATAAAAGCATCAATAAAAAAAACTAAACCAAAAAGCAGCAATGTTAATTAAAGTTATAGGTTCTGCTAAAAAGGAAAGTTTTAAGTCCTTTTTTAAATGTGTCAGTCGTCTGTGGAGCCCTGAGATGGTCAGGGAGGGCATTCCACAGACGAGGGGCAGCAGAACAGAAGGCCCGATCACCCATGGTGCTGAGTTTAGGGAGAACTGACTTGGATAGGTGAGAGAGTGAGCTGAGCAAGACAGGTGAGTAAGAGAGAGCTGAGCAAGACGGGTGAGAGAGAGAGAGCTGAGCATGACAGGTGTGTGAGAGAGTTGGAACTGACAGATAGCAACATATTTTTACTTACAATGGAAGTTATGAGGAAAAACACGATTGGAAAACTCAAAACAGTCTACATGGGAACAGAATAACACAATACCATTGGAAAAGAGAATTTTACCTTTTTTCTTTGTCTTTTTGGTCTCATCTCTCAGCCATTTACTTGAAATGTCTGATTCCTCTACAACAAGATAATATGCATCGTTACCTTCAATTAGCCATGCTGACAGATACTGTAAAACATCGCCAACTTCAAGCTATATTCGTACCTTTTGAATCTTGAACTGACTCATGGCCCGTTTTGAATGCTTTGATTTGGAGAACCCTTCAAGAGAAGAAAAGCATCCATTATTCAAGTTGGACAAAGTTGTAGTTTTTTGTAACTAGTTTCAATCCAACATATTTTCGTTTTACAGAAAATCTAAATGAGAAAGAGAACCGAGTAGGATAGGTGTTTGAGAGCTGACTTAGATAAGATAGAGAGAGAGAAAAAGAGATCAGTAGGACAAGTGTGTGAGAATGCTGAGTAAGACAGGTGAGTGAGGGAAATCCCGCATCTCTTGACTAACATAAGCATCCTTTGATTTATCAGCTCCTTGTTTCTCCAGCAGTCGGTCACCAAATTCACAAATGAGCCAGTCATTTCTGACTTCCAGGGAAACTTTACCAATGACATTTCTACATATTATTTTAGAACCCCTTTCTGATGCCTGTCCTTTGTAAGGAAGTAAAAGATGAAGCAGCACTTTGTGTTCTTTGTTTTTTCTTTGATTTATCTGGCTCGCTCATTGTTTTATGACAGTCTCTCCTGTTGCGATAGTTCACTTTTTAAGAAGAAACCATAAAAAATAGTGCATGGCAATTAATTGTCTGCATCTTGCGATGGTTGTCTAAATGTAACTATCTCACCCCATCCCTTCTGCAGCCCTTTAATATTATGAAAGAAATCCCTCTTTCTGCAAAGTAGTTCTATAATTGGGAAGCATTTCTTTGATTGAGGTGGAAGACATATTGCTATGGCTACTTCCTTTCCAGCACTGTGCAACCTAATTAAGTGTCGGACCATTTTACTTTGTGGTTTTTTGCAATAGAAACAATAGTGTTTCCTGTCCCACCTTCTTCTTTCTCCTGTGGCACAAGTTTTAACGGTTATGACAGATGGCATACCCTCATCTTCACTTTCGTCCTCATTGCCAGCAATACAGTCCATGCTGAAGACTTCATTCCTTTCATCTGTGTTCTTGACCTGTTCAGGTTTATCATAGGCCTTTTTGCAAGATCTTGAGTCATTTTCTTGTGCTTCATCACTGTCAGATGAATCCGTAGATGATGGGACATAGTCACACTCAAGATCATGACTGGAAAAAGAATCATTTGTGGCACATATCTCCAGAAAGAAGAAGAAAAAAATAACAAGTCAACTTTCAGATCACATTTGAATAAAATTAATAAAAGATTGCTGCTGCAACAGCACAGAATTTTCTATTAGCATTTATGTAGTACCTGTAGTGCTTGAATGTAACATATTGTGAACGTGCCGTATAAGTGCATGTTACGGTGGTTCCATTTTCATATCAGAGATGGATATTAAAAAGTGAAAACAGTGTGGATATTTAATGATTATTTTCTAAATACAGAAATATCAATTGATGGAAATATCGTTATTCTTTTTCTTTTCCAAAAGGGATAAGGGAGAATTTTTAATTATTTTTTGTTTTTCACTTTTCTAAATTGAATAACTAAAAAACAAAAAATCGCTTGAGAACAGATATGGGATATCTTTTTTGTTTTCTTTTTTAAAGCCAATGTGGTAGTTTACGAGAAAATGGAAAAAATGACCTGCGCTTGATAACACACGTGGAGTAAATTGGAGTACATTTGTTTTCTGAAAGTACATTCTATACAAAACTATAAAAGTGAATTGCTGTAATGTCAGAAAAAATATCTATATCATGTTATATTGTTCTCATTCTTAAAACATGACATTTGCCCATAATAACATGATACATTTGAAATGTATTATTTACACTGGAATGATGTGAAACTCGTATTTGCCTGAGGAAATATCAGCAGGGATCGCATGAAGTCAACCTTATGGCTCATTTACATAATTACAACATGATTCGGTTCCGGTATGACAACTACTATTAAGCAGTGTGGATGATATTATTATCATGCATGCCGAACTGCATGAGATTTTAAAACACATGAGACCGTTCCACAGGATACACAGACTTTGCCTGCTCAGCAAATTTGCAGGTTAAAAATAAACTGGGACATTAGGCGATTTATTGTGTATTACAGATATTTAGTTCTAATATCTTAAGATGTAGAAGACCTAACTTCATATTTCTTATCCAGACATAGCCTCAAAAGGGCTTTCTCTTAAGCCCCAGATTAACCCAACTTAAACTTGTAAATTCAGAGTTTAAACTACAAAAAAAGTTGATCCTGTTGAAAATGCAATGTGGATGCTGATTGCTGAATTGAAGTAGAAGTATGTGCAGTTGTACTGAAGTTACAACAGCAACATAAACATAGTGGATGCAGATAATAAGATTTTATTATAGCAGGCCATGTGTTCTCTCACAGGCCGGGTTTAGACTTTGTTTTAAAATGCATTTTGGGCAATCACTTCACAAGCAGACAGCGAAACTCATCGCCATTTACAATTGTATCATTCATGCACTTCTGATGTGTGCTTCTGTCAGCTTCTGTTCAGGTTTCTTCACTGCTTAAGTCTCTTCCTCTACATGGTTATCAGTCCACGTCGTTCAAGCGCTAGATTTGTTCAGCCCGGGCTACAAAGAGACGTTAAGATATTTCAATAGCTAGTATACATGTACAGTTTATTCAAAGAGCGAAGAGAGAAGAGAACTAAGAAGGAACCTTTTTTTTGCTTAAGTCTTTCTTTGCTCAAGAATATTGTGTCTTTAAAATTGAAAACATACTCTTGTATATAATACTTATCTGCACCGAATGTGGGATCAGAATGAGACACAAATATAATACTTTAGTTACACAGTTATTAATTTCTGGGTTTTTTCTGTTTCTTTTATGGCAAGCATTGCATATGAACAGTAAAATAATCTGAATATATGGTAAATGACCTTAGAGTTTATGAGATCACTCTATTCATTTGTTAAGAATACATGATTTAATTCAAACATTTCTAAATGCATTTAATGTTAAAGGAATTTAATTAAATGAATTGATTATGTTTAATTGCTTTTGCCCCTGTGACAATTGAGAACACCTAGACTTTCAACTTCCACATTTGTTCTAGCTGATCCTTCAGCCCCTGGTACCTCGCTGTCTTTTCATGCTAATTCTTCTTGATGTTACCGTCAGCTGAGATCTCCACATGTATCACATCTTCTGCTCCTCATTAACCACAGTTATGTCTGGTTGGTTAGCCAGTAGCTGCTCATCAGTTAGGAACTTTAGTCCCACAGGGTCTTGACCCTGTATTTCTCCACCACTTTCAGTGGTGCTTCACACCTGCAACCTCTGGACACTAGTGGTGCCCAACCCGTTGATTGGGCACCACTCAACAGTGGTCGATCTCAGTTGATCACAAAATCATTTTTTGATAGTGATTCAAAAAGCTCGTAAGTAAATTAAACCAGCCAGTCTGTGGTCACGTATCAGTGTTTCCTACTAATTCATTAGATTGAGGCGGCCCCGACCCCCTAGATTCTCAGGGTTCACCCCCCCACAGTTTCTCTAAATTCCGTGGGGAACTCTGCTATGTGAATCTACATTCTCTTACATGAAACTTTTGAAGGCCACGTTTGGAGCCACAATGACAGATAACTTCTTGTCCACCTACCTGAGACTTGCTACTTGCAGCTACCACCCTGATTATGAGAAGCTAGCATCCTCCTCCCAGTGCAAAATATCACATTAAACAGCAAATAGTCATGCCTTTCTCTGACATGTCAAATCTGTCTGCTGTATAACCGTAGCTTTATGCAACTCATAATGGGTCAGAGATTAGATCTTGTCATGTTGAAAAATTTAAAAGCAGATCTCAAGTGTAAAAATGTTGGGCATCCCTCCTGTACTCTATTCCAGCCAATTGATTGTGCCTCTCAATGACTGCTATCTCAGAGATCATTTAACACCCTGCTTCTATGTGCTGGAATGTCTCAGGGTCATCTATGTAGAGCCTGCACCTTAGATCCTGTCTGCCGTGGTAGACCCCTGCCTCCATGGATCTGGGTCTACTTTTGTGCTGCCATGCCATGACCACCACCTGTCTGTGGTTATAATGTTTTATTTGATCTGGGTATGCCATTAGAGCTGTATATCCCCACTTGGGGCATACATAGAATTTCATTGATACTGTTAGAGTCCTACCAGTGTACATAGGGATTGTTTCTCACCCTTACTGTGAAGTTAAGTAACCCCATATGATCGGTTAAGAAATTCTCTGGGGATACCACTGCTGTGACATCACAACCTACATGACAATTTGATTTTGCCTCTTAAAACAAACCTTTCTAATGTGATTATGCCTATTTCGCAAATTCAAATGAAAACAACAGTAAGGAACCGTAACGAACAGAAATAATCAAATTAAACTGGAAAATCAGAGGTGGTTGACAAACTCTTCTATCTAATGAAGCAATTAATCAAAGTTAAGTAGCCATAATTAATGAATTAAACATTCAAATAATCAAATTCATTTGTAAAATAAATGAAACTAGTGGTTTAGTTGAATTGACCTTCTTCAGTACTCTGACACCTAAATAGGAAATGTTTTGTTGTTGTTTTGTTTAGTTATAAATAGACCAGTGTAGTATTACACTAAAAGTGTTTGTAGTGCTTACTGACAGTGGAGTGAATTAATTTAGGGCTTGTTTTTTTTGTTTTTGTTCTTTATGTAGATGTCAAAATAATTTCTTTGTGTTATGATTGTATTGTCACATTAAAAAAAAAAGAAGTATATATCTATATCTATTTATTTCTTTTTGACATCCACTCATTCTCACTCTCACACAAGTTGTGCTCCATTGCGGCTGCAGAGTCATACACATGAATGAAATAGCCAATCACATCCCCAGCATTAGCCAATCAGAAAATTGGTTGTCCTGCTCTGCATTTCTGACTGCACTGGTGGTGTGTGTTCACCGGGGGAACTTGGGAGCAAAGGCTCTAACACACAAATCAGTGATTACAGCCTCTAAGAGGACATTCTCTGAAATTCATACGAGTTCATCATTATGGTGAAAAGAGCTCATTTTAGCATTTCCTTCTTTTGGCTTCCATGGCAACCTCCACCGGATCCTATCCCCTATATAATTTTCATCCCACAGGGAACCACACATAACTTTGTTTCAACTAGGCCTAAGCTGTCATCCCCAACAGCAAAGGAATACCCCTGAGAAGCCCCCAATCTCCTGCGCTGTACAAACCCGCTGATTGAATTCCTCAAATTAAATCTGACCCATTAATTATCACGAACAGTCCATATTGACTCAGCCTAAGAATTTCTATGAAGTCAGCAACATGCTCTAAGATAAGATCCCATACTGACTCTATAATGAAAATAAATACGCTTATCTTTTTTTCTCAGCTCAGTAATAAAAGAAGACAAAGTTCCTTGTGTTTCCCCCTAAATGTCCTTATTAAATATTGTGCTTGCCTATCTGGTTCCTGAGTCTGACCTAACCCCTCATCGCTGTATGAATGGATGGTGGAATTATGATTATTATTATGATTATGATTATTGTTATGATTACTATTATTATTTGTATTATTATTATTATTATTATTATTATTATTATTATTATTATTATTTGTATTATTATTATTATTATTATCACATGTGGAATGTTGTATTCTTTCTTACTATTATGTAATATTATATAATATTTTTATAATATTATATTGTATTATATTACATTACATTATGTATGTCTGTATTCTGTTTATTATGTTTCTTCCTTTAGACTTATTGTTTCTCTCAGGTATTGCAGGCATATTTCACTCCCAAAAAAGAAGAAAAATATTTAGTAGTTTGTCAGTGTTACACACACAGTAACAGGTACGATGTGTACAATGACACTGACATTACCTGTCCATAGAACTCAAGGTTAAGCAGATACACTTGATAGTTGTGGAGCTGTTGGAAGTTAATTTTCGGATGTCATTCAGACAAGGCTTAGCTTAAATAATGACTGAGCAAAGACATTATAGAGGCGAATGGAGCTTCAGACAAGATCAGAAGTGATGAGTAAGTTTGTCTTCCGCAATTTTGCACCTGCTGCAGAAAAGTGAGAGATTGACAGAAGTTTTGTGTAGCTTAGTCTTTGAGAAATACGGTCTATGAGTAACTTTAGATTGGATTAGTTTGAGCCTGGAGATAACTTTTTAGTGCTCCAGTGAGCAGTTCTTCCTACCAGACTTGTTTTATTTTAGAATTCAATATGAGGGTTTGACATTTTTAATCGAGGGGATGGTTGACTGTATTTTATGACAGTGATGAACAATTATAATCCTATAATTATCAAATCTATTTAATGTACAACATGTGGAAATTATTGAGATTTTGTCCAACAATTCATCCAAAGGCTAATAAAATCAAATAATGATCTAATGTGTCTGATTTAAAATGTTAATTCATTTAAAATGAAAGGGTCTATCTATCTATCTATCTATCTATCTATCTATCTATCTATCTATCTATCTATCTATCTATCTATCTATCTATCTATCTATCTATCTATTGTCCATCCATTCATACATCCATCCATCCATCCATCTTTCCATCCGTCCGTTCGTCCATCCATCCAGCCACCGATCTATCTTTCTAACTTTCTGTCCGTCCATCCATCCATCCATCATCCATCCATCCATTCATCCATCAATCTATCCATCCATCCATCTATCTATCTATCTGGCAAAGAGGTCAGCAGGAAGTCAGGTGCTAGGGGCGGAGTCACCCTTCTGTGCTTACGAATATGCTCCACCTTGCGCAAGCTGGTAAGGCCCGTTCTCACTAAAGTAGCGTGAGATTGTGTCTCTCCTTAAAAAAGTTACTTTAAAACTTTAACTGTAACAATTTAATAAATATTGTTTGGAGCTAAATGTGGCAAAATGTTGCTGTTAAAATCAGCATTTACAACTCTATAATCTGCGCCTCATTGATCCACAACTATCCAGTTTTACATTTTTTTAAGTTTCTATAATATGAATAACTGATCTGGCCGGTATGAAGGATTTGCCTCTATCAAGCAGGGATAGAAATATATAAAATGTTGTTTTTGTTTTACTTTGTTTTAAATTTAACAGACTTTAAAGCAATAACAGATGGAAGATAGAGTTTTAAGAACTAGCTGTGTTTTGACAATTTTTGAATCATACTTATTATTTAGAACAGGGAAAAGCAACAGAGCACCAAGTATCACCGTCAAAACAAATATGAAGACTCACACAACATTTGTATTGAGAGCTTGCAGCATCGCCGCAAGCTCTCAATCTTTAATCACATTGAATCTTTAAATCACATTTTTATTCAAACCAAATGATCTTCCCGAGATCAACGTGAAGGTTGTTCTATATCAAATTTGCTGTCCTTACATACCTTACATTGAAATCAAAGACCATCTGCTGTACTTTTTAATCCATCCATCCATTTTTTTCTGCTTATCCGAGGCTGGATCATGGTGGAAGCAAGCTTGTCCCTGGAAGATTGTCCTTCCAGTGGTCTACCTCTGGGTCCTTTTCCAGTTGGACGTGCCTGAAAAACCTACAAAGGAAAGTGTCCTTGAGGCATCCTAGTTAGATGCCCAAACCATCTCATCTGGCTCTTTTCAACACGAAGGAGCAGCGGCTTTACTCCCAGCTCTCTCCGATTGTCTGAGCTCCGTACCCCATCTCTAACGCTGAGTCCAGCTACTCTAAAAGAAAGCTAATTTCAGCTGCTTGTATCCTTGACCTAATTATTTAGTTCACTACCCAGAGCTCATGACCATGTGTGAGGGTTTGAACGTAGATGGACCGGTAAATTGAGAGTTTTGTCTTACGACTGGAGCTTTGTCTTCACTACAACAGAGTGATATAACCCCTGTATCACTGCTGATGCAGCACAAAACCGACTGTCCATCTCCCAATGCATCTTCTAATCACAAGGTATTTGAAGTCCTTTGCATTTCGCAGCAACTCAGCCCTGACCCGAAGAGGACAGTCCTCTGATTCCCGGCAGATAACCACGATTTCAGATTTGGAGACGCTGACTCTCATACCGGCCGGTGCAAACTGGTCCAGTGCAAGCTGTAGGTCCCTGACTGATGAAGCCAACAGGAGCACATCATCTGCTAACCGCGGAGATACAATTCTAAGGTCCCTCGATTGCGCCTTCAGAGCCTGTCCATGAATATCAAGAATAGAATTGGAGACAAGGGACAACCTTGGCGGAGTCCAACATTCAACAAAGAAATGTCTGACTTTCTGCCAAGCGTATAGAAACAATTCTCACTTTGGAGACCTGATGACCCGTAGTAATGGCCCTGTTACCCCAAACTTCAGCAGTAACCCCCACAGGACTCCTCTGGTTCTTTCCCAGCCAAGCAAGAACCAGTATAAAGGCGAAACATAGAAACCAAATGTTATTCAAACACATAAAAGTTCAAAAACTGTAATATTAAAAACTGCTTAACGTTTTCTTAATACATTTGAACAAATTAAACAAAACTTGCATTTCTAGAACTCATGATCTTTTGAAATTTGTCTGATCCGCCAAGTTTCTCTGTAAGATTGTCTGGCAAGACATTTTCTATGAACAAAAAACTCTTTCTAACAAGGTGACAGATGAAGTGTGGTTTCCTGCTGGAACAGGATTCCAAAATGAATGACACAGTTGTTTCAATCTTTTCAGTCTTCTCACCCTCCCACGAAGGAATCAAGATATTTTCTTTCCCTTGTTTGAATTCCGAATGTGTCTGGGATTTCTTTGCTTATGGTCCTAAAAACAAAACAAGATTCTCATTCCAAGAAATTCTTCACTCCTCCGTGAAGTCATGGATCTGAGCACATAGGGAGTCGTGCTCTCTGTGTCTGTGAAAGTACGCTATGCATGCTGGGAAAAAATTGTGTCTGTAAATGTACCCACCCGTTAGGAAAGCTATCTCTGCACTCCCTCTGCAAGAGTTCACATTACAATAATGCAAATGGAAAGCAGTAAGTAACAAATCAAACCACAGTGGGTCCCTACCATAAAAAAGAACATGAGGAGATGAATATTCCTGTTTTTGTCTGAGTTTAATATCTGCAGAATGTGAACGTCTCAGACACAGGCTGAACTAATTGCTGACATTAATTATTAATTACACTAACGGCATTAGCCTTGATAAATGTGACGCTGATCAGATTAGTCAGGCTGTATTATGTTTCAGGACCTGGGCCACGAGTGCATAAAAATAGACAAAAGAGATAGGAAAGAGACATTTTTATAAATTCCCTTTTTTCCCCACTGAATACTATTTCAGACAGAGAATGATGAAAAAATTAATGTTAATCTTTCTGTCAAGGATTCATTGGCGCTTAGACTCATCAGGGAGATTGTGATAGGGGGGTGCCGTGGGATGTACCTGGATATACCTGCTGCTGAACTCTCTCCTTGGTGTCAGGATGTTGATGGTGGGGCTGGCTGATGACTGCTGAGATTGATGAATGATGAAGTTGATGCATCAGGACTGGTTGGAGATTGATAGGTGGAGGTCATGCGTACTAGTAGCATTGGCAGTCCTCCTAACTGAAACTTGGCTTCTTATCACGACTTACTGAATTTGACAGTTATTAGATTCATACATACATTATTTCAGTCATTCTCAAACTCTGGTCCATAATGAACCCCTTTCAAATATTTTTTTTCACTCATATAATCGATGACTGCAAAACATTAAAGGTAGTTGAAACCGCCTTAATTAGATTAGTTTTGTCATTGTGCAATAAAGATTAAATGGCATTTTAGTATTAGGTGCAATTGAACTGATAGGAATTTTCTGGTTAATTTTCATTCATCTAAATTCCTGCCCACCTTTGGCATTATGGTTTTTGTTGCTTCTGTTGGGTTAAAGTTTTTGATTCGTACGTGGGAATAAACTCAGAGCCACGTAACATGGTTGAGAATTTAATTAGAAATCTGGAATGTTTTAAAAGTGAGGGAAGAAGGATGCGGCAGAGAGAGGACCACAGGTGGCTCAGGGCCTGGTCTTTAATGACCTTTGGGATCCTTGGTCCACTACTCTTTAGCATAAACCTGCTAGCCCTGGGTCACATTATAAACAAGTTAAGTCAAGTGGAACACATTTTTCAATAAGAAATAGAGATTCGAAAAAACTGTGGAGGGGGACATTAAAGGGTTTTAGGTCACCACAAAATCGTCTCACTTTGCGAGACCAAATGTCTCTTTGAAATATGAGCCCACCTGCAGAACACTGACTGACCATCTGCAGTCACAGCATCACACGGAAGCCATTTTTACTTTGCATTTCCATGTAACTGTGTTCTCACCTTACCTAAACTTGGTTCATGGCTTATGCACTGCAGCCATTCAAATGATTATATCTGCCTTCTATTTCAGTTCATACTGTTCCTTGACAAATTGAAAATTGTTATTTGACTGCTAGTAAAAAAACATGAATGGAAAAAAGACGAGGCAGTATTATTTAGTATCCAAAGATGTATGAACCTTACTTTCTAATATTTTATGAAAGTAGATTTCTGCCTATATTGGTACACGGTAACTGATCTTCACTTGTAAAAGGTTGGTGGCGGCTGATTTAAGATACTCCTGGTTGAACAGTTGCATTTCAAATATAAATGCTGATTGTCACAGCAGGTTTAATGGACTGTTTTTGCATTTAAAAAAAAAACCGTATTATAGTATGATCTTTGGAATTATGTGTGATTAAGCCTTCGACGTACATTCAACCCCCATCCCAGAGATATTGCTTTAGTTAATTCCAAAGGGGAATCATATCAAAATGCTAAAACTTTAAATGTCTAAGTTCTCTCTTTCTCTCTGCAAAGAGAGGAGACTTTATATATACTACTATGGTCGGCAGGAATGACTATCTTTAGCGATGTCTTCTGTGATGAAGGAGTCTCTCACTGAAAACACTCTGGTGTGAGGACAACTCCTCACACCCACGCTGCTGTTTGAGCAGCGTGGGTGTGAGGAGTTGTCCATTATGCTGAGTAGTTTGTGTGACATCCTCCTCTCAACAACTGCAGGGTCTGCATGGCAGTTTAAACCAGTCTTTTATTTTGTTTTTTAAAAACAGTTTTTAGTGGACCTGAAGCTCCTTCCCAACATGTCTTTAATAGAGAATGCATCATCTTGTTGCACACATTAATAACCCTTAAATCAAAACAAAAAAAACAACAACAATTTTTGGAAAGTTATTTCTTTACATGTTTCATTTTTTCGTGACATTTATTATTTTAATATGTTAAACACTATTTTACAATGAATTGACAATTTTTGTTTTGATCAAATGTTTTAAAAAAATAAAAGAATTCAATAAAATTAAGCTAAAAAAATATATTTCATGATAAAATGTTGTATTTGATGGAATAAATGGTCTGTTTGCTCACTGTTTTGGTAAAACATGTTTATAAAAAGCATTAGAAAAGTCCTAATTTGACTTTTGTTTTTATTGGTCGTATGAAGATATATAATTCTATTAAATAAGTCCTCAAACACTTTAATACAATGTAACGATGTGAAAACGACCCTACTTATCGAGGGCATTCTCTCAATGCCTCCCCCTCCTAGCAGCTTTGACTTGTGGCGTCCCCCTGGGCTCCATCATTGCTCCCTTACTCTTTGGCTTATACATGCCGCCCCTGGTTCATATTATAAACAGGTTCAGTCAAGTTATACACATTTTTCAATAAGAAATAGTTTCTGAAAATGTTTTCAACCAAACAATTGAGCAGGACATTAAAGGGTTAAAGTTCCCGAGCTTTATTAAAACGTATAGTCTTAGCATGCTAACTCCTTGACAGCTCCAAGCTGTGGAGGTGTCTATATGGATCTTCTTAAACTTTGCTAGCAGCAGCAGCATTAGCAGTAGGATTGGCAATTGGGGACCCAAAGGTAATGCATGTAATGGTGATACATCACAAGGGATTTGCGGTGATAATTTATGCTCTGCGTGTCGCCACCTTCTGCCGCTGCATTAACAAACTGAGCATAAAATGGCAGAGCGCCTGAGGAAAAATGTACCTTTGTTTGAATCACGTAATAGTTTTTGTGAGGCACTGTATGAAATAGATTTATGCTGCTGATCTTCATGCATTAACCATCAGAACCAGGACTACATCGTCTGTTGTAATAGTAATAGTACCAGCATGGTAGCACAGTTCTCCTCATGGATTCCAGCTTCCTCTCACATTCTATTCACTGTCTCCTGTTGATTGTTTCAGTTTGTTCTTGTTTTATTTGCTGTATTTCAGTCTGGGTGTTTCTCTGGGTCCACCTCACGGAATCCCTTGCATTGATTTTCTCCTGTGCTCCTACTGATACTCCTATGTGTTCACTGAGGATTTGTTTTACATTAGTTTCCTTTCGATTGTTTTTAAATTAAAATTTACCCTAGTAACTTGGGGTATCCCTCAATGTTCTGATTTTCGTCCCGCCTTATTTTCCCCATTGGCTGCCCCGGGGTAAAATTTTTAAATCCATAATGAAGTCAAATAGCAAAAAAAACCCCGATGTCATAGGGTTTGGACACCCTGAGCTGCTAGATAGTGGCACTCTCTGCACTCTTACCTCTAATATTCACTCTTCTGTTGAGAGTCGTGGTGTTTACTTTGACAATGTTTTCAAATTTGACAAGCTTCGGCTGTATATCCAGCTTCTATCAACTGAGACTAGCAGCTACGGTAAAGGCCTATCTCTAAAGATTAAGAGATTGTAATCTATGCTTTTCTAACGTCTGGCCATGATTTCTGTAATTCTTTCTATGTCGGCTCAGACCAGTTATCTATTCAACGACTGCAGCCGGTTCTAAGTGCTGCTGCTCGCCTCCTGGCTGGAAAGAAAAACAGGGAACACATCATACCTGCACTGATCTCTCTCCACTGGTTTCCTGTTCGTAACAGGATCGATTTAAAAAATTTGCTGTTGGCTTTTTAGCTTCTGAATTGACTCGTACAGCCTTACCTAGCTGAGGTTGTCCAAGGTTCCACTCCAGCTACAGAACTCTGATCAGTGCCCAAAACTGGGCATTAAATCCTTGAGTTTTTGAGTTGTTTTGCAGTAGCTGCTTCTATCTGCAGCTACCCTGGAATGTTTTTGTACCCTGGAACGTTGTCGATGACGCATCTCTTCTCTCTGGCCTCCCCTTCCAGATGGGAATTTTACCATACCAACAGATTTGACTATTTGTATTATAATTTTTTTATTTTTTATTGTTTTTTTCACTTTGGTAGCTGTGTTTGTTTTAAAGTGTACTTTAAAAATAAAGTTTGACTTGACTTGAATGACATCATGAAATAATTTCAATCATAACCGATGCTTGTGCATGTTTCACCTTCAGTTTCCGCCCACTGTTGATCCAAATCAAAAGGTTAATCTTTCTATTTTTTTGCTGACCCAGGCACCTAACAGCCTGAGCCCACCAATATCAACCAAGTTTCAATTTCAACACATACTGTGCTCTGTGACACTTTGTTTTATTATCCAGTTTCGATGGAAGGATGTTCTAATGGCGCAGTAGGTCAAATGCGTAAGACTCAACATTGTTTATCTTATGGCACCATTGGTAATGATATCACTAATGGCTAACAACAAAATCAAATGTGATAATCTCTCACTTAACTGGATACGTTGACGTCAAAACTCATAGTTTTTGGGGTTCTTTTTGCCATTTTTTGTGGGATGGGATAATTAATCCACATTATTCTCGGACCTGCCTATAATTGGGCTTCTACCTTGATTTTGCAATATTTTATTTCAATGGGCACAATGCTAGATTTTTTAATATAACATTGATTTGTCACTGTCAAAGGTTATAGTTTGTGCATATAGCTCCCCCTTGTGTACAGGGCTGTGATGTTCTGCATCAAAAATCCCTCTCAGGGGTCAAAATCCCATTTTGGTTACATTTTGGGTAAATTTGTGAAGCATCTATGGAGAGTCCTACTGGTCCTATCCCACAAAAACTGTGTACAATAACATGGAAATCACTTTATATGACATTGTGGTATTTCTATCCAAATCTGATGCAATAATTATCAAAGAGTTTCTCAGTGAATTCATTGATTGTTTTGTTTCACGGTGTTCCTATAATATAATAATGTTAGAACCGTATATATATATATACATGTATATAAAAATCAAATCAGGCATGAATAAAAATATTGGTAATTTTTGTGTTTAACCAGAGATAACTGACACAGCAGGTGGGTTTTCATTGGACACTTTTCTCCTATCCGAATTAAACGTTTCCTAATTGCAAACGTTGTCTGTTTAAATGACCTGTGATCTTTTCCGACCCGGTGTTTACATGCATCGACTCATCTAATCAGAAACGCTTTCTGACATGTGCAGATGATCAACACTGCTGTTCATAAGGTGGCCCAGACGAAGAATACGGCAAAGAAGGCATGCGTCCTTCTAACCATCCAACTATGGTAAACTCTTTCAAAGTCGGGATGAGTAAATTACTCTCCGATGTAGACTGGTGCTGTTTTGAAATCGCCATATTCACAATGCGTCGCAGCGCTGTGCATGCGCTGAAAAAACTCAAACAGAGAGCTTTCCGAAATAGTGTTCACATGCAGCGACTGGCTATCGTAAAGGCTTTCATGAAAGGACCTGGACTACCTCCTTTCAAAGGAATGAAATCTTATCCAGGAAGGGACTTGTCTTTTGGAAATGGGTGTTTACAAGCAGGTTTTTCTTTCCGATAAGAGTCTTTTGCAGAATCTAGTTGGAAATAGGCGTTCCATGTAAACCCACCAACTGTTACTGACACTGATAGTAAAGTATTTTAGGTCTTACCTGACCAACGACACCAAGGTGATACACATACACCTGATAGTTGTGGAGCTAATTTGGGTTTATTTTTTTTGTTATTTCAGTCAAACCCAAAATGTATTCATACCCAAAGCTCAACTTTCTGCTACTTGAGTCCAAATACTGTTTTGAGCACAACAACACTGGTGAGCAGCAAGCACAGTTACGGTGGGTAAGACTATCTGGAGAGAATGATCAACATTTTAAGGTAACAATTATAGAACTGAGGGTCAAAGGATGATCTCCTTTGTACCAGCTTTCATGTGAACTTCATGCGAGAGTTCAGCGGAGGAGGATATTATCACGTAGCATTATAAAAGACTATCAGACCTCACACCCCTAAGGTGGATTAGAAGTTCAATGTTGGCCACATACTCACAGAACTCTGTATAGAATCCACAAATGAGGAACATTTTCCAATAAATCCTTGGCCAAGGTGTAATGAGCTGGGAAAGCGTCAAACCCAGGGAGCCACTGATGAGTCATGAGACCACGTTAAACCAAGAGCAGAACCTCCAGCCATAATTGCGACTGTGATTCAACATATTAATGCTGATTTTTAGTTTGTAACATGCGCAGCTTTGCAGTGAAACATCAATCGTGAGGAACGTGACTTACGGTTCTGCAGAGAGAGAAAACAATCTCATCAAGGGGCTGAGAAATAGAAAGAACCTGCTGAAATATTGATTTAAATTAAATGAAATAAAATATTAGAAAGGGAACCCTCCACTCAACGTAAGTCTCTAGGCAGCAGAGTCTCCACTGTGAACGGGCAGAGCAGCCGTCTTTGTCTTCATGCATTTCCTGTGCCGATGATTCATCAGACTCGTGGGAGGTGTGATGCTGTCATGTCAAGCTGAACTAATACCTGGTAATAAAGAAGGTAAACGCTTTAAGAAGGAAGGAAGGGAGTTTTTAAAGGGATGTCCGACCTTCTAGCCTACCAACATCCTACATCTCCTGTTTGTTTGCTTCTTATTAGCGAGCTTTTAAGACTGCAGGCACATCACTCTAACGCATAAGATCCAAACCTCCACAGCATACCCGCGGGTATGTTTGTTTGTGTGTATGTGTGTGTGTGTTCATGATCTTCATCATGAACAGCAGGAACGATATCTCGTTTAATTCATGATCTCCAACTTCTGCAGCTTTCTGTGGAGTCAGTCTCCAGCTTGTGACCCAGAAAGTCAGACGAACAGTTTTTTGGGTCAGGCACTTTTTCATCGCTACCCCACCACCTCCCTCCCGTCACCAATCCTCCCCCACTCCACTCAACTCCACTTCGCACACACACACACACACACACACACACACACACACACACACACACACACACACACACACACACACACACACACACACACACACACACACACACACACACGCACACACACACACACACACAGACACACACACACACACACACATATCTTGGATTGACAGGTTATGCAGGAGGCCAGTTTTCCGGGGCATCAAATATTCATGTGTATCTATGCTGGACAGATTGCCTGGTTCCCAGGTGAGCTACAGCCGGATCTCCTTCATCACTGTCTGGAAGTTTGGAGTCTGGTTTCTTTATTGGGTTCTCATTGGGAAGATCCAACACAGAGCAGGCTCCATTTAAGACACACTACTGCAATATCTCACACATATACCTTCAATACCCATATATATGTACTCTATACCCTCTACTGACTGATCAGTGGGTGTAATGATGGATGGATGAGGATGATGATGCTGCGGTCATGAGCGCCCAGACTGTGTCACAGAAGGAAGCCTCTGTTTTATCACATTTATTGAATGCTTCATTATTAATTATGGGATGTTCATTTTCAGGAGTGATGCCGTTTGGTTCCAGCTATAGACATTAAAGATTTCAGATCATCAAGTTATAAAATTTGATGGCGGTAGAGAGAGGAAAACCTTCGCCATGGCAGCTCAGTGTCATCACAACTAAAAACAACAGTCACATGCTAGTGTGACCTTTGACCTTTGATGTGTTGCACTGGAATCACATTGGTATCTTTATTAGTTTGATTGTTAAATGGCATAAATGTTATGTCAAATTAACTTGCAGCCATTGCCAAACAATATAACTATATCATATAATCTCATATAATATCATATCATATCATATCATATCATATCATATCACATGATATCCAATATCCACTGCTTCAAAAAAAAGGTACACTTAACTTACTGATCAGATCTCCATAAATGAAATATTCAAGCTAAAAAAATCTCTATCGATTGGTTGATCGTGAACCGACTAAGGACTGGATACTAAATAAGACCAAAAATCAAAGTTACAAACTGAAATCACAGGTTCTGATCCAACTGGTGGGAATTTGATCAAAACAACTCATTATGGGTCTCTGTAGTGTGTTTGACCTCCAAGTGCCTGTAGACACTCCTGACAACATCTGGATATGCTGTTGATGAGGTTGACGATGGAGTCCTTGGCAGTGGCCGAGAGTTTTATAACTGGGCCTAAGGGACTAGACATAACGCTGCCCTTAAATACCTTCAAAGTGACAGAGCAGATACGTGCTACTGTCAGACGAGTAACCAGCCCATATTCAAAGAGATAGTAACATTTATCTAGTGTAATAGATAGAACTGTGCTTAAAACAAGGTCCACATCATCATAAGACCACCAAGAAAACAAAATGGCATCAAATGTAATTAAGGAATCAAGAGGGTTTCAGCTGGCATAAACACATGCCATCAGGCGTGGTGGCACCAAATGCCTGAATCTGAAACAGGAATTTAACATACTCAAATATTAGACTTGCCTAACCTGCTCCTCATCTGAAGCCACCGCGTCTGTCCTCCTTTCTTTCACTGAAAAAGAGTCCAGTAACACGGTCGTAGAGAACACCGGTGCACATTACTTCCATTACTGTATAAATTCCTTTTCCATATGGCATGGAGGCCACTGATGACAGCCTCTCAATAAGCATTAATTTGTTGAAAATGATGCGCAAGAGGAGCTGGCATGAGATGAAATCTAGAGTCTTCCGGAGGCTGCCTTAGAAGATGCCCAGCCAGCTGTGGCCTAGCTAGCTAGCCCTGGCCTCTCCAAGACCACGCCCTAAATGGTGTCTCCAAAATCTGATTGGTTGAACAAGATCACCCATTTAATCATACCGCAGAGGCCTTCACTCTGGAAGCTGCTTGCCCCATGCAAACATTTCACCCAGAGACCCCAGTGGAGACATCTGATTGGATAAAAAAAAGCTCACTTGTATGAGTTCGCTGGAAGCAGGAGAGAAGCAATGAAATTAATGAAACAGATTGGAACAAACTATTCAAATACACTCAATTGAAATATTTATTGAATCAATTAAATCTTCTGTAAATGTCTTGGCCAGCAGAGAGGGCCTTGTTAGCCCTGACAGTCCGCCACTGGTCGTGAGGGATCTCCTCCCAATGCTGGATTAGAGCGTCAGAGAGCTCCTGGACAGTCTGTGGTTCTACCTGGTGGCATCTGATGCACCGGCCCCTAATGTCCCACAGGTTCTCAGGTGGTTTCAGGTCTGGGGAACGACCTGGACAATGCAGATTTCCATTCAAAACATTGAATGGAGAAAAAAAAGAAAATATCCTATTTAATTACAATAGATAAAAATAATGCAATTATATGAATATAGAATGTTTTTAATTACACTTAATTAGATAAATATTAGCATATAAATATATAATAAATAACATAAATATATCTATTTAATATAAATAAAATAGTAATATAATATATTAAACATAATATAATTAAAATAATAACATCGTCAAACAAGTTATTGTAAAATAAATCAGAAAGAAAATTCCGGCAACTATTGAAAAATACCCTACTTTGAGGTCATTCACAGTCATTACTGAATATTAAAGTATATAAAACCATTCATTTTTGGTGAAGTGAAACGCCCAGATAATATTTTTAAAACACCTGATATTTGTGGTCAAATTCAGAGGCAGTTGTTATTTAAAAACATTTTTTTACTGTTTGATTCACGTTTGTTTTGCTCAGAAAAATGTATAAAAATGTAAATTATAAAAATAAAACACACTAAAAAAGCAAAACAAAATGGACCAACGCTATTAGAAAAAAGTTGGATTTTTTTTTTTATATATTAAAGTTTGATAAATTATACTGACCCTACCCAATAATATTAAGTTCACTTAACAAGAGTTATTTTAGTGAGTGTAACAGATTTGAGATCTCTCCCACTCACTACAGGTGTTTGTTTGGAGCTACTCTTTGTACTTTATTATTTCCCTAGATTTGTAACTCAACTCTTTAAAATTCATCAATTTTTTAATTAAAGACCAACATTAAACCAAGCCAAACAAAAGTAAATAAAAAAATTAACTATCAATAATCATAAAGCGAAGGAATTAAAGGAAAAAAGTGGAAAAACATGTTTAATACTTTCCATATTTATATGTATTCATATCGCCTTAAATACACCTATATGTGTAAAACATGCCTAACCGTTGACATTTTGCTTCTTGTCGGTCCAAAATGATGAGAAAACACTCGAAAGGTTTAAGCGTCAGTTACCTAGAAAGTATAGATGTGTCTGATTGAATTCATGCCCAGGTGCTGGACAGGTGTGCCATCGACTCAGCCTGCTAGAATCATTGTTCATCAACGGAGATATGAAGTTCTAATGGTGGCCATTTATTCTGCTTGCAAACTATTCTGGTGCATATTTGAAGTAAGTTTAAGACAACTGTGAAAGGGGAATGCTTTTATTCACACAGGTTTATATATTTTAATTTTCTTGGCACAGTCATTGACACAGCCATAACATTATAACACATCACATTAATTATCTTGTTACCATGGTTAGCTGTCAGTGGATGGAATATGTGAGAAAGGACGTGAACATTTTATCCTGAAGTTGATGTTGATGTTGATGTTGCAAGCACAAAAAATACTCGAGCAGGAGGATCTGAGAAACTTTGACGATGTGATGGCTAGATGACTGGTTCTGAACATCTCCAGGTCTGTGTTGTCTGACCCCACAGAAGATCTCATGTAACAAAAACTGTAGATCAAAGAAATGTACAATACGAGGAAGGTGGTTTTTATGTTATGGCTGATCAGTGTCTTTGAATCAAACTGTATTGTTTTTATAGTGGATCCCATGATGTTATTGGTTGAAGCCCATTTGTACTTTATTATCCAGGATAAAAACAAATTGGACTTTATCATAAGATGCATGTTTTGGTGACTCAGATTTAAATGAGCGTCACAACATGAGAAACTGGGTGAGAATTAAACAGGATTTCACCATCCCATCTCAATATAACCCTGTGGTTAAAACGATTTGCTATGAAACAACTTTGTTTCATATTGCTCAGTTTTGTGCTTGTAAAACTTGATCAGCAAAGGAACTATTTTGATACACTATTTTGTGTAATTGCACAAAGAAAAAATCCACGTTGATTCATTATCAACCGAGAAAAGAAATTACCATAAAAGCTTGATGTGACGTTACAGATCTCTGATAAGGGGTAGCATTTAAACAAATGATGTCAGAAATGTGCTCCATGTAGCCGATTTGTGTTTCATATCCCACATCAGTTGAATTTAAGGAGACATTGATCTGGGGTCGTATTGGTTAAAATAACTGACGCAAAGGGGTCACATTAAGGAATAGTGGGAGCATCTAGGGCAGGGGGTTGTAATGTTATGGCTATCTTTTGAAAAAAACAAAAACGTTTACCACAGTCAAGAAAGGTGCTTTGATAATAACAATTACTGTACATGTAATGTTGTTGTATCATCATGGCACCCTGCACAAGTAAGTGATCAAATGTATCCCAGCGACCCCCCCACCCCCACCTCCAGTGAGGTCAGCTCGACGCACAACTGCTTACTAAAACTTCTTTTCATGACAGAGGGGGGGAGGGAGGGAGGGAGAGAGGGCGTGAGAAAGAGTGGGGTAGAGAGAGGGAGTCTCACCCTTCTGCACCCTCTCTGCGTTCCTGCTCTCCAAACTCCGGACTGAGGGGAAGAACTGATGGAGCGAGTGAAGGAGAGATAAAAGAAATAACGCGTGGGGAGTGAGACAGACCTGAGTGGAGGTGCTCGGGAGGAAGGAGAAGAGGAAGGAGGAGAGGAGGAAGGCTATTTCTTCTTCAGGTGACCGACTCACGATTGAGGCGCGCGCCATGCGTCATTAAGGAGCACCGCGTCCGGACGCGCGCGCTTTATTCCGGCGGATTACAAAGTGAGAAACCTCAAAGACCGGAGCGGAACCTCCATTCTTTAATCTCACCCGACGGATTAACAGAGAATCATGAACGGGTCGACCTCGGACCGGAGGAAACACGCGCGTGAGCTGGCGCTGGAGATTGGAATCCGCGTTCTGCTGTTCGGAGTTTTTGTGTAAGTGATGCGTCAATCCGCTGATCTCCATGTTCCTCCGATGAATGAGTGTCTGTGGTCCTCTGAGAACATCTGCTCTCACATCTACCTCAGTCTCCGTCCTCAGTCTGACACGCGCTCTGCTGCAGTACTGCTGCTTGACCGCGGTGTGGCGCTGGACGGACGGGTCCCGGTCCCAGTCCTTAGCCTCAAATTAGGCAAATGAGGCGAAAACAGGTTGCTAAAAGATAGACGCAGTATTTAATCAATGTATCTTTACTTTTAACGCGTTCCTATTTTCCATATTAATCACAAAGATAAATAAAAATAACTAATAATAAATAAAATATAGGCTATAAGGATAAAGTGATGTAGCCTAATATAATAATACATAAGAAAATATATGAATATATAATTCAAATAATAAACTCATAAAAATAGTGATAATAATAATGATTTCATTAGTTTATTTAATTTTAATCAATGTGTCTCAATTTTATTTTTGAATTCCAATCTATTATTAATAAAAGTAATAACAACCATAAATGACAATAGCTGCTAATAAATAGATAATACATATTATAAATATACTACAATAATAGTAATGATAGTAATAATAATAAAAATAATAATTATAATAAATATGTTTTTCCAGTCTGAAATGATAAATGAATCCAGTAAAACCCAGATCATTAGTTCTTTGAAGGAAAATAATTAGTGAATTAAAGAAATGGACCAAAAGGAACACAAATGCTTAAAAATTTTTTTTTCTTGAAGTGCTGCCCCTTGTCACAGATCTGTATTGGTATATATATGTCACATCAGGCTTTCATGGTATTCTTCTTTACTTGTCTGAGAAGAGATGAGCTTGACAGTTTATTTTTTTATTTCATTAGCAGCACAGATTTCCCTTTCCTTATATGTCATACAAGACATGCCATTAGAACAATTTATTAAATATTAATAATATAATATAATTATATATATATGTATAATAATATTTACCAACAAAAAACAAGTTGTAAAATTACTAACATACCATTCTAGTGGTTTTTAACACTTGTTGGGTTTATTGTCATTTATTCGGATTAGAAGAGAAGATTGTATGAAGCTGACCCAGTCCTACCATCCTGCGTTTTAATATTTTATTTGGTACGGTCATGATGCCTGTGTGTACCTACATGTACCGTAGTATTGACTGGAAAAGCTTTATTATAGTACAATTCATATTTACACATATACACATTCTGGGGGATTAAGCAGAACAATGTATTATCTTATCTTATCTCATCTCATCTTATTTTATATTACTGTCTATTTTTTTGGGATGAAGTCTTTCGAAGTCCCGAATAACCTTAATAACATGTATTAATTAAGAAATATAAAAAAAAAAACTGTCATACGCTGTTGTCCCCAACAGCAAGGGTATATCCCCGACAAGTCTCCATTCCCCTTCATTGTAATAATAATAATAATAATAATACATTTAATTTATAATGCACTTTACATTTGGATCAAATCTCAAATGCAATCCCCTAAATTTGGAATAAAGTGGACCAAAGGTTGTGAAATTATGCCTGGAAAAGTTTTGGAGTTAAGGTCCCCCCAGTGTCGGAAATATTGAATCGACCTTTCAGAATATCAATGCAGTTCCTCCTCGCAAAAAGGTCTATTGGTGCATAAAGTTTGAAAATGATCCGTGAAAGTTTTTTGAGGTATATCCGGTAAACAGTATTTTTCATGAAAAGCTCCCCTTAGTGAGTCAAATCTGACATATACAAGATATATCACCCTATGTTGAATCAAAGGCACCTCATTTGGACAAAATGGGACCAATGCTTGGGAATATCTGGCCAAAACGGTTGGGGATAAAGCTCCCCCTAGTGACAGAATATTACAACCGACCTTTCCCAAAATCGATCCAGTTCTTCCTTGAACTACGGTCTTTGTTAGGCTTAAAATTTGAAAAGAACCATCTAACATTTTTTGAATTAAGTCCGGAAAACAGTGTTTTTAAAAAAAAAAAAGAAAAAAAATTCCATTATTCCATTATTAATGGTAAATAATTCTAATTAAATACAACAAACATGAAACATAATATTAAATATAGGAAAAAAAAGCAATTCCAGAAATTGGATTCATGTTATTAGAAGATATAAAGATATAATAAACCATATGAAAAAAAAAAATATATATATATGATTCAAGTAGTATCAGGGTGGTCTTATGACATAAGATATTTCATCAGTAAATTGTTTCCCTGCAGGTACAGTTTTAAACAATAAACAACAGCATGAATAGGAATCATTCATTATTTGTCTAGCCTGTTAGTACCGAGCCTTGTTTGCACCCTAATCCTGTTATTTTCTGATTGGTCTGTAAAAAGCTCTAGCTCTAGTCTTATATGACTTTGCCTGGGTTTTCATTCCAACCTGCAGAAAACAAGTCAGAAATCAGCTGCTCTGACTTAAGCCGCTTCACTGCCTCCACCATCATAAATGGTGCCTGTCCTTGGATGGTGGTGAGCGGTCCACCGCTATGTGCTCTATTAGTCCTGCCTGATGCTGACACCAGAACCTTGAGGGATTTTGGTCCAGAGAATGAAGCTGGAGCCTCCTGATGAAACCCTCATAGTGTGTGTCTTTTACATTTGGAGCGGATTTGTTATCGTGCATAAGTGCTCGAGGGCTCGTAAAAAACAACAACTCTCAGAATATCATCATCAACTAACTAACTGCTGTTTTCTATAGCCAGAGCAACAATAACAAACGTCCTTCATCACTATAATGAATTGAGTGTCAATCCCATCCTCTCCCTCTAGCACACACATATCAAACCAACGGAACTAATAATAATCTTGTTATGGATTCCCTGACAGTAAGTTTGTTCTGCTTTTTAGCAATTCACCCAGTGAAGCTCACCTCTTCATGCAGCTCGTAGCCAAACACCAACCTCCCTGTCTCCATGTGTTTCTTTTCTAAACAAATTTGTAGTGGAGCTCACCCCCACATGACTCGGGTGCCCTCTGCTGGTGGGATGACAGGTTTAGCATTTCTATACACATGTCCTTGAAGAAGGTGGTTTGATGGTCCATAATGATGGGCTAAAAGGATATGGACCAGTGTTAAAATCTGTCGGGCCGTATCCTACCTCTGCACAACATTCCATCAGAATTTTGCAGTCAGACAGACAAACCAGTGCTGGCAAAAACATTGCCTCCTTGGTAGAAGTAACTAGAATAACACTCACTACAGCACAATCCAGCCGGTTGTGGAAGAATTATATCCACATCTGGACCAAAGTTCTTTCCTGATAATTGCCCCATTTGGCATGAGAGAAAAAAAATCCTACTTTCTTACAATGTTTGTCTAAGGTGCCATTCTTCCAAGTCATGATGATCCCCAGAGGTTAAATCGTAAGAAACCGGATTTCTTTCTTCTTCTTTTTTTAAATGAAGACATTTAAACCTATGTTGACCTCCGCATGTAAGATGTCCGTTCCAGTTTAGAATAGCTTCATTCACTAAACTGACAACCTGTCTTACAATGTTAAAGCTAAAAAAATCCTGGATCCATCCCTTTATCCAGAATTTAGTGGGTTCTTTCCTCACCCATTCACCAGCTTCACAGTTTACAATGTAGTTGAAATCCGTTTTATAGTTGTTGAGTAATTTTGCCAACCAACTAACTAACACAGGGGTTAAGTCAACTTTTAAGTTAAACTCCTCTCCACCAAGGACGTACAATTAAATTTACCTCAGTATCAAACATAGAAACATTTCAAAGCTGCTGTTCTCTCGCTGATCTCGACAGTTTCAGCTGCAGATCAGTGGGAGGTTCAGCTTTCTGACTTTCTGGTCCTTTTTGTTCCCATTGAGCAGCTGAAAAGGCTATTCCACATCTCATGAAAATATCCACTAGGCTGATATACTTGCTTGAACTTGAATCAATCGTCTCAGAGAAAAACAGCCCCCTAATAAAAAAGCTGGATTTTGATCAATATCCATTAATTAACCATGAAGGTAAACACAATCTGGGTAACTAAATCCTGGGTCCTGTCCAAATGAAATTGGTTCATCCTGGTATCTGGAGTATCCTGAAGATCGGGAAACAGAACTTCAACAAGGTTAGCGCCAATCTTTAACCCCTCTAACGTCTTGCTGAATTGTTTGATTGAGTATATTTTTTATTTCTTATTGAAAAATGTGTGCTACCTGACAGAAACTGTTTAAAGTCTGATGCAACAAAAAAACTCATTTGTATAGCAATTTTCAAAACAAAGTTACAAAGTTCTTTTGTGATGAAACAAGGAATTATAAGACCCCAACAATGACAGAAAACTATCATCAATAACAACAGCCAGTACAGACAAACTGGGAAACGAGATTACGAAAGAGCTTTCTTGAAAAGGTGTTTTTTATGCAGTGTCATATAAGGATGATTGTAATTCTACAAGCTTAAGCCCATCAGGCAGGGAGTTCCAGAGCTGAGGAGCCCTGACTAATAATAACTAAAAAGGACCGGTCCCCTTCAGTCCTGAGGTGACATTGGCGTTATAAATCCTAATTTGAGGTTTTGGGTTTAATGGCTATTCAACTGTGTCAAATGAACATGTCATCCTGGTCCAATACCATAAAAACTGTGCACTGTTGTTATCCCGTTATACCTTTTTTATCTAAAGCATTTCAGGCAAAGATAGAAATATTCATATTTCTTTGTGTTTAATCACAGATTACTCACACATGGTAACAGGTACAATGTTACTGACACTGAAAATAAATTATTTGAGGTCATAGACACCAAGGCTATGCAAATACACTTGATAATTTTGGAGCTTATTTAAGTTTAGGAGGTATCTTATTCAGCTGAGGCTTGACTTAAAAGGACCTATGAACAAGGAAAAGTTGAAAACGTAGCCTGAATTTTCCAGATATGGTCAAAAGATGACCCGTCTGTCAGGGATATTATCTTTTCAGCAGGTGCTCTAACCTCAGCAGCATGTGTTTGTCGATAGGTCGTCCAAATGCTATCAAGCGGCTAATGTCAGGCAGCTGTCACAGCTTGCTGGTCGCTCCAGGAATCATAAATCAAGTGAGTGAAAAGTTAACATTTCAATTTAAATGGAAATTGATTTTTGACATTTAAGGAGGAAAAAAAAAACTGAATGAGAAAATGAGGAAAGTTCTGGAATTTTTTTCCGTGATTTGCCCTTTGAGAAAGACAGAGATTATAATGAGATTGGTGCTATTTCACTTTGCATGTTATCTGGAGCAAAACAGACACGAGCTCTAGACAAACACCAGTGAGTTGTTTCTTCACGGAGTGGTTGCAGTTGATAGCTCAATCAGTGAACACAAGCTCAGAGGTAAGACCTTCATGTGTTTGTTCCTTACATAATTAAATATCTCTAAATATCACAGTACTGACTCACAGAGGAGTCGGTGCAGCCGAACATACAGAGCAGTGGTGCCAAACATACAGAAGTCATCATATTTGTAAAATGAAGTGTTCCGTAATCCCGTAATATAGAACTCCACCAATTTATGGCAAAGATTTCTCATTTTATTTAATTGAAATCGTTTAGAATTTCAATTAAATCGTTTAAGTATCCACCAGAGGAGTCTTTCCTGCCAGTGACTCTTGCTGTAGTGATGACATCACGAGTGCTGCATAACATTACGATGAGTGCAGTGAGTTTCTTCAACTTGTGTTAAACCTTATGTAAAATTGAGAATTTGACATCTATAAATAAAAAATTGGATCTCAATGAAAGGAAAAAATCAATTTAAGAATCTTTATTGATTCACACTGAGTAATTTGTTGAGAACAAAATGACGTAAGAACGGTCAGTGGAAACCAGAATTATGAATTGATTCTAAACCAGACACAGAATCAGTGTTAAGAACGGAGATCAGAGTCTGATCATACTCATCATTTGTCTCAGTGCTGTGACCCCCTTGTGCCTGCCTGCACTCCTGGTAACACCTCCTCCCACACTTGGATCAGGGCATCAGTGAGCTCCTGGACAGTCTGTGGTTCTACTTGGTGGTGCCTGATGCAGCGATACAGAACGTCCCAGAAGACGGAAGGGGGATTCAGGTTTGGGGAACTTGAGGACCAGTCAATGGCATTAATGTCTTCATCATCCTGGACCTTCCTTTCCACACTATGACCGCATGAGGCTGAGAATGCTCCTGTACCAGGAGAAACCCAGGGTCTCCTGAACCAGTGTAAGGTCTGACAGAGGGTCTGAAGATTTCACCTTGGTAACTAACAGCAGTCAGGGTACCTTTGGCTAACACCTGGAGGTCTGTGAGACCCTCCAAGGATCTGCCTCCCCTGAAAGTCACTGACCCACCACCAAACCGGTCCTGCTGGATGATGTTTCAGGCAGTTCACGGCGGCGCTCCAGAATCTTTCATGTCTGTCACATGAGCTCAGTGTGAACCTGCTCTAATCTGTGAAGAGAAAGTGGCACCACTGGAAAACCTGCCCATTCTGATCTGGGGTCATGGTCAAAGACTCTACGGTATGTAAACAACATGGGGCAGTCTAAATACTTGAAACACTGACGGCCAATTTAAACAGGGATGCACCAGATCCACTCTGAGTTCCGGTGAAATCTAAAAGTGTATGAGGGTTGTCTTATGGTCTAATGGTTTCAATGAACTGAAGTGATTTATTTGTGCTGAATGGACTGCAGAGAACTACCTGAGGGGATTTTGTTTATTTCCCGTATTTGCATGGACGAGTGTCAGAATGAACTTAATGTGGTATTTAGGGGTTATAATAAAATTTGTTTGGGTCAAATGTTGTAAAGGCTTGTGCTGAGAAACAACACCAGTCATCCGTAAAAAAAAAAAACAGTGTTCAGCATTGCATATAATCCTCTGTGCTCAGAGGAAAGCTGGGTAGTAGCCTTCAGATCAAGTCCATTTAGAAAATTAGATAAGTTGAATGTCAGGCCGTCAAAAATAAGCTGATTGTTCCGCCTGCATGTTAAGGCCGGGAGCTCCTGCTCTCTGCCTGTGAGGAGAAAATCTGTGTGAGGGATTCACTGCTGGAAGGACATCTCTGTGTAGTTGATATTAATGGAAGATTTTATACCCTGTTATGTACTGTATGTTGTAATTATTGGATTGGGAGTTGTGCCTGTCAATATTTCAGTTCAGGTTGATTTGGGAGAGCATAGTTTATCAATATTATGTCATAATCAAGATCAATGGTACAACAGCAGAGCAGTAACTGACATTATCTATTTACAGATAAGTACCTGGGTTTTTTGTTGATTATTTGAGGTTAGAATGTTGAATTCCTCCTCTTGCTTTCTTGCTTGTTCTATCCTTGCTTGATCCTGATTTCTCTTTCAGTACCATCTTCATCTGCTTTTTGGCAGCAGAAAAAAACATTATTCTCCTCTGTCCCAAACAGTCCTTGACTTTCATTGTCTTAGTGTCACTGGTGAAAGGTTACAAGAACAGCAGCCAACATCTGAATCATCCAATCTCTTACCATATTCTTGGAAAACAAGAAAAGAAAATACAGATTTTTGGCTCAACAATTTATGTGTACATGTGAGTCATCTTCACTGAATGGAAAAGGACAGAGAATATCAATTTGTCTAGATTATGTAAAATGCGACAGTGTCTCAGTTGATAATGTCTTTTCCGTTTATCTGAAGGTTGGTGGTTCAATCCAGTCTACAAGTCCTTGAGCAAGATACTGAACTCCAGGTGCTCCCAATGGCTTTTCCATCGGTGTATGAATGATGGTGTGAATGGGCGCCGTTCCTCATGAGCAGGTGGCGTTTTGCGTGAATGGCTTAATGCTCTCTGGTGTTGTAAAGTGCTCTGAGTGGTGGAGCGTACTAGAAAGTCACTCGAAGTATAGTCCATTTAAATTTTGACCCATGGTTGAGAAAATATGGCCTGGAAACTTTGGAACGCTCCCCCCAGTGTTGGAAATACAACCTACCTTTCCCAAAATCCATCCACTTTCTCGCTTTAAGGTCAATGGAGTTATGACATTTTGAAATACTCCATGGTCTAGTCTAGAGTTATCACGTAAACACAAAGGAAAACTCTAACCCTTCATCATAAAGTCGTCATACACAGTAAAATACATACAGTAAGAAATTTGAAATTACTTCTTTGCATTTGACCCATCCCTGCATGAGGAGCAGTGAGCAGCCACTCTTAGGCACCCAGAGAGAAAATTGGGGTTCAGGGTGTTGCTCGAGGACGCGACAACATGCAGAGGCAGTCTGGGGATTGAACATGTAGTGGGATGAGTGCTCTACCAACTCAGCCATATTCATCCCCATGAGAGTGAGAGAGACAGGATACATTTATTACTAGAGGAATGACTGACTCAAAGTATTTGTGACAATGATGGTTCTGAACCTGAGAAGTCTCCATCCATCCATCCATCCATCCATCCATCCATCCATCCATCCATCCATCCATCCAACCGTCCGTCCGTCCGTCCGTCCGTCCATCCATCCATCCATCCATCCATCCATCCGTCCGTCCGTCCATCCATCCATCCGTCCGTCCGTCCGTCCGTCCATCCATCCATCCATCCATCCATCCATCCATCCATCCATCCATACACAAGTACAGATGGATGTGAAATGAATACTGCATATAAGCGATGGACAGAGGCTGGACAGTATGGAGCTGTTTTTGTTAGTGTGAGGCTAAAAGTGTGGATCAGCACTCTGTGCAGGTATTGTGGCAGAAATAACCGTGATTGAGGTGAAAAGCGGAAGAGGGCTGACTCGGAGCAGGAATTCCCCAACAGCTGGGTCTGGCACCGCTCTAAGCTACTGTGGCAGTTCATTTTCCCCCATCCTTTCATCAAGTCATTATTCTGCTGTCATCTATCAGGGTTCATCTCTCTCTCTACCCACAGTCATCAAGTAGCTGTGCTGACATCCGTGTCCTTTACTCCATTACTCTTTGAGACATGAACCAGTGTGGAGCAGCAGAAACTCTGCTGTGGGTCAGCTGACGTTAGATGATTCTTACATTCTGCTGGCACATAAATGGGGGACAATAACCTGAAATATTTTGATAACAGGCCGGATTGCCTTACAGTTTGTAGAGACATCAATGGTTCAAAGACAATCAATTCCACTGACTGGTGATTTCCTGATTTTTCCTTTAGTCCCACCTTCACATCGTTGTGTTTTAGTGAAATGTAGACCTATCAACCTCAACTGTGCCTTTAACTTATTCTCTAAGCTGATTTAATTAATTAATTAATTAAATTACTTCAATCATCAACATGATCCTGAACGCAATCAGAATGTATAAAAACTAAAGTTGGGTATGCAGTGAGTTTTCATATTACAATTTTTGGATATTTTATACTATTTATTATATATTATTATATGTAAATTCATTGGGATTTTTTTACGAAATTCCAATTTGCGCAATCAATGTATGAAATGAATACTTTATTTATATTTTTATTATCTTAAA
Source organism: Lophius americanus (assembly GCA_037951165.1). NCBI lineage: Eukaryota > Metazoa > Chordata > Actinopteri > Lophiiformes > Lophiidae > Lophius > Lophius americanus. Next base: position 1,977,905 of record JBBDHG010000039.1, on the reverse strand, counting down.
TGTAATGCTTGTGTAGGCTCAAAAAGAATAACAATGTTATTTTTTATGCTTAAGTTTCGTCTGAAAAATAATTTGTTTTATATTTCCCTCAAAAGTAGCCTTATTCTCACATTCAATTGTATGTTGTGTATTAGTGACACTATTCAAGATGTAAGACCATCATATCCTTGAAATTAGATTAGAAAGTGATATTTAAACATTTAAAGAGAAAATATGTCTAAAGTTTCATATATTTTAAAGATTAATTGACAAACAAGCTTTTTTTTTTTTTTTTACAAACTTTTGGTAGAATATCGGAAAAATACCATAAAGTCACAAGCCAGTCTTTACCCTTAAACTATAATTCTGGGTAAATGACAGATTTTTTTAGTATGTACATTTAGATTAACATTTAAAAAAAAAAATTCAACCATCAAGGAAGAGTATACTGTTTACTCTACAGTAACAAGATAATAAATCGATGGAATATCGTAAATTTATGTACTTTCCTTTTAAACCATAAACAGGTTGAAATTACATCCTTTTTTTCATGGTAATTTACCGTAACATCTTGAACAAGATCATTATGTCTTTAGGACTTCTGACTAAGCTACTGGAATTTTACTCGAAATTTTTTTTAGCGTATTTACACAGTAAACACAAGTCCCCTTATCTCACTGAAATGCTTATTTTTTGGTGACATTGTCTTATATCTCGTGAAATGAGACATTTTGACTAGAAATTTGACAAAAACAATTGCTGACATTAAGAGTTTTTGCAGTGTAACTTGTAAATTATGAATCTACTCAACACTATCAAACGGTAAATGGTAAATGGACTGTACTTGTACTGCGCTTTTCGAGTCTGCTCGACCACTCAAAGCCCTTTTACAACATGAGTCAGCATTCACCCATTCACACAAACATTCACATTTTAAAGGAAATGTTAGATTGCACCGACTGGATTAATTCATGTCTTGCCTAAAACACACCTGATGGTGCATCTTTCATCTAACTTTGAGCCCAGTTTATGCACCAAGCAGCTACTAAAAGGAAGTTACACACACACTTTAATAACTTGTGCCATAGGCTTCTAACAATGCGTTTTTCATTGTTAGTATTGTTTGAGGAAAAAATTTTGTGTCTTGAGAAAATCCATCAAAAAATGCCATTATTGTGGAATGAACTAAGCCTACGCCGTCGTTTCAGGCGGCAAGGGCAGAGCCCCCAATCCACTGCATTGTACAAACCATCCCTGTGATTGAACTCCTCCAATTATATGTGAAGTTACTGGTAAATCCGAAAAATAATGTTTTCATAAAAAAGCTCCCCTTGTGAATGAAATATGAACTGTTAGACTAAAATATGATAAATATAGAAGACAGTTCTGCTCAAGTCGATTCATATGAACCAAATCTTGAGTCAATTAAATGTAAACGGACTGTACTTATACAGTTCTTATCTTGTCTGCTTCACCTCTTAAAGTGCCTTTACAACCCGAGTTTGCATTCGCCCATTCACACAAACATTCATACAGTGATGATCAAGCCTACCATGCAAGGCACCACATGCTCATCAGGAACAGTAACCATTCCCTCCATCACTCACACACCAATGGAACAGCCATTGGGAGCAACTTGGGGTTTAGTATCTTGCTCAAGGACACTTCGACATGTAGACTGCAATGGCCAGGGTTCAAACCACTAACCTTCAGATAAGTGGACAACCGCTCTACCAACTGAGCCACCATCAGCATCACATATGTTTAATTGAACAAGTTTAAAGTCTGATAATTGTTTACTTACATTCTTCTACAGATAACCGGCTTATAACTTTCATCTCGGTCTAAGTGTTCATAAGTTTGTGTTATTACGTCAGATTTTTAACTATAATGCCTCATCTTTGATCTTCAGGTTCTGTCACTGTGGAGAGTCTGATTTGTTTTCCCTCAAAAGTATCTGGTCAGGGGTATTAGCTTGTGGGCAAACCTCCCTTACAACGGCCGATTATAAACAAGTTCAGTCGAGTGGCAAACATTTTCCAATAAGAATTTGCAACTCAAAATGTGCTCATTCAAGTAGTTGAGCAGGACATAAAGGGTCGTTTTTGCAAAATAGGGATAATAAAGGAGATGAATTTGTAAAATAGTTTGTTCCCATCCATCCACCCATTCCAAGCATTTCATTGTTTCTCTCCTGCTTCCAGTGAGGCTCATATAAGTGAGCTTTGTTTTATCCAATCAGATTTCTCCACTGGGGTCTCTGGGTGAAATGTGTTGGGCAAGAAGCTTCCAGAGTGAAGGCCTCTGCAGTGTAATTAAATGGATGATTTTGTTGACTGTCATATTTTTTAACAATTCAGATTTCGAAGTTGCCATTTAGGGAGTGGTCTTGGACAGGCCAGGGCTAGCTAGCTAGGCCATCAGCTGGCTGGGCGTGTTCTAAGGCAGCCTCGTCCTGCGTCAGTATTGCGCTTCCGAAAGGCGCTAGATTTTGTCTCGTTCCAGCTGCTGCTGCGAATTAACTTTCAACAAATTTAAACTTATTGACAGGCTGTCAGCACGGGCCTCCATGACATATGGAAAAGGAATTAATAATGGAAGTGATACGCGCTGGTGTTCTCTAGGACGTGTTACTGGACTATTCTTTAAAGAAAGAAAGGAGGACAGACTCGATAGCTTCAGACGAGGAGCAGGTTAGGTGAGTAATTAGGTGTAAATTTTAAGTGTCTTTAATAGCTGTTGGTTTTTGATTGCGGAAGGTGTTTGTCGGTGTTGTTCTGTGAATGAAGTCCAGCTTTGGTCTTGCTACTGATGGCAAAGAGTTTTTTCCAACAGCAGCTGTTGAATCCTACTTACATTTGATGACATTTTGGTTTTCTTGGTGGTCGTATGATGATGTTGGACCTTATTTTAAGCACTGTATTTAACCCTTGTAACTGTCTGTTTGAATATGGGCTGCTTGCTCATCTGACAGCAGCATGTATCTGTATTTGAGTGTAGCGCCGAAGGCCCAAGTGGACAACCTATGGCCCCCCACTGGTTTTCCAGGTTTAAAGCTAGCATTTCGGTTTCTAATTCAATATGCACATTAAAAGACCGCTGAAACCCGGCTGTGTTTCAGCATTTGATGGTCTTGAGTGTTGCAGAAAAGATTTCAAAAAAGCTTTTAGATTTAAACGTGTCGGGTTCAGCTGTTTAATTGCTTTGCAATATTTTTATTGAATGTGAGGCTCATAAATGCTGCTTTTCCTGCCGTCTTTCATTAATGGAATTTGTAGTCCTTTGAGAAAGTCCCTTATTAAAGAAGTTTGACCTTCGGCGGAATAGAGGCGTTTGTAGAAAGATTTAAAGTCATTGTTAATTTCACTTTCCTCTGTTAGAATTACATTAGAGGCTGTGTGAATATAAATTTCTTAACTAGTCATCTTCTGTTTTTGTTGCTCCTTATTTTCATTCATAAGTTTTACAGTCAAAAATAATACATGTCATTGCTATCTACGAAGGTGTCGGAAGAGGTAAATATGTAGATCATCAGTTAATCAACACACTCCTCAATACAAATCAAGTCGAGTGGTTATTGGAGGCTTAATCGTCTGAAAGGATTTAATCCTCCTCATCAGGCTCCTCACTTGCTACTGCAATCATTCTGTTCTCTTCAATCATTATGGAGTGTGGCCTCTACTGGAGTGCCGGTGCAGAGCCTCACAGCTTGGTGGGATCATTCACAGCCCTGTTAAGCTGTGGTGGTCACAAGAGTGGACAGCAACTCTCCCATGTTCTTTTACATCCTTGAGGACTCTGACGGTTTAATGTCATGTTAGTGAGTCATAATAAAAACGTTAAGTTCTATAGGGGAGGTAGAAAGGAGCAGCACTATAAATCATTATTAGCAAGGCAACAGTGACACCAATATTATATCCAATATTGTTTCTAGAACGTACGTGCAATATTGCTCTTCAGTTTCTTTATATGCAGCATTTTATGCCATTATAATTTATAATTTATTAGTAATGATAATTATAATAATAATAATACATTTTATTTATAGAGGGGTTTTCATGAATACAGCAATTTTTTAGGCTCACTTTGGTACTCAGTCCACCAAACACAGAGGACCGGTAATATCTTAATTATCACATAATTGTCAAATGCTAACCATGCATGTTTGTGCCTAGAGCGTGAAAATAAATTTCTCTGGCACAGAAATCGAAGCGCTGAGTGCTGAGGCGGTGGTTAGAAAGCGCTTCTTTCTCCTTCAACCGCTGGAACTGTGATCAGTTCTGTAAATCATGCGGCATTTTGCACCAGAGCATTAATCTGCCCACATCGGACAGACTGCGTCACACCTCGCCAAAACAGTAATAAGTTCAATCAAGATCTCAATCCCCCCCGGACACATCATCGTGAGCCAAGGAATAATATAACAATAATTTTAATCACCATCCTTTCCATTCAGGAGTTCCAAATAAGAGGTTTCCTTCCAATCTTGTCCTCTGAATCTTTATTCATCAGGCCTCTTACATGTCCTTCCTAAACCCATCAACATGTCCCTGTTGGCTTTCCTCTTATACTGTTTATTATCACATAACACACTGCTGACATCAACACTGACTGATGATAAAACTGTCATATCACAGCCCGCCACTCAATCAACCACATGTGTTGTCAACATTCTTGCAGTTGAAGAACAGAAAAAAGATTCGAAAAAAATGAAGGGAATCATCCATTTTAATGCTGAGGTGTCTTCATCTGGTGGTGGTATGTTAACAAAACTTTGTTCAGATTCAGTTCATGGAACCTGGAGACCATCTTTGTTACATGGAGTTCTGCCTCTACTCCGCTTGTCTCTGCTGTCTGGTTTGGGTTGGATAGGAATGGTTGTGCCTTGGAAAGTCAAGTGGCCTGTGTTTGACCCAAATCTGTAAGACTGACCCCGGTTCATGTGCTTGGTTTTTACATACACACTATATTGGCATCTGGGTATCACTATCACAATGATAAACTAAAACAAGCACTTGGAGAGCGCAAACCTCTGCTAAAATATCATGCTATATGTCCGGTTTTAAGTCAAGTTTAGTGGCTTCTGCTACCAACACCACCTGACAGAAATTACTGGAGGTCACCGAAGTCTAAGTTATCTCCGCTATTATTGTCAAAACAATTTATGTTATTTAGTTCAGCTAAAGCCATAAGAGTTGCTTGTTCTAGGTGCAAAGATGATGTTGGGATGAGCTTAAAAATGCCATTCTCCCGTTAAGATTGTCCAGGGCGTTCTCTTACATGTCACCACAATTTAATGTCACCGTTCCACACAGCATATCATTTTGTTATATTATATATACATATATATATATATATATCATTTTGACAACAACCTACCTCTGGGAAATGTTCCGTCCTGGAAATCCGTTTCTCCTAAATCTTGAAAAAAACAAACAGAGCCGCATGGTTTTACATTATATGGTATTTGGATCACTCTATATATCTTCATGTCACATTGGATGCTCTTTGGCTATATTATGCTATATTATATATATTTTGCCAATGTCTATATTTCTATTGTCTTTTGAAATTGGTACTGTAAGATCCCGCTAACTCATGTACAGGAGTACTGGACTAGCTCTCTGTTTAAAGGGTCCGACTCTTAGTTAAAAAACCGCTTGCCCATGTAGAAAAATCTTAAGGACAGTTGAAGCTGATGAGGTGCAGACTTTCCTAGCTTCACAGTATTTATAATCCAGAGCCTGAGGACAAAGTAGTCTCTTAGAATCTCCTAGATATCCACTTTTTGAAAGTGTGAAAAAGCTGAAGTCTTCTTCTAGACATAGTTGTCTACCCAGCATCTCCAGGATGGTAAATATTCCTCTTTCTGTCCTTTCTTTGTGTAACAATCCATTTTATAACCTCTTTAAGCCTCTCTTCCTTGTCTCCTTCTGGTGAATGCGAACCAGCAGTCCCCCTCCAGAAGTTGTCTGCTTCTGATGATTGAACAAGAGCTTTACAGCACTTTGTTCACCTAATGAGCAATCAGTGTGGAGAACACCTCATTAAAACCCGGGAGGAAGTAGGACCACCAGCTGAGGGACAACATCCAGCCATAACAGAGTAAAACGGAGCAGAGGAAAGGCTGAGTGGAATTCAAAGTCACCATGAAATTAATCAAATCAGATATGTTTTTTGCACATGTTCTTTGCACTTAGTTCATTACATAGCATTCAACAATGTTTTTTCCCAAGGAATCATGCTGTAGCCTTATTATAAAGAAGGAGGAGCAGGAATGCTGCAGACCTCTGTGGAAGAAGTGAATCTTTTTGTTGGATCCAGCAGAGGCTAGTTGGGTCCCAGCTCTCCCTCAAACTTCTGCTCATCGGCATAGTTCTATTCTCATACATTCTCTCTCCTTCTGTCTCATTTCTCTCTTTTATTTACTAAGCCCCTATCTCAGGTGTTTCTTTCTGCTCCATTACTGTCATCTCCAGCTTCAATCTTATCTCTTCAGAGATAAGGGGGTGGAGAGATGACAGAATCTGTCTGACATACACACACACACACACGCACGCACGCACGCACGCACGCACGCACGCACGCACGCACGCACACACACACACACACACACACACACACACACACACACACACACGCACACACGCACACACACACACACACACACACACACACACGCATACTCTAACTCGACTTGTCCCTCTGGCCCAAATTTCAAAACAAGCAATCCCACTTCCTTCAGGAATAGAAGCTCATAATGTGTGTGTTTGTGTGTGTGTGTAAAATCCTTTCCGTTGATGTCCCCTACATGGTTTCCTCCAGAAAATACTCTGCAGAGTGATGGCTCACATTTTGCTGCAGCAGTGATTCACATTGAATAGGTTGAGTCATTTTTCCAACAATTTTTGCAATTGTTGTGAATAACTGTTGTTTTAGTGGAGAAAAGGGAAACTTTTTTGAGTGCAGCCTTAAATCTAGCTGTCTATCGCTACAAATGTACTGTACAAGGGTACCGGTCCAGGTATTACATGGTAAATGGGCTGTACTTATGTAATTATACAAAGGTCTTTCTAACATAGTTGGATACTCTGGTGAATTTCCATATTGCATTATATTCCAAATCTCCTATTTGGACATCACATGCACAAATAAAATAGAAAATGTATCATACATATTTTACATATTTATGTTATGCTTTAAAAGAAACAACTAATAAAAAAAACAAGGAAGCTAATAGTAAGTTGTTTATCCACTCAAAATCATCACATTGAATATATTTTTATTGTGTTTTCACATGTTAAGGGTCTGATATTTGTTTACTTACATTATTCTATTTTAGACTGATCATATATATAACTTCTGGTCTCATCCTATATTTGTATTATTACATCAGAAAACTGTTTCCTGTTTGGCGTATGGCGTATATTTATGGTCCAGTCGTTGATCCGATGTCCAAATTAATCAGAGTTGATTCCAATCTGACCATTTTTATAATCGTATTACGGAAATTATTTTTCTTCGTCTTTGTTCGTCCAGTTCCATGACAGTGGAGAGATTTGTTTGTAATTCCCTCTAAAGCACGGATATTCAATTGAAATCCGAAGAGGTCCAGTTTGAGAAAATCTCCTCATGCAAGGGTCGGGAACATCCTAATGGCTAATTTGTGTTATGACTTAGTACTACAGTAGTATTCTGAAGTAAACTAGTAGAATTAACGTCTGTTTACAGTCAAATCAAATAAGAATAGCACAATTAAATAATACTTCAACAAAATTTATACATTTTCTGCCTGAGCTGGAGGGTACTTTAATAAAGAATGGATACAATATTTAAATAATTTCTCAGGTAAAATAAGGTATGCATTTTGAAATAAAATAAATAAAAAGGCACCTTAAAATCAAGTGTTTAAATTTAAAGAAATGCATTTTTGAGTTTCTCTCTTTATTCCTTTCTGTTGACTCAGAAACCAACGGCTGTGCATCATCAGACACATTAACTGACTCATCACAGTCTCTTATGAGAGCCTCATCTAGCTGTGACTCACAAGGGCAGATTTTTTTAGGGGAGCTCAATCAGGGGGATTACTTGTACAACGCTTTTCGGGGATATATTGTCTGTTAGGGACAACAGTGTAGGCCTTTTTTTTGGTTTTCCCTCAAGTACTATCAGCTACTGTCCTCGGGGACTCCTTGATGGCCCCTGAATCACCTAAAGGTTTTTCATGTTTATCATGACCCAAAATCCAGACACCTTTAAGATAACATTGGTTGACATGCATTCTGTAGTCTCTCACACCCATCGGCTACAGTCGCACGACAGACCAGAATAAATAAATATAACGCATGCATTGGCCGCTAGATTCCTGTCCCCCATAAATCTCAACCATAAAGGAGTGAAAAACTTGCCAGTTGAAAAGTCTACCGTAAAGGCAGGAGAAGCTGTGCCTGTTGAAATAGAAATGCTTGTCAACATTGAGTATTAGGTCTGGGTCCAGATATGATGGCATCTGGTTCCGGCTTATTTGGTGATGCCAGCTCAAAGGTATCCTTTCAGTGTCATCATGTTTAATCTGTCAATTTTTTCTTTGTTTTTACTCTTAGTTTATGACGACTGCCTACGTTCTTCATGCAACAGCCAACAGGCTTTAAACGTTTTTAACGCAACACTCAATAAAGTATGAATCACTTTATCATCATTTAATAATTAATCATCACACATCATGTCTTTAGTTAGATGCAGCTATCAGTCAAATCTGATAGCTGAGTGTTAACAAATTCTGCCAAAGGCACTGGTTTTTCTGAAATATTGCAAATCCTATTCCATCATGGGATCATCGCTTAAAACTGGTTTACTGGTTTTAATGCTCATCTCTAGCATTCACCCATTCATATGCATTCATGCAGAGGTGAGAGAGGCTACCATACTAGGCCCCACCTGCTCATCAGGAGTGATTAGCATTCACACCATCATTCAGGCACCAGTAGAACGGCCATCTGTAGCAGATATCTCTTCTTCTCTTGCTCAAAGACACTTCGACATCTAACGACTAGGGCTGGGGATCGAACCATCAACCCTCTGATACATGGACGACTGCTCTACCTCGTGAGCCACAGCTGCTTTATGTCGTAGAAAAAGCAAAGAAAAACATTGTTTCAGCCTGGCTGGTATATATTTATATTTTTATTAAATTCATGTTTTAAGTATTTATACTTATTTCGTTTAACTCTTTGCTGTTGCTCCTTTGTAATTATTGAGCTTTATCGATCATTTTTACATAGTTATTATTTACAATTTGATTTTATTATAATAATATGTATCAAATTATTTTATTCTCTTTTCTTTCTTGTTGGTGTTCAATTTAATTACTTCTTACCCTTTCTTTTTCTTAACTATCCATCTCTTTTTTATCTGGGATTTAGGGTGCTTAAACACCTACCAATGAGCCTTTTATGCGCCTGAGCATTAATGCTGACCGGTCAGAAATCAGTATATATATGCGTAATAGTATTCTAGTTTATAATGAAGTACTCCAGGTAGAATAAAATTGCTTTAAGAATTGATTCTTCTTCTATCAGGATGTGATGTTTTTTATGCACAAATACAAAGTTTTTTGCAGAATTCTCCAAAAACCTGAAAATAGCTGGGATAATTGTGTGGATACCAGTGACTAAAGGACACTGAATGAACAACTGAAGAAAAAAACACTCACCTTTCTAACCCAGTTAAGTCACCAGTGAATGATCTAAATGAGAATGACTGGAACTCGAATTAAATGTCATTGACTCTGATTGGTTCTGTGGGAAAAACCTGTTCCTTCTTGCTGACCTCACGTCTCCAGCATAGATCCACCATCATTAATTCTATCACTCTAATTACATCTGGTATTCAAATAAATGTCCCACAAATTCACTTTATCTACATATCAAGGATAACTAATTGATCCATTGACTTAATTTAATTACCCCAAGCATGAAAGAAATTAATAATAATAAGATAATAATGATGATCAGGCAGAGACATTAATACTTAATCTAATGGTTTTACAGCAGCAGGCAGAAGCACAGTGGAGAATCACATTCTGTGACCTCAGATTGAAGTGTCACCATCTCAGCTTGTAGTAACAAACATTGAACGCTGTAAGGTTTCTCCTGTCCTAAAAACAGTATTTTTTTTTGTAAAAAAGCTAGCTCTAGTGTGTAAAATATGAGCTATTAAAATAAAGCGTACACAAGATATACACAAGATAGATTTCCTTGAGTCGATAGATATGTACCAAATCTGGACTGTATCAGGTCATGGGTTCAGAAATGATGGTGAAAAATCTTTTGGAGATAAAGCTCAAAAAAAGATATTTTGTAAAAAGCTCCCACTAGTGATTTAAAGAAAAACACAAGATATATCAGGTAGGGCTCCTCGAAACAATTCATATGCACCAGATTTGGACAAAGTCAGAGTGATTGAGATATTATGGCTTGAAAATTTGGAAAACAAAAACTCCCCCTAGTGTCAGAAATATACAACCGTACATTCACAAAAACACTCTATGGTCTATGGGTATAAAATTTGAAAATGATCCATGAAATGATTTTGGAACCATTGCGCTAACACTAACGATCTGCGGCGGACACCTCCGATATTTCCCAGCTTTACACCCCCTAAGTAAACTTCATTCCATCTCAGAACCAAAGGTTGTATAAGTGTGTGCTGGCTTCTTTAGAATTTATGACCAATGAATTTTATCAACATGAAGTTTTGCTCGGCTTTTGAGTTTAAAAAAAACAGTTGACATGATCATTTATTTTATACTAGAGTTCAGTTTTAGGGGATTCTTTGTTGGCAAATTAACACAGACTTGCTCAAAGTTTAATCAAGCTACTGTATTGAATCCATTTCAGTTCCTTTCCATTGGCAGCACGAGATGATATCGGGACACAATGGATACATTTGAATACAAAATACACAATGCAATGTAACAGCAAGTAGAAGCCATTCATTTTAAATTCAAAGCGCATACTATGGAAACTATTATGTACCGTAATTATGTGGTAATCCATTGAAAACTAAACTGAAATGGAAACCTTTAAAACATGACGAACTTGACCTGAGGACAAAGAAGTATAATATAATATTAGGTAAGTGATATGAGATTAGATCAGGTTTGCACAGTTGGTAGAAATGTCTTCTAAAAGGCTACTGTTTTACATTAAAACGCTTATTGCTTTTTATATCCTGTACTTTTTTCTTTTTTTTTACTGGAATACAGAATCAATTTTTTTTTTCTCCAAAAATGTACCTGTACTTCCAGCCGAGTAAATGATGTCTGCAGTCTAAATTTCTGTAAGTCCTCCCACCCCCTCGAGGGAGGCAGCATCACGGTTTGAAACACTCTGGTTCAGAGTCATTTCTTCATGAGTCATTTACAGCAGAAATCACAACGATGGAAAGATGATGATGGTATTAGATGCCATAAAACTCAAATAGCCTGGAGCATGGAAAGGGAATGTCGGAGTGGGAGAACATTCACACTGTAAACAGTAATAACTTGGCTTTACTTAAATGAGAAATATCTGCAGACTGTTACAACAGGATTTCCAAGAGTAGTCAAGTAGATCATTAATTTGCTAAAGCAGAAAAACCTGTAACCGAGCTTATTGTACTTTGTCCTCGTGAAGTTGGGGATATTTTGGAATTGTCATCACCAAGAAAGTCATTTGTGTTAGGCGATAACTAAAAAATGATTTCACAGCTTATTTTTCAATTTAATACCCACAAAGACATTAGTGTGAGGAAGCATTGGAGTGATTTTGGGAATGATCGGTTGAATAGTTCCACCAATATCCCCCTAGTGAAAGTTTTCAGGCAATATTTTCTCAACCATTTTCCCATTTAGTCCAAATTTTGTGTAAATTAATCGGGTCAAAGAGATCTGTCTTGTAGGGTCAAAACCACGAAATGACATAAAAAAAAAGTCAAAAAAAACAAAATCCAAATTAGAGGCAGAGTCATAAACTAGAGAGATTCAGAAAGAAGAACTTACAGACTGGAAATACCGGGACAATATCCTGGGTTAAGAAAAGGTTATTACGACATCACGCTGGGATATTATGATGTATCATCCTTAAGATTTAACCACCTATGTGGAACAACAAGTTACCATGTCATCTCTAGGATATTCTAAAACCTATCTCCGGGTAAAATTTCATGCAAATACATCCATTACTTTCTTGCTACCACAATGATCGGCACAGACAATGGCTTCATGACGCAGGTAATAGACATACATGTGAACCACAGAGATCAGAACCATGTCAGGAATAGAGCAGAACCCAAATACAGGCACATGGATTATCACAGAAAATCCACAACGTCACATCAGACATATTTATTTTATTACATTTAGGGTCTGATTTTCATTTATTGTTCAACAGATTTGAGACGTTTGATAAGTTTTATCTCAGTTCCATCGTTGATATGTAATAATAATAATAATAATAATACATTTAATTTATAACGCACATAACATTTGCATCAAATCTCAAAGTGCTACAAGGTAAAAGCAGATATGTGGTATTAATCAAGAGAGTACTGTTTCCTGTTTGCCGTCATGTAGTTATGGTTCGATGATTAGATCTCCTGATTCAACAGAGTCGTCGAGCCTGTTCTTTTTTTCTCTTTTTTTTTTCTCTACAATCTTTAATTATAAAGCCTCAATTGTCGTCATTATGATCTGTGCCTGTGGCGAAGGTTGATTTTACTCCCAACAATCCCGGTAGTATTTCCACGTTTGACCTTTACGTAATTCCCAGTCCAGGACTGGGAAGAAGGATTGAAAACGTACAGTAACAATAATCAGAGTATTTTATTGCCACACAGGGTGTTGTAGGTATTGTTCCCTATCTGAGTCGAGTCATGGCTACTTCCCCCCTCTGTTTTCTGCTTCATACTTTGTAGTTTCTGATCTATTTTTGATTATTGTAACGGTGTCCTCCTGTGTCATTGGTGCCCCAGTATTCTTGACAGATTTTGTGCATGTGTTGTATTGATTATTCTCAACTTTACATAATGAAGATTCATGTTTATGGTGTTTGATTTTACTGAATGATAGCTAATATGTCCACTTCCACTTACGCAACAAGTGGACGACTGAGAGAGGACGCTGGCGTTGTCTGTTCGCCGCTTCTCCACCAGAGTTCTACAGCCTGCAATATTATAAACCGACAAGTATACCTTTATTGTTGCTCACTGGCAAACCTTTAGGATTTGTATCCATATTTGTATTTGTATTTGTACGGATTCTACCGAGTCTGGTGACGGTCTGCCTACCTGTTGCTGCAAGTGTACCATCATCCGGTGACTTCCATATATGTTTGTTTCATCGTTTATGTCAGTTTGTTCATCCGTCTTTGTTCATCACTGCCACGTGACAGCCGCTGTTGATCACTTTCTGAGTTTGTTAACTTTATTTCTGGGCATCATTTACATGAAAATAACGGCTGCAAACGTCCTCTGTGTGTTTCGTCCATGGCTAACAGCTAATAACATGCTAGTCTCCCCGACTGGCATGATGATAAATTATTCCGCCACCCAACTGATGAAATTTAACACTTACAACAATCCGTTGTGCATATCGGTTATTAAAAAGCTTGGACTCCTTCACCCGCCCCGTTACATTCACAGAAGATGCCGCTCTAAGTTTGTTTATCCCGCTCCAATCACTCAGTTCCGTCGCTCCTCCAACTAGTGGCCCTGGAGTTTCCTCCAAGCCACTCAAAGCTACTCACTGAGCGGGTTAGAAAATGGGAGTGGATTTCAGTCTTCTTCGGCCACTACAGAGACTCACTTCTCCATCTAGTATTAAAATTGAACTCTTTGATACACAATCTCTCACAAATAAATCATGCCTCATACATAGCCACGTCCTGGACAAGTGTCTGGACGTTATGTGCCTTACAGAAACCTGGCAACAACCAGATGATTTTTCTGTCCTGAATGAGACCTGTCCCACTGGCTACTCTTACCTCCAGAAAGCCCGCAGCACTGGTCGTGGTGGTGGTCTGTCTGTCATCTACCGCAGTGATTTGGACTTGTCTCCACTGCCGTTGCCAGAGATCTCTTCTTTTGAATGCCTGGTATTTAATTGTAAACCCTATTTTTCCATGACCATAGTTCTAATCTACCGACCATCCAAACCAAAACCAGCCTTCATCTCTGAGATGTACAACCTTTTGTCGATATTTTGCACAACCTCTGCCAATATCATAGTACTTGGAGATATGAATATTTATGCCACCTTCCCTGCCTGTCGTTTTGCATCCGAATTTCTCCAACTATTGGATTGTTTTAATCCCAGGCAACTTGTCGATGTCCCCACCCACACCATGGGTCACACTTTGGATCTTGTCATCACTGACTCTGCTCCTCTCAGCAATCTTCTTGTGTACGATCCGGGTGTGTCTGACCACAAGGCAGTCTCCATGGAATTGTCACTTGTCCTCACCAAGCCCAAACGTCAAATCTACTTCGGGAATTTGAAACACATCAACCCAGAAACCATGAGAGTCAACCTCCAGCATTTTCTTTCTTCAAACTTTGTATCAGCCAATGACCGAGTGGATTTCTACAATAACTCCCTGAGTAGCATCCTGGATCATCATGCCCCTGTAAAAACTAGAACAGTTACCTTCTCCCTCTCAGCCCCCTGGTTCACCAGGGAGTTACGGAAAATGAAGGCAGCTGGGCGTGTCCTTGGGAGTGTTACAAGGCTTCAGGTCTCACAGTCCAAAAGCTAGCCTTTCGGGAAAACCAAAAAGTCTACTGAAAGTCCCTTAGGCTCGTTCACTGTTCTACTCGAACATTTACAGAAATTACAGAAGAGCACTGTAATAATTTCATGGCTTTTTTCAAATCTAAAATTGACTCAATCAGTTCTGTCCTTTCTGGTACCTCCACTCTACCTATCCAGTCTGCCTACTCACAGTTTGAGATCTCCAAGCATCTAAAGTGCTTACCAGAAATCTCACAGCAAGAGGGTGTAATATCATCAGGAAGATGAAACCCTCCACCTGTGCCCTCGACCCCTTTCCTACCACCTTTGTGAAAACTAACATCTCTTCCATCAGTCCCCTGATCACCGATGTTATAAATCAATCCCTCCAGGCTGGCTTTGTTCCATCTGCTCTAAAAGCCGCGATAATCAGACCACTCGTCAAAAAAACCTACTCTCGATCCAGAAATTTTTGCAAATTACAGGCCCATTTCCAAACTCCCATTCCTCTCCAAAGTACTGGAAAAAGTATTTGCTGCCCACCTCCAGGACCACCTCAAATACAACTACCTTTTTGAAACCTTTCAGTCTGGTTTCCGCTCTGCCCACAGCACAGAAACAGCTCTGCTTAGAGTCAAAAATTACCTACGGATGGCAGCAGATGCTGGTTCACCTTCCCTCCTGATTCTCCTTGATTTAATAATAATAATAATAATAATGATACATTTAATTCCTACAGAACTTCACATTTGGATCAAATCTCAAAGTGCTACAAGGTAAAAGCAGATGTAAAGTGCATTATAAATTAAATGTATTATTATTATTATTATTATTATTATTATTATTATTATAAAAGCATAAAAAAAACAACAATAATAATTATATTAAAATATGACCAAAAAGCAGCATGTTAATTAAAGTTAGAGCTTCTGCTAAAAAGGAAAGTTTTAAGTGCTTTTTTAAAAGTCTCAGTTGTCTGTGGAGCCCTCAGATGGTCATGGAGGGCATTACACAGACGAGGGCCAGTAGAACAGAAGTCCTGATCACCAATGGAGCTGAACTTGGTCCGGGAAGGAGGAGGCAGTATGATTTGGTAGTTGGCAATTTGAGATTTGATTCAAATGTAAAATGCGTTGTAAATTAACACAGTCGTATTATTATCATTGTTGTATTATTACGTCCTCATTGCCTTCAACCCCTGCTTGGGCAGGAACTCAGAAGAAAGAAAAAACTATACTTCTAGAGTGTTCTGGATCGGCAATGGGCAGCATCATCATCACCATCATCCATCTTCCATCTTCCATCTTCCATCTTCCATCTTCCATCTTCCATCTTCCATCTTCCATCTTCCATCTTCCATCTTCTTGAGCTGGTTCCTTTCAATAAAGGATCATTTTGAACAGACAACTATATAGTATAGTATACCTTTTTATTGCTACAATACTTTGTATTGAAGGTACTTCATAATATCAATTGATGCAAAGAAAAGACCAACGATTGTGTTCCCTCCCGAGCATCTTTCCTCAGTGGTTTAGTCCATAAAAGAAGGAAAAAGCTTCTTTGAAGGGGCGTACATCCACACTCAACAGAGTAATTCTTGGCACTGCGGATGTGCAGGAAGGACTTAAAGTGGAAAGTTAACTTATAACACACATTTTCCTTACCAATAACCTGCCTTTGTGTGTGTATATATTTGTCTTCCTGCAAGATGGACTAATCATTTAATTCATTAGTAACTGCTTAACCTGCTCAGGGTTGCGGTGGATGGAGCACATCCCTGCTGGCATTGGGCGAGAAGCAAGGTAAACCCCGAACGAGTCGGCAGTTCATCGCAGGGCTGACAAACAGAGAAATAGTCAACCATCCACACTTCGATTTTTTTTGCGTTGTTTACATTATAATTTAAATGCAACCGCCATCAGACTCCATTGAGAACCGTCTACGGCCCTGAAGAAGAAGACGTGGCGTCACACGCAGCACGCTGTGTTTTCGGAAGTTAATATGGATGCTACGAAAGTCAGCGTGTGTGCATCAATTTTGAAGTTGTTGTACAATTGGAGCCGACAAAATTATGACCAAGTGATAAAGAGAAGAAGAAGATTAAGGAAAAAGAGAGCACGAATTGATCTTGCCGCGTTCCGCCTTCTCCGGCGCGGAAATATGACGCCTGTCTCACTGAAATTACGTAAAAGTCGGATGAAATGCGACATGACCGTTCAGACAGAGGTCGCTTTGAAAAACATCAGTTACGTATCCGATTTAGGACCACATATAAAGGTTACCTGGGTCTGAATTGAAAAATAGGATTAGTGCTGTTCATACTGTCAGAAAAAAATCAGATATGGGTCACAAATGGGCATATGTGGCAACTTTTGCCTGCAGTGTGAACGTAGCCTTATATTCACTCCTATGGGCATAAAGAGTCACTCCTTCAGTTCTATCAAGTGTTAACAGTATGTGTTCTGGCGGCACAGTGGTTTTATGCCTCAGAGCACGGGCGTACTAGTTTCTAATCTAACAGCGTGGATTCTTTTTCTGGAGCGGCTAAGTGAGTAATAACACAGGCAATACGATCAAATCTTCATAACGGAATGAGGTGCTTATAGGTTGTTTTAATGGTCACTAAGAAATGGCACCAGAGCCCTGCAGGAGTCTGGGACACAGATGCATTAACTTTGTCACTCGAATTTTCAGACCCTCTTTTTTTATTTTTAAAAAGAGACTAGCGATTCTGATAGTCCCAAAGTGTAAACAAAAAAATCTGATCAAACAAATGTTCAGTGTTGACATCGGCAGCGATGCGTTCAATTACTATTCAGCAACTTTCAGTTTCCGGCGAAGCAGAATTGGAACGTCATCGGTATCGAGATGTGTTCAAATGCAATCTTTTATGCCAGTTTTTTTTGAAGGAGCAATTTTTCAATGTTTTCATGGCAATATCAAATTGATATTAGAGAGGGGATCGTAAACATTTTTTTTTAAATTTGTGTGATTTTGGCCGTCACTCTTCATTATGGAACAGTGCTAAAGTCTTCCATCAACGTTTTGAAGCACGGATGGTCTCTGGGTCCACGTACTGGTACTTCGTATTGGCATCTACTTTATCATGCAACCCCCCCCAGGCTTTCAGATGCCAGTGGATTATTACAAGCCACCTTTTAAAAAAAAAAAAAAAATCCAGGACAAACGCTGAGTTTCTTCCTGTTGCTTTAGGCTTTGACATTACCCAAGGTGAACGGCATCAGAGTCAGCAGTTCACAGCCAGGGAGAGTGATCACTGTCTAATTCTTTCCACCCCATTTCCTTGATATTTCCTCTACAAGAATGGTAATCCTCATTTTTCACTTATTAATCTCCAGATGCAGCCATTCCTCACACACCCACATCCTGTTTTTATTTACCTTCTGCTGTGATTGGAAAGACTGCAAACTAAATCTGAGCTAAAAACAGACTCCATAACCTCGACAGTCACCAGAGATGTCAGCCTGTAGAATTTAGCATTTCTGCCTGAGCAGGACTGTTTTTAATGATTTATTCTGGCAAGGATCTGTTTCAGAGTGGGATGAAGTTAAACTCAGGGTTCCCCTCCACTGCACATTAAAAATATATAAACCTGAAATAATAACTGATTAATACTTAACAAAATTAGCAATGCACCGATTCTGGGTTCATGTATTTGTGCTTTGATAAAGACTCCGATAGAACTGCAATATTATCCTCTGTTAGTCCAGCAGGCCTGTCAGAGGTGATGTGTTTTTACTGCATGGAGTTATACTTCATGTTTAGAGATTTTTGTTTGCCACGTTTGCCACAGTAAAAGGTTAGTTTTTAATTGACTTAGTTGTTGACATGTGATTGAAAATCTCTCATTTTAAGACTGAACGCAATGATCAAAGCATTTCTCTCTCTGATATCCGATTGCCATTTGCGTTCTTGCCCCTGCAGCTGGACCTGACCTCCGTCGCAAACGGACTAGTTTAGATTCACGCCCTCTCTGCCTATTGTGAGAACCATAAGCGTTATCTACAATGGCCGTAATCAGCTCCTGCGGCCGTGTCAGTCGGAATGCCGGTATGACTGGAATCAGGCGGAAACTCGGCATGAGGCAAGATACGCCTGAAGGCACCGGCACACGTGTCCTATGTGCTGGAGGTCGAGTCTGTAGAATTCTGTGGCACCAATTGATTTATTTGCCACTGGGAATAATACTAATATTCAATTTCTGACCCTAAATCCTACACACTTGCCCTTTCTCGTGGGCATTTTACCCAAAAAAAGTCACTTTTTCAGTGCTGCTTGTTCACATTCTATTTTATATAGATATAGATACCCTGAAAAAAAAATGAAAACTAATTTTGAAGTATATTTGTCTAGTTTTAGTCAAAATATCTGATGGCACTTCTTGTAATAACCTCACTTAGAAAGTAGCAGCTCAGTGAATATATGGAAACTAAAGTCTTAATTCAAAGAATGTTCAACTTAAAGACAGTTTATCCTAAAACCTCTATTTTCACTTCAAGTACGTGGTGGTCTTAAATCTAGAATAGTGTAACTATTATACAACTCTAAATAAGTTAAATGCATGAAAAGAAATGCAATGAAACAATGTTGTTGACATGTTATGGTAACAACAAACAAAAAAAATGTTGAATGCCTGTGATAATAATTTTTGACAATAACTGGTTTATTTTGAAACTGAACACTTCAACTTGTAAAATATAGTTGAAAATAAGTTTGCTCATCTAATTTTAGGGTTTCCATTATCAAAATATCACAGTTTATTTTAAGAAATCTTACCAAGCAAATTGTCCCTTGTCCCACTGGTAGGTTTTCTTTCGTATTACAAGCTAAACATACCTAGTGTTTATTATTTTTTGACTTATTTTTGGAGGGGGATTTGCTTCTCTTCTTAGATATTGCCCAGGTTAATTTCCATTACTTCTTCTTGTCACCATCCTTTGTGAAACCCGTTTTTCTTTCCTTAGGATGTGACTGGAGCAGCAATATTACAGTTAGGGGAAGCCTGTAACGGTGCTGAACTCATTACCATTATAACCACGTCAATTAGTTTGCATTCATTTAAACTTTTCCCTGTGCACGATACCAGAACTTTACTATGTATTTCTTATTTTTATCACAGCCCAAGATTGTAGTATGGGCATATAGCGTCTCCAGACGACAAAGGTGGTATTTTGCACCCGCAATACCTTAATGGAGTCAAAATGCCATTTTCGACACATTTTGGGTCCATTGTCAATCCATATGTGCCAAATAGAGAGTCCTTCTGGTCCTATCCCGCTAAAACAATTTAGAATAACATGAACTTTGTTGTATTTTTTATCAAATTTGAGGCATTACTTATCAAATAGTTTCAAGTCAAAATCATTGGTTGTTTTGTTAACTGTAATATAATGATGTAATATTCATTTTCATAAAAAACAACCCCTACAAAACCCACAGAGGCCAGGAAAGAAATATCGGTATTTTTTGGTGTTTAATCAGAGTTTACTCTCACATAGTAACAGGGGCAATGTTACTGACGCTAAAAAATTAATTATTTATTTTCTTACCTGTCCATAGACACAGTTATGCAAATGCAGCTGAGAGTTTTGGAGCTATTTAAAGTTTATTTTGGGGATTTAATTCATGCTCTCATTTAAAATAACCCACGAGCTAAATAGGTTGAAGCTACGGGAGCATTTATAAGTGTAGCTAGAACTAATTTTAGCTTAGCGAGTCAGTTCACCCTCTCCTGCGTTTCCTACTTGTATGTACTCACCTTCCTTATAAGGATAGGCTCCGCCCCATGAAGTCACACAACTGATAATTTTGTCTCGATGACCATACTAGATTTTCGAAATAAAGTTTTGTTGTGCTGCAGTTGAACCTGTCATACCGCTATATGCTTTTCTATAACCACAAAAAGAAAAACTGTTACAGATTTTCAACGAAGCACTTGAGCAGCTTCGTTCTTTTCTTGCCCAAATCTTCAACTCTCCCTCCATCCTCAGATTACAAGAGAACACAATGGCTAAACTATTTTTGAGGGATTCATCCTACAGATGCCAAAACCCAGTTTGAGTTCTATTAAGCTCCAAACGTCTGACTGCTTCTTAGCCGCAGACGAGTGAAATGTGAGTATAAAGAAATAATAATGATGTTGTTTTTTTGATCATTTAGTGTGATATACGGTGAGATAGCTCAAGTAAATGTAGGTCAATTAAAATGATTTGTTATGTTCTCATTATCCATTTTTATTTTGAAAACTAAAGATCATAGATAGATAGACAGCAAGACAGAAATACAGAAAGAAAGAAGGATAGATAGATAGATAGATAGATAGATAGATAGATAGATAGATAGATAGATAGATAGATAGATAGATAGATAGATAGATAGATAGATAGATAGATAGATAGATAGATAGATAGATAGATAGAAGTTAAAAATGTTTTAATATAATGCGGAATCATAATAATTTGCATGACAGAAAGTGAAATATGTATAATAATCTTATATAAAGAGATACTACATACACATAAATAATATATCAAATAATATATATTACCTACTGTCATTTGTAATGGTAGATCCCATGATACATAATAATAAATGTGTAGATAATTATAGTAACATATAATACAATAGTAATAATGGTGATAGTGGGATAATGGGTAATATCATATTTGCAATAGTAATATAACATGATAATATGAGATATTATTTACTGTAATAGAATTCTGAGAACGGTACAGATTAGGTAATAAGAACAAAATAAAAGATATTTTACTGTAGGGCACAAACTCTGCCCTACAGTACCCTAGTAGACATTATTGTCATCAGAATCATTTAGGTGGCTTTATTTAGGAAAACCTCATTCAATGGGAAAAAAACAAACAAAAAACGACCTTTAAATCTAACAACAACTTATTTCAGTATTTTTCACATACTCTGTAGCCGGTTGTCACCTGCACATTCCACTTCAGCATCTCTGTTCAGCCCACTGAGGCCCCAGCTCCCCCTACCAGCCACTTGTTTTTCCATTTCATCATAAGATATAATTATCCCAGCTGTTATACTTTTGCACAGGAGCAAAGATAATGTTTTGAGGAACTTTAAAAAATGCAATTAAAAATTTTAATCGTCAATGGACACCAAACTAAATTGAAAAAGTTTCAAGAAAGCGCTTTCCCCACACATTGATGTCACCGCCCCAAACAGCGTAGTTTATTGATTTTTCAAGACAAATAAGGTCACTAAAGTTTTATCATGTCTCTAGGACATACTATAACCTACCTCTGGGTAAAAATCTATGCATATAGAACGCGATATCTATGGTTTAAATTTGTCACGGGACACGGTTTCAAAACAGCGCAATGCCAGAAGGTGACGTCACCACTCTAAATGGCTTAGTTATTTTGTAATGCTTTAAATGTAGTGACACACGTAACACCACTGAAACCACCTCTCGCATATGACAAAACCTATATGTGGTTAAATTTTCATGCAAATCTGTCCTTTTGTTTTTCTGTAATCTTGCTAACAAGCAGCCTATAGAAAATGCACAGAGGTGAAAACAAACCTCCTTGGCAGAGATACTAAATTATCATATTATATTATCATATTTTATTACATTATATTACACTACATTATATTATATTTTGATAAATGTTAATAACATAGAACAAAAGTTTAATATTAAATCAGATATAATAATCTGCAGATATTACTGCTTTTCATGAAGAAAGAGCATTAGTCACTTTTAAAGTCAAGGTAACTGATGAGCGAGTTCCTTCGGAGACAAAACCTGAAACAGCAGACAGAATGTTCTGACCGTGTAAAGCTCGAACAAAAGTGTAAAAAAACCTGATTTAAAACATTTGTTCTTATATAATGAAAGATTTATTGTTTTGTTGACACAGCAGAGATCACGATCTCGCAGATGAATTCTCCAGTAATTAGTTATATCTGCATTAATGAATGCATTGTTTAATTGCTTTTTGTGACATTTGAGCAGCAGAGTCTGTGAAGCAGAACCAACCCTATAAATATTTAAAAAGCACTTAGGGAAAATGTCACGCTAAGTCCAAACAACAATTATACAAACAAGCAGGGAAGCATGGATGATATAAAATAACTTTTTGTCTATTGTCCTGCAGCGGTTCAGGAAAGCCGTCCCCAAAGATTTGTAAAGATATAAGAAGCGTTTAAATGAAAAGTCCAGTTGCCTTGGATTCAACTTTGAAGGATTACCATTACCTGGATGAAGGAGAATCTACACAAACATCTCACAGACTAGTTTACTAGACCCGAGGGATATTCCAGAGAGCAAGTATAGTGGAACCTCTGAGTTTGTTAATCCTGAGATGAGAGAAACTCTAGGTTTTAGCGATCCAGAAAGCTAGCTATGTTGAACTCTGGCTCAGTTACTGCGGTAACCATCTGCTTGCTGGCAGGTTTTCTTTAACAAACTTTGAGGTTGTTCCTGACTCCTCCCCCTTCTCTTTATTAGACATTGTTTATTCATCCCTAATAACAGGTTATGTACTCAGTCTTTTACATTAGCATTTACTAAACCATTGCTTAAGAAAGCCGACCCTTTATTCAGATGTTTTAGCTATTTATAGAGCCATATCAAACCTCCCTTTTATTCCTAAGATCCTTGAAAGGTTGTAGCAAATCAATGACATGATTGTCTGCGCAGGAATAACATGTGTGAGGATTTTCATTCAGGTTTTAGATTTCATCCTAGCACAGAAACAGCACTAGTTAAAGTCTCTAGTCTGTCTTCTCATGTCTTCAGACCATGGACTCGTCTCCATACTTGTCCTTTTAGACCTTAGTGCTGCATTTCATACCATATATCACAAAATCTTATCACAAAGATTAGAACACCACATTGTGATTAAAGAAACTGCACTATCCTGGTTTGTCCATGTCAACAAAGACTCCTCCGCACACGCAAAGCTTAGTCATGGCGTCCCGCAGGGTACGGTGCGAGATCTGATATTCTTCACTTTATATTTGCTTCCCCTGGGCAACATTTCCAGGAAAGCACCACATTAACTTCCACTATTATGCGGATGATTCACAGCTAATTTATCCATAAAGGCAGATGAAACAAATCAAATAGTCAAACTTCAGACATGTATTAAAGATATTAAGACCTGGATGACAAGAAACTTTTTATCTTAAATTCAGACAAAAATGAAGTTATCATACTTGCCCCCCCCTGATTACTTTAGAGGTGATGCCATCTAAAGTAATCAGATAGCTAGTTTAGATGGCATAGCCTCAGCCTCCAGCTCTACTGTAATGAACCTAGAATTATGTTTGACCAGGACATGTCCTTCTCCACTCATATAAAGGAAGTCTCTAAGGCAGCTTTCTTTCACCTGCTGAATATAGCATGAATTAGGAACATCCTGTCTCAGAAGGATGATGAGAAATTATTCGCCGCATTTGTTACATCCAGACTAGATTACTGTAATTCCCTATTATTAGGATGCCTCAATAATTCTGTAAGAAGCCAGAATAGAGTTCAAAATCCTTCCTTACTTATAAAGCTCATCACAACCAAGCCCCAAGGAGGCCTAGCCCTCAGTTATCAAGCTCCTCTCCTTGGGAACCAGCTCCCAGTGTTGGTTCAGGAGGCAGACACCCTCCCTACATTTAAGACTAGACTCAAAACCCTCCTCTTTGATAAATCCTATAGTTAGGGCTGGATGAGGTCACACCTGAACCTTCCGTTAGTAATGCTGCTATAGGCCTAAACAGCTGGGGGACTCCCATGATGCACTGCATTCTCCCTCCTTCTCTGTCTCTCTCCTTTTCTCTCCATGTTTTGACTTCCAATCACAGCACGCTCCTTTTTCTCAAAGCTTATAGTTAGGGCTGATTCAGGTCGGTCCTGGACCAGCTCTTAGTTCTGCTGCCACAAGCTTAGACTACCTCTATTTCTATATCATACATTGCTAAATTCATTCCCCAAAGCCCTTGTGCCTGGGAGTCTTTGTGTTCTATTGCCCCGCAGGCTCCCAGAGGTTCTTATCGGTCCTGATTCCTGGTTCCTGGATACTCAGCCCCTAATCATGGCTGCATCTACTGCCGAGGCCATGTTAGAAGCCATCTTTTAGTGCTATCTCTAATGATCGTATATCCAATACTTAGTACCACTACTGCTATTGTATATGTATATTATAATACCACTACTACTGTATATACTGTAATACATCACAGCATACCATCATAATTGCTAGAACTGTATACAATGTGTTTAGTTTTGTTCATCTGATCAGAACACGCAACATCTATTGCACGTCTGTCTGTTCCCTTTTGGGGAGTTGTTCCTTACCCGGACCGGGGGTCTAGGGACAGAGGATGTTGCATCATGTACAGACTGTAAGAGCCTATCGAGGCAAATTGTGATTTGTGATTTTGGGCTATACAAATAAAATTGACTTGACTTCTGAGCCTGAAGCAGAGCTCTCAGCCATGACGTGTCTGTCTCTCATTTGTCATGTTAATAGATTGATGTCAGCAGTGGACTAAGAGACTCAGTTCGTCTGTACTTTCTTTCCCGATTTATCTGATTAACTTATTATTTTCCAACCATATTTAAAAAAAATCTTATACTTGGACGTCTTTCACATCGGCGATAAGTCTTTGCCTTGCTCTCCGTTATTTTTTTTTCTTTCTACAACATCAGCAAATATTTACTATTTAAGCTACAGAGAAAATAGCCACTGACTGATATAAT
This sequence comes from Lophius americanus, assembly GCA_037951165.1. Lineage (NCBI taxonomy): Eukaryota > Metazoa > Chordata > Actinopteri > Lophiiformes > Lophiidae > Lophius > Lophius americanus. Next base: position 1,952,400 of record JBBDHG010000039.1, on the reverse strand, counting down.
ACATATGTTGGAAACCAAAGTGAGGTATAATCATGAACCTATCTGCCATGAATCTAGTTTGTTTGGGGTCACTGGCAGCAGTCCAAGCAAGATATTCCATATGCCCCCTTTTTCAGGGACCCTCACTTGATCATCCTGATGAGTTGGGTGGGGGGAACCCCTAAATGCTCCAGTTGATGATAGCTTTTGATCGCCCCTGCGCACAAGTTTAACTTAGCGTTAACAAACTCAGAGTCGATTGAAGCAACGCATATCATCTGTTCTGGAACCAAGAACTCATCTCAGGTGTTCATCAACCCAGAGATCAGGCTTAAACTAAGAGACGCAGAGTTTGTCCAGCCTGCTTTCTGAAATATACCCCAGAGAAGCATGAAGTGGTGTGCAGCTTCATCAGAGGTACAGATTAGCTCAGATTAGGTGTAACGCATAGCCCAAACACAGATTATGAAGCGTATTTGGGTAAAGTCCATGTTCTTTTCAGTTTGTACCTTTGCTAATGGCAGTCGAAATTTATTGGATCGCTTCTATTTGTGTGTGTTTGTGTGGAACGGTGGGCCCTGGCAAAGGAACACTGGTATGCTCGCAATAGATTTTGTGGTTTATCTTGAATATGACATGTACCGGCAGGCCTACAAGAGGCAGGGGAGTGCAGGTCATGGTGTCACCAGTAGGATTCGCTACTTGTATTCACTAAGCTTAGTGGAAGGAGGAAGGGAAGGTGCAGTTCAATGATTTGAAAGTATTAAAACACAAGATCATTTCAATGATGCAAACAACTCAAAAAATGTTCAGACAGACAGACAGAGTGACAGATCTCCTGCACGAGACAGCACCCTCATTCAACTCTTGAATTAAATGGGAAGTCATTCATTTTTAAATTACAAACTCCCAGTACTGAGTAAAATATGGACTGATACAGTAAACATGACGTATACATGAGGTATTTCTCCTGGCGTTGGTTCATATGCATCAAATTGTGACTAAACAGGAAGTGAAAAGAAAAGGCAACAACAAGAGGAAAGACTTTCAACGTGAAACATGAAACAATAAAACACGGCACAGAATAAACCCTTAAAAACAACATACAGTACATTATACTAGGAAACCAAGAAATAACTAAACATTTACAGAGTCGAGACATTCACTCTTGACTGTTGAGTGTCTCTCATCTGTTCTCCATTTGTCCTCGTTCCGTGTATTTAAGTCTGTGTTGTTCTCTGTCCGTCGGTTCTGTGGTCTCTCTGGAAAACCTCCTGTTTCTCCGTCACACCACACTGTGTTTCTCTGCTCTATTTCCTCAGATATTCCTCAAGTGCCACTGTGTTGGTGGTCCATTATTTTGTTCTTCAGTTTTATTTGGATTTTCATCTGTTTGCCTTGTTGTTCATCATTCAATCAGACACCCACGTAGGCTCATTATGCTTTTAACACTTCCAGTTTCATTCATTTTAATTAAATTAACATTATAATTGTTGGGCAGAAAACATAATGCAACATGCTTTGTCGACCCAAAACTACGGTGTTTAAACAACCCATGGCTGGCTCGGTTTCAGACTCAGCACCGCGTTTACAGAATAACAAAGAGTGGGATACTTTTAATCCAGAATTCTTTAAAGCGTACCTATATTAACACGGTTTTGGGCGACAGGGAAGAGCTGGGGAACTTGCAAACTCCCCACAGAAAGGCCCCTGGATGGATTTGAACTCAAAACAATTTGCTGTGAGGCTACAGTTCTACCCACAAACAAAACCAAATAAAATGTAAGCTGACCAAAACTTTATAAAGAAGCATTAAGAATCAACCTGTTGTATGTTGATTACTACAGTTTGTTCTGGAGCTCCTTCCTGCTCTGGGTCTGAATTGGGCTTAAACATAGGGTGTGCTGTGGGTTTGTACCTCACCTAGGCACATCCCTCTGCTTAGTTAGGGGGCAGTATCAGTGGCATTTGAAAGAACGTGCAACTTTTAACATTAGAAATACTCTTCTACAGTATCAGTCACAATAATATCTTCCTCTATATACCGCAAACATGAGAAAGAACTTCAACAAATCTGATGAGCCGACTCCAGTGGGCTGAATAAGTTTACTCAGCGAGCTAAATTAATAAAGGTGTAGGACATTTTCAAAGCCTGCAGGCAAATCATCCGTCTAACCTGCAAATTGGTGTTTCCTGCTGTGGCTTTTCACACGTATCTCTCCTCGCCAGCGCCTGCACCATCACGCTTCCTTGACTCTCCCTTTGTCCTGTTTGCCTTAGATCACTTCCTGTCCAAAATACAGGCCTGTGACCTTCATCACAGTGTCTCAGAGGCTTTCATGGTCAACCTACAACTGTTTTCTGACCAAACCAGACCTCGTTTTCCTCATTGTGCTGAGGCTTCTTTAACGTTCCTTTTTATCTTTCTGAACGCGGCGTTGAAATAAAAAGAATGGCCTGGCATTTCCACTGTGCAGTCAAAGGCTGGCCTTTACTCATTTTTCCTCCTTCCTTTAGCCAACTATGACAGGGCATTCCTCTAGAGAGGCCAGTGTCACTCAGCTCATCCTGCTCCCTCTCTCTGTCCCAGTGCTGTGCATCTTTAACAAATCTGCTCCAGAGCCCGACTCTACCACTGACTCCAAATGAAAGAGAGGGATATGGGATGTGACAGTACTGCACAGAGAGAAATCTGACCTTATATGTTAAGCTACAAGGTTTTCTTTATAGAAATATTCAGATGAGGTCATCAACAGTGAGATTTGGAGGCACAGTTCTCCATCAGCTTAAGGAACATCCACTAGCTTTGGTTTGAATTGATGCAGCGTTGCCAGATGGGAGATGAAGTATTATCGTACCAGAGGTGTAAAATCATTGCATTCCAAGGAGAATTATCATAAAGGTCGAATTTGCCTCCTGATTCCTGTCGGAGTTCAGCGCCATATCCTTCCTACTACTGTACTGTACGTCAAAGTTTCACTTTTTTATGACAGCAGTTGTAGAATATCGTCGCTGATGAACAAGTGTCACTCCCTGTGAGGAGTTCAGGCTGAGCTGCGCCCCCATGGAATAGAAGGTTATTCAAACATCATCTTCTCTCTCGGAAGCGTCACGTAGCCAGAACTGAACACATGGGTAAGGCTGTTAAAATATGTTGTTAGAGTCACTGAGTCGTCTTCTACAGATGTCAAATCTGGAAAAGACAAAAACAAACGAATTACATTATTACTTAAAAGACTTAAAAAGGCACAGCCTGTACTCAGCAAAAAAAAGAGTTAATTTAACTCAAATAGTATAAAAATCAAGACTTTTATATCAAAATGTGTGCTTTGAGACCAAATTGTGTTAAATTACAAATAAATTCCGTTTTTCACAGTTCACTGCACTGTACAAGAAAAAACAGTAATATAACAGCAGCTATGATTGCAAGAATTTACCATGAATCATACAATCACCATGTTCAAGATGCGGGCCTTACTCAGGGTGACTCCTTACGTTTCCCTAACTTCATTTTTCATGTGGGCAGAGCTTAACTACATCTCTGATGACTTACATTATCGTTATCATCTCGTACAAGTAGCTCCAACACTGAAGGTTTTGACTCTGGATGTGGCAAAATGACTCTCTTGGTGAAAATCACCCCTGAAATGGGAAATAGCTTATGAATATATTAAACTTTATAAAAACCAGCACAGCATCTGCGGTAGTTTAGTTCCAGGCTAAGTTAATATTATTTTTTGTGTAGTGTGTTAATGGAGGAAGGCATAAATGGGTTTTTTGAAACAGTTTAGTCAACATTTACGTTCCGTCCTTTAACTTTCCAAAGACCCAGCCTCACAGACGCCTCTCCGGTCTTAATAGTAACCTCTAAATGTCAAGATGGGAGCTCTCTGAAATCCAAATGAAATCTAGCAGGCAGACCGTGACTGCGAGCCTGTTGGATACTTCCATTTACTAAAAAGTAGAGTTTTCCCAGCGGCTCTCAGCAATCAGCACCACAGATAAGCAGGCATTAGTTGTCAAGGCAGCAGTGCTGTGCTCCGATCTGTGGGTCCGATAATGAATGAAATTAAGCAATATAATTAAATCAAGGTTGTGTCCACAGACTGTCAGTCGACCACCAACTGTGACCCACCCTCAATCCAATCCGAGCAGCGGGGCTTTATTAAATCACAGATGCACCAGTTGTCTTCGTTTTAATCAGGCCAACCAGAGGAGCAAGATTAGATTTTGCTTGGATGGAAAATACTGATTGTTTTTCAAGCATGTGGTGTAAAAAAAATGTAAACTGCATGAAAAACCTGTGCCCTACTTTTTCCTCCCCGATGGGATCCTTGAGTCGTGATTAACTCCTCTTCTCACTCTCATCAAACAATTATCACACATTTGTCTCCGTGACAGCAATTCTCATGGATTCCGTTTTATCTTCTGTAACGACTTATTCTTTTCAGGGTCACACGGGGTGGAGCTTCATGGAGATGGACACACAGAGACAAAAAAAACACTTACAAACTAAAAAATAACATGTTTTTTTATTTAAGTTTCGTAACATATTAAAGTTAAACGCACTTTTTTTTATGGTTCATTTTCAACTACACTTTAAAAATAATTGCTGTTGAAGTCAAAAATTACTGCATCAAGCTTACTTAAATTAATTATTTTTTCCCCCTTTTTTTCTTTTTTTTTTTTTAACGAAACTTAGACTCAGAACTAAAGAATTTCATTTATGTTTTTAGTTGCAGTAGTTTTATTAAGTTTAGCAACAAATTAATTTTTGACATTGCATGATTAGAAGACAAAAGCTAAAATAAAATCCACTTGAAATTTCAGCTTTCCAGCTATTTCCCATGTGGTTATACATTCAAAAGATCTAAAATATGAAACAGTAAATAAAAATTAGTTTATTCTTCATGGAGGATTTTGAAAAAAAGAAATTAGAAATTAATTAGTATCCATCTTCAAAACTAGAAAGCGAACCGATTTAAGTCCCTCTAAAAACTCAAAGCATAACTGTTCTTGATTTACCAGAACTTTACTTCACTTTAATAGTAAAACTGCAACAAAAACACAAACGGCAAACAAAAATCAGAATACCAATCCAACAACAGGTACAATGCAATGAAACACCACCAACACAATTAACAAATGCAGTTACAGTGACAATAACATCCTTACAGACATGCCGGCACCGTCAATTATCCAATCTTCAAATCTAACTAAAATGAAAAAAAAAACACGGCAATAATATAAATGGTACAAACGTCCCAAAATTTGAATAAAATACTCATGGGCAATTAGTGTCAAAAACAACAAGTAAAGATGAGTAGCAGAAATAGAAGCAGTGAAACTGCTCTGTGCACCGCACCAGACTAAATGAGCCAATTAACCCTTCTATGAACTACAACTGCCCCACCAGTCTAACCATTAGATTGGGCCGCGATACAGAACCGCCGAAATTGTATAACATGAACTCAAAAGAAGGCAGAGCAAATACCAATGTGTAAAGTAAGTCCTAATAAAACCCCTCAAAGCCAATTTCACGATGAATAATTAAACTGGTCTGTGATTGATATCTGTCACAGCAAAAGAACCTGAAATATTCGTGTCATCAAGCAATATTCAAATGGAGATGTGGGGAATGTTCTGTCAGAAAGCCTCTCCACACAGTACCGCCACAATCACTGCTCATTCCACTCTTTCATGCTCACTTTTCACACATACTTTGTCTCAAGTACCTGTTCCACGGCCTGGAGCATTAATTGATATCCGTTGCACCATTTCAGGTAGCCTCATCCGTCCAATCGCTGACACACCTGCACGCTTAGCCTCATCATCACCTCATCACAATCAGCTGCTGTCTTTAAATACGACTCCCTCTCCATCCATCTAGTTCTTGCATGCTGCTGGTTCACTAGCCCTCCCCATCGTCACCTAGTCCTCGGACATCCATCAGTTTCATCACTCATCAGCCTCAGCAGAGTCATCAGCCACCACCATCACCAGTATACATACTCCAGAGGGGGGACATTCCAAGCTGCTGCTCAGAGCAGAGACCCTTCAAACACAAGCTCCCCGAAGTGTCTGAGCGCCAAAGACTTCAAATAGACTCATTAACACACATCTGCTGTTGTACTCAATCATTCATCTTTTCAACATCTTGACGTCTCTGATTGAAATTTTATGGAAATTCCTTTTCATAAATGAAAAGTAACGTAAGACTGTCTCCGGTTCCTTGGTCACAGATATGAGTCAGTTTCATACATTTTTGTCCATTAACGCTTTTCCTGTTCAGGATCAGGGGCTGGATTCTATCCCAGCTGACATTGGGCGAGCGGCGGGGTATGCCCTGGATGAGCCGCCAGTTCATCACATGGTTGATACATAGAGACAGACAACCAATCACGATCACACTCACTCCTATATGAAATTCAGAATCACCGATTTACCCTTATTGCATGTTTTGGACTGTGGGAGGAAGCTAGAAAGCCGGAGAGAACCCGCGCAGACACAGGGAGAAAATGCAAACTCCAAACAGAAAGAAAAGTCGGCGTCCTCCCTCAATGCCAAAAATTTGATCTTCCGTTGTTTTTTTCACCCATTTTGTGCAGAAGATCATTTAAGGGCTCGGTAATCTCAGAAAACCCTGAATAAATCTCCTGTAAAGCTACAGAAGCCCAAAGATGACGGGTCCATGCTCCATCCCAGGAGGAACGTGTACGGGTACTTTCCTGTTCCTGTTACTTCCTTTTTGAAACGTTCTTCTCCCTCAGACGTGTTCTTTGCTAATGTCTCTAACGTGTTAAGATTCAATGCAACAGATGCCATCATCAGCCGTTTCTTCTGCTCTGGGCTCAGAACCTCCGCAGCGAGACCTCTGCTGATGCAGCTCTGTTGACTGTCCATCCCCAGCAGACCCCTCCTCATCTCCAGAAGAGATTGCTCTTCTCGAGTCTGTCTCTGGAGTCTGTCTCTGCTTGAGTGAGAACAACAACCTTTTTTCTTACAAAGCTGTCAAACACTTAGTTCCACATCTGGCTCCTCTTCCTCTCCTGTGCATTCTTCTTCTGCTCGCCGCTGTTCAGATTTCCCATATTCAGGCCTCTCCTCTCCAGAAGACCTGACCAACTGTCTTTGCTTGGGTGGTCTAACAAGCTTTTTCTTCCAAAACTGTGTAGAGCTTCGCTTTCTGCTCGCTTGAGCAGTAAGATTGACTTCAGGATGAGATGCATCTGGTAGGACGGATGGATCTTCATCGGAACCTTCAAGGCTTTGGACAAACACATGAATCTCATCCCATGTGATTCTGACAAGTTAAACTTCTTGAATGAGACCACCTCCCCACCCCTGAAGAAGCCACGCCCCCTCAGTATCACTTGTTGTAGTCAGATGATCAGTATTCAGCAAATCAGTTCCCTTTATTTCAAAATAAGAGCCAACATTGTGTAGACATTTCATTGTGTAAATAAAATGATGTATCAGCAGTCTCTCTTAAACTGGGAGAACTCTCGTGTCAATCTTGCTACAGTCTACAACGTAAGGGGTTTAGTTTACACTTATTTAAAATAGAGGAATTCAAAATACGTAGTGATTCCCGAACGTCTAACATGTCATTGTTTCGGAATGTCCCCCCTCCGTCCCTCCCCTCAAGAAGGATTTGCCTAAAAAAACTCTGCTAGTGTTTCATTGAGAAGAAAACATCTCTGTCTGTGGCCATTCCTCTGTCTGAACATTTTATTTAGTGTTTTTTGTGCAAAACCGTCAGAATACTACTTATTTAATTCATCCAAAGACCGACCTGTAAAGTTGGACAGATATCCTCCTGTGTCAGTCTGACCATCAGCTTGATTGATGACATCGGTCAGAGCGAAGGCAGACAGGAAGACTAAAAAATACAGTTCACTAAATTTGAGTTCCAAGTTCTTAGAGGGGAGAGGTTGAAACTACTAGAGGTTGTTCGGTGGACAGACACTGGCTTTTCCAAAAGGGTCTTGGGCGGCAGGTGCTTGACCCGGGGAAGCTGCAGATGGTCGGACTGACAGGCTGACAGATATCTCTCAAACACATCCTAAAAGTCGTCTGACTTTGTTGAATGAAAAACACAGACAAACAAACAGGAAGCGCCTGCCCCACAGCTGGAGCCCGTAAATCTGTCTTGATGAAACTCTATAGTTGGGGTTTTTGGGGGACCCATCGAGAACACAGTGACAGAGGTGGGCAGTGCTGAAGTGTAAGACAGACAAGGATAACTATTCATTTGTTTTAAAAGGAGCTTAAACCAAATAAATTTGAAAACATGAATCTGCATCCACCAAGACTTCATTGATATTTACGTTTTTGTCGCGGGCTCAGTTGCTTCTACCATTCTCCACATCCTCCAATAGAAACCAAATCAGCCAAAATGTGTATCATTTTGTATTTTTATACCCACCAATTCTTCTCCTTTATTTATGAGAATGAATTTCAATACTTTATAAACATTGTTTGATACTAACAAAAACATCTGAGGGTTGGTCTACGGTGACGCATGTCTCTCTTTGTATTTATTCCCCAGGGAGAATCAATCAAGGACCTGTTTGATTATTTCTTGTTGGTGGTGAATTTTGCACTGGTAGTAATTTCACACTCCATTTACCCATTTCATCCTTTCGACATCTGAGTCGTAGTTTCCCCGTTACTGTAGTTTCTGTGCGTACGCATGGGTCAGAGTTCACGTGGGGAACCGGCATTCTCCAGACAAGTTTACTTTTTATAAATCCCACGGATTGTGCGCAAATCAGTGTACTTCATCTTTTGTGCCTAGGCAGCGTTTATGAATGAGGGCTGACGTGAGGTGATGACCAGCCTGCGTCATCAGGTACTGCCACTCAAAGACAGACAAAGGAGGGGGGAGGAGAGAGTCAGCCAAAAAAAACCCCCGAGGGAAGTGCATCAATAAGCCTTGAGGGCTGTGAAAACAGAGAGGAAAGCGGAGTGTGAACAGAAAGCTTCACGTTTACCTGTATGTCAAGACTGAGACAGACGCAGACAGTCGTGTCTGTTCCCTTCGATTTAGAGAGATTGAATTTAATATTCTGTGGCAGATCTGATTTGTCTTGATGGATATTTTCCCGTGTGATCCTTTTACCACACAGACTCACTCCTAGCTCACCAGTGAGCAGCTTGTGAGAGTGTAGATGTGATGGAACGTGAGTGAACACAAATGCCCAGCATCTTTGAAACCTGTCCGCGGGTTCTATCAGAAATGCGTTCTTACGTGTGGATGGTGGTGCTGTAGAGTCTATCAGAGATCAGTAAACGGTTTAAACCTGTCATTTAGTGGATTTGAGGGAGGACACCCGGAAACACCTCTGTGTCATGGCCATTATGAAATTCCGTCAAGGTCAATACGCTTCCTGCTGACGGATGCAAAAGAATACACTGATCAGCCATAATATTAGAACAACTGAAAGATGCCATTATAATAACATTGATTATGTGGTTACCATGGTTACCTGTCAGTGGGTGGGATATGTTAGGCAGCAAGTGAACATTTTGTTCTGATGTTGATGTTGGAAGTAAGAAAAAATGGAAACGAGAGCCAACTTGTGATGGCTAGATGACTAGGTCAGAACATCTTTATTCTTTGTCTGCAGTGGTTGAAACCTACCAAAGTTGTCTAAAGACGTACGACCGGGGTCATTGATGGACTTGGACTGGCCCCTGTTGTCTTGTCCTGTAAAAAATGTATTTATTGAATGAATATTTAAATATATATTGATGTATCTTGATTTATGTGTTTTTTCTGTAATTTATTGTATCTAAAATTTCCTTACTGGTAGTGGTGGAGTATATGTCGTAACTTAAATGCTCAGTTTTCACACTTAGACCCACTAATGTTATGAAATAATTTGTAAGTGAAAGAGGGTGGAAGAATTACGACCAAACATAATCCAAAAGTGAAAGGTCTTCATAAGACTTCAGACATTAATGAACACCAATGTGTTTTGGCTAATCAGGTGTGGAGAATTTAATAATTCTTATTTATAACTCAGATCCATCCACAGCTTACCTAAAAGCAGCAAAGTAGAATACATTGGGTGAACAAGAAAAATGTAATAAAATTGTGAGATATGGATGGCATGGAATATCTCACATTATTTTCACACTGTATTTCTACCATCCCGTTGTTTTCTAGCGAGGCTCACTGTGATAAAATTTTAATCAAAATGCATTCTTGGAATGTAATCTTGAAAATGAAATGATCCTCCTTCTTTTGCTGAATTTTCATGAAAACACCACTAACAAATAAATCCTCCCTCTGAGAATTTCAATTGCCTTGAGTTTTTGCCTCATAGCCTTATTTTCAACAAAGATTTTATTGAAACAAAGACTCCAGGTCCAACTAAACTTTAAGAGCTCCAGGCTCCAAACGTCAAACACAATTATTCTATTAAATTAATTATTATAAGATTAATTTATAACTCTGGTTTCCATAGCTGAGCTGAGCTTTAGTGGGAAAGTGCTGCTGACAGAGGAAACATCTTTCTGTGTGAGGAAGGAAGGGTGGAAGAAAGGATAGAAGCAAGGAAGGAAGAATGGAAGGAAAGAAGGCTCGAAACATTTTTAACAACTACTGCTTGAAAAAGTACTGATGTACGTTGGATACACCTGTATTTATCCTGCTTGGAGGAAGGAAGGACGGAAGGCGGGAAGGAAGGAAGGAAGGAAGGAAGGAAGGAAGGAAGGAAGGAAGGAAGGAAGGAAGGAAGGAAGGAAGGAAGGAAGGCTCCAAATACAGTTATTAATCAAGTTTTGTTCTGGTCTCCAAAGGTAGAGCCGAGCTTCAGTGGGACACCAGGCTCGGAGAATTCATCTATTTGTATAAGGGAGTAATAAGCAAGAAAGAAAGTAAGTATAGAAGAAAGGAACGAAGGAAAGAAAGAATTAAGAAAGAAAGGAGGGAAGGATTTGGGAAACGATGGAATGAATTAAAAAAATTAAAGATGGAAGGAAGGAAGGAATTAGGACTGGAGAGAAGTATGGAAGAAAGAAAGTAATAAATTACAGCGTCAAATACAATCATAGCTAGTGTCCGAGCTTGGGGGGGTAATAATGTTCAATGCAGGTAGCTTAATTTATCCTGCTGGAAGCAAGGAAGGAAGGAAGGAATGAAGGAAGACTCCAAATACAGTTCATAATCAAAATTTGTTCTGGTTTCCACAGGTAGAGTCAAGCTTTAGTCCAACAACAGGTAATTCATCTATCTGTGTGTGAAGAAATTAAGATAGGAAGGAATGAAATAAGAATAGAAGGAAAGAAGGAATTAAGAAAGGATGGAAGGAAGTAATGAAATAAGAATAGAAGGAAAGGAGGAATTAAGAAAGGATGGAAAGAAGGAACAAAATAATTAGGATTGATGGAATCAAGAATTGAATGATGGAACTGAATTAAATATGGAGGGAAGGATGATAGGATCACAGGAAGAACAGGAAGAAAGGAAGGAATCCTCCAGCCGGAAGAAGGAAGAAAGAAATAAAGGAAGTCAGGAAGGGGGGAGGGAAGGAAGGAAGGCTCCAAATGTCAAACACAGTTTTAATAAAGATTTATCCATTTTTCCATTGATCAAGCCAAGCTTTAGTGGGAAAGGGGGCTCGTGAAGGAGGATACATCAGTCTGTGTGAGGAAGGAAGGAAGGAAGGAAGGAAGGAAGGAAGGAAGGGAGGGACAAATGACAGCGTGTGTTACAATCCCAGTCAATGTCAGAGCTTGGAGAGGTAATTTCGTCCGCTGCATGCACCTCAATTTATCCTGCAGGGAAATAATTGTAATTACACTGATTCACAGAGAGACAGAGGGGGCGGAAGTTAATGATGGGATGCATTATAGAAACTCAGAACAGGCTCGCCAACACAGGAAAAAATGTCAACGTTCAGAGGAACCATATTTTACATGCATTTACTATTTTTGTTTTAAGCGTATTTCCGGTTGGGTTTGGAACGTCTTTCTGCAGACCTGCGGGCGAAATAGTTTTCTTATAAATGACCCTGAGAGCCGGAGAGACGTGAAGAAGAGGAGAAGGAAGACAGGGTAACAGTTTGAAAGACAGAGTAGGTCTCATCAGAGCTCCGATGGGACCGGAGACCTGCTGACATTATCTGCAGCTGGAATGGATGAGCTCTCTCAGCGCCAAGGAACACCGAACTCCCAGGAGTCCTTGAACTCAGCACTGCCCAGCTGACTGAGGAGCAGCTCATTCTGTTTATTGTGTAAAGCGATTATTGAGCAAAGGCATAATGACTTATATAGGGGATAGACTGCAGCACTATAGGTTAACTGCCAACCTGTGAAGTCTTATTAAGATAACCAGTGTTGGCATTAGTCTTTTATAAAAGTGGAACTTTCTAGCAGAGGCTGCCAGTGATTTAAAAATTGGTGTTCAGAGAAAAGGGGGTACGCCACATTAATTTCCGTTAAAATTAGACCATAAATATCCAATAGCCTTGGCTTTAAATCTTTATATTTTACCTTCACTACCTCGGGGATTTTTTTTTTTGTCATTTTCATTTACGCTCTCCTATTAGAACAATTTCTCATCTCTGTCTCCTATCCGTCTTTAGCAATGTCCATATTTTAAAACTCAAAAGCCAGAGACGAGGAAATAAAACAGCAATATTTCCACAGACCTCACCCCTCCTCATTCTCAGGCTAAGATGCCTGAAACATTTTAGTACACAGCCACATACAGACCAAGAGTTGCCCAATATTACTACACATGCTCAGCTGATCCATGCCCCAGCCCTCCACTAAGTCTTAGGGACATGTTTTTTTTGTGTAATTAGGGAAAAATATATTGTCATGTTAATGAAAGTGGATAATCTACCTGAATTCCTTTAAGGAGATCTTTCTGGATCCATGACCCATCCTTCAACCAGTTGTATGAAAATCCATTCATTAGATTTTGTATTGTCCTTCTTACAAAGCAACTAAGAAAAGTAATTAGCCAACTATCAGAAACAGGTGAAATGTAACCTCTTAGCTAAAGGTAACAACAGAAGACAAGAAAGAACACAGCAGATGCGATGTTTGCTTTGAGAGTGCTGATGGAGAAGTATAGAGATGGCAAGAAGAAGTTGTATTTGTGACTTTGTGTTATGGTATTAACCAGTTCTTTCTTGGACCGAAAAGTGCAGAACTCAAAAGACGCAGAAGCCAGGTAAAGTAGAAGAAAAAATGCTTTAATTAGCTATGGACTAGTGCAGGAGGAGGGCACACAGATGGCAAAAAATGCCAGGTGAGCAATAGCCAAAAAATATTTTCTCAAAATATGGTCAGAAAGTCAAAACATTGTTACCAAGAAAGATAAACAGACGATCTGACAAAGAATGGAGTGCAGAGGTGGGATTTTATGCAACAGTCTTCAGGTGTGATGATGAACAAGATTGGAGCCAGGTGCTGCAGCTGTGAAGATGTCATGGTAGGTGGAGTCAGGTGAGGAAAGAGCGACAGGTAGCCATACCCTGGTAACAGACAGACTGGTAGAGACAGACAACACACAGAGAGGGGAGGGGGAAGATAATAGACACAAGAGAAAGAGGAAAGTGTACTACCAGATCCTAACGCTTTGTGGATTTAGACAAAGCATACGACAGTGTCGACGATTGTGGGATTTCTTGACAAGATTTGGAGTGACAGAGAAATATGTTCAGGTGGACAGGATATGCACATGACAGCAGTATGACAGAGGTGAGGCGTGCAGCTTGGGATCTCCATGGACAATGATATTCGCGGATGACATCGTGATCTGTCGTGAGAGCAGGGAGAAGGTGGAAGAAAGGCTGGAGAGGTTGAGGTATACACTGGAGAGAAGAGGAATGAATGTCAGTCATCGAAGTAAAGGTGAAGAAGGTGCAGGAGTTCAAGTACTTAGGGTCTACTGTTCAGAGCAACGAGGAGTGTGGAAAAGAGGGTTAGGAATCCAGTGTAGATGGTAGTTATCTGTTACAGATTACTACCATGACAGAAGTAATCTGTGACAGAAGAGTTGCAGCAAGAATAAAGGGAAAGGTTTACAAAACAGAAGTAAGAGCAGCTCCGTCGGATGATTTAGCGACGGTAGCTCTGAACAAAAGACAGACGGCAGAGCTGGAGGTGGCAGAGTTGAAGGTGTTCAGATGTTCCTTGTGAATGACGAGGACGGACAAGATTAGAAGGGGGCGCATTAGAGGGCCATCCAGGCTAGACATCTTGGAAACAAAGCCAGAGAGGCCAGTGTGAGATGGTTTGGACAAATGAAAAGTAGGGGTAGAGGATCTATTGGTAGAAGGATGTTGGAGATGGACCTGTAGAAAAAAGAGAAGACTAAAGAGGGGGTTTCTGGATGTGGTGAGAGAAGACATGCAGTTGGTTGGTGTGGCATAGGGAGATGCATAGGACAGGGGAAGATTGTAACAAGCTGACCATTCTATCATTATTGATTACATATTACCACCTATAGACCACTTTGGTAGGCTCTAACCACTTTAGAGAAGGAACACCCGTCAAATCCTGCAGCTCTGGACATGGTCCGACCCATTGGTTAGACATGACAATCAGATGCTTGTCAAATACGGTCCTCACTATTGTCCATTTTTCACTCTTTCATCATCATCGTCAGAACAGATTGTTCACTTGCTGCCTAATATATGCCAGCCACTGAAAAGTAACTATGGTAACCAGTTAAAATAATAATAATTCTGACTGTTAGTGGTTATGATGTTATGACTGAATGACACATATTAGATTAGATAAGGATATATTTCATAACCCAGGGGTTCATTTAAATTAAAATTTATTCGGCGTTACAGGAGCAAGGATTTCACTTAAAATGAAATATTTTAAATAATAGATAATAATTCTTATAAATGAAAAATCAAAGAAGCCAGTGAGCAGAGACAGAGTTTGTCAGGTATTCTGGGAGTCAGGTAGAAAACAACGTAAACAATAAGTGGCATGAATGTTAGCATTGATCTATAATCAAAATAGATTAGATTATCAAAAATGCCGTAAGACACCAGTCCCCACAATGCAATGCTGAGCAGAGCAAAGAGTGGCTTCCACAGACTCCTAGAATATATTAGCCAGCAGATCTTGTGTTGTTTCTCCCTGGAAACAGGAGATCACCCTTGATCTCATGACCTTTCCCAGATCAGCTCCATCGTCTTTGACACATTCAGCTAAAGCTGTGACAAAAACCAAATAACCTCAACCCTGCAGTCTTCTTTTTGCTGGTGAAAGCCCGAGGAGTGCATGTTATATTTTTTATCTGTGTCAGCCGACTTCATTTAAGCTTGGAAGGTCAGCACACTTAGGCATGGACTGTCACTGTATGATTCTTCTCATCTTCCTTGAAGACACCAGAACCCTGTGGTCCCCCATCTGGAGATTTTGCTTTGACAGCTTTCCTCAGAAGTATAGGGTAGATGATAGGGATGGAAAAATAAAGCTCATGTGTGTATGGGTGATTTCCCCAAGAAGAGGAGGCGTCTCAGTAGAAGTTGCTGACAGGGTTGAAGTTCCAACTGCTCAGTTAAGCTGTGATCAGGCAGCAACTAAAGGTACGGTGTATATTATTCAATTATCAATGTGTTGTACTCTGTAAAACCATTGATCCGCATTATAATGTTGTAGACATTCTCCGGTCATTATTGACCGGAGAAAGAAGAAGAGACTCAAAACAAGTATTTCGTCCATGGTGCTGCAGGAAGCAACAAAATCTCTGCAGTTGGCGCTGTAAAATTCACAGCCATGAATTAACATCACCCCCAAAGTATTTTAAGTCTTAAATAGATAGCCAGGAGCAATGTATTCATCATCTTCTTCTTTTTTGATTCTTATTGTTGGAGCTATTCACGTGTATTTCTGCCACTTCAAATTAAAAACCTGAAAAATCTTCCCTAGATTATTCTACTACTACTATTTTATTCTACAGCACAAACAATGCAGCACATTATGGCAGCCCCATTTTAACTAAACCTACGCCGTCGTTCCTGACAGCAAGGGTATAACCTCGAAAAGTCCCAAATCCCCTGCGTTGAATGAGAAATTCCCTTGATTGAACTCCTCAAATTAAAGACCAAAGTTATGTGTGATACAGTGTTTTTGTGAAGAAAGCTCCCTGTGAGTAAAATACAAACTTTTAGAGTGAAATATGCTCTACAAGTGGATCTTCTTGAGTCGATTCATATGCACCAAAGTTGGACAAACACAGAACAACATTAGAAGGTTATGACTGAAGTGGCTGAGTTACTCGTAAAACAGCTCCTCCTAGTGAGTAAAATATAGACTATTAGGGTAAAATATAATACAAATAAAAGATAAATCCCCTCAAAATTTGGACTAAACGGGACAAAGGGTTGCAAAATAGTGGGCCGCAAACCTTTGAAGTTAAAGCTCCCCCTATTGTTAGAAATATAAAACTGACCTTTCCCAAAATCAATCCAGTTCTTCCTTGCACTAAGGTCCATGTGCGTATACAATTGGAACATAATCCATGACATGGTTTATGAGTTATTTCTGGAAAACATTGTTTTTTTCCCAATGATATCTCTGTCTAGTGAGTAAAATACTACTAGAGTGAAATATGATATCGACAAGACTGATCTCCTTGAGACAATCGACATGCACCAAATTTGGACTAAATCGAACCAACGGTTAAAAAAGCTAAGTCCGAAAGACAGTGTTGTAATAAAAAGCTGCACTTAGTGAGTAAAATATGAACCATTAGAGGAAAACATGACCTATAAAAGGTAGATCTCATTTTCCTGATTAATGCATACATACCATACATTGGATGGGACCAACGGTTGAAAAATCACGGCCAAATAACTTTCAGAGACACAGCTCCCCCTAGCATCAAAACTATGCAACTGACATTTCCGTCTTTATGAATGAATCAAGTACTTTCTCCCACCATGAAATATTTGCCGAGTGACGTCCGTAAAACAGTGTTATTCGTAGAATATGAACTTCTATAGTAAAATACAATATTTACAAGGTAGATATCCTCGAGTTGATTCATAGGCACCAAATGTTAACTAAATAGAAACCAATAGTTAGGAAGTTGAATTCTACATATCCTAGGTGTTTTTCATAAAAAGCTCCCTATAGTGAGTAAAATATGAACTCTTAGAGTAAATCATCATGTATAAAAGATAGATCTCCTTAAGGTCATTCAAATACACCAAATTGAGAAATTATGGCTTCTCAATTTTGAAGATTAATATCCCCCTAGTGTCAAAGATATACAACCGTACATTCACGAAAACACTCCACCTTTTCTTTGCACTAAGGTATATGTGGGCCGAAATTTGATAATGATCTATGAAATTGTTTTGAAAATTCCTCTCTGGGGTAAAAATCGCATTTCTGTCACGTTGTGAGTCCATTGTCTATCCAACTTTGATGCAGTAATTATCAAAGGACGTTATAGCCTTTTATTTAATCTATAAAAAAAATCAGGCAAGATAGAAATATTTGTATTTTTTTGTATTTAATCAAAGATTACTGAAACATAACAGGGACAGTCTTACTGACAATGAAAATACATTATTTTGGGTTTTACCTTCCATAGACACTCAGGTTGGCAAATATTGAAGCTATTTCAGTTTATTTTGGGTATGTTATTCAAGCCAGGCTTAAATTAAAACAACCAATGAGCAGAACAGGTTAATCAGCTTACTGCAGTTGGATGATAGTGTTTTAATAACATGAGAAATGACAGACACGTGACTACAGCTACATTTAACTGTAGTTAATTATCCTCATTCCATGTGAATCCATATATGCAAATATTTTGAAAGTTAATTTAATCTTGGGGGAGGGTCTGTCTCAAACTCATTAAGAAATTGAGACGCGCTGTGTGACAGATCACTGTCCTTGTGTATGTGTGTGTGTACACAAGACATGAAAGGTGTGTGTGTCTGTGTGTGTTCCTGTGGAGTGGTGAGGGGTGGGGGGGTGGGGGTTTCCCTGAGTGTTTCTGCTCTCCTTTCTTTTTCTCCCTGGGGGCTGGACTAACATTCCCTGTCATTCCTATCTGAAGGAGAGAGTTGATCAGAGGGCAGGATTTCCCGGTTTGTCATCAGCAGAGTGTAAATTATTGCGCAGCATATAGTGTCAGTGTAATACGACTGACATTTATTACAGACCCGGACTCAGCAAGGTGTAAAATGAGCTGGTATTAGCCTATTCTCCTCTAAAAGTATCATGACGCATAGTTCTCAGTAGACCAGCAAATATATTTTCATACAATGTGTAATACTGCGTATCATGTAGAGGGATTACAAATATGTAATTGATTTACTTGTAGCTTGTAGAAAGAGAAAAGAAGAATATGGCATTTTATAATACCAGGTTTTTTTTTTTATCCTTCACAATGTGTTTCTAAAATTCTTGTACTAACTCACTCTTGTTATTAGAATGTGAATTTATGCCGACTCATTGTGTCGGCAGAAAGAAAATGTAGATATGTTGAACTTAAAACTAAAGCAATCAAATGAGATAGTTAATAAAATCTATAACAGATGAGATATTAGATGAATTTAGCTGTCGAAGAACAACAACAAAAATCTATAACTCTTCCACAAGTCATCAAACCCAAACTTAGGTTTATGTTCGATATTATAGATTTCAATTGAAATCTATCATCTGTAACAGTAAGCTCCTTAGGGTTTCGGAAATATGGGCTAGAAGAATATACTTCAAGTAAGCCTTGGTGATCTAAGGCATTGGTTCTCAAACTATGGTACCCGTACAACTGGTGGTACGCAGGCTCCCTCTAGTGGTACAGGGAGTAATCACTGAAATTGCCTCCGTTTACTTAATTAAATAAGATTAATTTCAAAGCGGATAATACTATCAAAATACTACGATGAATAAAACGTAAATATTGTAACCATGACCAAACGTTTGCTACGTAGTCGGGTTGTGGCAGTTACAAGCTAAACTGTGAGGACAAGAAGACAGTAAGCGGAGGAAGCGAGAATTAGGAGTGGTTTAATAACAAGGCAATCTTGGCTTCAAACGGGAACTTTTAGGAAGAACAGTTTGGGTCAGGAGGAGAATATTATTATCAGAAACTGCAGTGGAAGACGGTGAACACGGCAGCATCCCTGAATCAACAGCAACAGATGGCGAAAAACAGTAAGAAGATATGGCTAACATTACATCACATTTGAAATGTGCATTGACAGGGACTTACAGTTGTTATTGTTAATGTTCTCACCTGCTCTGTGTGTGTACTGTATGTGTGTGTACGGTTATCGTGCATACTGTATGTGTGTGAGGGGCTGCCCCTTGCATTATAATCATGTGAAAGAGTTTACGTTCCAGGTCTAGTGCTGATCCTTTTTACAATGTGGTTTTGGCTGACTTGGCAACAATAAATGATATTCTTAGTGGGAATATATTTTCCTCCTGTTTGAACTACGTTTAGCTGAATAGTGTTACTTACATCTACTAATGTATTTTTACATGGGTCGTAAAGTTGGTACTTGGAGAGCCGGATATATATGGTTCCAGGTGTAAAAGGTTAGACACTGATGTAATGAAAGCCCAGGCCGAATGAGATATATAATCCTTCCAGAATGTTCTGTGTCTCTTCCCAATTGGAAATGCCTGGAGAACTTCAACAAGCAGGCATCATGGAGGCATCCTAAACAGATGCCTCAACCACCTCAGCTGCTCATTTTGACCCAAAGGAGCAGCGGCTCAACACCAGCTCCCTCCGGATGTCTGATCTGAGGTCCACGTTCACGCAGTCTGAATTATCAGACAGTTCCAGAACTTCCTTGAAGATGACCGAAAATCATTTTCCATGGCCTACCTGAACTTCAAGTTCCAAGA
The DNA here is from genome assembly GCA_037951165.1 of Lophius americanus. Taxonomy (NCBI): domain Eukaryota; kingdom Metazoa; phylum Chordata; class Actinopteri; order Lophiiformes; family Lophiidae; genus Lophius; species Lophius americanus. The sequence continues at coordinate 1,932,561 of JBBDHG010000039.1, read as the reverse complement.
CCAAAAGGTCTCCTTCTTCAGCTTGACAGTTTCTGACACCACTCGTGTCCACCAGCATGTTCCCAGGTTGCTGCCACGACCACAGCTGCTGGCAGCCTCCTCCAAAATGGAGGACTTGAACCTGCCTCACTCATATCCAATGTCCCTGACCTCACCCCGGAAATGTTAGGGGTCTCTGGAGATCAAGATCTGATGGACAGTGGCGTCAACCGGACGTTCCCAGTTCCTCACTACTCATTTGTGTTTACATGGTCTGTCCGGCAGCCTCCCCTCGACATCTGCTCCACCATATCACCAGGTGCTGATCAGTGGGCGGTTCTGCGCATCTCTTCACCTGAGTGTTGAAGAGGGTCAATGTGTAATATAAATAACACGACCATCAAGTCAATCGCAATGCTATCTTATCCAATAACAATGAAACACTTGGGTTCAGACAGAAGGACAGTTCCTCCCAGTCAAGCACCTCCAGGTTTCTCTATCATCGCCAACATGGGGGTTGAAGTCGGCTGGAACCCTTTAAGGACACCATGCGTAGGTTCCTTGAAGGCATAATACTATACTGAGCTATTGTTCGTTGGCCTTGGCCATCACAGCCAACAGTCAGTCTTCACAATCACATGGAAGCTACCCTCCCGTTCTCCAAGGAAAACTCCCCAGGGCGCTCAGACGGGGACTCAGGTAGGTATTTCCACACTTGCCTGATACCTCTCACAACGGGCAACTCTGGAAAATCAAGCTTCTCTCCAGGAGCTAATGCTATGTGTTCAGGAGAGCCCAACTAAATCTAGCTGGTACCGCTCCATCTCCTGCACAAGTTCTAGTTCTTTTTCCACTTGACCCTCAAAATGTGTTCAGAAAATTCCTGCACTAACTTGCTCTTGTTATCAGTATATTTATTGATGCCGAATCATGGTATCAAAAGATAGAACATGTTTAATTAATTATAAACTTAGAACTGAAGCACTCAAACAAGATAAAAAATGAATCTCTCTAATACAAATCACCCAAAAAAATAAATAATTGTATCTGTATAAGAATGATGTCCTTACATTTCAGTAAAAATATGAGCAAAGATAGAAAAATATACTGACCTTATTATAATCTGGCAGAACCACATTGTGGACCCGTGTCAAGACAAAACAGAACGCCTGTAATATAAATAATAATAACAATAAATACTAAAATGTTGCTTACTGGGACGCTGAAATCTATCTCTGCATTAACAAATGGCTTAAAACTTGCAAATGCACTGGAAGAGGCCGTCTTAATCTAAGAAGAACTTAAATGACACGCTGAGTCGACACATTCCATGTTAAGTGAGGTATTTAAGTAGTGGATGTAATATATGACTTCAACACGTTGATGCAGCCCTAATGTTAGACAGCAGACTGTTATGATGCCTGTGGTTTGTTAAGTGTAAATAATAAAGTGGATCTAGAGAATGGACCATTTAAGTACCGATATTCTTGAAACATGATTAATCGTGTCCTATGTGGAGCTGACACACACATTTACTTCATTCGATGAGTCTGAATGATTACAGCTGGTTATACTTTATTTCACATGTTCTTACTGTTCCTGAATGATGTTTCACATCGTCTCCAGGTTGTTTCTGCTTTGAGTAAAGGGATCTAGCGTCCCACACGCTTTCCGGCACCTTGACCCTCTCTGCTCCGTCTCCATCATGTGGATATCTCACTTTTTTCTTGCATCCTCACTGGTCTGTTTTTTTTTGGCGGGCTGAGTCTTCTGTGTGTCGCATTCTCTGTTAAATGCCGACTGTGAATAATTTCTGAGTGTTCCAGTGATCGCTCAAGGTCGAAAAACTCTCCTTGGTTATTGAAAGTTCTCTTGCCTCCAGAGCCAGAACTAATTGAAGATGTGAATCAGTTATTTTTTAGCTTCTCCTCTCACTTTCACAGTTCACAGCAAACATACGTCATGTGGTGCAGAACGCGGCCCGCTGTGTCACTTATGGTCCTCGTTTTTTTTTTAAGAATGATTGTATATTTTGCTACCTAAAGGCACAATCCATCAGATCCATGAACTGTCCCCAGAAAAATCCACCACACATCGAGGTCTGATCTGGATCAAAGTTTCAAGATAATCCATATCTGGTGATCCGTAATGTTCAAATGTATAGAGCTCATCGATTATTTACTCTGTTAGTTGGCAAACAACTTTTATCCATTGCAAATCTCTCATCTCTTACTGATACTTCTACATGGCAGCCAAAGCAAATGGTCCTGATGTGTGATCTCATGGGGCGGGGCCTGGCCTTATAAGGAATGTAGGCGGATACAAGGCAGGGGAAAGTGAGCTGAGGTTCCAGGCAAAAATGGGGTCCACTCCTTATATAAAACAGCATGCTGATATCGTGGTACCGTGCTCAACAACACAGTCCACATCAAATCACAGGAGAATCTTTGGAATCTCAGAACTATGCTTAGACGATGGGGATTACTGAAAGAATTCTTTGTAAGAAACTTTTTTAACAGCCATGCTACAGGTGACTATTTTACATTTCCATCCAACTATTGTGTTGGAGCCAAACTTTAAACACTACAGATATTTAAGCTGAAACAGTTGGAAGAAATATAATAATAATTTCCCCTCTTTGCTGAAGCCTCTCAAGTCCACTAGGCGTCAAAAGACCCCGCTTTGAGAACCAGTATTGAAGTTAATTAAAATAAATAGGCCGATATGTTGTCATAATGTATGTTTAATGGGGTGAGGTGAAGAAAGTTGAAAATGTCTGGATGATTCATGGGAACCAGAGGTGGATTTCCCTCACAGCCCCAAGAACACAGCAGGGATTGCATATTTCTAGTTTTCAGTCTTAAATGAGGATCTTCAGAGTTTTTTTTCCATGTGCCTGAGAATTTATAGCAACTCCAGGTTTAAAACCAATTTACAGCAGCAGGAGTGTGAAAACATGTTGAATTATTTAGAATCTTACATGAGCCAGATCTTCACAACATCCCTCTGACGTGCACACAGACCGAGAATACAGGAAATCTCTTTCACATTCTTTAATGTCACCTCCACAACTTTTAGAAAGCTGCTCCAAAAAATGATTTCTGCTGTGTTTAGCATTTTGAATAATTGTAGTTGTCTGTGGCCCCAGGAGGTGCATTACCTCAGTCCTGGTTCATTTGCTCTTCTCTTACCTTTGTGAAAGAAACAACCTGTGTTTTTTTTTTCTTTTTCTTGTGCCTTTCAAATGAAGAAATTAAAGCAGGATGTCAGTCTCCACAAATTCAATGGGCTTTCAAATTTACCATCCTACAATATCAGCTGTGCACTCATGAGTGGATGTTTGTTCTCTGCCGCAGGTTTACAGAGTTCCTGGAGCCCTTTGAGCGAGTGATTCAACCAGAGGAGCTCTGGCTCTACAAGAACCCTCTCGTCGAGTCAGACCACATTCCCAAGAGGGTCATGTTCGTAAGTATCTGCTGTCTAATTTATGCATTCATCCATCATGGACTTGATTGCTATATAATATTGATGGCCCATTATTTTCAAATAGTAATAGCTATCTTTTGTTTTTACCCAACCTGGTAGTAAAATACTTGTAACGCTTTATTAACAAAAAAAGAAAGAGCCATTACTTCCTGCATTTGTCAGTGAAATGGGTATGCTGGGTACCATCAGCAGAAAAACTCTGAAGTTTAAAATATTGAAACTCCTTTGAAAAAAACCTCAACTGTCAGGTAAAAGAAACTTTTCAAAAGTCTACTACAACTACAGGTATGCACAATATTCTGAGAGCAACAAACCCACCAGTACTGGGCCCATCCACAGTTCAACAATTAGGGTCTTATTGGGCAGATGATTTAATTTTATGTTAAATGTGAATAACAAATAACGGCCTTCATGTCTAGGATGGGGGAAAAAGACATGCCTCCCATCAGCTATGATTAAGATGAAGAGATTCAAGGGTGATCCATGGATTTTCTCTAAATGCCTATCCTGTTCGGGGTCATGGGGGATGGGGGGAGGTGGCGGGGGCTGAAGTCTGTCCCAGCTATCACTGGATTAGAGGCGGGGTACAGCCTGAACAAGTTGCCAGTTGATCACAGAGCCGACACATAGAGACATACAATCATTACAAACACACCTACAGACAATTTACAGTCTACGGTTCTTCTTTATTACATGTTTTTGGACAGTCGGAGGAAAACCGAAGAACTGTGTTTATCATTTGATCCAAGAATGGATTAGATTTTATTTCCATTAATAGACAGAGTGAGGTTGATTAAAAGAGATTTTAAGTGTTGGGGCATTGGTCATTTGTCTTACATTTTTAGAATTTCCTGAGATTATCTTTCTGTTCAGCTGTTCTCATCAGCTGGTCACAGTGGTCCAGTATCACAGCATCCCACCTACAGTATTAACTGATCATCTTGCTGCTGTATTTTTAAATATGAGTGTCTCTCTACCTCTAGTAAATTCATGCTCGCAAGCCCCCTTCCTCCCCATCTCCACCAGTTTTTGCCGTTTCATCATTTTCACCACCTTCATCTTTTCATCAGACGATCAGCCTCCACAGAGATATCAGCCACTGCCATTACCAGTGTTTGGACTCCATAGGGGAATTCATCTTGCTGCTGCTGAAGACAGATGCCTCTAAATTACAGAATCCCCCCATACTGTCTGAGCACCAAAGACTACTGATAAGACTTGCTTACCATATCATCCATAATAATAAGCATTATCTTTGCTTTATTTTCTTGACTCTCCAGATTAAAATACATTCATCTGATTCTTGATTACCTATTTGGCAAAATATGCTAACAAAAACAAAAATACCCAGTGAGAACTCCCACAAACATAGAACATGCCTAGGATGTCAGGTGGATTTGAACTTGGAAAACTCTGGCTATGGGACAGCTGTGCTTCCTTCAACATATTTCTATAAAAAGCTATTTTGTCAAGATGGAATAAACTGCATTAAGGTATCGCACGTGTGTGAATTTCACATGTGTGAAAAATTGTCTCTGGCCACAGATTCATGGTCTCATAACTGAATTTTGTGTGAGGGTCAACTGTCTCTGCATACACAACAGGGAAATGAAATTTTAATCTGCAGAGCAACGTAAGGCCAGAGCAACATATCGCCGAAAACCTACCACCACTGCTGAACACGATAGACTGAACAGGTTCAGGTTAAGGTTACTTTATTTCTACCAGTAGGTGGATTTTGGTGGACAGACAGACATCACAGACAGTAAACCATGCAGGATAAAACATGCCCCAATGCTTACAAAAATTCTAAATATGTAACAAACATGTAATAAATACGTAATAAGTAATACAATTAATTTATCAGCCTATTGGACCACAATCTGATGGAGAGAGTTCCTGTTCTTTACAGAGAGAAGTCCAAACCATGAGACCAATTAAAATGAGGGAAAGATGAATGGAAAGTCACAGTATCCAAATGTGTGTTGGTAAAGAATCTCGAGTCACTGTAATATTGTTCAGAGTGACTCAAATAGCACTTCTGCTTGACACCATTTGCCAAATAGAGGATAATTATTGAAGTCCATGATAAATAATAATCCTCATTAATCTTTGTAGCACAGATATCCTTTTTTTTAAAGGTGATTATGACCATTAAGCATCAGAAGAGAAGGGCTCTTCTGATTCTAATATCTTTTCATCATCCACAGATTGGGCTGTCTGCAGGGGCGAGATGATTCTCTAATTAATGCAGCAAAGACTAGAAATATCTCCCTTTGGATTCATGTTGCAAAAACTAACCCAATGAGTGTCTTTGAAACACTTCTGTTCAGCCTGCATTTGTGCGGATTCTATTCCCAGCCACAATTTTTGACTCCAGTTCTCCAAGAATGAGCCATGAGTCAAAAGTTCAAATAAACAAAATATAACTTTAACCTACTATACGTGGTAACAGATTGTATTAAAATAAATATCTTGAAGTGGCTGTAAGTACAGGTAAACGAGAACAATCTCAATAAGAGTGATCCAACAAAGAAGTACAAGAAAAAACATGCAGAGAGTCTCAAAAAACACATGATGGTTAAACTGAAAGAGCGAAAAGTAACTTTTTCATATTTCTTACTTTACTTAATGCTAATTGGAGACGAGCAAAACTAACTCGGGAAAAAAAAGTAGATTTTTTTTTAGATTCTTTATTTTCTTTCTATTCAGGCTCAAATGGCCATCTTTGGAAAAGAAAAAAAATGAACAAGAAGTAAAACTTGACAAAGGACGAGAGAAAATACAAATGAAAGTTCAAATAGTTCTATAATTGGGAACAGAATGAACTTCATAAGAAAGCAAGAGGCTTTCTAAACCGACCATAATACACATCCTTTTATAATTGTGACGCTCAATGAAACAAACTGGTTCTCTGGTATGACTGCATCGCTTTTCTTTTTAACCAATGAGCTTTTCAATTCTTTTCAAGTCAGGGATGAAGCTGTCTTTCATAGTTTGCTGCGATATGGAGGGTTCAGGGCTGATAGGTGAAACAAGGTTTGCACAATTATTGGCAGCAACGGCTTCATTCAAATGCAGCATATTAGAATTATAATACGAGAATCATTTTATATAAAGATTAGAAAAACTGCAGAGTGTTAAAAACAAATTATATCTCCGAAGGGTCAGGGATATTACGGAATCGTCATCGCCGCTGCAGATTCCATATGTTAACGTGATAACTAAAAAAGAATGTCATATATCATTTTCAAAATATATACTCCCATAGATCTCAGTTGGAGGAAGAATTGAATCGATTTTGGTAAAAGGCTCTGTAAAGGCTGATGTACTGCTTTCCAAAAGTTTCTGGGCTTTAAATTCTTGACCGTTTGTCCAATATAATCCAAAATTTGGTGCATATGAATCGATTCCAGGAGGTCTATCTTGTTTATGTCATATTTATATCCCTGAAAACCTTGGATTTTATGGAATCGTCCTCGTGTCCGCCGCGTCCCCCACAATTGTTCCGTATTACCGATTTTTGGAAAGGTCAGTTGTATATTTCCAGCACTAATGGGAGTTATACAATGGAGTTGACTGCATTGTACAATACGATCCGGGGATATATCCTTTCGGTCGGGGAGCACAACATAGGCCTTGTTATATCTCTGAAAGTTTGAGGTATTATGGAATTGTCATCGCTGCCACTGCATAGATCCTTTGTGTAAACGCCATAACTGAACAACCTTTTCATGGATCATTTTAAAATGTTATACCCACATAGATCTTAGTGTGAGGATGAGCTGGGTTGATTTTGGGAAAGGTCAGTTGCATATTTTTCAAGGAGTTCTATCTTGTATCAAATTGTCCTCCCTAAGGGGAGCTTTTTCACAGAGCACAGTTTTTCTATTACCTCATATGAACCTAACTTGTATTTGTCATATTCAACAGTTATTGTTCATATTTCTTTTTTCATATTCTTCACCAGTATTTCCTTGCAATGTATAGAAGCAACAGGCTTTCTGATCTCTTAATGCTGACATTTATCGTCTGAACAGGAACAGGACTTGTCAATAGAGATCCTATAGGCAGCAAACACAGCCCAGTTTGAGGGAACAGGAAGTTATTTTAGCACAGAGGGTAGCTAGCTAGCTGCTAAAACTCATTATTTGAACATCTCAGTTCTTAAAAAAATCTGAGCAACCTGCTTCTAACTCCTCTAATTAACATGTCCATTAATCACAGCGCCCTCATGTTCACAAGGGGGGCAAACAGTCATTATAGCACATTAATTGTAATGGTACCACTCCCCTCAGGCACATCTCTCATGAACTGACGGGGTCTCACAAGTAGTGAAATTTAGAGACTTCCTCTAGAAGAGGTTACAAATGGCACCAACTCACATCTAAAAGTGTCCCCCACAAGATCCTGTTCTCCCATCTGAAGGTGAGCGAGTGTCCAGGACAATGTTAAGATGAGTCTGTGGAAATACCACATCCTGTAATATTTATAGTTCTTACAACTTTTCACTTTTATTCCGGACATCTTAAGACAAGTGTATTTCCACAACTTACAATTTCAAAACAAACTCATTACTCTAGGCCATTATAATAAATTACTGTGATTACTTCACTTCATTGAACACCTTTATAAACTTATACATGGGTGTCTAGTCACTTAGGGCTTTTTCTAGAATCTTCTATTTTTTTAAGGTTCATAATATTATTTTATTCTCTTTACTTTTAGAGTAGTAATTTTTAATTATGTGTGTGTGTGAGTATATATATATATATATATATATATATATATATATATATATATATATATATATATATATATATATATATATATAACTTTAACCTACTATATAAATGAACGTATATATGAACGTATATATATATATATATATATATATATATATATATATATATATATACGTTCATGTTTATTTACTGGTCCTGTAAATCAGACAACTCTGCATTTATATTCTACTGGTTTCCGCACACTACCAGTAGGGGTGAACAATCTAGTTCGCCCATAGTGCCGGCCCCAAGTTCCCAGTTCCACAATACCGACAAGACTGCGGTTACTCTACAAGAAGGAGAAGAAGATCTGGTTACCATGGTTACCTGTCAGTGGGTGGGATACAGCCAGTGAACATTTCTGGACGGAAGCAGAATAAATGAGAAGCCTGGGGATCTGTCAGACTTTTACAAGGACCAGATTATGATGTCTACACGACTGGGTCAGAACATCTTCAGAACCGCAGGTCTTGTTGGTTGTTCCTGGTCTGCAGTGGTTAGGATCTACCAAAGTGGCCTAAGGATGGACCACCAGGGTCATTGGCACCTAAGGGTTCTTGATGTGAGTGTGGAGTGAATTCCAAAGAAGAGCTACTGTCGAACAAACTGCTTAATGGGCTAATTTTGGTTCTGATCGAGGGGGCTTCAAAAATCAAAGTGACATCACTGCGAGTTTCTTGTGGGGCTGCAGCCTCAGACCGGTCGGCGTGACATCTAACCCTGACCACTGCTGAAAGCTGCTTCAATGGACATCAGCATCACAGAGCAATGCAAGAAGTTTGTCTGGTCTGACGAATAGAGTTGCCATTTACATCATGTGGACGGGCCGGTGCTTACCTGATGAAGAGATGGCACGAGAATGCATTATGCTGATGCATAATGCAGTTAGCTGAATAACCCACCATTTAAATGAATAGTTTCTGTGATAAACTGATATGTTTGACTGATTCCTTTGTCTGCATGTTAATTTTTTTATGCAGGTAATCACCGTTTGATCATATCTCCAGACCAGAAATCTATCTGTCCATATTTTCTTTAGTTAACCTCATCTTCACGGTGGCCGTATTGAGTGACTGCTGTTCCACCTCACTTCTATGTCCCTCCACACACACCAGTCATCTCATTATGTGTACAAAGAGCTGCAGAGGAGGACAGCAGCCTTTTCATCCAGTTACAGGAAGGAATAGTGGCACTGTTAAACTATGCTGTTATGTAGAATGCAGCGTGTGAACGGTATAAATGTTTCCTTTGGAAGCAACCTTTTCCAACCCCATTGCATAATACGTTCATCTAATAAACGTATTTATAATAACCAGCTGTTAGCATTAAACAAGTGACAAAATAACAGTTTATGGAGCTCAGTGCGACAGATTGTGAAGTTTTTCTACATTCAACACAAAATGCTTCCTTGACTGACAGCTGCAGCCTCTAAAGGGTTCAACCCTCTGACAACCATCTCTCATCCGAGATATATTTACTATGAGATGATATCAAAAGTCATTAACAACCTTCATAGACCTCACCAGTAGAGTTCTGTTAAGGCCTATATTTACATACCGGCCCCATGCCTGAACTCTAAGACCTCCGCCACTGTTGACCCAAAATCATGATGAAAGTGTCTCGAGTAGCTCAGAAGCATCTTCGTCAGACACATAGGTTTTGGAATGCCGTTCTGAGGAGTGATGAAACTAAACTAGTACTTTAGGGTTCTATGGATCAGGAAGCTGCACACTAAACCCAGATTTTAATTGAACTTTTAATTGGTCAGGAATTATTAATAGTTTTTGTAAAAACAGGGTCTCGTTGCTAAATAACGTTAGCGACTGGTATATTATTCAGTGAAATATACCAAAACAATGATGTTATGTTTTTTATGTGAGAAGCTAAGGAGACAAGGAGGGGCCTAATGAAAGTGAGTTCAAGCGCTGTGTGAAAAGTCCCGTGGCTGCTACATCTGACACTGTACTTTGAAAAAGCTGTGGGCATATTTACAAGTTTATCGCAGACATTGTTGTCTGTGATAGATGTGACAGACAGAGAGAGAGAGAGCGAGAGAGAGCGAGAGAGAGGTAGACAGACAGACAGACAGACAGAAACACAGACAGACATATACACATATAGATAGATAGATAGATAGATAGATAGATAGATAGATAAATACATAGATAGATAGATAGATAGATAGATAGATAGATCTTGTACACACTTTATAATAATGCAAGCAAACAGGCTAGTGCATTATAAATGAAATGTATTATTATTATTATTATTATTATTCAAATAATAAATAAATCAAAAGATATATAAAAGATAAGTTAAAAAAAACATGAAAGTGCAATGCCTTCTCAAAAGTCCGGACAGTCTCTCTTTCGGGCACAGATGTTGTTCATTTCAGGTGTTATACAGCCCGATGGCTGCAGGCACAAAGGAACACCTGAGCATCTCAGTTCTGCACTGCAATGAGACAATGAGATGAGACGCTGCTTGCTGCTTGCTTCTTGCTGCTGCTGCTTCTCTGGCCTGACAGCATGCTGTGGAGAGAATGGATGATGTTGTCCAAGATGGCCTGGATCCTACTGTGTGTGCGGATCTCCACAAAAGTCCTGAGTGAATCCAGCACAGAACCAGCCCTTTTGACCAGCATGTCCAGCGTCTGCGTGTTCCTTTCTGTAATTCTGCCTCCCCAGCAGACCGTAGCCTAAAAAAAAGGAAGCTCGCCATCACTGACTTGTCAAAGATGTGCAGCGTTCCACTGCATACATGAGAAGAGCTGATCCTCCTGAGGAAAGAGTCGGCTCTGCCACTTGCAATAGATGGCATCAGTGTTCTGAGACCAGTCAAGTTTACTGTTGAGGTGCGCCCCAAGGTATTTGTGAGAGTGCACCATCTCAATGTCCTCCCATCAAATCTTTACTGGCTGATGGATGTACCTCAGTTGCTGACCATCTCCTTCGTCTTGAAGGTATTCAGAAGGAGGGAATTCTTGTTGCCCTCGTCACATCCCTGTTGTCGCCTAAGATATCTGGGTATGACAGGACTCAGCATCGTATTTTAAGTCCAATAAGTACAGGGTGAACAGGAACGAAGCCAGGACAGTACCCTCTTGAACCCCAGTGCCGCCCACAACTATCATAGAAATACAGTTTCCCATCATCAACTGTGGTTGTTCTGTAGTAGTCCATAACCAAGGACATGAAGGAGGGAACCACCCTTATCCAATCAAGCTGGGCTTTGGGAAGGACGGTTGGATGGGGTTGGTTCCTCCAATAAGGTTCCATACCGAGAAGTTTTAATGCCTGTTTTTAGTTGTCTTTTCGATAGACTGCTTTTTTTTTGTTGCATAAAGTATGACTTTTCTAAATATATCTTTTCTTTCTATGTGCCAAAGTGGTGCAGTGAGTACGAAGGCCTCACAGCAAGAAGGTTCCAGCCTCAAATCCACTGAAAACATTCGACTTTATACAACTCAAAATCTAGTGGTAGTGGTAGTTAATTGATAGTGGTAGGTAAGTGATCTATTATGGGATAAGAGTGGGGAGGAGGAAGAATGAAGCAGATGTTGAGAAGAACATCCTACTAACACTGAAGCCTTGTGGTGGTGATCAGTGATGATTGGGAAACCTGCAGCATGTGGAGCGTCAGCTGGTCTCCCTCAACCATTAGTAAGTCCTGTGATGCAGCAAACTAACTAACCTAAAGGGCCTTATGGATCAGCAGGATGTCTGGAACATTCCGTTCTAAAGCGGCCGACAGAGTCAGTTGCCCTGAATCCGAGAGGAAATCTCAGTTGGGATTTAAAGGGTGAGGTTGCAGCAGGTAAACCCAGGAATATTCCTGGGTTCTTCCACAAGGAACGGGCTAAGGTTCCTCAGGAACGCTGCCAGAAGCTGTTGTCAGTGTGTGCATCCTGTTAGCAGCAGGTCAGTGCAGCTGAAGGTTCTAGAAAGACCTGGAGATTCTTTACATGAATGGGTTTAGCGGCTGAAGTAGCTCACTTGATTGGGATATTTCAGTTGTTAACATTTGCTAATATATCATGCTAGTAAACCTAAAATTCAATGGAGGTTGATTAATGTTTTTTCCGTCTGTGTCCTGAGGAGAAGCTTGGCTCCTCCTGATGATGTGAGGCCTTGACCGTATAACATAACAGGTTCTGGCACATTAACAGAATTAGTTTGGCCCATATACTCAAATGTAATTCCATATCAACAAATCATTTGTGGATATTATTTAGTAAAAGCCTTTAACAGTGCATTCATTATTTGAGAAAACGTCTCTATAAATCAGGAAGAGAGCAAACACACACACACACACACACAGATGCCAGTTGAACTTCTTCCATTCTCCCCCTGTGCTGCTGAACATCCAGCAAGAAGAAAAAATATCTAGCTCATCTTTTCAGCATTCTTAATAAATAAATTGATGGTTGACCGTATGAATATAATGTTTGCTTCCACAAGGCCAGTAAATGAAATTGGAAGTGGGAGGCTCCCACCTCCATGACTCTCAGCATTGACACCCAGCTGTCAGACCTCTTCAGCGTCACTGTATCGACAGGAGCCCTGAAGGTGTGGAAGATTTATCTGTTTATTATAAATAGTTTTTGGAGGCGAGTTACATGATGTCCGACCTTTAATAAATTATTCGCTGCGTGAGGCTGCCGTATCTCCATGATGAATCCTCTCATTATGGGCTGCATAGGACTGTTTCTACTTCAAGTTATGGTTGATCCGAGCCCACAAAGAACTAAAGTTCACAATTCTGTCAAAAAAGTATATGTAAAGATGTCACTACTGTCAAACAGTAGAGAGGATAAAGTATGGACAACTTCAGATTTCCAGGCATCATGCTGCAATAGATTCTTGGGTTTTGAGGACATCTCAAACTCCTACGTTTTGACCCTATGGAGTTTGCATTCAGGCCGCATAGAGGAGGAGAAGGTGCAACGGTGAACTTGTTTAACTTGCTGGTTAAACACTTGGAAGGGAAGGGGTCTGATGCTAGACTTTTTTGTTGATTTTTCCACTGATTTCAATACCATTCAGCATCATATCTTTATCCCAGAAAAGTGGATATTGTGGAATTGTCATCGCCGCCACTGCGTCCGCCACTGCGTCCGCCACTGCGTCCGCCGCTGCATCCACCATCGCATAGACCTTAGTGCGAGGAATAACTGGGGGGGTTTTGGGAAAGGTTGGTAGTATTTTCGACTCTAGGTGGAACTTTATCCAGGTTTTGACCAGGTACTGGACTTTTAACAGGACAAAAATAATGAGTGTAAAACCCTATCAGAACAAGTTTGCTCATCAACTGGTTCCACACAAGGATATGTGCTTCCGCAACTTTTATTCATTCTCTAAATAAACCCGTGTCATGTGAGCACGTACCAAAACAGGAAGTAGTCAACCTGTAGTCAATCGGCTACAGGATTTTGAATTTGGCCATGGTCCGGTCATTTATTACTTTGTCAAATGGTGTGAGGAATCTATCTTCAATTAAACATATCGAAACTAAAGATATACATATCTATTTTAGAAAGAAGGCCCACACATGTAGTCAAATCTACTAAGAGCCAAACTGTAGAGCGTGTACCATCATGCAAATATCTTGGGACAATTATCCACCTACAATCGACTGAACTGTGAAGCTGTGTGCAAAAAGTGCCACCAGTGTTTATTTTGCATGAGAAAAGTTTTCCTGATTCCACATTGACCAAACCGTGATGATTTTATTCTATTGGGTTTTTATCCAATCAGTAATATGTTTTTCTTTGGTATCGTGTTTTGGTAAGACAGTCTAAACAGGACCGTGAAGTGATCGAGTAAACTGATCTGGATTCAACAGCTTAACTTCTTTAATATTAATCTTTATTAGGGTGACCAGATCCCAATGAACCAAATGTGGGACGACCAGAATTTTTATCTGGGACTATATGGGACAAAAGTTACCAATGCTAAAAGGTGGAAAGATCGGTCCTACATTTTCCTCATCATGAATTTTAACCTAACCCATTCTAATAAGATGATATAACGTTGCTTAGATTTTAATAAAACCATCATCCTCCTAACCTAAAACCCAACAACTGCTTTTCTAGAACAGAATGAGGTTGGTAATCTTAGCGGCTGTAATACATCTGTCTGGAATTCATCTTTGGCTCTCAGCAGGACTGTGCTCATTGACTGACTCATGTCTTTTTGTGCCATATGTTTCTGATGGAACTCATGTGTTGTGTCGCCTCACATCGCATTTTCTTCCGTGTGATATTGGAAAGGAGGTATGACCTAAAAGACAATTCAACTCTCCACGCCTCGCCTTCAACTGTCCTCAACCAGGTGGAGGTTGTTTTCCCTTTCTTTGTTGCACTTCGCAAGTTCTGTTACTCTTCTTGGTGATAGTTTCCATCACAGATCTGCATAAGGTGTGATTTTACCAGGATAGCGAACGAATAGCGGCAACAGGTTGACCCTGCGCTTTACTCATTTGTGCAGTTTGATGGATAGTACACAAGTCAACACACTCAGCCACTGTTGATTCCCCTCACCGCATCCTTTGCAGGCATTGGATGAAATCCAGAAAGCGCCTCTCCTTTAGGGTCGGTCTATTAGTACTAAAGCCAATAAAAATGAAGGACGTCATTTCTTTATGCAGGATATGGAACAAGTGATGAAAATGCTGTGCAGCTCCGCACAAAGCGGGACACCTGGTCAACCTCGTCTTTATACATCAGGCAGTTACGGCAATAGCTGACTCAAACTTATATAATGACCTACAAGTTTCTTTGTTGTCAGCGGAAAAGTTTTGGATTTGCAAGCCCGAAGTACAGAACAAATGCTTTTACTTCTACTATTTTTTGTTATTTTATTCGTCTATTTTATCAAGTTTTAGCTCTTCATTTATTCATCAATATATTGGCAACTTTCTGCATGTTTCTTGTATTTCTGTTTATAGACTCTATAGTCTCTGAAAACAAATCTACCTACTGGTACGAATAATGTACCTGAACTCATTATGTTTTGATATTTTATCTTTTCTATGGTAAAAACTATACATTTAAAGTATTACATTCTAAGGATTAAGAGCAATAAGAGTCATGCCAGCACATTGTACTTTGTTTGAGTAATTTGTCTTTTCTACGTAAGCCTATTGAGTTTTATGAACTAAGTGGGCTGAACCTACAGCGCCTTGCTCAACTTCTCAAAGCTCTAAGAACACAAGCCAGCATTCAAACCACATTAATGCAGTGGCGTCTCACCGATGGCGCTGCCATCTGGGGTCAATCGGGGAACAGTATCACCTCAAGGACACTTAAAAGACGTTTCAATACATGGTTAACCTCCTTAGCTACAGCTGGAACGCTACCATGGCAACTAACTGCCTTTAGTAAAAATGACAGAGAAAACCTGTTCAATTTACATGTTTCTTTATTCATGAGACAATAAACTGAATTGAACAACAGCTCCTCTCTCACACAAACACAAACAAAAACCCTGATATATTCCATTCAAATAAACAACAAGCTGCAACAACATAACATTTTATCTCTACGACTCACAGCAGCTAATGGTTTAACATCCAACAGTTATGGGTCAGGTTCTTTTCTTGATCATGGTCTGTTAGTCTAAGATGAAGGGAAACAGTGGAGACGCTCGCCAGAGGATGTGTACGATGAAAGTCCCTGCAGAAATACTCCAGAGACCCCGCTCTATGTGTGAAGCATGGTCTCAATAAAGGGTCGACTCTGGTCCAACAACATCATTACCTCCGCCAAAGAGGTTATGTTTAATTCATTACGGATTTGCATGAAATATTACCCACATGTAGATTTCGGAGTAACCTAGAGATGATTATATTTGCGTGAAGATTCTTCATGAAACCAAGAAATGAAGTTTTTCTTAACCAGCTGTGAGAAGGTGGTTTTTTTTCGGAGGGTTTTGGAAATAATTCATAAATTGTTAGAGGAATCTACATGAAATTTTCCAAAATAAAGAGATCTAATTGATTCTGATCACTATAATGTGTACATTGGGTAATGATGTGCCTCAGCAGAGGTTTGTGCGCTTTTAGTACTTTCTAACTGCGTGTCGCCATTGTTAATTATCTATTGTGGTCGGCTTCACACAAGGAACTCAATAAAGAAAGACCAACTCATTTGATGTAATTTATGAATCTATTCAATATTTTTTACTTCACCTTAATTAAAAATCACATTTAGGCCAACAGTTATCATTGTCACAGTGAAGACAGCCATCAAATAATGCCTGAACAAGGAAACAAGGAAACCTTTGTAGCTCCCTCTGCAGTTCCCACTATTTGTTAAGTCCTAAAAGAGATAAAGGAAATTCAGCTAAGGATCTAGAAAAAAAAAGGCGGGCTTGATTGCTTCATGAGCTAAAAAAATGTCGCCTTAGCCCTTACAGTGATTTCTATATCAGGGGACATCTGATCTTTAAAAAAGTCATTCACAGTTCAACTGCTGCAGATTCCGCCTTCATAGGTCCGGGTCAAGTGAACAGGACCATCGACAGATGTGCAACTCATTATCTCTGGAATGACGTGGATCCTCTATTATAAGTCTTAAATTTGCCAAGTCTTATGTAAAACATTTACTGTGATTCTGAAACCTTAAAAATGACACTCTAACGTGTGTCCATGGCAACATAAGGTCTGCTGTTGTTCCCTAAACGGGATTCCTCACATCTTAGACTCCTGGGAATGCAAGCATACAATTAAAGGGCACAACGAGCTACTGTAAGTAAAATGCTGTCAGGAAATGTAGCATAAAATGTCAACCCCCCGTCTAAGGTTGGGCTTCCTGTGGTTCTGGTGCTGAGAGATGAGGAAGTCTCCACCTGTCAGAGGACTAGAGCCTCTCTGACAGAGAACGCAGACGGCACGTTTTGCACTCATAAATGATGCCAAACGCTGCTGAGCTTCAGCTCTAATCCACCTTTTCCTGCAGACATTATTTGAAGTCTTTTCTTTATGGTTGTTTTGTTTGAACACCATCCAACCAGAAAATGTAGCCAGTGTGACTCATACAGTTTAATTTACGCGCTATGCTGTATGCAATTAATGCCTCATTGAAAAAGCCCAAAACAAAGAAGACATTTGAAAAAATGTCTAAAAAACATTAATAAGCTGTCCTAATCTTTTATGAAGCCAAATTTATATGAAAACAGAAAGATGTCAATATATGTAATGTTGCTATAGAAATAGTTATTCTGAATATTTATGCAACAACACAACTAAAGAAAGTTGGAACAGGAGCAACAAAAGAAGGCTGATGAGGTGAAATGTTCAAAAACCCTCACAGGGCCATTCCAAGGGTGAAGGGGATCATGGGAAATATCATGCCTGAGAATAAAGTCCTGTAAAGACTTATTCATTCACAGAACACGATGAAGCGTCATGCCGCAACAACAGGGCCCAGGAACTAGACTGGGCCAAAGCACCAAATATTTTATTTGTTCGACAAACCGTGACATAAACAAAAAACAAATATACGTAGCGAGACAACAGTGATTGAAATGTCCACGAATGTACTGAGGGTCCACAGCACAGGTCCAGAACAACACAGGTCCAGACAGCCAGAGAAGAGAACCGAAAAGGGAACCTGCCTCGTTCTCAGGTTCTCAGGTTCTCAGGTTCTCACTTTCCCTCCCAATAAGAAAAGCATGATATTAAATATAGTCAATTGACTGCTTCAGTCTTACAGAAGCATTCTTTGATTATAATGAAATACTTTCTGCATTGAGTCACATCAAGTTTGCATTCTGTAAACACACAGTAAAACATATTACTCTATTCACCTACTCCCCCTCATCTCGGAGAGAGATGGACTACTTACAGCTCCATTACGTTTATCTGACAACGTTAGTTACTAGTTTCTAATTAGATTACCTTTCTACATAGGCTACCCATGTATCTCACTAATGAACTGCATGGAGTTGTCATATTACCTCAACCTTTGATAACTACAGCAGTGACACAGTCCTGCACTTGAATGCAGCGGTTACAGTCTTTCAAAAGCATCATGGGAAATTCTATTAGGGACCTTCAATAATTTTACTTTGAGACTTTAGGTACATTTTGCTAATAATATTTATGTACTATTACTTCTGTAAGGTGTTGAATGCAGTTCCTTGACTTGTAGTGAAGTATTTTCACAGTGTGGTAATAGTACTTTTACTAAGGTAAATGCGCTGAGTGCTCTTTCCACCACTGCTGTAATCTGCCGCTAAAACCCCAACAGGTTTTGTGTTGTAACTTTACATGAAAGGAGTGGAGAACTGTATATTTACCCTTACATCCTTTATTTTTCCAGGTAAAATCCCCTTTGAAGTTAAAAATCTTGACCTGGAGATATCATTGAATCGTCATCGCCGAGTCTACTAGATCCTTTTCATAACTTGGTGATAACTTAAAATCTATTTAAACTATTGAATGGATCATTTTGAATTACATATCCACATGTGCCTTAGTGCGACGAAGAACTGAATTGATTTTGGGAACAGTCGTTTGTATATTTCCGACGGTAGGGGGAGCTTTGTCTCCACGAGATTTTGTGCCAAAGTTTCTCGACCGAGATCTATCTTGTATATATCATATCATATAGTACATCATTCAAATGTAAATGAACAGTAAGAAAAGTTTGACAGTGTGAGTAACTCACAACGGGACATTCTGTTTTTCCTTACTCCCCATGTTACAGCAGAATATACTGTATTTTCACTTTGTCCATAGAATAATAACTAGAGAGCGGAGTGAATAATTATTGAGGAGCTGAGGAGACACTGGTGAGGAGGGAAACTCTTTTCCATGCAGGACACAAACCACCCCGATCAATAAACACGCTTGTTGGCCTGCTCGGGTCGGCTTGTTAAAATCAACAGTGAATAATAGATGTCCTTTCCAGAGGCTCCGCTCATCTAACGTTTAACCTGTGAAACAGACCCGGTGGAGTTCTAACAGTATACTGCTCACATTCTCTGTCTTCATTTCCTCACAGGCCATTTCCTTCCTCACCCCGCTGGCAGTGATATTTGTGGTGAAGATCATCCAAAGGACCGACAAGACCGAGATCAAGGAGGCCTGTTTAGGTAGGAGGAGCTGATTACAGGATGATGGATGCTCTTAACTCACAAGGACCCTGACACAGTTCTCCTTAGATGAGAATAATGGTGGATATAAAAATAGACCACATAGAACTGAGATTATTTTTTTGAAGCTTGTCAGGGAACTGCGATGTCACATTGCTTTGTTATCTCCAGGCAATTTCCAAACAGAGCAGGTCTGGACCGTTCTCCATTCTGCAGAGACCCAACAATTCAACAACAACATGCAGACAGTAGAAAGAAATAATGAAAGCATTTTAACAGGCAAAAACCTTGAGCAGATCCCGGGGTGGGCGGTGTTCTGCCTGAGAGAGAGTGAAAGAGAGAGAGAGACAGAGAGAGAGAGAGAGAGACAGAGAGAGACTTTGCCTTTCAACACAACTTTATTTAGCACACAGTTAACTCAAGCGATGCCATGAAAGCCTTTTGCGTTTGAAGGCCCAGCTGGCAGAAGTCCCTCAAGTACAAAAAATGTCTTTAGAGTGAAGGTGGGACAGGGACACAAATATGCAGAGCAACAACCACAATGTCAGCTTTAATATTGTATGATTGCATTAAATGATAATTACAATAACTGTTGAAAATGATCACTAAGGAACGTAATGAGCTTCCTATGACAGCATATATATTCTATTTACTGTTAGAGAAGTTTTATATTTTTCTGTTTAATGTTGTGGATCATTTGAATCTGTGACCAATCTCAAACTCAGCATGCTTCCATCTTATCTTAATCACAGATTCCACAAGAATTTATTACACCTACTTAAAATTTCACGCTATTTGTTCTCAAATCTCCAACATATGGGCATCTTTTCTCACCCTGATTTTTCTTCCCCCTGCATCCTCTCCGTTCTAGAGGCCTGCGTAGGCTTTAGTGCATCAGAAAGCATTATGAACGTTTAACACAAATCCAATTATAGAGAGACACAGAGATGAATCCGGCGGAGAGAGAGGGTGGCTCAGTGCAGAGATTAGATTGCTGTGTGAAATTTAACAGGCCCATTACCGCCTGCAGTGCAGCTTCTTTTTTTCTTTTTTTTCAAACCAGGGCTCTAGCTGTACAACAAAGCAAAATCCCTCAGAAGAGCAAAGAATAAAGCATTATACTGATAAGTTTGTGCATGATTGTAGTTCTGAACATGACTTTAATCAAAGGCTGTCTCCGGACCTGATGAGAAGGATACCTCAGAGAAAGCAGTTTTAAGCTCTATCTGCGTCTAAAAGTAGACTAAGTCCGCGAGTCATGTTCCTGACCTAGTGAATTCAAAGTTGGCCCTAAGGATCCTCTAATTATGTAAAATTTCAAACATAAGTAAACTGGCAGACGGCAAGTCATTTTTTCTAGCACTGGGAGGAAGTTCTGTAACTATTGTGCGTTTGTTGTTTCATAATGTTTCATACTGTCCGTACTTTTGCTGTCCATACTTTTGTTTGTCTGGCTGTTTGACGTCTAATAACTGTCAATCGTGAATGTGTGATGGTCTATAAGTAAATTCTGCAGGAGACTGCTGAAAGAAGCAGATGATTCTGCAGAAATCGTTTTTTTTTTTACTTTGTTGGATGTCCTTAATCATAGGGAAGTGAGCAGAGAGGTATTATCGTGGTGTGGTGTGCAGAAGGAGCACTCTTCCAGTTAGTGAGGCAGTGAGGGGGTTTCAGTAAGAGTCTGACTGGTACGATGAGTTTAACTTAATGCATCCCAGAATCTTTAGCACTAAACTGTTGGCGGCCTGCTACTGAATGAAGGGTTCTGCAGCACACTGCAAAAAAAGCAATATTATAAAGAAGCTAAATATTCTTAAATCACAATTTGTCACAAACACTCTGATGGGCCTTTAAACCAGACAATAATGCGTACTTTCATAATAATGGGTCTTGCTGGAGGACTATGGCAGGTAGACTTCTGGGCTTGAACCGACAACCTACTCATCTTCCACTTCAGAGACAATCGCCCAGTTTTGCTCATTAAAAGTAACGAAAATGCATTTATTTAACGCTTTGATGTCCACACTAAGAAAAGCAACTATTAAAAATGATTTCATGGAATATTTTATTGGTGGCATTTAATAATTTAATATCATAGACACTCCGTGAAAGAGAGTTAACCGTGAAGAGTTAACCGTGAAATGACAAATCTTTTAGTCTGACAAATTTAAAAAATCTGACTTCTAAAATGATAGAGAATAGAAATAGTTTAATTTATTTAATTTTACATTACCTCATTATTTTGGTAAAGACATTTATTTGGACCTTGTAAAACTTTTTTCATTGTATTAGGTCCATAATTCTGTTTATTAAGTCTTCCCATGCTTTGCCAAAAAATTCCCACTTCCTATCTAATAGCCTCCCCCTCTGAGACCCCTTTGGCCGGTGGTGTCCCCCAGGGCGCCATCCTTGGCTCTTTAATCTTTAGCATATCTGCTACCACTAGGTCATATTATAAACATGTTCAGGTTCAACACAAATCATTGTCCTCTAGGGACGGTCCAAAGCCCGGATAAATGGGGAGGGTTGCGTCAGGAAAGGCATCCGGCATAAAACCTATGCCGAATCAATATGCAGTGCACAAAACTGATTTCCAAACTGGATCAGTCTGGGCTTGGGTTAATAAATACCGTTAACCCTTACCGTACAGGCAAAGAAGAAAGGAAGATTATTCTTTTAATGTGAAACATGTTAAACAAGACTATTTTCCTTTTGAGGCAAAAAAATACAATACATTTCCAAGAAACAAGGCTTTTTTTATTGTCTTGCAATTCCTTTCTTTTTTGTTTACAGTGCATACTGAATAAGTGTGTCTAGTGCAAAATGTGGAAATGAAGCCTATGATAGGGACCAATTATGATAATGAGAGGCCCAAATGTAGCACAGTCAGAGGACGACCAGAGACTCAGAGGACAGAGACACATCAGAAGGAGAAAAGCTGGATAGACGGCATCACTGGAGAAAAGCATAAAGAGAAGTGTGTCCAGTGGGGGGACGCAGAGACTAAATTTAACAAGCTCCTAGTTGAAAGAAGTTATCTTTGGACACCATGTTGCATCAGTGATGGACCTGCACACATCTACACTTCCAACAAGAACACACTGTCCCTCAATACACGTTACTGATTTATTCAACTCAAATGGAAGAGGTAGCAAAAGTCCGCATCTTCTTCGCTCCAGTAGAAGTGTAGTACTTCTAGTGTATAAAAGTAACTCTGGGAAAAGTGCAAGAATTGATTCAACTTCTCCACTTGGAAAGTCAAAGTATAAAAGTAAAAAGGGTAGCAAAAAAAGTAAAAAGAAGTTTAAAAAAGTAAGGTAATGTAATGTATGTATGAGTAATGTATGTCTGAAAAAAAGAAAAAAAAGAAAAAAAAGATATTTTAGTGTAAAAGTAAAAAGGATACAATTAAAAAGTATTCATATGAAAGTACAAAAAAGATTAACTGAAAAACAAATGTTTTTCCCCAGCTATTGGTTGCCAGGTGGGTAGAACAGGAAATAAATGAGAATTAACAACGGTAACAAGCAGTGGCATAGCGGGGGTTGCTGGCTTAATTTGTGCAAGTTTTACAAAATCATTGATAAATTTGCATTAAGATCTCTCTGAGTTGACAGTATTGATTGATTACTCAGTCTATCTCGACTCAGTGTAGCTCTCTGATATATTTCGATCAATTTAGGTTTTGATGCACTTCTTTCACAACTGGACGGTGAAACATTGATGGTTAAAAAGATTCTTAATTCTTAATAAATAAAGAGATGACAGAAGCAAACAAATAAATAACTAGTTTATTTATTTCTATTTTCCCCAACTAGGAAATAGAGCACACAAACCATAGTTTTAACAATTTCACAATTAAATACAGCCGTATGCATCATTAAAATACATTTGTAAATATAACAAAACCACATTCCAACAACCTGTCAAAACTGTCCACACAACTTTTGCTAGCGGATTAGCGGATTCCACTGATTTTATTTCCAGCTGTTACCAAGTAAAATCCGTTACTTCAAACGCATGCGTTGTTTAGAAAAGAAAAATAAATTAGGCTACTTCTAATTACAGCTATAATGACATCAGATCATTGGCAGGCCAATTATTTTCTACCAGGGCCTTGAGGTCTTTAGGCCCATATTTAATCATTATATAGTCATCATATAGTGTGACCCTACTGCTACAGGCTTTTGTCAGACTGTGTAACCAGCTCGAATATCCTTTTCCACTGACTAGGAGTAGGCTGCCCAGTCCTATTTCTACAATGAGTTTGAACTATTTCAATTGCTGAAAATAACCAGACAGAAAAACCTTGGAACACACATTGGTACATTGGAATGAACCGCTTTCTGCATACGAATTTCCGGCGCAAAAGGACACGCTCGGCACGACAAATGAATATCTGAGCGGAGCCGTAGTTCATCAATAACCTAAAGAACTGGTTCCGGTTGGTACTAGATCCCGTTGATAGCGTCATTATTTTCTACCGTGTCCATAGTGATAATAAAAAGACACTTTTGCCACAAATTACTGCGTGGAAATATCAATCGTTTGCAATGAAATCAATTCTAGAAGAGAAACAGTTGGATCAAAATTATCAATATTTTAGTATCAATTCGCACACCACTAGAGGCTATTTGCAACTCGGTGAAATTATGACTCTCTTAATAACGATTTGTTTATATTAGTTTTATGAAACAGTATAGTACCGGTCTCTTCAGGTGGGGAATTGCAATTATTTTTTTTAATATTAATAGGCGTTATGTAATCTACCAATAAGGGTTATATGAGGAAAATATTCTTACGTTAGGGACAATGAATGAATGAATGAATGAATGAATGAATGAATGAAGGAATGAATGAAGGAATGAATGAATGAATGAATGAATGAAGGAATGAATGAATGAATGAAGGAATGAAGGAATGAAGGAATGAATGAATGAATATGGCTTTAATTAGGAATAAAATACTGTGGCGTTTGGGGCATAGGTGGTTGGAGCTTTCCCAGTATACATTGCAACTGCCAAGATCTTTGATTCAAATTATTCAAAAAATCAAACATTTATATCGACAATCAAAATGAAAAAAACCGACACAAACAAACATTCCAACCCAATATTTCGAACACAAAACAAACATTAACCGGAGTCCTGACCGATCCTAAGTACTGGTAATACCGGTTTAATAAAGGGTACTGTTAGCCGCCAAGGTACCAGCCAATGGATGGAAACAGATTATCCACTGAGGCAACCCGAAAGGAGCAGCACGATGATGATGAAGTAAGAGGAGAAGAAGAAAAAGAGTTATAATCAGATATACATCTCCAGTTGCCAGAGAAACCCACTCAGCCGATGCCAGACCTATCACAAAAGGCTTTATGTGCAATCAACCACCAAAACTATGTCAGTAATACTTTCAGGACTCAGCATACAAAGCCAGCATACAAACAAATCCATATCATCAATCTTTCCAGAGATGCACAAAATATGATATAATAGAGCCTAGCTACATGTCCCTCTCTTACTGAAAAGGATCTGACAGAGGGAACATATTGCAATATAATATTTTATTTGTCATCTGATCAAACAGAAGATGTCTCACTGAGGTATTTGATCGAATCCCAACAGATTTGTCACAAATGAACAGTCTCCTAGACAACAGTATGCTCCTCTCAGGCAATCAGGAGGCTCTGACCACAGGGGATGAATAGAATTGACCTGCAGATTACCTGTGTGGGCAGGAAGCCTGACTGATGAACAGCCCCAGTGGTTTGCTTCATAGCTAATCAAATGAGAGTACCGTTGCACTTCCTTCCTGTTGGCCCACAGTATTCCTCCTGTCAGCGTCACCAAAACTGAGCCCAGGAGATAATTACTTGACAATGGAGAGGCTGTAAGTACAGCAGGTTCTCCAATCTTTTCTCCACCACCCCCAGAGGTACTTCACGATTTGTTCATAGCTTAATTTCTGATAAATGATCAGCAGGGTTTAAATGTGAGCAGTTTTTTTGTGAGTTTTCTTTTTGACCATGACTCTGTGGATGTCCCAGTCTGACTGTCTATCCATATCTCAACATCTATGACATTTCATTGACATCCAGAGGATGAAGAATATTGACTTTGTTAATCCCGTCATTTCTCTGCTAAGACATGTGGGCCACAATGCCTTTTTAAAAACTCAGGAAAGATTCAACCCTGTTGTGCTCATTGGTTATTTTACTGACATCACCAAAATAAACTTAAATCATCACCACGACTATCTGATGTTTTGGAATTACCTCGGTGTCTATGGACAGGTAAGAATAACTTATTTTCAGTGTCAGTCACATTGTTCCTGTTACTATGTGTGAGTGATCTGTGAATTAACACAAAAACTACCAATATATCTATCCTGCCTTATTTTTTTTTTTATTTTAATAAAAAAGGCTATAAAATTATTATATCATAATAACACCGTGAATCTTAGCAATCAGTGAATGCCAGTGCCATTGGACCCAAAAATGGGATTTTGATGTCACTGCAAAATTCCCCCTGTCCACTAGGAGGAGCTGTTGGTACATACTAAAACATTTGGCTGTGACAGTCATCAGTGTTTTTATTAAAATCTGGCATTGTGCACTTTAATAAGAATGCAAAATCTAGGCAGAATCAAGATTATGGTCCTGTCGAGAAGAACAGATTTTAATGAATGCTAGACCTCGTCAACATTCCCCTGACACATTCCCCTTCACAGTAAAACACTGAGCAACTCTGGCAACATGGACCTCCGAAATATCAGAATGCCAGAATTTGTCATCGTTAATATATTAACTCAAAGGCTTGTAGGCTGAGCCTTTTGAATCCGGTACAGCTTAGAGGTATTTAAGGCAAGACGCACATACGCTAAACGAGTCTGTAGTTCAGGGATTTTAAAAGAAATATTCCAACAGAGGCAGGAGTCAAAATCAGAGAGTAACAAACAGTATTCATTGATGAATACTGTTTGTTACTCTCTGATTTTGACCTGTAAACCTACAGGGGTCTACAGGTTGTCAGGAATAAAAGGCAACAATCTGAAAAGACAAGCATCTGATGAACAGGCAAACCGGGGATCAGAAGTCCAAAACATACAACAACAACCCCCAAACAAACCAGGAAACCCCCCAGAACAATAAAAACAAACAGGAGTTCAAGAAAATCCAAAACCAGATGAAGTAAAAATCCAAAGAAGCTAGAAAAACCTGGGAAAAAGTCAGGAAAACAAAAAGCCTGAAGCAAATTACCTAAAGGGCCACCCTGAACTGGCAAACAACAGATCGGCCATAACATTAAACCCACCTGCCTCACCTTTTGTAGGTTCCGTTTTTGCTGCAAAACAGCTCTATGATGTCATTGTGATGTCATTATGTGTTCTGACACCTTTTTGTCAGAACTAGGATTAACATTTTCAGGCCTTTTTGCTAAAGAGATCCTGCTGTGGTATCAGAAAACACGGGCTAGGCTTGACACCCCCGAAACATCAATTAACCTTGATCACCCCAGCTGGCGAATCTTCGAGGTCTTTAAGTATGACATAATGTTATCCAGCATGGATAATTCTGAGCTTCCTCTTCACCACCTTCTGGATAGACAGCGGAGCGTAACAGACTAACAGGCAGAGCTGAGCTGGAAGAGTCTGTTAGGGAAGGAGCTCCGAAGTGACAGCTCCACTGTGACAGCTTCAGGAAAGCTTGTGACAGCTTTCCTGAAGCTGTCACAAGGACCGCTTCAGGAAATCTTTCCTGCCTAAGGCGATGACCCTAAACAATAATTCACTCCTCTCTAACAGATGTCTCCACCATACATCTGAATTTACGGATTTGGTATCAATAAACTGTATCGAAGTCTGAGTCTGATAACCAGGAACAGCGATATGTTATCTGGGATGCTCCATGAGACTATTTGGGAAAAACTTGCAAGCCTTAATATTTTTCACGTATTCAGAATTCAACCAACAAGATGACAGAGTGAAGACAAACATGGCGGCGGATTGGTCCGGTGATGACACAGGTGCTCGTCGGAACAACAGTAAAGAAGAAAGACTTGTTTGAATGTAGAACTCCTCAAAGTCCCTTTGAGGGACAGACATATCCCAAATCCTTTTTGTCTCTCTCCTTCTCTGAACAAAAGCCCGCATTAAAATACAGAGTGCCTCCATAGCTGTGATAGACCCGCCTCCTTATCAACATCACATGGCTTGACGTGAACGAATAGTGGGAGTCAAACTTGTAGTGTTGGCAGTTTTCCGACCAAGGGATGAGCTTTCATGACAACGCAATGTCTCATCAGACAATTTTACTTGATAGTGGTTGAAAACATTGTTTTCCCCATAGTCAGAGGTTAGAAAATACCTAATTTACCCTGTAAATAACCAGGAGCTGGTACGATTGTAATTTTCTTTTCTTTCAAAGAGCATCTGCCAGAGCATCATTAATTTATATATTGTAAAAAAAGAATCAGACATAAATTTGAATGTTAACAGGATGTCAAAACTAAAACTAAACCAGTGACAGAATCATCATTCACTTGAAACTGGACGTACCGCTGGGAACCTTGTATGTGTTTTCAATGTTTTTTTGGGTGTTCTTGTTTGTGTTTCATTTCATGTCTCTGCACAAGGAACACTCCATGAATTTATCTCTGTGTTTGTGTGTTTCCCCCACCTCCCTCTTCTCTCTGTGATTAAAATGTGCTTCTGCTGCTGCTGCTCGGACATTACGAGAGGCTTCAGCCATAAATCCTGACACCCATCTGTCCAGCTGCAAGGGAAATTTCCCAAGAACCTAATTGGCTGTTTTATTTGTACATTATGTCAAGCGAGTCTTCCACTTGGCACAATCTGTATCGCCCTGTTGAATCATTATTTTACCACAGCATTGCTGACTCTATGGAAGTTGTTTCAATTGAAAAATGCATTTTCAACTTCATCTATCTCTCTTTTTATAGCAATAATGATAACAGTAATAATCATTTTTATTATTATTACACCTTTAAACAAACAAAAAAAGACCGTGTATATGATTGCATGTCTTAATTTTTCTCCTCAGCTGTGTCCCTGGCCCTCGCCTTGAATGGAGTCTTCACAAATACCGTCAAGCTGATTGTTGGCAGGTAAGTAAGTTGAACACTGAAGCATTTACAGGCTCTGCTCACTGACTGTGTATACATGGACATCGGGATCCTGGTTACGAAGCATGTTCTTGTTGGTCCTGTTGGGGATATCGCGTATAAACAGAGAAATCTGGTTTTTCATTTCTCTTTATCAGAGCTGCTAAAAGCACTCACATTATTTAGTGCAGTAGTAGTTTACTAACTGATGTTTAAAAAAAAAACTCTAGTTAAGGTACAATCATTGACTCAACTTCTTTACTCAAGAACAAGTTATGAAGTATTGACTCTGGAATGGACTCAAAGAACAAAAGTGGGAAGATGAAGCATGAAAGTCAAAAGCATACAGGGTAAAGCAAAAACATATCAAAGTAAAAAAAATAGTAGTATGTGAGTGAAAAAGTCTGATAGTAAAAGATAGTAGTATAAAAGTTTTGCCGGAGGAACATTTAGTACCGACACGTTGCAATAAATATCATTTTGCAAGTTATTCAGTATTCATGAATTCCTTTTACGCAAGTTGTGATACTTAGGCAAGACACCTTGCAAAAAAACAGATGCAAAATATAAAAGTAAAAGGTACGAGTGCACCCCTGCCTTGTAAACATGATAAATACTAGTATCCTGGATCCTGGCTGATGCCTGCTGTTTGTTTAGAAGCCTGGGATATTTACCAAAGAGATATTTGATTCGGAAATTGTTCCAACTGATAGCCCAGCTTTAAATTTTGACTTGTGGCACGATGGGAAAATGGACTCTGAGGTGGACCGGCATCACAGGGCAGCATCAGCATTAGTGATTGTATTGCATCGGTCTGTTGCGGTAAAGAGAGAGTGATGAGGCAGAGCTCTCAATTTATCTTTGGATCTACGTTCAAACTCAGTGGACCTTTGATCCAACCCTGACCTATGGTCATCAGCCCTGGGTAGAGACTAAAAGAATGAGGTCAAGGGTGCAAGTGGCTGAAATGAGCCTCTTTTATAGGGGCGCTGGGTTCAACCATAGAGATAAGGAGAGATCCTCAGACATCCGGGGCGAGCTCAGAGTGGTACCACTGCTCCTTCTTGTCTAAAGGAGCGAGTGAGAAGGTTCAACATCTGACATTGAGACGCCTCCCTTTGGAGGTTACTCAGGAGGAGATCCCAGGGCAGATCCAGAACTCAATGGAGGGACTATTTATCTCATCTGGCCTGGGAATGCCTCAGGATCCTCCAGGCTGAGCGGGAGAGCGTTGCTGGGGCGAGGGAAAACTGGAGAACCCTTCTGCCACAATGACCGAACCCGCATAAGTGGAAGATAATGGAAGGATGAATGGCTACGACTATAGAATATAAAGACTAGTTTACAGCGGGTGTAGTATTAT
Source organism: Lophius americanus (assembly GCA_037951165.1). Lineage (NCBI taxonomy): Eukaryota > Metazoa > Chordata > Actinopteri > Lophiiformes > Lophiidae > Lophius > Lophius americanus. The sequence continues at coordinate 1,902,728 of JBBDHG010000039.1, read as the reverse complement.
TAAACACCGCCGGCGGAAATGCGGATATTGTTTATTCACTGTATTAGCAGCAAAAGGAGATGAGAGTGACACAAAATATTAAACATGTCTTGCAGTGTTCTTCTTCTTCTCTGAGTATTTCTCCTATGTCACTCGGTGCCTGCACAGTACTCCTCGGCAGAAATCAGGATTAGACATATACAGGTAACAGTGTTCTGGTTTCCATCTAGAATATTCAAAGGCAGAATAACGTTTTTGAATGGCTCCACAAACCAGATAGTAAACAGTCACTGGTGCTAAATGTTGGTCTGCCTCTGATGGCCTTATGTCACCTTTGACTAAATGTTGTGATGTTTCTGAGCTAGCTCAGGCAGGCAACTCTAGGAAGCTGCTGCAGACACACTTTACAAGCCTCATCATCCTCGTTGGTCATCAAGCACACCGGTTCTTAATAGGTTACCTATTTGAGATGCAAAAACTTCCCATGACATTGATGCTACTACTCTGAACATGTCCAATCCAATCCAATCAAACTTTATTTATAGGGCACATTTTTTTAAAACGACAAAGGTGACCCAAGTGCTTTCCATTCAAATGACACAATACATAAATACACAAAACAATAGAAACACAATTAAACAGGTGGCAAGAAGCACAAGCTTCTCTAATGCTCTGATGTCCCCGATACGCCTGAATGGGTTTTGAGGTGGGATTTAAGTACTGGAAGCGTCGGGGCCAGCCTAATATGGGGAGGCAACTGGTTCCAGAGTTTGGGTGCTAGGACGGCAAAAAGTCGGTACCCCTTGCACTTTAGCTTAGATTTGGGGACAATGGAAGGGACTGGTCGGCCAACCTGAGAGACTGTATTGGGGTTTAAGGGTGCAAGGTATCGGCAAAGTAAGACAGAGCCAGACCATTCAGAGCTATACATGTATCACTACCTGTACTTTCAACCCCACCTCTACCCCAGCTTCCACCTGTAGGCTCTGGTTATGGGGGCTCAGTAGTTTACTCATCAGTCCCCCAAACAATCTCATGTTGAAAAATGTTTGCAGGGTGTGATGAGGTCAGAGTCTAGACGCTGAACTCAAACTATGTTACACTGCTATAAGATATAAGTAACATTTCATAGTGAGACTGACTGAACCAGATTTATGGTCTGAAAATTGACCATTGTTTGGGTTGTTTTGATTTTCAGACCCAGGCCGGATTATTTCCAGCGATGTTTTCCCGACGGACAGGTCAATGTGAAGATGCTGTGCACTGGAGAACCAGAGCTAGTCTCCGAGGGACGGAAGAGCTTCCCCAGCAGCCATTCATCCTGTGAGTGTCAATCACCAGTCTGGGGTGACAAACATGAACTTTTTTGGGCTACTTTGTGCTACAGTAGATCTTCTGCGGGGTAAGATAGCAGTGGCTGGCCTTCAATCCCAATGACCACCAATGACCTTGTTTTTGTCCTTCATTCTAATGCTCTAGTCTAATGAACCACTGCAGACCAGGAACACCCAAAAACAGCTGTAGTTCTGGAGATTTTGTGACCCAGTCCTCAAGCCATCACAATCTGGTCCTTTTCTAAGTCTCTAAAACCCAAATGAATGACCTTTTTTTTTTGTTTCAACATCACCTTAAAGAAAAATTCTCCACCTGCTGCCTAATAAATCCCACCCACTGACAGGTAAAGATAAAGATAAAGATAAAGATAACCTTTATTAGTCCCACAATGGGGAAATTGCAGGGTTACAGCAGCAGAACATGTTACAGAATACGGAATAACAGAGCATTATGTGCAATTAAATTAAATTAAATGTACAGTTGACATGTTGGGAAGTGTATTGTCCCATAGTGGAAAGTGCAAGTGAGTTAGGTGTGTGTGTGTGTGTGTGTAGTTGTGTAGGTGTGTGTGTGTTGCTAACAGTGCTGGTTGTGGAGTCTGACTGCTGCAGGAAGGAAAGATCGTCGATATCGCTCCTTCACACACTTGGGGTGAAGGAGCCTATCGCTGAAGGAGCTCTCCAGTGCAGAGATGAAAGTGATATAGTCATTTTTATTCAGACTTCACCTGTTAGTGGTTATAATATTATGGCTGATTAGTTGAATATGCTGATGGATATTACTGGCCTGCCGTGCTTGAATCAGTGCAGAGTGCATGGTTAAGGCTCACTTTCTGTGACGGTTCACGGTTGTTGTAGGTCTTCTCCATGTATAGATAATGTCTCACTCTGGATCTGTGGAGTCCCAGAACATCAAAACAGATTTGGAACCTTTCCCCAACTGATGGATTTCAATCACCTTCTGGAATTTCTATCGATTTTGGCATAGGTGCTACTGGTTAGCCAACTTGCTGCTTCTAAAGATGGTCTTCTGAAGTTATGATATGCATGATCAGGGCTGGTACTGATCAGGTCTGGGTGGGTCTGGTCCAGCTGGAAGTAGTTCTCATGCAATTTGGTAGTTTTTAGGATATAGTCTCTAAGAGGGCGAATACTCTTCACACTTGGTACTTAGGTATTATACATTTTGACTTATTGAGTAAAAAAAAGTAATTTAATATATGTATTGTGTGTTAAATGTTACTCTGCAGATGAGACACAGTTGAGTCTGAGATACACACAAAAATAAAATAAATTAAGAGTGGTTCCAGTTGTTTATTCACACCACTGCATATTATTTCATTGTGTTTAAAATTCTTTCACTTTAGGTGTACATTTGCACAGGAAAATTGAAGGCTACAGCACAGGATAATCGGTTCTGGACAATGAATGACTGAATCGGTTATATCCACGTGAAGCATTTAAATGTGGGTTGAAAGGAAAGAAATCCTTGGTGATGTGAGCATGTTGAACTCAAACAAAAATGGGTATATTTATTCAGCGAGACACGATTCCGTTAAAGACTGATGTAATTTCACATCCGCAGCTTCTCTGAGTGCTGGTTGTGTCCCATTAGAAATGACAGAGGTACATTTCTCTGTAATTCAATGAAACACTATGTATGGATTATAGTCGCGGCTTGAAGGCTCTGATAACCCCGATGCTGCGGCGCTCACCTTGAGTGATGGACACCACTAAGCCTGCACGCCTAGAGTGCAGGAGAAATCCAATTTCATGTCTGTGTCCCTTTTCAAAGGGCCAATGCTTGTTAGACCACGCATAAGTTAGAGAGTTTTTACCCCCTCTCTAGGCCAGATAGCAGAGATGATCTCACTACCATCTCGCAAACCTTCCACAGATAAGATAAGATAAGATAAGATAAATATACTTTTATTGTCCCTGAAGGGACCACGTATGTGGATGATTCCACTGAAACCAATACATGCTGCATACATGATATTCACAAATATATACACAGAAGAAGGACCTCAGTGTGAAATTTAAATATTGCACAGCTTACCAAAGTTTTGCACAGAAATACGTATTCCACATCTGATTGTTGACCAAGCCTGACTGTGACTGTGTGTGCATTATACCTTAAACATTACAATCAGTGACAGGTGATAATAACCTTGATTATCTGGTCACCGTGGTTATCTTCGGGATATATTAGGTGAACATTTAGTCCTGACATTGGTAGAGTTGACAGAACTGTATAAGTAGCAAAAAGATTACCTGCGCAATATTAGACGGGTGATTTTAATGTTACGGACTCTCGGTTTTGTATGTACAAAAATAGTTGATTGTGGTACGAGCTACTTCTTCTCTTGATTTAAGCTTGTGAGTTCATTTACCTGGTTGACGTGCCAACTTTCTTCTTTTTTTTTTTTTTGTACTGTTTTAATGCCAAAGGGGATTTATCAGGCCAATGATTTTAAGGTTATGTCTAATCTATAAACACTAAGCTAAAATGATTGCATCTAAATGCCATTTGAACAATCCTGGTCAGTGATGAATTGGATTTCTCAACCTCAAAGTGTGGGGCTAACAAAGAATGAGGGAGTTCTAAAGAAGAGAAAAAAAAAAGACAGACACTGATTCTGTCTGAAGCAGGTCATCAGAAATTAACCTGTTTTTCTTTATATGTATATTCAATTCACTGTCCTCCCTTTGCTATCGCAAAATCATTAGATATGATCAATTGATACGCCCCTTGTATAAAATAATGAGTCCTGTGAGGCGGACCTTATCACACCATTGAAGCTCCATGCTGAGTCTTTCACCTTTGAAATTAATCATAGCTTAGAATTCCCATAATATTACTTCGATTACATAGAACTACACCCCACACATATGCAGCCAGCCAACAGTATATCAGCAGAGTCCCAGCGCCGGCGAGGAGCAGCTTATGGAGGAGATCAGCAGTAGCAATTACACAGAGCCAATAATGAGTTCCTGTTGGGAGTTTTATGTTAATAATGGAGACTAACTCAGGACCTATAAGCGTCTGGTTCATATGCATCGCTTCTGACTTGAGGCAGAGAGCCACTGTACTGGTCCCTGAAGGGGTTAAAGGTAAAAAAAAATAGTGGAGAGAAGGGAGGAAGTTGCGACTGTCAGTGATCGTTTTGACAGGCTTTGATCGAGGTTAAATCATAGATAATTCAACAGAATTAAAGGGGGCAAGGATCAGGAGGCTGGTGTTCCAAAATCATTAGACTTTTTAGACAGAGGCGTTGAAACCACATCAACTCTTTGAATTAATTAATGGAATCAATGTTAATATATGAATAAATGTGAATGTGAATATAAGTCAGTGACCAGTTACATTCCTGAGTTGTTCTTTCAGGTCCACCGCAATAAGAATGCATGACGCGATAACATAATGAAAAAATGTTTATTGAATTTATTTGTATTTTATTAATTCAAGTGGTAGCCCAAAAGAGATTTAATTACATCGAGATATATTTTGAGTTGAATGCATTTACTATTTTTTGATTAGTTTAAAACTGGATTTGTAAAAGTGCCTCAATTTATAGTCACCAATTCACCTATCATTCATGTTTTTGGACTGTAGGAAGAAGCACAAACACAAGGAAAACATGCAAACTCCACACAGAAAGGCCTCAGTTTGAGATTTGAACCCAGAGCATTCTTTCTGTGAAGTGACAGGCCTAGCCACTAGTCCATCATGTAGCCTCACTTTAACCAGACCAATGTTGCAGCATCTTGTCACGCAGAGGCAGGACTTGCTGTGGAAACTAAACATGACCTATTTTTGTCTTATTAATTAATTGAGATATGCTACACTAATGCTGTCCGGCAGCAAAGGCATATCCCCCGGAAGCCCCCAATCCTCTGCATTGTAATAATTTCATGGCTTTCTTCAAATCAAAAATTCACTGAATCCGTTTTGTCCTTTCTTGTTCCTCCTCTCTACCTATCCAGTCTGCTTAGTCACAGTTTGAGATCTCCCAGCCTCTAGACTGCTTCCCAGAAATCTCACAGCAGGAGGTTGAGGTTATAATCAGGACAATGAAATCCTCCCCCTGTGCCCTCGACCCCTTTCCTACAGCCCTAGTGAAGAATGACATCTCTTCCATCAATCCCCTGATCACCAATGTAATAAACCAATCCCTCCAGGCTGGCTTTGTTCCATCTGCCCTAAAAGCCGCCATAATCAGACCACTCGTCAAAAAACCTACTCTCGATCCAGACGTTTTTGCAAATTACAAGCCCATTTCCAAACTCCCATTCCTCTCTAAAGTACTGGAAAAAGTAATTGCTGCCCACCTCCAGGACCACCTCAAATATAACAACCTTTTTGAAACCTTTCAGTCTGGTTTCCGTTCCACCCACAGCACAGAAACAGCTCTGCTTAGAGTCACAAATGACCTCCGGATGGCAGCAGATGCTGGTTCACCTTCCCTCTTGATTTGTCTGCTTCTTTTGACACAGTTGACCATGGAATACTCCTACACCGCCTACATCACACCACTGGACTCACTGCCACCGCCCTAAACTGGTTTCAATCCTACTTCACCTACAGAACAGAATACATTTCCCTTGGAAGTTCAAGGTCCACACATCATCACTTTTTGGGTCCCCCAGGGATCAGTCCTTGGCCCCATTCTCTTCATACTGTACATGCTCCCCCTTGGCCATGTCATCAGGCGATATTGACTCTCGTTCCATTGCTACGCTGATGACACGCAAATCTACATAACAACTGACACATGTTCCTACGCAGCTTCTCCATCCTCATCGTCATCATCATCTCCCCTGTCAACTCTTCACGCTTGTCTGGAGGAGATAAATGTGGATGAAAAAACAACTTTCTCCAGTTGAACAGCTCCAAAACCAAAGCAATTTTAATTGGCACCCCACATCAGACCCAGTCCTCCTCCATAACCAATATTACCTTCTCTGGTCACGACATTCCCCTCTCTTCATCAGTCAATTACCTCTGCGTAAAATTCAACTCTCAACTCACTTTTGAATCCCACATCAAACACATCTCTAAGATCTCCTTTCATCATCTCAGAAATATTTTCAAACTCCGTTCTTCACTTACCTTAAGTGATGCTGAAAAGCTGGTTCACGCGTTTGTCTCCTCCAGACCGGATTACTGTAACGCACTTCTCATCGGGATCCCTGATAAAAGTCTTCAAAGACTACAGTATGTTCAAAACACTGCTGCAAAGATCTTGACGAGATTGCCTAAACACGAACACATCAACCCCATTCTTGATTCCCTTCATTGGCTTCCCATCTCCACCAGGATTGATTATAAGATCTCTCACCTCACTCACCAGTGCAACCATGGCAACGCACCCCCCTACCTAAAAGAACTACTCACCCCACTGACCTCAACACAACCCCTCCGTTCTACACACTCCTAAAGCCTCCTCCTTCCCCGGACTAAGCTCAGCACCATGGGTGATCGGGCCTTCTGTTCTGCTGCCCCTCGTCTGTGGAATGCCCTCCCTGAATCATCTGAGGGCTCCACAGACGACTTAGACGTAAATTAACATTACTGCTCCTTGTTCATATTTTTATATAGTTATAATTATATATTTTACTGATTCTTTTATCTGCTTTTACCTTTTAGCACTTTGAGATTTGATCCAAATGTAAAGTGTTGTATAAATTAAATTTATTATTATTATTATTATTACTATTATTATTATTATTATTATTATTATTATTATTATTATTATTATTATTATTATTCATTGTACAAAAACTTCCCCTGATTGAACTCCTCAAATTAAATGTAAAGTTATGTCTGAGAAACAGTGATTTCTTATGCATACAGTGCCACCTAGTGAGTAAAATATGAATTATTAGAGTCAACATAATGTATTCAAGATAGATCGGCTCGATTCGATTCCTGTGCACCAAATTTATACTAACTTGAACCAACTGCTGAAAAATCACAGCCTGGAAAGTTTTAGAGACAAAACTACCCCCATTGTCGGAAATATGACATTGTCCTTTCCTCAAATTAATCCAGTTCCTCCTCCAACTAAGGTCTATGGGGGTACATTGGACAATGATTCATCATACACCTTTTGTATTATGTCTGGAAGAAAAAAAAAGGAGTCGGTAAAATGTGATAGATCTCTTTGAGTTGAACCATATGCACCACATTTAGACTAAATTGGAATCAAAATTTTATATATATTTTTATATATATATTATATATAAATATTTTTTGAGTTATGTCCAGAAAACAGTGTTTTTCTTTATAGAAAAAAAAAGCTCCCGCTAATTATTGAAATAAAAATAAGAATATGAACTGCTAGAGTAAGTACTCCTGCCAGTATTTTACAAATTTGGATAGAAATATTGCATATTAATTAAGGAAAACGTATTAAATGTACAGCACATGTTATTTTGGCACGTTTGACAGACACAATCCTCAGTGCACACTGTTAGTAGATCAGCTTGCTCATTTATTTGTGGGTGCTATCAACTTTGAACCCATTTTTACACCGTCAAACCTTTAGTAGATGTATGTCTATCAATCTTCACCAGAGACAATTTTTGAGCACTGGATAAATAATTTTATAGCTGCGGAAAATAATGTCAAAATATTTGAGATGAGGGCTGTTGTTTGCTCTACATGTCTTATATCAAACTCACTTTATTTGCCCTCATTAATTGTTTGACTTTGGGTGGAGCTTCATTCGTTGGAGGCTTAACTCTCTAATAATGAAAAATTAACATTGTCCTATATTCTTTTAAATGCGTTCCGCTGCCAATGTCTTTTACCGCTGTATCATGTTTCTGCCATTGCTGTAGCGTCACACCCAATCACCACCGGGTATATCACAATGTTCCAAATAGCCTGAAGATGATGCTACCTGACGGCAGTAGCACCGAATCACTACCAGCTATTAGTAAAAACAGCAGTTCATGATAAAACAATCAGTTTTATAATATTTAATGAATATTCACCAAAATCATTGCCCATTCTTTGATAAAACCTAAAATCCAACCAACAGGGTACGCAAACCTCTTCCACATCTTCGCTGCTATTATTGGGACCCTAATTGGCCACATCCAATGTAGGGAGGACGGTTTTTGACAGATATCAGATTTTGTCGTGCTACCAAAATTCATCGTCTGCAGGAGGTTGAGTTTTGACATCAACATGAGTCCATTGTCTTTCTGATGATGTTGATGTTGAGGTCCTCTCCCTGCTGGCAGTACTTGCGTGACTTGTCACCTCGGGTTGATCTCAGTTCAATCGGATTATTTGTAGTAGTTATAGGAACTTGTGAAATGCGGAAAGCAAAAAGCTGGAATCAAGACAATTACGTTATTTTTCTTGTCCAACGTCCAAAGTTTACGAGCAATCATTTCTTAACCGTCGGTCCAATTTTGTCCAAATCTGATGCATATGAAATTGCTCAAGGAGATTTATCTTGTGCCTATGATATTTTAATCTCATAGTTCATACTTTCCTCATGAGCTTTTTTTTTTTCATGAAAAACACTGTTTGTCGGACATCGCTTGCAAAATGTTTGGCCAATTTCGCTCATATTTTGTGCACATTAATCGACTCGAGTAGATCTGTTGTCAATTTATCATATTTTACTCTAATAGATCATACGTTAGTCAATATGGTGACCCTTTTATGATAAACACTATTTTTCTGACATAACAAGTTCAGTCAGGGGTATTAATTATACTATGCAGGGGATTGGAGGCTTCTCTGGGAAATATTCTTGCTGTCGGGAACGACTGCGAAGGAATAGTAGATCTGTAAGAACTTTGAGGGTGGAAAGCTGAGTTTTTGCAGTTCCAAACTACTCCCTATAAGTATGTAAGACTCCCGATGTTTCAATTTTCATTTCAATTTAGCTTAAAATATATCTCTAGCCTTTTCATCTTTAACCCGCAAGTTTTTGTCACCGCTTTGTTTCACTTCCTGCATGACATCAGACCACTTTACTTCTCTGAGCAAACAAATTACTTACTTAAAGTTGAAAAAACAATTACTGCAGTCCTCACCCTCACCAGGAAACTGTTTTACCTCAGGGGAATCACTCATTAAGGATTTTTAAATGTATGAAGCGGATTCATTATCAACATGTTTATTCCTTTCATAACTTTGTCTCTGTCCTCTTGAGTTCCAAGGACTCCTTATGCCTCTCAGGGAACGTCTGTCAGTGGTTACTGGCTACACCTTATATTCTCTGCATCACTCCCAACCAGCAAATATGTTTGCTAATTCAATTATGCAAATTATTTTATGAAGGACCTCCGTCATGCATTATGGATATCAGCAGAGTATTTTCATGAGATGTTGACTCACTGGGTTTGCAAACACACTCTCCTATTTCTGTGTGGAGACAAAACATTTTGCTGCTACAGTAAGCCTTTTTCAATATTTTACCCTCCGTAAATTGGCAAATATATGCAGAGCGTGTGTTTGTTTCAGGTCTAAACCAGGTCAACAGAGAAGCTGAACATGACATAAAGCCCAAGGACAGATTTTTCTGTCTAATTACCACTAATATTTCTACAAACAAAATGAAAAATCTGGTGAATAATTCCAATAAAGTTTAAATACAATAAGCAGGAGGAGGAGCGGCAGATAAAACACTATATTTTTTTATTTTTTGCTTTTTGAAGAGAAATCGTAACAAACACACTGATAAGACATAACAGTATAACTAATGACAGGTGAAGTCAGGATAACATTGCTTTTCTGGTTACCATGTTTACCTATGCTTGTGCAGGAGATGGAGCGGTACCACCTAGATTTGCTTGGGCTCTCCTCCAACAACAGCATTGGTTCCTCAACCAAAACCCGGTGACGGGCTGCACTTTATCATTGTCTGGAGTTGCCCATGGTGAGATGCTACCCCGTCTGAATGCTTCTGTTTTGGACTTTTCCAAGGAACGAGAGAGTCGCATCCATGCGACCAAAGGTTGCAGGAGGGAAGGCTCTGAGTGTTGTCTGTGCCTACGCCCCACAAAAGTAGTTCAGAGTATGTCTGTTGTCCTAGAAAAGGTTCCAGCCAGCGACTCTATGGTTCTCCTGGATGACTTCAACCCCAATGTTGACAACGATGGAGAAACCTTTTGGGGGGGGTGATTGGGAGATCTGCCTGATCTAAATGGTGCTTTGTTTTTGGACTTCTTTGCTAGTCATGGACTGTCACAACGAACACCATGTTCGAGGATAGGCTTGAACATGACTTTGTGTACTTGGTACCACACCTCCTCAAGCCAAATATCTATGATCGACTTTGTGGTTCTATCATCAGATCTGCGGCCGTATGTGTTGGACACTAGGGTCTTCACCGTAGTGAAGCAAAGCTGTCCACTGATCACCACCTGATGAACAGTTGGATCAGATGGCGAGAAAGGCTGCAGGACAAACCTGGTAAACCCAAGCGAGTTGTTGAAGTGAACTGGGAACGTCGTGGTTGTCGTGGCGGCAACGACCTGCCACCACGACTTGGCCCTGCATAAGTGGAAGAAAATGGATGGGTGGATGAATGGATGGTTATCTGTCGGTGTGAGATATATTATCTGGTTAGCGTGGTTACCTGTTAGTGGGGGGGATATATTATGTGGTTAGCATGGTTACCTGTTAGTGGGGGGGATATATTATGTGGTTAGCGTGGTTACCTGTTAGTGGGGGGGATATATTATGTGGTTAGCGTGGTTACCTGTTAGTGGGGGGATATATTATCTGGTTAGCGTGGTTACCTGTTAGTGGGGGGGAAATATTATCTGGTTAGCATGGTTACCTGTTAGTGGGGGGGATATATTATCTGGTGCGCATGGTTACCTGTTAGTGGGGGGGATATATTATCTGGTGCGCATGGTTACCTGTTAGTGGGGGGGATATATTATCTGGTGCGCATGGTTACCTGTTAGTGGGGGGGATATATTAACTAGTAGTGAATATTGTCCTAGAGTTGATGTTGGAAGCAGGAAATACAGAAAAGCATCAGAATCTGAGAGACATTTAGTCCAAGGCTCATTGATGTTTTTGAGGACTAATGGCCAGCCTGATTTAATTCCACAGAAGATCTACTGTGGTACAAACTGCTGAAAAAGCGCTTGTTAGTTCAGACAGGAACGAGTCAGAACATACGATGTCAACAAAGAAACGGCAAAAACGGGACCTACATCATATTAAGGAGGTGGTTTAATTGTTTTCGCAGACCGGTATTAGCATACCCTCCATTTTCAAGTAGGGACGGGCGATACCAAAATGTTCCCTTTCGATACGATACCACTAGTTTATGATACTTTTTCATCGATAACAATACTTTTTGCCACTTAAAGGAAAATCACATGATTGCTGTTTTCATTAATAACTGTATTGCAAGGACAATATGAAATATGAATAAAACTCATGAACATAAATACTTGAAAGAAATTCTGATAAAATTCTAATAAAATAGATCAATGAGTAAATTAAATAAAAATAAGATGAAAATAAATCTTTCTTAAATCATGATAAATATAATTAGACTTCAAATTAATACATAATTCATTAAATTTCTTAAATTGAGAGATCAACATAGTGCTCAAGAACTTGCATTAAACCATTATAACATTATTACAAAACATCATCATCACCAACACTAGCAGCATCATCATCATTTGAACAGCAGGCGGTGCAGGCATGCTCGTTTTTCTTCATGGCCATGTTCAACGTCTTTAAAAGTGTCAGGGTGCGCTGTCTTTAAATGCTTAAAGAGGTTGCTAGTGTCGCTGCTATGTGGCACTACTTAGTTGCAGACGGAGCCCCAGTCATTACCTTTGGTCCTGGGTGAAAAATAGCACCACACTATGCTTCGTCTCTCTCTTTCGGCCATCCATGCTGCCGCGGCGCTGTTCTGCTAACTCACGCTGAGCGGAGTGAGGATTGATGCAGTGTTTGACTGAGGCTGCGCAGTGAGTTCTCGGCTCTGACATCTGATAAGCTGCCATAATCATGTGACACGGTTGACCATCTAAAATAATAACTCTAACCCGGGTTGGTTTTCAAACATAAATTTAATGCCTAAAACTCTCAAAAGTGAAAATAAATGTTACGTTTTGTATTAGCACAGTGGTAACACGATATTTAAAAAAGTATCGACTCCAAAATATCAACCGGTGGGTGTCGAGGGATCGATACCAGAGTATCAATAAGCCCTACCTTATCCTAAAGCACTGTTTCTTTGTTTCCAGTCTAGAAACACAGACATTAGGGGCTATATAGTGCATATTTATGTTGCCATCTTTGGATTATTGGCTTTTTGTGAATCTGTCTGTGTTTCCCAGTGTGTGTTTTGATAAACTATCTGTGACGCATCGCTGTATCTCTCTCTAAGCCAGTTTAAATAAACTCCATCCACCATCACTCACACAATAATCATCTCTGCTGGATCTCAAGCCTTGTACTTGACAACATCCTCATAAAGACACTGGATTTGGAAAGACGACATAATGAGCCATAAACAACAAAGAAAAAAAAATGTAGTACTGGGCTTTGATTTTTGGTTACAACATTGCATTGAATTGGTAGACCAGGTAAAAATGTAAGAATAGGTTTCCCTTCAGATAGAATTCTGGTGAGTTTAAACATTCAGTCAGAGTCACCGGTCTATGAATAATATAGTTCAGTCTAGAGCTGGGTAATAAGACCTTCAAATCAAAATCAGACTTTTTTCAAACTTCCATATTTATTGTGATTTTTTTTTTTTGCTTGCTTTCTCCTCCTGGTCCGGTGCAGAAAAGTAATTTAGCAGTTGAAATCATTTCTCCGGTGTGTGTGTGTTCCATCCATTTCCAGTTCAGATCAATGTATGGCTCAAGTAGAGCTCCTACTGGTCCATCTGACCAGAGATCAGAAGGGGCTGCAAAGACCCAATTCAGTACCAAAGCATATCTGTTGTTGAGAGTTGGGGATTGTAATGGGATATTTAAGCGACTATGTTCCACAGCAGTGATGTAAATAAGACATTGTTTTCTTATTTATTTCATGTTCTTTAAATCTTGTGCGTAACAGTTTTAGTTTACTTTTTGAATGTTGTTCTGCTTTGCTGTTTTAGGTTACACTCGCATTGAAGCTAAAAGTTGTCCAAGTCTGATCTCTTTTGCACGTATGTGATTCACATGCTCTTTATTCAGCACAAATCACATGAAAAGTGGCATCTTGCCTCACATCAGCACCTGTGGCCTTTCTGTGTGTAGTTTACATTTTCTTCTCATACATGACTGGGTTCCACTCAGGCGCTTCAGGTTCCTTCCACCATCCAAAAACTTGAGTAAAGGTTAAATTTGTGATGGTTGGTGTGAATGGGAGTGTGAATAGTTGTCTTTATTTGTGAACTGACCAGGCTGCGGGCTGCCTTTCGCCCAGTGTCAACTAGGATAGGCTCCATCCCCATTGTAACTCTGAACGGGACAACCAATTCAAGAAAATAAATAACTATTTTGTTTAGAATTTCCTTGACTTCCTTAAAATAATTCCTCTTTGGCCCCCTCCTGATCGACTTGATCAGTATAACCTCAACATCTTGATGCTGGAAATGTATTTAAACCTTTGGCATAACTGTAAAGGTGGTACCTTAGCTGTGTGCAAAAATAAAATGTTTTGCCATAAAACAGGAAGTCTTTATACAGTAAGTCAATGGTCCAAACTTTGGCAAAGTTCACATGGAGGTGTCATGTCCACAATACACCCACATGCCAAAATGCAGCTACACTGATAGCGCCTCCTGATCCTTTCATCTCTGCATGCAGCATTAATTTCCAGTTATTTCTACCACAGTTTTTTCACTACATGAGCCAACATCCAACATTTATTGAATTCCCTAGAGTCGACTGCTCCCTAACAGTATGACAGCCTCACAATCATCCTATCCACCCACCCTTAGTATTCTTTGCCAGTTTTTGAGTTTAGTAACAAATTGACATCTAATGGGTGTTTTATTTTTTTACCCACTGCAGTTATTAACTAATGACCCTGTCTCAGGGGCCCCCTTTTACTACTTCATCTCTATCACTATCTAATATTGAATAAAACACAACCCCCTTCAGCCCAGCAAGGCCATCAGCCAATTAGTTTCTCAGTGCTTTCACCCGGACCCCAGGCTCGGAGACTAATGTTTGACCTGTGCACCATTATTTCCAATAACGGTATATTAATGCTTTAACACCACATTAATTTAGGAGTGCAGTCTAATTTGGAGCTCATATGACCGCTCTCTAATCTAAGGTGGTGTTTGCACAGATAAGAGTAATTTCTAACCCAAGGTTATATAAAATGAAGTGTTGCCTGAATTACTTATCCAAAATAAACTTAAACTGGCTCCACAGCTATCAGGTGTATTTGCATAACCTTGGTGTCTATGGACGGGTAACAGCTAAAATAATTTACTTTCAGTGTCAGTAACATTGTACCCTTTACTATGTGTGAGTAATCTGTGGATAAACACAACAAATACAAATATCTCGTTCCTTGCCTGAATTTTGAGATAAAAAAGCAATTACATCATAATATAACAGTAACACCATAAAAACAAAACAATCAGTAAATTTGCTTGGAAACCCTTTGATAACTACAGCCACAGCTAGGCAGCCTAATACAAAATAGTATTACAACCCAAGGGAGGGATTTGGGCTGCAAAATACTACCTATGTTCACTAGGTAGAGGTACATATACACATTGCAACCTTTTGGCTGTTACATAGACAACAGCCAGTGTGTTTAATCATAATCTAACAATATGCACATCATCAAAAAAATAGGTAGAGGCCCAATTATGGGTAAGTTGTCAATATACAGGTAAACAATTTTAAAAAAAACTGAAATTGTTGGTTGTAATTGGGATATATTGAAAGCAGGTCCTATGTACTATTTTGAAATACAACTCTTGTGAATATGGGGACAGCAAAGCCTCAGTTCTTGTGAACAAAGAAACACCAAAAACAATGTCAGACTATTATGTTTTTGTTTTGCTGCACACTCCAGGTGCAAACTATACAGTTGGGTTGGTGACCACTATTGTATTAGACGGAGATCATATATACTTTCTGGTCATTCTTCTACTGAGGTGTTGTTTTGGAAGGTTATATTGCCAACTACAGGCCTTGCATACGAACTACAGTTTGCGGTTTGCATGTGGAAGTGTCCTTGAGCAAGATACTGAACCCCAAGTTGCTCCCCATGGCGGTTGCAATGGTGTGTGGAGTAGTTATCGCTCCTTGTGAGCAAGTGGAGCCTTGCATGACCGCCTCCATCATCACTGTATGAATGTTTGTGTGAATAGGTGAATGCTGGCTCGTGTTGTAACAGCTTTGAGTGATTAAGCAGACTAGAAAAGCGCTGGATAACCATTTACATCCAGACGAAACAGATAACCCACTAAGCCTCCTTTTGTTTGATTACTTTGCCTGTAGTTAAGTTGTGGTGCATGAGCTTGGAATTTCTAACAAACATTTTTTATAACATTGTTTGTCTGTATGTAATGTTTTGTAGTAGTAATAAAGCTCCTTTGTTCAATGTTGATTTTATTGTTTTTTGCACAGGTCCATCATGCGTTGTCAGACAATAAGCAAAGACATGGCGGCAGATGGATTGCCCAGAGTTTCTAATATGAGAGCTCTATAATTTCCAATCTTCCTTCCCTTCCTTCCCTTTGTCAGTTGCGTTCTCTGGCCTCGGCTTCACATCCTTCTATCTGGCTGGAAAGCTGCAGTGTTTCATGGATCAGGGTCGCGGGCGTAGCTGGAGGCTCTGTGCCATGGTCCTGCCTCTCTACAGTGCTATGATGATTGCGTTGTCCCGGACCTGCGACTACAAGCACCACTGGCAAGGTTGGCCCACCAGTTCGACACACACACATGAAAATGAAAATGACTCACTTTGTGTGTGAGTGGGAAGCAGACTGCCATTATTCAGGCAACTTCTTCCTCTGTTCACTGCTGGACATTTTTTTGGCATGTATCTAGTCTCAAAACTGTTTGCACATATTCAAATTTAATCAATCTTGCCCATTAAGATTGGATTTTTTGCCAGCAGGTCTTTGCCAATGTCCAATACTCGTATTAATTAAGCTTAGCCAGTAAATGTAATCATCGGATTTTCTCGGCTTTTCGCTCTCTTGTGCATCATAAAGAGGAAGGCATTACTGTGTAAGAGTTAATCTTATATTAAGTGTGCACTTTTACAAACTGACTGCTATTCAGTAAACTTCTTCTTCCAAGTTTGTTTTCATCTGGATCAATTTTTACTGTGTGGCTAGTCATGCAGATTTTACACTACAAATACAAATTATTATTAGGACTACATTCTCATCTGTTTAAGTAACAATTCACAAAACAGATTTATCAGAAATTACAAAAAAAAACAGTAATTGGAAACAATGGAAGTTTGCACTATGAGCTCAATCTGTAACCATAGCAACGTTGGAATACTAATTCCAAATATACAACAACTGCATGCGACAAATAACCAGCAGCTTCTACAACCAGACAGGAAGTTGCTGCAGCTCCATGGTTCCCGGTCAAACTTCAGATTTTTCTACTTCTATTGCTGCAATACTACCATGATTAATATTAATGCTACTACTAGATGCCTTCCTAATTCATGCAGTGAAACAGTCCAGGTTCATACAGTCAAATATTGAAATAGTCAAGGTTCATAGAGTAAAACAGTGAAATAGTCCAGGCTCATACAGTGAAACCATGAAACAGTCAAGGTTCATACAGTAAAACAGTCCAGGTTCATACCGTAAAACAATGAAACAGTCCAGGTTCATATAGTGAAACAGTCATGGTTCATACAGTAAAACAGTGACACAGTCCTGGTTCATACAGTGAAACAGTTCAAGCTCATACAGTGAAACCATGAAACAGTCAAGGTTCATACAGTAAAACAGTCCAGGTTCATACCGTAAAACAATGAAACAGTCCAGGTTCATATAGTGAAACAGTCATGGTTCATACAGTAAAACAGTGACACAGTCCTGGTTCATACAGTGAAACACTCCAGGTTCATACAGTGAAACCATGAAAAATTCCAAGTTCATATGGTAAAACAGTGAAACAGTCGAGTATCATACAGTGATACAGTCCAGGTTCATACAGTAAAATAGTGAAACAGTCCAGGTTCATACAGTGAAACAGTGAAACAGTCCAGGTTTACTCAGCTCAATGCCGTATCTTATGATCTTACATGCGTTATATCTGCTCGCATCGGCCTGAGAAGGAATGACCTGTCCTTTGGAAGCATATGGTTCAAGGTACCTTCATAATTACTTTTAGTTTAAAACAAACCCTGAAACATCTGTACAACCATGATCACCATTTTCACCATCATTTTCATCTCAATAAGTATCGCTGATAAACAATCACAAAAAGAAAGTCCAGCTGGGCAGCATCCATATTTTTGCACTGAAAACTGTCTCATAGACTCTTTCGTCTTCCTCGCAGCTCCAGTATAGTTCTTCAGAGCGTTGCAGTGGCAGTATATAGTACAGATCTGGAAAAATTCCTATGTGGGTGGAGCGTGGGAGAGAAGTGGAGATAAACGTGACGGATATGTCGTATGATGTTAATTCGTTTTTCAGAGCCATATGTTCGTCGGGAGCAGGACGACTACAAGTCAGAACTAAGTCTATCCATATATATATACTGGGGGTTAATGTACATCAGAAAAACACCAGAGCTGGTTCCTTAGTAACAGGGAAGCTAAACATTCTCTGGCTCCACACTTGTTTATTCAACTTCATCAAGTTACGTGGTTTCACAAACTAAATATAACTAAATCCTGGTATATATATATATATATATATTTTTTTTATGAGTTTAGTCATATTTTAAAGTTGAATGAACTTTTTTGGTTGAACTAGATTCATCATGGGGCCTCAATTTATATATTTTACTCAGTTATGGCTTCCCATCATTGTTCAATGTGGGCACAACACTAATATCACAAATCACAATCTATTGGATTCAGCTGACGGGAGTCATTGGCATCTCAACAAAGCAAGCTCTCGCGCTGAATAGTTTCTGAATGGCGGAAATCAATGCAGTATTATATTAGACATCCCCCAGAAGTAGGGGAATAAAAGGAGTGTGGCTACACACACAGAGAAATACAATTCAGATATTATGGAAGCCTCTTTTTCAGTTGATCCAAGACTCCAGATGGAAATATCACAGTGCTCTAAACCAAACAAAAGAGGTTTAATATCCAGCGCGGCAGTCTGATATGAGATGACGTATTATAGCTTTAAGGGGAGCAGGTCTCATATGAAGCTGTTCTGCATAGATGACAGAGAGACAGAGGCAGACTAACCAGAGGCAACGACTGCTCAGTGGAACAGACTCACGGCTCTGCCTTTCACTTTACTCACCTTCTAAAGCAACACACAACTACAGGAGGGTGGTTAACCACACAATCCAACAAAAGCAGCATCGAAACAGTGGCAGGCAAACCTAGATGTAGGTGAGATGCCAGACTGGCCAAAAACAATGAATATACACACGAGGAGAAGATAAAAACTTTGCAAGAGGAAAACTGATCAAATAAGAGTCAAGCAGACGTCAATGAGGAATAAACATGGTTTTAACAAAAAACAGGTTAAATATTTAAAACTAATGAGGTAACCTCTTCTACCCGTTGCTTGTTTTACGTCGACTCCTCTTATAAATTACCCCCCTGAAACAAAACTTCAAATAAATCCACATCTATCTGGTGTATTTGTATAACTTTGGCGTCTATAGACATGTAATACCTAAAATAATCTATTTTCAATGTCAGTAACATTGAACCTGTCACTATGGGTAAGGTAAATAAGGCTATCATTATTATATTACAGTAAGCATGCAAAACAACCAGTGACTTTGCTCTGAAACTCTTTGATAACTATGGCATCAATTATGATGGAAATATCACAAAGTTCATGTTATTCTACACATTCTTCGAGAGAGGACTCTTTATTGGCAGAATTAGATATTCAATCGACCCAATATATGGCAGAAATGGGATTTTGGCCCATGAGAAGGACTTTGGCAGCTAAATATCACAAATGTCCACTAGGGGGAGCTAAATGCTCATACTGTATACAGTTTGACTTGATATAAAACAGGGGAATTATTAAAATCTAGAATACTGCCCTGTAAAAAAATAAGAAGCAAAAACTTCTGATTTCCGATTTTTGGTTATAATCCAGGTGAGAGGAAAAATGAACACTAGAAGTCAAATATTACTTTCCCCATAGTTTGGTGCAGCTGTAGCTCAGGCGGTAGGGCAGCTGTATACCAATCGGAAGATCGTTGGCTTGATACCCAGACTGCTCCTAGAGTCTGCATCACCTTGAGCAGTTGGTCTCCCCAGATAGCCCCCACAGCTTGTCACAGTGGGCCGCCCACTGCTGGGATCAAATTCAGCCAACAATTTCACTGTGTTTACTATTTGTCTGTGTCTGACACATAAATAAAGGTTTACATTATTACATTAGTATTATCATTATTTGCAGAGATGATTGGAAAAAAGTCAAGAATGTCTTAACACATGACACACAAATGAACACACAATACGTTTTGCTTCGTACGAATTTCGTTGTCACTTTGTAACTTCCAATTATACCTGGAATACAGTCGTACTTCAAAGCGATACCAAAAGTCACTACTATCGTGTTAGAAACATGGTACCATTCAAGTACGCGATTATAGTTTACAGACATTCAGTAAGGACTGTAGAGGTTTCATAATCATGGCAGCTTGAAAGGATGTCAGAGGTTTTAGGGAGTTGACTCTTCCAGGGTAAAATCAGGTCGGGCTACCCAGATAACACACAGTACACACTCCACTCCTGTAGCTTTCACCAGCAAAAATACATTGAATTCATAACAGTAATGAGCTCAGTCTGTGGTAAAGGTCACATGACTGCAGTATTGCAGTAATACGGTTATGGTCACAGCACTCCTCTAACCTCGTCAGGTATGATGAATGCTCACAGGAAGTGCTGCACATAAAAGGAGGCCTGATTGATTGTGTTCATTCTTAGTGCAACAGTGATTTATCTTCCTCCTCCACATAGACTAAGGTTCAAGATGCATTTCTTAAAATACACTTTTGTGTTTCTTTTAATTTGCAGACGCCTTCGTTGGAGGACTCATCGGGTTGCTCTTTGCCTACATCTGCTACCGCCAGCACTACCCACCCTTTCTGCACACGGACTGCCACCTGCCTTATGCCAGTCTGGCTGCTGCAGCCCAGAACCCCTCACACCCCCAGGATGACCCACAACCCACTGATAATGCCACTAGCCTTCCCCTGGAGGGCTTGACAGAAGGGCCAGTATGACTAGTGGCCATCACTGACTCTCCCCCCAACACCTTTAGAAAGCCAGCGAGCCCACATCCCCATTCCCCGTGAGTGACTGGCGCTTGTACATTCCAGAGGGTTACACACCCCACCTGTCTCCATACCGTCAGATCCACAACTTTCGTGTTTATAGCTCATATCTGGTTCTTGCTCTGCAGCCATTAAAGCCTATATTTAGATTTTGCAGGATTAGACGGAAGAGAGAGAGAGAAAAATGTGTTGAAAGTCTCAAGTCTCACTAATGGGTGTGAAGCAACATGAAGATATTTCCTGTTTATCGGATATTTTTGTCTTGATGAGAAATGTGTTTGTCAGGTTGTCTAAAGCTTGAGTCAGTCTGATTAGTGTCTGCTAAAGGAGATGGGACACCCCCCCCGAAATCCCATGAAGTGTCACAGCAATTAAAGCAAGAAATGGAATCACTTAAACTATCAGATTATTGTATCGTTCCCACTTTAAAAATTCAAGATATTTCAAGACAAGTAGTTCCACAAATACAGAGACATTCTACACGTTACTGTTACACTCTGAGATGCACCCTGCCCTTTGCAGTGTTTGCCCTTTGCTCTGGAATAACACAATCTCACTTTTATGAAGCCATTAATGACCTGCTCAACTGTTTGGTTGAGCACATTTAGAGTCTCTACTTCTTAATGAAAAATATGATGGACCCCGTTTATAATATGACCCGATGGAAGCATGTATATGCTAGAGAGTAAAGGACCAATGAGGGGCCCTTGGGTGCACCAAAGGTCTAAGGGGCCAACGAGGAGGAGACTTTAAACACGGCTATAGAGAAAATTCTATTTGATAGAAAGGATATTTTTGGGCATATTGAAGCCTGTGAGAACCTACTAAACAGAATTATGTAACTCAAAACAACCAACGAAAGTCTAATAAGGGTCAAATGGTTTTCCAAAAACACGCTTTACCAGAGATCTAATTAAAATGAACAATTTTAAATTAAATACAAAAATTCTACCTGAAATAATGTTAGAAGTCTGATTTTTCTTTTGCTGTTTCAAAATAGGCTTAAACAAACAATTTGTCATTTTATGGTAAATATAGAGTGTCTGAGATATTAAATGAACAAACTCCACAAAGAAATATATTATGCAAAGAAACAATTTTTTTTCAAGGTATTTAGTCTTCATCTTTCCCTTTACATAGGAACATCATTATACATACACAGACCCCAACTGCCCTATTGGAAAAAAACTAATATCCATATTGAGGATAATATTCAACGAACGGGCCGAACGGGCCTATGTCGAAACGTCATAGGCCCAAATGGTAAACAGTCTGTACTTATGTAGTGCTTTTCTTTGCTGCTTGACCACTCAAAGAGCTTTTACAACCCGAGTCAGCATTCACCCATTCACACAAACATTCATACAGTGATGATAGAGGCTGCCATGAAAGGCGTCACATGCTCATCAGGAGCAGCAACCACTCACGCCATAACTCACACACACATGGAACAGTCATCGGGAGACACTTGGGGTTTCAGTATTTTGCTCAAGGACACTTTGACATGTAGACTGCACCGGCCAAGGTTTGAACCGCTGACCACTTCCACCGGAAGTGGAGGAGGAGTTTATGATAGCTGTTCGCGTTCAAATGTAATGTTGTGAACTCACGTGAGTAAAGCGGGCAGAATAGAAATAGTAAAGCATCGCAAAAAATTTGGTTTGAACACCCCATAACTATTCCACAGTCACTCAATTTTTTTATTCTTTTTTAATCTTTACTCAGTGATGGAATCAGGCAGCGTGAGTTACTGGATGAAAAAAACACACATTTTTTACAGTATTCTGACTTAGAGGCAATCTATTTGTTTATCCTTCGGGGCTACGGGGGACCGGAGTCTGTCCTAGCTGACATTGTGTGAGAAGCGGGGTACACCCTAGGAAAGTTATCAGTTCTTCAAAAAAGGCAGAAAAGCATTCACACTCAAACCTACTGGCAATTCAAAAGTGTCTAATTCACATGTAGCGCACGTTCCTTTGACTGTTGGAGAACGCCAGAGTAAACCTGAGGGAATCCATGCAAACACGGGGAACACTCAGAAGGAAGAAATCTGGTGGATTTGAGCTTGGAACCCTCTTATTGTGGGGAAACTGTGCTGCCCATTACACCATCATGCTACCTCACTTAAAACCATAGTCATAATCCAACAGATAGTAATTTAGCACCATTGGCTCCTCCACAAAGCACATACACCAAATATCTGAACCTGTGGTTCCTCTATTACAACACACCATCAGTAGGGTAAACTCAAGCCAAACAGTGGGGGAACAATTGAACGCTTGGCAAATTCTGCTTCACAATGAAAGGAAGCGTTGAAATCTAAGGATCAAAAAGTAACGTTGAAGTGGACGCTCAATCGTCACACGGCAGTTATCCCTTTGGTAACGTGTCTAACACCTCCTGCTGAAACAACAAATAGTCAGCGGGATTGTGAGGTCCAGATTTCACAGTATGCATTCACAGGGACCTGAAGCTCACTGATTGCAATCAATAAAATGCAGGTGAGACTGGCGGGTAGGAAGTGTTTGACGACAGGAACAAACTCTAATCTGATCCTGCATTTATCCTCATCAACGGAAGCAAGCACATTGGGACTTCATGAAGTGCCCCGCAGACCACTTGAGCACTGCAAATGACTTCAAGTCCAAACACAAAAACTAGCTTTCGAAAAACAATGGACCTGACAGCTATAATAATGTATTAGTCATCCGTTAATTTCTCTCCTTTTTTAAATGAAGCCAGCCTTTATTTAGAGAATCCCTTTTGGAGCACAGCAAAAACTTAGAGCTTTCCTTTACAATACAGACGATACATGGTCAGATTACCAGGTCGCCATCATCAACAAACCAATTCAGATCCTGTAGAACCTGTTTGTTGGTGATTGTGTTGTATCATTGATTACTATGTTTTCTGCTATTGCTGTGACATTAATGGGAAGTAAAGTTGTAGAGGCCGTCTACATGACGACAATTTGCCGCATAAGCATAACTTCTGTCTTGGTTTGAGATTTTTCTTTAGAGTGCAATGAAAAAAAGAAAAGTTTTTATGACAGAACCTAATCTGAAAATGCTGCCGTCATCATTGGTGGTGCAAAGGACCATGGACAATCCATGAATTTGTTCCATGATCCAACTCAAAAATCTTGACCCCAAACTTTGCTAGTCAAGGGTCAATCTGGGTGAGAATGCCACTTCATCATCTGTCCAAACAGAATTATGCGTGTTTGTGCATGAAACTGTTTGTAGGAGAAAGTTGATGTTTCTGTCTAATTGTGAATGGTGGCCTGGCGTGCAAACTATTTGTTTTATTTGTGTGAGTCCGTGTGCATGAGGGCAGTTTTCAAATGTGAAAGGAAAACCCTTTCTGTTGTTTAGCAGAACTGTCATGCTTCCCTTTACCCCTATCGGCATATGAATGCAAATCTTATATTTTCATTGATAAGTGAAGTTTTAGAAACATGAAGAAGCCTGACAAAGGCTATGAGCCAGAAGTGGAGGGTCGTTTTGCAATTTTATTGTCACGTTAATGAAGCCTATTTGTTTCAACTGACACAGCAGAAAGCACCAATTGAAATGTCAACCG
This sequence comes from Lophius americanus, assembly GCA_037951165.1. NCBI lineage: Eukaryota > Metazoa > Chordata > Actinopteri > Lophiiformes > Lophiidae > Lophius > Lophius americanus. Next base: position 1,878,402 of record JBBDHG010000039.1, on the reverse strand, counting down.
CTAAAGATGCTGTTTGCATCATCCATCTAAGTTCTGTAACTGCTCCTCCTCACAGTATCACAGGTGGCTGAAGCCTCTCCCTGCTGACACTGGGGAGAATCTTTCACTATTTGGGTTGGTTACTTTAAAAAAAACAAGCAACACGTCAACATTCTTTGAAGCAAAATTTCAGCCTCAGTTGCTACCTGCTGCCACAGCCAGCTGGCAGCTTCTTCAAAACTGAGTGTGGTAATGCAGGTTTGGACAAGGCACCTCACAAACTGATGCAATACAAGATGAAGCTTTACAAATAAGGAACTTTTCACCGGAGGGAACAAAAGGTGCTCAACTCCACTCATCAGTCTGCGATGGATTGACTCTGAGAGTCGACTTAAGCTCCTCCTCCCTGGAGTCTCTCTGCGCCGGCCTGGAGCTCTGTGGCTGTGACATTTTGACGACTTGAGGCCGATGTGGAACTGAAGAGATTGTGACAAATGTTCATTCTATTTTGCAGACATGCATTTGCCTGGCTTTGGCAGTCTGATGTTTGTACTTTGGTTTGGTACAGTGTATTGGAAAAAAAAAGTTTTTTGTATTTTCCCTTAAAAATTCAATCAGTGGATTTTGAGGTTTCTCTTAGAATAAATGGAAAATATCGTTCACAACTATGTTTTGTGAAGTGCATAGTCAGCTCAATTTATTTTTACTCGTTTTTTTTTGCCTGAAAGCCCTCTGGCTTCTGCCTAGTTTTTGCTAAACTTTTACAGCGGACAATACTAGATTTTAACATAAACATTGGCTTTTGTCACAGCCAAAGGTAGTAGTGTTTGCATGTAGCTCCCCTTAGTGGACATGGGTTGTATTTTAAAGTCAGAACCCCAGGACCCCTGAATTTGCCAGGGGGCAAATCAGTTTTTAACAAATTTTGGTTCCCCTTGCTATCCAGCTGTGCCAAATGGTCCTATCCAACAAAAACTGTGTAGAATAACATTTACTTTGTGGTATTTCTATCAAATTTGAAGCAGTAGTTATCAAAGAGTTTCTGAGCAAATTAATTGATTGTTTTGTGTCATAGTTTTAATAAAATTATGTTATAGTGCTTTTTATAAAAAATTAAAAAAGCCTCTAAAAAACAAAAAAAGGATGATGGTAAGGAAAGGAAACCTAAATACCTGACTTGTGAAACTGTTGAGAGGAAAATTTGGGGGTCATACCACTCTTCTAAGTGAAGAGTGGTAGGCAAGTGATGGCTGCATGGTGTGGAATATTCACTCCCTCGTTGGTTCTATATCCTCACTGGTGGTGTGATATAACCGCCTTGTGAAGTATCTGTGGAAAGTGGATCATGGTTCCCTCTACTTTCAGGAGCCATGGACTGTGCTGTGTCTCTTCCCTGGGGATAAGGTAGCTCTAGCGCTGCTCGGTTGTCAACCGACTTCTGAGTTGAATTCTCCAGGGGGGACTGCATAGACATGGGATTACCTCTCAACGGTTTCATGAGTCGGGTCCTCAACTGAATTGAATACTGACTCTAGTGAGTACTTTTAGCATTTTTAGGAAGATGGCAGGTGAAGAAAAACTTCCCTTCTAAAAACCAAGATGTCGGAGGACTATATTTATTATTAAGCATGAGAAAAAGCATGGGGAGAGATCACTGCAGCTAAACCCAATAGGTTTCTTGCGCAGACCTCACCAGTTTGACGCACAGCGGTTTCACAAGTCAACTTTCCCAAAACAAGTTTCATGTTTGCTCTTCTTTGGTGGTACGGTTTCATGCTTACCGCCAAAAGTTGATAGTCTAAGTCAGCTGCTACCCTTCAAAACCATTCTGCAGTCTGTTTCCTATTGGTGCTCTGGATAGTTTAGTAGCAATGGATGTGTCATTTTCAAATGAAAGTTCAACAATTTTCTTAAGATAGTTACAAAAAGCTGTAAAAGGTTGTCTGATATAAAAACATTTCACCCTCCTAATGACTGATGTGATAAAAAAAAAAAATTAAAGAATAATGAAATAATCATCAAATATTATGAATTTATGTCTGAAGAGAGAAAAGAGTGACCTAAGAATCTTTGCTCATGGCATGCCAGTTGTGTTTTTGAGAAAATAATGTTTTCTATGGGTAAGCATGAATGACAAAGCCTTGAGAATTATTTGATCTGTATTTTGCTGTTTCTATATTAATGTGCAATAAAGGACTGCAGTCGTTTGAATCCAGTCCCTAAAGAAAACAAAGGAGCCTAATGTATCTCGTATAAGCTTGAATGTTTCAGCCTCGTTTGTTGCTGTTAAGGAAAATGTGCCGCATCATTTGGATTCAACGCCTCCATGAAAACTGATCAAGGTTTGAAAATGTTTATAGATCTGTCCTCGGACCAGAGGAATATTATTCTTTATATGCAAACCAACAGTCTTATATTATTCAGCAGCAGACGTTTGAATGAGCTACAGCCCCGGTTCAGTTCAATGAGGCAGTGGAGTGTGTGTTATAAGTGTGTGTTGTGCTTTTAAGCATCATTTGTTTTACTCTACTTTTCCAATAAATGTCTGTGTGTTAAAGATTGCCTGTTGCTTCTTAAATCACTGGGATGTGATTGGGCTGCTGTTAACTTCTGAGAGAATTTTCTTCCAAGACATTTGGGCAATATTAGGCAATATTTAAGGGTATGTCATTGAATATAGGAAATATAATATTAATAACTAGGTATTTCCACTGAAAGTACAACAAAATACCTAAAACATTTTTTGAATCTTAGAAAAAGCCCTTTATATCTCCATAATCTCCACAGAGCGGGTCCTGATTACTGTATGTAGGCCTGCATGTTGGTGAAGAGGGAGGGGGATCTCGCATTTCAAGTTGTTACTCTGTTATTCTGTTTTGACAAATGGAGGATCCTTCTTATTATTTAGAACAAGAAAGCAACTGAGAACTTTTGCCAGAAGATTGAACTCTTCCAAAAGTATGGCCTGCAGCCGCGTCCTGAGGCCAACTTTAACACACTGGACTTTTAATAGTGATCAAATGTTGAAGTCATGTTAGAGATCAAATTATCAACGGAAGCACCAGAATTGAAATGCTAGATCTTCCTCCATATGCAGGGAGATAAGGGGTAACTGTAAGAACACATGTTGATACAAATTCAAGGTGTGCATGATTCAACGGTACAATAAACCGTAGATCATTAAGATACATTAAGAAATCGATCTGTAAAAGCCACGAGACAACAGAAGTGTTTACGAAGGAGAGTTAAAAGTGTTGCATGAGCGGACGTGCTCCTATATTACTTCAATTAGTGAATAAAACAGACATGTCATGATGTTTTGAGTAGCCCTGGCAGCTTCACTCTACTTCCGAGAAAACTCTTAACCACCATCGCACATACTGACTTCAGTTGTCACGGCAACAATGGACAGAATGTCACGTACAAAAGCTTTTCAAATGGCTGGTTAAGAGTTTTCATCAAGTACAATACAACTTGTTTACTGGAGCTGTGGGTTCCATGTACGCTTGGCTCAGTTTTAACTTCATTTGTTGTTTTTGCGATGTTGAAGTTTTATTCTGAGTCACATGACTGCATGACGCCGAAGTTAAGCGAAGCTAGCAATGCTAAACCAAGCTAAACAAAACATCATGAAATGTTTTTGAATTTCATCTTTTTTAATTCATTAAATGAAGCAGTAAAAAAACCAAACCGGGGATGCATCACTTTTGAGTTTCCTTGTGAGTGGGTTGTGAAATTCATGAAGATGGTTTCTTAATTTTCAGAATGCGCATGTTGTCAAATTGATAGTTAAAGTGCATTTGCCCCTGTTGGCCATCGCAAAACGTTTTTGAGTTTCACATAAACACAAAGGATCCACGGCGATGAAGGTTCCATAATTTCGAGGATATAATTACACAGCATTGATTAATATTGTTTAAGCACATTTGATAATTAGTGAGGTTGAGTTGAGAACAGCTTTGATGAGGATGAAAAATGGAGAGGTGGTTAGGCCTCTCCTCTCAACCTCTCACTTGGAGAGTGAGAGGTTGCCTGAGGAATGGAAGGAAAGTATACAGGTGCCAATTTTCAAGAACAAGGATGACCTGCAGAGCTGCAGGGGTATACAGAGGTATAACGCTGATGGGCCAAACAATGAAGATCTGGTCAGAAGTAGTGACAGCTAGGCTAAGAAAAGAGGTGACAATCTCTGAGCAGCAATATAGTTTCATGCCAAGGTGGAACTGTGAGGATGCAAGGAGTAGAGGCACAGAAGGGGCAGGGGTTGAAGTACTTCGGCTCAACTCTTCTTAGCAACAGGGGGTGTAGCAAAATGGAGAAGGAGCGAGTGCAGGCAGGGTGGAGTGGGTGAAGAGAGTGTCAAAACCTATCTGTGACAGGGGAGCAGCTGCAAGAGTAAAGGGGAAGGTTTACAACATGGTAGTAACAGCATTTTTGCCAGAACATTTAGAGACCATGGCAATGACCAAAAGACAGGAGGCGGAGCTGGAGCTGGCAGAGCTGGAGATGTTCAGATGTTCTTTGGGATTGACGAGAATGGACAGGATAAGACATGAGCACATCAGAAGGACAGCCCAGGTCAGAAGTCTTGGAGACAAAGTATGTGAGGTTGGTTTTGAGTTTGTTTGGACATGTGGAAAGGACGTGTAATCGATCTATTGGTAGATGAATGCTGGAGATGGATCTGCCAGGCTGAGAAAAAGCGAAAACCAAAGTGGAGTTTTCTGGATCTGTTGAGGAAGAACATGCTTCTTTTTTGTGTGACAGTGGAAGAAGCGGAGGATAAGGCAAGATGGAAAAAGTTGACCCACTGTGGACACCCCCAAAGGGAACAGCAGGAAAAAGAAGAAAAGGAGCAAAGCAATCTTGCAATATATGTATTACAATATTCCACAAAATATTGCAAAACCAAAACTCCCTGTAAAACCCCACATTAATAAAAACCAAGGATCACAATTGACTTTCCAGAAATGTATGGATATTGTTAAAGAAGTTGACATCCATGGGAGATAGTTTAAGTAAATGGTACAATAACAAAATCCTCCTTTGAAGAATGACCCCTTTAACCCAAATCAAAGGGCTCAAAGCAGGTTATGTTATTGAGATTGAAAACTCCCCTAAGGGCTGTTTCAGACCGAATTTTTATTTTTCTGCCAAAAGCATTTAGGAAAGCATCTGATTCAGTGACACTGAAAAGCATTGATTATTGTTCTCTGTGGGAAATCAATCTCTATTATTAGAAAGCTGGATGGATTCAAAATCATTAAGATGCAATCAATACAGCTCATAGATCTGATTGTCCCATCTGTCCCTTTAAGTCTCCCTGAGTTCCAGAAAGCGATGGAAATGGTAGTACAGAGGTGTCTTGGATCCACTTCTTTATCTGGATGGTTTCCAGATTTTGGCATTCCTAGTCTTAGTACATGTTTACTCTCTAATCCTTTTATGGAAATGTGTCAATTATGTTATGTTTTATAGAGTGAATCTGACAAAAAAACGGTCCACAAAGCCTGACTCCGCCCCTTTCAAGCCATGTACACTCTAAAACTGTTGCTTTGATCAATCTCTCCATCCTTCTACCAAGTTTCATGAGAATCCAGACAAAAACTGATTCACCCCAAAGACAAGAAACACAAACAAACTGAGCAATGTGGTTTACGCCCTTCAATGCAGTGTGGAATTTACAGATCTGTATACAGGGCAGACCAAACAACCATTCCACAAGCGCAGGGCCCAGCACAGGAGTAAGATCATCTGAACAGGTCTCAGCAGTTCAGCTGCATCTCAAGGAAAAGGGACACTTTTTTGAGAACAACGTTCATATTCTGGACAGAAAGGATAGAATGTTAGGGGGAGAATCATAGGATGCCACACTGGAGCAGCCTTCTCCACGCCACCACCTATCACCCACCTATAATGCAGTCTGAACATTTCTCCCCAGACTCTTTCACCATCACTGTCCCCAGTCAGAGGGTTTACCTGGACAGCCTGATACCGATTAGATTCGGAAAAGATCTCTAGTCGGAAAGAAAAGGCTGCATGTAAACACCCCTTTCCCAATGAGATTTCATTCCTTTGAAAGGAGGTAGTCTAAATCGTTTCGGAAAGCCTTTACGGAGGCTGCATGTAAACACTGTTTCGTTGAGCCTTCTGTTTGAGTTGTATCTGCACATGCTCAGTGTCGTGACGTGATGTTCAGGCTGAGTTTTTTCAGCGCCGCAGCACATTTTATATATGGCGACTTCCAGACAGTATCGGTGTTCATCAGAGAGTGATTTATTCATTGCAGCTATGAAAGGGTTTAACATATTTGGACGCTGAGATGGACAGAAAGTCAATCTCGCACAATGCCCTCTTTGTCGTATTCTTCTTCTGGGCACATGTTGGCGGTTGGCACCCAGATCATCGTAGCATTATTGCCACCTTGTGAACGGGAGTGTCCATCGTCTGCATGTCTGAAAGCGTTTCTGATTAGGTGAGTCGATGCATGTAAACACCGGGTGGGAAAACATCACAGGTCATGTAAACAGGCGAACGACTTTCCAACATGGAGAGATTTCATTTGGATAGGAGAAAAGTCTCCCATATAAACCCACCTAATGACTCCTAATGACTCTTGGATGTTTTTAAAGAGGTTGTTAATACAACAACCTCTTTAAAAACATTGAGTGTGGTTTCCGCTCCGCCCACAGCACAGAAACATCTCTGCTTAGAGTCACAAATGACCTACGGATGGCAGCAGATGCTGGTTCACCTTCCCTCCTGATTCTCCTTGATTTGTCTGCTGCTTTTGACACAGTTGACCATGAAATACTCCTACACCGCCAACATCACACCACTGGACTCACTACCACCGCCCTAAACTGGTTTCAATCCTACCTCACCGACAGAACAGAATACATTTCACTTGGAAGATCAAGGTCCCGAACACACATCGTCACTTTAGGGGTCCCCCAGGGATCAGTCCTTGGCCCCATTCACTTCATACTATACATGCTCCCCCGTGGCGGTGTCATCAGTCGATATGGACTCTCATTACATTGTTACGTTGATGACATGCATAAAAACTGACACATGTTCCTCAGCAGCCTCTCCATCCTCATCGTCATCATCATCATCTCCCCAGTCAACTCTCCGTGCTTGTCTGGAGGAGATAAAATTGTGGATGAAAAACAACTTTCTCCAGTTGAACAGCTCCAAAACCAAAGCTATTTTAATTGGCACCCCACATCAAATCCAGTTTTCCTCCATAACCAATATTACCTTCTCTGGTCACGACATTCCCCTCTCCTCATCAGTCACCAACCTCGGTGTAAGATTCAACTTTAAACACACTTTTGAATCCCACATCTGCAAGATCTCCTTTCATCATCTCAGAAATATTTCCAAACTCCGTTCTTCATTCACCTTGAGTGATGCTGAAAAGCTGGTCCACGTGTTTGTCTCCTCCAGACTGGATTACTGTAACGCACTTCTCATCGGGATCCCTGATAAGAGTCTTCAAAGACTTCAGTATTTTCAAAACAGTGCTGCAAGGATCCTGATGAGAGTTCGTAAACACGAACACATCACCCCCGTTCTTCATTCCCTTCATTGGCTTCCCATCTCCACCAGGATTGATTATAAGATCTCTCTCCTCACTCACCAGTGCATCCATGGTAACGCACCCCCCTACCTAAAAGAACTACTCACCCCACTGACCTCAACATGATCCCTCCGTTCTACCCAGTCATACCGCCTCCTCCTCCCCCGGACTAAGCTCAGCACAATGGGTGGTCGGGCCTTCTGTTCTACTGCCCCTCGTCTGTGGAAGGCCCTCCTTGACCATCTAGGGGCTGAGACTTTTAGAAAAGGACTTAAAACTTTCCTTTTCAGCAGAACCTATAACTTTAAATTAACATTGCTGCTCTTTGCTCATATTTTTTAATTATTGTTCTATTTTTTTATTGATGCTTTTATCTGCTTTTTCCTTGTAGCACTTTGAGATTTGATCCAAATGTAAAGTGCATTATAAATAAAATGTATTATCATTATTATTTGTACCCCTGTAGAAGTGGTTTGTAATTATGTACCTTTTAAGAAAATTAAAGTCACAAATATTTCTGATAGTAAAGTTTATGTAACTGTACCGTAAACAAGCTTAAGGTAGGCCTACAGGAAAAATATGGGGAACATTGTTAAAGACAAAATTCTGATTGAAATAGTCAATAATTTCTTTCCTTGAATAAAATAGGCTGCTAAGAAATTTCCATTCAATTCTTGGACTGTGTGTTTTTGTGATCTTCAATAATAACTGTTGGCGGTGTGTATTTGTGTCGTTTCACTTATTCTTTAGATTTCATTCTTACAAAGCAAGTAATAAATGATTTGTTTCAAAAAAATGTAGAGGGATCACTATGGTACGTTTATATTCAGATACTGAGGCATCAGTCTCATGGCATTACTGTCGAAGACCAGCAGGGGTCAGATGTCCTGCTTCTTCCTCCTGTGCGGTCTCAGCCATGAGGGAGTACCTGGGGGAGAGAAGGTCATCCAGCCATCCACCGTATTACGGTGGCCCAGAAGTGCAAAAAACTTTACGAAAGCAAAACACATTTCCCAAAAGCAAAACACATTTCCCAAAAGTAAAACACATTTCAAAAATCCAAAACTCAAATCCCAAAAAGCAAAACACATTTGCAAAGAAAAGTTTGACGGAAAGGGAGGGTTCTAGACCCCGGAAGTGAACTACCTGTCAATTAAACAGTCATTCATGGATATTTGTTCATATGCATGGTGTCTGATATGTTTTGTCCTTTTTGTGGAATTCATTTTAGCAACTTTGCCCATTTTTGCTCAAATTGTGGCAATTGTTTAGATCTTTTAAAAGGGATTGAAAAAAACTAAAACGAAGTGATTAGTATTGTTGAAGGCTACTTCAAAGACGGACACACGTATGACAGTATCTGTGATATGATGCCATCCTTGCACAGTGTAAACATTAGCTTGCGATGTCTTAAAACTAAAGTCAAAGAGGTCCGATTATTCCGTAAACTGGATTATTCCACTACAAACGATGTTAGTGATGCCATCAGGTTGGAGCTCCGTGGACCAGGACAACTCTTTGGATACAGGACAATGTGGCAAGTACTCAAAAAGAAGTACAATTTGCGAGTGAAGAGACGTGATGTTATGATTTTGCTCTGTGAGCTCAACCCTGAAGGATGTGCGAGGAGAGCGCGGAGAAGGTTCATACGCAGAATTTACTATTCGATGGGGCCTAATTATATGTGGCATGCTGATGGATATGATAAACTTAAGCCTTCGGCTTGGCCCTTTCCGGGTGCATTGATGGACTTTCACGGAAAGTGCTGTGGCTGGTATGTGGACCAACAAATAACAATCCAGCAGTGATCGCTAACAATTTCATTGCTTGTGTGCGAAAATTGTGTGTTGCGCCCATGAGGCTGCGGACTGACTGTGGCACAGAGAACGGCATCATGGCTGCAATTCAGTGTATGCTGCGTCACCAGCATGCTGAACAGTACTCGGGAGCTTCCAGCCACATGTATGGCTTATGTATGGCTTAGTGACCTTTTATTTCAATATTGTTTACCCATATTGCACTGTTTCTCTGACCTATTTTGCGTGTCAGTTATCGTCATTCACTTAGTAGTTAAACAAATAAAATAGTTAATTATCACGTCACTTCAGTTGCAGAGTATATTTAAACTTATTACAAACCATCAGAATTAAGGTTGATTTCCATCCATCTCTGCAGGTCTCAATTCTGGATGGAGTTATTTGCAGATTTGAGAGATAAAGGACATTTCAGCGGAAGCCATGAACATCAATGCCTTATAAGATTTCTCTTCAGTGATGTTGTGCAGAAAGACCTGGATGAATCTGTGGACCTGTGGAACACTAATAGGATTCGAACCTCTACAACAGCATCATGTCCTGGAGGGTTGACCAATGAGCTTTACTGTTTAACACACAGGTATTTGATCAGTGATGAATAGGTCTTTGTGACTGTTTGCCCCTGGAGTATCTAAAATGTAAACAAATGTTATTATAATCTTTCATTCCTCCATCGAGGTTCGGCTCCAGAGACTGTGGATTTAAAATTGAAAGTACAGAGCTGGATGAATTTCTAGAGTCAAATCATTGTGTGTATCCATGTGGTGACCCAAACATCCAGGAGTACTTAGACTTTGTCAAGGAGCATTGTCAACTGCAGAAGCCAGTGAATTGGGAGTCCGCAACTGAAATGTACATACACCTGAGAGAAACAGGCATGCTCAGGATGTACAAGGTGTTCCTTTGGTGGGTTTATCTGAAAAAGCAAAGGTTGAAAACTAGAACCAGCTTTCTGATGATTAGTGGTCTACAAATGGCCAGATCATAGGCACTTTACTCTGCCATGCACAGGTAGGATAAAAGAGAGATAAGTGTTTCAGCAGTGGACTAGGAAACACATCCGCGATACCTTCCTCCTGCTTTTGTCTCACAAGAGTGCCCTGGATCTAACCGTCTGTACACCACTTACTGAATTACAAGTAAGCTGGTTCTAGTTTTCCACTTTTTTCATAATCATTCTGAGAAAATGGAATGTGTGATTGAGTAAAAGAAATACATAGTAAATACATTGTGTGAGATTTAGATAAGATAAGATAACCTTTATTAGTCCCACAATGGGAAAATTGCAGAATTCCCCTGTTTTATTAAACATTTGTGAAAAATTGACACTTTTCAAGAAAGATATCTATCTTTGCAAAATTCAATGGTTTCATTTATTTCCAATATTAATCAAACTACTATTGACCCACACGTTCATGTGTGTTAAAGTTGACAAACATGTGCTTCTTTCAAAATCTCATTCACATTTAGGAACAATGACTTGGTCTCACAACACTTAAAAAAGGCCAAATCCAGGTGAATTCTGAATGCCAAAGTCCATATTTGATTTGAACATGTTGTATGATTCCAAGTGGGGTAATTTCAATATGTTGGAACATGTGTTTGCCATGGGGAAAGGAGAATTTTCCAGGAACTCGATCCTCGGTAGCGGCTCCGATCCAAGTGGAGGGAGTGAGGTTAGGCCAGTTGCAAACATGAAGACATCTTCCACACACACAGTGGCTTGGCTTTCTGCAAACACAGGATTTTTCTTGCATAAAATGTTTTTTGTCAATTAGTTATAAAAGAAAAATAGATCTATAGCAAACCTTCGCAATCTAGAAGATAGTCTGCCCAGTATCCTAATGTTTGTCCTTCTCTTCGTCTGCTGTTACTCCCCGATGGACTCAGATCAGGTTTGAAGAGTTTCTCAAGTTCAAGAGCAGTGACCTTCCTTTCCAAACGGCATAAGATGGGGGCTAGCAAAGCAGGGTGCAGCTGTTTTGCATAGTCAAAAAGTCAAAAAATGGAGGGCTGAAAGACCATCTTTAAATCTAAACAGTACAAACCAGTTCCAATTGCTTTAGAGTAGTAGTCATTATACGCTGTTAGCATCTGAACAGCAATCTGGAACCAAGTTTGGTTTGAACACAACAAAGTAACAAAATAATTGGAAGAGCTAATCACCTCTCAATTACACAGCAGTTGCGGTCAATAATGTACCATCGTAGGTAGTCAGCCACAATTGTTCTCTTTTCCTCGAGAGCAGCCACATGTCTCAGACAACCAGCTGTCTGTAACATTGTGCTGTGTCTTAGAGTGCATTCTCGCAAGGCTTTCATAGTAGCAGCGCCCTCAATCAAAAAAACAAAAAAAGATAAGTGTACATATAATCTTCTTGACTGAATTTTCATTCCACTACATAGAACGATCAAGGTAGTACAAAACATTTTTTTATAAAACTTGTCCTGCATTATCCTTAAACTAATCCCAGCTCTTGCAAAGCTTTCCCTATTTCTTCATCAGTTATTAAATCAACTGTAGCTTTGAAAGACGGCTGGCCTGCTAGGTACCATACAAGGTCCTCCGAAAGGAAGTGAGAGCCTGGACCACCATGCACAACTGACAAGGCGATCATCTTTCCTGCCAAGTAGTACTCATCTTCCCTGACTGAGTGGGTGACTGGGTGAACGAAAATGTTCAAATTCAAATAAGCTCCATGATTGGGACAACACACGGCAAGGTGTTGCTAAATATCTCTGGAATAGTTGAAGTACCAAAAAAAAATCATGATGTGATATACAATACAAGGCGAACATTAAACACCATGGATACCATTTGCGTTGTAGATCAAGAAACGTTGTTCTTCTGGTCCATCAAAAATGGGCCGACGATTCAGGTGCTTCATGAGCAGTGTCAGAAACTCTCGTCTTGGGCCCCCTCTATCAATTCCTTCTTCAAACACACCAGCATCATCAGTAAATCTGACCAGCATATCACAGGTTTCTGAGAATGTTGCACGTTTGAAACCTCTGATCGCTCCATCCCAAATATTGGACCTTAAAATGTTAAATCGGCTGACTCTTCCATGATCAATAGGAAGTGACAGGTTTGTGATGACATCAGTCGGTGTGACGTTGACCTCCTCCCTATAACTAAATAACAGTGAATCGCATGCAGAACACCATAGACTGTACATTATGAATGCTATTATGCATGCATGTGTGCATTGTCATCACAAACTTACATTGGTGTGTTTGGCAAGTCCTTCAAGTTTACAGGGCTCGGGTCTTCATCCTCTTCCTCGACACACGGTGCATAAAGCTCTGTGTATTTACTGTTGGAAAATATCAGAAGCTCACGGTGAACAGTTAAACTAAAACATTATCTTTAAGTTATTTTCTATAAGTTAACTATTCTACTGTTATATTAGAAACATTTCCTCAGTGTCTTCTCTAATGTAAACATTTAAGTGCGCTCTCATATCTTGACAATATGTACTTGCTTACGTGTAGCAAGTAGACCCGCTTGCACAATCCAGCGGTTCCAGAAGGTCCTCATCATCCGATATTATGATCTGAAAAATTAAGGGACATAAAGGAATATAAATTTCCACTACAACAAAAAGGGAGGCCTATGATAGGGTGATCTGCTTAATTACCTGTCCAGCCTTATTTTTATATGAATGTCCCATTGCATCTCTGAAAAATGTGAAAATTACAACCTTATTGCAGGTGTTTATGGATTTCAAAAGGACATCTAAAGAAGAGGTGTTGCATTTCTTAATCTGGACATTATTTTAAGTATCGCGATAGTCCCCTATTACACCATTTCTTTCTATTGAAAAAAACTGCTTCAGAGTTAAGTTAGAACTCACTGAAAATGAATCCAATGTGGAAAGTCGAATTTTGCAAAGGACTGCCAAAGAAATGTTATTTTTTTCAATTTAGAGACGATACTTAGTGACAAACCTTAATAGCTTGTATAAAATGACTGAATGCCATGGGCCACAATTGACAGGTCAGCACTGAATGTCAATCTAAACAAGATATAGCTAAAATTATAACTCAGTTCGGGAACATTGTTGAGAGAAAACAGTGGAAATATCTTAGAATAAATTTAAAAAAAAGTATGGTAAACTTTAAAAAACAAAAACCTGGTCTCAATATAAAATCTATAGCCTGTTCTACATGTTACCTGATTGCAGTAGAATCTTACAATTTATTACTAGTCTTGCAAATTAGTACTTACTCTTGATCTCCAGGTTTTTCTCTGGGTGTACTTTTGTTCTGAGGCTCAAACACCTGAGGAGAAAACATTAGAGTGTCAGCTTCATTGAACACAGCCCTGCTCCTGGAAGTGATGGCAATCTCTGAATCTCATTCCCAAAGCATTTCATCCACTACAGTAAAAAAATAATAATCAAAAGAATATACCAGTAATCACATATATAAACCAGTATATAGTGTACAAAGCCAGTAATTTTATATATAGCATACACACACAAATATCACAGTATCAGAAAATATAAGCATACAAAGTACTAATTTGACAAACCCACAAACCTCCTGTAAAGTGCTGCTCTAGGTATATGAAGAGAGAAATCCTGCAATACGTCTTTCCAATTTCCTTTTTATATTCAGCCAATGTGAATGGCTTCTCTGTCCCCGGCACATGGACCACCTCTGAACAATCTGGATACAAAAGGACGTGTGATCCTTCTCATGTCTTTGTTAAATGTTCTCATTTTCTGGACAGATATTTTCAGGAGGTCAGGCGCTGGTGCAGCTGGATCTATATATCTATATAATGGAAAAAGTTTTCCCTCTGACAGGTTTTAAGTCACTTCCTTGTGGTGCCATCAATCCGATATTTATCTAGAAGAGATACAAAAGATTTTTAAAAATTAGAAAGTGCTTATTGTGAAGTAAGTCCATATATTTCTAATTTGGTTGCCTGTAATATTAAACAGAACAAGAGTTTCCCAATTTTTATAATATTAACATAATTGCAATGGAAAGCCAGGATAAAAGAAAAACTTCCTAGTATAATTTACCAAGACATTGATACAAGACAGAAAGGAATTCATTGATGTTCAATCTCTCTTCTGTACAATTCAGCTGCCCTTAGAGAACTGGTCAAAAATAATTTAGGTGTCCTTGACCAACAATATAACAGCCAGATTGCTACTCTAGATCACACACAGGAACAACACGTGACAGATTAAATAATGAACCCATCCTGAAACGCTAGTATTTTACATGTTTTAAGGCTGCGTGCACCACCTTACTTGAACCTTATTGACTTGTCTTTTAAAATCTAATTCTAATTCAAAAAATAATCTCTTGGAAAAGTAGGATTTATCATTTCACCGGGTCACTTAATGCTTAATATAAAGTTTGCATGTTGAGTATACAGCTATATGCAGCTATTACACCATTTTACATGTGGCTGGAATCAACCTTCTTTTTTTATGCAGAAACAATAACTTGACCCTTAAAATGTTATTCTTATAACTGAAAAGGAATGAAGAAATGTCCATGTGCTTAAGTAAAATCGAAAGAAAGGATAGGTCATTAGCAAGTGCTTATACATATGCAGCTATAACATGTCATTGCATATCCAACAGATCTGATTTCTATGTTCATGCAGAAACTATTTAATGGAGGGTTACAAGTCATATTCTTTTATGTATGCTTTCTAACATTACATTTTACATCGTTATGTAAAGGAAAGCATATATAAAAGACAGCATACTTTCTTTCATGTATGCATAAAAGAAAGTATTCTGAGAAGATGGAAAAAATATATATATATATATATATATATATATATATATATAAAAAAAAAAATATATATATATATATATATATATATATATATATATATATATATATATATATATATATATATATATATATATATATATATATATATATATATATATCAAATGATCTTCAAAAGGTACAAACAAAATGGTACAAAATGTGCAAACATTTAAAAAGTATATTTTGTGCTCTAAGACCATAAAAACGTTTTTTAGGTACATTCCCGTAACCCTTTTTCCTAGATCCTCAGGATTCAACCCACAAGGATAACCATGCCCTGGATGAATGACAATCTACGCAGGCACCTTGGTACCTTCTGCCAAGGGGTAAGATAGCAAACGGTATGTGTGAGGGGTGGGTGGGGTCTCTGATCCCACAGATGACTTTAGTCAGGCAGCGTTTGTGGCCGATGATTTGACAGATGCGATTGAAGTCAGATTTTTGGGTTCATTCCTCTCATACACCAAAAATCCCCCCACAGGTTTCATTAAAATCCGTTAAGTTGTTGTGTTCTCCCGCTAACGGAAGCAGACAGACAATCCTTGCCTGGTCGTTTCTCCGCCTTTCCACAGGGTTTTGTCCATATTGGTTCTGTGGGTTGGAGAATTATTTGCTTGATCCTCAAGGTTATGGAACTTATAGACAATTAGTGTTTTAGGAACAGTATATCATCCCATTCTGGCAGCATTCGGAATTAAAGGTTTTCTAATTTCCCAAAGTCCTCGTACATCCAATAAGTTCTACCTTAGCTGGAGTTCAAAGTGAACACTTGAATCTTAATAATCCTTACATATACACCAAAAAACTCTGCTCCTGTTGTAGATCCTGTTGTAGTGACGCACAGTGAGCCTTGATACAGCAGCAAAATGCCCACGTAGCAGCAATTACACCGGCAGCAACTGTTACCTTGAGCCTTCTGAGGAAGTCTATGCTGTGATGTGAACTGAGGAACACTATGCACAGATTCCAGCTCAGGTCAGAGTAGGAGATAAACATTTGAATCAGCAGCACACAGCAGCTTCTCAGCTTGGCAATAACTTATCTCTGAAATAAAAGAGATTTTTCTTTCAGTTTTCAGTCAAAGGAAACTATTTCATCATGTATGGAGTCCAAATAGTTTATTTTGTCACTGGTGGCGTCCCTGAGGAGTGTAATGATGGGAGATTCAACAGTCAGCAGGCTTCTAAAATCACTTTACCTTGCTGCACCCATGAGAGGCACCTCATCCACCGTCACACATCCTACTTCCTACATATCTATTACAAAGAGGTATTTAGAGTCAGATCTTATCTATGTTTACATAACTCCACAAAATGACAAAACTGTTCACTTGGTAATTACCTGTAGTTGCACTTATTTAATTTCCAGATAGTTTTTCTGAAATTTTTGAAGGAAGAAGGAAGGAAGAAGCTGAAGGAAGCTTCTTCCTTCAGCTTCAAATTTGAAAGCTATTTGAAATTTGAAAGCTGTTTGAAAGCTATCGTGTTAATGCAAAGGATCTGCGACGGCAATGAGGATTTCATAATATTCCAGACTTTTCGAAGAAGTAATGATAACGAACTGATGGACGGACTCTTCCTTGATTTTGGGTTTCAGCACTCCAAGTAAACCTCACAGCCCCAAACAGCCACAGCAGCCAAGGTGTGTTCACACTGAACACAACACAAATATTGTGCAGCCGGATAACATACAGTCAGTTTGAAGCCGTGACTAACTACAAATTCACACTGGTGATGCTGTGACATGAAATCAGTTCTGTGCGATTATCCACAATCAGACGTCTGACGTCTGGACATCAGGACACACTGATTCCCCTGCATCCAGAAACAGAAATTGGACACGCTTACTTAAAGAAACTGTTGATTGGAGTGAGTGTTTGGCTGAGGCGATAAACCAAGTCTTTCAGAGGAGTGCTGCTGGTACCACAGCTCTATTGGCAGGATGGAAGTGCAGAGCTGACTTTACTGACGGAAAGCAGTGCAGCTGGCAGGGAACGTTGAGTCCAGGCTGATGGGGCAGCTGCTGGACCATGAACCTCATTTGTAGATGGAACAATCTGCCAGAGAGTGGAGCTTCAGGTTCTGAGTCTGTATGTAGCCTTGTCTTCAGTAGTGGATTTGTCTCAAGTTGGCGGGTGAGTCCAATCCGAGAAGACGGAGAATGAAGGAAAGTTGAATGATTTATTCCAACAGATGATGTGTGATAGTTACTTTGCCGCTGTTTCTACAGACCTTTCGTGCTGCGCAATAACTCAAAAATGGATATCATGGATCATTTTATAATAATAATGTAACGTAGCGTTTCCGTCACTGACGGCAAGCAAAAGTGCATCCACACACACATCCCCACGCACCTACACACGCACATACACACGCACATACCGCCGGTGGGCCACTAACTGTGGGCGCCCTCACACACATACATTGTTTCACTCCCTTCAGTGTTTGCCGAGTAATAAAAACTTATTACCATTATTTCTCTTCCCCATCGTCTCAGTATTGGACCAAGGGTTTTGTTGTGCTTTCGTTATAAGCATACATTTACACACATGTTGGTTCACTCACCAGTCGCTCACCCTGCTGTCGTTCATTGATAATTTTGACAGGCAAACAGGGGCGTAACTATTTCCCTTGTTAAGTACGACACTTCCGTGTACCGGCAGAGCCATGTAACCAGCGTAATCATGTTTATTAATTTAATGGAGAATTAACTTGTGTGAGACAGGGGTTAAAAAATATTATGTAAATTACATTGAAGCCTGAAGAGCAGCAAATGTGTTACTTGGTGAGAAATAAACTAATATTGTTTTCTGATGTAAGGGAAATGCCCAAGGGGGAGTGGTTATTAGTCTAAAGGGGGCCATATTGGCTCTGGTTGAGCCAGTGTTGATTTGGTTACAGAGAAGGTAACATCTATTGACTGTCTAGTGGGCTATTCTGATTTTATTATTTCCCCTGCCTTGAATTTTAGGTAATTATTTAAGGACTCCATTCAGGGATGGTATGTGATTTTCTTTTTATTATTTTTCTTTAGTATTTTTCGTTGAACCTGTTTTGCATGAATTTATCGACTGTTGTAAATATTTTCACTGTTTGAACTTAGGGAGGCCTGCATAATAAAAACACACCACAACTATGCCAGTGTTTTGGAGATTTTGAGGATTTTTAAAATGGACCCTGCAACAAGTAATAATACACTTTATTTATAAAGCACTTTACATTTGGATCAGTATTAAGTATTTTTTTAAAAGTCTCAGTAGTGTGTGGAGCCCTCATATGGTCAGGGAGGGCATTCAAAAGAAGAGGGGCAGCAGAACAGATTCACCCGTGGTGCTGAGTTTAGTTCAGGGATCCTGATGAAAAGTGCGTTGTAATAATCCAGTCTGGAGGAGACAAACTTGTGGACCAGCTTCACTTAAGGAGAATGAAGAACATAGTTTGGAAATATTTCTGAGATGATGAAAGGAGATCTTGCAGATGTGTTTGATGTGGTGGTGACGGTGTGTGTCCGGGACCTTGCTCTTACAAGGCAAATTAATTATATTCTGTAGGTGAGGTAGGATTTAAACCAGTTTAGGCAGAGATGCTTCTGTGCTGTGGACGGAGCGGAAACCAGGAGTGGATTTTTTCAAAGAGGCTGTTGTATTTGTGGTGGTACTTGAGTCGGGCAGCAACTAGTTTTTCCAGTACTTTGGAGAGGAATGGGAGTTTGGCTATGGAATTTGCAAAAACTTCTGGATTGAGAGAGGGTATTTTGAGGAGTGGTCTGATTATGGCATTTATTAGAGCAGATGGAAAGAAGCCGGCCCGGAGGATTGGTTTATTACAGCGGTGATCAGGGGACTTATGGTATGGGATGTTTGTTTTGACTAGGGCGGTAGGAAAGCGGTCGAGGGCACAGGTGGAGAGTTTCATCATCCTGATGATATCCTCAACCTCTTGCTGTGAGATTTTTTGGAAGCACTTTAGAGGCTGGGAGATCTCAAATTGTGAATAAACAGATATTACACAAACATATCCCTTAGTGCAAGGAATAATTGGATTGGTTTTAGGAAAGGTCGGTTGTAGTTTTTGACACTAGGGGGAGCTATATCTTCAAAGGTTTTTTGACGACTATTGTTGGTCTGATTTAGATAAAATTTTTCGGCCTCTGTAAAGGATAAAAGTAACCTTTCTGGGAGACCGCAGCATAATACAGAGGAGGCCAGCAATGGGGGATTGTACTCAGGTGCTGCAGCGACAGACAAGGGAGGAGTTAGCCGGAGTGTGAAAAAGTAACATAGCCACACGTAACCACGTAACAATGTATATGAATTGACACGAGGTCTATTTTACATTCAAAATATTTTACTGTGTTGTTTCAAAATTAACTCAAAAGGGGGAGGGTTTTTTTGTCATGAAAAAACACTTTTCTCCATTGGTCATATTTAGTCAAACTTTGGTGCATATGAATCAACTCGAGGTGGCCTATTATATTTTATTTACATATTTTAATCACTAGGGGGAGCACTAGGTTTTTTTTACAAAAAACACTGTTTTCCGGGCATAACTCAAAAACTATTTCATGGATCATGTTCACACTTTATAGCCATTTTATAGCCGTATAGACCATTGTATAAAGACAACCCAGAATTTTTTGGAAAGATCAGTTTTATATTTCTGACACAATTGGATCCAAGAGTTTCGGCCATAATTGGTCAAGCGTTGATCTGATTTTGTACAAATTTGGTGCATTTTATAAATCAAATCCATTTTTAACTCTAATAACTCACATTTAAGTCGCTTCAAGGGTTGTTGTTTCTTTTAACTTGTTACTGGTGGTGGCGGCTGATGACTCTGCTGAGGCTGGTAAATGATGAGGCTGACAGATCTGACAGATCGAGGAGGAGATGGGGATGTTGAGGGCACACAAATCAGTAACATCAAAGATGACGCATGGAGAATTGTATTTGAACACAGCAGATCTCCATTGGGCAGCAGGGGAAGTGCTGTAACCACTCCCAGAAACACAGATTGAGAATGAGAGATGACAGGATAGGGAATAAATACACTGCTCAAAAAAGTAATGAGAACATTCTTATCGTTTTTAGCATTGGACTCACAAGGAATGAGGTTAAGGTACTGTCAGAACCTAGAAAGATGCAGAAACGTCTGTGTACCTCCCCATATGATGTTAACCCAATCATGGCAGTATTTGGTTTTCTGATATAGTTGTGACTTCCACAGTAAACAATGCAGCCATTGAGCAAAAATTGTGCTTCATCAGTCATAAGACTTGTTGGAATCGTTCACATTTATAACTGTAGCATCATTAAAATCAACAGAGCGATGTGGAAAAGGGCTGCCCACCCTGAGTCAGTATCTGCCTGTGAAAGGCCTCGTTTGACCTCTTATTTTGAGTTGCTTGAAAGTATTGAACCAGAAAGTTGGCCAATAATCTTTGAGCAAATTTGATTTGATTGAAAAGTTTGGCTTTGACTTTTACAGACAGGCTGCTGAACCAGACTGGACTGCAGGGCAGTTTGACACTCTGAACCACTGATTGGAAATAGAACAGAAGGATAATCTCTCCACTGACTCCAAACAATCAGAGTCCGGGGAGGAAGTAAATATGCTGCGGGATCTTCTTACAAATAATTGATACATTGGACCAAACACCCTATCTTGGTCGGCTCCCAGGTATCTGAATGAAGCTACGCGTTTTATTTCCACATTGTGGATTGTCACTTCTGCTGTGCTAGCTGTTGGTCAGGAGGAACGACTCTGACTTATGATGATTAGCAGAGTTTTTTCCACACCATTCACCCGGCAAGCCAAGATCATGCTGGGGTAATCACTGTCATTCATGAGACATAGTAGGATGGAGTCTTCATAGATGGACTCTGGGTAATGAGGTCAGATGAGCTGATTGAACTTTGTCTCCAACATTAGTGCTGATTGTGAAGGAAAATGTCTTTACCTTTAGCGGCTGTATTCTGTTTGAGAGAGAAGAACCACAGCAGTAAATTAATAATATCTATGTACATATAATTCTATGTATGTATATGTATGTGTGTATATACGTATGTATCTGTGTGTATGTGTATATATGTGTGTATGTATATGTGTGTGTGTATATACGTATGTATCTAAGTGTATGTGTATATATGTGTGTACGTATATGTGTGTGTATATATATGTATGTGTGTGTGTGTGTGTGTGTGTGTATGTATGTGTGTGTATATATGTATGTATGTGTGTATATATGTGTGTGTGTATATGTATATATGTATGTGTATATATGTCTGTGTATATGTGTGTGTATGTGTTTGTATATGTGTTTGTATGTGTGTGTGTGTGTGTCTGTGTGTGTGTGTGTGTGTTTGTATATGTGTGTGTGTATCGGGGGTGGGGGGTATATGTGTGTGTATATATGTATATGTGTGTGTTTGTATGTGTGGGGGCGGGGTATATATGTGTGTATGTGTATAAACACAGGTATGTAGAAGACAGGTCAGCTGTTCATCCTGTGTCACATGGCCTGCATGAAGTGGCAGAACAGGTTGAGTTGACAGAGAACTCCCCATCAGAGAGTTTAATAATGGATGTCAGCATGTTTGGACTTCACATCAGCATTGTCCCTACATTCATGAGCTTTATGAATTTAACTGTATATTTGAATGTGATATAAAGCAGGGTTGTTTCCAGGATCTTTTTCATGGCAGGCGTGTCAGAGCGGGCAGACAGGGTCATGACGATCAGTGGCGACCTAATGGTCTTTGAGATGACTCGTGTCTTTGCTGCAGATTGCTGACGGTGGACTGGAAGACCTGAGTGGACTACACAACGGCTCAAACCTACGTGAGCCGACTCTGAGCAGCGAGAAATGTCGGCCGGTGTCACCATCACGCTGCACTGAGATCAGATTCCTCTGATGTTCAGAGAGACGGACGCCAATGCTTTCAAGCATGTATTGCTGGGGATTCTGTTAAAGGACAAATCATTTTGGAGATTAAACAGAACACTGTCAGTATTTAATCCCTAACCCTTTACCCTAACCTTAACTGTGATGTGAATAGTTTTTAAAATGAGTATATCACTCATGCTAGACACTCTCATTTCACCAAACCTAAGTCATATTTTGTTTTTGTTGTGCATTTTGTTATTTTGAACCTTAAATGCCTTATCTTGAGCTTATTTTGAGTGAAGAAGTAAAAGAGCATATTTGATTAATACACATGTAGTTTTCAGGTCTACTGATCCCGAGTGTAATGACATCATAACCTTTGCAGTGGCTGAAAACTTTTCCCATGTTAAAATATGGTAAGATACAAGTAAAATGTTTGCTTTGTGTATTCAAATTGTGTGATCATTAATTATTCATCAGACCATAATACTATATACAGTTACAGGTGACGTCAGAATGACATTGTTTCTCTGGTTACAATGGATATATGTTTATGGGTGGGACATATGAAACAGGAAGTGAATACTTTGTCCTGAAGTTAATGTTTAGAAATAGAAAAAAATAATGAAAGTCTGAGAGACTTTAACAATGACATGATTGCAATGCCTAGAGGACAGGGTCAGAACATCCCCAGAACTGCAAAGTAGTCTAAGGAAGGAAAACGCGGGTCATGGGCGCAAAATGGCTCACTGATCCATGCTGGAATGAAGGCTGAACCGTATTGTTGGATCCCACAGGGGAGCTAATGTAGCAGAAATTGCTGAAAAAGTGAATGCTGGTTCTTATGGAGCGGTTTCAGAACACACAATGACATCACAGAGATGTTTCGGCAGCCGAAAAGGAGCCTACACAATATTTGGCAGGTGGTTTTAATGTTATGTCTCATTGGTGTAAGATTTCAAACTGGCGCTCTCCCACTACGTGTCATTTGGCATTAATTAATTCTGGCTCATTTAACATTGCCATAAATCCATATATGTGATTTATTTTCTCTCCAATTTACTCAAAGTCCAAAGTAATTAATTGCTATATTAATTCAAACATTGTTGAATTGATTGTCGACTTTTTTCCACCCGTGTCTTAATTTTAATTGACGGACAGGTAAGATTTTCAGGTTTCAACACCCACATGTCGATCACTGCGATCCATACCCACAACAGTCAGACACACACAGGCATAAATAATTCATCAGCACGGACAAGTAAACAAATATTGAAGGAGGAGGAGAAAGAACATCCCCCTAATCTCCGACCAAGACAGGACCAGAGAGAAAGGATCCTACGGACAGACGGACAAGCCTTCCAAATGAGCAAAATATTCAATTAAGATACTGCTGCGTTATCAACAAATGCAAATGGGAGCAGAAATAAAGACTAAAACAGCTAAATGCGATACTTATTATGATACAGCCGCAGTTTGTTTTTTTGGGGGTGCACCCCACTGTTGGGGAATGGAGAAATGACAGGTGGGCGTGGCGAGCGGGAGGACACTCCTCTTTTTATGTATCTTAATTAATGTCTTCCTTTTATTAACGATAATTATCATACACGCAAAAACAAACACGAACAATTGTCACATGAGATTAAAATGACTGGATCCAAATGCCACCAACTCAGTAGTGAAAAACAAAGGAAATGTCAATAAAAAATAGATTTGAATTGAAAACTCAACATCAACAAAAATAGACACGGAGATATAACTTCAGAAACAAAAAAAAGCAACCGCAGAAGATGGCGAGGGTCACATAGAACAAACTGTGAGGACGAGCAGGACGCAGGAGGAAGTCATGATATAGCGGGAGGATATAGCGGAGAGATTACACATGAAGGAGGAAGAGCAGGATATCAACTTAAACACACAAGACTAACCAGACAAATGGGAAACAGGTGTGTGCTGGACACAGGTGACAACATTCAACAATCAAGGAGGAGACACTGGGAAACAGGACTCACGCACACACATCCCTACAGAGACCAGAGGAGGAAGAGGAACACAGAAACTGAGTGAAGGAATTAGGAGGAAAAGGCTCAAAAGAGGAAAGTACAAGGAATTGAAATAGAACTAATCCTCAAAAGAACACAGGAAACAAAACCTTACACTAACAATAATCGAACTACAACATAAGACAGATCAACACAACCGTGAAAGCAAAGGAGCCATTAACACATACGAAACAACACCAGATCCAGGGGACCGGGAGAAAAAATGTAAATGGGAACCATAGTGCAAAAATAATGATTTAACGTCGGCATGTTGGATTCAGTGGAACAATAAACAAACTGCTCTTCCATGCGGCGGTGTTCACAGAAAGGCAGCAGTGGGCTCGACATTACGGATACATTTGTGACATGGACTACAAAGAAAAAAACTGGCCATGCAGCGCCAGCACCGAAAAAGAGAGATGGTTATCAAGCAAAGAACCAGCCCAAGGAAAAATATGATGAGGGTTATCTTGCTCTGGGATTCACGGTGGGGTTGGTTGGGGTAGAAAATATAGCAGGAGGAGGGACAGGATTGTGTTTTGTGTCTTCACAGCTGGCAGCAGACGGCATGAATAAAAAACAAATTAAGAAGACACTGGCAGACGACCGTCTGACGACAGTCCCATCAATTATCCACTGGACGTCCTTCAAAGAGAACTAACAGTTCTGTTTTTTATCTTGATGCTATTTGATGCAAGGGGATTCATTGTTTTTAATATTATTTACTATTCTTATTTATTTGAGGTTATTACATGATTTAGACCTTGATGTTTTTTCAATACATTTCACATTTCACCAAATTTTGTAATCATTTTGTTGGGACAGGTGAGACTTAACGATTCCCTCCCCTCAAAAGTGGGGATTGACAGAAAAAGTTTGAGAACCACTGTGATTATAGGGTATCATTATTTGATTGATTATTCTGAGAAATCACATTTATGACAAACGCAAACAGTACTTGTCATGATAAAAGTGATCTAGCAGAGACTGAGTATACGGAGAAGTATAAATCATTAATAATGCTTCTTATTCTATTGTTTCTTAGTTCTTTGTTGGAGGAAATGACAAAGTTTCTGTAAAGAACTTACTTCACAAACGCTTACATCACCGCTTCAGCCTCAAATAGTTACTTCAGCCAAGATTGTAATTATTGATAATATAAGCAGGTAAGTACTTGTGTATTTATAAGGAGGTCATTATTATAGCTGGTTTGTTTCTCTGTGTCTCTGTGAGCAGAATTACTCTAAAAGTAAATAAACAGGGTTAAAATAAGTTATTTGGCCCAGAAAACAATCCATTACATTTTGGTGGTGATCTGGATCCACAATTTCTTTAAAGGTTTCTGGTTCTTCCCCATCATCAGCCTGATGTAGATCCTAGTAAAGCTCTGTACCTGGAGATGTATAGAATTTCCTACTGTGAGCTAATAAATGATAAAAGTCAGATTGTATCTGAAGCAGTGATCCTTCAGTCCGGTGTCCGGCGTGACGTCTCCTCAGTAGATTGTGAGCTAGAACCTGAAGAAAACCAACATGAAATAAATATTTTTTTTGAGTAACTATCCAAGTAATAACGAAACCTACCAGGTCCCACAGTCTAGAAATAGGTTTTCATGGACCAGGAGTCACACGATGAGTGTCAAATTATCCGGGGGTATGTGTGATGACATCATAGGGAGACTGAGTTACCATAGCTGTCGAAACCAGCAGCTCTCCTCTCTCTTCTCCCGCGTCTGTAGGTGTGTCTGTTGCTGAACTGTGGGGCTGTGACGTCTACTAATTCACCTCGCTCCAACCTCCTCCTCTAATGATCACCTGCTGCCAAACGTCTGACCAGAGCCACCTGATCTCTGCAGACCTGAAGCCCTGACTCTTCTGTATGCTGTGGTAGCAACTAAGGTTGGGAATTTTCATACTGAAATATCATGGCGTATTTTGTGGCATTTTGAAATATGTATTACATTGCATTTAAAAATTCCTATTTTGACAAAAATGCACAGAAAAACTGTATTTAAACGCTATTTAAAATATTTTATTAAGATGATAAAATGATTAAATTTTCAAAAATAGTCCAATTAGGATTTTCGTGCTCCTGTTTAACAAAAGTAGTACAAGAAATACAAGTTTGCTTCCAAGAAAATGAACAGTAAATTGTGAATTTAGTCATCAAAATCACATATATCTTTTTTTGAACACGTTTTGGTGAGTTCTGACCACAATATTGGTAACTGGTAATTTGCACTGGAATTTTTGCTTGACAAATTTCAGGCTTGGCACATTCGCTCCTTATTAATGTCAGAGTCATCCTCCGTAATTCTTACACATGACCTCAGGTCCTCAGGTAATACCAGTCACATGCGAATAGTGCGTAAGCCGGCGAAGGGGAAGGATTTAGGTTCCGTGTTCTGTCCAACAGATGAGCTGTTTTCTTCTTCTTCTCCTTCTTTTTCTTCTTTTGTGATTATTGTTTCACTACCGTCACAGACGTTCGTGGTCCTTACGACTGTGTGACGTTGTTCAGAAGGTTTGGTTAGTTTGACAAAGTGCAGCGTGAAAGCCAACCTAACCAGAGGAAATACAAAAATGTTGCTCCTCTAATTGAACCGAGTCCCCCGGACTATCATGCGTGAAAACGAGCCTAAGCATGTTTTCCGTAAGTTTCCAAATGTACCAATTTTTATGAAACATAAAGAAATACATATTCCCTCCTACTTTGCACCTGTTAAACAGATTTACTGGTTTAACGCACAAACCTAGTAGTTGCATAGAGTCCTGCTCCAGTCTGACATCCGTTTCTGTCTGCTTACCCGTTTGATCCTGATCCTCGTCTCCTCCGCCTCACCGTTTTCCTGCTCCAGTCGAATCCCGGTCTGTTATTTCCAGAAGAAACCAGAACCTTCTTCTCCTCCCCTCTGCCCATTTGCTCTACTTCACTATTTCTGTTAAACTTTTCCTCGTTTCTCCCAGTTCTATATTTTTGTTCCAATTCTCTTGAAAAAGTCTTTTGTGCCCTCTGTGAGCCGTCAACATTTGAGAATTAAGAATAGATCTGGATTCTGGAGCATTATGTAAACAAAAGAGTCAGATTGGCTCATCATTAATAGATCACACACCTTCTAGGGAGGTGAAAAACCGTTCACCGAACCCACCGGGGCAGATGTAAGTCATCATTCACACATTCAGACGATTTCAGACTCATTAATGATTCTTATTGAATCAAGAGTTTTCATTACAGGTTTTACTCCTCAATAAAACTTCAGATCTTTAAGACTTCAGTTTCGTTCTGCAGACTCATTGAAAGCATTTTCAAATCTGGTTTGAACAACCTCATGTGTGATATTTAAAATGATCTTATAATCTTTATTATTGTAAGTAAGGTGTCGTGAACTATAACATCTCCAACTCCAGCAGTCAAAAACTCACATCCATAATAGATCAATAGAGTTGAGCAGACAGCTGTGGATGTGGGTTTCATGTTCCTGTAAAGTCCTCAGGATCCTGTTCTACATCACAGAACTCCCTGCTTTCTGTTGTGTCTGCCTCATTAATACACAAACCACAATTCAGGAAGAGTGCAAAATTCATTATAAGCCCACAGGACCGGCTCTGGGGAGTCGTTGGCAAACCCAATAGCTGGCCTGCTGTCTTGGTTTCAAAATGCTAAGTACTGATTGCACTCTTCTTTGGCTCACTCCGAGAGAAGAATCAATTCAATGCATTAAAACAGACGAAAGGTCATCAGAGGACAAACATGCTTCAAGACAAAACTGAGGATTTTCACAGTGGGAATAATTATAAGACATTGTTTGTAAAACTTTATTATCTATCATTCTTGTCTGTTACACAATACTTAAAAGGCTTTTTCATCTCCACAGGATTGAAGAACAACTGGCGGCCCAATGCCCACATCCAGCCCACCACTGCTATCCTTTCTGCTCAAAAAGATTAACAAACTTTTATTAAACTATATACTCCTAACTTTAGTCACCATCAGAAGAAGCTTGAATGTCAAATCGACTCTGTTGACCAACATCAAACCCCCCCTGCTCCAAGACTGACCACCCTCTGGTGCAAACAGCAACATACTAGCAGACTTAGATAAGATAAGATAAAAATGTAATAGTCGGGAAAGACATTCTTAACAAAACTTTAAAGCACTCAAAGAGTCAGGCCAAGTCAAAACAGTCCCCTATACAATATTGTGATCAGAATCAACTAGATCGTTTTATTTACATAAAAAAATCATACAGATTCGATCATTAGTTTGAATTACCGTCAGTGTCTGAATCTGACGTTTAACTCCAACAAACTCACTCAGATGCCCTGGCTGTTCTCATTCTCTCTGTCCTCATTCTCAAGGATTTTCCACTTCAGCGTCTCTGCTTAGCGCTCACAAACCACAAGGTGAAGAAGTAAGATAAGAGGTAAAGACAAACCAGCTCACCAACAATGATGATAATGAGAGTACTGTGGCACGTACTATTCCAAGTATTATTCCATATGATAATTATATAGTGAAGTAATATTGCACATGATAATAATACAGTAAAGTAATATTCCTCATAATTATACTGTAAGGTAATATTGCACATGATAATTATAAAGTAAAGTAATACTCCTCATAATTATACTGTAAGGTAATATTGCACATGATAATAATACAGTAAAGTAATATTCCTCATGATATTTATACAGTGAAATAAGTTTGCACATGATAATTATAAAGTACAGTCATATTCCACATAATAATTATGCAATAAGGTAATATGCAATAACAATACTGTAAAGGACACAATGAGACAGTGAAAATAATTTTGCACATTTAATTTAAAAGTAAAGAAATAATGCAGACATGCAAGTTTAACCGGGCCAATTATCATGACAGAAATTAAGTTAAAACTAATTCTACCTAGATTCTGTCTGATCTGTAGCTTTTTTTTGATTTGGTTATGTTTGACTTCCAAAGGTCCTCCATTAAAATCCTGTTATTTCTGTTTATTGGTTTATTTTTGTCATGAAATCCAAAAATGTTGGGGATATTATAGTATCATTACACTGGTTTCTCAACCGCTGGCCCGATGTAGTGTTAATTTCATGAATATGAATAGACTCGAGGAAATCTATCTTGTATTTTACTCTGATCATATTTTACTCAATAGGAAATTATTTATATGGAAAACATGAAAGAGTGAAGAGTGGCACTTCCTCCAAGGAGATTCCCTTTCCTGAAGATTCTTCTATCTCATTTACACAGGCAGAAAAAGAAACCTGCCCTCTTAGCAGTCTTTGTAGTTTGCGTTCTCTGAGTGTCCTTCTAGTAACCCCTCTGCTGGTACTGGATCATGGGTGATACTGATAGCTGAGGGGTGACACCTGGAAAAAAAAATCCTGCTGTTTTTTGAGGTGTGTTCATAACAAACATGAGGAGGATTAAATCTCAGAACATTTGGAAGGTTCCTTCATTCCAGTAATCCCTGATTTGCAGGACTTAGTTCTAGAAGAGGAGTCCTTCATTAAGAAAACTGTAAGCCCATGTTCACTGCGTCCGTGATCCACGACTGCAGCGAAGCGACACCGCTAACAGGAAACACACTATTATCTCCCACAGCTGAGGAAACTTTCCTTGAGGAGAGCTAAAGGATTAGCAGAATAATTGGTTCTGTATCAGGTAGAGCAGCCACCAAAGTAATTCTCCCAGCTCCTGACCCAGATGTGAGAATTCAATGAGGGAGGACTGCTGGGACAGTCAGACCAGTGAAAAACTTTCCTTTTTTGGAACTAAAGCAAAGGTAATAGAAAGTAAAAATGTTTAAGTTCTACAAAGAACCCCTTTGCAGCTTTTAATCCTTTTTGTTAAAGACCAGAACCTCAGCCTAAGAATGTTTACAGATAGGTCACCCTGCCTTCTATCATTCAGCACCCTCATACTTCTACGCATTCTCGAATAAACACATTATCCTTCTGTGATGAAGGTGACACACGGAGCAGAAGGGTTTATCTTAAAATTCCTCGTGCATCATCAATCATCAGGACTGCTGACAGGAATCCTCTCTCCGAGGACTCTGTTAATGTGGGATCTGTACTTTAATATAAAAAGGAGAGTTCTGCAGCAGATTTTCGCCGTGATGTGATGTGATGTGTGCATCAGATAATAAAAAGCTGCCCTCTGTGGAATAAATAAATGTTGATGCTGTTGCCCGGCATGAAGGGTGCTATAGGCCTGACTGTTCCAAGTGAATTTCAGAGTCCGAGTGAATAAATAAAGGCAATACATTCCGAACCATCTGTGGTAATCATCCAGATATTGTATTAAATTAAAATTCAAGTCATCATGATGTGTGAGATAGCAGATAGCAAGTTGTTATAAAAACCTCCTCTATATTCATTACACCTGCTGAGGCGAGATCTGCTCTAATCTGTATCTGCTGCATGTGCAGTGGAGAAAATGCTACAAAAATGACTTTTCCAGCATCAATTCATTAAAATGATTAAATGTCTGTGGTTTCAGTTGATGTTCACATCATCAACCAACGGCACAAACAGTCTTCTGAAAGACTCAGATGAACATGAAGAGTGTTGCTGCTTGTACGGCTTTTTCTGCATCGTGAGCCCTTTTGACAACTAGTAGCTAGACTGAATTTTCATTACTGATATTTGCAGGGTCATTTTGACTAGTCAAGGCTCTTATTAAAGACATAATGACATTTTGAGTAACCAAGGCTCTTATTAAAAACATCTATTCTGTCATGTTGAGTAGACAAGGTTCTTATTAAATATATCTATAATACAATTTTGATTAGTCAAGGCTCTTATTATAGATATCTGTAACTTCATTTTGACTTGTCAAGACTCTAAATGTAGATATCTATAATATTGCTTTAACTAGTCAAACTCTAATTACAGATATCTGCAATGTCATTTGGACTGGTCAAAACTCGCTCCGCCTGTCCGCCCTCTGTTAAACATCCAGAACCCCCACTTGCCTCATCCCTCAGCTCTAAGACTTGGCTGCAGCAGTGGGTGTTAAGCAGAGCCTTGGAATTATATGGTGATAATGTCAGTAGATTAAAGTAAAAAACAGACTTTATTCTATTTCATGAGATTTCCTCACCTTCTTAAGCACAACAGCAGCCTCCACTACTCCAACTTTGTTCAACTTGGTTCAAAATGCTGGATCTAGGTACGTGGAATGTCACCTTTCTGGCAGGGAAAGAACCAGAGCATGTGCGGGAGATGGCTCAATGGAGTGGTAACAGCTAGGCTTAGTTGGGCTCTCTTCTACCAAGAGCAGAACCCAGTCCGAGCGCCTCAGTCTTGGAGTTTTCCCCAGAGATCGAGAGGTTTACCTACATGCGACTGAAAGTTGCAGGAGGGAAGGCTTTGTTGTCTGGACTGATGCTCCGAACTACAGTTCAGAGTATCCGACTTTCTTGGAGTCTCTTGATGGTGTCCTAGAAAGGGCTTCATCTGGGGACGCTATAGTTCACCTACATAGTGACTTCAACGGCCATGTTGGCAACAATGGAGAGAACTGGAGGGGCAGGATTGGGAGGTTCTTTGTTATTTGATTTCAGTGCTAGTTATGGGTAGTCCATAACAGACACCATGTTCGAGCATGTTGGCTCATAAGAACCAGGCTACCTTAGGACAAAGATCTATTATGTCTTTGTGGTTGTATCATTGGATCTGTGGGCCTATGTCTAGGACAATCGGTTGAAGATAGGAGCAGAGCTGTCCACTGATCACTACCTTGTGAACTCAAACGAGTCGTGAGGTTGAACTAGGATTCACTGACCGTGTCCATCAGATCTTCAACTTGCATTCTGGAGGAATTTCCGACATATCCTGGGTGAGGTCGTGGGACATGGAATCCAACTGTGCTATGTTCATGTCCTCCAATGTGGAGGCGGCTGCTTGCAGTTGTTCCCGTAAGGTTATTGGTGCCTGTCATTGCAGGAACCTACGAACCCGCTGGTGGACACCATTGGTGAAGGAAGTCTTTAAGCTGAAGGAGAAAGCCATTTGGACTTGGTGAGCCCAGAGGTGTCCTGAAGCAGTAGACAGATACCACAGACTAAAAGTGCTGCTGCAGTTGCTGAAGCAAAAACTCTGGGTGTAGTAGGCGTTTGGGGAGGCCATGGCAAAGTTTTTTGTTTGCCTCAAATAAGTTCTGGCAAACCGACTGACAACTCAGGAAAGAAAAGCAGGGCTTTGATCAGACTGTCTACAGCTGGAGCGGCAAACTGCTGACCCATAGTGAGGGTAACGTTGGTTGGTGGAAAGAATACTTTGAGGAGCTCCTACCACATTCTCTATAGTGGAGACAGATTTGGAAGATTTGGGGGAACGCCCACCCAATTCCCTAGCAGAAGTCACTGAGGTAGATAGGAAGCTACACGGTGTAAGGGACAAGGGGTGGATGAGATCACCCTTAAGTTTCTGATGGCTTTTTGCCTTTGCTGGCATGGTTGACACGCCTATTCAATGTCGTGTGGTGGACAGGAACAGTCCCTGTGGAGTGGCGGACTGGGGGGGGGTCTGACTTTTAAAAAAGGGGGGCCGACGGATGTCAAAGCCTTTCTGGGAAAACTTTCTCCAGGGCTCTGGAAAGGACGCTCAGAAAGATTGTTGAATATCAGTTTTAGGAGGAACAATGCGGAGTCTGTTCATTTCATATATATATATAAATATATATATATAAAATATATATATGTATATATATTATATATATAAAATATATATATATTTTATATATATATATTTTATATATATATATAAAATATATATATATATATATAAAATATATATATAAAATATATATATATATATATATTGGTTTATTTAGGTGGTTTATTATATAATAAACCGCCTTGTGCCAAAAATGCTTCATAGAAAAAAAAGATTTATTCATATTCATTATTGAAAAAAACCTTTCCTTCTTGTTCCAACAGCTCAAGCCTGCTGTGTAGTATGATGTATGAGGTCTGGTACAAGTTTGAAACGCTGAGGCTGGCTGCATATTCATTGGTGGAGTCGTAAATTTTCTATCAGCTCGTTAGAAAAAACACTACAAACATGATTTACGACCTCACAAACAGTCTGAAAACCAATCATGGTCCAATTTCTAGCATGCACAAACACACACACACAAACAGAGTTACGCATACAGCCTGCATCTCTGCGTATGCCTGTACACAGGGAATCGACTTCATAGTGAAATGAAAATTATTTTCGCTTTTATTATTCATGCATCATGTTTAGTAAGGAAGATGACTTGCAGCTTTTTTAAAGAGTTTCTCTACAGTACTGTTATAATGTTTGTGATGTAGCACTTTAAAATGAATCCAGGGCTCCATCTGTATTTATCTCGTCAATCTTTATCTTCGTACCTCTAAATGTTCCCTGTGCAGGTCAATTTTCATTAAGATGATAGAGGTACCAAATTATGGAACATCTTTTCTCATCTGAAAGAAAGTGTTCCTCTGTAAATAAAAGAAAGATCATTTACCTGCTGCTGTCTTTTACCATGAGTCATCGTTTATGTATGCAGCATTCATTTGTCTGCAGTTTAACTTCTGGAAGAGCAGACATTTACCTGCTGTTCACCTGCTTCATAACGGAGAGCAGCCTTTAATCCCTCTTTTTGCTACCATTATTGTGTGTGCCTGAGCGAACACCTCGCTCACCGCTCCTCAGTTTATTCTGCACCATTTTCTGCGTGTATCTTAGCTTTTTCATGCAGAGTATACATCACAATGTGCAGCTTGGTCAGCACAACTCCGAATTGTGTTATAGTTACAATAAAAAAATTTAAAATGTTTTAAACAAAAGACAAAAAAATGGAGAAAAGGATTCTCAAAAGAAACAAAGGGAATCAACTCAATGAGCTCAACCTGTGGTAACTTTCAATGTAAAAATGCAATACTACTATTACTAAGATTTCTACTACTATCCATACCTATGTGTTACCATGGGAACGTGGCAAGTACTTTACACTCCAGGTAGAAACAGTTCAGACTCACACAGGTGCTTCCGTTTAAACTTCAGGCAAACGTTCACATTTCTAGTGACATCATCTAGTTAATAACCTGGGTCAATAAATAACTTTCAATCACATGACACATGCTTACACAAGTATTACACGCATGCATGTCTTACTTAAAATGTCCTTTATATTATTATTATTATTATTATTATTATTATTATTATTATTATTATTATTATTATCATTCATATTACAGTAGGTTACCCTATAAAATTGTTAATGTGTTACATGGTGCATGACTATATATAGCAAACCGACAATGTAGCAACTAAAGAACTTGTATAAAAAAAATTAATTGGCTCCCTAGAACCCCAAAAATCCCAAAATAGCTACATTACACTGTCAGAAAAACCGGAATCTGAAACTACTGAACGTATAATAAGTTCTAAAATCGTTAGAATCGTTTGGTGCCAAACGTTGCTTGTTGTGACGGTGCAGGGGAGGGGGTCATTATAGGATCATTACCGGAGAGGACAGTCCTCAGTTCAGTTCCAGCCGCTTTTGCGTTGCCAGTGCGGGAACTGGACCACGTCAAGGGCATCAAGGGCGATGTCGGCAACCAATCCAACCCTTCTTGAAATGCGGACTAAGGAGTCTAACGCGCGCAATGATTCGGTTTGAAATAGGGTGTTATATTGATGCCACCACCCTGATTGCTGAGCTTGCTGTTTGAACTACGCAATCAACAGATATTCAACTGGGCGCTCAAAATGAGCAGCTCTGCGTTCAGGATTGTGGCACAAATATAACGCCATGGAAAATAAAATCGAGGCCTGGGAAACAGCGACGCTGCTGTGAGGGCTATGAGTGTTCCCGACGATCATGCAACATCAATTTTTCCATTGAAACGTGACCAATGTAGCGATTTGACGCTACAGCAGTTAGATTATATGGGATGCCCCTCTGTAGGCTACTGTATATTCTGATCCTGATCAGGGGAACTTTTCAGCTGTGCGTTAGTCAACATATAGTTCACAATCAACTTAACATGCAGAGTAGCAGGTTTAACTTTCATCGAATGTAAAGGTCAGAGCTCTGTCCACCTTGAGTTGAGACCTGCAGGAGGTTTGTGTCTCTTAAAGGCAGTTTTATTTTTCCCCCTCCACCGTCTCCATGTTCTTGCTCATGTTGAATTGTTTGGTCTCAGTAGAATAAAGAGTTTGGTCTGGACCTGCTATTTCTGGAAAGTGCTTTCAAATAAAGTTGATCTGTTGTTGTTATAAATAAAACTGATTTGACTTAGAGGCATTGTTTAAGATCGACAAGGATGCTAATGCAGCTTTTAATCCTCACTTAGAATTCATTTGTCTGTATTAGTGCATATTTTCTGAAAGCTTTTAAAGGAATGATGAAAGAATGATTTATATGTAGTAGTACCATGAAGAATGAATGGAGGCAGGGCAGCTACAGTAAAAAAAGAGTAACAGTGTAAATACATGCCGAAGAAGTAAAAGGTGATGTGAAAAAAACAAAAACAAATTTTCATCAATCTGTCTGTCCATGAGTGTGTTAGTCTGAACCGGGACCGCAAAAAGTTAGTTCAACGTCAACCATCGAGATGTTCTTCCAGCCAGACCCATCAGACCCATGCACAGATCTGAGTGTCCCATGTTCAGCCCTTTGTGCCCTTGTGTTCTCCTGTCTCATCTGAAAACACACTACCTCCCTGTTTTACCCTTGGCGCTACATGAGATGAGAATCTAACAGTTTGCACATTGGCAATCCATTTCCTCCTTCCAGGTCCGAACCTCTTGACAAACTCATATCATCCTTGATAAGGTGAAGTACATGACTTTGGTTAGTATCTGTTCATTACCCTCTCAGTCTTCCTCTCTGGTGGGATACCCTGTCCAGGGACTTTTTCTTTTCCCTGTTCTGTCGTCGCTCTGAAGTCTAGTTTTAGGTTCCTGAGTTTCTTATTGGATCAACCCTCTTGTCCTTTGGCGCTCCCATGTGATCACATCAGTCATCTCCAGATCTGTGTGAGTTTGTGGAAAGTCTTTAGATGTGAACTTTGGGTTATTATCTGTTTTTATACACTTGATTTTTCCTCAGGCACTCACAACATAAGCTTTCCAGTGGCCTTGGCAGCATCACTCTTTCCTGTCAGCATTAGACATGTTTATTGGTACAATAAACATGTTTGGCCCCTGACGGGGATTATTACTCTGCTGTTTTGTTGCTTTCTCGCTTGTTCCCCCAAACTCTTTATGTGTCTCCTTTTTCCCCCACGTTCTTTCTCCCATCCCCCCAAACCCCTTTTCTGGTCCGGACGCCTCATCGAAATTAATAATGAATAAAATTCAGTTGATGCAGCTGGATGATTATAACAGACTATTGCTTTGCAGACTAAAATATATCTCATTATACCTTTGATTCTGATTGTAAAAATAAGAAAAGGAAAGTATTCTAACATGGAGCAGCATTTCAAAAAACAATTTATGTTCAATATGGCTCTTTTAATATCCCCATAATTTTAATTGAAGGAGAAGTGGATCTGGGTTCTTATGGGTTTTAAAAAAAAAGCAAATCTCAACGTTTTACCGAGATAACCATTACACGATTCATTAAATAGCCTCCATTCGTTATCCGTGACTGCTTGTATCATCCAATGACTGGAATAATGTTTTCTATCCTGCCTTCAAGAGGTGTAGAGTCTGATCCCGGAGAATAATAATTAACTCTCTTTATTGGCTCTTACATTCATATACAGTACAACATGGTGAAATGTATCTCTGCATTAGACCCATTCCTCAGGAGCAGGGGGCAGAACCTGTGAGAAACCCAGGGAGCCGATTGGGGGTAAACTGAATACAACAAGCGCTACAAAAGGAGTGTAGGGATCAAACCATCAACCTTCCCATAAGTGAACGAGCGCTCTTACCTCCTGAGCTGCTATCACCCCAATAACAACAGGTTTGTCTTTTTCCTGTTGGGACAGAATGCTGCAGATAAACCTATTGTACACTTAGATGTTGATAGTGGGATTATTCCTCTGGACCTTTTGAAAAGTGGATTGAAGCTGCTATGAAGGAGAAACCGTCCTGAGGATGGTATTGTTGTATTGCACCGTTGTCAGCATCGTTATCATGTAGTTTATCTCGCAGGCATCAATCAATCTTACTTCATAGGTCAAACGCAGGCTGTACATTTCTAATATCTGCCATCATGCATTGTCACTCTGTGATTCATTCCTTGAATTTTGTTTTAAATGACTTGCTCCTTATCCAATATCATAAACACATCTTTGAAAATGTCTTAAGCCTTTTTATGTATCCTCTGTTTCATGTCTATAGTGTTATATTGTTTTATTATTTTTAACATAGTCTTACAAATCTTATCACGATTTGTCATTTATTTTATTTTGTCACGTTCTTTGTTTGGAAATATGTTGTTTTTGTAATCTTTAGGCACATGTATGTCTTCCATTTACCCACATAACTCCCTAAATAATCACGATGCTTTCCTACCATCTTTGCAGAAGTAAAAACTTTTATCAAATCAGTGAAGGCATGTTTGTTTTTTTCAACATCCTTATCTCTCTTCCGCCTTGTTAGCGCTTCCATCTCTGATATAGGCCAGATTACATTTCATTTGAATCCAAATATAATCAGTGCTTCCCAGTTCTCTTTTTGGTTGAATCTGTTGGCTCTGCTGTTTAGGCTGAGGCTCAGCTTGTCCTCAGTAGCTCAAAGTATGTCAGAGGTCCCAGAGAACCAAGCAGGTCCTCCTGCTAAGAGCTCCAAACCAGCTGAAAGGCCTGAAGGTCTTGTGAGGTATGAAAGCTAAAAACATATTTCGCATTCTATGATAGAACTCGGACAAGGCTGCAAAAACGAAGGTTGCCGAGGCGGAGGCAGTCTGGAGTGTGTAAAATGCAGTGATATTTAGACACGTTAAGGTTGGAAGATGGAGACTTACCATGTCTTATTTAAGAATGTTTGAAGGGAAAAGAAACAAAAGGGAAAGGGATAATGGCACTTTTTTAAGAGGAAATAATTTGCAGATTATGATGTTATTCATAATATTATGATATGATTATGATGCATCACATTCACAGCATCTCAGCCAATACCTTAATAACCATTTTTCCACTGCAGCTCAGCAAACTTCAGATTTGATTTTCCAGCATCAAATTACTTTGCATATCATCTTACTGAGCATTCTAGGGCAAATGTTTGCCTTGAGCTGCGCATTTTAGTGTAGTCTATGTTAAATTAACCTCAAAACACCAATGCATCGACTGTACAGACCTTAGCTTTAGGCTAGTTCTAAAAATATTCACTGACCTTGAGCTTCTTCTGCTCTTACTTTCCCCCTTTTGCTTGTGCAGCTGAGAGAAATGCATTCAGGTAGCAACTGAATAGAAAGCACAAAAAAGAAAGGTTCATTGCTGTCAGAGCAGTGCTTGCTATCAAGTTAAGACTCTATTCAGTCTAACTTAGCTCACTTACCTCTAAATCTCTCTTAACATTGACCAACAACACTTTCTGCATCCTTCTAGACGACTACGAGTCCAGAAACACTGGCACCTTTTTCTTTTAAAGAGGTTTCGCCGAACCGGATGTCAAAAATGATCAAGACGGCTAATGTCTGTCTTGTTATCATGCTGCTAACAAACAAAATGATTTCTGCCCTAGAGCCTTATTGACAGCAATAATTGTCAATAGCGACAACGGGCTGCAGGAGTCAGCGGGTTGTGCCGTGTGAGCACTCATGTCGTGCGTGACAATAGGTCCGTACAGTATGAGTACGCCAATCTTGAGCTCCCACAAACGTTTGATTCGTACAGCGCGAGTTGAAATCAAAAAGCCACGACTCTAAAGTCGTACCGTGTGAGCACAGCTTTAGAGGTGAAATGAGCTCCACGTCAAACGAACAACATCTCTGTACCTGAAACTAGTAAATGGCAGACTGTTGAAACAAATATTTACCGACACTTTCCACACCAGAATGATTTAACTTGAAAATTCCTTTCTTAAGTGACTTCTGTATTTCTTCTTCATGGATTTCCTCAAGAATATGTATCCGCAGTTGAAGGCGTTATAACCTCACTCATTCTAAGAAAAGGTTGAGCTCTGAGATGAAAAAGAACCCTCATAACGGAGAATCTATTGTGTTTCCAAAAGTGCACTTTCACAGACCCTAGACCGAGATTTCTTTTGATTTGTGTTTTATTGTAAAAAAAAGAAATGTCCTTTGCTCTCTAAAAGCTTCATCCTGCTAGAGGCAAAAATAAGTGTCTCTGGGAGAAGCAGGCTTTGTTTCAGGCTGGCAGCTCCTCTGCCCCGGGCCACCAGAAGCTCCATCTCTCTTTGAAACCGTATTCACAGAGGGATGTAAATGTCACTGTGAGGACTGTGTGTGTTACATGTTAATGATGGAGGATAGATCCAGGTGAAGTTTCTTCAGTCGTTGGTGCTTCTGATGTGTACCCGTTTAAGAAACGAGCAAAGAGCCTCAACAGACAGCATAGATATTTAAACTCTCCCCATTATTTCCTTATCAATTTAATTGGCTTTCAGTCCCTTTGCTTCGTTCCACTTGATGAATCACGGACTAATTAGTGCTTTTTTTCACTGAAAAGTTTTGAAGGTAGGTTTTAAAATAACTTTTTCTCCAATAAGGAGGTCATGTATTTTTTGTGTTTTTCCCAAAACCTTCGTAAACATTTTCACAGCACTGGTTCCAGAACTAGATGACTTTAGGTACAGGTTTGAGGAGCTACAGTGTGGGCTGGCAGCTGTGATGAGAAATGGTTGCAGGTGTTGTGTTTCTTGATGGTGGTCCCCGAAGAACAGAATAGGTAGGAGCACAGAGCACAGAGCGAGACACTTCTTATTTCAGCACCATGGACACTCTAACCTTCAGTTTGGAGTTTGTACTTGAGGTCATCACAGACAACACTGAGCCAACATACCATCCATTCTGGACCTACATGTCCCTAAAAAAGGACATGTTGGGTCTGCTGACGAATAACACCCTGAAAACTGAAAAAAAGAGTTCCAACTCTTCCTCTCTGGCCGGTGCTTCAGTCCTCTGCATGCCGAAACAACCACACAGGCAATCACTCCGATGAGGAATTAAACAGTCGCACAGAGTCAATGATACCGAACGGATGAATCGTCCCCATACTGAAAATCTCATAAAATCTCATATATTAATATTATTATAACTGAAATGTCGTGATATTATGGAACCTCGATGCGTCTGCAAGAGGGGATCGTTTGTTTTAACATGATAACTCAAAAACTGTTTCATGGATAACTGTGGAATTTTATACCCACCTGTTCCTCAGTGTGAGGATAAACTTCATTATTTTGGGAAAGGTAAGTTGCCTATTTCTGACACACGGGTGAGCTTTATTCCCAACGTTTTCACTCATAATTTGTATTTACTCCAAATTTGGTGAATATGAATCAAATGAAGTATGTGTTTTATATTAGTACCTCGACTGTTGAGAATTTGATAAATAGTTAATGGTGATAGAGCGTAATTATTGAATTATTTATTATTTTGAATTCTCTGGAACATAATTTTACGAATGGGCACGATAAAATTTAAAGGGACTTAAATTTTATACATCAACCCCAGATGATGAATGAGCATGACAGAACGATGTTACTTTGTGCTGGTCACAATCACGTCCGTGGGTCGGGGTGATGCAGTCGATCAGGCAGTTCTCCTCTCACTGGAGAAAGACAGTGTTCCAAAAGTCAGCTGTAGACTTCTCTCCGGTCGACTCTATCGTTGCTGCCGTATGGAGAAAGGAGTTTGCTGCGCACACACATCTGGTTGGGCAGGAGATGAACCTGGCACCATTTGTCCTTGTTGCAGGATGCAAAAATGGGAACAGGATACTGGTCCCTTTAGTCTAGCGTGTAAAACTAATGTCCAAGGAGAGTTGCAGGCCTCAGTAAACTTCATAAGGAAAGTTGACCTTTTGCAGGCTTAGCAGTCTCATGATGAAAAAGGATTAAAAATTGACTCTTAGGAGCAGGTTAAAACAAAAGTAAAAAAGTTTGCGTGCCGTAATTAAGCTCAGGGTTATGATGCTCAATAAACAATCAGTTCAGAATACGAAGTATAACTGAACAGCGAAAAATCAACGAAAGTCGAAAAGCAAACATCACAGAAAAACAAATGAATAATAACTCGGGAGAGAATAAAGGAAAAAAACTAAGTGAAGAGCTTAAGAGTTTAAGAGGAAGAGACTAAAAAGTGGAAGTGAAGACGCAGAGCTTCTTCACTTCATCCCTTTTTTATACCCGTCTGGGTGTACCAGTAACTTATTTGCATGAAGGGATGAGCAGAATATCTGGTCACTCTTGTATAATGCCAAGTTGTGGACAAAAAGGGGGAGATAAGGATAAAAGACATAATAATAAAACGTTAGGTAGAATACTTTCTCTCACCTTGGCCAAAGAGAAAGAACTCTCATCAGTGAAGACAGTGTGAATATAAATACCATGTATTCATATAACGTGCAAAACAGTAATCAAGACATAATCAAATCCAGCTCAACTGCGATGACATCTGCATTAAGAGAGCATATCTATCAGTGTTGTAGTAGACAGGATAAGCGCATGTGAAAGAATCACTTTATAGCTTTATAGCTGATTCTAAGAATATAGTTTTTACAAAAATTATTATTTAAACAGGATGAGGTAAGAAAGACATATTCACATATTTAAACAGTAGTAAGTCAAAAAAACATCTTCCAAAAATGATGTTTCTATTAATAGGCGGGTTTAAATGGGTCACTTTTCTCCTTTCCGAATTAAACATTTCAGAATTGCAATGTCGGTCGCCTGTTTACATGACTTGTGATCTTTTCCGACCCGGTGTTTACATGCATCTACTCACCTAATTGGAAACGCTTTTGCACATGCGCTGACGATCCCCATTCCCTTTCATATGTTGGTGAAAATGCTTCACCGAGCTTGGTGCCGACCGCAAACAAGTGCCTAGAAGAAGATTATGAGAAAGAGGGTTTGCCCGGAAGTGACTTTTCTCCCATATAACATCCAAAAATGTTAAAATATATCAAAGTTGCAATGAATAAATCAACTTTGATGCAGACCGGTACTGTTTTAAAGTCACCTTATTTAAAATGCGTTGTGGCGCTGAAAATTTAGTGAAGCGTTACGTCACGATGCTGGGCATGCGCAGATACAACTTAAACAGAAAGCTTTCCGATAAAGCATCTACATGCAGCGACTGGCTATCAGAAAGGCTTTCCGAAAGGATTTTTACCACTTCCTTGCAAATGAATAAAATCTTTGCAAGTTTGGCACATCGTCTTTCCCGAATCTAATCAGAATTAGGCTGTCCATGTAAACCCACCTATTGATCACTAGATGACATTTTGGTACTGTAGAACAATCTAAGATGTATAAAATGAAAAACTCAGGTTACTTATCGAACAACTTACGATGAAATGTTTTATATCATTGGAAAGCATATTTAACATAGAGTTCAGCTGTGTAAGCTGTAAAGATAAATGAGCAACAGCTCGATAGTTTTATTGTTGACGAGTCCAAGTAGCACTGTGTTTTCTTAACATTCCAATGTGGGCTGCTAGGTGATAATAAAACAAAAGGGAGGAGTGGTAAGATGTCAGCCATAAGGGTTTCATTTCATCTAATTTCCTGACACCGGGATTCTCAAGTCAGAAAGAAAGTCTCCTTCGTTAATTGATTCGTTCTTAAGTCCGGTGGAGAACAAATGCGGAGTAAACCTGTCACTCTCCTGAGTGAAGGGAAACAGATGTGGAAGTCTACTCGCTACAATATCATGTTTCATTTATCAGTACGTATTTTACTCACTAGAGAGAGTTTAAAAAACAACAACTTTGTAACCGTCGGAACAATTTAGTACAAATTCAGTGCATTGGAATCGCCGCAGGAGATCTGTCTTGTACGTATCATATTTTACTCTACAAATTCCTATTTCACTCACGAGGGGGACTTTTCTCTTTTTTATTTTAAAACCGCTTATCCAGAAATACCTCAAAAACTATTATGTCTATTATTTTCAAACCATATTTCTCAACAACTGATCTGATTTAATCAAAATTAAGTGCATAGGAATTGGCTCTAGGATAATTATTTAGTTTATAAATATTTTACCCCTTCTTTAATATAATAATTCATATTTTGCTCACTTTGGGGCACTTTTTAACCAAAAAGACTGTTCATTCAGGGGTTCATTCAGGTGGATCGTTTCTACAACGAAGGGGATTGGGGACTTTTCCAGAATATATACTAGTTCTAGTTCTCTTTGCACTCTAAGCATTGTCAAAACACAGCAGTAACTCCCCCCTGACTGTTATTAACAGAGCTTATGATTATTCTGTGTCCTTTCCTAGAGCTGATCTACTGAAGCACAAAACAAAATCTCCATCACCACAAAGGATAGCATTCACTACTAAGTTCAACCACGGCCACCATGATCTTCGGGAACATCCGCTTTTTGGATTCAGACGTGCACCGACCATTGGAGATTAAGTAGTTCACACTTTCCACCCTAGTAAACCCACCGGCATTTTGCTTAATATTCAAGGAAACTACAGTTACAGAAACTGCAACCACTGCCAGAACACCAGAAACGTTTTATACTTCAACCACACACAACCAGGTAGAACATTTCCAATTAAACAATTTCTACAATGCAACACAACATCAGTGATCTACATGCTCACATGTCCTGTGGAAAGGCAAAGATTGGACAAACCGAGCGACACACACCTACTGGGACCAACCACTGGTCTCTTCCAAGTTAGACGTGCCTGGAAAACCTTGAAACGGAGGCTCCCTGAGACATTCTGATCAGTTACCTGAACCACCTCAACTGGCTCCTTTCGTCTCAAAGGAGCAACCATGCTATTCCGAGCTGCGGATGTCCAAGTCCCCCTGAAAAGGACTCTTATTTCAACCACTTCTATCCTTCACCTCAATTTTTCAACCCCTTCCCAATGCTCATAACCATATGTGAGGGTTGGTACATAGATCCACTAGTAAATTAAGAGCTTTGCCCTTTGTATATATCAACATTTTTTGCCCGGACTCAACATTCTGCAGACACCTTGTGTCTTTTGGACACCTCAACTGAATTGCACTGGTGTCCAAAACCCTCTGAGAACCTTTGAAAATGAAGGAGTCTATTTCATATGACTGATATAACTAATACACTCTCTTTTGTTTAGTGACCGTAACTCAGGCTGTGTTTGAGGCACACTCTAACTGTAGT
Source organism: Lophius americanus (assembly GCA_037951165.1). Taxonomy (NCBI): domain Eukaryota; kingdom Metazoa; phylum Chordata; class Actinopteri; order Lophiiformes; family Lophiidae; genus Lophius; species Lophius americanus. The sequence continues at coordinate 1,833,995 of JBBDHG010000039.1, read as the reverse complement.
CTTGCTGCAGCGTTGGATTAATGGCTAAAATATAAACATATATTCTTTTCTAATAAGTTGCTGCTCGGAAAGTAACACTGACTGTTGTGCGCCGACCTGCGAGAGAATGTGGCTGATTGCTCCACTATCTGCTGTCCACAGCCTCTCCTCCAGCTCATGAAACCCCTGCAGCGTTTAAAGGCAGCAGTAATGATATATTGATAAATCTGCTGCCTCTGTGTAGTGCCGCTCCACAGCTCCAAGCCGTTATGCATTGCCATTCGCAGTGTTTACCCTGATAAATTTCCTAAAAACCTCAGCAGGCTGTTTCACCAAACCAATCTCCACACAAAGAAGACCGGTCTGAACTTAATATTTCCTGAAAGCAACGTCTCATCTTTTATCCTTCAAACTGCATCTGCTGCGGGGTAATGTTCAGGTTCAATATGCAACCTTTCTCAACAAACAATACAATGTTATTAAGTAATCAACTAAAAACAAAGCCTCCACCTATGGTTGTCCTATAGAAGAGTGTGATCTGTTTTAGTTAATAACTGTGTGAAGCTATAGAGGTGTAGTCAGGTATTGATCTAACACAGCCTCTTTATGTGCATTAATATGAGCTTCTCAGTTCTTAGCTTGGCATGGTATGGAACTTGTATTACGTTGCATCTAAAATGCAGTTTTGTTTTCAATATATAATACATCAGAGGTGCTACGTTACAACAATTTGAAAATGTATGTAGCTTTGGCCTGGTGAAGAGGTCATCAGAGGGTCGCTCAACCTTCCTGGGGGTATTAACATTTATCGACCCTAACAAGATGGGTCGGCCGCAGGTAGCCAAATCACTGCTACTTTCTTCTTCTTTTTGGGTTTTGATCTAATGTCTGATACCTGATCCGTTCCACAATAAACAAGAACTTATTATTCACATGAGGTACACCCGTCACTATCCCCGTTGGCCTTCAGGTGTCAAAAAGATCCAGCATCTGTCAAGTGGATGACATGTAAAAAACAATATTATCATTTGTTCATCATTGTATTAATGTTTTTGCGGTAGCTCTGTCCCTCAGAAACAGCAACTGAGCCTGAAACCTCGCTGTCAAAAAATAAAAAATATGGAGCCCCAGACAGCTGCAGTGTTTGACCGATCTATTCCCGGGAGGAAGGACGGCACAGCAAGCTCTCTCCGTCTCCTTCCCTTCCCTTCCCCTGATTTTTTTCAAAAACACCCGGGTGCATCTCGTGTTGTGCTTGAGGTCTGACGGACCGTTGCTTTTCTTGATCTAAATACTAAGTAGGATCCTCCAGTTGTCCAAACTCGAAACGACGCAACAACTTAAAAACATGAAAAGTCACCGCTGGTGCCACTGTTAAAGGGCTTTATCCAAACCCATATCATTGTTTTCCATCAGATACCCAAAAAAATAGTCGCTTTTTATAATTAAAAAGCGACTAACGTCTGTGATAATACCAACGTGTGGACAACTAATCAACTCGAACAAAAATTTACTGTTGACATCAGCAGGAGAGCTTGCTAACGTAGCTGTTAGCAGCACATTGCATAGATATATACTGGATGATGCGTTCAATTTCCATTCAGTAAGAATCACGTTTGGGCAAAGCAGAATTTTAACGACATCAAGATGTGTTGATTATAAAATCTCTCTCCTCACTAACCAGTGCATCCATGGTAACGCACCCCCCTACCTAAAATAACTACTCACCCCACTGACCTCGACGCGATCCCTCCGTTCTACCCAGTCATACCGCCTCCTCCTTCCCCGGACTAAGCTCAGCACCATGGGTGATCGGGCCTTCTGTTCTGATGCCCCTCGTCTGTGGAATGCCCTCCCTGACCATCTCAGGGCTCCACAGACAACTGACACATTTAAAAAAGGACTTAAAACTTTCCTTTTTAGCAGAACCTATAACTTTAATTAACATTGCTGCTTTTTGGTCAGGCTTTTATATAGTTATTATTTTATTTTTTTTATTGATGCTTTTATCTGCTTTTGCTTTGTAGCACTTTGAGATTTGATCCAAATGTAAAGTGCATTATAAATTAAATGTATTATTATTATTATTATTAAGTTTAACCTTGAAAATTGTAGTGTTTGGCGATAAACTTGAAAAAAAGTTTTTTAAGGAGCAATTTGTAGATGTTTTTTAAAGGCAAAGTCAAATCGATATTAGTGAGGGAATTGTGAAAAATGTTTTTGCTAAAAGATATTACCCCTCTTGGTGTCCCCCTCAACATTTTAACTGTATTTTCAACCATACCAATGTAAAAATATTGAGATTGAGGTATTTGTTCTAAAATAATGTGATATTTGAAATGTCCATATTGCTAACCATAATTCGCTGAATCCTGCAAAGCATCTTCCTTTTTTGGTGAAGGATGTAGCTTCAGGCTGGAGGAGAGGTCATCAGGGGATGACCTAACCTTTACACCTTTACAGAGTGTTTTGACCCTTATCCACCAACACACTCCAATGAACAGGTCTGAGCATATTTGAGATTGAAGCTGGGCTCCGCATTAAGCAAAAATTGATTCATATTTTATTACCAAAACTTGGCTTAATGTTTTGATGTGATATTGTGAGCAATGTGTGCTGTGTGTTGCTTTTTTTAGTTTTTTTTGGGAGAATGATTTAACAATAAAGTGAGAGGTGAGTACTCTGGTATGATATGTTATACTTTTCACTTTTCTTAAATTACAAGACTAGGCCTACGCTGTAACCCCGACAGCAAAGGTTTATCCTCAAAAAAAGAAATTCTCAAAACAAATGCAAAAAGGGTTTTTTGTAAGAAGAAAAACAGTAAATAAGAAAAAAGCTCCTGCTATTGAATAAAATACGACCTGTAAGAGTAAATTATAATATTTACAAGCTAGATCTTCTTGGGTCGATTCATTTGCACCATATTTAGACTAAATGTAACCAACAGCTGAAAAACCATGACCCAAAAACTTTTGGAGATAAAGCTCCCCTTAGTGTTAGAAATAGTCAGAAACTATTCACAAAATCAATCCAGATCTTTCTCACATTTTGTTTTATCTGGGTGAAGAAGTTGGAAAATGATTGGTGCAACAGTTCTTAAGTTAATGTGTTAGCACGAAGGCTCTGCGGTGGCAGCAGACGCGGCGGGAGTGATGATGATTCCATAATATCTCTAACTTCTAGGGGATATAACACTATAAGGATATATATAATACTCAAAAAGACCCATTGTACAGTTGAAGAGGATCATGGGCCCTCTCTTCCCAAATGCTTCTTGAGTGTTCTTGAAAGAGAAGGTGATGGTGCAGGATGGTAGACTCACGCCTGTCCAGACGTTTTCTAGGGTACCGCTTTGCACTGAGACTACCTTTATAAATTCTCCTATTCTGTATTAATTCTTCACAATTAGGGGGTGAGGTCCAGATGTACCTCTCCCCACCAACAATCTCCAGCTCATCCTGGGGTATCCCAAAGAGTTCCCAAGCCAGGTAATATATAGATAATGTATATAATATAATAGCTTTTCCATCATTTCTGTTGGTGTTATTTGATTCAAAGTGTGTATATTTCATGCAAAAGATGTAGCAAACAGGAGCTGGTGTATATAGATGAGAAACAGCGTGAGCATACATCCACAGATTACAATGACCTCTTTCTGCAAAAGATAAATTAATTTCTTCCCTGTTATTCAGATGACTGCTTTCTATCATGGTTTTCTGTCGGGCTTCTTACCACAAAAAGCATATTCATGAAATCTTTCATTGTTCATTTTATGCACACAAACACACACATACAAGCAGTCGGCCAGCCGTCTGAAGTGGAGATGTGAGAATCTGCTGCATGCATCGACTGATGTTTAGCCATGATGGACATTGGCATGGCCACCCTGCCAGCACCCATGAAGTACCAGCAGAGGAGAGAGGCTGGAGCTGGACTGGGTAATCTCCCCATCAAGACCAAGAGCAGCTTTGCTTCAACACCAAAAGCCCAATGCTGTTTTCTATCCCCTACTCAGTCAAATCATTTTAAAATATCTCTTTCACAGTGAGGTAATTTCCGCTTAAAGTTAAATTAAGACAATAAAGATCAGAGGTTCATTAAGAAGAGATTGTTTGTTTACTGCAAGGCGGTTTACAGTTTCAGGCGAAGCATTGCCGAGAGGACAATCTTAGCCAATGTGATGCTGCGGTATTGATTCAACATCTGAGAATAAATCCAGTGGCGTGTGAGGAACACATACAAAGAAAAGCTAAAGAAGGATGATAGCGCTTTTACAGCAGGAGTCAGCATTCACACAAACATTCATACAGTGATGATAGAGGTTGCCATGCAGGGAACCACATGTTGATCAGGAGCAGTAACCATTCATGCCATCACTCACACACCAATGGAACAGCCATTAGGAGCAACTTGGGGTTTAGTATCTTGCTCAAAGACACGTTGACTCTTTGTGGACCGCAGTGGTGTGGGATTGAGCCGCTGACCTTTATATAAGTGGACAACCACTCTACCAACTGAGCCACCATCGCCCCAGTGATATGCATATATGCATTCATCTATCTATTTCCTGTAACCACTTACTCGGAACAGGGTCCCTTACGGCCTGGAGCTTTTCCCTGCTGGAATTGCTGAGAGGACATGTCAACTTCACCACAAGCCAACACACACAGATTAACATCCAGTCATGCTCAAATTCAACCCTACATCTAATTCAGAATCACCATTTTGCCAGTGTTACACTAGAATATTCATTTCATGAATCGTTTTATAACAATTTATTGATTTTTATTTAAATGTCCGACGAAATTGAAAAGAACTCGGGACAGATGTTTCACTGAATAGAAATGTCATTAAAATGATCTTAATCATTACTTTTCAGACTCATTAAATGAGTGGGCATGTTTATTTTCACAATGTTTAAAATTGTTTTGTTATTATGTAAAATAAAGAGCAAAATAAAGAGCATTTATAAAACAAGATCAAGTCATACTATTTTATGTTGGTTAGGGTCTTATCATGCAAAACAAATTCTACCAGTCAAAAGTTTGCACATGCCTTCTCATTCAAGTGTTTTTCTTTGTTTTTATTACTTTCTAGATTGTAGATTATTATTGAAGACATCAAAACTATGAAAAAACACATATAGAATTATGTTTATCTTCTTTATTTAAAATTGTTTTAAAGTGGTCACTTTTTGTGTTGATGACTGCATTGCACACTTTCTTGGCATTCTCACGTCAGATTCCTGAGGTAGTCTCCTAGGCCGGGTTTCAATTACCAGAAACCCGACTTTACCTTGTAAAGAGTTCAATTGTGGATTTTCTCGCCTCCTTAATGAGGTTGACACCATGAGGACCAACTGCTCCTCAGATTAGAGCACACATAAATGCTTCACAGAGTTCAAGTAGCAGACACATCTCAACAATTATCTGTCTCCTCCTGTTCAGAGGAGACAGATAATTAATCAGACCTTCATGGTCGAATTACTGCAGAGAAGCCCTCCTGAGGAAGAACAAGAAGAAGAAGAGAATTGCTTGGGCAAATAAACTAGAGGAATGGATATTAGACCAGTGGAAATCTGTACTTCGGTCTGATGGGTCCAAATTTAAGGTTTTTTTGTTTTTGAGAAGCAGAAAAGGTGGGGGGGATGGTTTCTACATATGTGGTTCCCACGTGAAGTGTGGAACCCCCTGACCTTTCATGCAAATAACATCTGTGTTTTTGGTCCAGCCCAACTAATGGTCCGTGTGGACACCCAGGTATCTGCAAACCTCCACAATCTCCCCTTCAGTTGCTCTGATGCTGAATGGGCTCAGGGTGGACCTCTGCTTCCTAAGGCTCTCACCAACTCCTCCATTAAGTTGGAGGTGGTTTCAGCCAAGCCAATCCACAAACCTGTCCACCACACTCCCGTCCCCAGCCTTCTGACCCGTGCTGATGAAGCCCATAATGGCTGAGTCGTCTTAGAACTGCAGGTGGCAGGACTGAGAGCAGCATTGGAAGTCGAGGTGTAGAGGGTGAACAGGAAGGCAATCAGGACCGTCCCAAGGGGTGCCCTAGTGTTGCTCTCTATAGGATCCAAAACTGTCCACAGCCTCAAACATTATGGTCGGCCTGTGAGGTAGTTGGTAGTCCAGGCCACTAGTGGAGCATTTACCTGCATGTCCAAGAGATCACGGTTGAACAGGGCAGGTCGAATGGTGTTAAAAGCCCTGGGGAAGTCGAGAAACATGACTCTAACCATGTTCGTCTGCTTCTTCAAGGTATGAATAATCACCGAGCAGCAGGTTGATAATGGCATCCTCAACTCTGATATGGGGCTGGTAGGCGAACTCCAGAGGGTCTAGTGAGGGCTCCCCGACTTGACAGAGGAGCTTCAGGACGAGCCTCTCCAGTGACCTGGTCTGTAGTCACTCTGTGTGCATTGATGTATCCTCTTGGATACAGGAACCAAACATGATGTTTTCCACAGTGCAGGGACCATTTTCATGCTCAGGCTCAGGTTGAATATATGCTGGAAAACTGCAAACAGCTGAGATGCACAGCCTTTCAGCTCCCTGGGACTGAGACCGTCAGGGCCCCCAGCCTTCCCGTGGCCTAGATGACTGAACTATCTTCTTACATCCTATTATAATATAATAGATAGATAATAAACCCTGGCATATTTCGGGCCTTCTGTTCTGCTGCCCCTCGTCTGTGGAATGCACTCCCTGACCATCTCAGGGCTCCACAGACGACTGACACATTTAAAAAGGACTTAAAACTTTCCTTTTTAGCAGAACCTATAACTGTAATTAACATTAATGCTTTTGGCCATGTTTTTATATAGTTATTATTTTATTTTTTATTGATGCTTTTATCTGCTTTTGCTTTGTAGCACTTTGAGATTTGATCCAAATGTAAAGTGCATTATAAATTAAATGTATTATTATTATTATTATTATATTTTAACAGCTCATTTTGTTGTATGTAAAAATGAAGATTAAAAATATGTCAAATGGCAACATTAAGGGAAAATCAAGATACAGTGAATACGATATTATATTGTAATATATTATAATATTGTTTATGATTTTACTATCAGAATATGTTGAAAACAAAATTTACAGTGAAAACAAAAACGTTTGATAAAAAAACAGAACAGTAACTGAAAAATACTGCAATGTCACGAGTAAGTAAGTACCACTAAGGTATCATTCTGTCTTTATTGCAGATTTTACTGGTATGTACACTAAATTTACATTATAAAATCTTTAACAATTAAATATGTAGATCACTTCATTTCTACAGAAAGGAGAGATTAGAAATAATATATATTTCTGAAATACTGTTAATTTCAAGGTAATTTTGTTAATTTACTGTCGTTTTTCAACTCATTTTTTTTAAAATGTGCTCATAAGGAGGTTTATAATATATCTTTTTTTCTGCGGTAATTAACTGCAATGTCTTGTACTTAATATATTTCTATGGTGAAATTCTGGTAACTTCAGCTGATGGTAATTTACCGTCAATCATATGGATTTGTTTTTCAGTGTAGATATGACCATTTTACCTATTTTTTATTTGATGAGGATCAGACTGGATATGATTCATGAAGATCTCTATCAGCTTGTACGCATAAACTCCCATCAAACAACAAGAGCCCAGTTTTATTGTTGCTGCTTTATTGAGCATTAATTGTGGAAGAAAAGATTTCCACTTGTTGCCTGGTTACTGCTGCCTCAGCGATAATGAGATTCAATTCCACCACCACTGCCTTCCCACATTAACGGTATTCCTTTCAGAAAAATACCATCGTCACTCCGCTTAACATTTCAAACAGTTACCACACATGGAAGCCTTTAAGAAATCAAACCTGCTCTTAATGAATTTTCTTAATTTGCTGGCTCGGCCCATTTAACCACAAGAAAGGACGGCTCCTTTCGCGGTAGAGGAGTCCAGGATCGAGTTTACTCAATCATCTCCCTCCATGTGAGGGGCTTTGTGGGGGAATATCAAGATGTCCTCAGGCGTGTTGAAGGGAAGCAGGCAACTGGCAGCACCTATGGTCATTATCATATAAGGCAGAAGATGTATTGGCTTTGCTCTCCTGCTCTGGATTTTACTGCTTATGAGGCTCCATTAAATATGCAAGAATCATTACCGTGATTTACAGATGAGTTCCTCTCTATGAATCTTTAATACGACTTTCCAGTGGACTAAATATAAAATTCTTCTGCTAATCGCTATGAAAAACATGCTGCTGAAATCAGAAAGCTGTAACCTTGATGTCCCTCCACACATACACACATCATCAAACATTTAAGAACATATCACATATTTTTGCCCACTCAGGTACCAACTTTAGATTTGTTTCCAGTCATTGGTCCATCCTACAAATGATAAAGACTATTGGACATCTGAAGTTATTTTTAATTAAAGAGGCACCGAAAGTTTCTCTCCGCTTTCATTATCTATTATTATGTAATTGAAGCCAGTGTCGTTCAAGGCTGTATGGTGGGGGAATATAAAACTCATCTCTGATGCCTCCAAGAATGGTGACCTCGGGCAAACATGCACTGCAGAAAACCGAAAGCGTCTTGGCTAACTTCAGGCACAACCACATTGAGTCAAGGATGGAGTAAAATGTCTATTTCTACGGGCATCTGTAGGGAGAAAAAAAACCCAACAAAAATATCACAAACAGAGGATTGCGAGTCAACAGTTCAACTTCTAGTGCACCAGGAGTTTATAACTTTATAACCAAGAGTACTTGGTAATTAATCCTTTTTTGCTGTTTTTGAATAGATTTCTGATTGGATGGCTCTCACTGAAGAGATCAGACCGTCTCTTTACCCACTTAAAAACATATTTTTATGTGTGAGCCTTTACTGGGGATTAAATCTAAATAAATTTATAAATAAAAAGTAATAAATAAACCTTTGATATCCATTCCATGTTTTATTGATTGTATATTTTATCATTTAATAATGTTTATTCCGAGCTCAGTGTGAGGGTGAGAAGGAAAGGAGTGCTTTGAAGAACTGGTGAATATAGAAAAGTAGAGAGAAGGCTGAACAATGTCATAATCTGTAGTTTTTTCAGAGCAAAAACTACAAGATAATGCTTTGGTTGCAGGTTTTGACTTTGTTTCTAAACCTTCATGGTTCATTTAGGATGGTTCCCCATCTCCTCTTTCTGTCAGAGCAGCACACTTATCCTCGGCACAGCTACGTCAGCATGCAACGCTTCTTCAGCAGCATAAAGTTGTTCTCACCAGAATGGCTTTTGTAGAAAACTTTTTTTGTGGTTTAGTCTTTCGTTAACATGACAATGTTGTCTTGGGCACTCAATAATTTCTAAAAAAGTTCCAGTAATATATTGAAACTGTCACCATTACTATTGTCACATCTATTTGCGAAAGTGTCTGGTTGCTACCATCATCTTCCAGGTAGACCTACTGGAGATGATGGTTAAAAAAAAAGAAAAGGATTCCTGCTTAATGGGGCGGCTGTAGCTCTGTTGGTGGAGCGGCCTTGACCCTAATTTGCTCCCCCTGATGGTTCACAGGAGCTGCCCTCTTCTCATAATGGGGGGGAGAGGTGTTGTCCAGGATGGATGTCAGCTAGTTTAAATCTCTTACGCATCTCCCCCACAGGATCCAGAGGACAGACCAGCCAGCTTAGTATCTTCCTGTCCCTCTCTTCCTCCACCCCAGCAGCCCATAGCTTAGAAGGTTGCAGATGCTACCACAATGTCACAGAAGGGCTTTAACAGAGTCCTGCACAGTTCGAAGGACCTCTGTCTCCTCAGCATGTGGAGACAACCTTGGTCCATCTTGTACAGGTCATCTGTTTTGTCCGACCAGTCCAGTTTATTGTGGTGGATAACCACAAGGTATCTGTGAGAGTTCACCTGTTCAATGTCAAAACCCTGTATGTTCCCCGGTGGGTTTAGGTAGGCCCTCCTGTGGAGGTCAATCACCAGTTCCTATGTTTGAGTTCATCCCAAAGTGGTTGACCCCATCGGAGATCTTCTGGAGACGGCAGTGAGCTGCGTCGTGTCTGAAGTCAGAAATATTAAGTATTAACAGTAAAGGGGAGAGCACTGTCCCCTCTGGAGCTCCCGGGTGCAGGTCACCCCGTCAAACACCCAGTCCCTCAGACTCATGTACTGTGGTCTGTCAGTGAGGTGGTCCTGAGATAAAATGACTTTAACTCACACTTGCTTGAAGCATCAGAACAGTATCTTGAAACCCTTCAATAGCCACACCAAGAACAAAAATTTTGAAAAATAATTTATTTGCATATTTAATTCCTTTGCCACATATAATTCTTTAATATCTTCGATCTCTAAAAAAGAATTGTTTCGTCAAGCAGGTTTTAAACAGTAGAATAACAAATCTGACAAATTATAAATGATGTCATGATGGAATTCTGTTTAGTAAGTCCTACCATGCTTTAAAATGCTAAAAGATCTTACTTATCAAATAGGACTTTTTCAAGAGACATAGTTCATGCCTCCTCCTCGGTGGCCCTTTTGACCCATGGTGTTCCTCAGGGCACCATCGTTGGCCCTTTACTCCTTAGCATATACAAGCTGCCACTTGGTCATATTATACAGGTTCATTCAAGTGGCATTCATGTGACTCAGCAACTTTAATGACATGCTAATGCATGTACGCAACACAACTCTCCAGCCACAATCTTCCTAATGTGTAAAAATAAGCCCCTGATTTGGAGGATCAGAGCTGACCACAGCAATGATTCTCAACACTCATCCGTGTGTTCGACTAATCTTCTTATTTCACTGCCAGTCAGATTACCTGACTGCTGATATATTGAAACGTGTGTTTTTTTCCTCTCCTCCCACCCTGAAGCGCTCGCTCCTCTTGTGAGTGTGTCCAGGCTGGAGTTGCACACAGAAATAATTTTGCTGCAGCTGCAGGGATTCTTCTTATACCCAACAGGAATAATTCACTACACAAACATGTTCCGCTCTCTCTGTCATCTGCTAGAAGCTTTGTTTGCTCAACATTTCTGTTGAGACTCATAATGCATAACAATTATACAGATCTCCAAAATCAAACAAGTTTGAATCATCTCTGGTGACTTTAACTGTATTCAACATTACAGCTTATTGGTAATAAAAACCCTCAACAGCTCTAGCTCAGTATGAATTTAATGTAAGAGTAAGAATATAGTCGTTGTAGCACCCTTCGAGGAAAAGGTTAATTGGGTTGCCAACTACGCACATGGCTCAACTTTTTGTTCTAATCAAAGCTATAAAATGGTAAATTAAATTTCGATTATAAGGCTAAATTACAAGTCCAGCACAAAAAGGCCACTTTACCATAACTCTGAAGACCTTAGTCTCTCATCAGCGATTTCCAGATGGAAAGTCCACGCTGATATTTATCCTTGGTTTCTGCTACCATAATTTTGTTATGCTTCTTCCTGAAGGAAGAAGGAGTAAATTTCATGTCCCGTCGCTTTATCTTGTGCTAAATTATCAGTATGATCCTCCGTTTGGTTGTAAAAATTCACTATTTTCTCAAAAAACAGGAGTTGTTCAGAGGGAACATGTTGGTTGACCTCTTCTTCCTCCTTCTCATGTGAGCACTAAGTGGTTCTCCTTGCCCCAATATCATGACCAGTTTGTCTTTCCTTGGCTCTGAAGAAGACGCTGCAGAAAAACATTACATGTAAAAAAGGGTTTTCAACACGTTACAACAACTCTCGCCTACATCCGCTTGACACTTCCAAAATAAAAGTACCTCCAGTACTGTTCAACCACAGGAACGTAACCGTAATAAGAGCAGTTAGCCATTGAACTCTGTTACATACCTCCCCTCCACTGAAAAGAAACGTCCTCGTTTCCAAACAACAACAGAATAAACGATAACAGTATCTGACAGAAACGTCAAATAAACAGATAACACAGCACCATATGAACCCCATAATCTGGCATTGAATGTATCAAAGTGAAAAACACCCACACCTAGAGAAAAAAAAGTGCAGAATGTGACACTAGCATTAATTTGCCTCCATAAAACAAATTCACACAAAAAACACACATATATACCATTTCAATTTACCCCTACTTTCCGAACAAGCCTCTTAACGATTTGTCGAGAGCGAGCTATCGTCTGTGGTAGCTCAAAGGTGCCCACGTCCTCAACAGTCCATGGGCCCTAAGTAAGCAACGGCTTATTCCCTCCACCATCCATCTCAAACTTTCCCAGGGGCAAGGGAGCATGAAAAGGGGAGGTGGGGAGGTCACCAGAAGAAGCATCAGTCAACAGTGCAAGTGTATAAGGTTTCAGTCTATCATAATAGAAAACCTGCTCTTGTCCAACAGACTCCTTGGGATAACTGATACGATAGGTAAGTCCATGTTCCCCCTGGGAGCCCAAAACCTCCAGGATCTGGAAGGGCCCCTTCCAGTGAGGAGCAAGTTTCATATGGTCTTCTGTAGGATTATGTAGCCATACTAGATTTCCTACTGCATACGGCTGATGACGGGCTGCTCCATCGTAGTACAACTTCTGCTTCTCGTGGGCAATAACGGCTACCCGTCTGCCACCGACAAAAGCAGTCCCCAACCTCCCCACCAGAGAGGCCACAAAGTCAGCATGAAAAAAGGACAAGCTCCATCTGACATGGCACCGACACATAATAATAATAATAATACATTTAATTTATAATGCACTTTACATTTGGATCAAATCTCATAGTGCTACAAAGTAAAAGCAGATAAAAGCATCAATAAAAAATAAAATAATAACTATATAAAAGCCTGACCAAAAAGCAGCAATGTTAATTAAGGTTATAGGTTTTGCTGAAAAGGAAAGTTTTAAGTCCTTTTTTAAATGTGTCAGTCGTCTGTGGAGCCCTGAGATGGTCAGGGAGGGCTTTCCACAGACGAGGGGCAGCAGAACAGAAGGCCCGATCACCCATGGTGCTGAGCTTAGTCCGGGGAAGGAGGAGGCGGTATGAGTGGGTAGAATGGAGGGATCGTGTTGAGGTAAGTGGGCCATTTCCAGGACTGGTTTTGATGATGTTGGAGTAGAACAGTGACCGAGCCTCTCTAAGGGACTTTCAGTAGGCCTTTTGGTGTTCCCGAACGGCTAGCTTGTGGACAGTGAGACCTGAAGCCTTGTAGCGCTGCTCAAAGACACGCCCAGCTGTCTTCATTTCCCGTAGCTCGCTGGTGAACCAGGGGGCTGAGCGGGAGAAGGTGACTGTTCTAGTTTTTACAGGGGCGTGACGATCCAGGATGCTACTCAGGGATTTATTGTAGAAATCTACTGAGTCATTTGCTGATACAAAGTTGGCAGAAAGAAGATGCTGGAGGTCGGCTCTCATGGTTTCTGGGTTGATGTTTTTCAAATTCCTATAGTAGATTTGACGTTTGGGCTTAGTGAGGGGGGACACAAGCGACAATTCCATGGAGACGGCCTTGTGGTTGGACACACCCAGATCGTACACAAGAAGATTGCTGAGAGGAGCAGAGTCAGTGATGACAAGATCCAGAGTGTGCCCCATGGTGCGGGTGGGGACATAGACAAGTTGCCTGAGATTGGACAGACAGACCACCACCACGACCAGTGCTGCGGGCTTTCTGGAGGTAACAGTAACCGGCGGGACAGGTCTCATTCAGGACAGAAAAATCATCTGGTTGTTGCCAGGTTTCTGTAAGGCACATCACGTCCAGATATTTCTCCAGGATGTGGTCATGTATGAGGCATGATTTGTTTTTGAGAGATTGTGAATTAAAGAGTTCGATTTTAATACTAGATGGAGCAGGGAGTCTCTGTATTGGCCGAAGAAGACTGAAATCCACTCCACGTTTTCTAACCCGCACAGTGGATGATTTTATCGAGGAAAGTCCATTGACAGTAATGGGAAAAGCTGCAGCATTCTGATGACGCGTCTGAGACGTGATAGTGCGCACGTCAGAGCAAAAGGACGGAATGGAGTTATCTGAGCGGGAGCGGGAGTAAACAAACTTAGAACGGCAACTTCTGTGAATGTAACGGGGCGGGCGAAGGAATCCAAGTTGTATAATAACCGATATGCATAACCGAGTGTTGTAATTGTTGAATTTCATCAGTTGGGTGACAGAATAATTCTTCATCATGCCAGTCATGGAGACTAGCCCTTTATTAGCCGTTAGCCATGGACGAGACGCACAGAGGACGTTAGTGGCCGTTATTTTCATGGAAATGATGCTGGGAAAAAAGCTATCAAACACAGAAAGTGATCAACACTTTTTTGGTGAAAGTGTCACGGGGGCAGTGATGAACAAGACGGATAAACAAACTGACATCAATGATGAACAAACAGAAACGGACATAAACGATGAAACAAACAGACACAGAAGTCTTTGGGTGATGGTACACTTGCAGCAACAGGAAGGCGGACCGTCACCAGACTCGGTAGAATTCTTACAAATACAAATACAAATACAGAATAACATATACAAATATGGATATATATCCAAAAGGTTTGCCGTTGACCAACAATAAAAGGTATACTTGTCGGTTAATAGTATTGCAGGCTGTAGAACTCTGATGGAAAAGCGGCGAACAGACAACGCCAGCGTCCTCTCCCTTCAGCGTCCAGACTGTAATGATGAAACATCCACTGGAAAACTTGCCTCCCAGCCACGATTAAGATTGTAAGGGGTGTAGTTGGTGGAGGAATGTACTGAGGTGTTGTAGGCAAAAAACACCTGCCTCAGATAGTCATCCCACTCAACCCCACAGTCAAGCAAAGATTTAGCCAGATGGTTAATGAGAGTCCAGTTGAATTGTTCAACCATGCCATCTGATTTAGCATTATAAGGTGCGCTGCGTATTTTCTTAATACCCAGGAGTTGACATAGTCTATGAACAATCTCACTTTCAAATTGTCACCCCTGATCATTGTGCACCACTTCGGGAATGCCATGCACCAGCACAGAGTTCTCAAATGAATACGGTGCTACTGACTGGGCTGTCTGATTAGGAATTACTTATAGGTTTACAAACTTGGGTAAGTACTCTTCAACCACTAACACATATCTTTGACCATAGAAGTCCAATAACAGGTCTGCCTCGCTCGTTCACACACGCGTTCGGCAGAGAAATATGCCACTGCAGCACCCCCATGAGGGTGTACATCAGGAAGGGAACAACCACCTGACACGGTTCATCCCATCATAAGGTAGTGCACCCCGTTCGGCGTTTTTACTACTTACAACAGTGATACCGGGATTATTAGTCCATTACTTCCGAAGCCACCGGGAGCTACCCATCTTTCGCACCCGTGGTGGCCGAGAACCATTCTCCACTATCCAATTTAGCCAATATCTGGGTCAGCCTGCTGTAATTCCTCGATGCCCGTCCCATCATGAGAAAGAGTATGCATAAAAGAGAGGTCACCTGACTTAGTTTATTTCCGCACCCTGACCCTTAATGTAGAGTTCCGATTCTTTCAGGTTTCCAGCGGGTATCACAGACCGCCGTCTGTCCGTGTGGGGAACACGCCATTTGAGCTGACATCATTCAATTGTGAGGTAACAGCCGGCATGCTCGGCTTGGGATACCTCGGGCGCCGTGAGAGAGCATCCGCATTGGTATGTCGCTGACCATCCTTATGTCATATAATCCAGTTAGAAGGATCCAGTTCCAAGAGCCATCTCAACCTGCGCCCTTTAGGATCCTTATCAATAGATAAGTCTTGCATGCCAAATAGAGGCTTGTGATCCGTTATGACAGTGAAGGCGGCTGACCCCACACAATGTCTGAATTGACGTACAGCCCACACAATGGCCCGCAGTTCTCGATCAAAAGTGGACGGAGACTCCGTCAGTGGCAGTCAGCGAGTGGCTGGCATACACCACCACTTTCTCCAGTCCTTCTTTATCCTGGGCAAAAATACCCCCCACTGCTTCTATGGAGACATCTGTGTACACTTTAAAAGGGTTGCTGAAGTTAGGCATGGTGACAACTGGGGCAGTTGAGACCACCCCTTTCAGATACTCAAAGGCTGCTTGCCATTCAGTTGAACATTGAAAGGGTGTATCCTTGCATGTCAGTCGGTGTACAGGAGCTGCATGTTGTGCGAAGCCCTTCACAAATCTTTTCTAGTATGAACAGAGGCCCGCAAATGCTCTCACTTCAGTGAGTTTTTGTGTTGTGGGCCAATGTCTGATCCTGTCGGTGTTTCAAGGGTCTTGCTGTGGACCATGGTGCGAAAGGACATAAAGGAAAAAAACATGATCTCGTGCCAGTTGAAACTTCCTGGGGTTTAGTTTGATGCCTGCATCATATATCCTGGAGAAAACCTCACGCAAGCTGGTGAGATGATCCTCAAAAATGGGGCTGTATGTGAGGACATCAGAATGGTACACCATACACGCCTGCCATGGCAAGCCCTTGAAAAATCAGTTCCATCATGCGCTGAAATGTTGCATGTGAGTTAGTGAGACCCATCGGCATGGAGCGCCACTGATAGAGGCCCCTGTGTGTTGTGAAGGTTTTTCTCTCCCTGTCAGCCTCAGCAACTTCAACCTGCCAATAGCTATTTGAAAAATCCAAGGTGCTGAACAATCGGGAGCAAGCTAGCGCATCGAAAGTCGCAACATCAACTACATCTCTTCTCCCGACCGGTTAGCTGGGTCTTCGCTCCTGGGGGAAAGGAAACGCACTCTCCGACGTCTCTGTTTCATCATATGATGGGCACCTTGCAGTTTAAGAGCCCCGCCAATTTGGAGAGTTGCTTCGGGTCTCAAAGAGCGCTCTGCATCCCTCTTCGCCAGGGAGAATATATATCTGATCCCTGC
This sequence comes from Lophius americanus, assembly GCA_037951165.1. Lineage (NCBI taxonomy): Eukaryota > Metazoa > Chordata > Actinopteri > Lophiiformes > Lophiidae > Lophius > Lophius americanus. The sequence continues at coordinate 1,817,204 of JBBDHG010000039.1, read as the reverse complement.
TTACACCAGCCACGGCCAATTGAATGTGCTCTCGGCTGATTCCAGGGCCGGCGTGAATGGCAACCCTGCTCTCCACAAACACACTGACACTGACTTCAAGGCACTGAGGAAGACGCCTTCCAACCGTCTTTGCAGCTGCCGAATTTGAGCCTGTTATTGTCCTATGTCATTTCCCTTATCTCTATACTCAGTTCGTTCAAGTCCTCCGTAAGTCTTTTCACTGCTCTATATTGGCCGCCTCCGTCAGATATGGAATATACTGTTGCTGCTGCACCTCCTACAGTGGGAGGCTGGCAAACATGCTTGTTGGCATAGTCCATCTTTAAGTATCTCTGGCCATCACGAATCGGCCAGCAATAGCCAAGGCCTCTTCCAAGTCTGTGACCCCCTGCTAATGACATTTAACTCTGAGTTGAGTCCAGCCAGGAATCTGCAAAAACTCTCCTCTTTCTGGGCAATATCACGGGACGCGGCAAGATCAATTTGTACTGTCTTTTTCTTAATCTTCTTATTCCCTTTATCCATGGTCATAATTTTGTTGGCTCCGATTGTACAACAACTTCAAAATTGATACACACACGCTAACATATGTAGCATCCATATTAACTTCCGTAAACACAGCGTGCTGCGTGTGACGTCACGTCTTATTCTGCGCATGCGGGTCACTTCAGGGCCGGGGCGGTTCACACTGGTGTCTGATGGGGGTCACATTTGAATTATAATGTTAACATCCATGCCACAAAATCAGATTTCAGCAAAAAATCGGACTTGAGCATCAACACCTGAAGTGCGAACGTAGCCTTAATCACCTCCAGTACCACCAGTCAGTGCCTCTTCAAGGCAACTTCATAATGAGTGTCCCAGCAGATAGTGGAGGGAGGTCGATCTGCACATGGCGGGCAGACCTTTCACCGAGGCGATCTCTACAGTCAAACAGTTCTTCCTCATACTTCCACATTTTGAAGGTTGTGTTCTCTGATGTAAATTGCGTCCTTATTTCTCTATTTACGAAGGAAAACAGTAAATGAAGTCCTCATAAACCGGACGTATGTGTGGTCACTTCCCCTAGCGCTAAGCTAAGTTAGCTAATTAGCTGAACTCACTTTAACTTGTTTAACGGTTTCGTCACAAAAGAGCGTCCAACTGCATGATCCCACCGCTGCCCCCAGTGTAACCGAGGGGTTTTTAAGAGTACGCCTATACATTTGAATCTATAAAATAAGACATACGAAGAAACGGAACAGCAATCAGAGCACTTGACCTTTAAAATCTATTACATGAGCTTCCAAGGGGGGAGGACCTGTTCCCATGTAGACAAAAATATTTTTCTAAATTATAATAAAAAATATTTTATTTTGTTCTTTTTAACCTTCATTTAACCAGGGGAATAAAAGCCGGTTCAGACCAAGGATTTCTTTTACAAGCATGACATGGCCATGGAGGCAGCTGCGCACGTCAGAATTTACAAATAGAACTGCACTGTACAAATACATAAAAAGTTGATAGAAGTTACAACAAAAATACACAATGGTGTCATATTTAAAAACTGCATGAAATGATGTATGATTATATCCAGTTGAATAAACAATTTAAAAAAAGCATACATATAGATATTTATGCCTGTTATTTAAAGAGATAGCGATAAATTCTACATTTTACACCTTTAATCATCAGATATATGAAGGCTATTGAAGCTGTTCATTCATCCCAGACCTTCCGTCTGCCACAGGCTGATTAAAGACCTTGGGATATATTTCTCTCATTCTTCTGGTACAACTACAACATAGACGAGCACAAAAACATCCTGTCTCTACTCTCATTTCCCTATGCCTCTAGTATAAGCCCTCACGATGCAGCGTTCTGATCAATTCAATCATGCGACTGAAAAACAAAATGTTTACTTTGTTAGTTTTCTCCATTCAGACACATAAATTGGAAAGAGAGAGAGTTTCGGCAATACGTAATTCATTATTCACTTCAGCATCTGGCTAGTACAATTACCATTTTTATCTCAAACTGTTTAGAGGCCAACAAACACACCATTCTACATTTTGTAATCAAAATAATCATTTCACAATATTTTTTTAAATTCACTAGTTTTAAGTGAGTGTGGGACTTCAACGAGGTTGCCTCTTATCTCCAATTCTGTTTTGCAATCGACACTCTGCTGTTTGCAGATGATATGGTTCTGGTTGCTTCATGAGTCCGTGACCTCCAGCAGCACTGCAGTGTTTTGCAGCTGAGTGTGAAACGGCTGGTGTGAGACCCAGAAGCCTCAAATCTGAGGCCATGGTTCTCTGCCGGTTAACGGTGGACTGTCCCCTTTGGAATACTGTATCCAAGAAACATCCCCAATAGTGAGTAAAATATGAGCTATTAAAGTAAAACAAGATATAAACAAGACAGATCTCCTCTAAATCAGATCATTGGTTGGAAAATTATGGCCCAAAACCTTGGAGATAAAGCTCCCATTGTATTGGAAATATACAAACAACCTTTCTTCGCAGTAAGGTCTATGGGGTAAGGTCTATACTCACTCTTGTTCTGAAAAGAAATACACTCCCCGTAGTGGAGCTACTAAAGTAGAATATGATATATATAAGATAAAGTTCCTCGAGTGGATTCATATGCACCAGATTTTGACTAAATCAGACGGTTAGGAGTTTATGTAAAACAAAAAGTGTTTATTGTAAAAACTTCCCCCCGTTGAGTGTAATATGGACTTTTAAAGTAAACCGTGACGTATAATATTTTGATCTCCTTGAGATGATTCAAAGGCAATCAATTTGGAAACATCGGACCAACGGTTGAGAAATTCTGGTCCGTAAACTTTTGGAGATAAAATTGTCATAGTGTTGGAAATATACAACTGACCATTCCCACTGTCGATCCAGTCCTTCCTCGCACTAAGGTCTATGTGGGTTAAGACTAAATTTGAAAATGACGATGGCAGGGATACAATTGTTATAGGATAAGTGGTCATTTGAAAGGCCCAGACAGTGATGGCAGGATTATATACTGGTTGTGCTTGAAAGCTGGGAATGACAGTAAATTAATATTAAACTGGAATGGAAATTAACTATTTCCATTGTCAGAATGGAATTCGAACCTTAATACACTCAATCTCCACTTATCAAAGAGGACGTTCTCTACAAGCCTGGCTTTGTCTGTTCCTCGTGGCATTTCACCTTTGGTGTCCTCAGGTCAAATGGGGCCACATTTAGAAGACTCCGCCCTGGCCCCCTTACTGTTTAGAATAAACTTTCTGCCACTGGATCATATAATCAGCAAAAAAAGAAGCCAGAATTTTTATGCTAATGGTACACAGATCTATGTCCCATTCAAATCTAGAGAACAGAGCAATTTCAATTTTAATTCAAATGGTCTTTGTTTTTGTCGGTCTTAGCTAAAGTGCTGGATATCAAAAAAATTCTCAAACTAAGTGAAAATAAATCAGAAATAATTATCTTTACTCCCCTGAAGAGAATCTTTATTTGAAAGAAACACCTTGGACCTTTGTCCTCAAATGTCAAACCTGTTTGCCAGAAACTTGTCTGTGATATTATGACCTTTTCTTATGATTTAACAACATGAGTTATTAGTGACCTTTCTTTTGTTAAATCTTGCTTTTCTCAATTAAGGGTTACTTCCAGGATTAAGTCCTTCCTCCCTCGCTCTGATGGGGAGAAGGTCCTCCATTCCTTAATATCATCTCATCTGGACTATTTGAATTATTGTAATGAATAATGTAAGTAATGAATAAATAGTTGCCACACGGGACACAATAACTGGGGTTCTCACAGCAATTTATTATCAAAAAATGTGGATATAATTCCGTACAAAAATAAATAAATTTTCGTTATAAAGAATAGGGTAGTGGACTAAACATGTAAACAGAAACAATAATTAGCCCAAAAAGCCCATTAACAACGTTAGAATACAAATGTAAAAATATACAAATGTACATTTTTAACAGAAGTTTCCTTCAACTTAGGAGATAGCACATGTCGATTCTATCCGGTTAACATTGTGACGGCTTCAAACCCGCGCCACAAACACAGGTCATTTCACACTGGCAGCTTCTAAAATATACAACCTTGATAAAATAATGACATTTTCTCATCCTGAGTTCCCTATAGAAGCATATTTAACAAGGTTATGGCATAAATACCTGCTAGCTTAAGCAGCAGTTGCACACCTCCGTCCTTCATACATCATGGCTCGGTCCAAAAGAGTGAAAATGACAGACCACAATGCATTTGGCGAAATTTTTTGGCGATGAAACCACCGCTTTAACTAGTGCTGCCACCCCACTGTCAAAACTCGAAACAGCAAGAGCATTTATAACAGCGATAAATGCACAATAACTTGAAAATAAAGCTTGACCATGAAACTTCATGCTAAAATTTGAACCCAACAATGAAATCAAATTAACAGAAAATACATATTTACTTTAAACCACATTTGAGGGGTATTTCATAAACCTGAGTGGAAATTAATAATTAAATTCCTTATTGTTATTTACCACCTGGCTACAACTAGAAGACGAAACCATACGGTGACCGGTCTTTTCAGGTCGTCTAAAGATAGCGCTTGATAAAAATTCAACAGGATCTACAGTATCTTCTAGAAAAGCTTGTGCCTGTCAATCCAGTACATGCTGGATACTCTACAGAATTAGTGAGAGCTTTTATTTATTGGTGGCCCCAGAGGAAAAGTCTGGTTCATCCTCTGAGAACCAAGAATATCATGTCCATCGGAAGGTTTATACAATTATTTAATTTCACTGACGAAATATATATCTGTATATCTATTTTTTTTCTTCCTTGAAAAGGCTTATCATGTTTTTTTCAATCCAATGACAAACATTTTGGTTTTTGACCATATACTCATTTAATACCTGCAGTGCCGAAAGTGACAGCTTGCCTCCACCCTCCTCCACCCACTGATTCTCTCATCAGCCCAGTTTAGCATACAGCTCGCCTGGAACTATGCTGCTGGGAAATGTTTTCCTGCTGTAACCCAATTCTTTTTAGGTTCAACTCACTCTAATAAGTTTACTGGTAAGAGGAAAAACAAAAACGGATTTGCTGATGTAGGCAGTGCAGCCGCACGGAGGAAGGTTTTTCATCAGCCGTGAAAGTATGAACATACAAACAGCAACGCTTCATGTTTTCTTTATGCATCTAAAGGTTGAGTTTATTTATCAGACAGTTATATAACGTTCTTGATTGACAGTGTCTGAGCAATAAATTATTCATTCAAAATTGCAACTTTTCCATATTTTAGGGCATTTGATTCAGCTCTCAGAGCAAAACACACTTTTCACTCACAGTGTGTGTGCCACACTCTTTGGTTTGAAAAATCTCACCATGTTTTTTTATTAAAACAAAACATACCGTAGAATAAAAAATATCCAAATCCCATTGTCTGTTAAAAGAATTATTACCAAAAATAAAATGAGATAAAAAAAAAATCCAGCTAAAATCACACCATTGATGTCGACTCTCGGCTTCCTCAGGGTGGGACTCCCAGAAGATTCAAATTCCTCCACCCTTCTTTGTTTCTGTTCCCTTCAATGATGATGGTTTGAGGGACACCAGAAGAGCTACAAGTACTTTCTGTCTCTACCACTGTATATTTGTTTGTTCGTTGGTAAAATATTCTCTTTATTCCCTGTTTATTATAACAAGACTACCCCAGAACATCAACATCTTACAGGTGAGTTTTTCCCCCATATCTAACACAAAATAGAGAATTTTAGCCGCTTAATGATTCAATTATTATTATTGTTGTTGTTGTTGTTGTTGTTCTGGGTTCATTTGTGTTTCCTGTCTTAGTTTGAAAGCTCTCCATGTGATGTGTAACATAATATTTCCTGTCTTCTGATCCGCTTCTCCTCTTGTCTTTGTATTGTAATCTATAAAGATGGAATCACAAATAACTTGATGTCTGTGACTTCCATCATATTTGTATTATTTCACTCTCTGTTAAATCAATCAGTGGTGGCCCGTCAGACAGAAACAGAGAATTATAAATTACTAAATAAATGAATGAAAAACTTAAATAACAGGCCAGATCACCTTAATTGATATTGTTCGTGTAATTCATTGAGAACGATCAATGGGAGCTAAAATCATGAAACCCCTGAAGCCTGATCCAAAATCAAAGGAACTCACTGAAATCACAGGTTCTGATCCAATCGTATTGGTATTTCATCTCAACAACTCATAATGTGTCTCAGTGGTGTGTTTGACCCCCACGTTGCTGTAGACACTCTGGACCTGCTTCTGATGAGGCAGACAATAGTGTCCTGGAGGATCTCCTACCAGACCTGGATCAGGGCATCAGCGAGCTCCTGGCCAGATAACATTTGGGATTTTTGGGTTCAGTGTCTTGATCAGGGACAACAACACGTAGACAAACGGGACCTGGAATTGGGACCTGGATTTACTACAGCTTCTTCCTACAATCCAAATATACAGTCAATAGGTCAATTGGTGACTCTAAAATGAGGCCACACTAAAAATGTAGTTAAAATAATGAATAATTAACTATTTTAAAATGTAAGTAAACTCAAGTTAAAAGATAAATCTGGATTTAATTAAATCAATTCAACAAAAGATGTTTTTCAGTGCAGGGGGGCCGGACTCATCACTCCATCAGCGACCGGGTTATTTGGATTTCCTATGTATACCAGCATTGTTCTGTCTGTAGTTTGGACTCTTTTTTTGCCTATATCTGTGTAAACGTTTTTGACTATTCTTTTTGAATGAAAAATACAAGGCTAGAAGCACCACTTGGCTCAAAATGAGTTTGTCAGAGATCTCTAATGTCGGATTCAGACACAAAATTGTATCTCGATTTTAACACGATCTGGTTGTTGCCGACAAATTCCCTACAACCGGCCGGAATATGGAGGCAACAGCCGACGTGTATGGAAAATTAATGCATGTAAAAAAAATCAAATACCTCCTGACCTGTTCTGCAGTTGAGCAACTGATGAGAGAGTGAACATGGTGGTGAGTAGACCCGGTGATGTCACTGGTGCTAGGTGGAACAACCATTAAGAGGAATGGCTATTCCTTATGCCGTGTCTAATCTGACGGTAGAATCTCAAAAGACCATTGTGCAAGACAAATACAAAGTGTGTTTTCACTAGATAAAGATATATATACATTAAATTGCCTTTATTTCATGGAATCAAATCTAATGCATTTTACTATGATGTCTTCAGTCAAACAGATCAAACGTAAGTGTTGGACCTTTAAAGGACTGATATCTAATGACTATAATCCACCTACATTTAGGGGCGGGACCTAGAGAGGGTGCAGATATACAAAATCTATAAGCCTATAGTAAGTAGTTCTTGGTAGAGACTTAAAGAATGAGATGGAGGATACAAGCGGCTGACATGAGGTTCCTTTGTAGGTGGGCTTAGCTCAGCCTTAGAGATGACTTTGGAGCTCAGACTGCCGGAGGGAGCTCAGAGTGGCGCCGATGCTCCTTCACGTCTAAAGTAGCCAGTTGAGTTGGTGCAACATCCGACCCGGATGCCTCCATGACGCCTTCCTTTGGCGGTTTTCCAGGCGTGTCAAACTAAGACAGGGGTCTGCAACCTTCACTGTCAAAAGAGCAATTTTGGCTCCTCTCCTCCCAATAAAATTAATCTGGAGCCACAAAACCTATTTGACCCCTGGAAAGAAGATAACTCAGCATGTATCGTTTCATAAAATGAATTAGCCTATAGTTTTTTCGCATTTATAAAATTATAGAACTACAAAAAGAAAACTTTTGACATTTTATTGCTGTTTTACCTGTTATAACAAAGGATAACGCCAAACTCTTATGAAGAGGAGAAATGAAAACACTGGCATGAGTAAAACACAGATCTATGTAAGCCTGTTTTGAGTCCTTCCCATATTTGTGGAAAATTAATCAAATAAAAAGTAGCCCACTTTGAAATAAATAAGACATATAGCTGCAACTTAATAACTTTAAAACAGTAAAAATAAAAATAGGCCACTTTGTATTTAATTATGACTTAGTCAAACCGTGAGTCCAACTCCTCACTACTTTACTTTACTTCCTAACACCTCTCTAACTTTGTCGGACATTTCTCTATCTTATTATCTGAGACCGTGTTCAGGTCTGAAGCTAAAGCTGAACATCTAAACCCAGATTTTCTACACCACTGAACCCCGTCCCCCTCACTGCTCCCTGACTGAGGGTCAGGTTCCGTCCGGGTCTGCGCCTGATATGACTTTTCCACTCTGCTGAATCTCTGTAACCTGCTTCCGCCTCCCTCCCTCGATGCTCTACTCCCTCCCCATCATCATCTCAGGACCACTGCAAGGAAATGTGCCCCCATCTCAACAGTCACGGTGATTGATTACCCATCAGCACCCAAACTCATCATCACTGCTGTGTTGTAACAACAAGCATTGTGCAGAGCAGGAAAACAATACTTTGACAGACTATAATTTCACTCCACAAAACATCTACTCTTGGCGCACAAAAAGCAGAATGACTTTCACACTGCAGTTATAGAAATACCAAGGTCACTCCTCGTCCTCAAGAACAAGTCATTGTTTTCAGTCAAGAGTACTTTACTGACTCCTTAGGTAGGCAGGTTTTTTTGTCTCGAACGACAGAACAAAATCAAAGGGTAAGTTTCAAATCATATTAATAATAAAAAAAACGAAATAACATTAAGATAATTTACATATAGGATTGAAAGAGTAAAACTTACAGTGCTGTGTCTTGATGGTTCATAACAGACCTGAGGGGTCTGGATGGTTTTAACAGACCTGAATGGTCTGGATGGTTGACATCGGAACGGTAGTATCTGGATAGTCCACAAGGGTTCTCAGGTGTGTTGAGGCTTCAAAACGGACCTGAGGGGTCTGGATGGTCCATATCGGAACTGAAGGGGTCTGAATGGTTCGTCACAGAACTCAGGGGTCTGGATAGTTCATAACAGACCTGATGGTTCACAGATGAGATACTAGTCCTAGCAAGGACTGGAGCAGCAGTGTTATGAAAAAATCCGACTGGTTTTGCTGGCAGACCTGTAGACACACCCTCACAGTAGTCAAGTCAACTGAAAATGAATGAATGGAAGAGTTTTTCTAAATCTGTTGAGTCATTGATATATTCTTAAGGCTGACTGTTTTTAGTAGCATTTACTCAATTATTTTTTTTCAGAACTTTTGTGTCTTAAATATATTTTCCATCAGAACCTCCTCGTTAAAGACAAAACGACAAAGGAAACAACGATGACAGATAACAGAGACGCATCAGACGAAGGTGTGTGTGTGTCTATGCGTGTGTGTGCGTGTGCGTGCGTGTGTGTGTGTGTCTAAGCGTGTGTGTGTGAGAGTGTGTGTGTATGTGTTTGTGTGATGATGAATGACTTCACTAAGTGCTGTATTCGTCCTTGAAGTTAAAAGATAAATTGATGGAGGGATCAGCCAACCAGCGGAGAGCTCTGTGTTTGTGTGTTTATGAGCTGAAGGATTGTTTGATGACTTAGCTGTTGTTGATGTCAGATCAGGACTTAATGATGTGATTATTTGGTGAGCACACAACTCGTCATTAAAATGAATCTGTGGAGGTTTATTGTAGAGCTGCTGCGGTTCAGTAGAAAATGAAATGAGGGGCGGAGAAAAACAGACATTACTGAGTAAGATTGACGAGACGCCTTTCATTCAATCACGGTTTTCATTTCTGCTGACATAGACACCCGATTGGAGGATTATTTTTTATTATGGAGCTCTCTTATTATGGAGAATAAGGTCAATATAAACAGTAGCTGGTATTATTATTGTACTATTCACCAGAAAAGTCAGAGTTTTAATTTAAACTCAACCACATCAAATAACCGTATAAAACTGGAGCTTGTATTGACATTAAAGTATTGATGTAGTAATACACACTACAGGTCAAAAGGGCCGCTGAGGAGAAAGCATTTATCATGGCGATTAAGAAAATCCTATTTAAGAAGAAGAACTTTTTTTGCCGTCTAAAAGCATGTGAAAATTTACCAAACAAAATGATGTCAGTTGATACTATCAACCGATGACTAAAAAGGGTCAAATAGTTTTCTAAAAACATGCTTTTACCAAATCATTGAGTCATTCTAATGAAAACTATTATAGACAATTTTCAATGAAATACAAAATTTCTTCATTAGATGAATTTAAAATCTGAATTTCTTTTACTATTCAAGAACATACTTGAACAAGCAATTTATCACTTAATGGTACATTTAGAGTGTTTAAGAGATTAAATTAATAAAGGACATTAAAGGGTTAAGAAATAAATAAAGGATGATACAAAGAAGAAAAAAAACAGTACCAAGAAATTAAATTATTAATTAAATAGAATTAAATAGATAGATGGATTAAGATGATTTAGATGAAATAATGTTGACCTTTCTAAGATAACAAGAAGTTGACCCCCGACAGATAACAGATAGATGCATCAATTTATAACATGACAAATACTAAAGGCTAAGTTACACAAAAACTATGCCTCGATCGATGTCATCCGCGAAAGCCAGGGAAAATCCCCAAAAAGTCCCCAATACCCTGCGTTGTGTAGGCAATTCTACTGATTGAACTCAAATTAAATGTGTAGTCCACGGTATTTTTCCACTGAGTTGATTTCCCCGAATGACCTGGACATGAGTTGTGTACTAAATAATAACTACCCCCAGAAACAATTAGCTATTTATGAGGCAGTGTCTCCTAAACCCAAAGTACTGTATGTAGAAGCCAAACGAAATTTGTAGGAGCCGAAATATATCGATGTCAGTGTACAATGTTAAATGATTGCCTTAACTTTTCTTTCCCTACTGCACTGTCTCCCTTTGTTTGCGCTGCATTCCATTGTGTGCACAATATATTATTTGTACAATGTGTGCTATGTTCAATATGCTGCAACTTGCTACCTTAAATGCATGAACGAAATTTGTATTGTCTTTGTAGAATAAGTTGCTTTCTGGTTATGCCGGCTCTGAGTCTGTATCCACGTCATGTCGATGCCTGTATCTGCGAACCCCACAATGATAAAATCCTTGGCGTTCTTGTGTTTTTGAGTGTCACTATGCTTTTATAGTGTTTCTTTTATAATAATTCGTACCAGTACAAATTTTTGTTTTTCAATTTTTTTGTTTTCTATGTATCAGTGTTCCCATGGGATTTAGGGACTAACTAGCTGTGGCGGGGGGGAACCTCGGATGTTCTACGGGAGTCTGTTGTGCCTTTTAAAATGAAATGCATTAATCTAGAGCACTTTGAGAGCAAAATGAAGAGCTTAAGTTATGATGAACTATGTGCTCTTTAAACTTTTACTCTAGATACTCTAGTAACTGCTTTAATCTAACGACTTACACATGGGCTGTAATGATAGGAATAATGACACGATAAAAGGTCAGACTCACAATGCATGAGAAATGAATTTTAACTCAATTCACAATGGTAAGATAATAATGAGGATAATGATAAAAATAATAATAATATAAAGAATAATTGACTGGGGTATGGTATACATTTGAGCCATTAAAAAATGAAAAATGAATGGTTGCACTCTGATTTCTGGTGTTTGCCTGACCTCGATGTCATGAAAACATAAATATTTCAAACATTCTGTCCCTTTCCCTGCTGTTAAAACTCACCTACTCCTCCTCCCTCAGAGGAGAATGTCTCCCCTGCTGCACCTCTCTCTTAAAACAATAGTCTTAAGATAATTGAATTACCATTGCAAATTAACTGTCTAACATTTCATGATGAACCAGCTTTCTCCTTGGAGACCCGAAGATAATTTTACTTCAGCGACAGTCATAGCGAGGAGAGCGACCGCTGACTTCATTGGCTAACGTTAACCCTAGCCAACTTAGCCTATAATATCTTCCGATGATAACTTCCATTTTTTGCTGCCCTACATTGATAATGATCTGGACCAGTGGATAAGTGCCCTTAGTGAATACTGTAAGGATAATTAATCCTACTTTGAACGACCTCGGCCCCTCGCTGTGCCTGGGTTCGGACGTGCTCACTAACAATTTGTTTATGAGGGGGCTGGAGGGCGTGAGCAGCAGGAGGGGGGGGTCGCTCATTGCCAGGGAGAGGGTAGATTGAAGAAGCAGAGGTGCCAAACACAACATTAACCATTTTAAATTATGAAGTTTTAAAATATGAATAAAATTATATTAAATAAAATTTAATATATTGCATTTTTAAGTCTCGATGGAATGGCAGAAAAAAATATCATTGTCTCATTGGCGACTATTCTAGTCACTATGTGGAGCCGTGATGTGGTCCTAACTCCAGTGACGTCCAGTAAAATGAATTTGATATTTTTATAAAAATCCAGAGGATCCACCTAACATGATTGATAAATTTCCAATAAATGATGAAGATGATGTCAACTTCCCGCTAAGGTTATGATAGATAAAAAACAAAAGTCTATCTTGTCTCACAGATAGTGAGAACATCCCAACTGTTTCCTATTATTTGTTCTGATGAGTGCACCCGTCATAAAACTAGGAGCAGAATAATAGAGAGCATCTAAGGGCTTATGGGTAGAGACTCATCAATAAATCACCTCAATGCAGTCCAGAGTGGAGAATCAGTCATGGTTTATGGTTGATTTTGTCACTATAATATATACCAATATTATACCTAAGTCCTCCAGGGTCAAGATATATCTGCATTCATTTGACTTTTTATGCCGCATAAAGAATAAATTAACTCCCAGTACTGTGTTCCACCTTTTTAGTCATCCTCATCGTCCAACTCTTTTCAAGAGATTTCACATTTCTTTGTCATTAATGGACAACAGACCGCATTTACATGATATCATGTCCCATTTCAGAGTTTAAAAAGACGACATTTTGAATTATTTCACCTTTTGTTAAGATCAGATTGTTGACAGATTGTCAGAGTTTAACAAGCATTGAAATCATCTCCTTCTTTTACAATGCCTCATTTCAAAGACAAATATATAACATACAGTAAATTGAAGTGAAAAACCCTCAGTGGAAGTAGTGGTCATTATTTTTTACCGCATTGAACATAGCCTGGAACCATTTCTCAATGATATATGTCTCGTATTGAAACTTTCGAAATCTCAAAGTTTTCAATTTTACACAGTTGAAGAGAGGAAATAAAAAGACATTTTTCCATGAACGTCTTCAGCTATACAGACAAACTAAAACAATTAAAACTTGTTCTTCTCTCCTCTTAATTTCTTCTGTCATGAGTAAAATTGTTTACAATAATGATGTGTGAGCAAATTGTGTGACCAATGAGAAAGCTTGTTAATTACCTGATTGACATTTAATAACTGCTTTGTTTAGGAAGAAGAGTGGCATGGAAAATAAGATGATCTGTCTGCTGTAGCTGCCGATGAAGAAAATTACTCTGTGTCCTCGGATTAAATGTACAATGATGCAGAAAAAACATTTGAAATTGTTTTTATCAATCCTATTCTATTCTACAACCAGTTGTCTCCAAAGATATTATGTAAATAACATTATTTACATACAGGGTGTCTAAAAATAGATATTTTTTGTCGGGTTTAATATGATTTTCATTAAGTTATTCTAACTCCACACAAACTACATTTCTCCATTATTATATTTATATAGACAGTAAAATAAAACTTATAGTGGAGTGTTCCTGTTCTGTTCGACCACTAACAGACAACATTCACCCGTTTACTCAAACAGTCATACAGAACACAGAAACTTCAATTCAAGGAGCTTCATCGGAACAGTAGCCATTCACACATTGATGGAGAAGCATTTGCAGAACACACTAAAAAAGGCACGATCAGCACATTAGGAAAACGCTCTGCAAATGCAACAAATCGCATAACATTACCGAAACACTCTGCAAAAGAAAATATACAAAACATTTGGAAAACACGCTTCAAATACGACAACACAATACACTAGGAAGACGCACTGCAAATACAACCACACAATACATTACCAAAACGCTCTGCAAAAGATTGCAATATATTAAAAAACGTTATGTGAATACAACAACACAACAAATTACGAAATGCTCTGTAAAAACAGCACAATATGTTTGGAAAACTTGCTGCAAATACAACAAATCAATAAGAATATGCTATGCAAAATGACTTACACAATAAGAAAACTCTCTGTAAAAGCAACTGCACAGCATATTAAGAAAACGTTGCAAACACCACAACACGTCGAACAAAGGGCATGTTTGAAATTCTTTATCATGTTCCTAGTCAGCTTGGAAAGGGTCGAGGGAAGGTGGCTTGCGGAGGCAGTCACAACCCCCCCCGACCGGACCTCACCACTTCCTTCCTATTATGCAACCAGAGTCCCTCCCTGGGGTCAAAATCACAGTTTTGGCACATTCTGGCTTCTGCCTAGTGGAGACTTTTCCTGGTTCTATCCCACAAAACTGAGTAAGTAACATGAACTATGAGGTATTTCTATCAAATGTGATGCTTTAATTATCAAAGAGTTCTCAATAAATTCACTGACTTTTTTGGTTTCATGGTATTATTTAGTATACCATTTTTTTGTGTGTGTTTAATGAGAGATTATTCAAACATGGTAACAGATAAAGTCTCAATCACAATCCAAATCATTTATTTAAGGTCTTACCTGTCCAGAGACAACAAAGCAGTAGTGTTAACAAGTTGCAGAAAACCTAACCTGATAGTTTTGGGGTTTTTTTATGTTTATTTTAAGGATATATTCAGGCGAGTTATTTTAACTTAAAATAATACGTGAGCAGAAAAATACTGCATCTATCAAAAGGAACCTCATGACTTGTCAGGCTACTGGGTGAATTCATAGACAGTGACATTATTGTGATGTTTTAAGATTCGAGAATAGGAAGAAGGCAACCCTGATGTAATACAGGTTACAATCTGGACCTTCACTGGTAGATGCCACTAAATCTTTTTTTTAGCAATGCACCTTTAAACAGGCAGTTCAGATGGTTAGGCTTCCAGGACTTTTGCTGGAAGGGTGGAAGGGAGGGGCAGGGATTTGGCGGCCATCGCCGACCCACCAACTGGGGAGTGATACTGGATGAAGGCTGTAACATTCTGAGAAGGTTGAATAGCCCCTGAGGACCTCTTCTCCAGAACCAGACTACTTACGTCTTTAAATGGTTGTAACATATCAGCTCTGATGGATTAAAACCCCAATAACTCTCCCTCTCACACCGTCAGAGACACACACACACACACACAAACACACAAACACAAAAACACTCCGGCAGAGGCAGTGGCCCATTACTATTGAGTTATTATACATCATTCCTTTTGGAAAGTAATCTAGTTTAATTGTAATTGGAATAATTTGCAAAACATCCGTCGCTTCCTGGAAGGACAGCCTATGAATGGAGTCCATCTGCAGTTCAGTATTTTCCTATTGACCCTAACCCAGCTAAAACTGATTATATATTTAGTTTTTAGATAGTTAATAAATTGTCTGTGTTTTAGTTTTTTTTTTTGATTGTACGTTCTAGTCAGTTTTTAAAATGAACATAATTTTAATTTTCTACAGTATAGTCAGCGATTATTATTATTGTTATTATTATAATTATTATTATAACTTTATGTTTCTACATTCAATCAGTTTTTAATTATTATTATTATTATTTTAGGTTTCTTTAAGGGATAAAGTGTGTTTTATCATGAAAAGCACTTTTCGTAACTTTTATTTACGAATGAAAACTACTTTATATAAATCCGGTTTGATTGATTGATTGATTGATTGATGGATTGAAGGACTATAAGCTGGGTAAATGTGTATGAAAAAGCTCATACTGTAGGATTTTTCCATTCTTTCCCCCTTTGCAGGACCAACCTTGAGTTTGACTCTTTTCTGCTTCTTCCTTTAACGGCGTCTCCATTATAGTCAGTCTCAATTCAGGTTTGCATCAAATCGATTTTCTCTACCATTTCAAAGCCAAACGGGGTCAATACTCCTAAAGATTCCAGGATCCAGTCCTGTGATATTGTGTTATTATTTTGTCCTTCTCTTCACTCTCATTGTCTTTCTATACTGTTATCTCTTGCCATGATTCAATTGTATCCATGGCAACCTGGTATTTATTGTTACTGCTACCGAGAGCTGCAAAGATGCCGGGAACTCTCTTAGAGAAACTAAGAAATGCCACTCCATACCGTAGGGCCAAATAAATTATGAGATGTGTAGATAAATTCCTATTAGTGTCAGTATAATCAAGGATGCGTGCGTCTGCCTCAGGAAACAGTCCATACGAGGTTTGCATTGTAGGACAGTATGGTAGGGAGCAGCAAAAATGATTTACATGACTGCCAGACGTCGAAGTCGAATCATGTTGATGGAGATTTATTGGTTGAATCATCACATTAAGCTGCTGGAGTACTTTGAGAACTGCTTCCATGACCGTTATCCCATCCCCACGCTGTTCCTCTTTGCCGTAACTAATAGCCTCATCCAGCCTGCATGCTGATCCCAGCCCTACTGCTTCATTGACAGATAACACACCCAAGGTTTAATACATTTTGTTTATACTCCACGTGGGAGAAACTCATATTCTTTGACATCATTTTTTATTTGACCCTGAATGTGGCTTATGAGACGAGAAATTCTTACAAACAAAGTAATGAATTGTAACTGAACACCATATTAGCATGTGTATAAGTAGACCTGTGTCACCGACAGCAAGTGTGTAACCCGAAAAGTCCCCAATACACTCTGGTCTACAAGTATCCCCCTGATTGAACTCCTCATATTAAATGTATGTCCGAAAAGCAATACTTTTATGAAATAGCCCCCCCTAGTCAGTAAATGTGAAGTACTAGAGGAAAATTTGATATACTGTAGAAGAGACAGGACAGTTTTTTATTAATATGCACAAATCTGAAGTAATTCGTACCAACAGATGTAATTTCCGAAAAACTTGTTTTTTTGTCAAAAGTTCCCCTTAGTGAGTAAAATGTTTACTTTTAGAAGAAAGTATACGACATACAAGTTAGATCTCCTCTATAAATAAAATCTGTACTAAATCGGGCCAATGATTAAGAAGTTGTGTCTGCATATTGTACTATATGTACTTTTAGAGAAAAACACAATGTATAATAGGTACATCCCCTCAAATCAATCCATATGCATCAAAATCCGACCAACTGTTATGAAGTTGTGTTCGAAGAGCTCCTCCTGGTGAGTTAAATGGGAATTATTAGAGTAAAATGCAACATTTACAAGATAGATCTGTTCAAGTTCATTCTTATTAACCAAATTTGGACCAATGGTTGAGAAACTATAGCAAAGCTTTCAGAAATAATGTTCCCCCTAGCCTCAAGAATATACATCTGATTTTTTTGAATAATCAATCAAGTCCTTCCTCGCAATATGAAAATTATCCATGAAACTTGAAAACTTAATTGGCATCAAAGACACTGCATTAAATTGGTTTAAGTCATATTTATGTGGCAGATCTCAGTTTGTATCTGTTAACAATGAATCCTCCATGCATAGTAAAGTTACTCACGGAGTTCCCCAGGGATCTGTGCTTGGGCCAATATTATTCACTTTATATATGCTTCCTTTAGGCAACATTATCAGGAAACACTCCATAAACTTTCACTGTTATGCTGATGACACACAATTGTACTTATCAATGAAACCAGGTGAATCTAATCACTTATCCAACTTAGAGGCGTGTCTCAAAGATATTAAGACTTTGTATTATTAAAATCAGATAAAACTGAAGTTATTGCGTTGGGACCGAAACACCTTAGAAATAATTTATCTGATGATATATCTACTCTGGACGGTATGACCTTGGCCTCCAGCACCACTGTGAGGTACCTGGGAGTTATCTTTGATCAGGATATGACCTTTGATTCCCACATAAAACAGATTTCTAGGACTGCCTTTTTTCATCTGCGTAATATTTCTAATATACGGCACATTCTGTTGCAAAAAGATGCAGTAAAGTTAGCTCATGTATTTGTTACTTCCAGGCTGGATTACTGTAATGCCCTACTAGCAGGTAGTCCCAATGAGTCTCTGAAGCCCCTCTAGTTGATCCAGAACGCTGCTGCACGTGTGCTGACCAGAACCAGGTTAAGAGAACACATCTCTCCTGTATTAGCTTCCCTTCATTGGCTCCCGGTAACAAACAATATAAAACCTCCCCTACTGAGTAAAATAAGAACTATAAGGGTCATTTATGAGATATAAGATAAATATATCTCCTAGAAGTTATTCATATGCACCAAATCTGATTCACATAATCAGATTAACAGTTGAAAAATGATGGGCTAAACGTTTGGAGATTAAGCTACCTCTTCTGATGAAAATATACAACTGACCTTTCCAGTAATCACTCTAGTTCTTCTTCGCACTAAGATCTGGATATAAAACTTGAAAAGTGGGTTACCACAGTAGTTTTTGGAAAATGTAAGTTATTAGTTTCATCATAGTGTTAATACTTTCTGAGATCTTAGCGGTTAATTGGTTTGAGGATTTTTGATCAGTGTTATACAAAGTTTAGTTACAACTTACCCGCCGAAACTGAGGATAATCCTTTATCCACAAACAGGTAGTAAACAGCTGTTGATCGAGAACTTTTTCCAAAGTTCAAAACAAAACACTAGGTTTACTGAATACTGCAGCTTCTGAGTGATTCATCCGCCTGAACATAGTATTTACTCATCATGTTGGAGTCATTGGAGAACATGTTGTGTGTGGAAAAGGATACAAAACCACACTGGTATACTCCCCACTGTTTGATAAGATGCAGTCAACACCAACCAACTACTTCATCCATCCATTCATTTCTCCTCTTCTGATTTTGGTTGCAGCAGGCTAAGATGGCTATTCCAGATGACTTTCTCCCCAGCAACACTCTCCAGCTCATCCTAGGGGATCCTGAGGCGTTTGCAGTCCAAATTAGATAAATTGTCCTGGGAGGCGTTCTGAAGGAACCCTGACCAGATGATGTACTCAACCGGCTCATTTAGACGTGGAGGAGTAGTGGCTCCACCCAATCTCCCTTTGAATGTTTAAGCTCCTCACCATATCTGTAAGGAGACTTGGAGAACTCGTAAAAAAAAAGCTCTATAAATAAAATGTATTAATATGCATTATTATTATTATTGGTGTTATTATGTACGCATCTATAAATGTGATTGTATTTGTTCTGAAATGAACTGGAATAAACTCAACATTCAAATGTGTGTTCTTAAAGGACACATGAGGATTAATCCATTACCTTGATCCTACAAAAACACTTTCAACTATTATTACGTCACTCTCAGATGAGGCTCAGACACTTTTATTGCTCTACAGGGACATAACTCAAAAAACTGTGTTACATTTGCCCACAGTTGATGACACTTACCTTCCAGAGTGGGTCCCTGTGTCCCCTTTTAAAGGTGGAAAAAAGCTATTCCTGCACAAAACAAGGGCAGCATCTCCTCTGGCTTTAATGGAACGGTGCCGTTCCATCCTGAAAATTTAAATTGTGAGTCATAAGCTAGACTCGTGCCTGTTGCTCTTTAGCGTGGGTGAAATGGGTTTTGAATATTTAAGTGCAACCAAATGGCAAGGTCATTCCAACAAGGTCATAGTAATTATTATAACCTGAGCAGGGCTCTTAGTTAGATACAACACGTTTTAATGCTGTGCAAAGTAACAGGTCACGTTACTTACAAATGCAAAAATCAGAGCCACATTACCGTCCAGCCGTCAGTACTTTGCAGAGCTCTGAGACGGAATCTGTCTGCCTCTCTCAAAAAAGATCCAGCTTCCACCATCATGTCCTGCTGGACTTCAGTGGTGTTTTGATAATGCATGCATCTACTTTCCACCCTGGATCTCTGAGGTTTGTCACTCATTTTGAAATCGTCACCCTTCCCCATTGTTGGTTGTTTTCCCTTTTTGGATGTTCAGACTTAAAGCTCCAGTATCTAAAATGTACAGGTATCTATGACTAAATGGAATAGAATATTCATTACTTTGCTTTATTCGTTTAAAATCAGATGAAAATAATAGTATCAATTTCATGTTGGCTTAGAATGAGTCCTTTATTTCTCTAGAGGAGGCCGATCCCCATTTTGGGCCACTATGTTGGACCAGTAGCTTAAGGGGGCAAAATGAACAATTGCTTTAGAGAAGACTTTTCTTGCTCATAATTGAAGTGAAAGACAGCTCCATTATCAACTGCTATGTTGTACAGCATTAAAGCTTATTGTATCTGACTAAGAGCCCAGTTCAGGATATAATATATATTAATTACTGGTAGACGGGACCCAGTCAGAAAGGGGTCACAAGCCACTGTACTTCTAGTACGGTCCCATGACTGGAGAAATGGTGAGGGCTGTGTCAGGAAGAGCATCCGACGTATAACCTATGCCAAATCAATGTGAGGAAAAGGAAACTGATTTCCATACGACGTCGAGCGCCGCTGGCATTGTTAAACAGCAGGGTGCCAGTGGAAACTGTGCTACTGTTGGTGGAAGGGAAAGAAGATTGAATGGGAGGGAAACATGCCTGGAGACAGAGGGAGATGAGGAAAGGCAAGAGTGTGGAGGTGACAGTAGGAATTTTAAAAGGTTGGCATGATGACAGGCAAAAGCAGAGAGCTAGCTGATATGAATTGGAGAGAAGGAAGGTATATATATTATGTGTCAGAGTAGAAATGAGGTATGGAAGTGATCCTGAAGGAAGAGTAGGTGAAGAGTGTTGTGGAGGTGAAGAGTGACAGACAGAGTGATGAGTAGATATTGGAGGCGTGACGATGAACGTTGTCAGCAGCTATGCCCAACAGGTTGGTGGTGAGGTGGAAGAGAAAGAGAATTTCTGTAGTCAGTTGGATGAAGTGATGGAGAGTATTCCCAAGGCTGGGAGAGTAGTGGTTGGAGCAGACTTCAATGGTCATGTTGGTGAAGGGAACAGAGGAGATGAGGAGGTGATGGGCAGGTATGGTATTAAGGACAGGAACATGGAAGGACAGATGGTGGTAGATTCTGTGAAAAGAATGGAAATAGCTGTGGGGAACTTGTAGTTCAAGAAGAGGGAGGATCACAGGTTGACATATACGAGTGGAGGTACGAGCGCACAGGTGGACTTCAAGGATATTTGATAATATATCGTAAAATTACCGTATAGTTCGACATGTATTTTAACTCTGAGATGAAAGATCATTAATACAAATATTGTATAAACTATTAAATGAATTTCTTATTTCTGTAGAGATGAAGGGATGTTTTTGCTGAATGGTAACAGGTTTTCATAGTTTAAATTCAATGTATATATCAGCAGAATAGTAAATTTACAGTAATTACTTGCTTGTGGTTATGTTATTTTCCCATTAATTTAGATTTTCAGAGTAAAATTCCAGTCTAAGGTATGTACTGTTTTTCACTTATGCTGATTGTGTGTCACTACTATGGAGATGTATTTATTTCAATTAAAAGATCTTTAATTGTTTCTATCTGATTAATATGAGCTGTCAAGACTATAAAACATTTTTTACAGTGTGTTATTATACCATCTAGATCCTCCCAGTCACGCCTGATACTGCTCTTTAAGTTATTTATGATAAAAATAAAAATAGCAAATTATGTTTTGCCTGAGCGTAAAATGATGAGCCACTTCTTTTGCAGGCCAACTATTTAAAATCGATTTAATGGAAGAGTAGAAGAAACAGAAGTGCCAATTACACAGATGTCAGAGCCCTCTCCTTTATGATTCAGTCATTATTAAACACATGGCAGATGTTCAATTGCCTAACGATAGAATAAATCAGGGACGTCTTGTCGGGTCCCTCTTGTCAGAGTGTGACATCATAACTCATCCTGATGTCTAATGCTGTAGCCGTCTGGAGGGAGCGTTTGAAATATGGTGGAGAGCTTCTGACAAGTTCTGGAGAACTAATCCGATAACACAAGGTGATGAGAACCTTGAAAGGTAAACATTTAGGATTCTTTGAGATTACTTTTTTAATTACCGGATGTGTGATAGTAAAATATTTAATTCAACCTCCGATATGAGCTGCAGTGATTTTTGAGTGATCAGTGAGAATTAAAAGGCCCTATCGCTGGTTTTCATGTTTCCTCGGCCCCCCTGAGCTCAAGATGTGAAGATCAATACGATGCAGGCAGAAACGGGGGCACATAGACTCTGGGGGAGAAGTTTCAGCTCTGTTTTCATGAAAAACATCAAAACAGACAGCAGCATGGACTCTGTTGTGTATCAGCTAATAGTGTATATATAGAGGATAGATGATGATGATGATGTTTATGAAGAGTTACATCGTGGCTCTAATCTCTTAAAACTGTGACTCCTTCTCTGTGATCGAACACATTAGCTCAGACTTTTAGTACAATCAACATATCACACACGGAGCTTGTTTGAAACTCCCCATTATGATATCTTTATTGTGAAGTGAAGAAGAACTTTCTTGCAGAGCAGTGAAGGAGCACAGACTGAAGGCTTTATCATCAACACATGAATTCAGCAACATGTATAGGAAAGTCCGACTTGTTTCCATCATCTTAAGTTTATCGCAGATAAACTTGCCATTTCTCAAAAACGGCTCCAGCTTCAACTCATACATAGCTCAACCATAATAAGTTGGCTTTTATGTAAACAGGAAATAATTTACGACCAAAACAGACCCATAATGCTGCCGTGGAGTTTAATTGTTCTACTGTACCAGAAGGATGATTTCATAATGCTCATAAAAGAGCAGCCATAAAGTAATTTGACACAAATAATGTTTGTTTACATGTGCAATTAAAAATGTTCACCATAGTAGATGTCCTACCAGCAGGATGATGAGAGATGTGATCCCCGCCCTTCATCAAGCTACGATTGATTCCATCTGTAATCTGAGAAGCTTCATTCGACAGCAAACACAGTTGTTTTGTTTTATTTTACTCTTTACAATACTACATGTGATCTAGCATTGGTTTATATCAAAACTAAAGTTGTAGTATTTGCATATTGTCCAGTGGACATAGGTGGTATTTTGCTACCAAAATCCTTCACTGGGGCCACCATTTAATTTTTGGCATGTTTTGGGTCCATTGGCTTTCCAACTAGGCCAAATGAAGAGTCATCCTGGTCTTACCCCACAAAAAATGTTTAGAATAACATGAACCTTGTGGTATTTATATAAAAAAGAAAGAGCAGTAGAAAGTGGGGAAGTCCACAGCGCGACACGCTCAGGTGAAATATCATCTCCATGATAAACTTTTACATCGGCAAGCGCTAGACAAGGAGATTTGGACCCCAAGGCGCAACTCCAAAAAACAGGCAGTAAAATATTTTGAAATATTACGTAAATGAAAAAAGGCAGTCCTAGAAATCTGTTTTATATGGGAATCAAAGGACATACCCTGATCAAAGATAACTCCCAGGTTCCTCACAGTGGTGCTGGAGGCCAAGGTCATACCATCCAGAGTAGATATATCATCAGATAAATTGTTTCTAAGGTACTTGGGTCCCAACACAATAACTTCAGTTGTATCTGATTTTAATAATACAAAGTCTTAATGTCTTTGAGACACGCCTCTAAGTTGGATAAGTGATAAGATTCACCTGGTTTCATGGATAAGTACAATTGTGTATCATCAGCATAACAATGAAAGTGAATAATATTGGCCCAAGCACAGGTCCCTGGGGAACTCCGTGGGTAACTATGCATGGAGGATTCATTGTTAACAGAAACATACTGAGATCTACCACATAAATATGACTTAAACCAATTTAATGCAGTGTCTTTGATGCCAATTAGGTTTTCAAGTCTTTGTATTAGAATTTGGTGGTCAATAGTATCAAATGTAGCACTAAGATCCAACAAGACCAGAACAGAGACCAGTCCCTCATCAGATGCCATTAAAAGGTCATTCGTAACTTTGACCAGTGCTGTTTCTCTACTATGATGAACTCTAAAATCGGATTGGAAATCCCCAAATAAACTATTCTTAAGCAGAAAATCCACACATTACTGTGTTTCCAAAAGTTATTCGTGCCATAATATCTCACCATTTGTCTGATTTCTTCCAAATCTGATTCAAATAAATGGACTCAAGGAGATCTATCCTGTATACTTGTAAACTTTAGACTGTTGACTATATTGTCCTGGAGGGCAAATTCATTCCACAGCACTGGACATGTCATATCACACATTAAACACATGAGCACGCAGTGACAGAAGTACACCCAACAACAGCAACAACTCAGTACCATACCAGTTGACGGCTAACAGTCCACACTGTGGTCTATTCAGCGGAGACTACTGTTCACGGCGGTTGACTGCAGGGCTCAGGCTTTTTCTGATGCAAGTCCTTCTGCACCCCAGTGCTCTGGACTGGCGACCAGAGCGAATAGGGGATGAGCTGGTGTTTGAGTTTGTGGGTACTGTCCTGGGCTATTGGGGCAGCGCTGCATCCTGTGTCTTCATGATTCAATTCTGTGAGGTTCTCCATGGGGAGACTGATTATCTTGGCAGCGGAGTTGGTTATACATGTGAGTTTTGCCCGGTTTGTAACGGTTATTACATTGAAAAAGGTGTACAACAGTAAAGGAGTATGTGCTGAATGATGCTCTGGTACAGCAGAGCTTCATTTATAATTCATACATCTTGTTTTACTTTCACATTTCATATTTTACGTACCAGGGGAGATCTTTTTAAGAAAATTAGCATCAACTTTGTGCATATGATTCAACTCCAGGAGGTCTTTCTTGTAAACATTATACTATAATATGAATCGATTCGAGGAAATCTGTGTTGTGTACATCATGTTGTATTCTAATAGTTCATACTTTACTGACAAGGAGGAACCTTTTTTTTTCTAAACAGTTATTTGGACTTCAATTTTGTGCATATGAATCAAATTAAGGATATATATCATATTTTACTGTCACAGTTCATATTACCTTTACAAACTTAACTGTTGACATAACTTCACACTTAATTTGAGGAGCTCAACCAGGGGGATTGCTTGTGCAACACAGGGGATTGGGGACTTTTCAGGGATATACCCTCGCTGTCCGGGATGACAGTTTAGGCCTAATTCACAATTTCATCTTTACCTTAACAGACAGTCTCAGAATCTTCATCGGAAAGGGGATGAAAGGATTACCAGTTCATGGTGTGCAGCCTCTGCAGCACTGGAAAGGAAGAGCAACGACAGAAAATGAAGGAATGAAAGATTCCTATACCATTACATACTTTTATCTAATATCAGATGAGGCTCTCCAAGACAAACAGTATAGGATATCCTGGCTGATGCCATTACCTCTAAAATCAGCCCCTCTTTCACTCAAGAGCAAAATCTCTCAACAAGAATTCAGGTACAAATGTTGTGAATGTAAATAGAAAGATACTCCTTGAAGGTTTATGTTCACTTGAAATGAATCACTTTCAAATTGTTGAACGGAACCATCGCTGTCCCTGTCCCTGATTGTCCTCCAATTACCCATGTTTCTCTGTGTAAACAACTGCTGCTGGTAATTGCTTTCACCGAGACGGTTAGGTTGTTAAAATGTGCTTAATGAATTTCCGTGAAATGTTTTTGTCAGATTGACATTGATTTTATTTATTTTTTATTATTCCTCAACATTTTGGGATCCCGAGATCCTTCATTTCCCAACACGCGAGTCTGTGTTTTCAAAACATAATACAAATGAAAACAGATTTTAGTGGCATTAAAACTATGAAATCTTATGTATACGTTCTGTCTTTTGCATCTCATATCTTTATAATTGTCATATTTTGTCTACCTTCCTTCATCATGTCTCCATAGAATTTTTTGGTCTTTCAGTGGCACAGCTCTGCTGGCTTTTACATGTTTAAATAAGAGGATATTAAACTTTGTGATTCCAGAGTTCTTTCTCCAACGTTTTATAATATATATTCAGATTGGCTATGATTTTATACACACATGATCATACAGAAATTCACATAAGATTGATTGGTGATGAGGGAGTGTGAAATAAGCCGTGTTTCATCGTGACAAGTTCACTCATTGCATTTAGGTTTAACATTGAACATGTTCCCTCAGAAGTAAAAAGAACCGGAAACCATTCAATGATGAGTAAAACATCCACAGTTTCTTAATATGAGCGAAAATTAACCGCTTTCAAAGAGAAATCCCTTTTTTTTTTCATAATGCACCATTAACGCATAATCCCTTTAGACCCATTTCTCCTGAAATTAAAATTATTTGATATACAAAATAGAACAAATGGCTCTTGTGGAACTAAATCAACTTGTGTTATTTTCTTTTTTTAAACTTAGTAACTAAGATTTTTTCTTATTTAATCTATTTATCTGTTTAATTTTGCTAATAAGGATTTACAACATGAAAATGCAACCATATTAAAAAAAACTACGTTTTATGAAAGATATCTTCATATATATTAATAATATAGAATAAGATGTAAAAAGAACTTTTCATATTAAACTGTTTTGGTGTCAACATGACTATTAATGGGTTTTAAGACAGAAGTCATGCAAATCAAATAAGCCTGTGAAAATTTGTTTAAAAGACATTTAGTTCAACATCCTGGCATAATATCAGGAATATTACCAGCCAGTAACATCATAAAGGATCTGAGTGGGAGTTAATATTTATTGTGTCCGAACAGCAATATAATATTCTAATAAACTAACATAAACAAGAATGTGTTCTAATGATGAATGTGGAGATGGATGGTGGAAGTAATGGAGACATTTCACATGTCGGGTCAGCACTCACAGCACTCCAGCTCTAATTGGGTTTTTACGTGAGCCGACATGTGATTACCTCTGTGCTCTCCATTTTCATTAGAGAGCCCTCATTACACATCGCTGCCCAGGTAGGTCCCAAAGTGGACACCGACACAGCCTTGTGAAGCCTCTTTGAAAGTCGGCTTTCGAGAGGCTGGTGAGAGTGAAATAAAGGACTGATTTATTAGCTTTCACCCTCCCTTTCAAATAGAGTCTCTCCTGAGAGGGCGTCCTGACTAACTGTTGCCTTTCTTCTGTGCAGCAGCAGACAGGAGAGGAGGCAGATGAGACACTGGAAGAGAAATTTGTACATCAAGCAACTTTAAGGCAAGATATTTTATTCTCTGTAGTCAAAATAGAGCTGGAGGGACTGTGAATATTAGCCTACAGTCTTCAAGTAGCAAGGAGAATCTGTCCTCCCAGCAAATTTACCAATCTTGTGAGGCCGTAACCCGTCCTGCTCCGCCTCTAATTGGCTCAGTATTATGATGATCTTTCTCACAGACAGCATTTGAAGGTTTTTGTTTTTTGTGTCAGTGTGTCTGACCTACTTCGGTCAACAAAGAGATGGAAACACTGTTTGATCACAGTGATTGAGTCAGTGAACAATACATTTATTTTCCAAGCATTCATTCTGCTTATTTTAACTTAAGCCTGGCCTGAATTACATCCCCAAGTCTTTACAATAACTTAAAATAGCTCTACACCTATCAGATGCCTTTATATAACCTTGTTGTCTATGGAAAGGTATGGTACCTTCTACTATGTGTGAGTGATCTGTGATTAAACACAACAGACTTTGATAACTTCTGCATCAAATTTGATAGAAACAAAATGTTTTTCCACACAGTTTTTTGGTGGAATAGGACCAGGAGGACTCTCTTTGGCGTGGTTGGGTGGCCAACTTCCCCAGAATGTGCCAAAAATTTGGTAAAAAAAGGGTATTTATTTACAAAAATCTGCTAATAGTTACACAGGCATTCTGTGTAACTATTAGCATGCCTGGCACAGAATGCCGAAATATCAAAACCCAATATATATATATATATATATATATATATATATATATATATACATGAACTAACATTAATCTTTTCAGCACTTTGTGCAACAATAGTTCTTTTGAGGTGTCAGGCAACATGGTCTAGCATTTACTCCCAACGTGCACCAAATAGCCTTATATATCCTACCCACTGGCCGGTTACCATGGTTACCAATACCCAATGATATTCTGACTTCACCTGTCAGTGGTTATAACGTTATGAGCGATGGGTTTGTCACATATTGGATTTTTACAGCAACCCCCCGCAGCTGTTTTCTGATTTGCATGTTAATGGGTGCATCTACTTTAATGCACACATTGATGCATTGAAATGTCCATAAATTTTCGAACGTTAAGCCTGAATCTGTCACATCGTCATCCTTACTGCAGACCTGCAGCTTTTCTCAACACCGCTGAGCCAAATCTAGAATCCTTGTTCACTCTTCTTTTACTTGAGGTTGGAAAATACCAGACCTCAGCATCTAATGGACCAAATTCAACCGAGTTCCTCCTTCTTGCAATGTGAGACGTGAGGTGGGACTTTTACTTCTTTTTTACTCTTTGTCAGATGAATATCAAACATCTCTGTCTTTGAAAAGCCATAGATTCACTGAAATTGAATTTACGATGATTTTCTCATTTGAATTCATGAGAACAATGCCGAGCTCCAAAAATGTCAAAGTGAACCCAGCGAGCTTGAACAATGGCTCTGTGGTCCGGAGACATCTAGTTCTATGTGCAGCCTGGCTCTGTCTGGAGATGACCTCTGTATGTTTGTTGTCACCCTGTTCTATTTACCATCTATTATCTGCTGGCAGCACAGCTGTGCTCCTGTTATCCAGAATTATAAACATGGTGTCTGTGCTTTTAGAAACATGACTTGATGCACATCCATCAGCCGTCGTCGCATTGCAACTGTGTTACACTTTATCTCATTCAGACTCAGAGCCTCTCTTCCACTTGATTATAGTACTTTAACTCATCAATTCCACCCTGCAATGTCCCATCGAGTTGCTGTTTTTACGGTCAGCCACACATGAATTTAAACCAGAGCCTAGAGTAGAGAATATTGTTTTATATGTACCCCAATCAGCCACAACATTAAGACCGTCTACTGGTTGTTACAGTTCATTTCTGCATGTAGGCAGAAAGGGATTTCAGTCTCAAATACAGGATTTCCAAGCTGTTCTAACCAATAAAGTCAATAAAGTGGCTTCTTCCAGCAGGATGATGGACCCGGACACAATGCAGAAATGGTTCAGGAATTATTTATGGAAAATAACAACCAGTACAAGTTCTTAAGTTGGCAAGTTCCCTGACTGAAAGGATCTGCTGCTAACATCTTGGTACCAGATACCACAGCAGACCTTTGGCGGCCTGCTGAAGTCCAGGCCTCGACAGGTCAAAGAAGCTTTGGTTGCAAAAAGGAGGGCCTAGACATTAGAAAGGCAGGAGGTTATAATGTTGTGGCTTGAGGAGGAATGAATATATGAACTTTGGAAAAATTTCAAAAAATATCTAGAGAAAATAATGATCTTTAGCAAGTGATGGTTGAGAGAATACAAATGAAGTTTGAAGGTTTTATGAAAACATTCTCATAGAAATAATCAGAAGTTAGTAAATTAACACTACATTTTCGCTGAATGAAGCACAAGGGGAGAAAAAGTTGTTAGTTGTTAAACCTTGAATATTTCAGAAATATTCTACTAAAGCTTGTGAATATATTTTCCACTTATTATGACGGTGTCTTTGCTAAAGTGCCATTTCGCAAGAATTTGAGAAATGTCCTTCATGGTGGAGACTTTGAAAACGTGTGGTCTGGAAAATTTCCCAGTCAGTGGAGGAAAACAAGGAACATCTTTCTCAAAGGTCATCTCTGGGTTTCATGCTCAATCGCATGCTGTCATCCACCAGTTAATGGAAAACTAAACCTGAACAAATAAGCTTTTTGTCAGAAGTTAAAATTAATTTTCTTGCTGGTGCACTTCTTCATTGTAAAGTTTTTAATGCTGGATATTTTCGGTGTTAGAAAAAATACTTAGCTTCATCGAAAAGATCATGCCGAGCTTGAATGTTAACGTCAGTCAAAACCCATGATTCAGAAAAAAGGATGTAAAACCAAGAATCAATCAAAGTTGATTCCTGCAGACGATCTGTGATATTCAGTCTGTCAGACAATCTTTGGCGCTCAGTCTTCTGTTAGATTGTGCTCAAAGGGTCTCTGCCTTGAGCAGCAGCAAGTGCCTCCCCCAATGGAGCCTGGATTATGGTGGTAATGGCTGATGACTCTGCTGAGACTGATGAATGATGAAGGTGATTGAATTATGAACTGTGCGAAAGGGAGGTGGAGGCCGGTGTGACTGAACCGTAGATACAAAGACAATCTCATGCGAGCTCAGGAGGATGAACGGTCATCCATCATTCAGAAGTATTGATCCCTGGGCTTCCCTGCACTTTTCACGTCATGAGGCTTTTAACCAAGACTCTGAAGTGCAATTTGATCCCCGGTTGGTGCACAGGAGCTGCTGACTGCTCCTCTGGGGTGGATCAAATGTAGAGGCCTGAGCACAAAAGCTTGCAAGGACTTTCCCCAGGGCTTTCCCAAGGCAAAAAGTCACGTAATTTTGCAGAGCAAAATGGCTCTGCAGCGACCCCGAGAACTTTTCTATGAAGTAGATGACCTTGTTTCATCTGTAAGTAGTAAATTTGCTAGATATCTTAAACATATCAGGATCTACCAAACAGTCTATTGGACCTCTTATGTAACAGGAAGGACACAAGTGGCTGTAATGAGTTTCCTTCAAGGGTTGGCTGGGCTCAGCTTTAGAGATCACAAAAATGAGTACATGTGTCCGGGGCCACAAGTCAACTGGATTTGGATTTCAGGAAGAGTAGCTGCAAAATGGCTCTATAGCGCCCCCTCCAATAAAAAACAAAAAAGCAGTTCCCTCAGTGTTTTTCCCAGAAATAGGAAACTTAGTATACTTTGTAAAATTGGCACATATAATGGTGCAAAATACGGAATTTTGATTCAATTTTTAGCAATTTTTCAGTGTATAACAAACTCATCCTTGGGATTTGATTCCATCCACTTGAAAATTGGGGGAAATAATCTTTTAAAACTGAGGATGCAAACTCATTTTTTTCATACCTTGAAAGTCTCGGCCACAAAGGCATGGGAAATCTTGATTGCTCACTATAATACACGTGTGTTTATAACATCACGTTCCAGTTGCCAGTCTTTCCCAATCTTAATATGTTGGATTCAAAGTCCCGTCCAGACTATACTTGAATCGAAAAATTCAAGTATTTTGAATTTTTATGATAGCGCCACCAAGTGGCAACAGAAGCTAGCTCTCTCATTCTTTACTACTCGCCCTTAAACCTCACACACTTTAAATTGAGTGGGAAAAGTTACAAAACGTTGGAGATGCATTGTTGTGAAAGTTGCGTGTTTTTGAATAATAGTGGAGCGGAGATTTCCCGCCAAAAACCACACGTTCATCATAAATCCACTGAATCTTCACTGAACCTCTTAACATTGATGAGGGTCAAAAGTCTAAATGGAAATAATCAGCTTTTTCCACAGCGCCCCCTAGTGACAACAGGAAATGCTAAACTTGGCACTTTAATTACTACTATGTCTTTGACATGGAATTCAAATTTGGTCCTGTAAGCCATGAGAAGTTGTTGATATAATGTTTGGGCAGATAATGAGTTCTTGATCAAACACGTCGCTGTGGTGAGTTGAGATACATTAGATAATGTTTAAGAGGTTAGACACGCTCAAAAGTTCACAAAAATTGGTAGACATCTCAAGTACTTGCATATAATACTCGTGCACTGCCCCTTCCCCACCTCCTCTCCCACTACACTGAACTCCCAGCCACATCCCCCTGCTCTACCTAACACCCTGCCCCCCCTCCTAGCTATCATTCCCCCCCCCCAACAAACAGCCCCCCTGCACCAGTCTGTCCTTCACAACACTCCAGGTGAGGAACCAGCTAAGGAAGATCAAGGTGAGGAAGGCCACGGGCCCTGACAGCATCAGCTCCAGGCTCCTGAAGACCTGCGCAGATCAGCTGGGTGGGATTTTGGAGCACTTCTTCAATTTGAGCCTGAAGCTGGGGAAAGCTGGTACCTGTCCCCAAGACGCCGCACCCCAAGGACTTCAACAGTTACAGGCCGGTGGCATTAACATTCCACCTGATGAAGACTCTGGAGCGACTAGCCCTTGGTCATCTCCGCCCAGTGGTCAGCCTGTCGATGGACCCCCTTCAGTTCGCCTACCAGTCGAACATCAGGGTGGACAACGCCATCATCTTCCTTCTCCACCGAGCTCTCTCTCACCTGGAGAACCTGGAAGCACCGTGAGGATCACATTCTTTGATTTCTCCAGTGCTTTCAACACCATCCAGCCCACGCTTCTGAGGGACAAACTGGAACTGACCGGAGTGGATGAGCACCTCGCATCCTGGATCCTGGACTACCTGACCAACCGTCCCCAGTATGTGAGGACTCGGGACTGTGTCATCTCTCCGGGACAACGTCTCCCGGACCCATGCAGGACACCATCTCTGCACTGGAGAGCTCCTTCACCGATAGGCTCCTTCACCCCAAGTGTGTGAAGGAGCGATACCGCCGATCTTTCCTTCCTGCAGCAGTCAGACTCCACAACCAGAACTGTTAGCAACACACACACACACACACACACACACACACACACACACACACACACACACACACACACACACACACACACACACACACACACACACACACACACCTACACACCTACACACACCTACCTCACTTGCACTTTGCACTATGGGACAATACACTACCCAACATGTCCACAACTGCACATTTAATTTAATTTAATTGTACATAATGCTCTGTTATTCTGTTATTCTGTTATTCTGTTATTCTGTTATTCTGTTATTCTGTATTCTGTATTCTGTAACATGCTCTGCTGCTGTAACACTGCAATTTCCCCATTGTGAGACTAATAAAGGTTTATCTTATCTTATCTTAGATTTGAAGCAAAAGGTCTATTTTTCTTCCACCACATAAATTGTATTTTTTTGGGGGGCCCAGTAATGGTGAATATTTATGCTATTATGAGTCCGAGCTAATGCCTTGGCAAAATGGCTGCAAGTCCCCATAGAATAGTTCACAGACGCAGTGCCCAGAAATTATGGGGCAGGGTTTGTAAATAAGCAGATTTTGATTTTGACGGCTACTTTTTGCCACATTTACTTCCAAATAACGTTCAAAAAGATGTGTCAAATTTTTAAAGTCACTTTTCTTTTATCAAATTTACAGCAATATCAATGAACTTAGCATATTAACCTTCCTAGTACACACATGTTAAATTAAATGTCTAAATATTAAATCTAAATGTCACATCTGAACGCTCATGTAAATATTAAACATTAATGGATAGAAATGTTAAATGTAAATATTTAGAACAAAACGAAATATATAGCTAAAATAGTGGTTCACATTGACGTTAGAGAAAGTACCAAAGTAAAAGCTGGAAGAAGAAACCACGACTATTCATGGTAAATGCTGCTCCACTTCGAACCAAGATAGTAACGGAGCCTTTTTCGGGCCAGTGCCAAACTTGGCGCCGATTCTTAAGATCTAGTGGACGGGTTAGGGTTAGGGTTAAGAGGGAATTATTCTACTTTCTACGGTTCTATGTTTGTATGACGGCTGTATTTAGTAGTCACGTTTTTAGATTTTTCATACATTTCCTCTAAAGTGCAAAGCATTATTCACGGAGATAATTTGTAAGATCATGGCGTGGACGTGTCTTCCTGATGTATTAGTTTGTTGTGCATCAACCCACGACTTTTTATCACAATATGAGAGTCCAAAAAAGTTGTTATGACAAGAGCTAAAATAAATTGGAGTAACTGAGATTTGTCAGTATGCACTGAAATTGTGTTTGTGTCCCCTTTTGGTACTCACAATGAGATAATTCTCCTACTTCTTAGGATAAATATACTATTAAACAGCCTTCCATGACTATTTGTAAAATATAACACAGCAAAAGAGGCAGATCTTTTATAAAACTGGCTTTTTAGAAGTACTTATTTCTCACAGGATAGCGATGCTCTAATTAGGCAATGATGATTTTGTAGATTAAACTAATTAAGAGCATCAAGTTATTGAATTATTTAAATCTTTAGCATCAATGGAGCATAGAGAAACATATTAATCTTACATTAAGGAGGTAATGTTGTTTCTAATTTTATTACTTGAGTAAAAATTTAGATTTTTAGGAATAATTTGAATTAAAGACCGCGGGTGTAGACGATAAAGACATGTTTTCACATCATTTTACACATTTTTTGAAAATGTGCCAATAATTCTGGGGTCACTGCGTATATATGCTATCAATAAAAGTATATTATTATTATTATTATTATTATCATTATTAGATTTAAAAAAACAGCATCAAAACGCAAAGCTAAGGATGAAAGAGTGACACTGTGTTATTGGATGGATGTGGCGATAGCTGATGAATACAGCAGATATCTGAATTGATGGCCACCAACCTTGAGGAGGAGAGCAGGAAGTTAAAACCCAGCAGGTGTTAAAGGTGGGTGAACAGAGGATGTGAGAAATAAATTACAGGCCTAAGTTTGCTAAATGAAAGCCTTCCTGATGGAACATTTGCCAAATCGATGAGGAAATTCTAACAACAATTTGTCAACTGTTTTGTCAAAATGTCAACACTTTGACAGAACAGTTTTTAAATAATTACATTGGTTTAGGTTTTAAAAAGCTAATGAAACTGAATAAGACAAATTTGTTTCAATTTCTTGAAACAAATTTGGAATAAATTTGAAGTACATTTTGGAGAGGGCAGAGCTATGTGTGTATAGTTACCTCCCTTAAAGAGCTCTTGTTTTTCGCTTTGATTACCTGTATGTGAGCAAGATTACAGAAAACCTAATGAACAGATTTAGATAGGATTTTGACCAAAGGTAAGTTTTGACATATGCTAGGGATCACTTTTTCTTAATCATTATATATAGGGCACTTTAAGAGATTTTTCTGCAATAATAATTTAATTAACGGATGGATTTGCACGAAATATCCCTAAAATCTTAATTCTATATCATGGGAATAATTTTGTAGTTCTTTGAGGACTCATTTTTGTCCACAAACAAAATTTCTCCGAAAATTTTCCTACAATTCCTATGATTAAGAGAAGAAGATATTAAGATAAGATAAGATAAGATAAGATAAGATAAGATAAGATAAGATAAGATAAGATAAACCTTTATTAGTCCCATAACAGGGAAATTTGCAAGGTTACAGCAGAAAGAGCATATTACAGAATAAAATTATGTAAAATCAAATTAAATTAAATTAAATTAAATTAAATTAAATTAAATTAAATTAAATTAAATTAAATTAAATTAAATTAAATTAAATGTGCAGTTGTGGACATGTTGAGTAGTGTAAAAGCACACTTAAAAAAAATGTATAAATACAATAACGAAAAAAAAGACAAGCAACTAAAGAAAAATGCTCAAGGGGGGCGGGACTTGCTATAACAGGCGGCCACACACGAGGGGCGCCAACATATAAATAACAACAACATCTTTTCATCAATATGATGTCATGTAACAGTGAGAAGAGCTGTTTGAACGCTTTCATACCAGCTCCAAGAATTATTGTCATAATATTGTGAATGAAATTGGGGAATGGGGAAGAGGAGGCAACATTTTACTGCATCAAAATGTGGATATTTTTAAAAGCTTATCCAAGGTCTCAAATTGCTTTTCCAGTTATCGTTTCCTCCACAAAGGAGGTTAGGATTCCATCTGCATTGGTTATTTTTGCCGGATTACTCAAAAGTACTTCTGGATTTCAGCATCGTTTTGTGGTAGCTTTGGGTTTCATCAGTTTCCCCACCATCACAAAAAACTAGTAAACTGTTTTCACCTAAACATCATGGTGGGTTGGAGCAAGGATAGTAAAAGATACACTATTTTTTCCACTGACTTTATTTTTTTCTCCAGATGGAACAGCTCGAGGTAAGATACTGCCTTGCTCTCTTCCTCTTTTAAGAAGCATAAAGTATATGGGTTTTCCCCCTCCAGAGACCAGTTGTCTGCGATCCCGATCGGCCAGCTGGGTTCATTGCAGGGAGGAAGGGCCATCATTTTATAGCTGAGAGATTTCACCGGTTTGATCAACCAACATTTATTTGAGGTTTAGCCCAAATTTGCACAGGGATGGCCCTAAAGCCTCATCACTGCTCTCCCCTAAAGGCCATCAGACTAGACGATGACATCATCACGTCTTTTGGCAGCTTTACATTCTATCCACATCGGGTCTCACTCAAATGTCAGACCTTCATCTACCCAGAATTCATTAATAGTTGTTCTTCAGGCGCACAGGGGTCAATTATAATGAAGACAGTAAGTTGGTGTAACAATTGTGGAGATGTCAGAAAATATTTCAGGATTATTATTTGATTTATGAGATTTAATGAACCGCAATATTTGTAGTTTTGTAATTTATGGTAAATCATTTTATTGGGATAGATTCTACCATTAAAGTTAAATGAATTATACAATATTAGAAAGACAGTTCGGGCATTTGCCATGTTTTATGTAATTATAGTTCTAATTTAAATGATTACTTAACATTCTTTAAAAAATATTAATTAAACAAAAGTTTGTTCATTTATTAGCTAATCAAATATATATGTTTTGAGGACCCTTACACAATGTTTTAGTCAGTTAGACAAAACAAGCAGAACCGAAATATGACAAAAGAAATAGAAAGCCTTTATAGTCATTGAGATTGGATCACAACAAATGTTTGGTGAACTACGGATGGTACTTGTTATAAACAAATAAACATAATACAAAGAAAAAAGAAAATACAA
Organism: Lophius americanus; assembly: GCA_037951165.1. Classification (NCBI taxonomy): domain Eukaryota; kingdom Metazoa; phylum Chordata; class Actinopteri; order Lophiiformes; family Lophiidae; genus Lophius; species Lophius americanus. The sequence continues at coordinate 1,780,465 of JBBDHG010000039.1, read as the reverse complement.
TAAGTGGACATGAGTCAATAACTCCAAACAGTATAAAGCACGCATGGAAAGCTGGGATTAACATACAGTTGAAAGGGTTGAAAGAAGGAGTTTGTGATTTACATTTAGACAGGAACTACTGGAATATCAACAGTAAGTATGGATGTACAGTTTATTCCTTGCTCCTTGCTTTTACGTTGATTTAATTATTAGGGATCCACGGTGCCATAAGAGTCACAAACAGTTTAAATGCTATGGAAAGTTCCTTGTAAAGCTTCATCTTGATTTTGAACTCCTCAGGAATCTAAAGCTAATTTTCAGCTTGTTTTTGTCACCACTGGTAGATTTTAATCAATTAAACGTTTCAAATGCTTTGATCACAGGTTAAGTATTCAAATGTAATCTCTTCTGACAACATATTTTGACATCAACCTGACAGATTGCATCACAGAATACAACAAATTCTGTGAGCACACCCCACTGCCAGCGCAGAATTTACGCTGCTTCCCCAACAATAAACCCTGGATCACCAGTGAGCTGAAAAGACTCCATAATTAAAGGAAACAGGCCTTCAGGTCTGGAGACAGGGACCAACTGAATATCATCCAGCACCACTTGAGTGACGAGCTGAGGAAAAGCAGAAATGTCTACAGGAGGAAGCTGAAGGCCAAACTACAGCAGGACATGGTGCATGAATGTGTGGATGGATGGGAATGAAAGAGATTCTGGGGTTTAAGGCGAGAGACAGAAAACCAGCATGCACTTTCAAGAGAGACAGTGATCTAAACTCCATCTTCATTTAGCTCTCCGGCCATGGCTGGCTACTGACTGCCTGACAGATAAAACATAGAACAGTTTGTCGGTGAGTAGTGCAGGAGCGCCACAAGGGAATATTCTGTCTCCTTGTACACTGCAGACTTCCAGTACAACACTGGGTCATGCCACCTGCAGAAGTCTCCTGACGACTCTGCAGTGGTGGCGAGTATGAACGATGGACAAGAGGAGGGAGAAAGAGCAATGGCTGATGATTTTGTTGAGTGGTCTGGAAGAAATCACCTGCTGCTGAATGTAGCCAAGTCCAGAGAGATGCTGATGGACTTCAGGAGGAACAGGACAATCAAACAACCACTGTGCGTCCTGGGGGGGACGTCACAATGGTTAAGATTTACAAATACCTGGGTGTGGACCAGGCTGGAATAGAGCAGGCTGGAATAGAACATCAACACTGAGGCTGTGCGCAAGAAGTGGATGAGCAGATTCTTCTTCCTGAAGAAGCTGAGATCCCCCAATGTCTGCATGACGTTCGAGATCTTCTACAAGTTTGTTGTCTCCGTTGCTCTCTTTTAAGCTGCAGTGTGCTGGGGGAGCAGCATCGGAGTGCCTTTGCACTAAAGCATTGCTAACAACATGCAACTTGCACATGGACTCTGCATAGAGCACACTTTTAGTCTATGGCCATATTTATATTCTTGTTTTTATATTTTTAAATTGATGTTGTGTATGTGTTTATGGGTATTTCAAACGGCTGCTAATGCAATAAGTGAATTTCCCAATTTTCAAGTATTTCTAAGTCTAAGTCTCATTTCGAACAAATATGTACATATGTAATTTGTGATACGAAAGCAGCAAAAAATCAGCAAAGTTACAGTCTTGACATATGTAGTGAAAAGGGAAACTTTATGTAACAGTATAAAAAAAACCCGTGGAGCTATTTTTTCAAATGAGTAAAAAATTACCTTAAAAATCCGATGTACAACAACATATTTAGAAAAAAGGCAAATATATCAATAATTAAAATAAGTTAACTATTGTATTTCCATGTCGGAATGCCTGTTCAGCAATGTAATAACTAATAAACGTGGGGAAGCAACTATGAAAAAGGAAAATCTGTTTCCATAAGTCAAAAAAAAGAAATATTTAGATGATTAATTTCCAAATGAAGGGGAAAAAAATGTAGAAAGATATCTATATTCATATTTGTATTGATATTTCTATCATTTCAGATCTTTAACAAGGGGCAGCTTTTCAGAATTTATTTCCGAAATGTGTTTAATGATGTTCATATGATCTTTTTTATTTCCCACATACGGAAAATGGATCTGGGCTCTTATGATGACTTCTATAATTTTATATGTAAGATAAATAGTGAAATATATCAAGGTGGTATAAGGGTATTTTCTTTTTGCCGATAGGAAAACGTTTTTTTTGAGAGGATTGTTTTTTTTCTTCATCTGATCTGATAAATATCAGATCTTTTATGCGGAACCTCGTTTCACCGGCATTTGTTCCCTCACGGACTCATTTCCTGTTTGAATCCCCAACACAGCTGGGCCATCAAAGCTACTGTGGTCGTTCTGAGATAACGAATGTTAATTTATCATAAGTACTGATCAGAAATAATGATTCCTTACACCGTCAATATCAAACTGGCTGCTCGGACTTTGACCGGAACCTTAAATCTACAGAATAAAACCGCCGTAGATTGGTAAGTGACGTCTCTTCCCGTAGCAGTAGCTTCCAGCTAACTGCTCTATTTATTGACAGAAGATGTCAGAACTGCTGATTAATCATAAAATATAATTGTGTCATTGTATTGTTTCCTTTAATTGATATTTGATGAAGGCTCCAGTATTTATGGATGCCGATAATGAAATGATATACATTAAAGCGGTTAAAGATGCAGGGGCAATAAGTCATGTCATGTGATGATTTTCTGGGCCTGCAGTTTTATCCTTCATCTTATTATAATAATGACAATAAACTAAATGTCTTATAATAAATATTATGGCGTAATACATTTTGTAATAATTATCTGCATGGGCCTACCGTGTCAGTCTATTAAGGAATATTTTCATCAACAGATTCAGGAAAACAAAGATTTAATTACACGACAATAATTCATTTATTTCATAGATAAAATTCTCATCTCAGATGTTACATTTTAAAGTAGTCATGTTTCTTAAGACTCTGAAGATTTTTGGTTAAAAAGACAACAGAGTAAAACAAACAAAAACAAATCTGCAAGGCTTTCATAAAACCAAATCATTTAAAGGTCCTTATGTTTACTGAAACCTGTTTTTGTCTGGTCGAGTTAGATCAACAAAGTTTGGCAGTCGAGTTTTCATTATTCTACCCAGTCCAGGATAATGACAGAACTTTAAATCTATAATTGCCACTAGGCTTTTTAAAAAAACACCAAATAATTTTACGATCACAATCATTTTCCCATGTGGTTTTTCTTCTCCTTGTAATTGTTGGACTGGTAATCATCCGGAAAGTTTGGTAATATAGTGAATATATATGATATTTTTATTTATAGTACAATCTATTGCAAAATTCATATTTTGACATTACATGTACATAAAAGGAAAAATTAAGGTCAATGGCACCAAGACCGAATAGATGTGTTTGAATGAAAAGGAGGCAGGTGCAACGGTGAAGATGCAATGGGGTTGGGAGTAGGGTGGAAAAGAGCAGTTCTGCTGTATGGTTGAGAGACGGCGGCTCTGACCAAAAGACAGGAGGCAGAACTGGAGGTGGCAGAGTTGAAGATGGTCAGATGTTCTTTGGGAGTCACAAGGATGGACAGGATTAAAAAAAAGCAGCCCAATTTCTACATCATCAGACGAAGAGATGGTTTGAACTAGGTCTGCAGTAATCAATTTTTTTAGTAATTGAGTATTCTATCGATTATTTTGGCGACTAATTGAGCAATCAAATAAGAAATATTACGTACACTGCACTTTTGCTTTGTTCAGGAGCAATAGTAACAGTTATACACAAAACAGAAAATACAATATGTTTATTGAAAGAACAACCAATTGTTCCCGCTTTTTAGAAAAACATGTTCTTTGCTTGAATTATAATAATAACTGTCAACGGCTATAATAACAAATGAGGTTAATACATCACTCTCCGATGCAGACCGGTACTGTTTTGAAGTTACCGTGTTTAAAATGCGTCGCTGAAAAAAGTCATGGGAGCGTTACGTAACGACTCTGTGCATGAGCAGAAACGACTAAAACAGAAAGCTTTCCGATGCAGCGATTACATGCAGCGACTGGCTGTCGGAAAGGCTTTACCAAAGGATTTAGACTACCTCCTTGCAAAGGAATGAAATCTAATTTGTGTTTTATCCTTTGGTTATATCTGGTAATTATACCGTTGTTATTTGATATGCATAACTGTTTTCTGCACATAAATTTCTAGGGCAAATTAAAACACAAAAAAAACTTTTTATCACTATTTCTACATGGTTTGTCATCATCAACATGTTTTAAACTGCTGCTTGGTAATGAGGTCATCTGGGTGCTCTTTATCTGCTATGAGTGGAAGAATTAATTATCCTTCAGCACCTCTGACTGTTGATCTCTCCAGGAGCTAAAACTTTCTGATGAGCATCTGTTGACATGATCATCATCGATCATTAAGCTGTAATGACAAAAACAATGGCACCAAATTGGCACATTTCAAATTGTGGCCAAATAATAAAGTAGAGCCGAATGTCTTAGAAACGGCCACAATGCTATTATATAGACAACAGTTCTCCCACCTTTTCCTCCTAGACTGGCAACCCATGCATCTTTAATAAAATCTCTGCCCACAGTCTTCAATCTTCAAGTCCTGATCTGCATAGCATATTCAAGTCATTCTGTTATTTCCTTTCATTTTTATCTGATGAAGGTTGATGATGGTGTTATAAATTATTCTGGAATTCTGTTTTGGCTTGAAAATGTATCTCAGGTTCAAGACGGTCCTTAAAACTCAGTAGATGCCTGGTAAACAAGTCATTTTTTGACAAGGATTTTTCTAAACCAAAATAGTTTGATTTTTTTATGCTTACTTATACCTGCCTCAGTCCAGATGGGTTTCATGAATGAAGTCTGACTGGTTTTCTCCTCATAGTCATTAATAATATTTTTCTACAAAGAATTTTTATCCATTTACAGTAGTCCTTGTAAAACTGTACTTTTTCTCCAATATGAGCAAGATGTCAGAAAATCAATCAATCAATCAATCAATCAATCAATCAATTCTCAACATGTTTGGCTCAATAATAAGACAAAGGATATAAAAGATGTAGCCAAGCCGAGCAGAGATGGAAAAGGAATCATATGCATTTTAAATTTCAAATCATAAAATTATATCAGAGGCGACTAAAAAAAATCCAGTTCCAGGAACCGTCAGAACTACAGAATCACCCTCCTCGCCTACACAGATACCCCAGTGATCTCGAACATTGTCAGTCGTTCTTCACTGGTAAAGTAAATTTAATCTAACTTCATATGAAGACCGTCCTCCGTCTTCACACTGCTCTGCTCAAATAGTCACACCTTAAGGACACCGTGGCCACATTACACCCTGCATCAAACCCACTCAGATTGTATATCTGCCAGATTTCCCAGAGAGGTTTTATACCGCATTGGTTTCATGAATTTAGCATTTCATTTCAGTTCATAAAAAATAGCTTCTTACATACCGGTCTGCATCGGAGATTGATTTATTCATTGCAACTTTGAAAGAGTAGAACATAGTTGGACAGCAATTTGGCAGAAAAAAGTCACTCCGCACAAGCCCTCTTTGTCGTATTCTTCTTATGGCTGCATGCTGGCAGATGGCGGCCTGCTCATGGCAGCATCATCCCCACCTTATGAACGGGAGTGTGGATCGTCTGCGCATGTCAGAAAGTGTCTCCGATTAGATGAGTTGCTGCATGTAAACACTGCGTCGAAAAAGATCACAAGTCCTGTAAACAGGCGACCGACATTGCGACTCGGAGCCGTTTCATTTGGATAGAAGGAAAGGGCCCAATGTAAATCCACCTATTCAGACATATTACAAACAAACTAGATGACTACAGATTTACAGAACATCCTTATAAAAACCAGAGACGAGGGATTCATTAATCATCTTCTTTTTTCTGCCTGTCCGAAATTGTGAATGTTCCATAACCTTCTCCACAACAGAAACAAGTAAGGAGGATTTCCCTTCAGCCTCCCCAAATCACTGTTTTTTTTACAGAAGCATCTACGTGAAATGTCAACCCTGCAGACAGAAAACTGGGGGGGATATTTGACTGAGAACTCTGCTTCAAAAAGACAAATTACAAGTGTTCGATCCTGTCTGTATCATCTCACATATGAGATCTTTTCTCTCTTTAGGCCTGATCTTCAGAAGGTCATCCGTGCCTTCATTTCATCACATTCAGAATATTGCATCATCCTGCATTCACAGTTGAATGCTTCAGCTTCTTCAGCTTTTAGTAGGATCAAAACTGCCCTGATTTGGCATCTTGTCACTGTTTTATAATACATTTTAAGATGTCACTGTTTCTTATAGGATTTTAAGGACAAATATGTTCCTATAGAAGCCAATTGAAACTGAAATGTTTGATCATACCGATGTCTGAAGAAAAATAATAACACACTCCATGTTCGTAGGCCTTTTTTCTGTCATCTTGGCTTAAAAAATTATTGTATTTACATTTTCTATCCGGATGTGCCATTTTTCATTACTTGGCACAAAATTAAAAATGATTCTGTTTTTCTTTTTTTCGGGATTTATTGCTTTATGGCAGAACCAAGAAAAACAAGTCCTTCTGAGATCTGGAAATTGACCTTATGTTTGGATTTAAAAGTCGGATTTTTAGTGTTTAGTTTGATCATCAAGACAAGGTACATCTTGCGAACACATGCTGATGTTTATAAAGTATTAAAAAGTTATTTAAAAAGATATTTAAAAGTTGGGAATATTCTGGAACTATCATCGCACTGCCACAGATCCTCCACCATAACGTGGTAATACAATAACTCTTTAATCGATAAATTATCAAAATTTCCACCAATACATCCCTTAATGCGAGGCAGAACTGAATTAATTTTTGGAAAGGTCAGTTATTCCCGACACTAGCGGGAGTTTCATCGGCAGAAGTTTTCAGGCTGTAATTTCTCAACCAATGGTCCGATATTTGGAGCAAATTTGCTTGACTCAAGGAGATCATAATATCACATTTGATTTTGAGAGGTTCAATCAGAGGGATTGCTTGTACAATGCAAGGGATTTGGAGCTTTTCTGCAGTAAACTCCTGCTGTCAGGGATGACAACAACGGCCTGGTTACTGCACACTGCAGCATGATGGAGAATGATGTTGAGTGGAAAGCTAGATGTTGTAATGTACTGTAAGAGCATCGTTGTTGTGCTTCTATATTCATCAGAGACATTATAAAAATCAATATTATTTGGGAAAAATGGCTCCATCGTTGTGTAGTGAAATAGAATGTGTTTATGTAGACTTGTCCATCATTCTGCTCAGCCTTTCTGATTTATTCTTCGGTGAGAGTACTTTCAGATCTGTCACTCTGGCCTGATCTTTCACGGTTACTCTGCTCTTCCTGTCGTTGTCTTATTTACTGTAGGGGTTGGCAGGGCCTGATCGCTCAGGGATGTCACTCCAGTATCCTTATCATCGATCCAAAGACAACCCAGACCATCCAGGTGTTGGAGAAGCACAAAGCTAACGTGGTCAAGGTGAGTTTCCTCAGTACTCATTCTGCTGTTCATTGTTTCCTCAGAGAAGGTTTGTCTGTGTGTGTTCACAAAAAAAGTTAGGATAAATCTTTGATGAATGATTTTTGATAGATACGCCAAAGAAACAATCAATTAAATGGTTGTGGTGATCCACAACATCATCTGAAGCCACAATATCTAGAAATGATGTGGCTTTAGTTTTTGACACTTGAAGAAATGTCTTCTTGGTCAATGTGAGAAGAAAACTACATTTCCAGAAAGGATAAACTATGGTACATTACTTCTCATCATTGGATTCAGATCATCTTGATCTGGCCAGCCAGATAAATTTATATTGCTCACAGAAACTTACTAAAAATTAAAGACTTGGACGTTAGCTAAGATCAAAATTGAATCGGATTGACTTTTGAGTATCGTTGAAAGTTACTGAGCAAGACCCTGCAGAGAATGGCTAGTAGAGAAATGTGTTGGAAAGACCATCGGCCTAAAAAGGAACCACTGTGACTCTCAATTATAGGAGTAAGTTTTCATGATTCAGGAGTCGTATTATGAGGATAAAATATCACAAAACTGTTGCTTTATTTTACCATAATGACACTGAGCTGCCTTATGTGGATTACTGCTCTCGCTGATGCCGTGTAGTTTTTTACCATCATGCAGGGCTGCAATTTTGATCAATTTGCAAAATATTGTCATGATAACGCAATCAAACATTTATACTCTCAAATGTTTGACTCCCACATTTTCACATTTTAAAAGCTGGAAGCAGTGAAATTGTAATGTTTCTGCTTGAAAAATGACTGAATTGATTAAATGTTTATCAAAGTAGTTGATACTCTGAAAAAAAAAAAAAATCAATATCTTTCCCCAACATACTATTTCAGCTCTATCATTTAGTGTGTGTAGTGTTTTTATTTTATATTATAAATGTTGTAATAAAAAAATGAAAAATACAATTATATTATATAATTTAGAATTTTTTCTACAAAACTTAATGTTACAAAACCCATTTGTTATGTTATAAGTGTACATAACCCCGGTGTCTATGGTAAGGTAAGACCTAAAATTATTTATTTCAGTGTCAGTGACATTGTTACTATTACTATGTGCGATTAATCTGTGATCAAAAACAAAAAACAAAACAAAATTTCTGTCAATATTTATGCCATTTGGCACAGTTGGATAGGCAATGGACCACAAATGGGCCAAAAAAATTAGATATCGACCCATGAGAGGGATTTCGGATGCAGGTAGAAGAAGCCCGTTTATGAGCCTGTCGAGATAAATCCATAGCATATATCCTAAGCTTTTTACACCAGACTAAGCTCATAAAAGTAAAGTATGTTCTGTTGTATACTGATGTGTTTGTCGTAGGAATGTTCTGGAGGTACACTCCGGTATTCCAAGTGTTTGTTCCTTTATAATCACAAATTATATTTACTTTACTATACTCCTTTCTTTCAGTTTCAGTCAGTCATGTATGTTTGTGAACTGTGGTTTCTGAGCTTTAAATATCCTCAGAGCAGTTAATTCATCTCCTGCTGTAGGACATTTACATGTCCGTCAGCAAATCTCAAATCTTGCTGATTTGGTACTTTCCAGATGGATTACAAACACGCTCCTGCTGATGGTGTTGATGGTGTCAGAGTAATATTTATCCCCCAGTGCTAATTTGAGCGATGTGTCGCCTTTAGCTAAGTTGTTTTCACCTCTCCATGGCAGACAGATTATTTTCTACTTTCCCGTGTGAGCCAATTACAGAACACTGATAAAGCGTACTCCTGCATTGACGGAGAGTCCTATTTTGTGTGTCTGTGTGTCTTTGTGTGTGTGTGTGTGTGTGTGTGTGTGTGTGTGTGTGTGTGTGTGTGTGTGTGTGTGTGTGTGTGTGTGCTGCAGACAAGTATATAATGGGCAATAAATTCTTCAGATTATCAGTCTTTGCTGAATCCGCAGCTCTCATTCTTCACTCACAAACTCACCGTAATCTTGAAAAGGACCTAAGTCACAGCAGTGGGCCATTCCTCACCACCACTACCATCACCCAACCTGTCATTAGAACTCCTGCTGAATGGAAAAATTTGTGACTACCACTATGTGGATGCCTACTCAAGAACAAAACAAACTTGCTTGAAGGTTCATTTGTCCTTAAAGTGCAGAGTGTCGTTATCCACGTTTCAATGCTGTATCTGATTATGGGGTCTTGTTTTCTCTCTATCTCTTTACCTCTCCCTATCTTTCTCTATATGTCTCTTACAAGTCCTCATCTTCATTTGACTGCTCCTGATAAGGGGTCGCCATAGTGGATTTTTTTTCGGTCACATCCTCCACCTTCCTGTCCTCTATAACTACATCCATCCATCTTCTCTAAGGCCATCCTAATTTTTCCTGACGTGCAGCTCCATCTGTAAGATTCTCCCCCAAGCATATTCTGCATATCCCTTCTGGATGTATCCTGAACTAATCACCAATCCATCCAACACGCGGGGACCCTGTTTTATGCTTGTTCCTTTTCATTCTTGTCTGTGTCATGGCAAACCTCACAATCTCTTAGCGCCATACCTCCCTCAGCTTCCTGACGTCTCCAATCCATTCATCATAGCTGGTCTCCTCTATCGAATCCACCCTGCCTGCATTCTCTTCCTCACCGCACTACCACACCCTCATTGCACTGAACCATCGATCCAAACTACTTGAACCATCTACCATCACAGACAGTACTCCTTAAATCTTCACCACACCTCAATGTCCTCTATCATTTATATTCTATCTCACTTTTGCTAACCTTCAGTACCCTTCGTTCCAGAGAAAGCCTCCACCACTCCAAGCGCTGCTCAACCAGCCCACTACTCTCACTATTTATCATGATGTCATCAATAAAGATCACAGTCTTTGGGAACTGTACCTTTACGCCATCAATCAACATATCCAGCACCATCAATTGAAAAGACACCCTTGGTGCAGCTCCACCTCCACTTTGAACCATTCAATCACTGCAACCTCTCACTTCACCACTGTCACTCCAAATGGACTCAGTTGGTAGAGCGGTTGTCTACTTATCTGAAAGTCAGTGGTTCCATCCCTGGCCACTGCAGTCCACATGTCAAAGTGTCCTTGAGTAAGATACTGAACCCCAAGTTGCTCCCAATGGCTGTTCCATTGGTGTGTGAATGATTACCTAAATGGTTACTGCTCATGATGAGCATGTGGTTGCCTTACATGGCAGCCTTTGTGTGAGTGTCAGTGTGAATGGGTGAATGCTGACTCACATTGTAAAAGCGCTTTGAGTAGTCAAGTAGACTAGAAAAGCGTTGTATAAGTACAGTCCATCTACCCTTTACTCTGTCCTCCAACATATTTTGCACCATGAAGGATGATGAAAAATCTCACAATTACTGCCTGCTTTGATAATATTAATAAGGGAGAGCCAGGCCCATCAACAGCCTGCCACTATTGTATGCACAATGCTAAATACATTTAATAGCAAAATAGTAAAAGATTTTTTTTTTAATTTTATTGAAAAAATAAAAAATTAAGCTTTCTAATACACACGGATTACAATTTTCTAGTTAGCCTGCTACATTAATTTCTTTGGAATTTCTAATTAGCCTGCTTCTTTAATTTCTTTGGAACACACTGGTTATTACAAAAAAGAAATTGCAACACCAAATATTGCAATATAAATGTGAAAATTCCCTGCAATACTCAACCCTAGTGTAAGCCAAGCCAAAGCTTTAAGCTACTGGGGTGTATAACCAGGAAAACCCATTGACGTGCTGTTTTTTTGATGAGAAACCACATGAAGGTCAGACACATTCCTTGCTTGGACAATTAGTGCATTTATTGTCCTTCTAACCATAACAAAACATAACAATTATCCGACAAGACATCAATTAAGTTATACCTGTCACCAAGGCATGATTGGAGAAAGGTTTCCCATTCTGGATGGAAAACCTGACGTACACAAGATGGTTCCCATCGTTAATAGTCCGGTCAAGTCAATTTTATGTGTATAGCCCAAAATCACAAATCACAATTTGAGAGAGACTGAGAAGGAGAGCGAATGCGGTGCATAATGGTCCCCCAGTAGTTTAGGCATGTAGCAGCATTACTAAGGGACGGTTAAGGTGCGACCTGAGCCAGCCATAACTATAAGATTTATCAAAGAGGAAAGTTTTAAGTCTGATCTTAAATGTAGAGAGGGTGTCTGCCTCCTGAACCAACACTGGGAGCTGGTTCCCAAGGAGAGGAGCTTGATAACTGAGGGCTATGCCTCCCATTTTAATCTTAGAAATTTTGACGACTACAAGTAAGCCTGAGTTGAAGTGTTCTATTAGGATGATATTGGACTATGAGATATGAGGGGGCGTTTAGCATTGTGCATTCTCAGGATCCGTCTGAGACAGGATGTACTTCATTTTTGCTATATTACGCGGGTGAAAGAAAGTTGTCCTAGAGACTTACTTTATACGAGTGGAGAAGGACATGTCCTGGTCAAACATAACTTCTAGATTCCTTAGAGTAGAGCTGGGGCCTGAGGTGATGCCATCTAAAATAAGTATCTGATTAGAAAGCTGCTGTCGGAGGTGGTTTGGGCCAAGTATAATAACTTCAGTTTTGTCTGATTTTAACATAAAAAAGTTCCATCCAGGTCTTGATACATGTCTGAAGTTTGACTATTTTGTTAGTTTCATCTGGCTTTATGGATAGGTTAACCGCTAATTAATGTAAACCCAATAAGTAAATCAAAACATGGATTTTGGCTCCAACACCTGGTGACTAATGAAGTTACTCCCTTTGTAGTCAGTGCAGCACTGCAGATATCCTTTCTTCCTGTATATTGTAACTAGGCCTCTCTTGTTTTGTTCGTACCCTCTTGACTTCTATATATTCAGTTTTTGAGGGGTTTTTTTGCGCTAGGTTAAATGGTCCAGGGAGAACTACTACCACAACTTGAGCTCTCCCTACTGTTTGCGGCTGGCTTCAGGAGACGCGTCGGGGAAGATCATAGTTTGGGATGTGGTCAGTGGCACGGCTCATTGTGAGATCCAGGAGCACTCCAAACCTATCCAAGGTAAGAGATCTTCAAGGTAACACCCCTCTCTTGTAGCAGGCTTGGATAGAGTCCTTCCAGGAAGGTGTTCTACTCGGAGCAGCACTGTGCTGTTGTTAACAATTTGTTTTCATTAAGAATCTCTTCTCATAATTTTCTCTGACTCCCAGTGAACACTATGACTTCTCCTCTGGGTTTTCTCTTTTCTCTGTCAGACTTGGAGTGGCTGTGGAATCAGGATGCATCTCGTGATCTTTTGCTGGCCATCCACCCTCCAAACTACATAGTTCTGTGGAATGGAGACACTGGCACGAAGCTGTGGAAAAAGAGCTACGCTGAGAACATCCTTTCCTTTTCTTTTGACCCTTTTGACTCCTCCAACATGGCATGTAGGTCAACGAAATCTGACTCTCTCTTAGCTTCTTTACTGCTTCGCTTTATCACTCCCTCGCCAACATATATATATCCTGCCAGCATAATTTAGCATGATAAATTCAGCACTTTGTCCTGAATGTTAGGCCTGAACCAGTGCATATATATTTTACAACTGAGTTAATAAGTGAAAGGCCATACTGGAATTTGGCCACCCATTGACTGCATAAATTACATTTGCAGGACAACAAACCATTAGGACAAATGGCATATTTTTATTCCACAAAACAAGAATTAAAGTTTTTCTTTCTTCTTCCTATTACAGTAATAAATAGAAAAACATTTTGGACTTGTACAAGCTGACAAAGAATTTCAAATGCCCAATTCAGAGACAGAGGACTTTTGATTTAAAAAGTATACCGGAAGTGTTGCTTTTTATTAATTGTTTATTGCAGTAACTTTATAACCGGCTACCTTCCGATTGGGAGACGGCCGCGATACTCACTGACCTACTGACGCTCAAAGCAAACTCAAAACAAGACATATTTGATGGAATCACACTTTGAGATTTGATCCAAATGTAAAGTGCAATATAAATTAAATGTATTATTATTATTATTATCTGCAAGAAAATTCTAATACATTTATTTACTTCTGATATGTGTATGAAATTATTAGTTTCCACTGCCTCATCAATAGCACATATCTTGAACAAACAACTGTGTGAATTAACACTGACAACACATCTCTCAGTTTAAGATATCACAACAAAAGGATAAAAACCAGGATAAAACCAGGCTGTAGTGTTGATTTGATGGGATCTACTGTGATGGCTTTAATTTTGATCAGACAGCTGTAGTGTTGACCTGATGGCTGTAGCACTGAGCTGACAGCTGTAGTGTTGATCTGATTTCCATAACGTTGATCTAATTTCCATAACGTTAACCTGATGACTGTAGTGTTGACCTTTAGACTGTAGTGTTGAACTGTTGACTGTAGCATTGAGCTAATGACTGTATTGTTGAACTGATGACTGTAGTGTTGATCTGAAGGCTGAAGTGTTGTGCGGATGGCTGTAGTGCTGTGCTGTTGGCTTTAGTGTTTGATCTTATGGCTGTAATGTTGAGCTGATAATGGAGTTTGGAGCTTATGGCTGTAGTGTTGAGCTGATGACTGTAGCGTTGAGCTGATGACTGTAGCGTTGAGCTGATGACTGTAGCGTTGAGCTGGTGACTGTAGCGTTGAGCTGGTGACTGTAGCGTTGAGCTGGTGACTGTAGCATTGAGCTGGTGACTGTAGCATTGAGCTGGTGACTATCTTTGAGATGATGCTGTTGTGTTGAGCTGATGAGTCTACTGCGGTGGCTGTGGTATTTATGTGATGACTGTAGTGTTGATCTGAAGGCTGAAGTGTTGTTCGGATGGCTGTAATGTTGATCTTATGGCTGTAACGTTGAACAGAAGGCTGCAGTTTTGTGCCGTTGGTTCCAACATTGATCTTATGGCTGTAACGTTGAGATGATGGCTGTCGTGCTGATCTGATCTTAAGAAAGCAAGCAAATATTTATCACAAAAACACCCAAAACAAAACAAGGCTCTTGCAGATGGTTTTTGGAAACTAGAGCAACTTTGACACCATTTCTGTCAGTCTACTACAGTCTACTACATCACATGGCAGTACAGTTGATATAATAACTGTTATGTTTATCTGATGGCTGTAGTGTGGAGCTGATGGATTCAATATTAATGTGATGGCTTTAGTCTTGAGCTGCTTACTGTAGTGTTGATGGGAGGACTGTAGTTTGGAGGTCATGGCTGTTGTGTTGAGCTGATGGCGGTAGTTTTGATTTTATGGCAGTAGTATTGATGTGATGGCTGTGCTTTTGATGTGATGACTTTAGTACTGTTGCGATGGATGTGTTGTTGATGTAATGGCTTTTGTGTTGAGCTGATAACTGTAGAATTCATGTGATGGCTGTGGTGTTGATGTGATAGCTGTAGTGGTGAGCTGGTGGGCTGTCCTGGGGCTACGGCTAACTAGCAGCATGCTGCTATCTCTCTCTCTCCCCACGCTTTACAGTTGCTGTTTCAGTCAGTTCACATAAAATCAAACCAGTTTGAACCGGAACACCAGAATATGGCAAAAAAAGGGACTTGCCTGAACTGTACTTTACTGAATATATCTTATCACATCATTACATTCTGTTTTGCCAACTATGGAACCATAACATCTTCCTATGCTTTTTCTTTCCTCTCATACTCGGCAGTGCTGACCAGTGAAGGAATCGTCTTCATCACAGACTTCACCCACTCCAAACCACCCAGCAGCGCTGGTAAAAAGGTCTACATTGCCAGCCCCCATGCAAGCCCTGCCCACACCAAGCCAGCTCCTGCTACTGCCCCTGCCCCTACTGGAGCCAAGAAGGCCCTCAACAAGGTCAAGGTGCTCATAACCAACGAAAAACCCACGTAAGAGACACTGAATTAGATCTGTCCCTGTCTTCGTTCAGATTGGTTTTAGGAATCCGTATTTTGAGAGGGGCTCTACACGCTGTTTTTTGCACATGATCAGTTCTGATTTGTGTGACCAGACATCACCAATGTGTGGGCATCAGTATGTTCACATGTGATGTGAATTTCCATCACAGAGGCATTAGAATTACCTTTTTTGTGTTCAGGACCCACCTCAAACTACCAGCAAACTATTTATTCCAGCTCTAACAGGTGCAAATTGACACATCTTTTATAGTTCTTTACTTAAACAGACCACGGATCAACTTAGTTTTACGGCAAATGTTAAAAATGGGCATTTCGTACAAATACGCCATAAAAGTTTGTTAGTTTTATCTTTATTTTCTTTAGTGTAATTCTGCTCTGCAGAACAGTGCTCTGATTTCCCGCGAGATATCTAATTTGTGTGAAGCTCAATTATGCCAGTATTGTGATTTGCTTGTAGAGCATATGATTTTCCCTAATGGTGGAGAGGGACATGATGTGTGGAAACATGAAGGATGGTTCTGTGATCTTCCAAACCACATTATCAGTATTTCCTTCAGCCTGAAGAAAAATCTGAGGTAAAGCCCGGGAACTGGGAGCCTGGAGTTAATGTAAACAGATGTTACTATATCAAAAACATTGCAAAGAATGTATTTTTTTACCTTTCTTGCTTTTCCCTTCAGTCCACGACGAACACACACACATACACACACCAGTGCGCACTGCCTCGTCCTGTCTTTTTCTCTGTCTGCTTTTTTGTCTGTCTTCATCAGCAGCAAACTTTATCAGTCACCCATCAAACAACTTGCTCTTTGAACATTTTCACCTGTTACTCCATTTTCCCAGCAGCAGCAGGTGAGCTGTGTGTGGAGGAGATGTAAGATAGGGCGACCTTTATTTTTACCTGAACGGAAATTCATGTGAAAGAACAAGTCAGAGCAATAACCAAACATCAACCGAACAAGATGAATAGAATGAAAGGATCAGAAAGCACTTGGTATACACATCTGCAAACACGCCTCTCACTAAATCTTGAGCAATCAGAAAGTTATTTCCCTGCTAAGACAAAACCAGTCTGAGATTAGGGATACTTCCCCTCAGAGTTTACTGTTCCAGAAAGCGAGGCAAGTTAAAACTCGGAGGCAGTTACAATAGTGACTTACTCTGAGAACCTAACCAGTTCCCTGGCAAGTTTTCTTCAACATATCCTGAGTTTGTTCCTTCTCCTCCTCCTGAGTCTGAAACAGAACTGTCGGACGTGACGTGTTCGTTTCTCACATGATATAGATTTACCTTAAGAAAGGACTGAAAGAAAGATTCATTTGGAATCCCTAGACAAGGCTGCCTTGTCCCAAAGTCTTTTTCCAATGGGCCAGCGGCAACAACGTTTGCAACATGCAAGATATTCCAGACTTGCCTCTTTGGCACAACCTTCCCAAGCTCATACTGTGGATCCTGAGGCATTCCCAGATGAAATATATAATTCCTCTAGTGAGTTCTGGGTCTACTCGGAATGAACTATATATTTGCATTTTACTTTGAGCTACTTTCACGTGCGCTTAGCATCCTTAAATGAAAATAGATGACAATAAAATTCCATTTAATATGATTCCACCATTTTTCACTTATAATACTCAAAGTAAGTGTGGTAAAACTAGTTAATACAGTTGATGGATGATCCATTGATGATGGATTTGGATCGTCTTTGTATATAATAAAATCCTTGCTCATTTTTAGTATTACCCACATAGTGAGTAGGGACACATTAAACAGGCGAGGTTTCATTTCCAGAAGACATATAGTCTGGATCTCCCTCTCGGCCCCTGTTTAAAATTGCTTGTTTTTCCCTTATACAGATAAGAATTATATTAATTATATAATAAAATAAATGAGTAGATATACTTCTGTGGTCTTTAATATACCAGGGTTTCCTGGCCAAGTAAAGTGTGGGAACCAAATGATGTGCTGGAGAGGAAATGAGCGATGCAGCGAGAGCAAACATCTCCAAAAATAGAAAATTAATATATGTCGGGTAATTTTTCTGTTGTGGCAGACTTCCAGAAAGGAAAAAACGTATTATAAACCCTCCATATCTAATCTGAAGATATTATGAAATTTAATGAGTTCAACAACTGATGTAAAGCTAGAAAGAAAGTATTTATCTCCCTTCCAGTATCACATTAATCATTAAGATGTTGCGCTGTACTGTGTGCAGAAGTTTAGGCGGCTGAGTTAATGGAGGATTGTTTGATGTGGTGGCGGTCTTCCTATCAGACATGCTTATTTATAGCTGGGACTCTCTGGTCTCTCTCTCCATCCTCCAACTAGCTCTAATAACAAACACTTCATTAATCTGATCCCTCCTTATTCCAGTTCTTGTCTCCCTCACTTTCCGTCTCAGGCTCTGATGTCCACTCAGTGTAACTGACTCCTCCTCTGGCCGCCACCTCTCGTCTCAGGCAGTGTAATAGCTGTGTTCCTTCAGTCTACCATTGTCTGATTTTGGGTGTTCGTCATTATGTTCAGTGTTAGTTAATCGCTCCTCCCTGGCTGTGTCTGCCAGTGGCTGATAGATGAGCAAGGTAGCCATTAATCTAGTTGTTTGCACTAGAAGTTTGTGCATTTCGTCGAGATGGAGTGTTTCCCAAAGGGTTTAGGGAAATTGCAGGGGCTGAAGCCCGGACCTTCAAGGGGGAAGTATCCCCTGGAAGAATTTTTTTTTTTTAAATGCATCAATCTGGCACACTTTGAGAGCAAAATTAAGCAGGAGAGATTATAATCATGAATGACAACAGTAGGATATACATTGTAGACATAAAAAAAAAAAAAAAAACCTGAGGGTGGCCACTTTTATAAAAGCGAAAAGGAGGATACAGACAAAATCAAATATTACATTATTTCTTACCAAATACATCGATCTTGATATTGTCGGGAAGGGGTGTAAATCTAATTTCAGTGTAGGGCGGGTCACCAAAAAGGGTATGTCTTTTAACAAAAACATTCCTACAATTCTTTCTCTAATATCGATTCAATATTGCCATGAAAACATCTACAATTTGCTCCTCCAAAAAGCCTTTACTCAAGTTTCTCGCCAAATTTTACATTTTACAAGATTATATTTGAAAACATCTTGATGACAATTGTACAAAACAGTTTTTTACCCAGTAGACATCGAACGCAGCACATAGAACGCATTGTAATTAAACTGATTAATTAATTAATTAAGCCGTGGCGGACTGCCACAGTTTAATTAATTAATAGGATACCCTGAGTTACAAAACGTCCCACTCAAGAATGTCTGTTTTAGACATATTCCTTCAACTTCCGCTTATTTGCCTTTTCATAGTTCCTCAAAAATTCAATGAAACAGGATTCAATTAAATTTCAATAATACATTTTAGATTCTCTAAAGGTGTGCATCTCTAACTTATATCCTTTTTTTTCTCTTTTTTACATTTTTAAGCACTTAACCCTAACCCTAACCCTGAATTATTTACTGAGAGACCTCATCACCAAACCTAACAATTCAGAGGCTAAATAGAAGGGTCATGCTGTTGCCATCGTTAGATTCTTAGAACAAGTGAAGGATTCAGACGATCTTTGCATTAGTCTCAGAATTGATAAGTCTGTCCTCCTCCCCCATGGCTCAATTTTTTTCACAAAGTTTTATTGAAATCCATTTAGCATTATCCAGCGCTCACAAAATCTCATAGATCTGTAAATGATTGTAAATGGAATTAATAACCATCTGTATTTTGATCAGGATGATCAAGACAATGTAGTAATGAATGGCATTTCACCAACCAGATGCACTACCACATCAAGAAGAGACCAATATGAGACACATAAAACAGAAAAAACAGTATCCAACACTCCAGGCTCGCCAAAGGTATGGAGGATATTCCATTCACCAATATATTTCATGCCTCTTTGGGTACGTTATTAAACTACGTAGGTTGTGGGATATTTGATGAATGAAAATGATAATATAAATGGAAGTCAATTAATTCAACTTGTATATTCAGAAATTCTATTTTAAATGCACGTTTAAGCTCCTTTTAACTGCAAACAATAAAAGCATGTGAGCTGCAAAATCAACGTATATTCCTGGTTGAACTATACACAACACAAACTGGAAAATATAGACAAGAAATTTACATTTACTTAGTTCATTTGCATCCAAAATGCTTTTTAATTCTTCTTGTGTGACGGCACATAGATGGGTACGCAATCAATTTATTTGTAATTTGTAAATGTATTTGCTTCATCAATAACTTCTTCCATCTCTGAGCTGCTGTAAAGAGTTTCTACAGTAAACAGAGAGGATGTAACGCTGATAAAATACTGATTCATGTTCTGTGAATACCTGAGGTTCTGTGAATCCAGTGCGACCGTCTCTTTATCATGGAAACTACTGAATGTAATATAGAGCTACGGCTTGGCTGTTGAATAAATGATCTGACCTAATGAGGTTCCAAACATTCGGGGGAACAAGGAAGAAAGCCACAATATAGCAGAACAAACATCAACAAGAAATCAACTCAAACAGTAATAGCGGTAGGCAGAAAGGGATCCAATTTTCCACTGTGCCCCACGGTCCCCTAGAGTAAACATTTCATTTGAATAAATGACAACCTAAAGGGTTTTAACTTTAAATACATATTTAAGGATTAAATGTTGAAATTGAGGTGAGAGAAGTGAAAGTTAAGAGGAGACTATGTAAAACATTAACATTAGAGGATCACCTGGTCAGCCATGATTTGTACCAAATTATCTCATGAATTGCACAAAGCAGCCATATAATGTTTAAGTTCATGACGGTGGAAGTTGGATATCTAATGTTTTTTAATATGTTTTTACAGTTTTGAGAGCAAATATTGTCATTTTAAAGTCTGTAAGTTTACTTCCCATCTCTGATTACCCGCTGCTGCCTCTGGCATTCTCCCAACCAAAACTTCTCCATCTCTGTGATACCTCAGATGTAGATTAAAATTCTGCACATCCAAGTCATGATTTATGCGCTGCTGCCTGGAGGGATTATATGTGGTGTATGTTTGTTCTATGGGTGTGTGTAGGCGCTCTGACTGAAGTGACTGCACAATGTGTCCAGCACTGTTTGTATTGTATGCCTCGGGATCATTTATGTTTATATAAGATGGTTAAATGATAGAAGCAGAGTCTTCAAAACTCTGTTTTAATCTTCTGTGATCAAGCACACCCTCCTGATCTCTCCTCCTGTTTTTGTGTGTGTGACCGTAGTCGTTATTCTCCCTCACAGTTAAGAGTGTGAGGTGACAGAAGTGTGTGATGTTTTGGAAATTGGACATTTCAATATTTTGTGTGTGTGGGGGGTTATTTTTCCTTTCTCTCTTCATCTTCCTTCTCTCTGAAGATCTGTTGCCTTCCTTAGGACACAGATATTCTTTGTTTTGTTACTGCTTCTGTCTGATGTGTTGCTTTTGGTGGCTCAGGCATTTCAGCTTCTATTTCTGACTTGCCTTCAGTGAGCTGGTCACCGTTTGATTTAACAGCTTCTGAAGGCCCCCAAATGTGGTGCACTTCATCTGTTAAACACTTTTCCCAGATTGATAATGATCTCCATTAAAAAAAAAAAGAAAAAAAAAAGGATAGTTTGTATTTATCTGTACCCATGGAGACCTGAATGAATTATTTTGGACTTCAGAAAAACTTAATTTCTCTTCCTTCTTAAATTGACTGGATCATCTGATGTCATGTGAATAGAACACATGACATCAGATGTATTTGATGTTAAGGTACATTAAGCCAGATAATTAAAAATCAAAAATCCCAATGTTTGGGTTGTTTATGCCTCTATACTGTTTTGCTGTGTGTTTCAGAGTTTTATAGATATTAAAGATATTTGCCTTCTCTCTAAGTTAATGAATGCAGTTGTAATTGTTTCTACTCTGAGAGAGTCGGCCGAGGGTTGACTGTGTGCTCAGGGTGGTGCAGTCTGCAATGCCCTGGAGTGGAAAGACTGAATACTCAAGCCGATACACCCGACAGGAACACAATCCTAAATATCAGGCCGACCTATGACTTTTTTATCCCACGTTTTATTGATGAGAGGGAAACATAAGTCTGTTAATCATATTAAAATACGCTTTAATTTTCTCCTACACAGTCGTTAAAATGTGTTTTCTTTCACTGATGAAGGCTTGTTTGCTACATTATGAATGCATTTCATCGGTCTGGCTTTCAAATTTTCAAGATTGTTTCACTGATGCGTGCCTGATTACAAAGTTAAAATGCAATTAACTTCTCCCATAAAAATGTGAACATCTTTCAAGGAATTCGTTTGTAAAGTAGCATATTTAAAATGTATATATTTTGATCAAAGGAGATAAGGCCCGCCGACTAAATGCACTTACTTGGTATTTATCGTTTATATTAATGCATTTAAGATTTATATGTTCAATAAGCATGCAGTATAGTTGTTATATATAAGTAATATAAAACTATGGCATGCTCAATATTGCTTCTCACTTTGTAAATGGATGCTTTACCTGTTCAAGATAATAAGACGATGCAGATAGCAGAAAAAGATTCAGGTAGGTTCATTTATGCACGAATCATTATTCCTGCAATTTATAGATGAGGTCTATTATGATTTGGGTCACCATGGTTATTCATTTGCATAAAGGTGTGCCCAGAAATAAAAGTTTGGAAGCCATTTCTCATCTTTCCTTTGACAACTTGTTAGGTACTAGTCAGTCCACGTCTCCAATCAGTAGTGACATCACCACATTTGCATTTGGTTTGTATTTGAATGCCAATGTCAATATCAGTTTATTATCCGTGGATCCTAGAGACAAGGCAGTCATCCAGACTTCTCCAAAAGTCAGCCAAACATTATATATGAATACATTTAGAGTGAACTATCCTTTTAAACACACATGAACGAAGTTAGGATCCCTCAAAATAATGGAGTTTATTTTTGATGCTTCCAAAACCTCTTTAATTCATCAGCCTCCGCTCATTAAACCAAATTCAAATCGTGCCTCATTTGTCTGTAACTCACAGAGATCACAAAGGCAATCACAAATTTTTTCGGCCAACTATACAGGGAGACATGAATAAAGATCAGACTGCTTTTAGAAGATGTCCCATGAAACTTGTTATAAGACTTTCTCATCAATCGTTAAAATCGTTAAAGCACATTCTTTATTTATTTGGGTTTTTTTTCTGAAAAAGACTGGAAATAGGTCCTGATATCTACAACCTAATTTTTTTGGACTCAAACATGAATAAAAAAAACAAACAATTTAGTTTAAATTAACTCATTGATTTGAATTTATTCTTGCCTTATCTGACCTTTTTCTGCAAAATCTTTCTAAATGAATAAAAATAACCCTGAGATTTTTGTCTTTCTGTGTCTCATTCTCCCTGTTAGGGCGGAGGCAGTGACGCTGAACGACTGTCTCCAGTTATCATACCTGCCATCCAAGAAGAACCATATGCTGCTGCTTTATCCTCGAGAAATCCTCATCCTGGACCTGGAGCTCAGCCAGACGGTGGGCGTGGTTGCTATAGAGCGCTCCGGGGTGCCTTTTATTCAGGTGAGGTGGTGCAGGAATGTACAACAAATTCTTTGTTTTATGATGACAGTAAATCCCCATTTTATGGAAACACCAGAAAAAGAAAATCTATTTTTAGTAAATATAACCTGTTCTTCCTGACAGGTCCAGTTGGGCTTTCACCTAGTTTTTGCTATTTATTACTGTGCACAAATGCTAGATTTTAACGAACCTCTAGGTTTATGTGATAGAAAAAGTAATTGGTATGGGCATATAGCTCCTGGACATAGGTGGTATTATGCAGCCAAAATCGCTATCTGGGGTCAAAATTCCAATTTTGGCACATTTTGGTTCCATTGTCTGTGCCAAATGGAAAGTCGACCTGGACCTGTCCCACCAAAACTGTGTAGAATAACACTGAATGCCGTAGTTATCAAGGAGTTTCTATGCAAATTCCTTGATTGTTATGTTTCATGGTGTTAGTGCAATATAATGATGTTGTAGCTTTTTATATCCAAACCAAAAATGTGAGTTTGGTATAGAAATTTTACAGATATAGATTTATAGAGTTTTTATAGATAGAAATATTTTTTTTGATGTGACACTGAAAGTATATGTACTCCGGTCTTACTGTCCACAGACAACAAGGTTAAGAAGATGCACCTGATAGTTGTGGAACTACTTGAAGTTTATTTTGCAGATGCGATTCAGGCTTGGCTTAACAAGCAATTAGCAGAAGTTAAGAAGTGAATTTATATGCTAAGAAAACTTGCTCAGTGCCATCGCTGACGTCTCATTTGGTCTAGGTGAGATAAATGAAAGGATGGCTCTGCTGTCTCACTGAATCGGCTTCATTCCCTCCCCTCAAATGAACCCTCTGCACACTTTTATTGCATTACTTGAAGAAGTTAACCGTCATTTTTTTTTTTCTATGGATGATTTCTCCAGGAAGCCAATTCACTCTGTCTTGAAAGATACAGCCCTCCACTTTTCCTTTTCCATCTCAGTGCTCACCTCATCAAGGTCTCATAGCTATGCAGTCTCTATCCGCAACAGGAATATAAACTTCTGCGTTCTGTTGCTGTATCCTGCGTTAATGCCTCTTTTCTTCCTAGGAGTCTAGGATTCTAATTGAAAAGTGATGAATACTGTAAAGCTAAAACATTTGTTTAAACTGCAGATCCAGAAATGGTGCAGAATTGGTCCCTTACTACAGATGTCTGGTTCTTTCTGTGAAGGATGGAACATTATGATGGCTTATCAGCACATCTCATTGGTTCCCTGTGGTGGGCAGCATCTTAAGTCAAGTCGTAAGACACAATTTTCTGTTGGAAGCTAGACATCATAACCAGTAGACGGTACTGAGGGGACGGAAATTCTTATCCAGCAAATATTTGTAGTGGGGCTTTAATCATAGATAGATAGATTTCCAACTTTCCTGTTGATGCTGGATGATGTTGGAAACTTAGTCTTCCCAATCATTAAATCTGATTCAGAATCAAACTCGTAAACCTTTCAGGTCTTTCTATAATTATATCCCCGAAAAATCATAGATATTATAGAATCGTCATCGTCGCCCCATCCGCCTCTGATCCTTCGTATTAACATGATAACTCAAAAAACGATTCATGGATTATTTTCAAATTTTATATCCATGTCCATGTCCAAAGAGAGACTGTAGTTAGAGGAAGAACTGGAGCGATTTGGAGAAAGGTCTGTTGAGAGAGGAAGCTTTATATCTAAAAATATTTTGTACCATAATTTCTCAACTTTCCGATTTAGTCCAAATTAGATGCATATGAATCGACTTGAGGAAATCTATCATGTATATTTCATATTTAATCTAGTAGTTCTAATGTTACTCACTACGGGCAAGTTTTTGGTACATAGTTCAAAAGCTATTCCATGCATCATTTTCAAATGTTTATATCTGAATAGAACTGGATTCATTTTGGTAACAATTGGTTTTATTTCCCACACTACGGGGAACCTTATCTTCAGAAGTTTACGGACATAACTTCCTAATCCTTGGTCGGAT
Source organism: Lophius americanus (assembly GCA_037951165.1). Lineage (NCBI taxonomy): Eukaryota > Metazoa > Chordata > Actinopteri > Lophiiformes > Lophiidae > Lophius > Lophius americanus. Next base: position 1,755,463 of record JBBDHG010000039.1, on the reverse strand, counting down.
CTAATCAAAATTCAGTGCATATGAATTGACCCAAGACATCTCTCTTGTAAATATCATATTTCACTCTAGTAGCTCATATTTTACTCACCAGGAGGAGCTTCTTTTTTTTACAAAAAATACTGTGTCATTTTAAAGCTATTCAGCTTCGCTTCAATGTGAAGTTCAATCCGGGGATTTGCTTGTGTTGAACAAGCAAGCAGGGCATTAGGGGACTTTTGAAGGATATGCACTTATTGTCGGAGGCCTAGTTTGAAACCTATTTTACCAAACAGGCCCATAATCAGGCTAGTTTTTCAATTTTCTTTTTTTATTTCTTGCTGTGCACGATGTTAGATTTTAGTTTTTAACATTGTTTTATGTCACAGTCAAAGGTTGCAGTTAGGTCAATTTAGCCCCCTTACATAGATAGGTGGTATTTTGTAGCCAAAATCCCTCTCAGGGATCAGCCCCCATTCCTGCATGTTTTGTTGGCTTTGCAGGTGTTCCAAATGGAGTCTGCCTGGCTAAGTCTAATTTTGATTGATTAATTGTAATAAAATCTACTTTGTACTTCTACTCCACTACAATTCACGGTAAAATGTTCTACTTAATATTCAACTATATTTCATTAACTATAACTATTGTAGCTATAGTTACAACGTACTTTTTCAGAGTAGGATTTCTCAATGCCTTTGTGTCTATTGAAACAGTGGATCACCAGCTGTGTTGATTTTGAATATTTGTGAAAAGTAAAAGTCAGTTCTTATTATGGGATTGGATTTTTTTAAGATCCATACATTTCTTTAAAAAAATTTTTGGACTATTTAGAAAATTGTGAAACATCGGAAAATCACATAGTTCTTATGAATAGTTGACTTTTTAAGCTGGTTTCTCACAGAACAGCAATCTACTGATCTTGTAGATTTAACAGAAAAACTAGTACATCTCAACCTTTAATATCCACGGCAACAACAGATGCTACACATGAATGCAGCAGTAACATTCACCCAAAGTATCTTATATAATAGTATAGTGCGACACTGGAGGAAGCATTTTACTGCTCAGTGATTACTTTTACTTTCATACTTAAAGTACATTTTGCTGATAGTACTTGCATACTTTTACTTTTGTAATGTTTTGAATTCATGGATTTTGTTGTAGAGGAGTACTTCAATTATCTTAGTGCTTTTCCTCAAGTCAATATTCTGACTACTCTGGTGGTGATTCTGTTCTATTTGAACCCATGACATGTCGTTTTAAATGTGTAACATTGATTTTGTTTGCACTTGAACCTGTTATAATAATCTTCCGTGTTTTACCACAGTTTGTGTTTGTGTGTATGAAGATTCTGCTCTGTTCTACATTACACCTGACTACCATTAATCACACATAGGAGGATTGTCAGTTATCTTACTTTGATTAATAAACCTGTAGTTATACAGTAAAAATTGGAGCAGGAGTGGAGCCCTTGTCCAGCCAACACCTCCTTACACTAAGTGTTATAAAGCGCTTGTCACACAACCAATTTGCATTATTGATGACAGGGCTCCTGCTCCGTCTGAGCTGCTGTTTCAAAGAGCCAAGAAAACAGGGAATTATACACCTACTACACTCCAGTCTAATACTGAATGTATCATTGGCCTCTATGGAATCTCTGCCCTAGTTTATGAAGAGTAGAAATGACCGCAAAATCAATGCTGAAAAAGAAATGGAAAAAATATTAATAGAAAATATGTCTAGAATAGTGCTGTAGAGGGTTTATGCCGTCACGAAGAATAAACAATCCTACACATTTGTCCAGGTCGCCTCATTCGGAACCATTCAAAACATCTGTAGAAATAATTGATTCATTTATATCCTGTAACCGCTTATCCTGTTCATGGTCGCGGGGGCTGGTGCCTGTCCCAGCTGACATTGGGCGAGAGGCGGGACCCCCCCCTGGGCAAGTCGCCAGTTCATTACAGGGCCGACACATAGAGACCAACAACCATTCCCCCTCACATTGACTCCTACGGTTAATTTTGAGTCGCCATTCATCTATATTGCATGTTTTTGGACTGTGGAGGGCCGGAATATCCATAGAGAACCTATGTAGACACGGCAAGAACATGCAAACTCGGTCCAGAAAGGTCGTATTAATGTTGTGTAAGAAGTCTGTTTTCTTATGTTTTACCCACACTGCAAGGTTTAACATATTAGAAAGTAATTCCAAGAACCTATGATTTTTTATCGACATCTGTTGAAACATTCAGGGGTTCTTTTGAGGCACACAACCGATCCTCTCCAGAGGACCGACCGACACTCATTCTCACTCCTGACAGGGTGTGCAATAGCAAAGATTTTATTTGAAGTGTTGAAGTGTCAACAAACAGTGCTAGAAACTTCCTTACGGAACTTATCTGCTCAGCTCCCAGAGAGAGGTCCAAGTGATCGAATAAGCTTCCCCGAATTGCAGAGGGTCTCAGAATTTTTTGGCCTTTGTTTTTAATTTATGAATAATCCCCTCCTTATAGAATAGAGTATATTTGCTGAACTTTTCAAAGAGGCGGAGTTTCCAGATAATGGCATTTCTCATTCAAAAACTAAATTACACAAAATGATCAATCCTATGCTTTTTTGTGATTGTTCTATTCTTTTCCTTAGTTGTTTTTCTATGGGAAAGCCAAAATGAGTAATTTAAAGAGGTTTTAACTACATGTCATATATGCAACCATGAGTTGTAATTCATGAAATATTCTCCCTGAGAGGTGGTCTTATCAGTGAGCGGAGCATGGAGAGATTAACTTTTTGGCCTATTATTTCGCCCACAAACAGAACTCAGGGTACACGACAATAGTTAAGTTTCATACAGTAGCACTGGCTGAAAAGTCATACACATGTCTGTCCAGCTTGCGTAATCCGTGCCCCACCCAACCACAAACGTCTGTAGAAATAAGTTCTGTAGTCTTCTTTGGAATAGAAGGGTTTTTAAATATTTTTTAATCCAGGAGGTATCCGTTTATACCAGTACTGCAAACAAATTTAACAGTTATTTCCTGCCAATACTCTTTCTTTTTAGCAAGTTTTGTTAAATCTGTCAAGTTAATTTTGCCTAATCTAACTATTGGACTAAATGAACGATCAGCCAACCAGACAGACGGAATCATTTCTGTGGGAAAGCATAATCTCTGTGCTCTTTCACCCCATCTCTCTCTGTAGATTATTCCCTGTGCTCAAAGGGACGCCCTCTACTGTCTCCATGAGAACGGGTGTATCACCCTCCGAGTGTGTCGCTCCACTACCACACAGGAGGAAGCATTAGGTACGAAACCACTCTTTGGAGAATGCATACCCCCTCCACACATTCCCCCACGCTTACACACACACCCACACTCATACGCAGACACAAACTCACCCACACATACACACACACACACCTCACACCAATTGTAATATCCTCATCGATCGAGCACTCTCACCCCTGAGCTGTCTCACCCAGTCATCATTTTTTTCAGGTTAAGAGCTTTGCAGTTTGAGCTCCTGTCGACATTTAGCCTCCTACATATATCTCTGGCTCAGTTTCATGGGCCAGAAGAAGTCCATTTTCGGGCTGTATCACCCCCTTCGTATTCCTCTTCCTGATCTCGCCTTTGATACTGATTTCCCATTTTCCTGTTGTCTCCTTTTGTGAGTCTCTTTTTTCCTCTTATCTTACTGAATCCTCTCTGATCTACTCGTCTATCTTCTCGCACTCAACTATTTGCTCTCCTCATTTTCTAATCATGCTTATCTATTTCCCTTCATTCTCTCTTACATCTACTCATGCTCTTCACAACCATTTCTCTGTTTTTCTAATTGTTTGTGTCACCTTCCATTTTCTTCTGATTCTGTCTCATTTATTTTTCATCTCCCAACCATTCAACTTTCTATTTCCTCTCTCTTTCAACCTCGCATACAGTCTTCTTTTCTTCTTCTTGGGCCGTAAGGGGTAGCCGCAGCAGATTATCTATTTCCATATTCCCCTATCTCCTACATCCTTATGATTCTGCTATTCCTCTGTCACACATACCAACTGCATGTCCTCTTCACCACATCCAGACACCCCCTCTTTGATCTTCACTTTTTCTCCTCCCAGGCAGCTCCATCTCCTGCGTCTTTCTACCAGTAGATCCACTATCCCCTCCTTTCCATGTGTCCAAATCTTCTCAATCTGGCCTTTCTTACTTAGTCTCCAAGACGTCTAACCTAGACTGTCACTCTGATGTGCTCATCTCTAATCCTGTCCATCCTCCTCACTCCCTAACAACATGGATCTTCAACTCTGCCACCTCCAGCTCTGTCTCCTGTCTTTTGGTCAGTGCCACCTTCTCCAAACCATCCAACAAGACTGCTATCACTACTGTTTTGTAAACCTCTACTTTATTCTTGCTTCTACTCTTCTGCCACAGATAACTCTTGACACGGTTCTACACACTGCCTGCACTGGCTTCCTAAGTTCCTGAACCTCTACTCCTTGCATCCTTACCGTTCTACCTACCTCCTTTTCATTCACACACCTGTAGTCTGTCTTTCAGCGACTGAGCTTCATTCCTCTTCTCACTGGTGTATTCCTCCACCTCTCCAGGTTTTCTTCCACCTGCTCCCTGCTCTCACTACAGATCACAATGTTATTTGCAAACATCATTGTACATGGATACACCTGTCTGACCTCTTCTGTCAGTCTGTCCAGTCTTGTAACAAACAAGAAGGGTTCAGAGCCAATCCTTGATGTAGTCCCACCTTCACCGGGAACCCATCTGCCACTCCTACTTCACACCTCACGGCTATAATTCTATGAAGAGGCAATGCAACTCCCGGCCTTCTATATATCCATCCATATATATCCATCCATCAGCACCCTCTCAAAGCAACTCTCAAAGCAAATATCACATTTGTAGTCCTCTTTTTTGGCATGAAATCACACTACTGCTCACAAATTGTCACCTTTTTTCTTAACCTAGGTTCCACTACTCTTTCCGAGATCTTCATTGCGGACTCATCAGCATGCTGTCTGGCCACTTTTAACAAGTCTCTGATTCTTTTGAGTTCATTCTCCCTCTCTTCATCAGATCCTGACCAGAGTGCCCACGAGCTTGTGTACGACTTGCGTTCTCAGTGCGACGCCATCAGAGTCACCAAAACTGTCAGACCATATCGTATGGTCATCTGTCCCGTCAATGAAAACAGCGCCGCTCTGATGGTCAGTGACGGCAGGGCCATGCTATGGGAGCTCAAAGCCCACACTGGAAAGGCAGCGGCCAATCCTAGGTAAAAGCACACATGGACGGACTCATGGTAAAGAAATAATTCTGTTTTTCTGGAACAAATGGCTGAAATTGCAGGGAGTGGTATGATTAAAAGTTTTAATACTTATAAACTGACTTTTAACTACTAAAATGAATCCTCTGAGCTAAATTTAGTCTTTTTTAGTGCCGGAACATGTTGGGATGCAAAAAGTTAAGCTGCCTTTCTTAACCCTTCTTCCTTTTGAAGTAGCAGCCTCTTTCAGATGAGTCCATTTTAGACTTTTCTCTTAACTTGTTTTCCGTTGTGACGAAGGAAATGGTTTATTTGCCCATGAGCAGAATTAAATCCAAACCGAATTAATCTGAAGCTAATAGGAGAAATCTAGAGAAAGATTATAGAGGAATTGCTTCAAGTTTTCAATTTATGAATAATCCCCTCTTTATAGAATAGAGTATATTTGCTGAACTTTTCAAATAGGTGGAGTTTCCAGATAATGGCATTTCTCATTCAAACACTAAATTACACAAAATGATCAATCCTATGCTTTCTTGTGATTGTTCTATTCTTTTCCTTAGTTGTTTTTCTATGGGAAAGCCAAAATGAGTAATTTAAAGAGGTTTAACTACATCTCATATATGCAACCATGAGTTGTAATTCATGAAATATTCTCCCTGAGAGGTGGGCTTATCAGTGAGCGGAGCATGGAGAGATTAACTAGACTGAATTATTTAGAGTTGAATATTTCACTCTTCTCTACCTAAGGGGTTGTAGCCTCTGTCATATAAGCTCCAACTTATTCTGCAGCATAACGATAATGTTTCAAGGAATCATCTCTATTTTTATATGAAGCAGATTGGATTAGTTCTTTCTAAAAGTTATAGAGCAACTCATGCTACAGTTTTGGGGCTCTAGCAGAAAAAGCTTCGTCGTTCTCGTTTTCAGCTTTGTCCTTGGGACAACAAGAGTTAACTGGTCAGCGGTTCAAATTGACCTGGAGGGGATATATATTCATATGAGTTAAGAAATGGAAGGTGGGGCTCCATTCAAAGATTTAAAAGCTAAAACTCCTAAAATGTACAATTAGCCTGTGGAGGGACTTTAGAATGGGGTTGATGAGTTCTCGCTTTCAGACCAACTGCAGATGTCAGAAGGAGGTCCGGCTCACGCCATAATGAAGGTCATTGCAGTCGTGCACATGGCACGAAAATCGTGAAACGAAAAAAAGGTCATAACCTTACGTAAAATCCTCTCCTGTTAAAAACTGGATTCAAACCCAGAATGTATCGGCCAATCAAATTTAAAATTGCTGTCCATTCTGACGGTAAGGTTAGAAGCTGTGGGTTTTAGAAATGGCTGAAGGGAACTCGGGTTCCTGACAAAGGCATCACATACACCACTGAGTCCTAACACCATAACTTTGCTTTCCACTCAAATTTTAAATCTTAAGGTGCAGCCAGACTTTAACGTCCCTAAGACGCTCCCGTTATGGGTTTAAGGAGCTGACATTCGTTGATTCGTTCAACGAATAACGGTTGTACTCTCTACTCTTTCTCTCTATGACTTTCAGTCTCTCGCCTCTCTACTCCCCCGTGTCATTCTGTGGAGCTACCCTGGGTCCAAACCAGAAGAGGATTCAGGATCTTTCTCTCAACAGCATGATTGGTATGGCCCTATACATCAGCACCATCGAGTTACTACCTGTTTGTGTCTGCTGAGGGACAACGTTTTAAGTTTCTGAGAGACAGGATATTGTGTGTGTGTGTGTGAGGGTGGTTATATAGTTTATGTCTACATCAGGCCTTCTTCTACCTTTTATTGTACTTCACCTAGCTGTTTGAGCCTCAATGCGCCCAGTCTGCACATAGTCCCAGGGGTTTCTTCCCTCTGTCTTGAACAGAGCTGCCTATCAAGAGATGAATGTTGGTATAGAATACTAATGACACACTGTTTAGATTTTATTTCTACAATTGTTTCCAGAAAAGGTGGAACTGAAACTGCCAGCGAGCAGAATGCCTTGAGGAGATGTAGCAGTGGTGATTGTGCTGGCATAAGATGGGAGGCACTCAAACAAAATCCACACACTCTAAGAAACAAACAAACACACTTCTGCCTGGAGCAAGAGCTCAACCTGACATTTGCTACTGGAGCTCTATTTAAGAGAGTCTGCCACAGGCCTGCAGCCTTCTAAAGTTCAGTGAAAAGCCAGTTTGGGATCCTAGTGCTGATTGGCTGATACAACAAGAGCATCAGATGGATGAAAGCAAACGATTCATGACTGTAAGCCTAGAAAAGTATATTTTCACTCAGATTCAATATTTCCATTAATTTCTATCTGATGCAAATCACTTGTTTTTATTGATGCATTGTTTTTTTTGGATTAAATCCGTAATCCCATTTTTCCATCTCAATGCTCTGCTTTTCGAAAGAGACTTAAGCTTCCATTGCAAGTAGCATTATGATGATGCACCCAAATTAAAGTATATGCTAGCACCAATTATAACTTTAAGGTTGTTGTACCCCCAGAGACCCTGTAGCTCACCACGAAATACAGAGAAGGTGATGTTTGCCAATTTAGAGTATAAAACTATCTAAGCAATAAGTCCTCACCTCAGTGTAATCAATATGTAAATTGTATGATTAGCCAATTGGATTATAATCAAGTGAACTAAGTAAATCTCTAGGAATGAATCCTGAAGTTACTTCCCGTTTGAAGAAGTATTTCCGTAGCTTCTTGTCTCTTTTCACATTATCCCAACAGTCCCACATTAAGACTTTTGTTTAGTTTTTGTATTTTTTACTTTTCACAATGCTAGATTTTGAAAGAGTATAGCTTTATATCAGAGCCAAAGGTTCTAATATGTACACATTAGAGGTGCACCAATCGAATGGCCGGCGCCGGGAGGCTTAGTTTCATGAAATCGACAATCGTCCAAGCAGAATCCCGAGGCCGATTCGCTGTCGGTTACATGCATCCGCAGTCCACGTACAGCAGCATGAGCTACCACGGCTGCAGATATCTCACAAGTGAACCAGAAAACACAAAGCTTGCAATTTGTTACACCAGCAAAGACAAAATAAGCTTTGGAGGAACGACCCCTAAAATGTCGTTTTTATTAATTGTAATTTGTTTCACTTCAAATATAATCACAAGATGTTTCACGCTCTTCGGGAGCTCAGAGACAGCCACAAGCCCCCTTTATGTATGTATGACCGTTCAGCACTTTGGACAACTCTGTTGTTTTTTTAAATGTGATTATAAATAAAGTTGAGTTGAAAGAGATTAGCATCTATTAGGATTGGAATAACAATAACAGTATCTTTAAATAAGCTCACATCATCAGAGCGGCTAGAGCTAGCGGGAGCACAGAGCCATCCACAAGCCCTGAAGTCCCTCAGCAAAACCAAAATATAACATATAATGGCCTAAACAAGGCTTAAAATGTTGTTTATTTTACCTTGAATTTTCATACAATTGGTTTAATAAACGTACGGCGGGGAGGTCGGAGGGTTCATTAATTTTGTCAGGGGGGAATACATACACATTACACAATGCCGACCAGCCTTATTACTTCCACTCTAATCCTGCATAATAAGAGCACCTAAAATACATTACTCAATAGGATTTTAAAACTTTAAAGAAAAAAAAAATCAGGATGAACCAAAATGGAAATAGGCCGGTAAGACTTTTTAAAAATCGGTTATTGGTAATCGGCCAAAAAATTGTAATCTGTGCCCCTTTAGTACATAGCTAGGCCTTGTGGACATCAGTGGTATTTTGCAGTCAAAAATCCCTCTCTTGGTACAAAATCTAATTTCTTGAATGTTTTGGGTCCATTGTATATCCAAGTGTGCCAAATTTAGAGTCCTCAATGAGGACAGACATATTGGTATTTTTTGTGGTTAGATATTTACTTTGATATTTGCAGTTTTTGCTTCGATACGTTTTACTTCCATTCTTTTTCACTTTCACACAACTGCTTATTATTTTTATATATTTTTTTACGTTCATGCTTTTTTACTTTCTTGGTGCTTCTTTTTACTTTATACTTTGACTGCGCTTTTCTTACTTTTTCAAAGTAAGAAAAGTTGAATCAATAATTTTACTTTTCTGTTTTTTACGCTAGTGACATTACCTCTCCTCAACTAAAGAATGTCTTCATTTTTGCCACCTCTGTTTGCATGTAATTATATTCTTCCCCGGTGTTTAGTAAATGTTTTAGACCAACCTGGGATTTTAAATATGGTTTGATATCTCCTACTTGTAGTGTAGCCTGTTGCTGTTCTCATGTTGTGAATTTTTGTGTTGTGGGGGTAAAGTAAACTGCCATCCTGCTGTAATATATTGGTTTGTCACCATGGCAAGCCTAAAATCCATAGCACCATAGTCCTGTGTTTTTGGGTTGAGAGATGGCTCTACTTCCCTGGTGGGAGAGAAAATGAATGTTGAGAGGGAGAAGTGAAAACAAAACCGTCTATCAGAGGCAGAAAATGTTATAGTGCGAAACTGAAGTGACCATATAAGCTTATTCTTGTCTGTCCGCCCGTACATATCGTTCTTTAGCAACGTCACCTCAAAAACTGTAGAACAGAATTCCATTGAATATCAAACATGTTTATTTCGGGTCCTAAAGGTGGGATTTTATAACTGGTTTCTTCAATCTCCTGTCCTTCTTGAGGCTTATTTGAACTTATACAATTTTCTCTTGTGTCCTTGAGTTTGTTAATTGAAAGCACTTTGAGATTTGATCCAAATGTAAAGTGCGTTATAAATGAACTGTATTATTAGTTTTATTTTTATTAATAATAATAATAATAATAATAATAATAATAATAATAATAATAGTAATACAAATTATATTAACAATCCTAATAATTATAGTATAATATTAATAATGAAGCATGAAGCAGCTGGAAAGGTCAGTGGGTTAAAACCACTGACTTCCAGGCAAGGTCCTTAGTGCTTCCAGCCTACCAAGCCACATCTAGTCCCAAGCCGGATAAATTGTTTTGTCAGGAAGGGCATCCGACATTAACAAAAAACAAAAACCATGCCAAATCAATATGCAGAGCAAGACGACCCGCTGTGGCGATCCCTTAAAAAAAAAAAAATGAGGGAAAGAGGTGAAAGAAAAGAAAAATCTTTTTAATAACAATTCATGAGTGAAAAAATTAACAGATTACTACAAAGTCAATGATATGTACTGAAAGTACATATCATTGACTTTGTAGTTAGAAAGTTAAAACATCAATTAAATTCTTGTTTAAATGTTATTAATATCATTTTACAGTGGAAATGTTTTTTGCCAGTGACATTCCATAGTTTGGTGTCACTAAATCTTTACAATACATTTCTCCTAAATTGTCCTCTGCTTGTCATAGATTAAGGAATATGGAGATTTTAAGATCGACGAGTTGAGTGAGAACGGACATGTGAAGAAGAGTCCAGCCTCACTCTATGTGAACTGTTATGAAGAAATCCTCCCTAACACAGTACAATGCTAAAACCAAGAAGAAAATATAGGCATATAGTGTAGCGGGTGTCTGATGGTACCAGGGAAATAATGACACTGGGGCTCCAGTCATGATTGAGAACGACTCAACACCTGCACAAATCACAGACACCATACCGCTCTCGTTAATATGCAGCTTTAAATGGAAGCTTGGAAAGAACTAGCGGATGCAGTTCAATAGGTGTCATAGGAAACCTTGACACTTTTGATCAGATCATATTTTCTTAATTCATACTACCAGAAAGAATCTTCCGAATTGAAGCATTTTGACTAATGAATATTAAAAGACTTGAATAAGGGGCATACAGCCTCAACTAACAGTCCTAATTGGAGCCTCAGTCTCTTTAACTTTACAAACAGATGTCAGATTTAATGTTGATTTATTGCCGAGTGTACCGCCTTGGCTTACGTGAAGTACATTTTAATAAATGGAAAGATTGAAGCACATGTAATGTACTTTTAATACGCTCTAATTACTTTGTGTGATAGTTATACAATTGTATTCAATGTTGTGTTTTTTGTTTTCAGGTCAGACCCTGATAGCTGGTGAGGCTGCTCCTCTGTCATCCAACCAGCAGGAGATCCAGTTGAAGTTCCTGCTCACTGGCCTGCTGTCGGGTCTGCCACTCCCACCGTTTGCCATCCGCATGTGTCCACCTCTAACCACTAAAAACATCAACCACTACCAACCTCTGCTGGCTGTAGGTGGGTAACCATCCAATGCTGGCACCTGTTGACATACAGGTTTGTAAATGTCACTGGAAAGTAAGACAAAAAGATGGGAGTTGTTTTGATTTGGGCAGTTATTTTTTAATTTAGTTTTAGTCCTGTATCAGATGTCTCCATTATTTTTTGTCCCATTTCATCAAAGTCATGCTGTTTTCTTTGGTCCGCTAACAGTTATGGCATTATTGTCTAATTTAAGATCAAGATCAACTTTGTTGTCTCACAAGATGGGAAATTTGTCTTTGAGTTTTCACGGATGCTGTAGCCATAAAAGGAAACATTTCACACAAAATAGATACAAAACATACAAAGGTTCAGAAAAAAGCGTAAGACTTTACGTTCCCTCCAATATCACGCATCACATCACCGCCATTTGGACTTCTTATCAAAATCTCTCAACCATATCCGCCACGTTCTAAAGTTTTTATTGTTACGGGCATTGAACAATTTTCTAAAAGGATTTTATTGACTTCAAGGGTTCTCTGAACCTCCAAGCAGAGGCCCTTTAGCTGGTATTCAGAGTGTAGAACATAGTTGGGGCCAATAACTATTCTACTGGCCTTTCTTACCCCGTCCTTCACAACAGATCCATAACTGGACTTCTGCCCCGTTTTTGCAATTTTTATTTTACAATGCACAATGCTAAAATTTAATAAAAGCCTAGGTTCAAAATCCAATTTTTGGCACATTGGGTATATTATACCCCCAACCTTTTTGGGGATATAATGATGTTGATGAGAATGAGATGAGATTTTGTGATAAATCAAAGGTTACTCAAACATAGTGACAGGTGCATTGTTACTGACACTGAAGACAAATTATTTCAATTGGATGCAAGGTTGTAGACTGCTAATAAATAAACTGCAAGGACTTCTCTTTGATGTATTGCAGTCTACTACTGTAGACCGTACGATCTTCCAAGCAGTTTGCACAGAAAGGCTACTAAACCAAACTGATGCCAAACCAGACAGTGTTTTTATCATAACATTTTTATTTAGTTTTTGTCACTGAACAGTGTTGATATTTTAATCTTTTGTTTTAGGTTATGAGGATATTATTAACATTTTCATTCAATTCATATATTTCAAATCAGATTTATTTGATCATTATCTGATAAACAAGAAGTTTTAATCAAAATCACTGATTAAGCTGCAGATATAAACGTTTTTATTTTTGATGCAGCTCACATTCTCAATAGAGGCTTAGTTCCTTCAAATGTCTGACCCTATAATTACTTCCGTCTCTAATCGTTGTCTTTACCTGATCAAACAGTGAGACTCTAATTCTCTTTTAAAAAACAGCCATTGACTGGATCTTTGACTTAATCCAATTACGACAGTATTAATGTGATAAAACATGATTTCTTTACATCACTGTTGGATCGGACCTCTACAGGTCAGACCCTAGAACCGCCCCGTCTCCTCTCAAAAACAGGAAGCAGAATTCTGAGTTTGCTTCTAATAGTCACCTCTGACTTTTTCTGTTAAATTGAATATTGAATTTGTCGTCTATTTCGGATTGCACAAAGCTTATTTCTGAGATTCCGTACTTGTCATTTAGAGTTTTTACTCTCCAGCTTCTGTTTTCAGCAGATTGAACTACATCAGGTAGACCAAACAGACTCGACAATGTAGCTCCTGCATGTACTTCTTTAATCAGGGACTTAACCATAACACCTGCATGGCGTTTTTAAAGGGAGGGACACAGTGCCTGTGCTTATTTATTCATCCATGCTAGATTCTGATGCTACCACGGTAAGGGAGTGTCTGACTGAAGGATGCATTCAAAAGTCAATTACTGACAATTTTTTTTTCTGTAACTTAAATGGAATATACTTATCCTTTTGAATAAGGAATCATGTAATATTCCATGTATTCTCGTTTTCTGAAAGGCTGACATAATGGGCCAGTTAGTTGTAGAGTCAAACAAGAACAGAATCACTGGGTAAATAAAACCAAAGGTCTAAAAAAAGTGTCAATGGTTCCAGTATTGAAATCAATAAATAGTCCAATAATGTTTTTGAAAGCACGATTGAGGGGGAGTTTGACAATTGCAACACTTGCAGCCCCTCATTTCTGACAAGGTGTCGGAGAATGTGAGAAAATATCTGTACGTATTGGTAGAGGACAAAAACCCATACTGAATGCCTGTGGCCCGGTAGTTTAGCCGTTGAAGCCACCCCTCATTATCCCTTAATGTGCCTGTGCTGATGCTCTGCCTCCGGTCACTGTCTCTGACAACTCCTTTGAACGGCTCAGGGCTAAGCCTTAAGCACTGCTCAGCTCCACACCATCACATCAGGTGCTCACAGCGCAAGATCGAGCTGCTCCTCTCATGTACCTCCTCGGTTAAGCATACAACCAGAGAACAAATACGACATCCTGGACCTTCTGGATTTGCCGCCTTAGGCCGCCTCCCAGAATTCCAGTCTCCTCCTCCACGATCTCCCAGGTCGTCCCATGGATCGCCACCGACCTCTTCACCAGCCATACCCACACATTCCCACAGCAGGGCGCATACCGCGACTCCATCCCATCTGGCCCCACCAGTAGAGTCTCCTCCTCCTCCTCTTCCGACCAATCCAATCCCACTAGGCTCATTATCAGACACTTTATCGTGAGGATAATGAAGAAAACATTTGCAGCAACTTTATACTTTCCAGGTGCTAAGGTCACCTACATCTAAATAAATCCTAGTCTTTTGGCTGAACGCCAACTCACCCAGGTTACTGAAGCAGTAACTCGGTGAACTGACACCACCCATCAGTGGTAGAGCGTATCGCTATAGCCAAAACAAATGCAGCCTGAAACATAACCTTGATTGACAGTTTTTATCTACTTTGGTAAAACGTCCTGCCTTCTTCCGTCCCAATGGTGTCCACCCAGGTGTCCTTGGCTCACGCACCCTTACCAACAATACTTGTTATTCTATCAGGACCTCTCCACTGCACTGAATAATCCATATCGCCTGTCCAATACTGGTCACTTCCGTCATTAGACATTTTTTCTCACTACAGAGCTATAGAGTTAATTGTTACAGATGATTTCAATTTCGATTTGGGAAAAAAAACATCATTATATAGTTTCAAAGATCTGTGTACATATCTAAACTTGACTCTACTGATAACCAAAGGAACACATCCTAAATGTAGCTCCAAATCTCTTCGATAGACATCATTCTCACCAATATTCACCAGAGTTATCCACAAAGTGGAGATATTCCCAAGGATTATAAATCTAAAGCAAATACTCCCTAACTTTTACACATCGTCCCATAATTCCTCACACCTGAGTGTCAGTTGTTCAGCTAAACTCTTGAAAACAATGATATCAATGAAGAATAATTCTGCCCCCGAGCATCCCCTCATAGTACTGTTTACTGCAAGGTAAAAATTTGTATTGCTTTTAATTCGCAATTTATTAAAGCACAACTTCTATCTGATGGAAATGCAAGATATGTTACCAGTTCAGTACAGCATTATCAAACTGACATCTTCTGACATTCTTATAGTTTCTCCTTAAGTCCTCTATCTTAAACAGAAGTTGGTCATGCTCTTTCAATGAAAGACTCAAAAGTGTGTATTATACCAACCTGCTTGACCTCGGTCTTTTGAGGACATCTTCTTTAGTCGAGCTTGGACCCTGACATATATCTTTAATTTGTCTCTTAGCCATGGAATTGTTCTTAAGATTTGGAAAACTGTTTGCGGGCTTCCACTTCATAATGGAGGAGATATTAAAGATTTGTATAATTACTTTCCAATTTCCGAATTTAACTGTTTAGCCAAAACTCTCGTCTCTTTTGTCAACTGTAAACTGAATTCATTGTAAAAAACCGATTGCATTTGAAATACTTGTCAGTCTGGTTTGAGATCGCGTCGTAGCACCTCTTCAGCTGCATCTTTTGTTCTTCACAGTATCTGCTCCAGTGGCAGCAGGTGCAATGAGAAACGCATTGTGAACAGTTTGTTGGCATTTGGTCACAAACAAACGTATTTTACAAATTAAGAGTCTCTAGATGAATTTATTTGAACGGACTTCACATTTACTTCATTAAGCACCAAACCCTAACCCACACTCCCATGCCTAGACCCAATTACTGACTAAAAATTTAAAGGCTACCAACCACACTGTGAAAACAGTTTGCATTCTGTGACGTTTGAGATCAAACTAGAAAATATCTGTAGATTATCAGATATTTACCAGAGCTATATTTGGTACTTCTGAAACAGCAGATCAGATATTTAAGTATTTTAAAATACGCCCACAAAGTTTCAACTCATTAGAGTACAAGGGTCAATCTTTAACTCTGAAATTATCTGGAATTTGATCTATTAAAAAAACAAAAAAACAGACCTGTTCATGTAAAGTCAGTTTTGATTGTAATTTCATACACCCTTAAAATATACAGTGTTTCTGCTGGGTGTTTAAATATATATGATATATATAATGCTGACATTGCACTTAAATTGGCTTTTTTTTTTTTTCATTTTTTCATTCTGTTTACAAAATAGTTCTGAGTTTATTCATTTACTTTGCAATCAACTGACATTGCTGAAATTATTCCTGAGATTCCGCTGTATTTTTGGGGGAAAAAAAGATGTTGAAAGGTCTAAAATGTAACCCATTGAAATCCTCAGAAACCTTATATGAGCTTCTAATTTATGAGCTTCTAATATTTTCCCTACTGGCAAAAGTAAAATATAAAATGGTTAATATTCATTAGTACTTTTGCTTTATTCGTTTACATATATGTATTTTTCGTTCAGAATTGTGTGTGTGTGGTAAAGTATCTGTTGGTTAAAATAGTAAAACTGTCCTAATGTAAACAGTTTTAGTGCCGGTCGATCATTTCAACACTGTGGCATCAACTGATTTGGGCGAGGAAAGGGAATCACTTGTCTGGTTTGATTTATGGAATCTTTCTGTCCATTGGCAACCACATAAACCTTCCAGAGAGAGAGGAATGCTTTACAAAGCGTGAAGCTGAAAGATGATGCTGCTGCAGCAACACATTTTAATCATTTGTCCAGAGACAAGCATGTATAGAAGCTTTATCAATGCAGGCTTCTTGATACGGTCTACAGGTCTACAGTTGCTGGATTAATAGTGACTGATATGAAAACAAGTCTAGCATATCTTGACTTCAGAACTGGAATAAGATAAGATGGGAATAACCATTAACTGATATTCATCTTTGACCAATACAACAATGAATAGATTAAAACACTAGTAGGTCAGCAAAGAAACATAAAACAGTAAATCAAACTGTAACAGCACACAACAGTGTGATCGCAGACTGAGGCGGAGACATGTGCGTAATAGTCTATTTTTTCTATTCTAAATTGCTCCAGGAGATGACAGCAGTGGGAATGAACAATTTTTGTATACGTTCCAATCAACCAATCGAAATGTCTGTTATATAGCTATATATAGGGTGTATTAACCCTATATAGAGACTAGAATAAATAGTTTGCAGGATTTGCTCTGCACTTGAGAAGCAATCTTCATAATCACGTAAAAGAATGTTTCCATGGCAATCTTCATAATCACGTAAAAGAAAGTTTCCATGGCAACTACACAAAATAAAACTAATACATTTCCCAACATGAAAATGCAGAAGTATGAAAAATAGTTGATACGTTTGTGTAGTAAATGTTCTGGACAAGGAGACTACTTTTCAGACTCTCTTTAAAAATGATGTTTCCATAGAAACAACAAAAAGTATAATTTGTAGGAAGTTCAAAAAGGCACAACCACTCATTATATTCTTTGTATGTGTAGAGTCTGATGGAGAATAAATGGTCACACTTATCGAACCCTCTAGATGTTCTTGCAAATTCTTGTCTTTAAATAGAAAAATGCAACTTATTCTCTAACGAGAAGAACGTGTCATTGTGTGTAAGGATCTAAAAATAATTGTAGTCAGTTTAGACAGAAAGTCAGTAACAGTCCATAAAAAATGTGATGCACTTTGAGAAGATGTTGAGTTAATGTGAAATATTAGCTTCAGACAGCTGCTGGGCTGCTGAAAGTTTGGATATATTTGCTTTAGATCTTTTAAAGATGTTTCCCATCTTCCCCACAGTAAAGATGCAGAAAAATGATCTCCAAAGATGAAGTCTCCATTTGAATTTGAAAGCAGGCCCGTTCATGTGACGTGTCCTTATTTTGTATGTCCTCTCTTTTCTCTATGCATTTGCTCCTGCCTCTGCACCAGATTTGGGACATATCCTCTCCCGGCATGGCAAACCTTAGTTGTCTCTCTGAAAAATAGACTAATCATCATCTCCTGACTTGGCCCACATAAATACAGAGACAGAGCCTCCCTCAGAACCACATAGAGAATGAATGCCTCCATCCTACACATCTCGCAGCATTTAGCGGGTCTCTGTGTGTCTCTGATATGAGCATCATGTTCATGATGACTGACAGAAAGATCTGTAAAATTCACTACACATCATCACTTCATTATGACTGCAGCAGCATCAGTGGCCACCACTCTCCTATTTACAGCTGTGTTTTATTAAAGGAGTAGTGTATAAAATTTAGTGGCCTCTAGCAGAGAGGTGCCAACTTATTTTACACGTAAGGTAACTGTGTTATCCAAGAAGCTGCATTCGCCTTAAGGTGTCGGAAAAAAAAATTGCATCCAGTAGCCCGTCAAGTGCTGCAGGGTTGATGCTGCTCACATACGTTACTGTTTGCTCATGGCCTGTTGTCTTTATAGGACTCATTCCTCTGCTGCTCTGCTCTCTCTCTTTCTCCATCAGGCACCAGTAATGGATCTGTACTTGTCTACAACCTGACCAGTGGTCTTCTGCACAAAGAACTGGGTGTCCACTCCTGTGAAGTCAGGTAAGATCGTTCACGTTCATAGGCCTGTCACAATTATGACCTAATCATCCAATTCCACTGAATTGTAATGAATAATAATCATGTAAGATACTGGTAATAACGACTTCCAGGTATCTGTAAAAAAAAAATGTTTTTGATGAAACAGAAATGTCATATTTCTTCAACATCTCCAAGTCATTTTCCACTGTTTGACGCTTGACTGGCACTAATGATGTCATCACTCTGTTTTTATTCTGCTTTAAATGGATAATTAAATAAGCCTTTAGTGCCTCTAGAGTGCTAAAGGATATCTTCAAGCATGCATTTCGTAAATGTTTTATTAGAAAGATAGTAGTCACCAGCTGAAACCACAGATATGTAGGCTTATGGATCCGCCACCAAACTGACTGACCTCTGACCAGCTGGCCACTAGCCCATCAAAGAAATTAGCCATTATTGACGCTTTTCAGTGAGTCTATAAACAAACATTGCAAAAATGACTTTCCTTTGTTATTAAGTATATTTGTAGTACTACATAGTTATTACACGTATTCAGTAATGGTGGTAGAAAGTAGGCAGAAGACAATTGATAGAGAGATGAATAGATAGAAGGATGTAGAGAAAGACGGTAAAAGGAAGGAAAGCAAGAAACAAAGATATAAAGAGTGAAAGAAATACGCATTTATTAATGTGTGAATACAAGATGAATAATGTAGGAAAAAGTCCTTTTTCATGTCCAGTACTTTAAATGTGAAATTGTTGACTGTTCGATAACTCTTAATTACAATTATGTAACATGACAATTAATTGTCAGTTGAAATTCAATGAACATGACAGTCTGCTGTGTGTCGTTTAGCTGTTTACTGCAGTGAACAAGGCTCTGCACTAATGGAGACCTTTAAATAAAATGTAGAATAACCTGTAACATGAATCCCTGTGGTCGGGAAGTTAGCTCCAGGCTGATTGATTCCCTGTTGATTGTTTTTGGCCTCATTAGATCCTGCAGAGGTAATCATAATCACATCATTAGGGTGTCGTGTCAGCTCCTGTGTGTCAGAGAGAATTAATTATTTATCCTGCTCCACGTGGGTTCAGTCTGAATCATATGGTTGGGCTTCAGATGAGAGTGGTATTCCTGGCTTTAAGAAATAAACAACACAACAAACTAGATAAAAATAATTAGAACAGACATGGATATTATGGTTAACGATGGAGGGCACGGTTTACAGTTTTATACTGTTGAATACACACACCTTAATATTCAAAAAACATCCAAGCTTATCATAAATTGTTTAGTTGAGGTCCAAATGTCAATAATCAGGAGCAGAGCAGGTCAGGAGCATTAACATTTTACGAAAGTTAAGTTAAACCCAGCAACAAATGATGATGCTTCATTTGTTGCCAGGATTTGAGGGACTGGTTCCCTACAGTCAAAGCATATAATTCAATTTATCAGAGGTTTTTAATAATCAAATCGAGCAAAAACAGTTTAGATAGATAAACAAAGAATCCTGCTTCTCCTGACTCCTGCTGTCTTTGGATATTTCCAGCCTTACTGGGCACATCATTAGGAGGTTGAATAATTTTGATTCCCAACTCTAAGATGTCTAATGCGGGAAAGATAACCATGTACAATAAAAAATTAAATCACGCAATCTAGAAAAATGCCTCCAGAAGCCGACAAAGTACTATCATATCTTACAGGACAACAAAATTATAGGTTTTTTAAAACTGTGATAAGCCCCATCTGTAGAAAAAAAACTTTTTATTTTATTATTTTATTTATATCTCCTTTTAAAAAAGTATTATGATAAAATAAAAATAAAGTGTCAATCAAATACAAGGCAAGCCACTGAACCTTTAATTGAATTGTTAATAAAAGCAGACATTAAAAGAGTGATCATATCTCAACTATAGAAAAGAGTCAATAATTTAAAGAAAAACACTCCTTACATTCCTAAAGGACAGGCGGGAGAAGGACGGAGACCTGATAATTAGCCATGAAGAGTGGAGAGATATCTGCAAATCCAATGCAAATGTACAAAATCTCACCCAAGGAGAAACATTTCTGTAAAAACATGTACTCATTATTTTATCAGCCCTGCTATGCAAGCACACAATGATAAAAGTAAATCCCAGTGCTTGAGGAGATATGAATGTCAAGAAGCAAGGCACTCTCATATTTTCTGGGAATGCCAAAACATAACACATATACACACCTAGATTCTAAAACATTCTTTTTGGGTTAAATATGCAGGGATTTAAAGGGTATTTATGAATATCTAATCGGCTAGTGGTTGGCAGCTGAGAAAATGTTCTAATTGCACGCTCTACGGCCACACTATGGAGAAGGTAACTTTCTCATTATACTTAAAGATGGGCATCTCTTGGATGAAATGGTTGAGTATGTCACACACCTACTAGCTCAAACCTACATTGTAGGTTCATTGTCTTTAAAACTGTGCCAAATAGGGAGTCCTCCCAGTCTTATCCCCTAAAACTGTGTAGCATAACATGAACTTTGTGGTAATTCTATCAAATTAAATTCAGTAGGTATCAAAGAGTTTCTGAAGAAATGCACTGATTGTTTAATTTCATGGTGTTACTGTAATAAAATGATGTCATATGTTTGGTCTAAAGAAATCAATCATGTGAGGATAGAAATATTGGTATTTGTTGTGTTTAATCACAGATTATTCTCACATAGTAAAAGGCACAATGTTAATACACCTGTTAGCTGTAGAGGTATTTTAAGTTTATTTTGGGTTTCTAATTCACTGAGACTTAACATAAAAAAAAACCCATTAAATTTAACAGGTTGGCCACAGTCAAGATTACAGTTCCTTTATCTGTAATGCGAATGCTTCTGATCTCCAAATTGGTATAAATACACAAACTGATACGTTTTTGTTATCTGCATCACCAGCAACAGCTCATTTGATTCAAATATAAGTGGTCAAGATAGTAGCAAATATATGCAAGATATTTTGCTGTGTATTATGGAAAACTCTTAAAAAAATATGCATTCTTGTCATCTCTCCTCTGGTTGTCGGAAAAAAAAACACAGAAATTCCTATCGCATGGCTACTAATCAGATGTTTTCTACCTAGCTAAATATATGATAGCTGATTCATGTGTTCACAAAGCTCTGGAAAATCTGATTTGTGTCACATTAAGGAAAAAAAACAACTCAGTATCGAATTACTGCAACCTGGTGATGTCTCATTAATAGTCGCAGTTAACGTTAGCGATGTAGTGTTTCCCAACCGTCTGCTTTGGATCAGGTTTTCTCTTACAATACCTGGACGGCCATGCTTGTGTTTGCTGCTGATCTTGGGAGGTGATTGCATCAGGGTGCATTGTGGGATTATATGGACCATGTTCTGCTGGCAAACCTTGGGTCCTACCATCAGTTTGGAAGTTCCCTTGACTTGTGGCCCCTACCTAAACATTGTTGCCGACTGAGTCCACCCCCTTCATTTAACCAGTGTTCCCTAATGGCAGTGGCCTTTTTCCAGCAGGAAGATGTTCCCTAACACACTGCAGAAATGGTTCAGGAATTGTTTGAGGAACACAACGACTAGTTCAAGCTGTAGACTTGGCCTCCAGACTCTCCAGATCTTAGTCCAATCCAGCATCTGTGGGATGTTCTGAACAAACAAGTCTGATCGATGGAGACCTTACCCAACAACTTCCAGGTCATCATGGATCTGCTGTTAATGTATTTATGCCAGATACAGCAGCACACCTTCAGAGTTTAATTAAAAAAGCCATTTTTTAGGACTTCCAAAATATTCCTAACGGTGGTTGACCTAACTCCCATCAAGCTGCAGCCAAACATCAACCCAGAGCATTCTCTAATGAGCAGTTTACCTTTCACAAGAATTAATTAACCACTACATTTAGTCTATTAATGCTTTCAGAGATTGATAGACAAAAAAAAAAAGCCAGACTTTCGGTATGGAGCGAGGTTGTCCACAACTGCAAAACTCTTCTGCAGTTTGTCCTTTTGCGGATATCTCATCCTGCTCTGGTATCAGACTGTCACCGAAATATTTGTTTTTCTCAGCAAGAGCCGTATATCTGCTCATCATCACATATAAACATATATATCTTGATCGTAGGACACTTGTGTGTATATATATATATATGGGGATCAATAAAGTTGTCCTCATTCTAATAACTTTCTAACTCAATGCTTTTAATAAATTCAAATATTTCAATAACTTTAAACAGACTAATAATCTGATCACAGAACCTATTCAACTAAATAAAAAACACCTTTTTTATTATTCTTAAATTTAACATGTCAAGTCCAGATATATTTCTTAACTATTAAGTTGAATGCACTTATTAGTCTCTGGGTAATTTCACACTACATTTCCGATAGGGCGTCATCTTCTATCACCATTTTCCCTTATATTGCGTATTTTTTTGGACATTGGTTCGAACCCGGAATACCCATTTTGGATAGGACAAAAAATGCCTGTATAAAAACAGACAATTATTATGTCACCATGCAATAAAAATTAAAGGGCATTTTGATTGCAATTGAACAAAATAACTGTTGTTAATTTTTCATCAATCAACATCCAAAGTTCCTGTTGTGTTCGACTCAAATTTGACCTAACTTAAGTTGAAGGCACTCATTATTTATTTGTTAAGTTTTAAAATAGTTTTCTAACAGTAACACCCATATTGCATGTTTCGGATTGTGGGAAGAAGCTGGAGAACCGGAGAGCACCCACACAAACTCATGAAAAAACTCCACACAGAAATGCCTACGGTGTGGATTTAAAGCCACAACTTTCTCTCTCTGAGATTACAGTGCAAACCGCTACTCATTCATTCTGCAAAGTTTCTAACCAGAACAAAGCTGCAGCATGTCTGCTCACTGCTCGCGGACTTTCTGTGGAAATTAAAATTGACCTTTTTTTTTTAAATTGCTGTTATTACTTTTAATTGAGAGAAATTAACTTGTTTTAAACAAGGGCATTATATTTTTTTAATTAATTTAAAAAAGATTTGTAGGATTCAATGGCATATTAAAATCAATTAAATAAGCCAGTTTTAAACAATTACTTGCGTTCAGATTAATTTATTTTTGTATGTTTGTATCACAGTAGCGCCAAACGAAGCCAAACAGGCTTTCCTCCTGAAAACACCTGCATGGATTTTCTGTCTTGTTGCAAAGATGCATGCAGAGACAGCAGAGGTGCGTCACGGAAATGAGCCTTCCAACCATTAGTCTGTGAACAGACATGCCGAAGGAGGTCTGTCTGCTTTAGCATCTCATTTACATTTAGTGGGTAAAGCGACTAATTAATCATGAGGCAATTTACCATCTCGTCACGGTGGAGTTGGTGCTCCCAGGGCAGCTGGCCTCCATCTCGAAACATTGCTATTACCTCGCTGGCTCTGTATTTTTATTTTTCACACTTTCCTGTCGAAGCTTCAGGTGTCTCATTTACCCTGCTGCTCGCCCATGTGTAGAGGAGTACACCTCTGCAGGTCTTTGATGAGGGCGTGTCTCTGTCTGCTTCTTCCACAGGGGGATTGAATGGGTGAGTCTAACCAGTTTCCTCACATTTGCCACCTCTATTCCGAACAACATGGGTCTAGTGCGAAATGAACTGCAGCATATCGACCTGCCAACGGGTGAGAGACTCACACACACAGGCGAACACATATCAACACTTTTAAGTCTTTTGGGGTTTTCCGCCGTTTTTGAATACTTTTGATTTAGCCTTTATAAACCATGTTTAAAATGTTTGGTATCCTTTTTTTTTTAGCACATCAATTCTATGACCTGATCTTCACTTTAGCTATTAACATTATGAAACACAAACAAGCAAAAAATGTTTTATATCCCAAAAATGCTCAACAAAATATTTGGAATAAGGAAAATAAAAGTATAGGATGCAGATGTGACCATAGAAATTTAAAATTGAGTCCATTCAGGTCTCCCCACCTTGTAGGTCTCACTGTTTGTGGTGGAGGTTTTGATGTTCTGGCTGCCTGCTCATCCCCCACTAAACAGATCAAATAAACCATAATAGTACAATATGGCAAATTGTAAATGGGCTGTACTTATATAACGCTTTTCTAATCTGCACGACCACTCAAAGTGCTTTACACTTTGAGCCATCATTCACCCATTCAAACAAACATTCATACATGATATGATATGATGATAGAGGCTGCCATGCAAGGCGTCACATGTTCATCAGGAGCAGTAACCATTCACGCCATCATTCAAACACCAATGGAACAGCCATTTAGAGCAACTTGGGGTTTAGTATCTTGCTTAAGGACACTTCGACATGTGGACCGCAGTGGCCTGGGATCGAACCACTGACCTTCAGATAAGTGGACTAGCTCTACCAACTGAGCCACCGTCGCCCCACAATAACAATGTACAGCTACAAAGCCAGACTTCAGATTCACAAAGATTGCTCTTTTTTTCCCTGGTTTTATCACCACAGGTCACTCGTGTTAAACACTTATAATGGACTTAAATGAGATATTAATGACAATAACATAATTCTTTCCCTGACCATGTTGCTTTTTATGATTGATATAAACTCAATATTCAATGAATGAAAAGGTTCAGGTTTAATGTTCAGGAGCTCTGCAGTGGACCGTTGTCATGTTGAACTCTAGAAAGGCTCTCAATAGATCACATTCATACCTCCTTAAAGGCCCAGTAGTCTCCTACGGACAGTGTAGTAACCAGTTCATCTATACTGCATGTTTCGGACTTTGTGAAGATGCCGGAGAACCTGGAGAGATCCCACACTAATACAGAGAAGAACGCGCAAACATTCCACATGCCTTAAACTCCCAGGTGGAAGTTTTACCCAGAACCTCCTTACTGTGGGGTCACAGTTCTACCCACTGCGATGCATGCAGAAAGGAAATTGAAATTGAAATTGAAATCACGATTTTCTCAATGATTTATTTATTTATTTATTTTTGTTGCCTTCGACCATCTGACAAGGGTTCAACAAAACAAACAGAATATATGATGAATAGATACGAAAGTGTCCTAGAACCAGTGTATCAAGCGTCATTCAATTTATATCGAATTTCTCTTTTAAGCAGAAATAAGACATAATAATTGGCTATTGTCCTAACAGTGTGAGAATTCAGAGATAATATAAATTAACCTAATGCTAATTGTGTTTGATCTCTAACTGTAGCTGAGGATCCTACACGGCAATCAAATGTCAGCATTTGTTCTTGAGGTCTCTGTTTGGGTCAGGGCTTCCTGCAGCTTTAAAAACGGAAAATGGTTACTCTGACTATCTTCTTTCTTTTTCTCTGCGAGTCTCAGTGGTTCCTGAAGACACTTTTCTTGTTCTCCTCTGGGGAATACTTAAGACACTCTCCTAAATTAGCTCCAAACAATCTTAGGTTATCACCAAGGGACGCCCAACCCCGAGAATGAGATCCTATTTTCATTCCTGCACAGCAGCTTACATCCCAGCCTGAGCCTGTTCACGGGTCTGTAATCTGTAATTCTGTAGCAGTAATAACCTCTGTGTGTTTCTACCTCCTCCAGGGGATGAAAAATATACAGAAGCACATTTACAAGACAGCTGGAAAGTAATGTGTAGGTGTAGAAAGAAATGGTTAGGAAGAAACTGTTCAAGGTTTGAAAATTACTACAGCATATGGGCAATATTGGATGGAATTATTATCATCATTTACTTTTATTATGTTCACATTACAGTGCGGTAAAAATGTATCGCAACCCCACCTGTTTCAGATATTGAAATAAGATTTAACATCAATGAAACTGAGGAATCACAAAAAGTTTTATATCAAATATTTTCATTCAGCTGTGTTGCACACTGTAATTTAAGATTACTCGGTTACATTCGATTCTTCATAATAACAGAACAATGCACAATAACGAACTGAGAACAAACAAGAGAGTCAAAAGAAAAAAAGAAAAAATAATAAAATTTAAAAATGCATGTACATAATTATAAAATGAAGCAAATAATGAATAAAGTCAGCTAAAATATGGCAGTCTTAATCATTTTATCCCCTACCCCAATCCCCCAGCCCCTCGGCTCACCAGATAAAATGCAAGTTTAAATAATGTATTTAATTTAATTTTTTTATTTAACCTTTATTGAACCAGGAATGAATAGAATACATTTCCTTTTCGAGGGAGGTCTAAAGAAAGAGACCTTTGACTAAAAGGCAGGTTCTGTGAGCATTAACTGATCTTCTCAGGTCCCGTCACAGCTTCCCAGGGGTTCAGGTCCAGACTAGGATCCCAGATAGTTAAAAACAGCTTTAGAGCCCTCCCCAGACTGATGGACTTTAAACTCCTTCTGGAATTTCTGTTCATTTTAGTGGAGTGTGCTACTGGTGAAACTTCAGCGCCAACTTTCTGCCTCTGAA
Organism: Lophius americanus; assembly: GCA_037951165.1. Classification (NCBI taxonomy): domain Eukaryota; kingdom Metazoa; phylum Chordata; class Actinopteri; order Lophiiformes; family Lophiidae; genus Lophius; species Lophius americanus. Next base: position 1,728,729 of record JBBDHG010000039.1, on the reverse strand, counting down.
GATGGTCAATTGAAGTGATCATGTGGTTGAAAATTGCTGGTAGTGATAGGGTCAGGCGGGGTCAGGGTCTAGTTTCTGACTGGGCGGGGCCTTTTTCACGTAGATCCGGTTGTTGTTTGAGAATTTTTTGGTTCAGTAAAAAAAATCAATCAAAACTTTTTTTTTTTGTTGAGCTGGTTTTTATTTCCTTAAACTTGGATTAACACTATGATTAGTTTGAGATAGTTACAAAATGAGGGTTCCAATATTTTTTTCAATGTACTGTGATGGTTTTGTGACAAAGATTTTAATTCCAAGTCATGCAGGACAATAATAGCAAGGAACGGGCATTTTTAAATGAATTTCTTTTAACCAGAAGAGACGTCATCAATTCACCCTCCCTCTCCAATAATTTATATTGGCCTCGTCAAGTGTCAATATGTCTACTGTAATCCAGTATCCTGTCAATTGATGAGGTTCCTTTAGATCATTACATTTAGAAATGATAAAAATCAGTTAATTATTCTATAAAACTATAAGTCAAAGCTTTTAGGTCAAAGGTTTTTCCTGCATTATTACATGAAACTTTGCCCCCACCCTTTCAAATTCCATACAGAGACAGTCATGTGGCAGCAGTGTGGAGGAAATGCAACAAGTGGGACATTGTTTCTTGAGCTAAATAATGAGTATGATTCTCCATAACAGTTATCCAACAACGTCATTATCTTATTCTTCCTCGTTGGTTTTAAGAAGCAAACGTGTTTCCTCATCATCTCTCTTTTCTTTTCTTCATCATCTCCTTAATCTTACAAACTTTACATTTAAAAATGTGTCTGGAAGATCAACTATGGAGGAGACCTCGTTACCTTAAGGGCTAGAGACTTTTTCTGATACGATTTTGAGACTCTGGAATGGAAAATCATCTTCCTCACTCACCATACTCTATCCTGGCAGCTGGTTTCTGCTGTAGAGATAGCACTTCTCAGAATGGACCTAACATGTTTTTGTGAAAAGATTTGTTTGTGTGCCATGGTAACTGTCGGAAGTAAGTTTGAGAAGTTCTAATGAAGCCAGATTGCATCTCGTCTCACACATAATTAATAAAAATGATGGGCAGAGAGCATAATTAGACCTCAGAATCACATTATTACTCATACATGCATGATCAGGGCAGGTGTCGTCTCCTTCCAATTATCCACATCATCGGTCCGTCAAGATTGCTTTCTTGACAGACATCATTAGAATCTGTAGGCTGATGATCTGCAGAGTGAGCTGCTGTTGTTGATTGCAATCACGCAGTCCCATCCCATAATACTGAGGAAACAAAAGTGGCAAATTCTGAAGAGCGCCACATCAGCCTCGGTGCTCAGCTAGTTTTTCCCCTCTGGTATGGAACCACTGCTATCTCTACACACCTCCTTCCTCAAACCGTAGGAGGCAGCTCTTTCAGCTGCTTGTTTATTACTGGACACTTTCTGACGTGTTTTCCTCAAAATCACATCATCACTTCCAAAGGTTTTAGCATACAGAATGGACTAGCTGTAGCACAGGGGGTAGAGCAATCATCCACCAAGCAGAAGGTCAGTGGTTCAGTCCCCGTACTGTCCTTTAGTCTACATGTTGTGGGGTTTTGAGCAAGACCATGAATCCAAAGGTGCCCCATTTGTTTTGGCGACTGACCCTCATTGACGGGTTATTATTATTATCATTATTATCATTATTATAGGAACTTGGATTAACGTCCAACATGGAAATTTTAGGGCAGATAGGGTCAAGTGCAGCCAAGTAACGACAATTTTGTGTTTTATGGTGAGATGTCAATATTCAACACCCTGTACCCTCCAGACCTTTTATCAAAAACACAAGCTTTTGATTACTTAGAATCCTATGGTCTTAACATGTCAATCACCAAAGTTGAAGTCGAATGGGTTAAAACTCTAGGAGTAAATAGTTGAAGTTCAACCCCTGGAAACAATAGATGTTTCTACAGAAATAAATCATGATTATTTTCCACCAGCCCAAAGTACCGTCTACAAATGTGTGTACTTGATTATGTTGATATAGTATATATTTAAAATTCCCCATCTATATTAAAGACACTTGACTCTGTGCATCAAAGCATGTTTAGTTCATCACAGTTGATACACTCCACTCACCCTCCACTCCGTCCCACCATTGGACCCTGAAAGAGGGACACAGAATTTGGTTATTTTATTTAAATGATTGCACTATTTTAAATCACTCCTTTAAAACCTGTTCCAGGCTACAGACCATAAACATAACTTTCTTGAAGCATTGTTCTTTTAGTGTAGACTATTCTAGATTTTTTAAAAACTCTACTTTTATGTCAAAGCCAAAGGTTGTAGTATGTGCGCACAGCTTGCCCTAGTGGACATAGGTAGTGTTCTATTGCCAAAATCTAGAGTCACATATTGAATTCTTTTAAGATTTTGGGTTAATTGGCTATTCAGCTGTGCCAAATGGAGAGTCCATCGGGTCCTGTCCCTTACAAACTGTAGAATAACATAGACATGGATGTTTTTCTATCAAATATGATGCAGTTGTTATCAAAAAGTTTCTGAGCAAATTCAATAATTGTTTTGTTTAATCGTGTTTCTCTAATAAAATGATGTTAGAGAATTTTTGTCTAAAAATAATATCCGGCAGGGTAGTATATTAGTGTGTTCTTTGTGTTCAATCACAGATTATTTGCAGTTTATTTTCAGGATCTAATTCAGGCCAAGCAAAACTTTTAATAACCGATGTGCTGACCAGATTAACATAAAACATCCTTTTGGCATCTGGATGAATTTTTGTTCAAATCTATCCTTGTCTGCAATGATAGCTGGAGTGAAGACGAAATCGAAGTGAGTGCTTTTGTCTGATAGAGCAACCATGTCCCTTCTGAATATTTTCACACCAACCATTCCAAACTTCCAGCTGTGTTAAAATAAATTATCTTTATATAAAGGCTAATAACTTGTTTTTTGTCCAGGAGCTTAACGATTATTCAGTAATGGTCAGTTAGGAACTAACTAACTGATTCCCTGTTCTGAATATTTTTTCGCTAATGGCAGGCTGGGTTGGGGATCAAACGCCAGTATTACAGCAGATGCTGGGAACAAGTTGTTAGTAGTTTGCTTGTTTCGCTCTGATGAAACCAATGAAGACGCAACGGCAGTGAAAGGGAGATGAATGGTTCTCTGTGCAGCTTTAAGGATGGCACCTGTTTCGGTTCTCGATCCTCACCTCCTTTCCCTCATGTCTCTGTGTGGTCCAGGAAGATGCTTTGCATTCCGAGGTGAGCGGGGAATCGACGAGCCACCCATCGAGATGATTAAGGTGTCGCATTTGAAGTGAGTTTTCCTCCAACAACAAACAACCTCACAAACTGCGTTTACATTTACACTATTAACTCCCACACAGCTCCCGACCTGCTGAGAATCTCACTCTGGTCTATCGTTAAATTCCATAATACCAGGGAGGGTTTCTGTTCCCTTTTTTCTTGTTTTAATAGCCCGATTTGAATTTCAATGATTGTGTACACTAAGAGCTGAAAAACACACACCTACCACTGATGGTTTTCTTTCTTTATGACACTTTCTTTATTAATTTTGTTCTTTCTATTTAAATATTCATATTTGTATTTAGAAAAATGAAAGAGCAATCATGACACATTTTATGAGAAAATTAAGCCATTTGTTACACTTTGAGAGCTTTATATTGTGCCAAGCTGTCTTCAAGACTCCTGGCCATTTTATATATTTAGAATATGTATGTACTTTGCTGGAAAGTCACCCCTCTAATTATTCACAGCATTTTCATAGAGCATTGGCTTCTGAAGGCCTCGTTGAATACATAGTCTACCACATAATGCAATCACAAGAAGTCCATGTCCAGTTCATGCTTCTATCAATTACGTACAAAAATAGCAAATAGAAGATACTCAACACGGGCAGATAATTTACTTTTATTTTTCTCTGCACAATGCTAGATTTTATCAAAACCCGAGGTTTATGTCACTGCCAAAGGCTCCATTTTTGGCGCATTTTGGGTCTATTGGCTAGACAACTGTAATAAATGTACAGTCGTCCTGGTCTTATTCCACAAAAGCTGTGTAGAATAACATCGATTTTGTGGTATTTCTATCAAATTTGATGCAGTATTATCATAACGCAAAGCCTCTTAGCTTTGCCAGAGTTATCTATATGCTACTTCACATCTATATACCCTGGGCTGGAGCGATAAGAAAACATAACACTTAACACTTAACAGACAGTGTACACTGTACACTATAGTATAAAAAACAGTTAAAAGGGAAAACATAACCATAATAAAACAACAACAGCGTCCCAATGGCTGCATGAGGTAAGGATAGGATTATTGGTATTTGTTGTGTTCAATAACAGTTTACTCACACACAGTAACAGGGACAATGGAAATAAATTATTTTAGGTCAAGAAGTTTATGCAAATTCATCTTAAAGTTGTGCAGTAATTATAAGTTGATTTCGGGTATGTAATTCAGGGGAGGCTTTACTTAAAATAACCAAATGGGTAGCTAGATTTATAAATACAAATAAGACACAGCTTAAGATTTTTTTCACATAAAAGCAGATTTTTTTTTAATCTACCTACTTATTAGATTTGAATCATGAAGAATAAATTCATATCAATATTTTACAAAATTGCAATTTGAATAAATAGACAATAAAGATTAGCTGTCTGAATACTGATTGATCTATTCTAGTACCCTTCATTACGTAAGTATACTTCATCTCACAGTTGTAACAATTTCTTTACATTGTTTATGACGGTGAACTTGTGTGTGTCCAATCATCAGACAGTACCTGGTGGTGGTGTTCAGAGACAAACCTCTGGAGCTGTGGGATATCAGGACGGGGACTCTTCTTCGGGAAATGGCCAAGAACTTCCCAACTGTTACTGCACTGGTACGGAAAAACCTACATGCAAACAACAGTTGCTTTACCCAACCGTTATTTATCAGGTTCTAGTAAAAAACCATACAGAAACTGATTCCGTTGCCAGGATGCTCGTGTATATTCTGACGATTTTGACAACTTCTTTTCTGATTTCTTTTGATATTTGGCAGGTTTTGACATGTTTTATACAATAAACTGAATCCAAATTAACGATAGCCTTCTTTTCACATTCAACATTCAATGAGAGAGCACCTCTCATATGAACTCGTCTTACTTTATTTCTGCCTACGTCAGGTCACAGCGCATATTACAGGGCAACCTTCTCTAAAAACTTAAAGTTTGGAAGACCTTTTTTATTCTTTGATAGACCTGTTACACTGGCTTGCTTATGTTAGAGAAAAGAATTGGATATTGATATAACACTTTTTCCATCTACAGATCAGCGAGCTCCGTTCAACCATAACCTTTTTTATTTGTCAAGGACTGATAGTGTATCTGAGAATGATACAATGATGGCTTTCATGGATGTGATAAAATCCATCAGAGTCAAAGTACAAGATAATTGGACAGTTTTTCAGTGACAGATGTGCACCCCACTTGTTTATGACAGTAAGGAATGAAGATCTAAGTGGACCGTCAAACGGAGAGTTTGTGGCAAAAACTGATGTCTGCACGTCATGTGATTCCTGTGGAACGGTCATAGAACGCCACTCCTCTGGAGGCAGAGGTCAGGCAGTCAGATCTTAAATCATAGCGAATCACCTGAACATGACTGTGTTAGACAGACCGTAGTTTATAGCCACAATGTCCACATTTTTGTTCATGGTTAATTGGAGGTAAGCAGTGACACTTTTACAGAATCTTTTTATTTTAATTTATAATTGGAAATTAATCGTTAAACAAATCTTCAGAGCTGTGTGAGAAAATGTTCAATCAAATAGTTGCGTATTGAGCTGTATCATTCCTGAGTCTTATCCTAGGTCATATATCACATCAAATCACTCCACAGGGGAGAGATGCACTACCCATTCCATTTCAGCACAATAAATGGAATAAAAGAGATTTGCCCATGAGCGATAATAAAGTAAAAGTCTCCATAATCATATCAAACGGTACCAGCATTTTCCCTGTGTCAGCATATTTAATTCCTACTAAATGAAATACTTATACCTATTGTAGGCACATGCTATATTTTGTGATGTAGTGTATGTATTTAATATAATACTAAGAAAGATAAAGGGTCAATTTGAAATTTGTTAGTTTATCAATAATCATCGTAGGCATTTTTGTAAAATAATCTGATACAATTCACATATTTCAAATTCACTTCTTTTGCATTTCGTGATCCTATAAAACATCTTCCAGCATACAATCATATGAAGCTGTGTTCACCAAGGTGCTCATTCATCCACTCTTCAATCCTGGGTGTTTTCCTGTGTTAAAAGTATTGTCCTACCACTGTGATACCAACCATGGGCAAATTTAGGAGTTAATGTGTTGAATTATACAGAGCAAGGTTGAAACTGAAGTAAAATCTGCATTTTATGTGAATTTGTCAGATGAAGTAATAACCCACTATCATAGCCTGCTTTTGATAATATTAATAAGGTAGTCAGACACATCACCAGTTAGTAAGTGCACAATGCTAAGTACATTTAATAGATGCCCCAAAATGCACCATTTTGAAAAATGAATTTCCGTAGCCCCTTACAGGCTCTTTACTAAGTCCATCCACTATTTCCATTAAGTCTGCTACTTATTTCTTGGGAACACACTACTCCAGTTTCCGTATTTATTTGAAATAAACCCAGAGCCTATGCTGTAGTAGCAGCCTTTCTTTTTGGATTCTTCTCTTTTCCAATAGTCTGTTCTATTTCTGCATTTTTTTTCTTTTGCTTTTGCGGAGCGTTTGACGGATTGGTTTGAAATTTCCCCGAAGCTCAGCAAAGAGCTGCTGCTTCATTAGGCCCCAGAAAATCTCATAAAAGAAGAGCTTGCTGGACAAAGTTGACAGTACTGTTGTGAAATCCTCCGCAGTGGCAATAAAGACCTTAATAATACATGCTGGAACCCTCCAAGCCACAAATTGCTGTCTAATTTCCATATGCATTACAACCTGGAATCCACAGCCACTGCACTAAAGAGAGAAAGGACAGCAGTGGGAAAACCACACTCGTTCATGGCTTCCTGTCTCCATGAGAATGCTTTTTGCATTATAATGATTGGGTCCTTTTCAGTAATCTTGTTTTGTGTTTGTTCGGGTTTTAAGATTATACGGTAACCCTAGATGTGTTTCCGAACAGGAGTGGTCCCCGTCTCACAACCTGAAGAGCCTTAAGAAGAAGCACATGGCAGCGAGGGAGGCCATAGCTCGGCAGACGGTGTCAGACTCCGAGCAGAGCAGCGTTGAATCCTCAGTCATCAGGTCATTATTATATAAAGACATGATAGTGATTTTGTTATTTTGTTACCTGTCTGCACGTATATTTACTGTCATGGCCAAAATTGGTAGAAACCACTACTTATGAAAACATGCATTTTGATCTCGCAGCAGATACAAGACTTCTTTATTGATATGTTGTCTTATATTATAAACCTTGACTGTTTTTTCTATTCCTTTCCTTCAGAACTCTATATTCATTTAGTAGTTTTTAATACACTGAATGTATTCATGCTGACTTGATATGTGTACCCATAACATTGTAACCATTGACAGGTGGAGTCAGAATAATGATTATCTGGTTCTGGTCTGATCTGGTCTTTGTTAAGCTAGCTATACACTAGAGGTTAAACTTCCGATTTAATCTCCAGAAATGCAGGTCTTGTTGGGTGTTCTTGGTCTGCAGTAATAAGTAGCTACCACAGTGGTCTAAGGAAGTCATTGGCATCTACTGCTAATTAAATGGTAAATGGACTTTACTTATATAGCGTTATTCTAGTTAGCTCGACCTTCAATACGAGTCAGCATTCACCTATTCACACAAACATTCATACAGTGATGATAGAGGCTGCCATGCAAGGCACCACACCAATAGAACTGTCTTTGGGAGAAAATTGGGGTTCAGATCTTGCTCAAGGACACTCTGTCATGTAGACCGCAGCGGCCAGGTATCAATCATGACCTTCAGATATGTGGACAAGCACTCTACCAACTGATGGGGGTGAAGGCTTTTTATTTATATATTTCAGAATATGTATTTACGTACAGTTACTTCCTCTCATCAACCCAAAGTCAGTCCAAATAAACAAAACAAAATCCAACAACAGAGACAAACATCCACCCAAACACACATTCTCAACATCTAAATCGCCCCAATTCAGATATTGAATTGCTCAAAGTGGAGCTGCTGCTCCTTCACATCAAAAGGATCCAGTTGAGGTGGTTCATCTGATCAGGATGCCTCCCTTTGGAGGTCTTTCACGCACGTCCAACTAGAAGGAGACCATGGGGCAGAACCAGAACTCTCTAAAGGACTCTATATCTCATCTGGCCTGGGAAAGCCATGTGTTACCCAAAGATGGGCTTGAGAGCGTTGCTAGAGAAAGGGGTGGAGAATGGAACATCCTTCTTAGCTATGTACAACCGCTATCAGACTATGAATAAGAAGAAGAAAATAGGTGGATGCATATAATTCTTTTTATTATCCAACATCCACAACTTAATTCCACCAAATCCACAACAGAACCATTTCCCAAATAATCATCTCTTAAATTATAGAATAATAGACATTACAGAACTGTTGATGATCTACACAATGTTATGTGGTGGTTCTAATTTTATGGCTGAACGGTGTACCTTATAAAATAAACCATAATTTCTGCTTGAGTCATGGTTTTCTAAATCACTGGAGCTACTCAAGAACTCTAATCTTCATATTAAATGTATTATTATTATTATTATTATCTCCTGGTGGAAGGATCTGAAATAAATTGACACGTTTCTCATCTCCAGTCTCATGCAGGATGCAGAGAGTAAGTCTGAGACCAGCCAGGCCATATCAGCCAGGGAACACTTCGTCTTCACTGACACAGACGGCCAGGTCTACCACATCACTGTCGAAGGCAACTCCGTGAAAGACGGAGCACGGATTCCACCTGATGTGAGTCCAGGGGAGCATCTGTCTCTTTCCTGTTGTTGTTTCACTCCTGAAGAACTTCACGGTCACCCACACTGATCCTTCCACAAAGATTTTCATAAATCTCCTTCTCCTTGACGTTAATTCTTTCCACACACAATGGTCTCAATTTTTCTTTTCTCTGTATACATTCTGTCAACATCAGTCTGTGTCCCAGCGTGCCTACTCTCACCTTCCCTCTCCGTGTTAATAAACGGACATATCCATCATCATCTCTTATATCCATCAATCAATACTCTATCTCAACTTTCCTGCCTACAGCCCATCAAACTCAATTTTACATCTGCACTACAAAAACACTGAACTATTCTACTATTTAAAATAGAAATGTAATAGCAAACATTTTGTTGTTTTTCCTATTCGTTTGATCAGAGACCTTCATTCTGTCAGTATTTTTACCGTGTTTGTGTCAGTGGAGTAAGCACTTGTTGGATTAGAAAGCAGTCATTTTAAATGCGATTCTCCCTTTGAGAGGTTTTATGAGCTACAAAGACTTGTTTAGGGTACAACTGTGTTAAAGTGAAAATATCTGTACCAAAGATCATTCAGGCCCAAAAAAAAACACAGATTAAACAAAATATACAGGAAAAGATAATTTTTGAGAAAAAGTCTTCACCTCCTCTATATTTTGTACAGCATCATTATTAGCCTGTTCTGCTCCCTGGTTATTAAAAATTAAGTTTGGCCTGAATTGCATACCGGAATTACATACGTAAGATAGCTCCTCAATTATCAGGTGTATTTGCATAGCCTTGGTGTCTATGGACAGGTGAGACCTAAAATTACTTTTTTTCAGCATCAGTAACATTGTACCTGCTACTATGTGTACTTGTGATTAAACACAAAAAATACCGATTTCTATATCCTCACCTGACTTTTAGATAAAAAAGGCTCTAACATCGTATTAATACATTAGCACCATGTAACAAAACAATCAATGGAATTGCTCCCTTTGATAACTACTGCATCAATTGGATGGAAATGCCATCAAGAGAGTTCTTGTTGGTCTACGCAGTTTTATTGGGACAGGATCCGGAAGACTCTCCGTTTGGTAAAGTTGGATAGCAAATGCACCCAAACTGTGACAAAAATGGGATTTTGACTATAACCTTTGGCAGCGACAGAAGCCTGAGGGGTTTTCTAGCATTTTGCAAAGTAGAGAATTTGCAAACACTTGATAAGACCCACGTTATTTTAAACTGTATGTAAAATAAGTGAAAACTTTGAGATAAAAATTTACACAACTTCATCCCTAATCATGAGCATTGAGCCTTTTTTTTTTTAAGATCGAGATTGTAACGTTATCACCGCACCTTATTTCTAAAGGAAAGCTCAAATCATGTTGATAAGTTTCTTCTCTGAGCAGCTGCTTTGATTGTTTGGAAGTTTGTGTTTTCTCGCTCACTACCGGAGCAGACAGACGGACTCTGGAGGTTTTATCTGCAGATTTTAAGATCTTATATCTATGGCGGCTGCAGATTCAACACTCACTGATTTACATTCCCTGAAAGGTTTTCTGCTCGTATCAGAATGACAGAAGATCTTCATGTCTCAGTCTGAGACACTGAGGGGAAAGGCTTTGTTCCCTCATCCAAAACAAGTTGAGGCAGAGGCTGTTCAGTCTGTCTATTGGCACAATTTTATTCAGAATCAGACACTCGGCTGCAACAGACAAATCAAACTGACTTTCCTGTTTTGATTTCCTCTCAAACATTTGGTACTAGATCTGACAGGAATACAATCCATAAGTAACTATTTGAAGCTCATTACAACCTTATATTTTTATATTTATAATAATATGGATGACAAGAACACTTTTGTCCGTACTCAAATGAAAGCATCACACATTATTCTGATTACTAATCCGCCATTACATAATAACCTCTGACAGGTGAAGATAATTACATTGATAGCAGTGACAGTAACTAAGTACGTCCACTAAAGTAATGCACTTAAGAGCAACTTAGTAGGGAGTAGTAGTTACATTTGAAGACACTTTAAACTCTTCATACCTATTTGTCTGACAGCTTTAGTTACTACTTATTTTTTTAGATACTTAGAATATTTGTTTAGACGAGTGGTTGCCAGAGTTTTTGAATTATTTTTCACTCGTAGCTCCAGATCAGAACAAAAAATTTAGATCGGAAACCTAAATGTTTAGTTTTGATCAGATGTAGTGACTAGTTACTTGTTTCAATGGGGATTACAATGTTTCAGACCTTTATTTTTGAGGTCTGTTATGTGTTCATTTATTTAATGCCACCATAACCATGGTCATTTCTCTTGTGCTTGAAAGTGAGCTTTTTTCAAATTTAAAAACACACCATTGTTTACACAATTCTCTGACTAAGTTATTTTACAAGTAACTTGCATTCAAATATTCCTTCATATTCAGCAGGTTTCTTGCTACTCTGGACAAGTGCTGGGTCTTTCGTTTGATTTATAATGGTCTTGAAATGACGGCTGCAGAATTCAGCATCTACAGCTGCTGTAGATTCAGCAGTTATATTAGCAGTATACTTATACTGCTTATACTGTAAATTTACTATAATGAAATTCAAATACAAAAGTAAAAGATGCCAGACGGTATTTAGATTAACTCCTCCATCATCTACAGCAATAGTAATCTTATATATAACAGTAAAACACGGGACTAATGAGTTGGTTTTTTTTAACTTTAGTACTTGAAGTTCATTTTGATGATAATACTTTCAAACATTTACCTAAGTAAGATTTTAATGCAGGTCTTTCGCCTTTAGTCGAGTATTTTTAGTCTTTTATTCGGAATTTTACTCAAGTAAAGCATCTGAATACTTCAATCACCATTGATTGATTATCTGGTTACCATGGTTACCTGTCAGTGGGTGGGATATACTGTATGAAGCAGCAAGTGAACATTTTGTCCTGTTGTTGATGTTTGAACCAGGTAATATGGATTCATATGCAGGTCGTTTTAATATTATGGCTGATCCATCAATATTACTATAATATAATTTTTCTGTCTTTGAAATACATAACCAGTGAACAAGAATTAGTAAATGCAGTTTTATTTACAGAGAGTTGGCAGGTGTCAAAAAATTCATAATAAGTTTAAGAAAATGTAAAAATGTCCTTCCTTATTTTTCCTCTCGCTTTTCTCTCTGACCTTGTGTCTTCTCTTCCTGCGCTGCAGGGTAGTATGGGTAGTATCGCCTGCATCGCCTGGAAGGGTGACACCTTGGTTCTTGGGGACGTTGACGGCAATCTCAACTTCTGGGACCTTAAAGCTCGTTTATCCAGGTGACATCCCACTAATGTTTAACATGTGAAACCCTGCAACTCCCAAAAGCATCACATCATTTGTTAATTATTTGTTTATTATTATCATTTTCCTTAGTATATTTTATAAGCTTAACCTAAAGATATTGTTCTGCACTGACTAAAATGTGTGCAAAAATATTTAAAGAAAAGTAACCAAAGTAAAGAAGATGATTATATAATGTTTTAAACTTCCTACAGACTCTGTTTTGTTGTTTCTATAGAATGTGATGTTCATGGTGAGTCTGAAGAGTAGTCTTCTTGTAGGGAGAATATCTGATAAACAATAGAAACTATAAACCAAGCTTTACATGTATATCAACCTTTTTACATAGTTTTGTCTCCTGATATTTGGAATTTGGTACAAATTTTCTTTTGTTTCCCATGTAGACATACTGTTGGAATTGTGACTATAAATTGCAGTTGTCATATGTCGAGCACATCTTATAAAAACTATACATTCTTGCCTCAAAAACTTTCCACGTAAATTAACCAAAATAAGTGGTTTTGTCAAAAGTAGCTTCTGTTAAATAGCATATATCCGAAACAATATCGGCTTCTCTCTGCTTACCAAAAGAAAGCAGGATCAGACATATACTGATGAATATTCAAAAAACTTTGGGGGGGAACTGATAACTTTTGTTTTAATCCCAACAAAGAGGGGGATTAGCAGCCATTCTCTAGATTTCACACGGTTGGAGCACCAACTGTGCCTCAATCGGTTCCTGGTTCAAGCCCAGCAGTCTACATGTAGTGTTATTTCCATGTTTGGATCAGAAAGGACTTGACTGTGTGGTACTCAGGAAAATGATCGATTGTGTTGATGTTTTCAGAGGAATACCAACACATCGTGGCTGGGTGAAGAAGATCCGCTTCGCTCCGGGAAAGGGTAACCAGAAGCTGCTGGTCATGTACACAGATGGAGCAGAGGTCTGGGACACTAAAGAGGTGAGCCTCCACTCACCAACTCTTATCGTCAGTGTGAAAAATCAGACTGATGTGTTTTATTTATCAGAAATTCCCAGCCTGCATCACCTAACAGCTCTTCATCACTCACTTAGAGAATGTGCAACTATCTGCAGGCTTGAGCCGCTGCAGCGGTTTACCCTCTTAACACTTTTACTTTGGCAGAATGGATGTGTTTCCTTGGCGATGTAATCACTGAAGCACAACATTAATGTGTCTGCGTTTATTAAACTAATATGCTCTCGTCAGCTAACGCTGCAGTAATGGTTCACATGCTGTAATTGTTCTGTTTCATTAAAGAATTATAAAAATGCACTGTATAAGCTTACATAATCAGGTTCTAAAAGTTTTCAAATTTATACATAAACCCAACTACATTGAGAAGGATGATCTTGGTTCCACTATGTGAACACATCCTTACTTCCTCTTTGTTTGTTGGCTGAAGTCCTGATCATCCTGAAAATCCTCTCTCTGTACAGTAAATGGTAAATGGAATGTACTTCTATAGAGCATTTCTATTTGTAGTCTACTCAACCACTCAGCGCTTTTACAACACAAGTCAGCCTTCGACCGTTCACATAAACATTCATTCAGCGAGGATAGAGGCTGCCATGCAAGGCGCCACATATTGATCAGGAGCAATAACAATTCACGCCATCATTCACACACCAATTGATAATTCATTGGGAGCAACTTGGGGTTCAGTATCCTGCTCAAAGACACCTCAATATTTGGACTGCAGTGGCCATGGATTGAACCACGGACCTTCAGATAAGTGGACAACAACTCTACCAACTGAGCCACAGTCTTCATTTATTTTCATTAAAGGATCCTTCGGCTCGTTTAGTCCCCTTTCATGATATGATCTGATGCCACAGACTGGCTGTTTTCGTATCTTGGTGTTTTTGGTGAGTTTGCCAATAATTAGATAATTATTAGCATCCGTCAAAATGCATTTTCAGAGCTTTATCAGGGCACTAGCGGTTATCTATTGTCTGTAACCGATTATCCTGTTCAGAGTCAAGGGGGGGGTGGAGCCTATCCCAGTGTACAGCATTACAGTTCATTACAGGACTGACGCATTGAAGCAAACAAACAAACCATTCAAACTTACAGACAATTTAGTGTAATTTCAATTCAGCTATATTGCATAATTTTGGTCCACTGTTCCACGATTTGGACGGAATTTGCATTTTTCCTCCTGATGTCATCAGGTTTGGAGTTGACATTCCAGCCACGTCCCACTCAGCTGCATACCGCTGCACTGCTGCTGAAGATCACGGACTAATGAAGCCAACGGGACCACATCATCTGCATATAACAGAGATACAATTCTAAGCTCCCCCAACCGAGCGCTCTCCTCACCTCACATGCGCCTTGAAATCCTGCCATGAATATCAAGAACAGATTTGGAGGCAAGGTGCAACTTTGGTGTAGTCCAGCACTCACTGAAAACGTGTCTGACTTCTTACCAACACTACAATTGCAACTTTCACTTTGGTTTCTACAGGGACCGGTTGGCTCATAGCAGTCGCTCCGCTACCCACTTACTCTCGCAGAACCCCCCCAGGGAGATACTGTCATACACCTTTTTCAATTTCGCAAAACACATATGAACTTGATGGAAAAATTCCTATGAACCACACAAGTAATCCAGCAGAAGTAAAACGTTGGTCCACCCTTCGAGAAATGAAAATCCCTTTTTTATTTAAAATTTTTTTTTTGTTACACTAAACTAACTGATAGAGGATCAATAAAAACAAGTGAATAAATGATGATATCATTAAGAGAAAAAAAAGATATTAAAGTACTATAGAACCAGCATATCCATCATTACTTTACAACTTAAAGCATTTATAGAGCACCCTAGTGTCACATGATATATTATAAAGAGCCACAGACAGAGTCTGGTGGTGAATCTGTAATGCTGTGGAGCTTTTTCATCTTCCAAAGCCCCTGGACATCTTGTGAAAAAACATGGTTCTAGGGTGAAATACCAGTTGTTATCGGGAAAAAACCTAAAAGCCTCTGGCAGGAAACTCATGGTGGGCCGTGGTTTGACCTTCCAGCAGGACATTATCTGAAGCACACCTCAAAATCCAGAATGTTTCAGAGACCACAAAATAAAGTTTTTGCCACAGTCCCATGACCTGAACCCCATAGAACATCTGTGGGATGTACTGCAGAGAAGATTCCACAAGGGAGATTGACAGTCTGGAGGAATGGTGTCAGATCTCCTCAATGTGTTCTCAAACCTCTTCACTACAGCAGGAGACTCGGGGCTTTTACCGTGGCAAAAGGAGGCTGCACAAAATATTAAATACAGGATGCCAATAATGGTTAAAGATCATGGGTATAGAGAAAGAATTTTAGTGCATCTCATTTTACTCAAGTTTAGAAAGGGTGCCAATAATTCATGAGGGCACTGTATCAGACAAACCTAGTGGACACAGGTAAATGCTTTGGTGCATTAAGCAGATGGGAGTGGAATGTTGGGGGAAAGGATTGCAGCACTATTATTTGGATGGGTTAAGAAATAGTTATCAACCCCCCGTAGTAAAATCCAGACAACAGATGTATCCATCTGCAGAGAGATACAAGCAGCAGCTGCAGGTATGGAATAAATGCGAGGAAGAGAGAAAGAGGAAAGTGATGAGGTGAATTCTGCTGACAGCTCGATTACAGTGACTTCTTAACAGCCATGTTTAGAGCCGGAGAGAGAGAGATCTGGAGAAATACCCCTGCAGAGGCTGTTTGTCCACTGAGCTCTGCATCTTCTGTGCTGCTACACTCATAAGTTATTCTTTTGTTGGTTCTGAGTTTTCATTCCCGTGTTTATCGATCCGGGTTTTATAAAAAAAACTGAGAATCATCTCATATTGTGTTTCTCTTTTGAAACAAGAGAAATTGTATCATTGAAATTCATTTACTTATTTATAAGTATTATAATAAATAATATAATATTATATTATATTATTTACTTATAATATTAACATACAGTTAAAACACAGAAACACTTTACAGAGCCGAATACATTATTCAATTAAATAATTGACTTCTTCTGCTCGTTGGTTGTTATAAGTTAAGCCTCGCCTGATTTATATACCCAAATGAACTTCAATAGTGCCATAACTATCAGATCTATTTGTATAACTTGGTTGTCTATGGATAGGTAACACCTAAAATGATTTATTTGTGTCAGTAACATTGCACCTGCTACTGTGTTTGAGTAATCTGTGATTGAACATAGAAAATACATATTTTTCTATCATATTTGTATTTTTGTCGTTGTTTTTTTGAGACCATAACATAATTATATTACAGTAACACCATGAAACAAAACAATTAGTGAATTTGCTGCTGCTGTGATGGCTGCTGCATTAAAATTTGATTTAAAAAGAAATAAAAAACAGTTCATGTTATCTTACACAGTTCTTGTGGGATAGGGCCAGGAAGTCTCTCCAATTGTCACAGTTGGATAGACAATAAACCTAAAATGTGCTAAAAATGGAGAGAGATAATAAGGGGAGCTATATCCACATACTACAACCTTTGGCTGTGAAATAGAACTAGGGTTTATTGAAATCTGACATTTTGTACAGTAAAAAAGAGTAAAAAACCCAAAACAAGCTAGAAACCCAATTCTTGCCTTTTTGTATTGAACCAGTTTTAGAGAAGTGATTGAAAATTCACAAGTACAATCGCTATTTAAATATATAAATAAGTGAATCCAACGTCATGTGTTTTGCATCTGCCAGGTTAAGTGTCCACAGGAGTAGCAGCTAATATTGAGATGTTATAAGAGCTGAGATGAATGATGTGTTTGGAGAACAGAGGTGACTCGGTAGCTTTTGTAGTAAACCCTTCTAAATGAACAACATGTGAGAGGAACATCTCTATCTTTCATAGAGGTTTTAATGGTGGGACGGAATGGAGGGCGGGTGGAGTGTATCAACTGTGATGAATAACAACATGCTGTGATGCACAGAATCAAGTGTCTTTAATATAGATGCGGAATTCTGAATTTGTACTATATCACATAATCAAGAACACACATTTGTAGATGATTCTTTGGACTAGTAGAATATAATCATGATTTATTTCTGTACAAAAATCCAACATTGACCTTCAGTTTGCTCGAGTATTTAAAACATTAAACAGTTAGAATGTCAGTATGCTGGATATGAGGAGAAGGTTTGATGCTCTCTGCTGATTGAACATTATAGGATTAGTTTTACCAGGATTTAAAACAAAGCTTACAGTTTTTCTTGTCGTTGTATATCTTCTTAATGAAACCCTTACGGGACACTATGAGATGAGATACTTTTGGTGCCGAAAAATGGGATTTTGAACCCATACAAGAGGGAAGAACTGAGGTTTAGCCATCAGGAACCCTTGGCTATAAATTCCATGCCTGAGCAGATAAGACACGTCTACACACTACCTTTTTAAAGCTTTTTCTGTCGCAATAATAATGTAGACTATAGATCCATAACTGCCATCTTTAGAGTTGTTGTTGTTGTTGTAGATCCTCTTATTGAAGCCTTAAGCGAACAGTTTATGATGAGATACTTTTTTCTTCCTCTCCTGCAGGTCCAGATGGTCAGCAGCATGCGGATCGGTCGTAACGTGAACTACCGTATCCTAGACATTGACTGGTGTACATCAGACAAAGTTGTTCTGGCATCTGATGACGGCTGTATCCGAGTACTTGAGATGGCCATGAAGTCTGCCAGCTACCGCATGGATGAGCAGGACCTGACCGGTGAGCCAGGGAATGAAGACACTGAGGGAATGAAAGAGAAGTAGCTCATAGGCGAGGCACTGCAGAGTATAACTAGTGTTTAAACTTAAACATAGAAATTTGCAAACTGCAATGGTTTGGTTTTCTTATTATATATATATATACATATATACGTGTATATAGATATATAGATTATATATATATATATATACGTGTATATAGATATATAGATTATATATATATATATATACGTGTATATAGATATATAGATTATATATATATCTATATACGTGTATATAGATATATAGATTATATATATATCTATATACCTGTATATAGATATATAGATTATATATATATCTATATACCTGTATATAGATATATAGATTATATATATATCTATATACCTGTATATAGATATATATATATACGTGTATATAGATATATATATACCTGTGTATATATATATATAGATAAAGATTATATCTATATATACTTGTGAATATATATATATATATATATATATATATATATATATATATATATATATATATATATATATATATATATATATATATATATATATGCCGTAAAGGCACATTTGCTTAAATCCAAACATTGCAGAAAAATTACAATCTAAGAGTTCCTAAGAGTCATTTCCTCTCATACCTAAAGGCGGGTAGTTTTGCATATAATCACTTTCCACCTCCTTCCTTACCAGCCAGAAGTGCAATAGAAAGTATTCTGGAATGAGACCCATATGAGAAAGAGAGGATATAATAATAATTCATAAAACAATACAGGGTAATTGCCCTCCCCCCTTGAAGGGCTAATATCAAACATAGTTTAGTTGCATTAAGTCATATCTTCAGGTAATAAAGTTCACAAGGATACTCCTGGGAACAGATTTTCAAATCACTCTCTTACATCTGTGGTTAAACAGTTGATCCTAGCCCCACAATTACTGCTTCAGGGGTGTCTCCAATGGAAGCTTATTCCGTTCTGTTCCAGGCAAATGCCAAAGTCAGTCATAGCGCCACATTGGATTCCAGGCAGGTAGTGCCTTGCTCAGAGGCTGATTGAGATGGACTGAACACTACACCTGATACACCTGACTGTAACGTAATCCTAAAGATCAGGTCTACCTATCACAGTGACAGGTAGCGAGGTATCTAGTGAGATAAAGCATATAATGAGAAGAAATGGAACGTCCTGATGTGGTTCAAACATGTAATTGACTCTTGATAACATTTATTATTATTATTCATTCATAGTAATAATTAATCTGCAGATAATAGGCATGAGCATCAAACTTCAACAAAAAGTAAAACATATTTCATGATCATACTGAATGTTGTCTGAATATTGCTCGGGTAATTACATAATTGAATGTAGTATGAAAGGCCAATCATGCAAAAAAAAAACACTCAATTTGTATATATTGCTCGTGTGCTTGCCTGATTACTGAGTTAAAAGGCTCTTCATTTCTCACAAGAAATTGGAATAACATTCAAGGAGCGGCTGTTTACGGCGGCTGTTTCTGACACAAAGATATCTGCCCATTTAAATAATTATATTTTGATCAGAGAAGATAAAAACAATGAGATTCCACCCCCCCGCCGAAATGACTTCAATGGGACCATCACATTGAAATGGCTGCTTTGCTTGTTCAAGATAATAAGACAGATGATGGTGGAAATTGTCTGGAATGTTAATTTTTGTGCAAACTTTATACCTGCAATTAATAGACACGGTCTATTTTGATTTTGGTCAAAACCTTGGATCCCCAGAAACAAATTTGGGGAACCATGGCTTTAGAGAAACTGAGATTCAAGTCGAACTCCCATGAAAAGTTGATCAAAAACTTGGCCTCCTTTATAGAATTTTTTTAAATAAACCTTTCACCTGAGACACTTTGATTCTGATCCACCCGAAATATAATGATATTCAATATCCCTATTTTAGATGTTGTTTGACAAGGTAAATCCTGTGAAGTTCTTTGCAACTTATTTTCCCTCTGCTGCACTTCAGCTTGTTTTTCTTCCTATAAACGACTCGGGAGTGCGGTGATATTTTTGATTTCCTTTTTCTTTGGATGGCTTAATTATTAAGTTTTTATCTTGTCAATTGAAAATATTGACAAGTTTAATGTATATATACAAGTTCTAGTTTACATATATGCAAACTAGAAGATAGTTTACGAGCACAGTGCAAAAGTACAACAAAAAATGCTACAATTCAATATCTACAAATTTGTTTTAATAAATGTGCAAGGACTACATTGACATTATATTCTATTCTAAAAGCTTTGAGTCCAACAATCAACCTTAGAGTTTTCTTTGACCAAAAAAGGTATTTTCTTTGCCTTTCCTTTTGCTCACACCCCTATCACGTTTGTTTGATGAGGTTACATTGAGACGTTAGATTACACCTCAGCAGTGAATGAAAAACAATAAAACTATTTTTGTTATTCAATGTGAAGAAACAAGCACATTTGATGTTTTAAGTGATGCATTGCAAGCTGATCACGTCTATAGACGGATACTAAACACACATACAGGCACAGAATTAATATATTATTGTTCATAAACTCTTTGACATTTTCAATATTTTTCTCCTAAATTTTTGTATGTCCCTCGGGATAATTGTCCTTATAGAACTTTGAGGTGAGATACAGATTAGATAATTGTTATGGAATGGTGTGCCTTATGATATGTAGTTTCACATTAATCTGGTAATATTCAGAGATGTAATATTTATAAAGTGCTTTTCAAGGGCAATAAATACAACCATATATACTTACTATATATGAACATTTAAATTTACATTATTTTAATTATATTGGAAATTCATAAAAATGTAATTTAGAGCTCGATTGAACCATTTATTTTGTTATTAATGTTTTCTTTGTTTTTTTAAATTGAAGAACAGGCCTGATATTGTGTTGGTTCTTTCTGTGTAGATCCAGTGTGGTGTCCCTACCTGCTGGTTCCTCGCGCTGCCCTCACTCTCAAGTCCTTCCTCCTGCTGCAGCCCTGGTCAGGAACCTTCACAATGGACATCACCCAAGTGTAAGTCTCACCTGAGTGTTGTCACTGTAAGTGTTAGTCACTCCCCGGTCAGATGTCAGGAGTGTACGGGCGCTGAACAGAGTCAGTCTAACATACAGAGTGTTCATGGTTTGGTTTTTTGTGGTCTCATACGGTAAATTGACAATACTTATATAGATCCTTTCTGTCTGCTAAACGGCATTAGCCAACCTTCACACATTCTTACACATTCACACACATTAACACACATTAACACAGTAGTGACATGTTACCCTATAGGACACCACCTGCTCATCAGGTGAGATTAACCATCCGTGCCATTATTCACACTCCATTGGACCAGCCATCGTCAGCAAATCGGGATTCAGTATCTTTTACAAAGACCCGTCAGCATGTAGACTCAAGGCCAGGGAAATAATCAGATACCTCAAGGGGACCACCGCTCTATCTCCTGAGACAAAGCCATGCCATAATGAACGCTACGAGACTAAAATCAAAGTCATGACCACATTAAGATTCTTCATAAGACCTCCTTCATGTCTTTAGATTCCATGTTCTCCAGAAGAGAATGAATTCAGAGTTTTTATATGAGTACTTTCAGCCATATTCAGACTTATCCAGTTCAAGTGCGGTAAACCAGCTGTAAAATGAAAAAGCAAGAAAGTTCTTTCGGTGAGTGCGTTCCTCTGCCTCAGCTGCATTTTGCCCAGCTAACACGAAAATATCAACTCTGTTATATCCATGTTTATCTGAATTATCATTCTGTTCCGTGTTACTTCTCACACACATGAAAATACATCCAATGGGTCTTTATCAGAAACAGAATGACAGAATGATTTAACAATTAAATGATTTTTTACCTGGTATCTTTGTGCAAAACGTTCATCAGCAAATATATATACATATATATGTATCTATATATATGTATATATATGATATGTGATACGGTGTATCACCCATTCTATATTGTTAAAAACACTAACGTTATTATGCCTTGGGTGTTTCTACATTTTACACACTTTTGTTGTTACAGTTTTAATCGGGACAGTTACACTGAATGACAATTTTCAATCACAATATCAATTACCCTCTTACTTTAATAGTTTGTAACATAAATATTCCTGGGGCAAGTGAAGAGAAAGAGTTTAGTCATTTTATATTATATTTCTACATATTTATGATTATATGTTAAATGGGTGACCCTTGGGACACAAGATTTTAATGTCTAGCTTTAGTCTAAAAAACATGTAATTTGTTCAAATGATGTGTCAAATGTGTGCATACTTCGCCTTGTTGAGGAGCTGGGCAGCAGATTGTAAGAAACTGTTTAGTGAAATGAGTTTGTGACATCAAAGGATTTAGCTTTTTACTGTTAAGACCAATTTATACATGTACAGGACAAGAAAAGATCATGACAGGTAAGGAAGTATCAGACACAGATATGAAAACACACAGTGGAGGAATGAAGACCAACTATGAGAAATGAGACCCATAGAAGATTTTAAAATTATTATAATTTAGTAGTAGTAGTGGTAATATTTTTTTTGTCGTAAAACTGTCACATCTGTCAGGAAGATTCATGATGTTAATGTACGTGAACAACAACGTGGATCCACACCTTAACCTGGATCTGTTTCAGAGTCTAGTCTCCTCCTCATCCATTCCGAACTCCACCTCTCTAAAGCATTTCATTGACACAAAGTCGACTCGGACAAACAACCTGGACCGGTGAAGCATGTGAATGTAGATGTTGTTGTGGTAAAATTGCAGAAGGACACTAGATTCATTAGAGCAGGTTCAAGTCAGGATGGGGAGTGACTCGTGAGCAGCAGATAGAGAATCTGTCCAATACCAGGAATGTGCAATTAAGTTGCAGCTTCTATAAGTAATGGGTTGACCACCTCATTTGCAGTTACAGAGGCCAGCCTAAACTACCAGGCTTCTAGGTAGGCCAATAATAGTCTAGCTTTGACACTAGACCCCTATCTAGGACACTAGGCACCTCACTAGGAAGTTATGCTTATATAAACAACACTATCTGAAACCCAAGGATACTAGCCTGAATGTAGTGTCATTTTTTATTTGAAGCTGATTCTGTTTAAGGTTTTATGTCAGAATCCATGTGAACAGGATTGGTAGTTCAGTCAGACAGCTCTCAATTGAACGTTTATTAAGTTATTAGAGAATGAAATGGCTGGTATGAGAGTCCATACCATCAAATCTGAGTAGTGCTCTGCAAGAAAACGGTGGACTGTCCCCACCGGGTTAGGGGGGAGTTTCTGCCTCAAGTGAAGGAGTTAAAGTATCTCGGTGTTCTGGACTTATGGGAAAATGGTCCATGAAATGAACAGGCAGTTCGGTGCAACATCAGCATTAATGATGGTGTATCGGTGGTTGTGGTGAAGAGGGAGTTGAGTTGTAAGTTGAACCTCTGATTTTTCCATTCCATCTAAATTCCAAACGTCACTTATGATCATGAGCTCTGGTTTGTGAGTGAAAGAATGAGGTCAAGGATACAAGCGGCTGATGCAAGCTTCATTCTTAGGGTGGCTGGACTCAGCCTTAGAGATAAGCTGAGGATCTCCGAGTGGAGTCACTGCTCCTTCGTGACAAAAGCAGCCAGTTCAGGCATCTGATTAGGGATGACTTCTTTTGAAGTTTTTCTAGACAAGAGACTCTGGAAAGACCCCGGGGTAGACCCAGAACTCGCTGCAGGTACTTTATAACTCACCCGACCTGGGAAACCTAGGATGAGCTGGAGAGTGTTGCCGGGGAGAGGGACGTTTGGAATACCACTTTTGGTCTACCTCCACGACCCGGCCCCAGATAATAAGAGAAACATCTAGATATCTCAGGCTCCCACCTCATCAATCAAACATTTTTATAGGTTCTTTACTCAGTACTTTGGGTGTACAGGTGATGCTGGAGTCAAAAATAGAGGCAATAATATGCAGAGCAGTTGCAGCTTAGAAAGAGCACAGCGGAGGAGGAGGCTTGTAATGTGTGTCTGTCTGTAGCAGCACACATGAGTTGTCTGCCTGAACTGGCTCACAGCCGTTGCTCCATTTGCATTTAGTGATATAATAAAAACAAACTTGTCTAACAGAAAATCAGATTTAGGAAGCAAATAACTTGAATATAAAATGAATTACCAACTGCAGAAGTTCGAGGCTTGCCTTGATATCATCTGTAATCTGTTCAGTTTATTGCCTTCAAAAATCAATATCTGTAAGCAGCACGCTTCCGTAAACCAAAACAGTGGCGCTTCTTTATTATTTTATTTTCGCTGTTTCATCTGTGTTGATGATATAATTATGCACCCAGTACCCTGAGCCCTCAGTGTAAGTCTGCATCCTTCCATTATGGGAACACCGCAGCCTTATCTAAAGTCAGCCAGCTTCATTACCAACTCTCACAGGGAGTTCCGTGACCTCAACATAAATGCCAGAATAGAGTTCTCTTTCACTACCAGACACCACGGTCCAATTTTCTCCACTTCCCCTCTGAGATCAGGGCAGGTTTTATTTGAAGGAGACGTGAGTTGAGTCGTTTGACTGACTTTGATCCCTTTCTTTCAGAGACTACACTGAGAAAGACGAGATAAAGGGTCTGATCCAGGAGCAGCTCAACTCCCTGTCAAAGTGAGTTGTTACACTCTCTAGTAGTTGTGATTACACACTGAAGGTCAAACTAGAATATTATGTCATGAGGCAATCCTATCTGTGTATCTCTAATTCTCTTTGTTTGAGTCTCCAGCTCCATTTTGTGTAGACAACATGGCCCAGAGAGCGGGTTCTCTGTGTGTCAGGAGACCAGAAGAATCAGAATGAATAGCCACACCTGTCCCACCGGGTTGGAGGAGTGTAATTGGTTCTGACTGTGTTCTGATTGTCTGTCTCTGATTGGCTCCCCAGTGATATGAAGAGTGTTTTGCAAGACCCAGAGCTCAGCCTGCTGCAGCGTTGCCTCCTGGTCTCACGGTGAGTTTAAACACAGCACAGAGTTCCCGCTGTTTAACTACGTGTTTACAGAAACCACAGCAGGATCCATACAGCACACCTACAGAGATCAGCCATAACATTATAACCACCGATCGGTTGAGTCAGAATAACATCGATTGTCAGTTACCATGGTTGGACTTAAAAATGTAATTTAATATTAAATTACATTTGCTGGAGCCCAGTAAACATGCAACTTAAAGAGACTTCCACATTTATTATGGGATGTCACTCCCTCATGTGGCCTGAATGAAGACACCTCTCACCAAGTCAGGATAGGCATTCGAGGAACAAAATTGTTTACTCAAATAGGGCTTACTAGAATGTAAGAGGTATTTCTGTGTGGGCATCCCCTCACATGCATACACCATCCATTCTGTAGCAGAGAATTACCTATTGAGTCAACACAATAGCAGATTGTGATATAAAAGTTTTATATCATTTTGCTATGTGAAATAAACCCCGGTGTGCCGGACTTATCGTTTTCCTTCCTTCACTTTCTTCTTATTAGTCCAATTGTAAAGGGCGATTACGCACAGTTTGCAACGAAGAGAGGACATGATACCAATACTTATATTGAGTGAATGAAGTGGAAATTATCCAAACATTCTACAAGCTCTAACATAAATAAAATAACAAGCTTTTATCCTTGAGGTGTTTTGATACTCTAGAATTTCCATTGTGTAAACACACAAGCTTAAAACAGCCCTCTATATGTGTGTCTTCCTATTAGTATACATTTCTAGAGGTAGCACAATCAGCTTGCTCTCCATCCTGCCTTGCTTTTTGTTCACAGTGGATATGATTCAACCCAGCAGGTCATTATTAGAATAATCAGGAGTAAATTCTCTACAGAAGTCTGTGCTATACACTACGACTTGAAATTGTTATTTAATTTTTCTCAGCTGTTGTTTGTTCTTTAAATGTTATTTAATTCAGCAGATGTGATAAAATTCCAATAAAACTAATTTGGAATTTCTTAATCCTATGAATCAAATCCTTTTCAGTCAAGTTAATAATAATAATGTGGTTTATTTTGGTTGCGACACCCTGATTCTGTCTTTTGGTTAAAAAAAAACGTGACTTGAGTGTTAGCATTTCTGATCTCGTCTCTGCTCCAGCTCTCATTTACTTTGAACTTCTGACAAAATGGAACAACCATCCCATAATTTTTAATGGAGCGATGCCTGATGGAAGGAGATGTTTAATCTGAATGAGAACTTAACCTGGTTACATAAATAATGGCTAAAATAATAAAAATTTAAAGCTGGGCTCTACCTGGAATATGTAGCTGAGTCACAGAGCTAATTTTTCTGTCAGTACAAGTTCTCATACCGTTGATAATGTGGCAGAGTATCCTAGCAACAGTCGTGTGCAGATGTGAGAAAAATAAGTTGGCTAGAAAATACGGAAGGTTTTGGACGAGGGGTTGGAGGGGAGCATGGGTTGGAAAGATGCACGTCATTTGTGAGCTTTTGATTTTTCATTTAGCCTCAAATGAATAATTCCAGGGAGAGCTCAGGGTACATATGGATCATTAAAGAGTCTTAAAACGTCTTAAATTATTTTTTGATTTTGAAAAATATCTTAGAATTTCTGTAATTTTAGGAGGGGAGGTTTATCATGTTATCTGGCGCAGACTGAATTAATGAGACAATTTTCTTTCAAGTCTTAAATTTTTATTTCAGAGGGGTCTAATGATCTGTTTTTTACTTGCATAGATGAAGAGCTTGCTGAGAAAATGGGAAGATGAAGGAGGCTATATGCTTACTCAATCATGCATGGTTCGCACCCAAACCATCAGTATTATTTCATGAACGCAATGTGGCACGGGCCGAAGCAAGTAAAACCAATTGAAATTCTGATTGGCTCCATTTTAGACAACTGTGTGCTACCACTGTTACAGTCAGGAATCGTTCCAGATTCCATGTGTGATTCCCTTGGTGTTCCAGAAAATAATTTCCATCCTGTTGGTCCAGATAGTCGGATGATGGTAACACAACGCTTTCATCTCATTCCTGTGACAGTTTTAGAGGTGCGGAAAGGGCAAAAGGTTTTAGACTTTCAAAATTCCACAGATACTGATCATTTAGAGCCCTATTATTTAAAGCTTTTTTGGCTAGGATGCTCTTGAAAAAGAGATTTCTAATCTCAATGAGGCTTTCCCGGTGATATTGAGTTTAAATACAAATAAAAACAAGGATTATCATGAACTGGATGAATGAGAATCTACACAGACATAGAAGTCTGGTTGGCTTTCTTTGTCCGCATTAATGGTATTAACTTCTCATTTGAGAGGAAATTTGTACGTGTGCAGATACCCTGGAACTTAATCCTCTTCGGATAAACCACAGGCTCTTTGGGGACGAGTCAGATCTTCACTTCTGGACAGTGGCGTCCCACTACCTCCAGTCGTTTGCCAAGGCTCGCCAGCTGAATTCGTCCACAGCAGAGGAACAGGCCAAAAGTGAAGGGACCCAAACGTCCCACAACCACCTCGACATCTGCAATGATATCCTGTGTGAGAGCTCTTACTTTCAGGTTAGTCAAACAGATGAATGAGAAAAAGAGGTTTCTCTGGTGTGTTTTTCTCTTTCTTTGGCCATCGTGTACAAACTCCCTTCGGGCTCGTCTAGAATCTGACCCTGCACAAACAATCACCGTTCCATCCCATTTCATCCACAGTGTCAACATCAGTCACCCGCACGGATTAAATGCTGATTCTCCTCACAGTCCATATGTGGATTAACATCTTGCGATCAGACATTTGTGCTAACCACTATGCCACCACACTGACCCAAATAAACAACATTAGTTGTCAAACTCAGACTTTAAAACATTTTAAATTTAAGCCTCTCTACTTTTCCTCTTGACGCAAACTGTTTAAAGATAATTCAATTCTCCTCTCAAAGGAGATGATTGATTACATTTGATTTGATTTGATACCTTGTTTTTCCTGAGGGAAATTTATTCTCTGCATTTGACCTGTCCCTGAGTCAGCAGTTGGCAGCCCCTATGAAACACCCGGGCAGCACTTTGGGTTCTGGGTCTTGCTCAAGGACCCTACGACATGTCGAGCAGCTTGAGCTCAAACATCAATCAATCAATCAATCTTTATTTGTATAGCGCAAGTTCACAACAGCAGTTGTCTCAAGGTGCTTTCCAGAAAGGGTATAAAGAGTTTGGTCTAGACCTATAGTTATCTACAGGACCCAACGCCCAACAAATTCCTCCGTGAGCAAGCACTTGGCGACAGTGGCGAGAAAACAAAGCCTGTTAACGGGCAGAGAGAGACAAAGTCCCCAAAATATACTAAAAATAGCTCCACAACTATCATGTCTATTTGCATAATTTTAGTGTTTATAGGGTGTCTACTTAGATTTTTATTTTTACACCGTGCTGAATGTCCAAAAAAAAAAAAAAATCTCGGTTTATGAACTGCCAAATTTTGTAGTATGTCAATAATGTGGACATAGGAGGTATTTTGTAGCAAAGTTCCCTTTCTCTAGTCAAAATCCCATTTCTGCGCAATTTGGGTCCATTGGTTATATAGCTGTGCTAAAGGCAGAGTCCTCCTATTCCTGTCCTCTACAAAAGTTGAACGTAACATAATGTGAACATTGTGGTATTTCCATTAAATTTGATGCGGTCATTTTTAAAGATTTTCTGAGCAAATTTATTGATTGATTATTTAATGGTTTTACTGTAAATATAATGGTGCTGCAGGACATGAGAAGAGAATAGCAAGAAAGCATGCCCCTTCTCTGACGAGAGACCATTAGCCTGTTGTAAAATGTGAAGTAGCTTTAATTAGTGCTGCGTTTGAAGTATCAGAATTTAAATGAGACGCTCTAATTCAGTCAGTTCTGTTATATTTGAATTTATTATACACTTTTCTGTTTATAGAAAAAGTTGTGCTCCCTGTTAATAAGGGCTTTGCAGTGGCCACAGAATGAAGAGGCTCTGCAACTCGTTTGGCTCCTGTCGTCATCAAACAGCCTCAGCGCCCCAAGTTTAACTGTAATTAGTAACATCCTAGACTCAGAACCCAAGCACACAGCTGCTCAACCCAGTCTGTATCTCCGCTGGTATTAATGTTGGCGGCTGCGTCTCCCAGACAGATTTATCATCATGGAGAGCAGAAACGGGGACATAAATATGCTGTTTTGCACTCGCACATAGACACAAACCCCACGTCTTGAATTTACAATTACGCTTTCTTTTCACTCATTTCATCATTTCCTTCTCTTATCCCCTTATAAAGCTGAACTCAAACTGTCAGATAGCCATCGCTGCTTTTATATGCACAATGTAAATTAACTGATTTGATGTAAAGACGTAAACACTTTATTGGGTGAAAATACCATTAATGACTGACGGAATAAGAAGCATTGATTATTTTCAAGACTTTTAAATTGCACCCTCCATCTCTGGACTCTGTATTTCTATGATGGCTCCAATCAGGACTCCTGATGTCCTTAGCGTGCTATCTAACTCATCGCAGCTCTGTATCACACACACACACATGGTTTGACCTGCATCATCAGAATCTGAGTGTAAAATAAATAAAGCGTGCTAACATGAGGCTTCACTTATCTTGCTCAACAGAAGTTCCAGTTGGATCGCGTTCACTTGCAGGAGGTGAAGCGCTCCAGTTATGAACACACGAAGAAATGTGCTGACCAGCTCCTCCTGCTGGGTCAGGTTAGTATTACCACTCACACTGCTCACATACTGATGTCTATATCAATGCCTGCGGAACTCCAAAATGGCAGTACTTCACTTCCTGCTCGTTGTATTTAGTTCTGTGGGGAAATAATGAACAATATTTAAAATAAAACCCAATATATATTATAAAGTAAACCCACTCCAATAACGAGTATATGTCCGACTTTTAACCACATGAATGAAAAATTTAATACAATAAAAACATGTACCACTACGATATTATAAATTATATTATTATTATTATATTAAAACAGTTTTAGAGACAGGGCACATTCCTATGTTCCTCTTCCTTATTGTTTTCATTTGATAATAATCATAGCTCTATCCAAATAGATGTACCCATGCCTGCACAAATTATGATGATCCATCAGTATGTGAAATTGGATCCAGATCTGGATCATAATTTGGATCTCAAATATATATCTGCAATATGTATTGGGTCAAAGTACGGTCAGAGAAAGGAGTACAGTAATGGAATAACCACCATTTTGTGAGTTAATGAATATTCAGAGTAACTGCAATGCATTCATCAACAGTAAACTGTTAATGTAAATAAACATAGTTCCAGCTCCACCATCATAGAAAATCATAGTTGTGTTGATTACTCAAAAGCTGGTAATGATAAAATGATAAGAACTTTACAAAGTGGGAATCTGTGGTTAAAGAATAATGTGGTATTAATTAATTTGCATGTGGCAGGTCCAGACAAAGTGACATCATGGTAGCATCACTATTGTGTGTGCATGGGTTCCTTAATACAACTAGTGATTTGTGACATAGTGAAGCCTATGGACATTTGCTCTCTTAGTGCCTTAAAGTTTCCATCAAGATTATTTGTGATGCAATTTGAATCGCATGAAAAAATTGTGCTGTTTCAAGTTTTGCAAAGATTTTTCAAATCCCTCTAGAACGTCATTGTTTTCTCTTGCATTAACACATACCAACACAGAAAAACTCAATGTTTCGGCGCCTAGTGAAGCAAGATGGCTTATAGTTGCTGCCTCTGTCTACCCTTGCAGCTCAGCCTATGGGACCTACAATCACATCTCAATCCTCAATCTCTCCAATATGCCGTCTTCAAGTCAGTCTGGGCTGACTCTAGCTTTTGTCTCCATCTCCACAAGATGAGAGGCACCATAATAAACCTGCTATCCCATCATTCCTCACAGCAGGACGACACGCTAGTGCTCTGCTGGTTCCTTTTGTGTCTGTGCTGACTCAATCATTACACCCTCATCTCTGTGTCTTTGCTCAGACGGACCGGGCCGTACAGTTATTGTTGGAGACATGTGCCGACAACCCCAGCTATTACTGTGATTCACTCAAGGCCTGCCTAGTGACAACCATCACCTCCTCAGGACCCTCACAGTCAACCATCAAACTAGTTGCCACCAACATGATCGCCAACGGCAAACTTTCAGGTAGAGTCCGTTTATTTCTGAGGGTAAGCAGCGATGGGCTCCACTCTGGTTTCAATAAGAAGAATTTATTGTGTGAGCGTTGGCAAATTTACATTTATAATAATAATAATAATACATTTAATTTATAATGCACTTTACATTTGGATCAAATCTCAAAGTGCTACATTACCTCAGAATACATTCATATCTATATTCTTCAGGCTCCTCCCTCTTGACTCTAAGATCACACTGGCATCTTTTAGGGTTCAGAGGGTAAGGACAGGATGTTTATGAGAAGAAAAAATGGTTGGGCCATAGAAGTGATGTTGTTTTGTTAAACATTAATATGCTATAAAAAGGCTTGGTTAAGTTTCATGTCGACGATTTTATTCCAAAAGCTATTGTGCCACCTCCTGATTTCTTCTATTTCTGTGTCAATCTTTACTGTAGTCTCTCAAAAATAATTAGAGAATACAATTTCTGAAGAAACTTTAGGTGGGAATGCTAGGTTTTGAAGAGTTGATAGTCATTTTTAATGAATAAGGAAGAATCTGAAGAAATATGAGTAAGATGAGGAATTACAAAGGTTCTGAATAGTAAAAGTTTTACATCCATTATTGTTCAAGGTCTTTTCCATGTGTAGAAAATGTATCTGACTGTGCATCTGTGGAGTCCCAGAATCTTAGACACAGCTTTGGAAGCCTTCCTAGACTGATGGATTTCAATCACCTTCTGGAATTTCTATTGAATTGACAATGTGGTTGAACAGGTCTGTAGTGATCAGGTCTGGATGGGTTTAGTCCAGCTGAAACCATCTCTTAATGCAGTTTGGAGGTTGGTTATAGAGAACCTTTTTGGTTCAATAAATAAAATGATCATTTAAACCTTGTGTTCGAAAGGGAACAGCCAAAAGACGAATAGTGAATAATGATGTAGTTTTTGGCCGTTATCCATCACCATAACTCAGGATCAGAAAGACTGCGATCAGATTTCACATTGGGTTGGATTTGCTGCTTACTTTGAAACTTTGCTGACTGTCTTGATCTTCTGTGCTGCTGTGAAGAATACATGTTTCAAAATCTGCAGAAAAAAGACCCATTCTTTCCTGATATTGAGCCTTTGTTTAGTTTCAATTTCCACCACTCGATAATTGAAACTTTTGACTGGATCTGCATATTAATGGAAAGTGTGTCTACTGCAGATGACAGATTCACGGCATGTTAATAAATCATCACTTTATATATAAATAGTTAATAGTTCCTCCTCTTACATGTGTCTGCATCTTGTCTTTGTTCCGTCCGTCAGAGGGCGTCCAGCTGCTGTGCTTGATTGACAAGGCGGCGGATGCTTGCCGCTACCTTCAGACCTATGGGGAGTGGAACCGCGCCGCGTGGCTGGCCAAGGTAACTCAGTATGCTGTCCATCAGATACTCAGTCCTGTTAGCATAGTTTGACAAGTAGCATTTGATGCCTGAGGTTTTCTTCTGACTTATGAGACATAATGGAATCGTCATCATTACTGACACAGATTAGTCTGGTTACCGAGATAAATCAAAAACTATATCATTTATCATTTACAAATTTTAGTCCCACATTGACCTCAGTGAAAGGTAAAACCGGATTGTTTTTGTGAAAGGTCCATTTTATAGTTCCGACACGAAGGGGGGGGTTTTAACGCCAAAGACAACAATTTTTACTCTAATTGTTCATATTTTATTCGCTAGGGGGAGTTTTTGTTGCATAAAATACGATTATTCAAACATAACTTCACAGTTCAAGATTAAATGTGACGTTGCAACCCTTGTGCTTTGTATATGCAATCAGCAGATTGCTTCTACACTGCAAGGGATTGGGGCTTTTCCCTCTTGCTGTTGGGGACAACTGATAAGCGTAACATTAATTTATTAGTAAAGTAACAATATAAAAATGTAATTGAGCAAATTATATTTACGATCCTGTTCAGTGATTGTTGATTTTCTTTGGGTTTTTTTTGGCTATATATACCCCAACAACTGGGGTCATGAAACGGTTGCTCTGATGAGCAGAAAAACTTGTAAAGCACTTGTAGCTGTCAGACTATAAAGGTGACATATTAATTCAGTCTGTTTACCATCTGATTCTCCCCTTTGGTTTACTGATGTTCACCTGATTCCATGATAGATGTCAGGGATGGGCTGTGCAGTTTTAACTAACATGAGAATCAATTCAGATAAAGATTCTCTCAACATTTTTCTCACTTTTGTTGCACTCAACAAAATGAAAATGGGCTGTTAATGGTTCAGCCCAAAAAATATAAAAGTAACATATGAGGAAATATGAAAGTAGAGCCTGTAGAAGTAACGAATCAAGACTCACTGGGCTGTGTGATTCTGTTTGTGAAGTGACATGAGCAACAAGTTCAGGACTGGTGGACATTCTGCAGAAGTATGCATCAACATCATTAACGTTAATGGAACAGGAGGGTTATGGTCCATCCACGTCTGAACAAATGAGTTGTTTAACCAGTGAGGGGCCACATGTATCTTTGGACACAAATCTTCTTTCTTTCACAAGCGCCTGTGTAATATTTTTTGTCTGGAGCACATCTCTCAAACTACACACACACTCACTTCACCAAAGTTTACATCAACACAAGTAAAGAAGATGAAGGGAAATCTTAAAGACCGGATCTTGATCAAAGACATTTTTAAGTTGAAAATCTTAATTGATATACTTTGTGAAATTTGTTAATTACTTTTAATCAACAAACTGACAACATGAGGCCGGTCATTATCCTGCTCCGGGAGGAACCCATGGTCCAATGCACCAATGTAAGGACTGACAGTGGGTCTGAGGATTTCATCCTGGTACCTAACATTAGTCTGGGTACCGCTGTCTAACACGTGGAGGTCTGTGAGACCCTCCAAGGATCTGCCTCCATAGACCTTCACTGACCAGTCACCAGATCAGTCCTGGTGGATGATATTCCTGCAGCATAATGTTCACCATAGCGTCTTCATACTCTTTCTGTCACATGACCTCTGTTTGAACCTGCTCTCATAAGTGAGGAGAAGAGGACACCAATGGAGAACCTGCCAATTCTGGGGAACACTGATCCAGCTGCATGGTGCTGGACTGTTAGCACAGGTCCCACTAGAGGACGTTGAGCCCTCATGCCAACCTCATGGACTCTGTTTCTGAGAGTTTGGTCAGAAATATCACTGCAGTAGCTAATGGAGGTCATTTTATAGTGATCTGGCCGTGCTCCTCCTGTTCCTCCTCACACAAAGGAGCAGATAAGAGTCCTTGGGCTTGGGTTTTGTCCTTCTACAGTTGTACCCGACTCTTGGTATCTTCTCCACTCTTGTGACTTTTATGGGACACACATCAAATCTTCTTGTAACAGAACGTAAGGATGTTCCATCCTGGAGGAGCCTTGACTACCTGTGAAACCTGAATGGGCTGCAGGTGCATCATGCTACCGGTAGAGACAAGAACACCAGAAAAATGACAAACTAGAGGAAGGAAGGATGAGGAGAGAGAAATGGTCTCTGGTCAACACCTGCATAACAAAAACCTCTCCTGTCCACATGTTGTCACTTTCATTTTCACCGAACTTCAAAACTGGCCAGAATTATATCCTAGAGGTTTAACTGACTGTGTCATGATCAGGTGTTCCCTTCATTTTCTGAGCACTTAATTTCCACCACTAATCAACACTCAGTCCAGTTTTTTTGTAGATATCTCACATCCCGATGGCTCTGTTTTTTTCTTAGTATTTTATTGAAAGAGGGTGCACTATAATACTGTAAAACAGGTCTGAAACATACACATACATGTATTTGTGCCATAATGTGGTCAGATTATAGACCTTGTTAGGTAGGTAGGTAGATAGATAGCTAGATAGCTGAGCATCACTACATGCTGTGAACCAACAGTACATCACTGGACTGTTGGTTTTATAGCCTTGGATATTTGTTGTTTCCAGGTGCGACTGAGCCCAGCAGAGGGCTCAGATGTGCTGAAGCGTTGGGCAGAGCATCTGTGCTCCCCGCAGATCAACCACAAGTCCAGAGCCATGCTGGTGCTGCTTTCCCTGGGCTGTTTCTATAAAGTAGGAGAGATGATGCACAGGTAGGCACCGGGGATGATAAACCTTCTACATTGATTCACACATGAACCATGTGGGTGTAAAAATCTAAATTCAGACTTTCTTCTTAACCAGGTTTATAGTGTATATTTAACCCTGGTTCCATTTCTCTGTTCGACCTCACCTTCCTCTTCATCTGCATTCGTCAGCGTCTCTCTTGAGTTTCCTTTTTTGCATGAATTCCCTGAAGTACCCTTCACAGGTTACAGGATGGTTTTATCGTGTTATGTCAGCATGAATCTGATATTTGTCTGCTTCTCTGTGACAGCTTGTTTTCTGAGCAGCTTCCTTCAGGGAACTAGGAAGGTGTCAGAACAACAAGGCTGATGTTTCCTGTAGGATTACAGACATCAAGCAGGGATGATGCTGCTGGCTTCTACAGTAACTGTCACCACTCTCACCCTGCCTCTCTTTCTGCTCTCATGTATCCCTGTGATTGCAGTATGAGGCAGTTTGATCGCGCTGCTCTCTTCATTGAAGCCTGTCTGAAGTGCGGAGTGATAGAGGCCAACGACTCTTCAAATATCCTTTCTGATGCTCAGTGTAGATGCTCCATAGAACTCACCATGCTACATTTGATCATCCATTTCCTTCTACTTAGCAGATCCAGGTGTCCTTTTCCAAATAAACACTTTCCAGCTCCTCCTGAGGGATCTGAAGACATTCCAAAGCAACATGGGGTATGTAATCCCTCCTCTACCCCGGGGACTGCTCCCACTTGGACAGACTTTGGTGCCCAGGCATCACCCGGATAAGATGTTCGGGCCAATTCAGAACTGGTTTTGTTCAAGGTAAAGGAGCAGCGCCTGTAGTCTGAGCTTTCTCCAAATGTTTGAGCTCCACACCCTATCTGGAAGGCTCACCCAGAAGGCTAACCCATTCCCCAGAGCTCAACCATAGGGGAGTGATCGGTCCGCACCACGACAGGCTGATACCTGAAGGTTGGCTTCAATACTGATGCTATTCTTCTCAGATGCCATTTTTTCCATCACTCCGGAAGAGTCTCCAAGATACCCTGAACTCCTTTACTTGAAGCAACAACTTCTCCCAAATCCAGAGGGAGCAATCCACCGTTTTCCTGCAGAGATTCACACACAACTGTGTGTGCTGAAGGTCACAGACTGACAAAACAAGGAATGCCAAATCCTGAGCACCGACAATCCTCACCTAGACTGCACCCTGAAATCTACACAGAGCACCCTTCTTCATCTCAAGTCCCTGCGGAAAATTCAACAGATTTTAATGCTGAAATGGAGATCTTTCTTTCAAATGTGTTTCTGATGACACGCTGGTAAACACAGAAGATATTTTTTCTCAATACACATAACAAATCCAGACTAAAGGAATTCTAGCAGGAATAGTTCACCTTTATATTCCTGACGTATGCACTCATGCTATTATTATTATAATGGTTTATCCACAGCTGCACATATTGAGTGTTTCCGGTGGCAGGACATCTGTATCCTCTGACATAAATCTTACAATTATTTTTTAAACTGCATTTTAGTTTCGCTTCAACTGGGGAGCTCATGATTGGGTCTCTGCTTTTCATAAAGATGTTCCTCTGTTGGCTTCGTCATTCCGTGATGTCCAGCAGCTCTGGAGCAGTTTGCAGCTGTTTGCAAGGCAGCTGGAATGAGAGTCAGCTCCTCCAAATCTGAGGTCATCGTTCTCTGCTGGAAATCTGGGCACTGCTTCCTCCAGGTTGGGGTTGAGTTGCTGCCCGAAGTGAAGTAGTTCAAGTATCTTGTGTGAGGGATGAGAAAATGGAAAATAGGATGGACAGGCGGTTTGGTGCAGCATCAGCAGAAATGATGGCGTTGTATCGGTATGTTGTAGAGAAGAGAGAGCTGAGTCGTAAGGTGTAGCTCTAAATTTACCGTTGTTTCTACGATCCAACCCCCGCTTGTGGACGTGAGCTCTGATTAGTGACTGAAAGAAGGTCAAGAATACAAGCTGCTGAAATGAGCTCTCTTCGTAGGGCAGCTGGACTCAGCCTTGGAGATAAGGTGAGGAGCTCAGACATCTGGAAGGAGCTCTGCTCTTTCAGGTCGAAAGGATCCAGTTGAGGTGGTTCAGGCATCTGATCTGGTTGCCCCCAGGAGGAGACCCAGGGATAGAACTCATTGGCCTGGTTACACCTCAGGACTCTCTGGGATGATCTGGAAGGTGTTAATGTGGAGGGGACTTCTTAAATATCCTGATCAGTCTGCTGACCCTGCGTTCGGACCTCGAACAAGAAGAAAAAACATTGATGGTCTCAGTTTTGTAAACATCACTAAAAAAGAAAAAGATTTTGGCTTTCCACTGTTTTCTGACTCTTTATATGGAATCATCTCTATGCATTAGTTTTTATACACGTATTTATTCAGGTTATTCCATTGTAGGATGTAAGAATGTAGTGTCACCATCCCCAGGTCTCTCCCCACATATTTTTCCTTGACCTGCGTTTTCACATAAACTCATCGAGGCTTCATTCTTGGACTACGCTCGACTGCTCCGCTCACTGGGCCTGAGGGAGGGCGCCGCGCTTTGGGCATCACGTGCAGGCAGTGCCGGGGAGCAGCTCATGGAGGAGCTGTTCAAGGGAGAGGGAGGCGTGTCAGAGATCATCAGCAGCAAAGAGGAAGTGGACAGCGACTGACCTGGAGGACAGTGTAAAGAGTTTGTTGGTGCGTGGCCACGCAGGAAAGGTGTCGTCTCTTCTTCATGAGAAAGGAGGAGGTCTGAAGTCCATCACTGGAGTCTGCGGCATCTGTGGCCGCGTTGACATTTCTTAAGATTTAGATGACCACTGTGTTTGTGTGCAAATGTGTTTGCATGTAACTGACCCAAAAGAAATTCTTTGTCAAGATATCAGTCTGTTGTGAGATTTAAGTCACTTATGTTAATTTTCTGTCTCAGTGGAGTCAAAGTACTGTCGAATCTCTGCAGGTTTGATATCTGCTGCTTTTTCTTAAAAAATGTGTTTATTTCATTCTGAAAATGTGCAGCCGTTACAGAAGAAGGCCTCTTATGTTGCTCCATGACTGAATCCCAAATTTATTATGAAGTTCTCTTGGTGCAACCAAAAAAAAGCCAATTATTAGCAGCTTTGACTCGTCTGCCATTCCCCTGTATCCGAGGCCATACAGAACATACTGGACTTTTGCTGCACAGATTGAGCTTCTGCAAGGGCCAAAGCCTGGCAATGAAATGAGTCAACCAGGCCACCGTACACTGGTGAGACATTCCATCCTGCAGACGCAGGGCTGAGGAATCTAAGCAGAGTCACGCCAACTAATGATCCTGTGTGGAGCTCATAGAATCTGGTTGTTCATTCATATATACTATTTATCCATTTATGATTTCATTTTTATTTTCTTAGGATTTGTTCCTTTACGTTCTGTGATGAAGTTGGTCTCCTGTGTGTATTTTACTACACGAGCTGTCAAAATGTGTCACAATCATTCTAATGACGGATCATTCACACTCAGACAATCGGCCGGCATTGTTCACTGCCGTCACAAAGACTCACCTGCAGCGCCTCCAGGGCCTGTTCCGTCTTCATGCAGAAAATATCCATCGATCATTAGGATCCTGTATGTGGAGTTTGTCCTTAATGCTACTAAATCAAGTATCTCCTTTCACAGGACTGTTTATTTTCGTAAACACGTGGGTTGCCGTTCTGTTACAGTTCAGCCGCCCGGGTCAGCGTGTCCATTGAAGGCCAGCCTGTTTTAGGTGACTTTTGTTCTGTAGAGCCGCTGATGTTCTGTAGGATCCGGTAAAGAGCAGATAATCACCGTTAGATGTCGTATGTTTCCCTCCAGCAGTGATGGATGGCGTATTCAGACGCTGTACTTGAGTAAAAATATAAATACTCCACTAGAAGTAAAAAAGGTTCTTTCAAATCCTTACTTCAGTAAAACGTTGAGTATTAGCTGAAAAAAGTTATCTAAAGTTTAAGTACAGACTGGTCCCGTTCAGGGTTTTACTATTCTATAAATACAGGATTACTTTTACCGCCGGAGTCAATGTCTCCTTTACTGATATAGATGTTAAAGACGAGGTTATCTACGTACTTTTTGCTTTTGTCTAGTTTCATCTACAGACTATTTTATCGTCATCTGTCTCTAACATCGCTGGTCGCCGAGAAGCACAAACCTCTACTGTAGGCTATGGAAATTGTAATCTATAAAGTAATTAGTAATTAAAGCTGTCCGATTCTACTCCAATCTGGTTGAGTAGAATATTTATATGTAAAGCAGCGTAAACTGGACATAATGAAGCATCTCAAATGTGTACTTAAGTACTGTACTTGAGAAATGTAATGAACTTAGTTACAAGAGGTGGGAATAAGTATTAAGTAGAACATTTCTGCCTGAAATGAAGTAGAGAGGAATTTATCAGGTAGAATAACATGGAAATACTGAAATTATGTACAACTATCTCAAATTTTGGACTTGAGTAAATATATTTGGTTACGCTCCACCAAGTATTTATAAATTAATAAGACACTGACCGCGCTGTATAATCCCCCCCCCCCCCACTAAATGTTGTGTGTTGATCAAAACAATAATTCAAAAGGTCTTAACAACCGCCTGTCTAAACAGAGTAATCCAGGAAGTAACTAGTAAATGTAGTGGAGTAGAAAGTACAATATTGTTTCATTTAAATTCAACCATAAATTGAACTCCAGACCCAGTTCTTGTCCAGACTAACAGGAAACGTGCTCAATATAAAGGAATATTTAATATATTTAATACTTTAAGAGATTTAATCACGGAACAGTGTAAACAGTAAAGAGTTTTTAAATATAAAAAATCTCATTTTGATGAACAGGAGGACTGAGGACGATTGTTGTGGCATTAAATAATAAATTAGATAAATTCAATAAACGAACGTTCACATATTTAAGACCGCTTCCAAAATTAAAAATGTAAGATGAAAAGTAACTGGTAACTTCATCTGCCAGTCAAATGTAGTGGAGTAGAAGTATATATATATAAGTAAAATGGAAATACTCGAGTAAACCCTAAAATTTGTACTGAAGTACAGTACTTGAGTAAAAGTACTCAGTTACTTTCCACTATTGCCCTCCAGCCTCACTGCTTCTCTTTCTCTGTCCGTTTGTCGTTTACACTTTAATCCTGATGCTTTAAGCTGTATATATATTAAAAGAGATAAATGATGTGTATATATATATATGGATAGCAATAAAATCAAAATGAACTTTACCGTGAGGCTGGTGTTTGTCTTCTTGACACAGGGGGGCGCTCCCAGCCCCCATTAGGAGGAAAAGCTGCTGTCCGCTGAGTTGAATGTGGAAAAAGCAGTGATGGATGAAGAAGTCATATCCTAAACTTGAGTAAAACAATACTGTACTTTGAAGTAGGACTTGTGCATTTATTTCATAAGTCTATGAAGTATTCTCAGCAGAATGAACTTAACATATAAAAGTACTCCTTGTGCTGATCCCTCGTACTGTTTTCAGGTCATATGGGATGTTTATCGATTTATGTTCCTGTTGTAAAATGTTAAACTTTGATAGTATGTATTATGCTGTTCACTGCTGATGCCATGTCTGTCATACTGGGCTGAAATATGGGGAAATGTTTATTAAACAAATATAGACTCTTTTATAAACTTAAGAATAATAAACTAAAAAAAACATAAGAATAATAAATAAAGCTGGTCATCGCAAACATACAAATACATTTTTTCAGAGCTTCTTACACCGTAGCATTTAAAGATATTGTGAACTCAAGAAGATTAGAAATACTTTTTCTTGCTGTGAACGACAGCCTTCCTGTTTGTATTCAAAACATTTTCCAATTAAGAGGAGGTCATTATAATTCAGGACGGTTGTTTATTTTGGAAACAGGTAAAGCTAGAACCAATGTAAAATACATGTGTGTTTCAGTTTTGGGGGTTAAACTACGCAAACTACTATGGTGATTAGATTGTTGAAGGATTATGTATTCTATAGTATAATTAGTATAATTTATTTATTTATTCTTTTCCTTCTGTGTTGCAGATGTTTTGGGTTATTCTTTGGATGGTATAGGATATTCAAAGATAAGCCTTGGCCTTCAGCCGATTCCCTTTTCGGTTATTTACTGTGGTAATAATTTTGTAAAAAAAAATTTTTGGTAGTTGTTTTTGTTTGTTTGTTTTGTTTTTGTTTCTTTACATGTAATTAACCGATATAAATGCCATCTATTATATTCTATATACTACCCATTCACAACAAATGATGTCTCAAGGTGCGTTCCAAAAGGAGCAGGTTTAGACCAAACTCTTTAGTCTTCATTCTACAGATACCCAACAAATTCCTCCATGAGCAAGAACTTGTTGACAGTAGCAAGAAAAAAATGCCTTTTAACAGGCAGAAACCTTGTGCAGATCCAGACTCAGCGTGGACGGCCTGCTGTTGTGACTGATTTGGTTGGAGAACGATAGAGATAAAAAATATATTCCATGTTTTATGAAAACATAAAATCTACTATTAAGAACTAACTTTGCATAAGATGTCAGCTTTATATTTAAAATAGATTTTTTTTTTTGGTAATTTAAAAGAATTAGGTGTTAAAGAAGAGCAAAATCAATCATTAAATCAACTTCTGCTCAAAGTGGGGTAGCTATTAGACACAGGGCTACATACCGCCATAAACTTTGAAGCACATTTGTGAATCATTGATGTAATTATTAACAAAAGACCAATAAAGTTCTCTATCTTGTAGTGGGTAAAAAAAAGTGCCACATCGTGAGGTCATGGTGTAACATCATCGAAATTAGATCATCTCTAGGAAATGTAAAACAAAATTTCATGCAAATCCGTCCATTAGTTTCTCTGTCAGAAAGTCAAAAACCTAACCTCCTTCATGTTGGAGTTTGAAGTAATCCAATTACTTTTTGCTGTGGAGTCGTTTAATCTATTAGATCTCCTAAGCCGATCATTGCTGCCCCCATGAGACCCACCTGTCTCTGAAAAAGTCAACTTTTAAAAGGGGTCGAAGATAGTTTTTAAATCCTATATGTGCAAAATTGCATTTCAATTTGTAATTTGTAAAGTAACTAGTAACTACAGCAGTCAGATGAATACATTGGGATAGAACTATGAAGGTAGTATAATATCAGAAGTACTCATGTAAAGTACTTCAGTTCTGCTCAGGTGCAGTACTTGAGTATTAGTTACTTATCCACCACTGACAGAAACATCTCCTCTACCTCCAGCTACAGCTTGAATCGGAGCGCCCATTCATTGATCCAACTGCCTTTGGAACCGAACTATGAGTCGCTTCCGCAAAATGAATGTCGTCCCCCTCAGAGGGGCGGCCAACAGCTGGCTCCAGCACGCCGCCCAGGTCCAAACGCTCTCCCTCTTTTCTTCTTCTCTGATTTATTCAGCGGCATTTACTTGGTTTCCTCTCTCCGCTGTAGAAGCAGAAGACAAATAGTCTGAACCAGGAGAGGAGGCCACACAAACGTCTCCATTGTCTTCCTTCACTGGTCTCATGAATGACCGCCGGAGACCCGGTCCAGCCATTACAGCCGGGTCATCAGTATGCAGGGCTTTCAGCAGGGGTTCTGCTCTGTCTCCATGCCACCCACTCAGCCTGGTAGTAACTAAGTACATTTACTCAGTACTGTAGTTCGCATGACTATTTCCAGTTTATGCTGCGTTACACTTCATATTCCTCTACTGCTGTCTGACAGCTGCAGTCACTGGTTTATTTTCGGATTACAATTTTCATAAACCTTAGATATCTCCAACTAGGTGGATGTTAAAACTTTGCCAGGAAGTGTCGTGTTTCTTTATGGGTTCAGATCATTTTTCCTGCCACTTATTTTTAACTAGGCCAAGCTGTCGTCCAGTACAGCAGTGGTCTTCACCCGAAAAGTCCCCAATCCACTGTGTTGTACAAGCAATCCCACAGATTGACTCCCTAAAATTAAAAGTGAGGTTATGTATTAATTATTATTTGTTAAAAAATAAAGGATTAGGATTATCTGGTTTTAATCGTCAGAAAGCTGAGAAGAGGCTGATCCTTTGGAATCATCATCATCATTTTTGTGTGGCTGTTGGAGGACAAGGATGCTTTAAAAAGACCATAATGATCTTATAGATGAACCTACTGATTACCTCCCCCTTTAACATCGCACGCAGTAGTAAGGACCCACACAATATTGCCGGAGGAACAGTAATATAACATAATTGTAGATTACTGAGAGCGACAATTCTACCAAACGCATACTTTTATTTGACACTTGAAGTACATTTTGCTGATATCAGTTACATACTTATAAGGTTTTGAATGCAGGTCTTTTACTTGTAGTAGTGGAGTATTTTCACAGTGTGGTATAAGTACTTATACTCAAGTGAAGGATCTGAGTACTTTCTGCACCGCTGCCCCCAGCAGACGCCTCGCCAACTCATCGTCTTTGCTGCACGGCTCCCCCACTCATTTCCTGATCGCTTTGTTTTCATCTGCCTCTTTGGATCCCTCCTGCTCCTGGAGCGAGACCCAAAGCTGTGACAGAAGCAGGAGATTAAGTGAGTTCAGGAGCAGGGCTGCAGGGAGAACCAGAGTCCGTTTAGCATAAAGCCAGAATTAACAGTCGACTCCAGTCGTCCCACTGTTCTGCATCCGTCTTTGTCAGTAGGTCCGTATGGGCAGAGACAGGTCCAGATGGAACCAGAGCTGACAGTCGGTGCAATAAAGACATCAGTATTCAATGGAAGAGATATTTATGCAACGCCACAAAGTGTAAAACCAATAACTCTTTCAAAGGTTGGATTTGATTGATGCTGTTTCAGCAGCAGACTGTGATTGTTAATCACCACGACAACAAAATGTGATCTGAGCCAAACGGCCCAACGGGTAATGAGGTTGGTAGCAACAATCTTCAGAGGAAACACCTCATCTATCAGGGAAAATAGG
The DNA here is from genome assembly GCA_037951165.1 of Lophius americanus. Lineage (NCBI taxonomy): Eukaryota > Metazoa > Chordata > Actinopteri > Lophiiformes > Lophiidae > Lophius > Lophius americanus. The sequence continues at coordinate 1,684,433 of JBBDHG010000039.1, read as the reverse complement.
TCAAGCGCTTTCCATCAGCATGTGTTCCTCCTCTGCTGGCGGATCAAGGAGGGGCAGGTTCATACCTGATCACAACCCTCTCTGACAATCCACTGTTCCCACTTAGTTCCTGCTGTTTCCCTGAAGGACACCGCTGAGATCATCCATGATTCCCTCTGTAATTATCTCACCTCCCTTGTTTCCTGAACACCGTCTCAGTCCTCTCGAGCACCAAGGAAGTGGAGCGGAGTGTGGGTTGAGTGACGGCAGCTTTCATAAGGATCATTATCTCATAATTATTTTTTAACCGTTCACTTTTGTAATTTCAACTTGTTTTCAAACTGACTGCATCAAAGACAACGCAGCGCTGAGCTCTGATTAAAAGGCCAGCAGAGGGAGACTCCACCTGTTCACAAATATCAGTTTGTTGTTTTAATAAATGCAAACATTCCCCTCTGTTATCTCAGTAACCAGTTTCCTAAGCAACGCTATCTGGTAGGTTGTTTTTCTGTAGATTTTCCTCCATCCAGGTCTTGCCATCCTTGTAGTTGAATCCAAACAACTGGACATCCTGTCTAAACCTGAAGATATACCTGTGTTCAGGTTCAGGTATTTAACCTCCAGTAGGTGTTGGAGACATAGAAAGTCATTATGTTTTGGTGGGAGAGACGGATAGGTTCAAAAGGGTAGTGGGACCGCGTCAAGGATGAGCTCTAAGCCCCTTCTTGTTTGTGATGGTGATGGACAGGCTGAGAGATGAGGTAAACTAGGGGTCTCCTTGTACTATGATGTTTGCAGGTGGGACTGTCGTGAGAACAGGGATCAGGTGGAGGAAAAACTGGAGAGGAGGACGTATGCGCTGCAGAGAAGAGGGATGATGGTCATTCGCAGCAAGACAGAACACGGGTGTGTGAATGAAAGTGAGTCAGACATGTAGGGTATGGAGGTGGAGACGTGCAGGAGTTGAAGTACTTGGGGTCAACTGTTCAGAGCAATGGGGAGTGATGAGAAGAGGTGAAGAAGTGAGTGCAGGCAGGGTAGATTAGATGGAGAAGAGTGTCAGGAGTTATCTGTGTCAGAAGAGTAGCAGCAAGAGTGAAGGGAAAAGTTTACAAGATGGTAGTGAGACTGAAGATGTTCAGATGTTCTCTGGGAGTGATGAGGATCGACAGGACTGGAAATGAAAACATCGGAGGATCAGGTTAGGTTAGACGTCTTAAATGACTAAAGAGTCAGAGAGGCCAGATTGATATGATCTGGATTTGTCAAAAAGAAGGATAGTGGATCTATTATGGAAGGTTGCTGGAGATGGAGCTGCCAGGCCGGATAAAAAGGGGAAGACCAAAGTAGACATTTCCACTGGAACTGATCAGGCTTGCATGATGCCTGACCCACAGAACACGAACGGTTAAAAAGAATATTCCTCTGCTCGTCCATCCAAAGTGAAAAACAACATTGATAGAATATTCCTCTATTTCTAATAATTCATGCATACAATTATAACATTTATTTTTGTTATTATTTTCTTGTGGTTTTATCTTGTTTTTCATCTTCATAGCCAAACTGTTGATCTTCTTCAACTCACTGTAATTCTAACTTTCCCTCGATGAACCTGTTCTCCACCTGGAGCGATCATGTCCGTTTCTCTCCCACATCACTCTCATCACCAAAGAACCGGACCTGATCTCCGCTGATATCTGCAGACAGAAATTCCTCTGATTGGTCAGAAATCTTTATCCCACCTCCCTCCAGCGTCTGCTAGTGGTTCCTCTGCCGGTCCCCCTCACGTCTGCAGACTGTGGTTGGCTGCTGGGCCCCCCGCTGGGGGCTCCAGGTGATGTTTACGTTAAAGGTATTCAGGGCCCCAGCTCTATCTGATTCCATTTAGATGAATGTCACAGTGTTCAGCAGACCGTGGCCTCGCCTCGCCACAACACCGCATTTTAAGAAAGCCCGATGGAGATTGAGAAGGAGGGCGGGGGGATCTCTGGAACATTACCACATGTTGACAAGCTCTTATCGAGGAGCTGTAATGACTCTTTGGACAGGGTAATCTTTTTAAAAAGCTCCCGCTATCAGTGAAACAGTTCTTTTGTGGCTTCTGCACGTGCACGCCGGGGCCGCAGCAGTTTAACACAACAGCAGGGAGGAATCAAGGAATCAATGAGGGCATTGTGTGAGGAGCGTGGAGCTGCTCCTCTCTCTCTCCAGTTTGGTCTGCAGCTCCTGCTCCTGCTCCTGCATGCTCCTGTTGCTGATCTCCAGAGAGCCATCGGCGGCGCAGGAGGGAAACACTAACGCTTGTGTTACCTCATGTTTTAGGATGGATTTATGATTTGGGTGAATCTGTCAGTTTTGCTTCACTATTAGCCAAAATGTATTGTGAAACACACACTGTAAAACACACACTACAAAACACCATACTGTGAAACACACACTGTAAAACACACACTGTAAAACACACACTACAAAACACCATACTGTGAAACACACACTGTAAAACACACACTACAAAACACCATACTGTGAAACACACACTGTAAAACACACACTGTAAAACACACACTGTATAACACACACTACAAAACACCATACTGTGAAACACACACTGTAAAACACCACCCTGTATAACACACACTACAAAACACCATACTGTGAAACACACACTGTAAAACACCACCCCGTATAACACACACTACAAAACACCATACTGGGAAACACACACTTTAACACACACAGCAAAACACCCAACTGTGAAACACACACTGTAAAACACTACACTGTAAAACACCACCCTGTACAACACTACACTGTAAAACACTACACTGTAAAACACCATCCTGTATAACACACACTACAAAAAACCATACTGTGAAACACTACACTGTAAAACACCACCCTGTACAACACACACTACGTGTGTGTGGCGATATTGATGCCATGTAAAGTAGGAAATCCTGGCTGCTGTGTCAACAAGCAGCAGAGACACGGATGACAGATGTCTTCCCGGTTGTTGATGAAGCTCAAACCACATCCAGAGTTTCTGCTTTTATGAGTAACATCAAATAAACCCTACGGAGGGAATCAACAGCCTCTGAACAAGGAGAAGCAGAGAGAGAGGACGGAGGAAAAGGACCAAGTAGGCTAACATTTATCAAAACTGTTCACATCAGAGCGAGGCTAAGCAGGAAAGAAAGGTGTTCCAGAAGTACATCTCCCCAGCAACAATCTCCAGCTCATCTTGGGGGATCCCAAAGCATTCCCAGGCCAGATGAGATAAATAGTCCCTCCGGAGAGTTCTGGGTATACCTCAGGGCATCTTCCCAGTTGGACGCGTCTGGAAAACCTCAAAAGGGAGGCATCCTGATCAGAAGGAGCAGCAGCTCCATTCCAAGCTCCCTCTGAGAGTCTGAGCTCCTCTCTGGAGCTGAGTCCAACCAACATACGAAGGAAGCTCATTTAGCCGCATGTATCCTTGAGCTCATTCTGTGGGTTACCACTCAGAGTTTACGTACATAAGTTTTTTCCAGGCCAACTTCTAGAGACTAGAGGAGTCCAGAGAATTGGGGTTCCGTGGCTGCAGAGTGCTGTTTTCAGGTCATGAGGTAACACTGATGACCCAGACGCCCCGGCTGCAGCAAGACTCTCCGGGCAAATTTCCACTGTCCTGCAGGAGATTAGAACCAGCATGATTAAGTAGGAAATGGTCTCTTATAGGCTGTTGTTCGCTGAGCCAGCCGGGCCGGGCCTGCAGAAGGGAATATTCCCTTTCATAGGTGTCGGTGGGAGGATGTAAAGGATATCTGTCATGCAGCCGACCCATTTCCTGTATTGGTGCTGTGTATATGGGCAGGTCTATTTGTCTGTAGCAGGGAGACTATTCTCTTCTGTTTGGGTCTCTGGCAGGTCCTTGTGTTTTTGTTTCTGTTCTGGCCGTGTACATGTGTTTCCTCTCTGAGACAAAGTGGGCCTGTGTGTGTGGTTGGGTCCGCTGGGGACGCTGGAAGCCCAGGAGCGGTGGACTGTTCTTCTGCGACCCCGGCAGGCGTTCACTCCTGGGGATAAGCACGTGCTACGCTGCCAGGACAGAACCGGGTCCAGCCTAAGTGGTTCTCTTGTGGTTCTAAAGGAAAACATCAGCTACAGCATCGAGGTCAGACGGCAATCACTCACAGAGTCTTCATGATTACAGAGGAAGCCGTATCCAGTCCAAAAGGAGTCTCGTTTTAGTCTTTAGTGTTTGTGGGTTTCATCTAATAGTACTTTTTATTTGTGTTGTTCTGGTTCTAACCAGGAAGTGATGTAAATGATGTGTGTCCACATGGATATGTGGGTTTAGCATCTTGGACGTTATTTGCTGATATAAGGATTCGCAAATACAACAGTCACACCCTGAGGTACGTCACTGTGGCTCAGAACCAGGTGACGGGTTTTTTTAAAGTTTTTTTTTTTGATACTTTGTGGGTTTTTTTCAGACTTTGTAAAAAATAAAATTTTCTCTTCAAAAAATAGAAGTGTGAGTATTTGTTCATCAGTGAACATAAATATGGATGGATGGATGGATAGATAGATAGATAGATAGATAGATAGATAGATAGATAGATAGATAGATAGATAGATAGATAGATAGATAGATAGATAGATAGATAGATAGATAGATAGATAGATAGATAGATAGATAGATAGATGGATAGATAGATAGAGAAAAATATTTACAAATATGCAAAACTACAAAAATAATTATACTGTGAATTATAATAATTCACAAATGTGTATGAGATGAGTTCAGTTAAGGTCCACAATAGAGGCCAGTGAGGCAGTTCAAAGGTCAGCGCAGCACAAAACTGATATGTGAGGTGAGGTTCTCTGATTCCTCCTTGATATGGTCAATAAATGTTCCCCAGATGGGTGTATCGGATTTCTTCAAGATACTGACTGGAAATCATGTTGTTCAGCTATTTTAACTGCGAGCGGAAAAAGACTTCCTTTCTCTCATTCTCTCATTCTCTCATTCTCTCATTCTCTCATTCTCTCATTCTCTCATTCTCTCATTCTCTCATTCTCTCATTCTCTCATTCTCTCATTCTCTCATTCTCTCATTCTTCCTTTCTCTCATTCTCTCATTCTCTCATTCTCTCATTCTCTCATTCTGTCTTTCTGTCGTTCTCTTCATTCTCTTCATTCTCTCATTCTCTCATTCTCTCATTCTGTCTTTCTGTCTTTCTGTCTTTCTGTCTTTCTGTCTTTCTCTCATTCTCTCATTCTCTCATTCTCTCATTCTCTCATTCTCTCATTCTCTCATTCTGTCTTTCTCTCTTTCTCTCTTTCTGTCTTTCTCTCATTCTCTTCATTCTCTTCATTCTCTCATTCTCTCATTCTCTCATTCTGTCTTTCTGTCATTCTCTTCATTCTGTCTTTCTGTCTTTCTGTCTTTCTCTCATTCTCTTCATTCTCTCATTCTCTCATTCTCTCATTCTTCCATTCTCTCATTCTCTCATTCTCTCATTCTCTCAGTCTTCCATTCTCTCATTTTTCCATTCTCTCATTCTCTCATTCTCTCATTCTCTCAGTCTTCCATTCTCTCATTTTTCCATTCTCTCATTCTCTCATTCTCTCATTCTCCCATTCTCTCATTCTCTCATTTTGTTGTGAACGTAGCAAACGAGTCAAAGAATTATTTAAACATCTTTGTGCCACACTGAGACGATCTGGGATTAGCAGATTACAGAGCCTGGACTTTTTCACTTTTTCAATGCTGACCTTTCCTACGATCTTTTTACACATTAACTGTTCCTCTCTTTGAGTTCAGGATGGGCGTATTTTACCGGCCCTTGACTGACAGGTGGATGATGGTACCACCAGGGGGCAGCAGAGGTCTAGAAAAGAGATGTTCCGCTCAGTGTTCGAGAATTCGAGATTCCCCCGGATCAGCTTCCAGATGTTCTGTTTATGGATTAGAAGGTAGAAGGGCTCTTAGTGTTGTTGCATCTCATTATGACATGACATAGATTCAAACGTTTCCTGCAGCTGTTTTTTTCCCAGCAGCCTCCTCATTGATGCAGTCAGGACAACTTTCACTCTTCCCATTAATTCAGCAAGTTTTCTCTCCAGGATCCAACCAGGATGCAGAATCTTTGTCTGCATCTGTCTGAAAAAAAAAAGTCACATTCCTGTGCGTCTGTTCGGGCTGGCTGTGTGTTATTGGGTCATACGGTAAGACGTCCAACCAAACTCACAGAACCGTTTCACAATACTTCACTGCACTGTAAAAAATGAAAGCAATAAAACCAGAAAGGAAAAAAATGTATAGGTGAGGCAGATATACATTCTTGCAGACGGAAAACACACAGTTTTGCTTTTAAAATGTAAACTTTAGGTAAATGTTAATTGAAAAATTACCATAATATCACAAGAAACATTTAATTACATATTTTACTGATATATATATATATATTAACATTAAAACTTTCAAATCTTTCCCTATTTTGTCTGAACGTTCCCTCATTTCTACTGAAACTGATGCTAAAAGTATATTATTAATAATAATAACAATAATAATAATAAGAAGAAGAAGAAGAAGATTTGTCTTCAAACACTGCAGGAATAATCTAGCGTTTATTTTTATAATATAGTTTTATACAATATCAGCACCAATAATAAACAAAAACTTATTTACTGTTTTATATTTTAGGGTTTTTTAAGGAAAAACTGTAAAATCCTCAAACCCGCCGCCCACCAGCGCTTAGGGGCTGCTGACATGACCGCCGCATTTTGGACGCTTGCAAATGCAAACTTTTGAAAATAGAGTGTAATCATTTGAAAATGCTACCAATTATCGTCTCCATGACAACTCTGATGAAATATGTGACATTACAGCCTCACTTCGCTCTTGGTTGCTACGATTGCAGCCTAATAGCCCCGCCCATTCAAAACACATACATCCATTGAGTTTTATTTTCGATGCAAACTCTGAGCTCATTGAATCTCCTTCAGCAGAAACCATCCGCCGAATGCTGGCCTGGCGTTCTCACTGCGGTGTTTTCAGTCTTTTCTCTTTTTTTTTAACATAAATGTAAACATTTTCTGTTTTTAGGTAAAACAGTGTTGTATAAATGCGGGCTGGAAGGTTGAGGCAGAACCACGCCCACAGCAGCAGCAGTGGCATCAACAGGCACAGGCAGATCTGAGGTTAATGCAGCTTAAACACATCGCCACATGCAAAGTTCAGGCCAAAACAGCTGCAGGCATTTTACTGTAAATGACACAGAATCTTTTTACAGTGTGCGTTTGTGCATGACGGCGCCATGTCCTCTCTATCACCGAGACAATCTGACACTGGCACTGCAGCATGTTGCCTAATCGGATCATCGGCACTGCAGCTTTTCCTCGCTGCTGCTCCTCACGTAGCTGAGCTCAGGTGGATCTGAAACCCCTGCAGGTCAGGGACGGAGCGCTGCTCGTGTCTGCTGTTGGATGCAACACGGTCCAGAGGCATTCCTGCATACTGAACTCAGGCCTGACTATTACATCAGACCCGGAGAAGAGAGAAGGAGGCAGGATTGAAAGGTTAAAGTGACGAGGAGACAGAGGGAGACAAGGAGTAGATGAAAGGGTGAGAGAGGGAGGGGCGAGGTGCTGACAGGGTTCTGTTGGAGTTATGTAGATGTAATCCCCTCTGATGGGTAGGGCTGAGGCACCGTCCCAGCCGTGAGCACATACACACAGGCCGTGCTCCAGCACGCCCTGTCTGTCTCTGCATGTGTGTGCACACGTGTGTGTGTTTGTGTTTATACACATTTGTTTGTGTGCATAAATGTGTGTGTGTACGTGTACAAGTTAGTGTGTATTGATACGTGTGTGTGTGTGTGTGTGTGAGTGTGTGTGTATACATGTGTGTGTGTGTAGGTGTGTGTACATGTGTGTGTTTGTACACATGTGTGTACCAGTGTGTGTGTGCATGTGTGTCCACTGAGCCCCCATGAAAAGGGGAACAAAGAGTAGATTTCCTTTTCTCTAAATTGTGAGGGCAGGCCTGCGGGGGAAAGAGAGATGGATCTTCTCCAAAGGCCACTAATGCTTGCTTTGTTGGCCATGCTAATTGTATTATGCTAATGGTGGATGGATCCCAGCCTTCCTCCCCCTTCTTGCTCCATCTAAGGGATCCCGTCCATCCCATACCCCCCACCAGCGTCCAGCACAGGAAGACAAAAGTAAAATGGCGGTTGGAGGCCCCTGAGACATAAGAGGCAAAATCCTACTGTGTTTTTTTATTTATTTATGTCCCAGCGGTTTACCTTTGTCTGCTCATCGATTATTTTAAGTGAAGCTTTAAACTTTTCCATAGACAGGACTATGGACAAGTAAGACCTAAAAAAAATAATTCTTAACTTTTTTTTTTTGCTGCACTATCCCATCTATGTCCACTAGAGGGAGATATATTCACACACGACAACCTTTGGCTGAGACATAAATCTGGGGTTTTATTAAAATCCAGCATTTTGCCAGTAAAAAAAAGGAAAAATATAAGGTAGAATCTTGAATATGGGCCTGTTTTGTTTAAGTAGTAGGTATGTGTTAAATAACTGAGTTTCAATTGCTTGCAATAAAAATAACTTTTTAAAATGTTGGCTTTCTAAGGTCCATGACAGCCTTTCAGTGATCAGAGTTTTGTGCTAGTTTAAAAAAACAACATTAGCCACGCAAAAGTTTCTTACCCCATTGGCTGATTTTATATTCTAAATGCAAGATGTATTTTTATATTTAATAAAATGTGGCTTATTTCTAGTGCAGCTAAATCATCCAGAGAAACATTTTTCTTTTCAGCGTTTTGGCTACGCTGAGTTTTTTGGACAAGACCCCGTCGGTCGGTCTGTTTGGAGGTTTAGTTAATGATAACAAACAGACTCTTGAGAATCAAGAGTGGGCTTGAGAGGGGTGAAGGTGGGTGCGTGTCTCCTGTGAGAGCATCACTGGGCCATGACGTGAGGGAAAAGCAAACAGAAGCAGGGAGCTGCAGAGGAGATCCAGCAAAGCTCCAGCCCTGAGAGAAAATACACACACAGCAAAAGGCCCTAAAATACAATAATAATATCTCTGAAAACAAAGGAGCTGGCAGCAAAGTGTAAAATGACAACATACTGGTGCTCGCTTTGTTCTCGGAGCGGTTTGGCCCGCACGCCCAGACTTTGAAGCCGACGAGTGACAGAAGGAACAAATAAAGGGAACCTTCATAAAATGAATTTATATATATGCTTTTCTCTATTTAGGCTCTGTGTGTGCATTCTCTCTGATTTCTCTGTGATCTCTAACCATACGTTTTGTGTGGCCTGGCTCTGGAATATTAAATATTTACCCAATCCTTCAGTCTTTTCTCACTGGTGTGGGTTTGAAAAACAATACTTCACCTCTAACAAAAACATTTTCGGAGGCGGGCCGATGCCGATATATGAGTTCAAGAATGCATCAATCTTTGTATGTCAGCGCTGCTTTGGCATGAGGGCTGTTTCAAATGGCACCAAGCAGTGAATGCAGGAGCGGCGTTCACATCGGGGATGTTGGTCCCGTCTGGTTCCCCTTCTTATCATGTGTACATCTGGTTCTCAGAGTCACAGACACCATTACAGTCTCGCCATCACTAACTATTTACGCTTCCTCTGATTAATAGCCTCTGCATTTGTAATGAGACACACACATCGACTGAAACGTGGAAACAGACGTCTTCATTAGTCTGAAAAAGAGAATTAATCCATTCTGACTCCTCCTGGGACAAATCAGTCAGACGCCACATGACCGGACCAGGAGGCCGCGGCGTGCTACATGTATGCTACGTCTGCATACGAGCCCAGCCAGCTGCGCAGCAAATAGATCCTAAGACCCTTAAAACTCTGGTGTCCGTGTTCATTTGTCAAAATTTAAATGGAAACAGATTAGACATGCATTTCGGAGAGCTGCTTTTCAAGACTGAGAAGGATGTTTTTTTTCCCACCCAAGCCATGTTTTTTTTACAAAAATTGAGGAAAATTTACTGCTGGAATCCGATTATTTGGAGCCGACTGTAATGCTGCAGCATTTCTCAGAAACTAATGAGGTGATTAAATGGGGGAAAATAATTTTCATTGTTATGAAAAAAACCAACTGCTGTAAGAACATAAAACACACAAAGTAATACTAGAACTGTTTATGGTCTATTTTTTTTCTCCTTCTCTTCCAGGAAAGGCTTAAAAACAAGCCGACTGACATCTGTAAAAAGTGATTTTACTGGCATGGTGAAGCAAAGTATGCAATCATTTCAAGGAGAGCCTCTCCGGAGAAACAAACCTCACTCAGTCCTCTGTGTAAACCAAAATTCCCACAATTATGCTGCAGCGTGAAGTCTGAGCTCACCTGTCCCAGCATGAATTATTTCGAGAACAGAGTCTGCTGCAAACAATGCGCCGCTTTTAACTCGCTCTGGGGTTGCTGTAAATATTTAACCAACACACTTTGTTACTATGGCTGTGAGAGAGAACAAGGAAATACAGTAGGAGTAATTTTCAGTTGTGCTGATACTGTTAGGCATGCCATGCTCCAACACGCCAGCCAAGAGGAAGAGCCGCCGACTCTTAACATGTTACATAAGATATTTCTCAGGTAGAGTTTCGGCGTCTGTGTGAAAACGCTGCACACACTTCCTCCATATTGTTTCATGGTATTCCCTCAGTACCCTGTACACTGTTAAATGTGTTACCCCTCATTTCACTGCCTGGGTTTCATTAAAGCGTTACCCTTCGCCCTTCCTCCTCTCCTGTACCTCCTCCTCCCTGCAGAGCGCTTGTGTCGGCGTTCCTCACTACTATCTGGACAGTTGTTTATTTGTGCAGCGGTGGGCTCAGCGGGAGTCGACACTTTCCCTGCTAGTGCCCCACATATACACAAGTAGCCACATGTGTGTCTATGACTACAAACCCAAACTCTCTGTGTGTGCAGGAATGTTTGCACCGTGGGTCAGAAACAGCAGCGGCGAGGGAAAATCAAATACATTACAAAGAGGTCAGCACATACCCGGCCTTATCTGTCTCTCAATAGCTATGTGGTAATGTACATTAATGATAAACCTAATGTGCGAAGGGCAATCGTCCTCTCTGGGTTTGATAAGGAGTCGGCGCCACAGCGGAGCTGATATCACATTATGGCTGAGGGATTGTGACAGACAGACAGAGTCTGTTAAACATTGGAGCGAACAAATAGCTCCGGCTCCATCACTCTGGCTCTTTATCGACCCCCGCCACCACCTCAGTCAACTCTTCCTGCATGTTCTGGCTGCAGGAAGAGGCTGTGAAGGAATGTCTCTGCTCAGGTCAGCCCAGGTGAAGGGGACTCCATTTCTCAGACTGTAGCATATCATACAAATGGATCCAACAGCAGCACATGTGAAACACGTGATGAAGCTCCTGTCCACTGCCCAACGACACTTCCTGCTCTCTAAGTTTTTAAATATGTATTTAACCTCACATGAAGAGTTTGGTGCAAAGCTCTAAAAACTTGCTGGACCTGAACCCTCTCCTGGTTCCCTCTATTTTAATGTGTATTTAATATCAAACTGTGGGATCTTCAAAATATATTTAACATTATAAACCTCAGCAAACTCAAGCAAGCAAAAAAGCAATCTGACACAAACTGGGTCTGTTTGTAAGAGGTGTGGATCCACGCCTGGGAGACTAAATCTTAAACCAGGCTCCAGTTGGACTAGACCCACCCAGACCTGATCACTACCAGCCCAGTTCAACCACATGATAATTTCAATACACCATCTTCAGAAGCAGGAAATTGACTCCTAGGTCTCACCAGTAAAACACTTCCAGAAGGGGATTGAAATCCGTCAGCCTGAGAGGGTTCCAGAGCTGTTCCTAAGGTTTTGGGACTCCACAGATGGACACATTGTAAACAAATGGAGAAGACTTGGAACAATATTGAACCTACACAGAAGTGGACCACCTTCCAAAATTCTTACAAAAGCACATCAAAGGCTCGTTCAGGAAGTCGCAGAAGAAGGGAGAAGAAAACCCAAGGAGCAACAGTCATCTTCCACATCAATAAAGGTCAGTGGTCATGGCTCCACTATTGGAACAACACTGATATGCTAAAATAGCATCATTGGCGAATGGCGAGGATTAAAAAAAAAAGCCACTGCTGACCCAAAAGAACTTTAATGCTGGTCTGGATTTACCCAAAACACACTTTGATGAACCTTAGAGCTTCTGGGAGATTCTTCTCTGGACTGATGAGTGGAAAGTTGAACTGTGTGAAGACAGTTCCCGTTCCATCTAGAATAATCCCAACACAGTAATCCACTAGAAGAAGATAAGATCTACTGTCAAACATGGAGGCGGCAGTGGATTGTTGTGGAGATTCTTTCTTGCCATCATTGATGGAAACATGAATTCTGCTGAAGGGGAGTGTTAGGTTATCCTTCTGTGAGGTCAAGCAGAGAGACAACAATTCTAAGCAGAAGAGTAAGTCTAACTCTGAGTGTCTCCTAGTCAATGTCTGGACCTGAACCCTGTTGAGATGCTGACTGGAACCTGAGTAGATCAGTTCATGCTCACTAAACCTCTAAGGTGGCTGCACTAAAGCAGTTCTGTAAAGAAGAGTGGGACAAAAATCCACCACAGTGATGTCAGAGACTGATGTGACCTGGGTTCAAAATGGAACATGTAAATATTTAAACGTATTCCCACCTTGTGGTTAAGGTATTAGATGAATAAAATGATCGCGTCAGAGGTAGAATTGCTCTCTATGTTGATGGATGATGTAATTTGCTCTATAATGGAGAATGTATGAAATGAGATGGAGACATTTTGGAATCTGGTCTTGGATTTGACCTCCGGGTGAACTCAGCAGGGTTGCTTTTTGTCGTGAACAAACACGACGCATCAAAAGATTCCCTCACCTACGCCACTGGAACACACACTGCTGCCGCCAGGGCGACGGAGACGTGTTATCAACCCAAACACATCCTTCTTCTTCCCCTCCTCCACAGAGAAGTCCTGGGAACGGAGCGAGGCTGGACGAGGCGAGGCGAGCTGATGGAGGGGCTGGTTCTGTGTGAACGGGTTGGACATCAGTCCGATGAGTATCAGTGACGTATGGTTCGGTATGGCTCAAACAGAAGCCTTACGGCGCTCTCATCCATCTGACCACAGGCTCAGCAGCAGCGATACTGATACACAACCCCACAGGATCACAGCACATGAAAGAACTCTGTAAGAAAGAATAAGGAATGACACCTTCACATTTCAAGGTAACTTACTTCACAAGATTTTTGAGACTCAAACTTCTACCTTTTATAGAAAATCACAAACAGGTGGGCCAACATGTTGTTTTTTATTCAAATCATTATATCCCCATAAAGTTGGGCATATTATGGAGTCCTCATTGCCTGGACATAACTTCACAACATTTCTTGTAGGATGTTGGGGATTAGGATTTAGGGACTTTTCGGGGATATACCCTTGCTGAGGTGAAGCAAAAAAACACAATACAGCTTTTTTAATATCCAGAAACTGGTCACCTGCTTGTTTTCCGGATGATTTGAACATTATTTAATTAGTTTATAAGGCACTACATGACTGAAAGATATGATCACAGTTTAGGAACCAGGACCACCTCTCAGACCCTCATATCCCCTTATTTTAGTTGTCCCACCAATCAGACCCAAACCTTTCGGTGAACCGATTCCCTGGAACAAACCTCCAGAGGATCTGAAACTGGAGAGATTTTTAAACCTAAACTCAATCAACCCTTTACAGTCAGGCTTTGATGTAGTGTTTAATAATGTTATTGATAGTGATGGTTGTTTGTCTCTATGTGTCAGTCCTGCGGTGAACTGTATACCTCATCTCTCACCCGATGTCAGCTGGGCTAGGCTCCGGCCCCTGCAACCCTGAAGAGGATAAGTGCTCACGGAGAATTAATGAATGAATAATGATTATATTAATAAATATTTAATAGATTTTATTATATTATTTTGATCCTGATTTTATTGATATTTGCTTGTTTTTTTAATATAGTTTTATTTTATTTTATCATTAATGTCTTTTACTTTTATTATTTTACTCAATTGACATTTGACCATCCATTTATAAGCACTTTATTCGTTTAATTTTTCATTTTAATATTGCTTTAGGATTAGTAGCATTCTTATTTTTATTTTCATCCTAAGTTCATATTCTATTCATATTTTTAAATGTATGTCTGAAAAACACAAATTCTCCCCTGTGTGCATAATTTTTTTTAAATTTCTCTTAGTGATCTTTATTTAATTTCAGCTCCTTCTTTCTACTCTTTCTCCCCTCCTCTTTTTGTCTCCTGTGAAGCACATGAAATAACATTTTATTAGTTTTGATTGAACATGACACTGAATCAATCCAAAAACCGAAGGAGGATCTCCCAGAGTCTACGGGGGAAGGTAGGACAAAACTGTGGTTCGGTGTCTTCCTCTAGGACACTTGAACATGTAGACTCCTGAGGTCAGGGGATTGAACCACCAACGTCCTGATAAGTGGATCAGAGCTGAACTTCCTGAGCTAAAGCGCACGTAGAATCACAAACCTGGCAGCTAATCACCTTTTGTGCTTGAAGAAGAGGTGCGATGGCTCACTCTGGGAGGAATGCGTGATGAAGTCGAGAGTCCCTGCAGAAATGATCCGAAGACCCCGGTTTTTAGCCTGACCTCAACAAGAGTCATCTCCGCTCCAACTTCGAGTGTTGTGTTGGCCAGTGTGAATAATTTAATGATCCAACTTCACACAAGAAACACGACGAAGGTCGGCGGGATAACTCATTTGATAGTTTCTGATACATGTAAATATTTTTTGTTAAGTTTACATAAGAAAATCATATTTCTAAGACACAAGCAACACCTTCCAGTTTTCATTTTTACAGAGCGTCAGTCATGTACGGCTAAAAAAAAGTTAAATATGAATATGTAATAGTTTAGATTGGCAGGAACGTTTCGAAATTTCTAAAATTTAATTTCTGAGTCTTTCCTGCCAACATTAACGTTGAAGGCTCTGTTCTAGAGAAACCGGAGTTTGTTCCAAGAAAAACACAGCCCTTACTGACACACACACACACACACACACACACACACACACACACACACACACACACACACACACACACACACACACACCCACACACACACACACACACACACACACACACACACACACAGGTCATCCAGCCATTCAAACAAGCCAAAACACAGCAGTAATCTGCTTGATCCAGCATTTATTGACAATGAAATTTTCAAAAGGCGTGAAACCTGACCTCATGCGTCTCCAAAAACCATAACCAATGCAGTTTCTACTTGCAGGCCGGAGGGCGGGGTCTGATCAGCAGGCGATGGAGTTATAATTGGTTGCATTCGCCTTGACATAAAACTAATTCACCCTGATGACAACCCACGGTGAAGGGGTGAAAGACGAGATGGAGATGTTGACCCTCCTTCCTAAACTACCTGCTTTATTAGCTTGCCATTTTATGACGCAGCTTTCCATACACACACAGGCACAGAAACACACACACACACAGACGCACAAACACACACATGCACACACACACAGCCAGCTCATACATGTTATTGCTGGCTGAGAATGTGTATCGCTGTGAGAGTGAGAGGTCCGCCTCAGTCTGGGCTCCATCGCTCATGTGAACAGGCTGCTCTTTATGGCTGCACAGTCGGAGGCCCTTCATTTAACCCGGGTCCAGAACCCTCTCAAAGCTGTGACCCACTCAAGGAGTTACAGCCGGGACGTCCTGAGTTACATCCACACACCGACAGAAACCCCACTCCCCGCCTCTATTTTTGATTCCTGGATATTAGTGAACGAACAGACAGGAAATGAGGATTCTGAGACGGCGGGAAGTTTCTCCATCTCGACTCATTTTTCAAACAATCTGGAGCAATAACTTATCAGAGGTCAAAGGTCAAAGACCCCTCATTTTATATCTGCCTTTTCTTGTTATTAATTTCTCTAGATCTCACATCCTGAGGATCTCAGGAAGGAAAACTCAGTCGTCCAATGACTTTGAATCTCTAAACACTTACATTGTTGTATGATGATTTGAGAGTATTTTTATTTATTTATAGTAAAGTAACATTTTACTGGGCCAACAAACATGCAACCTTCCTTAATAAAAACTCAGCTTTGGTCATTGTTGTTGTTGGTGTTGTTGTTGTTGGTGTTGTTGTTGTTGTTCTTATTGTTGTTGTGGGTGTGTTTCTTCCCTTTGTCTTTTTTTTAGTTGATCCGTTATACTTTATTCCATGTGTGTTCTGTGTCATCGTTTCAATGTTAACTGCATTTATGTTGTCATGTAATGACTGTCTTTCATGTTCGGGCCCCGTTGAAAACGATGATGAATAAACTTCAGCTTCATCTCAAGTAACAGCTCACTCTCACCTTTTTTATCAAACATGTTCTAGCAGCTTATTTACCATAACTTAGTTAATAAACTAGTAATAACCATTTATAAATCCTTCATTTGGGCAGTTTTATTTTAAAGTGGTAATTTATAAACTCCAATAAAAATGTTTTTAGTTTAATTCATTTTGCTAATTTAAAATCGAATCAAGATTCAGTTTAAAAAACCTTTACTGATATACAGTCTGCCGAACAATTATATGGAAGAGGGCTGGTGATTTCGAAGGTGACCTCAAACAAAGAGGTTGTGGGTTTGAATCCCATGCTTGGTTTTTTATTTGTGGAGGTTCAATTCTGTGTGAATGTGAGCAAGTAAAACCATGATTACCACCATTACATTTAGATGTAACAGTAAAAAACTTTTTAACGGGTAAAGACGGACAGTGTGAATTAAAAAACAGATAATGATAAATAAGATATTAGGACATTTTAACTTTGTCTGAGTATAATTTTCGGTTCTTGAAAACAAAAATTGTTGGCTCAGATTAAATGAAATCTCAAGTTTTGACCAAATCATTCGAGGAAATTTAGATTTGTTTTTCTTTGTTTGTTTTGGTAGGTCTAAAGAGTAATACAACCCAGCTTGGATGTCTGAGTAATTAAATAAAATAGCAGGACCCAGTCAAAGAATCACTGACACCAATATCGAGGCTCCATCTCCCCCGGGTCGCTATGAGGGCCAGGAATGTGACCCACCTCCGTCTCCCAGGGCTCCAATGAGCTCCACATTGTGGGCTTTACTGACAGTCCTGCCTCCAACAGCTCTGCAGGCCTATCGGGTTACCCTGATTTTGGGACAGCGAGGCCCTCCTGGTTCCACTTAAAAGCCTGTTTCATTATTTCAGATTTATCACCGCCATATTTGCCAGTTGCCATGTTTTCCCCTCCATACGCTCCTCTATAGTGGTGCCTTCTCCTCAGAGCATCTAATAACGCACCAACCAAGACGTTTTAACTGACTGTGAGTTGGACTTGATCCCAGGATGGAGGGATTAGGGGCTCTCTGGGGGCTGTTGGGTACAGCGGTGAAGCGTTGCCCGAAGAAGAGAAAGCGGTTCCATCAGAGTGAGCATTGTTTAATATGTTGTAGTCAGTGATCGGAGGGTCGGACCCCACCCTCCTCCTCCTTCCAGCATGACATCAGACCTCACAGTCCTAGAAGATGGCACGCTGGCAGAGTCGTGTCATGGATGATGCTAATCTCTCAGGCTACTTTCCCTCTATTGTTTAGTGCAATGGGGTAGAACATTATGATTGCCAGTGTCGTCACTCTGCCATCTGCTGATGATTTCCAAACGATTTTATAGATAAAATCAAACTCTTAAGGCTTCCATGATTTAACTTCTTTTTCCAGACGGATCCATGATTGTGCTTACTCTTTGTTTTGGCTATTTGTTTTTTCTATGCGCAATGCTAGATGTGAATAAAAACCTTGGTTTCTATCAAAGCCAAAGGTTTTAGAATGTGTGCATCACGCTGTCTAGTGGAAAAAGTTGGTTTATTGCAGCCAAAATCCGTCTCTGGGGGTCAAAATCCCATTTTTGTCACATTTTGGGTTCATTGGCATGGGTGCATCCAACTGTGCCAAATAGAGAGTCCTCCAGGTTCTATCCCACAAAGTCTGTGTAGAATAAGATTACCCTTTGTGGTATTTCTATCAAGTAGTTATCAAAGAGTGTCTGACTGATTGATTTTTGTTCATGGTGCTGCTGTAATATTATGATATTATCGCCTTTTTTATCTAAAAATAAATAAATCAGGGGATCATAAATATTTAACTATCATTTCCTGTCTTCTGTCCCCGTTTTCTCTGTCATCCCTGATGGTGACCATCCCTCTCCTCTCCCTCTCGTCACCTCTCAGTGCTGCAGAGGAAGCGGCTCACTGGCTCCACGCAGTGGTAGAAATGTGCTTCACATGAGCCTTAAGACTGAACCCTCAGAGCAAAATAAACTCATTGCTTCATTACGTTTCATCCTGCTTTAATTTCTCTTCTCCAATAAAACTTCAGTGGGAATGATGATTATTTTATTCCACAGAACTACTGCTCTGTAGAATAAAACTATTTGACAGGTCGGGTTATTAGTTTTATACTTTTCAGGTTCATTCAAAGGTTAAAGCAGAGCTTAATAATAATTATGCAAAAAGAACAACATTCCTTCCGTTCTGATTATACTTAAATACATGTTTGAGGCTAAACCCACTATTTTACATTACAAGCAATAAGTAGAAAACATTAAAAAAAAATGATTTCAGCTTTGTGCCTAGGACTTCTACGAAATGACCTCTGTATTAAAGCATCCAGTTATCATCTAAATGATGAGGGTGAAACCTCACCGTTATTTATACTTCCATGCGTGCGGCGAACACAGGAAGCATCTTCAAACCACTTAAAAAGCAGGAATGAATAATATGTGTTAGTGATTGACTGTTAAAAGAATATACGCAGCACATTTCATCTTTAAAATCCTTGTGTTCTGACCCACATGCTGGTCGACTGATTCATGGCATTCATGTGTGTTTTTCTATTATTTAATTAAATCAATTTCCGCCACCGCAGATCCTTCTTGTTAATGTGATACCACAAAAACAGTTTCATGGATCATTTTCGAATTTTATACCCCTATAGACTTTAGTGCGAGGAAGAATGGGATTGATTTTGGGAGAACTCTGTTGAATTTCTTCTGACGCGAGGAGGAGTTTTATCACCACAGGTTTTTGGACTATTATTTCTCAGTTGGTCTGATTTAGTCCAAATTTGGTGCATATGAATCGACTCAACGAGATCATGCATATCTCATATTTTACTCCAATAGTTAGTATATTATTCACTGGGGGGTGATTATCCTTTTTTTTAGAATGACAGTTTTTTAATGTGCATGTAACTGATAATATTCATGTACCTTCAAATGGGATTTTAAAAATAGACTTTTTATTTCTGACTTTGACTCAAGTTAAAACTCAAGAATTTTTTCCACCAATGTGAAGTCTGTCTATTACATATTAATTACATCTGTTACAAGATTACATTTATCATTATTAACATTATTACTTCTATTACTTCACAGTATTGTCATCAAGTGCCATATTACGCTAAATATCATGTTCTTATTCAGATTTACTTCTTTTCACTTTATTTTCATATTGTCACTTATAAAAACATAAAATAAAAATATATGTATATATAAAAATATATATATAATTCACCAGTCCACCCAGCAGTTACATCTCCTACTCTGCGCCTGCATTTATCCGTCATGGTCTCCATGCCTCATTTTAGATTCCCAAATTGTATTCATAGATTTTTAGTGGAATACTCACTTGTTGGATTAGACGGCATTCGATTAAAATGACATTTTCTGACACACATGAAAAAGAAAATTGTGTGAAACCTGTAACATAAGCTGGTGGCGTTTGGAAACCGCTTTCATTTTTATTAGAAATCTGCCCTTTTCTTAATTACAAATTCCTTCTTTAGTCAATTTGTCTAGCTCTTTAGTTTTCCATTATCATCCCTTCAATCCTTCCAAGTCCCTGATGATCTTCTTAGTCTTTAATTTCCTGCCACTTTAAGCCCGTCTCGCCACCTCACCCTTCAAACGATCCACCGCCTTGTCGGTCAGGTGAGATTAAGTGACAGTTGGAGTGACAGCCTCATTAAGGCTTCATTACATGGAAGCCTGGACAGGAGGAGAACGAGAGACGGGCTATAAAGCTGGACTGACTGGCTGGGCGACCCCAGCAGGCCCACCGCTCCAGGTTCACTGTTAGAGACAGAACACCTGGGCCAGGTGAGGTTTGCTAAGAAGAAGGCCACTGGGTGCAAATTTACTGAGAAAGTGGAGGTGGATTTTTCACATTCAGGCCAGGGGGTAAGCCTGAGGCACCCCTTCATACACACTGTTTGCTAACAAGTTGAGACTTTTAAGCAGCTATAAAGAAATGAGCAAACTGTGAAATTACTTTCCAGAGTTTGACTAATGAGAATCAGGGCGAGACACAAGTCGTAGCACGAGTTCTTCATGTTAGATGATTCAGACGGCTCGTTGAACCGAACCACACCTCTCAATGCTGTCAATCACAGAGACATGAAAGCCTGAGCCGATTGTTGTGCTGCTGGATCGGAGTGTAACGCCTGGAACAAACTGCCAAACAGAGGTCTGTTTTCTGAGAAACGTTTCTATAGATGCAGCGATTAAGGCATTAAGTCGTCAAATGAAGTGGTTAAATGGAAACCAGGTTCCTGAGGATTAGAAGATAGGATCAGGTAACAACCCAAAGACCCGGGTCAAATGATATTTACATATAATTCCAAATGTTTAGAGTATTAGATATATATAATTTTTGGGATAGGCTCAAGCCACCGTGACCTTGAACAGGGTAAGCGGTTATGGATAATGAATGCCTGAATGGGCGACTCGCAGCGAAAATATTTTCCCATGAATTTATTTTAATGAAGTGTTATTTGAACCTAGGAGCAGATTCAGAGATCAGAGGGTTGTTTGGAGCAGAGGAAGGCCAACAAAGTCTTCTCTGCTGGTCTGGAGAGTGACTGACAGAGAAAAATATAATCTTATACTGAATAAATGAGGTGCAATTGATGAGTTTGTGGCCAGAGGTAGCAAGAGTTGAGTCAAAGGACAATAGTTTCATTCATGTCCAGTTCAGCCATTTCAGTTATTACACAGAAAGTTTCAAGTTGATAGATTTTGTAATTCTTAGTCCTTCGGTGTACTTTTAAATTGCATTTGTTTTGTAATCTATTAAAACTGGTGACTGTCAAAAATACTATTTTTTTATCTTCGTCTGGGTTTTGGTTTTTTTTTAGATCAGAAAGGCTCTAACATTATTAAATTAGCTAGGAATACCACAAAGTTCATTTTATTCCAAAGAGTTTTTCCGGGATGGGGTGAGGAGGACTCTCCGTTTGACCCAGTGGGATAAACCACGGACCCAAAGATACCCTAAGATAATTCATTCTTTATTAATCACATATAACATAGTTTGATTATTACCCTACATTTGACCCATCCCTGAGGGACCTCAAAGAAGGATTTAGGCTGCAAAGCACTACCTATGTCCACTAGGGGAGGGATTGTCATGCTGCATATAAACACCCCATTCCGAATGGAAAGAACCTTTCCCAATGAGATTTCATTCCTTTGAAAGGAGGAAGTATAATTCCTTTTGGAAAGCCTTTCCGATTGCCTGTCGCTGCATGTAAGCAATGTATCGGAAATCTTTTTGTTTGACTTATATCTGCTTATGCCCGGCGTCTTTACGTAATTCTCCGGCTGAGTTTGTTCAGCGCCGCACCACATTTTAAATATGGCAACTTCAAAACATTACAGGTCTGCATGGGAGAGTCATTTATTCATCGTATCTTTGAAAGAGTTTAACATAGTTGGACGTTAGATGGACGAAAAGTCACTTCCGCACATGCCCTCTTTGTCGGATTCTTCTTCTGGGCGTTTGTTAACGGTTGGCAGACAGCTCATCAAAGCATTATTGGCACCTTATGAACGGGAGTGTGGATCCTCCCTGGTTGTACAATTATTTGGGTGAGCATATTTAATTGCACCTGCATACATTTTTTGACTGCTTTATTTTAGTATTATGAGGTTATCTTTCAGGAACACTAACTATCCAGGATAGTTAGCTGTTTTAACTATTTTCTCTATAACACATATCTATCTCCTAACACAAAATCATTTGTTATTATAAGGTCAAGCCCCACAAAGTGGATAATTATAGTTTTTTCACGGGAGAAATTGAAAAAAACAGGTAAAGTTATGGACTGATTGATGAAGCTTTCTGGTCACTTTCTCCACATTGCATCCGAAGCGGAAAGTCAGGTCACAGGTCTTTGTTCTAAAGCTTGTCACAAATCACTCGCTCAGAAAAGGTATGATACGTCGAGGGACGATCTTGCAATATCTGAGGCAGAACCAGAGAAATTTCTCAAGTGATTCATAAACTGAAATTCGATCAAAACAAATGAACAATTCAAACTGGGGAAACTCCCAGCATCTCTGGAGATGTCTCCCGTCAAGGTGATGGCTTCAGTTTTCTGATACGCAGATGAATTGGTGGATTACCTGGAATAGGGTCCTATTATCAGAAGGGCTTACTAGGATGATCTCTTGAGACGGTTAAGAGAGAAAAATCAAGAAGGTCCATACATTTCTACATTAGCTCTGTTTCATTCACCAGGCGTTATTGGCAAAGAGCCTGGTCCTGGCCTTGTTGCCTCAAGACATGGAGTGGATATTAGACATGCATTTCTTATGGAGATCACTGCAAAACTGAACCAACCGAACTGTGAGTTGCAAGGATAAGAAAAAATTGTATCTGACCTGAAAAGCCCTGTTTTCTTATTTATAGCCATTATGAATATTTTTTTATTTTTTATTGTGCATTCATGGAGAAAAAAAGAATGCGCTTGCTGTGCAGGCATTGCTCGGTGACAGAGCTTCTGCATCTGGGGCTTTGGAAAGTGCTACACAAAAGTACGCCTCGTAAACACGAGTTTGAAGACAGGAGTTTCTGTGACTTTGATGATCTAGAGCTGTAGATCATACATGGTCCTAATCCTTTTATACAAGTACATATGAAGTGCTGCTGGGCGAGTGAGACCTACAGCATTCAAATTGTTTGCTGGGGATGTATCAACCGCACAAGGGCTCATTAAAGTTTTGGTGCCTTGTAGATCCATAAAATAAAAATGAAAAGGATGAACAGTAGCTATGAATGGTGCTTGTCTTTTGTCTTTTTCTGATATAAAGTTCACTAACAACAAACACGGAACACACCTTACAGATGCACACCTTGAATACTCAACCAGAGTTGCAGTGTCTGATTAAAAGTGCACTAGTGAACAGAATGCAGGCCCAAGCTACCCACTTTAAGGCCTTCAGAGGTGAACAAGTGTTTTACTTTGTAAACATAAAAATACTGGGTTTAAGAGGTTTACACTGGTAACTGTTGAGATGTACGGTATCGTCATCAAGCATGCATATTCAAATATAACTATCTGTGTTTCCTATGATCAGTAAGTGAAACATTATTGACGAAAAAGCCCCCAATTCCCTGCGTTGTACAAGCAATTCTCCTGATTGTACTCTTCAAATTAAAGGTGACTCAGTGATACTCTCAAAATCTCTCTAAAATGACTCAAACTTTGAAAACTTTGATTTTGGACATAAACCTCCCCCTAGTGTTGGAAATATAGTATGACCTTTCACTCCACAATCACTCCAGTGTCTCCAAGTCCATGTGGGTATAAAATTTGAGATGATCCATGAAATAGTTTTTGATTGCTGAGTTCTGTGTCTTTGTTTTCTTCATAAAGAAAGACAGGAGGTTTGAGCCTCTTTCTCTCTCCGGACTATCCGGCCTGATGTCAAGAGGTATATAAGGGAGTGTTAGTATTTTTAGAATTTTTGTATTAAGTTGCATTTTAAGCTTTCTGTATGAACAGTAAAAACACTGAAGAGATCATTTTTTAACTGGAGATGTGTAGTAATCACCTGTTCGTTGTTTTGTAACTACAGATGGGCCTGAACTGCGATGATACGAGTGATAGACACAAAACCCATCCCGGTGCCGGACTGTTAACTAGCTGTTTACGATTATTATTATTATTATTATTATTATTATTATTACTACTTTTATCATCAGATGTAGTGATACATCAATGCATCCGCCACAAATGTAACTTTATTTGACTGCTTTTTCTGTCTTGTATGTCGGCTTAAAGTGAGCGGTCCTCGACCAGCCGCAGGCCTGTGCTTAGACCCAACATTCTTCCGTGGGACTTGAGGGTCTTTGTGGTCTGCCAGTTGAGCCCATTAAGTCTGTCGAGATGAAATATCTTTCATACAAGAATGCGCTTTTTCTTGCTCTGACCTCTGTGACGCAAACTTCATGCTTTATCTGCTGTACCCGGCTCACAGTAGAAGGTTAAGGGGTTACTTTACATCCTGTGTTCAATAATGTCATCCTCGCAGCCTATAACTCTGTGGTTAGGAGCTCTTCATCTTTTGTCGTATTGGTTTCCTGTGCATGTGCTATATATAAATAATGTATGAATATATTTATATATATGTATATATATAGACTATATATATTCATTACGTAGGTCGTCTTCCCACTGAAGAATGGGGACTATCTTCCTGGTCTACAGCAGTAAGATTCTCCCAGTGCTCCAGGCTGTCAGGGCACATTCCACCATGGACATGGTAACATCTAGTGCTCGCTGCAGCCAGGGCTGAGTCCTTTCTGCTGAGTCTATAGCCTGTTTTACACAGAGATTGCGTAGAGGCGTAAAATATTTAAAATATTGCTGTGGGGAATGACATTGTCTAACTAGATCAGTTAACTCTCTTTCTCATCTCACAGTGGCTCGATGTCCCGCCGTCTACTCAATTTGAAGGCATTCCTAGAGGACTTTCCTTTTCATTGAGTTATCTGCACACTGCTACTAGCTGCTAACTGCTACTAGCTGCTAACAACTTCCAACTGCTAACTACAACTAGCGGCCACTGGCTGCTTTACATCGGCCTTTGGGTCGTACGCACACATAATACATCACCTAAGCAGCACAGCCCGGTCCGGCATCACTGCCTCATGTTTACACAGATGTATGTTGCGTCTCTGTTACTACCATTGGTGCTGTCTCAGAGAGGGAGCAGCTCAAACCCCTCAATACGCCTCGATTTCGTTTAAACAGAACCAAGGGGCAGAATACAGGCGCACTAGGCCCGTCTCGGAGAGGTTACGTAAATTGGACTCATCATGCTCCATAAAGGAGCATGATGAGTCCAATTCCTGCTGTTGTAACCAGGTCACCAACAGACACAACAAATAAGTTAAATCTGGTCTATTTTGATTTTACCTGACAGTCAGTTCTTTCTGTGTTTTGTTAGTAAGTCATATCCAAAGCCCTTCCTTATTTCTTCTTCACCGGTACATTGTTTTACCGCCTGCCCCTGCCTCTTTGGACTGATTACCTCATGAGAGAGTTCAGTACTTCCTTATTTCCTGTTGGTTATAATGTGTTGATTTTTGATATGAATTCACTGGTTAAATCATTTCCAATGTTCAAATATGTATGTTTAAGTCAGTAAGACACTGTCGCCTTAACATGTTGTTTGGTTCAGTCCTCGCCTAACAGAGCGTCATGTCTCATCTGTCTTAGTGAAGAGTTGAAGCGTGTGCTTGTACATGGAAGCATGTGTCCTTTTGTTCTGTCAGAATAAATGGAGAGTGTCTCTAAAGAGCTTCCCTGTCCTGACGTTCCTAATATTCCACCTCAACGCAGAAATCCACAGGTTATACTGTGTAGCTGATGAGCTGCCGTCCCACTCGTGGATCTGCTTTCCCTTACTGCAGTCAAATATCATACTGCGGTAATAATCCCAACGCTGTTCCAAACGACATTGTTTTTGGGTTCAGAATGTTAATACAGAATGCTGAAGTTGAGAAGTAGTTTTCAGGTGACAACTACGTGATGTGCTGAAGTGAAAGATGCCAAACACTGACATGTTGCACATCAGTTTGGAATATGAAGGGCTGGGGTCAGGGTTCATGTCAAAGTGACATGAATTCCATGCCTGTCATGTTCCTCGTTCCTCTGCCTCGGGGTCTTAGTTACAGTCTTAACATTTTGTTTTGTGACAAAATAAGAGGAATTTGCTTCAAGCAGTTTGCAGCTCCTGCTAGCAATTCCTTGATGGTGAAAGATGATCCGTTTTGAGTCAGTCAGTGTTAGTGGAGCTGGTAACAGCCAGAACTCTGTGCCAATGAAATACATCTCAGTGATGGCTTCACTGAAACTTACAGCGACCACAGGTATGCTAAAGGGAACTGTTGAATGTAGTGGAGGAATTTCAAACTGGAGAGTTTGAGATAAATCTTCCATAACTGGTATTCTTTTTATTTGCTTCTCTGAAGAGTCTTAAACCCCAGCGGTGAGGCCACAAGAATGAACATATGTAAAAGATAGATAGGTAGATGGATGGATGGATGGATGGATGCATGTTATTAAACAAAACTGACTCACTACTCACTAAGAAATATGGCAAAAATCAAACTATTACGTTCAGTTTCTGAAATTGAATGCATCACTCGCACCTTCATTTCCTCCCGTCTTTACTTCTGTTATCCACTTCTTAGCTGCCTGGTTCAAACCCTAACCCTCTCTGGCACAACTGCACTTGGTCCAGAACGCAGCTGCTAGACTTTTATCTCACATCACTACAAATTTAGACTCAGTGCAGTACAGGCTTTTCAGGATGAAGCTCCTTCATGCCTTTCTGAGCTGCTGACCCCTAAGACCACCGACCAGCCCCTCAGGTCCCTCGACCTGTTCCTGCTCACCGAATCGCTAAAAAAAATCAAAATCATACATGCACTTGTTTTCTGTTCTAGCTCCTAAATTATGGAACGCTCCCCCTCACACCCAAGTTTGCTGACTTTTGAAAAAAAAAACTCAAAAACTCATCTCAAAAAAATCTTTATTTTAATGTTTATATGGGCTTTATATTTGAAAAATAAAAGAAATTAAACCTTTAATAATATTTTTGATGACAAATAAAAACAGAAATGTATATTTACCGTGCAAACGCACCTAAAGACAGCCAGGTCACACGTGCACACTCATGCACCTGAATCCCAAAGTTGCGTGTGTTGTAGACTAGGAGCTTAAACGGCCGCTGTGTGCGGTTCTAAGGACTGATATGTCATCAGTTTTCATTAAGTAATCTAACTGAATCAAGGTCAGTCGGTTCTACCTGCTTAGTCGGGACCGAAAAGCCAAACTGTGGAGAATGAAGCCAAACTCTGTACGAGCAGTGTGACCCGATCTTCCAGTAAGTCACTGGTGCAGGAATGGAGCTGTGTTTGAAGCTGGAGTTTGGTATGAGTAGATGGAGGCTGTGACTTGGGTCGCTTGCCCTGCGTCCTGAAAAACAAATCTCAGATAGTCAGGAATTTGTGAGAAAAATACCATCCCTCCAAATTAGTCTGCAAGATGTATTGAAAATTATATATCTGTTCAATCAGCAGGTGGTAATCTCAGACACAAATCAATGTATGCAAATCATAACAAAATGATGGCAAATGATTAAACATATTTATCTTGATGATAAATGTATTTAATCATTGTGCTGCTAACTTTTGGAGTTGAAAATGAAAAACTATCTTTCTGCCGGTGGAGCATCAACAACGAAGTTGCAGAGCCAGAGTCAGGGTCCAGAACAGGAAGCAGAACCTCCGGTGCATCACCTCAAACATAACACACAGCAACACGAAGAGATCCCGCTGAAGCTCAGGAACCAACGCTGACAGTGTTTAGACACCTGTTTAAGTCTCCCGCTATAACTCACCCTGCCACCTCCCTTCCTGCTCCGCTCTGCAACTCCAGATGCTGACGAGAGTCACAGTCGGAGGAAAAGCAATAAATACATTTAAAAAAAGAAGAAAAGATGAATACACAGATTTTACTCTGTACCAGGTAATGTAATCTGTAAATCATCAGTTCTGCTAACAGAGAGCAAAGATTCCTGTCAACTCCACTATTATTAAAAAGGAAAGTCCTGCAGCAAGTCAAGGACGTCTAGGAGGCACATATTTTCCCACAGCAGCACAAGATAAGACAAGTTTCAGATAGTTTAACATAGATCTTATGGAAGCCGTTTCCTTTTTTATCAAACACTAATATTACAGACAAAGATTCACCATAAATGATTGATCGGGTTTATCAGGCTCGAACACAGATAGCCATCAAGAGCCGAGACTTTCTAAAAGACCCTTTCATAACCCACTTATAAATAACTTTGAATCAGATCGCCTGAAAGAGCCATAAAAAAGTAATGAAAAACAAGCAGTGAGTTTTCATGCTCCCACTTCCAAGAAAAGGCGGCCCCACAAGCCCAGGATTGGATTTTGTGATAAAGCAGCCATATGAACTGCATTCTCAATCTGCTCTGATGCGGCTGAATATGAGCCGCAATAATAGAGGCGCTCAGCGGCGGGGCCCCAGGGTCCGTTTACTTAATGGTGTAATGTTTGTGCTCTCATGGCGCTCACAGCAGCCCTTATCAGGGCCCCGGCCTAGCGGGCTGCAGCGCTCTGAAATGCTGTGACTTCAATGCAGTGTGTGTTCTACCTTTGCAAACAAGCCGCAGACAAAGGTGAGAAAATAGAGCAAAGGGTGAGGAGGTAAAGAAAAGGATGAAAAACAGAGGATCTGATGCCCGGGGTCTTGGTTACTTTCCATAGTGGGGCCTCCATCCCTGCTTCTCTGGAAGGAAAGAAAAGAGGAGGGTGGAGGGTCGGAGTGCATTCCTCTCTCCTTGAACCCTGGAGGGTTTGTCGACTTTGGCTGCAGAGTAGGGAATAGAAGGCAGACCTAAGCCCCTGTAGACACGCAGACTTCGGCTGGCTAATGCTATCCTGGCCTGACAGTGAGCTGTACAGAGCCCCCGAGCCTAAAAATTGGACCCTCAAGAGGCCTCCCTAGTCCATCCGTCTCATTATACATTGGGTGAGCTTCAACATGAAATTATGTCGTGAGAATGATAGTGTTACATGAAGAAAAGTAAGAAAACATGTTTGTGGAAAGTATGTCCTGCTGTAAACTCATTTCAGTTGTTTGTTCCCGGTGCCAGGCGGCCAGCAGAGACTGCTCCATAGTTTCCATCCTGTTTGACTGACAGGCTGGTATTCGCGTCATAATTTCCAACACTGTCTTCAGAGAGCGGTGCTTAATGTCTGTCAGAGGCCATTTCAGTTAAACTAAAAGCAAAAGTTTCGGTAATTACGTCCAAACCACAGAAGATAAAGGTTTTATTAGAAAATAATCTTACACATATGTGGAGATACTGACCAATCTAGGGAGATAAAGAGCTTCTACATCCAAAACGAAGTCAAAGTTTCCACTTAAGACTCTGTGATGTCAGTGAGGGAAGCGGAAAGATTCTCAAAACCCACCAAAAACCCAGTTCCAGTTAGAAGAGACCCACATTCCACATTGATACTAACAGGGCTTCCTTCCAGGATGAACCAACCCACCAGCCCACAGCTCTCCTCTCCGTCATCTTCTCTCTGATTTTCTGCAAACCAACAACAAAACAAAATAGAATGCAGACCTGCAGAGAGAATAACAGATGGAGATTTGAGGTGCGGTTGTTGGTCCCCAAAAGTAGAGGAATTTTAAGCACATCCCTAAGAAGATTAGGCTCTCTGTGGTGGAGCCCACAGCTTTCCCTGGATGTGCCAAAGGAGCCATGTGGATCAAAAGCGGCCTCGGACTTCCTCGTCATTAGCCAAGGATTATCCCCAAATGCTTTCGTCCCCTGTTACTGACCCCCCTTCATTATCCCAGTACGCCCATCACTTCTGCTGGCTTTGTAAATAGAGTGCAGGGCCCTGGCACAGGATGTGACCCCCCACACCCCTTCCTCTCTTATTGAAAGTTACACTCAGAATTCAGAGGGAAGCAGCAGGAGTACAGAGAGCTGCTGACGTATATCTTACTGTGTGTCCTAAGCAGGAATCGATCACACTATTTAAACGGTTAACACCGAATAATGACTTCTGATTTGGCTTTTGATTCTGTTTTTTCTTGTAATAGTTTGAAGGTCTACTCCCTCTGTGAGCCTTATCTTCTCAAGTTTTATGAGACATAAACTCGTCTTCCTTTTAACACCCATGTTTCATTTTCCCTGTACCAACTATATCTCATTCTGTAATTTTACCTGTACCACCTATGTCTCATCATCTCATTTTGCCTGTGCCACCTGTCTCACCATTTCATTTACCATCTGTGTCTCATTTTTCACTGTACCACTTGTGTCTCATCCTTTCCTCTTCCCTGTACCACCTGCGTCTCATCATTTCTTCCCAGTAACACCTATCTTATTGTTTTATCCCACCTGGATGACCTGTGTCTTATTGTCTCACCTTCTCTGAATCGAAGTGTGTCTCACTGTAAAACTTGTGTCTCATTGGCTCACTTTCCACATACCACCTGTGTCTCTTCATCTAATCTGCCTTGTGCCGCCTCTCTAACCGTCTCATCATCCGTTTACCCCTTGTGTTTCATCCTCTCCCCTTCACCACATATGTCTAATCATATATTCCAAGTGACATCTGTAACGCATTTTCTCATCTCCCATGTGATACCTGTGTCTTCTTTTCTCATCTTCTCATCTCACTGTACTACCCCGGTCTCAACTTCCCTGTACCAACCGTGTCTCATCATATCACCCTCCCTGTAACACCTGTGTCTCATCATCTAAACTTCCCTGTACAACCTATGTCTCATCATTTCGTTTTCCCTGTACCACCTATTTCTCAAATTCTATGTACCACCGGTATTTCATCCTCTGAACTTTCTTGCACCACCTCCGTCTCATTGTCTAATCTTACCTGTACCATCTGTGTATCAGCGTCTCATATTCTCTGTACCACCTGTGTCTCATTGTCTCATCTTCCATGTGATACCTCTGTCACAG
This sequence comes from Lophius americanus, assembly GCA_037951165.1. Lineage (NCBI taxonomy): Eukaryota > Metazoa > Chordata > Actinopteri > Lophiiformes > Lophiidae > Lophius > Lophius americanus. The sequence goes on along the minus strand of JBBDHG010000039.1, from coordinate 1,653,469 downwards.
TGTCATCTCTTGAGAGGTGGGTAAGCCCTGGCCAAGTCACAATTCTTCCACAGGTTCGACATCCAAACATGGAAGACTTTATGAATTGCAACATCCAATGAACAAAATGGGACTCAACTTTTTATTTTGTGGACAAATGTGGACAAAAAGAGTTTTTCTTAAAGTTTTTGTTTCCCAAAGTACATTTTAGAATTGTACGGGCAACCACATAGTGTGTTAACATAGTCACAGTAAGTAGACTACGCAATGACGCCGGTGTTATCTTCACGTGAAAAAGGAATTCTTCATCATAGTTTTTCACAGAAAAATGAAAAAAAGATAAGGTAATATCAGCTGGAACTCTCCTGTACTTTTAGTGTATGTAATCCTTTCAAATATGGATGTTTGCTGTTTCCTCACTGTTCTTCCCTCTGTTCCTGCCTGGTTGTTCTCCTGAACATGTTTGCCCTGTAAGTCTGCTTCCTCACAATGTCAAGATAGTTTAAGCTTCTTCTTTTTTTAACTTACCAATAATTGCATGTGCTGCTGCTCTGTTCATTTGGACATATTGTTAGGCAATTTGAATTACCTGTGCAGCAGATCTGTTTTTGCCTGTGTTCAGGCTGATGCTTATTGAAAACCCTGAACTGCAGTCCCTCTAGCTCATGCTGTTTACATTTGGGTCCTGAACTTATTTCTGCACATAAGAGGAACCCGAAACATGAATTTGTTAATGTTTCTTCATTGATCCTTTGCTGTCTGGAAGACATTAATGTCGGAAGGTTGCTTGCCAAGAAGGTTATAGGCATATTTACTCATGTATGGCTCCTCATGAAAACACAGTCTGGCTATCTGGACCAAACAATTATAGTATATATTGTTTGTGGAATAGACATCCATGCTTGAGAAGTAGATTGGAATTTGTGATTAGTCACATGACAGAGGAAAATAGTGTTTTCTGGCTGCCACATTGTGATCCATGAAAATGAGGACTGGACTTGTTTCAACCCGCCACCATCTGTCAAGGTCCTATCACTAAAGTCAACACAGCTCCATAAAGTATGAAGGAAGGAGGTTAAGGATGTATTTGTTCATACATTTATGAGAACATTCCTCCGTACTGTATATTATCCAGCTATAACACAGGAACACGCCGGTCCAGAGAGATGGATCTTCTGCTCGCAACATAAAAGCATATAGTGTGGAGCAATCCAAGCGTTCAGTGTGTTTGCTTTGGGTGTGTGAGGCCTGTCATGGTGGAGCTGGCTCGGGGTCGCTGCGAAGGCCACTTCAGCAGCATAGAGCTTGCACACCTGTTCTCTGTTTGGTCAACAGAGCAATCGTAGCCCAGTTGCTCGGCACAATACTATCACTAGCGATCTGGAGGGTGCTTATCTCTTATTGGCTCTGATTGCAGCCATTCAGACCAATTAAAAGCTTTGCCTCCTGTTCAGTGAGTTCCTGTTTTCCAGCAGCCTGGCCCTGCTGCACGGCTGCTGCAGATCCTGGACAGAGCTGAGCAGGCTAGGGCACTAAGGAAATTAATATTTAGCCAAAGTTGATGGGATGTCAGGTCTCACATATGGATGTGTTTGTAGGAAAGAATAAGAGGTAGCAGTTGCTGTTATGATAGTGCAAACCTCATCATGCCAAATTCTTTTTTAATCGTTCCTGCTGAGTGGTTTGGACGTTTGCTGAAAAAGTTATTCTGGCTCTTGTTTGGATTGAACTTGCAGACTTTCAGTCATTAATCTGTGCAGCGGGCCACCTTGTGTTGCTAAATGATTCTGTCTGTGAAACCTGTGTGCACCAGTCACATCATGATTAGATTAAGCTCCACCATCTTGTTTTTCCGAGGATCAATCCTGATAAATGAGGCTATGTGAGTGAGACTGAAGGCGAAACTACACGATGTCAAATGCCCTGCCATGTGGATGAAGACAGCAAAATCCAGGATTGGCCCTCTGTTACCACAACTGTCCACTCAGGAGCCAGAAACGCACCATCCTAAAATACACTCACAGACGCTTACTATTTGCTGTTTCTCTTGGATAGACTCACCGGCGTACGTCACCAGCCTGGCCACATTTGAAGATTGCTGTGGAGACGAGCCACAGCTCAGCCATTAACACAGTGGGAGCTGCTGGCTATCTAGTCACCAACCTGGCAACCAGCAAATATCGTCTACACTCCAACTCCACACGGAAAGATCTGAGTGAATAATTAATAATGAAAAGTTCAAGCAACCATAACTCTACACAGAGCATTCGGATATCCCAGCAGAGCTGAGGAAGTGAAAGTTGGAGTGTAGACCAGTAGTCAAGTGCGGGATGAGGAAGAGACGACATATAGTCACTCATCATGGGGAAATTTTGATCTCTCCCAATAAAATATAGGAATTAATCGCACTGACCCGGTTAACGGCCGAGTATCGGAAGTCCAATATCATGTGCAACATCAATGAGGGCTACACTCTGCATGGTTGCTCAGATCACAACCTAGTTCACGTCCACCCTGTCTTCACCCAATAAATAGCTCTATGAGTCTTGGATGGAGCAAGACCATGAGGGATTTTCTGATTTTCAGTTCACTGGCTGGGATGTACTCTCTGCAACACACGGGGAAGACATTTATGATACATCATGTTTTCCAATCAATCAACCGTGAGTGATCCCGGATATAAAGGCTCTTCTGAATTAAAAGACAAATTGACAAAGTGATGCAGACCAGGATTCAAAAAGACCTCTAAAAGAAAATAAGGAAGGAGGACAATGGCAGGATGAAGTTGGAAGAATGGCTACAGCAGAACATTGCAATGTAGGTCTAGGGATTGCTTAAGGCGATCTCAGGACACAGCAATGGTAGAGAGGTCCTGAAACCCCTGGATGCGGATGGGCTAATAAATTTTTTACTTTTTGTCATAGATTTGTTTCAACTCCCTCCATTACTTAATAACAGGTCAATGTCAACCCCACTCTGGTTACATAATACCTCCAGCCCATCTACACCTGGCACAGGCCATGGTAATCCATGTAATGGTAATCCAGGTGTTTATTGAGGTGACTAGTAATTGTCTAGCTGTGGACAGTTCCCTCAGCTTCCTAGCACAAAAAGTGAACCTTGAGTCCCCCGCTGCTGCTATTCCGCAAAAAATATGATTCTTCCTCTGGTTATTTTTTGCGGAATCATAGCGTTTCTTTGATAAAATCTTGAAAAAAAAAAAATTCAACAAGCAAGTCATTTTGGACGGTAACACGTTACTAAACACAGTAACTGTAATAATATCACCAAAATTGTATTAGTTATGCGTTACATTACTCTGTTACTGCCTACAAGTAACATATTACTCCAACACTGACAACCAACACTCTATAATAAACTGAACTGGTAGGATAACACAGATGTCCCGTACAGGAAGGGCCATGGTTGCCTCTGCATGCTGAGGAGGTTGAGATCTTTGGGAGTGTGCAGGACTCAATTCAAACCTTCTATGACACTGTTGTAGATCCACAGTTTTCTATGCTGTGGTCTGTTTGAATGAAGGAAAGACAGAAAGGGTCATGAAAACATTCCATAAACTGGTCTGGAGACTCTGTCTAGGGGTCGGGACCTGATTGCTCTATCTCTCTGGGATGATAATGAAAATCAGTAATGCATCCCTTTTGATGTTGTATTATAGACTTTACTCCCCTCATTTTCCCTCCACACCCAGCCTGGTTCTTCAAGAGACGATGCTTCTATTTTTATGGATGTGTAAAGTTGAAACCATAATGTACGGGGCAGAAAGACCCCAGTCACTGGATATTGTACAAGAGAGGAAGCACACAGGATGGAGAAGCAGCAGCACATGTCAGCGAGGTGTCGATGAAGAGGAAAATGATTAATCTTCCTTCTCCATCTTCACCTCAGCCCGGCAGAGCTGTGCAGCATCATTCCATGACAGCTCCAAGTGCTAACGGAGGGCTGTGGAAAACCGAGACAATGACCAGAGACAGGAGGACAGAGGAGGACGACACTGACTATGAAGTGGGGATTCAGAAGGAAGGAATACCAAACTCTTTCAAACTCCTGATTATGAATCTCTGCGCTGAAGGTAAATATGTATGACAGCATATTTGCCTTTTCATTATATTTTAGAAAAGGTAACCTTTCATTTCCTTTTCATCATATTCAGATAAAAACAAATTTTATCTGTCTGTTTTTTTTCTTTGTTAGCAATGTTACGGAAAAACTAATAAACATATTTGCATAACATTTGACCCAGAGGTAGGGGTTTGACATAACCTTAAGATGATGCGTTTGATAGACGTTACCTCATGAATCCATTCTGTGGTGTTTAGAGGTGTACTAGAACGAGAGATGACAATTCCAGAGTACTGGAGAGGCACCGAGAGAGTCTTTTGGAGTTCTTGGTAGATTTAGCTGCTGACAATAACTCATAAATTAAGGGACTATTTGGATGAAGTAAAGCAATTTAATGGATTCTGATCACAATGACATATACCTTGGGTAATGTTGGGACCTTGGTGGAGGTTTGCGCTCACTGAGTGCTTTCTAGCTCTGATTTGGGGACCCAAAAACATAAGCCAGTTTCCAGAGTGGCATGTTTTTATAATCCTAACATAACTATCAATGTGTGAACTCACAAAATTAAATTCTCGGATGACTTTCTCCACTTTATTCGCTCTATGAGGTTTGCAGCCTCAGTTATTCTCAGTTAGAAGTGTAACTAAATCAAACTATATCAGTTTATGAGGTTTTTGAAAGTTGCACCACAAACTAGTGGCCTGGTATGTGTTCTACTGCTTTTGTCAATTCATCATTAAAGCAGGAGGTTTGTTACGTCCACAAAGGAGTTTATGTTTTTGAGGTTTTTGTTTGGTAGCAAGATTGCTTTAAAATCAATGGATGGATGTCCATGACATTTTTTTCAGAGGTAGGATTTGGCATATCCTAAAGATAGTTACATTTTGTTGACATTACATCATCATTACATCATAACCTTGGTACTGTTCTGCCTTCGTGGAGGTTTGAGCTGAGTACTTTCTAGTTTTCACAGTTTTCTCATATAAAACCAAAGTTCATCCATAAGCATCAAAGTAGTAATGTATTTATACTTTAGCAAAACTTGATCATGTCAACTGAGTCTATTAACATACATTTGCTTGACATGACATTCTGCATGAACCGCTCTTTGGGAAGTGTTTTTCTTAATGCTCTTCATTATGATCGATGCAGGGTGAACGTCAGGTCTGGCTCTGGTATAGGTCACAAGTGTTCATCAACTAATTTTATTAATTTCATCAATTATTATTTATTACACAATTATTATATTTTATTTAAGGAAGAATTATTAGATTATTGATAAGTGATTCGATAAATTTTGACCAGCAATGTTTTACAACTCTCTAAATATGTTTTAACAATAGGATTAACTGGATCACAGTTACATCAGGCCGTAATAAAGCACTAAGGAAATGATCCAGATAGTGTGTGTGCGTGGAAATCAGCAGGTTATTGAAAGTATTGATTTATGAGTTTGTTGGAACACTTTATGGCACGGTGGTAAATGCATAATCAAACATTGGCTTAATCTTATATAATATTCAGTCTCTCGAATGTTACATACTTCAATACTCGACCTCAGCAGTTTTAGCTCGAAATTAAGTTAAAATAACGAACTAGCTAACAAGCAAGCATATAGGGAGGCTTTAGCTCAGTGAGGGAGCTGATAAAAAAAATCTGATAAGAAATAGTGGGAATAAGTACAATTAGCTCAGGCTGTAACCATGGTAGCGTGGCATTTCTCAACATTAAGATGCTAGATACATTATTTGATTCATTATCTGTAACATCTTCACACAAACATCACTACTTCTAGTATTAGGCAGGGAATTGCTTTTGCCTCATTGCTCCTGGTCCAATCTGACCCAAACTGATCATGTTTTCTACTTCTATTGTCGTTACTCCAATACTACTATACTGATATTACCACTACTACTAGATGCCTTAAGGATTCAGTGAAATAGTCCTGGTTCATACAGTTAGACAGTCCAGGTTCATACAGATAAACATTCCAGGTTCAAACAGAGAAACAGTGCAGGTTCAAACAGGGAAACAGTCAAGGCCCACCCAGAAACAGTCCAGTTTCATATTGAAACAGTCCAGGTCATAATGAAACAGTTCAGGTTCATACAGTGAAACAGTCCAGGTTCATACAGTGAAACAGTCCAGGTTCATACAGTGAAACAATCCAGGTTCATAATGAAACAGTCCAGGTTCATAAAGTGAAACAGTCCAGGTTCATACAGTGAAACAGTCCAGGTTCACACAGTGAAACAGTCCAGGTTCATAATGAAACAGTCCAGGTTCATACAGTGAAACAGTCCAGGTTCACACAGTGAAACAGTCCAGGTTCATAATGAAACAGTCCAGGTTCACACAGTGAAACATTCCAGGCTCAAACAGGTGCTTTAATTTGACCATTAGGCACACTATAAAAAGTATTAGATATTTTTCTAGTATATTTTTTTTCTACTTGGTAGTATACTTGTAGTATACTGGTCCTGTTGTTAGTACAAGAAGAATAATATACAATAAACGGGTCCCCTAAAAACATTACAATTAGTAAATGTTAAAACAAACTATGAGCTTCACATTTTTAGGTCTACTTAAAAGCATGTGTGACATTGAATTGAATACTTTTTGTGTCAATATCACTATGAAGTGGTTTTGGTGTCCTCATCAGAAACACTCAGTCATCATGAAAATGTAGCAGAATAATGAAACTCTGCTGTCTCATTATAAATGGCCAAACATTTAAACACATTACAGTGCGATGATAAGTCTCTTGAAATGCGTTTCCTTCATTTTAACACCGTTTTTTCTCATTGGCTGTACGTGATTTTGGCATGTCCTACACACAGCTCTGCTCAGTACAGTGTGTAATAAGTGGTTAAATGATACTAAATAAAAAAAGAGTTTACATAGTTTTATTGTCCACAACAAGTCAATTGATAAAACAAGTCCTTTTAATCATGTATGTTCTATTTTCATAATCATTTTGAACATTTTGCATGTGTCCCTGAAAATTCTGTCCACTCTATCATTATGGGGTAACTGCCCCTTTAAGAAACCCTTTGACGTTTTCAGCAACATTGGCTAGTTAAAGAGTAATAATTTACACTTATATTTCATAATTTTCATCATAATATGTGTATAGTTGAGTGTTGTCAAGCTTAACATGTCCACTCTGTCATAGTGAAATATCAATTAATATAAAAACCTTTCAGTAATTCATAACATATTTGTTAAACAGTACATAGTCACCATGCTAACTGAATCATGTTGACTAAAGGTCCATAATCAGCTCATTTAATGCTAACATTAGCCAATAATGTCCACGCTGTCATTGTCCACCCTACAATATTTTTTTTGGCCTAATTTCATTATTATCCAAATACTTTTCCCTTTTACTGAAATATATCGTTGAGAAAGGGACTTAATAGCTTTCTGAAAATGTACATTTTATAATCACTATGTAATTACTTAGTGATTTTATTACCAATTTAATTACTCTACTTTGAATTTGTCCATGACAGGTTGGACATATTTTGCTGTTTGCATGTACATTGTCTGCTTGCAGCCATTTATTAAAAGTCTTGGAGCCTCACCAACATGCATTTCTAAAAGCATAATATCTACGTAATACAATGAATATGAAGTTCAACGGAAAATCTCAGCTTCTTCTTTTGGAAATGGGGAAGTCTCAGAGGCACCTTATGGTGATATTGACTTGTTTAGTGTTTTTGCGGAAGGCATGTGGAGAGAAGATTCCTCATTGTGTACGGACTGGACTGGACAGACAGACAAGGTTTACTAAATACAACCCCACTCTTGGTGGGGTATCAAAAAAATAATTTTACCAGTAACAAGAGCTGTGCAGAGCAAAACTAAGATTTCACTTCTAACAGTGGCAGGACCAACAAACAGGGAGTTGGCTGCTAGAGAAAGTCAGAGTGCTCTTAATGTTGCCATCCCAACTAAAAACCTGAGGTGGTTTAAAAAACAATCAACATTCCCATAGTACGACCCCTCATTCCCCCTATTATGGGGTATTTTCAGTCATTAAGATTTCTACGTAAAAGCTCATACAGTGGTACTGGTCCGTTACAGCTCTGACACCGAGCCTATCACTGAAACTTCAGTGAGCCCACCGCTCATGGAACTTTTTCTTAGATCGCCTTGAGAGGCAGCCAACACACACCGCAGTCAAATGAAAATCAAAAAAATGCATGCCGCGGTCCATATGTAAGTCTTTATGGGACCCTGGTAGTGAGCCTCATTCTGTGCTCCACAAAGCCCCCTCTTGGTTCTCCCTTTCTTGTCATTCTAAGGGCTGTGTAAGCTCTGTGGTTTTGGCAAGCTGGTACAGAGATCCTGTAGTTCCTGTTGTGGGGAGAGTGACTATTACAAACCCACACTACTACACTTCAAACAATTATCATAATTATCATTTCACCAGATACAGCCATAATATGCAGCGCTGCGGCTGCCATGGTTTGGAATGTCAGTCTGATGTGATCTATGTGTTTCCAGTTCGCAGTCTGTCTTTAATTTAATGTCTCGAGTTTCTTTAGCTGTTCACATAAACAAGACTTTTTGTCGCTGGGTGAGTGTTTTCTATGAGAAAGATTTCCATCAGCAAACCCTTGCAGGAAAAGAGAAGAATAAAGAAAGCAGTTGATCTATCTATATATTTATCTATCCATCTAGTGGCCGACGTGATTCATGGTTCTTAAAACGGCCACTTACATCCACGCCTGATATAAAAATATAATGTGGCCTGTAAATAATGGACCTGTACATACAATTGAAATAAATACGCAATTATATTTTTTTAATCAAACTTTGATTGATGCAAAATAATGCCAAAGGACAAAGGTTCCTGCATAATGCACAGGCAGTTACTGAAAAGTGGTGAGCAGGTTTCAGGACTTTTGCTTTTTGGCTGGAAGCAAGGAAATATATATATAATATATATAGAAACCTTTTTATGTCCTCAACAAAAAAAAAAGATAAGACAAAAAGCCACTAATGCCTCACCCCTCTGTGGTCCCTTTGATTTGAGGCTCCGGTTCAGTCAAGCGGTAAACAGTTTTCAATAAGAGATAGAAACAAAAAAGATGCTCAACCGAACATTTTAGCAGGACATTGAAGGGTTAACAGCAAAACTGGCCGCACTCGCTTCTGATGTTGTAAACTCCACATAATTGACAGGTGCTCTAAAAGTTGGAGAAGTGGAATTGCTGTAAAACAAAAGCCAGTTGGCCTACTTAAAGTACAACAGAAGTGAGTCAAGAATAGGAAAAAAATTCCTTTATTCATTAAAGCATGTCTTGGAAAAAAAAATATCACAAAAACAAAAGCATCAAAGGAAAAATTCCAACTGGTTTGAGCCGCAGAAGATGTTCCTCAGGGCGTGATTCAGTTTGTGTGTTTAATCCACACATCACAATAAAAGTATACACTCCATAACTCGGAAAATGATGAAGCATCATAGCCGTGATTATATTCATGAATACCAAAGGATAGTCATTATTATATCAATAGGTGTCTACAAACGTCATCAGCATCAGTTCCTGTGTGCAACCCCATTAACATGAATACAAATATATCAATGACAGGAAAACCACAAAGACTACAAAGATTCTGATAGATCTATCGCCGCATTACATTTTTAAATCAAGAATGTTTCTGTCTGAGGCATATATGTTTCTCTCAAATCAAATCAAATCAAATCAATCAAACTGAAAAGAAAAGAAAAGTTGATGAAGAAGATGGGCAGTATCGAAAAAGATGTTCTTATTTATCAGGAATGTTAGTTGCCTGATATGTAAGGAAAAAGTCTCCGACCTCTGTACCGGGTAGATGAGAGGAAAAAGAACAGAACACGCAGAGCTTTTAGGTTAAAAAAGTATATCTTCATGTTAAAATGGCTCTCAAATGAGATGATAATAGCAGACATGGCCATTCTGACTTTGAGACCCCTGACTGAGGTGATGTGTGGAACCATCTCTGCAGAGAGTCTGTGTATGAGCAGGATTAGAAGGCTCCATCTGAGCAAGAGGAAACCTCTGGAGAAAGGATGAAGGGAAGAGCTTCGCCGCGAGGTTGTTTGCTCACTGGAAAACAGAAGTGAGACTCAGTGGTGAGAGAGAAGAGAGGGATGAAACTGTGTGTGGAGGGTTAGACTGTTTCGGTTCTATTTACCTTACTTAATGACCTTTGACCTGAAATCTGAGCTGAATAACACTTAAATCATTGGAAGTATTGAACCAACTGTTTAGATCTAAACATTAAAAGCTCACTATAGCTAAAGCTATAAGAAAACAAAGAACCTGTGAGTAAAGCAGCAGTCTTTTTAACAGCACCACCATGACCGTCATCATGATGATCATCATCACTGTTACATGAAATGAAGTTTCTGCTTCTCTGATCTTCTGTACGGTAGCCAAGAACAACCGTGCTTATAATTATCTTTTAATGAAGATTTAGGGTGTGAAGATGACTTCATTACTTTCACATGATTGGACCACAACAGACACAAACTGCTCAGTGGGATAGTTTTGGCAGTTTCAAACAAAATATTTGAACTTTTATGAACTTTGACGTTCACCGTGGGAAGGTTTTGTCGATGTTGATTTGATATTAGGGTGTTTAAGGAGTTGTTGGCGCTAAACAACCAAATCTATATGGGATATATATATGATTTACATTATGCTTATATGTACTGATAATTTTGGGGATGATGTGTTATTCCTTATATTCCCATTGGCAACTCTTCTGGACTGACACCAACAAAAGAGTTTTTATTGAGGCTATTAGAAACCTGTACAGACTTTTTTTTTAATCAAAAACAACATCCAAAACTGCTAATAAATAAATAAGTAATGACCCATACATTTATAAAAAATGAATATTCTCAGACTTTCTGCTTTGATAACAGTGATATTGTGAATTAATAAGTGAATTATGTCTGAAGCTGGAAGGTCAATCTGTATTTTAAACATACATTTAAAGACAAATGTACATATTTGAAGAGCGTTTATAGACAACGACCATAAGTTAAGAGAGTGATCAGTTTCAAACCTTATAAACCGTGTCTGCAGCAGAAATATTTTGTAGAGATGAGTTGACTCAGACAATATTGCAATAATTTAAATATTGATAACTTTATATAATATATAATATAATGTAAGAAAACATGAATCTTGTAACAGGCGTCTTATTTTCTCAGAATCCCGCATCATTTAATTACATTCCTGCAGACAAAACAAACCTGATCTCTCCAAAAGAGTTGGCCGTCAATCAGAACACGTAAAAAACACTTGATTATTTTGTCATTTCGAATGTAAAGTTTAATCTCCACTTTCTCATAATGTTTATTTCGTGCAAATAAACCATAATGGTTGATTGAGAAGGTCTAGTTTTAGTTCTTTGGTGAGAGTTGTTGATGTAGTCTGCAAAGAGCAATGGGAAGCATTGGTAGATACCCCAATCAGATAATTATCATAAATGAGAAAGAATAATGGTGCTGATATAGATCCTTGAGGTATACCATAATTACTTGATATGATGATAATAAACATTGTTTTCAATTATGAATGTTTTCATGAAAGCCATACCTATAAGTTTCTGAAAGCAAAGTAGCATGATTTACAGTATGAATGCTTTTGAAAGGTCTAAGACAAACTGCTTGCATCCTTGCACACATTAACTAGAGCAGTTTATATACAGCTAAATGCACTCAAAGTTTCAAAGCGCCATTAGGATTTTTTTTTTTTTTTTTATGAAATCTTTACTCTTGATTGTAGCCCATACTGTATAAATTCAAATGTTTTCCAAAACCTTTAAGCAAACACAGAGCAAAATATTAATTCATGTGAGACAGTGTTTGGAGTGATCCTTTCAGGAATGCGTCCTCGTGAGTGTTTGTGTGCATTAGACTGCATCCAGGATATAGGAGCTGAACGCCTGCATGTCTCAACAAGCTCATGTCAGCACAATGAGAATAAATGAAGGCAATCTCTGAGTACGGTTGAAGCAGCTGGGAGTCTTGAGCAACTCGTTTGTGTCATTAATAACAATTTAGTCAGACGTTCACATCAGGAAGAAATGCAACTTATGCTCACTTAAAGTCTTTCGTAACAATTGCCTGAGCACAGTTGGCCATGTCAACTTGATCCAGATTGAGTCAACCAGATACTCTTGTTATTGTTTCCTGATCATAGCAGCGCTGGATACGAGCCAAAGCTCTTAATAACCCAACATTAGAAACACAGCGTCTCACTGATCTCCTCCTTCTGCTGCCTAATGCCTGAAGCTGATGTGTCCAAACTTAGCATCGATCTCCAACGTTTTATTTATTTATTTTTTTTATTTCTCTCTACTCAGCAAGAGAGAGTCATTCAAGAGATGTTAGTAATGACGGGGCCTCTGCAGGAAGGGCCACCTTATTCATGAGATCCCTCAACTTTCACCCTCATGTGACATTTTTAATTATCTTTATCCATGGAATTAAAGGAGGAACCTGACACTCGGTGCATCTTTAGGGGGTTTCTCTCTCTGGCATGTCCTGAACCCTCTCCAGTTTCATACTAAATAGTTATACTTACCTTATCTCCTCCCCTTTTTCTGTTCCTAATGGGGAATTTTATTTACGGGGGGAAGTGGTCCATTTTCTCGGCGCATAAATTGCAGATAATTGTTCCATTTGGACGCCGGACAGCGGGGTCGCTAGACGAACAGTCAGGCTGGTTAAAAGTGGATGCCTGGGAGTTCACGGCTGTCTGAAACCAAATGCACGTATACACATGCGTGTGTGCTTGAGAGGCACAGATAGAGAGAAAAAGAGAGAGCGCTCCTCCCTGAGTTCGTTCTTCTATTCACAGCGGGTTATAAAACAGGCCATGCTGGCGGAGGACTGTACATTTTTAACTTTATGTAATTGTCCTCCACAATAACAGCCACCATGTTTTCTCTGGCAGCATGAAGGATCTAGGCTGTGTGAGAGGGGCTGGGTTCCAGCACACTTAAACCCATGTTTTATTTTCATACAGTATCTGACTCCACCAGCGTTTGCCAGTATCAATGAAGGAAAGTGGAGTGCATGGAGCTATCTACACATCATTGCTCTGTCCCAGCACTTTCCCACTCTTTCGTCCCTTCTTTCTCTCACAGTCGTCTGAAGTGGCTTTCCATGGTCTTTTCTTCCGGTCCTCTTTCTGTTGCTTCTTCACAACGTAGCAGACAGTAGTGGAATAATGCTCCAACAGCGTCTGGTTTTAGATCTGCATGCTGTGCTCCACAAACTGAGGAGCTATTTGGTGTGTAATAGAACACCACTGGTGTCACTAAATCCACATTCTGTATTGTGGAAAATTGTTAGATTCCCCTACTGGTTGCTTATATTTCTGTCTGCGTCTCATACGAAATGATGTCTGGTCTTCAAACTGAACATGAAACATTCGGATTAAACACAAAACAAACGTTGTGAATGCTCCACCCCAACAGAGAGCAAATCCTTAAATCTACCCAATTCCAATAAGAACTGTTGCCACCTGGACTAGACCCACCCAGACCTTATCACTACTAGCCCTGTTCAACTACATCACCACTTCAGTACACTATCTTTAGAATTTGGCTCCTAGGTCTCACCAGTAGCTCACTATGCCAAAATCTACAGAAGTTCCAGAAGGTTATTGAAATATCATCAGTCTAGGAAGTGTTCCGAAGATGTTTCTAGGTTGTGGACAATAAGCGATTATCTACATATGCAAAAGACCTGGAGCAGTGGAGAACCTTCACAAAAGACAACCTATCAAAATTCCTCCAAGAGCACGAAGAAGGCTCATTCAACCAGTCTCAGAAGATCCCAAGAAAGCATCCAAGGACCTGCAGGCCTCAATGACCTCAGTAAAGGTCAGCGATCATGACTCCACTATTTTAAAGACACTGGTGGGCTTAAATGGCATCATGGGAGAGTGGCGAGGAGAAAGCCACTGCTGAAAATTATATTTCAATAATTTGATAAATATTTCAATCCAAGCAACATGTATTTTAATATTTCTAAAAACAGTTTATTATCGTCATTTCATTGCTGCTTCCATTGATCAACTACATTTCTTTCTTTCATTATGGCGTGTTCTTTGACATGCCTCTTCATTCTGACTTACCTCGGTCCTGGGTCAGTATTACATAAGGGGAAGGCCGGTCAGCTCTGTTATGTTTGAAGGCTCATCCGAGTGTCATCCGCCCTGTCCAGTGGCCATTTTTTAGAAAGGGCCATTCTCACTGTTCTTCACTCATATCCCTGTGGCAGGGGATCGGGGGGCTCACACAACATTATACTGAAGGTCTAAACTGGATTTTTGTATAGAATCCAATCATGTTCAGTCTATGATCCTCTTGCTCTCTCTATATCACACTGTCAATATTCCCACATGTGGCATATCCAAGTGGGGATGAATGATTTTCCTTAATTCTGTATTCATTTTGTAATTAATTAGTATTTGCCTTTTATTATTTTCTCTCCTTACCATGCTATAATTTATTTATTTTCTGCTGATATGTCTCTCCAGAGCATCGCCATTTTTTTGTGATTTTCTCTGTATAAGTACTGACACTGATATTGTTAAGAAAGAAAGAAATATCCTTTATTGATCACATACAGCCATACGTTCTCTGCATTTAATTATAATAACAGTAATGATACATTCTTATTTATAATGCACTTTACATTGGATCTAAAATTTTGACCCATTGGTTTGACATTTGACCCATCCCTGAGGGAGCATGACTGGTATCGGTATTTACATAGGTATTTAGATAGCCATTAAAATGTTAATCCTAAATATAATAACAATAATTAAAAAAAAAAAAAGCTCTTGACTCTGTTTATCACAGCAGGCTGTGCTTCAATATCAGTAAGACATTCCTCATTCACCTCTCCAACCGATTGGACAGAGGGGGAGTGTTGCATAATAAATATACCAGTAGTTTCTGTAATGTTGTGTAACGATACGTTTTAAAAGGAATCTTAATTTGATTCTTACTTAGCAACTTAAAAGGTTTCATATATTTGAATATCACCTGTAATTCTTTGTGATAATGAATAGGTATCTATTATATATAGGTATCTATATAATAATAATAAATAAATAAATAATAATTAGTAGAAGAACATGATTACAGGTCAGTGTTGATATTATATATGTATGTAAACTTGTTTATTTTTTCAAATCTATGTGGTAATGAGGATATAAAACGGATAAAATGAAGACAGTAGCAATAAGTCTACCTGCATATGTGGAGGATTTGTCACCGTTGCTACGCCTGCTGCCAACTCAGATACAGAACAATGACCCACCCCATTCCACATTTCTAAGGTTTGTGCATAACAGCGTGGGACAATAAAGTCATAACATAAAAGGAGGAGCCATTCACATATGTGTGGTGGAGCAGCGGTTGTTTATCCTGCAGTGGGATGATGTCACAGGCAGCACAAGGTGCACTTTCCGGATGGGGGTTAAGTGGTGCCCCGAGCAGACACACAGGAGGTCAAGCTTTTGACTGACAGCTCTTTTAAGGCTGGGCCCTGGAGCGGGTCCAGGTGTATAGAGAGGCTGAGCCTGATTAGACTCTGCTCCTTTAGGCAGCCCAGTCAGGCTCAGTCAGGGATGAGCCTGTCAGGGATGGGTCAGGGTCAGGGATGACCTCTAACATACTGTAGGTGTCTGCAGAAAAAATATGTTTCACATAGTTCTCAGAGATGGACAAATAGATGTGGCAGGTTTCTGTAGTAGAGACAGGGTAATCAAACACACCTCAACAGGTCTGATCAGTCTATATATTTGTTATCCTCAATACACCTCATATAAAAGTTTCCCCTGACTAATCCTTTATTAACATATAATACAAGTAACCTTGACTCTGAACATCAGTGCCAATAAAAAAGAAAGTCTTCTGCATAATTAATGGTTTGACCTTTCGATCATCTAACAACGGTGTTCTGGGGGGCCTAAATATGCCCTCTTTTCTAACTACATTGCAGAGAGGAATAATAATGAATAATGAGACATACAATAAATACATGCTTTATATATCATAATTAATGTTAATGATTTTTTTTTAATCAGGTAATAATATAAATTCATTAAAAATAGGGCTGTACGTTTATTCGAAAGTTGTCAAAAATAACATGTTTTGTAATTAATGTAAAATAACCAATTTTAAAAATATGACTGTTTAATTAATTATTTTTTATTAATGAATCAAAATTAATCTCAGCAATATATCAATGTTTTTATCACTTTAAAAATGTAATTAAATTCAAATGAAATGAAATAAACAAACAATAAATCAATAATAAAAAATATTATATTGATTAATGATCATATTTAAATAAATATGATCATTAATAAGTACATAAACAATAAATACATAAAAAATTGAACTGTCAGGTAATTAAATATCAGATCTAATTATATTTTTGGTAATAAAATTGGAATTAATTATACATACCAATATTTGCCATATATCAATGTTTGTGGTGAAATCAAATCAATTTCGTCAGTAATAAGTAAATTGATATGAACCTTAAAGGTGAACATATTTTATTTACCACTAATTCTTTACATTTATTTCATTCTTTATAATAAACTCTGTGAATATTTCAAAATTATTTTTTCACATAACCATACGGTGTTGGTGCTTCTTGAAAAAATAGTTAGTTAAGGTTGAAAAATAATTCTTAATAATTGGCACATTTGAAGATGATTGAAATTCTAAAAATGTGGATTCCTCACTCTAAAGTTAACTTCTACAGTTTATGGGGTCCTTGCTGTCTGTTTGTATCTCCATATGTACACTTTTAAATAATTCCATCTAATTTGTGCTAAAATACCAACAGCTGTGATAACCATGAAGGAAGTTATTGTAAATTACCATGAAAAACTAATATTCTGGAAACTTATTTCTGGAAACCTATTGATAGAAGAGCAAACATACTGTTAACCTATTTTTTTTATTACAATGGTATAACATAAAATTACAGTTAATTCAAATAAAATCAGACTTCAGAGTTTAAACAGAGTAATATAGGCGGCGGTAATACGGTAATCACTGCTTTTTGACATTATGGTATTTTCCATTAATTTTACCATTTGTTTGTATACTCTGACCATGTCCAGTGACTTATTACTGCTTCTAGATTTAGGGCACTTAACAGTAACAGCTCAGGATTTGAATTTTAAAGTATTTTACTCTTGCTATTCAACAATTTTCTGCTGTCATTTGTACGGACAATTTACACCGTATGTGCTCAGCTGCCAGACAGGAGTCCAGACAAACCTACCTAAAAGGCATCTTGGCGGCTCGCTATGGTGAAGAGGTTTTTTTTTGTTTTTGTAAATGGTTGTGTGGCGTTTACCAAAGGTAAAGGTTCCTTTATCGGTAATCTCGGTCTCATACTACTGTAGTCTCTGTTAAACGTCTCCCCCTTACACTGGTAACACTTCTATTCTAACAATTGTTGAACACTTTTCTAAACCAGCCCACATCATGGCCCTGCTGCTGTCGGACCTACTCTGGACCGAGCCCATTGTTCACACCACAAGCACTGAAGGCACTTTGTTGGACTATTTGTGCCCCTTAATGTAACTGTAGCATTCAGGGATGGAAGACCCACAGACAGACATGAGGTTGATTCATAGAGTGTGGAATTCAACATGACAACATGACAAAAATAAATCCATAATACCAGGTCTTGGTCGGATCCAAGAAACCATTTCCAACAATGGCGGACAGAATGAGGGGAATGCTTCTGGTGCAGCGATGTGAATAATACTCTGTCCATATCTGTGTACGTCTATAAAGATGAATGGGCCTTATGGGTAAAGTGCACTAGACTATATCTAAGAAGATTCTAACCAGAGCCTCCATGTTTTCCTGATTAAACCTCTGGTCTGTTGTGATCTTGAGTGTCTCTGGGTGTTGCTGAACCGAACAGCAGTGGGTTGAAGCAGAACACTTTGATCTGATCCACTAATCAAGTTCTTGCTGCTTTATTTCCTCCTGGTTTTAATTTATCTAAGTGTGTAAATGATTTAGCTTACACTAATCAGCCATAACATTACAGCGACTGACAGCCGAAGTCAGAACCATACTGATAATCTGGTTACCCAAACACTCGTGGCAGTAAGTCGTTCAACATCAGCCTTGGATCTGCTCGAGGTTTCTTCCCATTAAAAGGCAATTTTTTTTTCTCCACTGTTGCCAAGTTCTTGCTCATGTAGGAATTTGTCGGGTCACTGTAAGATAATGAATAAAGATTTACGTCTGGACCTTTTGCACCTTGAGACAACGGTTGTTGTGAATTTTTGGCAATAAAAAAAGAATTTGATTGATTGATTGATGACATGTCAGTGCGTGCAACATATTATGCAGCAGGTGAACATTTTTTCCTGAAGTTGATGCTAGAATCAGGAAAAATAGTAAAGCGTGAGGATCTGAGAAACTTTGGCAAGCAGCAGATTTGGATGACTAGGGGACTGGGTCAGAACATCTCCAGGCTGCAGGTTTTGTTGGGTGTACCTGATTGGTTAGTATCTAAAAAAGTGGTCCAAGGAAGGACCATCGGGGTTACTGATGGTCAATAAGATCCCACAGAAGATTTACTGTAGCACAATCAGATGAAAAAGTTCCTGCTGGTTCTGATACAAAGCTGTTCAGGTGGTCTGGTCTGAAGGATCAGGTGGTCAGAACTGAACAATTTTAGGTCAGGAGAACTTCTGAACAATTTTTAATTGTTACTACACATTCCATTTAATGAATCTGAGCATTGAGGTTTGCTGCTGGGAAACCCTTGTGTCCTACCCTCCAAGAGGATATTCCTTTGACACGTAGCACCTACCTAAACATTGCTGCAAACCAAGACCAAGATATTCAGTTTTACAGTGCATCGGTTGGTGGTTATAATGTTAGGGCTTTCACTGTGTTTCCAATTAATGCGGTGAAAATAATTATCATAGCCACTAGACAAAAAACTACAAAAAATAACACCCAAGCTGTAAAAACGGCTAATTTTGTTTATCCATACAAATGAGAGCCAGAGAGCGTTGTTCTTCCAGAGCGGTCAGAATTAGTTACAGATTCTAACCTTGCATCGCTGGATCACTTCCTGTCAGCGCTGGCAACAGGAAATGAATCGAGGCACAGAAACATGCATCAGCCAGGCCGCCATCTGCTTCCCAGCACAGCCCAATGTGTTTGGACCTGCTAGGGAGAAACATCCCCCAAGAGGAAAACTACATACCCTCTGTCTCCTCCACTCGCGTCAACCTCCGCGCATCCAAGCTGCGACCTCCAGAGACGAAGATCCGATTCACATCCAGGTGAGCCTTCGGTCTCACGTCTGGTGCTGAACCTCAAGTCAAAAGGAGATACTTTTTCTTCTCCTCTTTTTTTCAGAACATGTTTATCAAGACCGGGCTCCATTAGATCTCACTATGAAAAATTTTAATCCGGGCACCACCGAGGAGACTGCGGGGTCAACACCTAGGTAGCAGGGTTAGAGGTCAGTGTTCAGTGAGGCAATTTCCCTCTGACACTGTAAAAACTGTCCGTGGAAAGTACGGTTCTCAAAAAAGCTAAATGGTAACAAATTCAAAAAAATGCATTATTCAGAAGATATGGTAATACCCCATATCAGTATATATGGTAGATCCCTTTATTTTCTCATGTCCGCACAGAGTTTTACCATGGAAATACGAACTTAAACAGTAAAATACGATAATGCCACAGGCAAGCAGTTACCGTAAAAGTCAGGGTACTACTCTGGCTAAATTACTTGCTGATATGTACATTTAAATTTACCGTAAAAAAACAAATACAAAAACAAACATTAAATTCAACAGAAACAAGATAATAAAAATGTGGTATATAATTGTGAAATACTGTTGATTTCATGATGAAAGAAATATTGTAATTTACCGTCAATTAAATGGTAGGGGGTAAAAAGCCGTGAAATTCAAAAAAGTACATCACTTAGAAGATGTGGTGAATTATTAATAGACTGTATTTTTCATAGATAGAATATGTTGAAATCAGAGGGCAGTTCTAATCTACTAAGTGGCAAAATTAAAGTAAATAATGTCATAAGCAATTAGTTACTGTAAATGTTACAGTATTATTCTTTGAAAAGATTCTGAATTAATCGTAGTTTACTGTTAATTGCACGAATGTTCTTGGAAACCGTAGACAGATTTACAGAATATCTGTTTTTTCATGGTAATTAACTGAAATGCTTTTACAAGGTCACCTTATTTCTTTATGTTGAAATTCTGGTAACCACAGCTGCCAGTATTTTACCATAAATGATCTATAATGTTTTTGACAGCGTTGGCCTGAAGATGAACCAAAGGCTGCAAATGTCTTCAAGTGAATCCAGGAGGTTTTACGTCTGCTTCTTCTCTGATTCCATTACTATGATTTAAAGAAAATGTCAAAACAAAGACAGATAGGAATAAGAGAGTAATTCTGTTTGCTCGTTATCTTCAGATGGTTTTAGATATTGTCTTTGAATTTTCTTTCCTGAGGCCCTGTCTCTCACCATTCTCCTCTGATGTCGGCTGTTTTCTAAATGTCTCAGTCTTGTCCTTACATGCACGCATGAAATAACTGTAAATATTTACGTCCGGGTGTCTTGAATAGAAGCCACTGTAGTGGAGGAGAGGAAAATAAGATGGGAGGAGGAGGAGGAGGAAGAGCAAACCGCATTAATTGAGTATTATTTGGGTTATTGCCGTCTCTGGATAAAGCTCCATTCTCTTCTCTAATCTCACCTCTGGTGAGTTTTTCCCATCCCAAAGCATTCAGTCTGGATTCTCATGGGAACTTCTCTGAGGTAATCGTGTCTGCTTAAAGAAGAGCCGCTCGTGGAAAATAATCTGGCAGTTGAAAAAAGCTCTGCTCAGGCTGAGTTAGAGAACATTTTCATCCGGAGGCCCGCCGTTCATTCTCCTGTGGTTCATCCCGTGTGTGTTTGTTTGCTGCTCAGTAAACTGCTGGCTTCACTCCGGTCCACTTCGTGTGAGACTCGTGAGTCATGTTCTTCAGATTTAAAGGTTTACATTCGAGAGGTTTGTGAGCGGGGATTAACTCTGAACATCAGTTCCTCTAATAGAAATGATTGTGAGTAGCCGTTTAGACAAACTCATTTTCTGTGTGAAGTGAACACCTTTTAAAATCACCTATATTCAATATTTAATATTAAGAAATATGAATCTATAAATCATATAAAAATACAAGATAATTGAATAATAAATAGTCAAATAAAATACAGAAATAAAATGTATTTTTCGTTTTAATTAATTTGTCATTCATATATGTATAAAGATTGAAAGATATTAAAGAAATGAATTACATGCTCTGCAATTAATAAAAAATGAATGACATATATCAATATTTGCAGTGAAAAGCATTTAGCTGGAGACAAACATTATAAACATTTTATATTTTCCATGCTTTCAGATGAAAAGGAGAAAACAGTGTTGAGGAAAGAATAACTGAATCTGATCATTCAACCATTCATTATCTCGGGTCACGGGGCCTGGAGCCTATCCCAGCTGACATCAGGCGAGAGGCGGGGTACAACCTGGTCAAGTCGCCAGTTCATCACAGGGCTGAAACATAGAGACGTACAACTACTTACACCAATTCCTACAGGCAATTTTAGTGTCACCAATTCATCAGTATCACATGTTTTTTGACTGTGGGAGGATGTCGGAGTTCCCGGAAAGAACCAACGCAGACACAGAGAGAACATGCAAACTCCACACAGAAAGGCCGGCAGACATGGACTTGAACCCGGTACCTTGTGAGGCAGCAGCACTAACCACTGCGCCACCCTGCCGCCCAATAAGAGTCTGATCATTCAACAAAAATCCATTCTGTGCTGTATAAATGTATTTCTGTGTTTGCATGTCTGACCTGTGCGCTCCCGCCTCTGCCTGCATAAACACTCAAAACAGCGTTCCAACACTCAGGTGTGTTCTAGCACTCAGGTGTGTTCTAGCACTCAGGTGTGTTCCAACACTCAGGTCTGTTCCAGCAAACAGAGCAGAGATCTAGACGAGAACCAGTGACCCGATTTAGTAACATTGCGTCATGTTGAAGCTGCTGTGGACGTAACATATTCACTAACCTATGAGGTCACAGAGCGCCATTAATCAGAATTCATTGTTTTGTTTTGTTAATCAATCCAAAGAGCGCATTAGTTTGACTCTTAACTCTTTGAAAACACGATGAAAACTGTTAGAACCTTGCCCTGCTGACATAATGACAGACTATGTTTTGATTAATAAATATTTCTTCATCGTCTGTACAGACAATATTATCTTTTTTTTTCAAATGTGTGTTCGCCCTCATGTTTTTTTTTTACTCGCTCTGCTTTAAAACAAAACGTTTGTATGCAGGTTTAGTTTTGAGTTGTTACAACTTCTGGCCTGGCAGGCACACTGCAGCGGTCTTAATAATTTTTGCAGACCCTTGTGCAGAAGAACGTATGAATGTGGAACAGTTTAAAACGCAGAGGCTAAAACTGTTACTACGTAAATGGGGCCTGACTTCTGTCTATTACACAAGAACAGGAAACAAATAATATGAATAAAAATAAACTGGCAACGAATATGTTTTCTAACTAGATTTTTGTCTCCATGATTTCCTGTATGGAGTGTTTGTTTGTTTTGTTTGATCTGCGTTAGCCGCTCTGAGGGGTCGTGGATCGGGGAGGACACAGTTGAGAAAGTTTGAACTGCCAGCCAGCCATACAGATGTTCTGAGCTCTGCAGGAGAACTCTTCCTTGTGTAAATCATTTGCAAGCACAAATACGCACAAATAGTCTAACAAACCCTCATGTTTCTGCCGTCTCCCACCCCCCCTCAGACGTACACACAGGCTCTGTGTCTCCTCTGCCTGTTGGGGGTAGATGTCATAAGACGTTTGCTTGCCAAAGGAAATCGCTGTTATATTTATGTATGTGAGCACAGCTATTATTACAGGGGATGTTTGAAACAGGAGAAAATAGGGGTAATGAATGAGGCTCATACATTCCACAATTCCAGTGGTTTTTCCTCGCTCGCCCCGCCTCCTCAAAACAATGAGACATTGTCGCTTCATAGAAGAAATCTCTACTCAAAACAGGCTAATGCTGCTGTCGATGCATTTTTCCTTCTTTCTCTCTCACGTCTTTCCTCCTTCGTTTTTCACTAACATTCACTTTTTCCTTATTTGTCATGTTATTTATATGAGCTCACTCTACTCGCACTGGGCAGCTCCAGAATGGAAGCTTCCCCTGGGAGAAGAGGTGGTGGCAGGTTGAGGAAGGTGTGTGTCTCCGTGCATTTGTGTGCGTGTGTGAAAGCGAGTGTGTGACCCATCGGCCACCCCAGCACAGTGGGCCCTTTGTGTAGGTCCCCGGTTTAAACACCTCCACTCTTCTCTCGTCTGCTCTCCTTTTACGCCGTTCGGTTTCTTTGCAGCCGCTGCCAGTTCTACCCACTGACACTTCTGTACACACACTCACACACACACACACACACGCACACAAATAGACATCAAACTGAATGCTGTTTTTTATTGAAGGCAGGGATCACTCATTCTTTCCAGGGAGGGAAGCGTGTCATGAACTCCGTGGCTGGGAGCCCGGGGCTCTGGCAGTGGCAGCTTGGATGGGAATAGCACCCAGATGTTTGGCCGTATTATTACGCTTTGGTGTTCTTGCAAGTCATGGTATCGATTTTCTCCCTCTCTCTGTTGATATATTCATCTTAAACGTAACCTTAATGCTCCTCTGGCCCTCACCGAGCATCACTTCCTGTAATTATGCTACTTCTTTCAAACTACTGTAATTCTCTTTCACTTCAACTCAAACGAAAATGTTTGGAAGGAGCAAATATCTGCAGCAGAGAGTCTCCAGCGTGGATACATGACGCTTCTCTGCTGCATGGACTAGTTGTTTGAGGAACGATGGGTAAAGCCCCAGGGCTGGTCCATTAAGTATTTTGCACAGTGGCCAACAGGAATACACTACAGTTTTCAATAAAGAAGGAGAGCTTTAGGACCAATGCACGGACAAAGTTCTAAACTAGAACTTTTTTGTCCAAGAATTTAAAGGTGATTTTTGAGGAAATGTGGATGTTACAGACTCAGTGAAACCAGTCCCTGCAGACTCAGGTAGACCAGTCCCTTTAAACGGAGGTCGATCAGATCCCGTAGACTTATGTGGTCCAGTCCCTGTAGACTCACGTGGTCCAATCCCTGCAGACTCAGTCAGGTATTCCAATGATATCAGGGAAAAAGTTGGAAAGTCGTCCCTGCAGACTCAGGTAGACCAGTCCCTGCAGACTTATCGACACCAGTCCCTGCAGACTCAGGTAGACCAGTCCCTGCAGACTTATCGACACCAGTCCCTGCAGACTCAGGTAGACCAGTCCCTGCAGACTCAGGTAGACCAGTCCCTGCAGACTCAGGTAGACCAGTCCCTGCAGACTCAGTCAGGTATTCCAATGATATCAGGGAAAAAGTTGGAAAGTCGTCCCTGCAGACTCAGGTAGACCAGTCCCTGCAGACTTATCGACACCAGTCCCTGCAGACTCAGGTAGACCAGTCCCTGAAGACTCAGGTAGACCAGTCCCTGCAGACTCAGGGAGGTATTCCAATAATATCAGGGAGAAAGTTGTAAAGCTGTCTGAATCCAAATAATTTTTGTAACTAATGTATTTACGACTAAATGCACTCTTGCAAATGATGAACTCTAACACAAAGAAAGAAAAATACCCTCGTGCAGAGGGTAAGTCACATTGAATGGGGTCTATAATCATTACTTAGAAATGTCACACATACCTTCAGAAATAATTGTTTTACAATTTTCTCCATACGCAGGTAGTCTGCTCCACATTTAAGGAACACCCATTCAGTTTCACCACAGATTCAATATTTATACTATTGCCTGTGTCCTACATTTGTAGAGCACACCCGTAAAGTTTAAATATTTGCTCTTGGGCTGAGTGGCAAATGTTTTCATTCTGAAACAACATTCTGTGGGATATATAAGGAATGTTGACGAGAGAGGAAAGAGGGAAGAAAAGAGATTTATGAAGTTCCCCCCAAAAAGTCAATATGTGTTTCAAGTTACATCTACGGCGCTGTGGAGATTTATGCTTAATAAGCTTCAGGTGTTGGCAGGCTCGGGTTGGAGAGGGGAGGAGGAGGAGGAGGAGGAGGGGTGTAGTGGGTGATGTTTCACACATGCACAGACATCCATATACAACCTACACATTCTGCTCTTAGCTCATTCTTGCTGTCAGTTTTGACTTCAGCTAAGCCTGGCGTCAGGACAAACAAAGCTACTTTTGTACCCACCTCTTCACCAGCCACATGTCGAGCTCACCACGCTGCAAAGAGCTTAGCAAATGAACCGAAAACACATTATAGGCAGTCGCTTATTAGCTTGACTCCATGAAAACCAATGAGTAGTTTAATCAGAAAAGCAGTTAACTCCCTGACCCGGTCCGTCCCCACCAGTTCTTGATAAAACGGCTGGTCAGACACACTTAAAAAAAAGACATTTGTCTGGTTGTTATATTTACTGGAATTTAACATGTATCTTGAAATTAAATGATTTTGTGTCAGCAAAGTGAATGTGAATACGTAGATTGTGATTACTTCCGTCCATTAGGTGGTGGTAATGCACCTCAAAGTCGGCTTGTCTCCCACCAGCGATCATCAAAGCAGAAGAAGCTATTCTCACCACATTGAGAGGGAGAACATCGTACAGGTAAACAGAAATCGATTAGCATCCATTTATAGTTAAACAATATTCATGATAAATTTGATAAAAAAAGTTCATCCTCAAAAAATTGGGGATATTATGGAGTCGTCATCGCTGCCACCGCAGGTCCTTCATGTTAACATTATAACTCAAAGAATATTTCATGGATCATTTTCAAATTGCATACCCTTATAGAGTTTAGTATGAGAAAGAATTGGATTGATTTTGGGAAAGGGGTTTTTTGTTTTTCTAATTCTAGGGGCAGCATTATCTCTAAAAGTTTACAATCCATAATTTCTTACTCATTTGTTTGATTTTGTCCTGATTTGAGGAATATGACTCGAACCCGGAGATCTGTCTCGTGTCACCATGTTTTACTGTAATAGCTCATATTTTACTCACCGGGGGAGCGTTCTTTTCCACATTTAAATTGGGTTCAATCGGGTGGATTGCTTGTACAATGCAGGGGATTGGGGGCTTTTTCGAATACAAGCTGTGGGGACGACTGTGTCGACCTGGTTTAATGAAGAATAGGACTTTCAACCGGTGTGGTGCAAGTCACAGCGAACACTCCACAGCGTGGTGGCGAGGCATAAATGGCGGATGGCGAGTGAGGTACTCACTCACTCAGTCAATTCTTGCTGTGTTGCTCAGTGAGAAAACTTTGAACCGCGTGGGAAAGGAAGACGAGAAATGGGATTAATCAGCGCCTGGAGTGAAGAGGCTGATGGTGTGTCAGAGCAGCAACACAGGTAAGCCAAGCTGCAGACAGAGACGCCGCACTCAGGTAACATTTTCAGGAACTGGAAAAAAAAAGAAAAACTTTGCACAGGCTGATTTAGTCGCAGCATCATGAATTGAAAATTAACAAGTTTTACTTGGAAGAGCACTAGACGGATATTTGGATTGTTCAAACAGGTGGCAGTATTGTGTACTGGGTTTGAACACGATCATTTACTGTTTAAAAAGTGCAACCTTTCCATCACCTTCATGCATGTCTACTATTAACTCTATAACTACTATAAAAACATATGTAAGGCTATTTGTTGGATTTATATAACCTTATATATGTTGCCCTCAGTATAATGCCCACAGCTTTGCATTTATTTGTCTTTTTTATGCACAATTCCTGTGGCTACTATGAGGGAGTTGGTTGCGTATTTATAGTTTTACATATTTATATACATATGTTCTATGCATGCATCAGCATCAAAGCCTCATCTATGGAAATTGAATTTAAAGTTTGGGATATAAACGCAGTGTGATGTTGTTTCACTAGTACCATTTTATTTTACCAAGTAAGTGATTTGAGTATTTCTATTTTCTACTATTTTGTATTATTAGTCTACTGCATCTATCTGACCAGTTGAGTTACTTGTTGAACTTTAAAATATGGTTGAAAAAGCACTCGTACAGGCAAAGAAACTTAAATCATAAAAAGAAAAGGAGTTGAGTGTATGGAGAGATAATCAGTGAAATATCACAACACTAATGTGGGTCTAAACATTTCAGGAACTTTACCAAGCATATGCTGTAGTCACTCTTTGTGTACACTGTAAGTATAGTTGTGTAATTTCTAGTCACAATAATTCATTATTATTTATTTATTATAAAGCATTATCTCTTATTGATTGCGACAGGGACTTTTTCTTAGGGCAGTCATCTTGAATATCTCCAATAGTTAATATGAGTCTTTCCAGCTAACATTAAGCATATTGTATCCTAACATGCTCAAATATCACTTTTTAATGTCATTTCAAGAATTTGATTTTCTTAAATCAACAGTGTTACTATTATACAACTCAGAATAAGTTAAATGTAACTGAAAGGAAAAGACATACTGTAGATGGTCACAAACTAAAAGCTGTTTGTTGTTGTCACGATGTTGATGAGCGTTTTATTCTTAGTCACATGACCACATGACCCTAAAGTTAAGTGAAGCTACAACTGGCTTATCAAAATATCATGAAATGTTTTGTATTATATCTGTTTCATTCACTAACTGAAGTATTAAAAAAGTGCATCGGATGTGCATTTGGAAGGAGCAAATATCTGCAGCAGACTATCTACATTTGTACGTGTTTTCTTAAATTGCAATGCGTTCCGCTCTGTCGGCCACTGTAAAAACAGGGTTATTTGTAAAAAAAAAGTTCCCTTTAGTGAATAAAATGTGATGTAAAATAGGATTTGTATAAGATAGAATTTCCCAAGTTGTTTCATATTCACCAAATTCAGACAAAATGCACCGATTAAGAAGTTTTGTCATGTTTTTCAAAGTAAAGCTCCCTCTAGTGAGTAAAATATGAACTATTAGAGTAAAATAAGATGTATACGAGACAGATTCCACTGAGTCGATTCATATGGACCAAATTTGGACGTAATCGGACCAACAGTTGAAAAATTATGGCCTGAAAACTTTGGGGGGTTTAAGCTCTCCCTTGTGGCCTATTTATACAAATGTCCATTCCCAAAATTAATCCAGTTTTTCTCCGACTAAGAAAAACTGGATTAATTGCAATGCGTATACTATGAGGGTATACATTTTAAAAAGGGATCAAACAAATTGTTTTTAATTTATTAGGTTAGCAAAAAAGATATGCGAAGACGATCCCATAATATCCTGTAGCTATAGTCTTTTTCGGGGACCTAGTAAAGTGAAGGACAACTAGTTAAATAATCCTGAAAACCAAGCATTTTCATGCAATGTTTGTACAGAGAGAGAATATTGCTGCCAAAGTTTACTTGACATTTTTGATTTAAATAAAACAATTCTTACTAGGAAGTAAACTTACCTTGAGGATCTCCTGAGTAAAAGATTTTCTGTGTGGACGTTGTTACGTACATTTTTCTAACTAAATGTCACCCAGTGTGGCCGTACAACAACACACGACCCAACAGGGCTCAGCAGAAACAAATAAAAAAGCTAATATATGATTATTAAGCAAAGAAGGGGAGGAGTGTGCGGAAGAGGTCAGAGGAGAGATTGACAGCAGGCATTAACGGCGCCCCCTCCCCTCTCCTTCCATCTTTCACTTTCTGCTGTGTGTTTATGTTAGTGACAGGCACTTTGCGCCGGCAGGAGCGTGGAACAAAGGTCAGTCTGTGTGTAGGAGGTGTGTCGGTTACACCAGCTATACTCCGTAGCTGTGGAAGCAGGCAGGTCAGGGCAGAGAGATCCAACCAAGATGGTGGCTCAGAGGGGTGTTTAATGGCAAAAGCACAAAGATCTACTTTATAAAGACTCCTTCTCCACCTTCATACACATCTGCCTCATTTTGCCTTCATACACCCTCGTCAGCACACACGCCAACACACCCACACACAGAAACATACAGTCGCCCACACCCCTCTGCTCTTCCAAAAGACCTTCATAAATCTGGTCCGTCAGTTATAAGCCAACTGTAAATCATCAGAACAAGAATTCCTCCTGACACCTGAAATTGTCTCAACAAGACGGACTGAAAACATCTCTGTCGGCTGAGCTTGCATGAAAGTGAAATGGAAACATATGAAATCCAATAGCAGCTGCACAGCCTCCAAACCGGCAGCACTTACAGAGAAATTCTCTTGGATAAGAAATGCTTTGTTATTCTCCTGCTTAATCTGACATTCTGTGTGGGGAAACATTACTTTAATTAAAGCCATTGTAAAAACGGAATCGGGCCCCCCACAGCAGCAGGTCATTAAGTGTGCAAAGCTGAAAATGAGACAAATTAAACTCATTCTTCAGGCCGACACGCTGATAATTGAACTTCTGACTGGCTCTTGTAATCATTTTTTTTTATTACTGTGCATTATTCTAGATTGTAAAGTAAACTAATGGTTGAAGTATGCAGATATTGCTCCAGCATAAGGGGTATTTCTCAGCCATAATCCCTCTCTGGGGTTAAAATTGAATTTTTTGCACATTTTAGGTACATTGTCTATCCAACTCTGCCAAATGGAGAGTCCTCCTGGTCCTGTCCCACGAAGACTGTGTAGAATAACATGAACTCAAACTCATCAAAGAGTTTCTGAATAAAGTCATTGGTTGATTTGTTTCATGGTCCTGTCGTTATATAATGATGGTAAAACCATTGTAATATAAAAAAATTATTAGTTGTGGGTAGAAATATTTGTAATTACTTATTGTTAAGTCAGAGATACCTCACACATAGTAACAGGTACAATGTTACTGACACTGAAAAAAATTATTTCAGGTCTTTCCTCTCCATAGATAACAAAGTTATGCAAATGACCTGATAGTTGTAAAGCTCTTTTAACTTTTATTTTGGGGTTGTAATTAAAGGGAAGCTTAACTTAAAACAACCATTGAGCAGAACAGGTAAAGTTTAGCCTCTGCGGGCTAAATTTGAAATGAAAAAACAACAACTTATCAAGTCTTAGCAAAGACACAAAATCTAATGTGTTTGTCATAAAACAGGAAGAATCAGTTACTTCGCCTCACAAATCATATCCTAACTGGAATATAGCTTTTCGGGTCATTGTTTTTGGTGGACAGGAACAATGGTGTATTTGTGCTATTTGTTAAGCAGTGGGGCTGAGGTGGGTTGGGAATTGATAATTGCAGGTTTTGCACACAACACAGAGGGAAAAGAATGGCCTGTTGATTTGATAGGTTCATGGTGTGGTGGAGTTATTGTATGTCTTCTAAAATGGCACAAGTGGCTCTTATTCAGCGGACACACGCTGGAGGGCCTGGTCTTTATCCTCACTACAATGCCTTACAATTCCCAGGGCAGTTCTCAGGTTGATCACCTTACCCATACTGCCATGGTGGCTAACCTGAGGACCGGCCAGGCAGCTCAAACCTGCTCCAGTCACACGGAGCAGGTTACAGTGACATACATAGAAACATCCAGCCATCATCTATAACCTGGAGTCTATCCCATAAGGCAGGGTACAAACCGGATAAGTTGAGAGTTCATCGCAGGGCCAACATGCAGAGAGAAAAATGACCATTCACACCTACCTCATACATAGGGTCACACTGTTAAAACCACTGGACTAAAAATAGCCCATTTCGGGTTGTGTTGTTGGCTACAAATGGGACTGATCTAGCCGTGGGTTGTTCCAACACAGCAGGGTTGTGTTAGGTATTCTACCCAAAAATGGATAAAGACTAGGCTTATGGAGGAAAAATCCCTGAAAGGCCCAACTCCCTGTGTTGTACAAACAAAAATGCTCCCCCTAGTGAGGAAAAAGTGAACAATCAGAGTAGAATATGATTTATAAAAAGACAGACATCCTCCAGTAGATTCATATGCACCAAATTTGGACTATATCGTTCCATCAGATGAAAAATGTGGTCGGGACAAAATTCTCCTTAGTGTCAGAAATATGCAACTAACCTTTCCCCAAATCAATCCAGTTCTTCCCCTTCCATTAAGGTGTATAGGGTTTAGAATTAGTAAGTGATCCATGAAATTGTTTTTGAGTTATTGCGTTAACACGAAAGGGTTGCGGCGGCAGCAATGATGATTCCATAATATTCCTAAATGGATGGTAGGGGGTAGAGGTAGAGTAATTTAGTTTTAACTGCAGGGAAAGGGACAGTATTTCAGAGACGTTCAGTAGATCCTGCGTCTATGTGGGAGATATTTCAGTTTTTATGCCATCAAGATGCAGGCAACCACTGGAAATTAGGGGGGATCCTGAATCACAGTTCAACACAGCTTGATTTTTTCATAGCTCAGATGTAAGCCCTAGTCCAGTTAATTATTATTATTATTGCTATTATTATTTTCCATTGTGAACTGCTTTATATTTCATTTATCATGCATTTCGAGTGTGACTTTTTTCATGACACTATTCCTATCAATTCAACAGATGTGTTGGTGATAAAAAGTAAATAGATAAGATCTGCTTTCCTTTATGATGTTGTTTCCAGCACCATCATTAGTAAGCAACAGTTAACATCCTGTGAACAAGACTGATATACAATGATAAAAATATTTTTTGTACAAACACTTTTAAAGGATGACAAATATCGTGTAGTTATCGTTATTGATAACTCAGCTTGATATAGCGGATAAGCGGAAGAAAATGGATAGTTCAATGGATATTATTGACTGTTGAGTTAAAATGGATGGAAACCGTAAGAGGGTGTTACGGTCACTGCTTTTTCTGTAGACAGATGTGTGGATGTTACCATTATGATTTAATGATATCTTTAGGTAGAGAAAATGTATTTCAGATTTGCTGTTGCCTAAACTCAATCCAAACATCTTTCCAGTCTCATTGCCAACATACCTTTGGACAGTTGAAGAGACTAAGGAGAATATATGACTCATTTGATAACTTGGACCTACAATTCATCAAGATGCATAAAAGATTCAAAAAAGACGTAAGCCCTCAATAAGGCATATACAAAAGCTAGTTCCCTTGAAAGGGAAAGCTTCTTTCATAAAGGTTAACGTGCCTCCTGAACCGGACAGATATATTTTTCTACACACTACATCACCATGTCCCACAGTATATATCAAGAAAAGCATCGAAAAGAACTGGTGCATCATCCAAATTCTTGTTCCTGATAATCTAGCGTTCTCCTTCAGATGATAATATGATATATAGATCCCCTAGACTAAAGAACAAATTGTTACAGAACTAACTGCCTCGAACTTCCTCCAACGCATTATCCTGGCTCGTGTCAGCGTGTCTATACTCAACTACAATACTACCTAGTGTCCTTTCTTCTGTTCTGGATGTGTTGATGCTCTCTGACTGCTGACCGCGAGCGTAGTCATGTGTGAAGCTTTTTCAATTGTCAAAGCAGCAACAAAGCTGTATGAGATGTGTTTTTGGTAGGACTGTGAAGTTCTACGTCAGGACCACAAATCTTGTTAAGCATCTGAAACTAAATCATTATGCAGCATATGGTGATATTTAATAGATGTTGTGTTGTTGTAGTTGTCCAGTTGCATATGTGCAATAGTTGTCCAGGCACAGATGTACAATAATTGTTCAGGCGCATATGTGCAATAATTGTCCAGGTGCAGATGTGCAATAGCTGTCCAGATTCAACTATCTGCATGCGGGTGCAGATATGCACACCCGGTGCACATCCGGGTGCAGATATGTAATATTTGTCCAGGTGCAGATGTGTAATAGTTGACCCGCTGGGGATGTTCAATAATTGTCCAGGTGCAGATGTGTAGTAGTGCAATTAGAGGACACACATTGTGTGAAGTCAATTGATGATTATCAGATACACACATGGTGTGTAGTGAGGTAGCAGAGTTCTGGGTTTCAGACACAACAAAGTTTCACAGGGATTTGTTGTAGAGTCCGACTGCAGTCGGGACAAAGGACATGCGGTAGTGCTCTGTCTTACACTGAGGGTGTCGCAGTCTGCTGCTGGAAGAGCTGCTCAGAGCTCCCAAAGTCTCATGTAGGGGGGGAGAGGTGTTGACCGGGATGGATGTCCGCTGGGTCAACATTTTCCTCTCACCCCCCTACTTCACAGAGTCCAAAGGACAGTCCAGGACAGAGCTGGACCTCCTGACTAGCCTGTTTAGTCTCTTCCTGGCCCTCCCTGTGCTTCCTCCACCCCAGCAGACCACAGTGTAGAAGGTTGGCGATGCTACCACAGTGTCATAGAAGGTCTTGAACAGAGTCCTGCACAATCCGAAGGATCTCCCAGCATGTGGAGACAACCTTGACCCTTCTGTGTTGTCCGACCAGTCCAGTTTATTGTTGAGGTGGACACCCAGGTATTTCATCCAAACCCTGGATGATGCAGCTGCATCACTGGCTGGACTAAGTATGATAGTAGAGAAGTTTGCAGGGTGGGATCAACTGTCAGAAACAGTCACATACTCGGAGGGAGGACATGAACCTGTGGCCATAGCGAGGTGGAAAGGCCACAGTCTGTGTTATAGGGGAAATAACCACCAGACATATTTCGGAAACAACTGGAGAAGCACAAGTCTGAGCTGGGAGTGCCGAGCAACTGTTCAGTTAGGGCCGTGGAGGTGAAGAGTACTGTAATGTCACATCAGAAGGTCTGTTTGTTTGTTCACCTAGCTCTTCCTTTGGAGATTGTTACTAATTTGGGCTGCTGATTGGCTTCATAGCAAATCAT
Source organism: Lophius americanus (assembly GCA_037951165.1). NCBI lineage: Eukaryota > Metazoa > Chordata > Actinopteri > Lophiiformes > Lophiidae > Lophius > Lophius americanus. The sequence goes on along the minus strand of JBBDHG010000039.1, from coordinate 1,619,515 downwards.
GAAGTTGAAATAGCCTACTTTATTTCTCTTCTCAGAACACCTCATGGTTCTATAAAAAGTATCGGATCGTTGTCTAGACTTGGTTTTACTAGCATGAGAAACCGAAACAAAATCAGTGGTATCACACATTACTACTTAATACCCAGAAGCCCCATCCCAGCTTTTGGGTTATCAAAATATCAAATGCATTCATGTGTGTGTGTGTGTGTGTGTATGTGTGTGTGTGTGTGTGTGTGTGTGTGTGTGTTTGTGTGTGGGTGTGTGGGTGGGTGTGTGAGCACTAATCCACCCATAATGCATGTCTTTTAACTGTCTTTTAACTGTCTTTTAACTGCTTGTTCTTCCCACTGGAAGAACAAGCAGACTCATCACAGAATGTTCCCAGGTGGATTTGAGCCCACAACCTTCTTTCTGTGAGGCGGCAGTGCAAACCACAACACAACCATGCTGCCCTATATAGCACAAGATGCATGGATGGGTCCATAAACACAAGCAACGACACATTCACCTAAAGTCACAGCACTTGTAACTGCAGGTTTAAGCTGCTGTTTCTACTGGAAAACCCCATTATTGTATACGTGCACACACATGCAAGCAATTATGACAGTAACAATACACATTCAGAGCATGGAAGCAGTGCGTTCAACTGTGTCAGCAGAGAATTGCACCCTGTTACCCAAGCTGCTCCTGCACGGTTGCTTTTCACTCTCTGAGCCAATAGCAGGCCTTCCCATCCGGCTGACTGTCCACGTGGTCCCCGAGCTGAACTCTCAGATTCCTGGAGATTGAAACATGAAGTTTTCCCAAAACAACAGAGCAACCCAACACGACACACCACACAGAGACACTCATTATCACCTTCCTTCGCTGTATTCTCCACCCGACACCCACATGGGAATGTCCCTAACACAGACGATGTGTTTCTTGACAATTAGCGCGGTATGTGGCCCTCTCACCTGGCGGCTGTGAGACATATTCGATACAATAAGTGCTGCTTTTCATCATTTCAACACAAATGTTTGGAGTAATTAATCTTGACATCTGACACAGCAAACAGCATGTCCATTCAGGTACTTGGCCTTTCTTTCACCTTCACTGGTTTATTTACAGGACCAGGCAAGTGGCTCTGTACCCTCTTTTCTCTTCCTCTTCTTTCTATACTTCTTCTTCATCTTTTTCTTCTGTCACACCCACCAATTGCATTGGAGAAATACAGAAACCTCCTCTTTGGTTTAGTACCTTCCCTCTTTTCTCCTGCCTGGCAGATCCATTTCCTTCTACATTTTTCTACTAATAGATCCACTATCCCTCCTCTTCACATGTCCAAACCATCTCAATCTGGCCTCTCTGACTTTGTCTCCAAGACATCTAACCTGGACTCAATCAATCAACCAATCTATCATTATTTATATAGCGCCAATTCACAACAACAATTGTCTCGAGGTGCTTTCCAGAAAGAGCAGGTCTAGACCAAACTCTTTATATAATTATCTACAGAGACCCGAAAAATTCCTACGTGAGCAAGCACTTGGCGACAATGGCGAGAAAATGTCCTTTAACGGGCAGAAACCTCGAGCAGATCCAAGACTTACAGCCTACTGCCATGACCGGTCGGGTTTGAGAAGAGAGACAGAGAGGGAGAGAGAGAGAGAGAGGGAAAGAGAAATAGAGAGAGAGGGGGGAGAAGAGATACAGACGGGGAAAAAAGCAGCAAAGATATCAGCTATAATCCACTTTCTTTAATCTCTCCATGGTCGGGCCACGGCAGCATCAGGGATCCCAGTGTGATATTACTATTAGTAGAAATGTAACATTTAGCGATAGTTTATGGGGAAATACTATACAATAATAATAATTATTATTATAATATTAATAGTTATCATCATCATGAGCATCTTGTAATCAGTGGACATCGAGCAGGTCCACAGCAGGAGATGCAGTCACCAACCATGTGACCTTGCAGGGTGACAAAGCACAAAGACTCCAGGGAAGAAGTCAAGTAAGTAACATGCAATAATCGGGTTCGATGCAATAATCCAGTAACATGCATTAAAGTGAGAGGGATGTATGAAGAGGGACAGTGAGAGAGGAAGAGAGAAAAGCTCAGTGCATCATGGGAGTTCCCTTAGCAGTCTAAACCTATAGCAGCATAGCTAATAAATATCTTATGCCAGCCTTAATTATAAGGTAAAGGAAAGTTTAAAGCCTTCTTTTATTTGTAGAGAGGGTCTCTGCCCCCCGAACCAAGATTGGAAGATGGTTCCACAGGAGAGGAGCCTGATATCTGAAAGCTCTGGCTCCCATTCTACTTCTGGAGACTACAAGTAACCCGGCATGTTAGGAGCGCAGAGTTCTGATTGGACAATATGGAACTATGAGCTCCTTCAGATACGTTGGTGCCTGACCGTTGAGGGATTTGTATGTGAGCAAAAGGATTTTGAATTCGATTTTCTAGATTTTACCAGGAGCCATTGAAGGGAAGCTAATACAGGAGAGATATGTTCTCTTAACCTGGTTCTGGTCAGCACCCGTGCAGCAGCGTTCTGGATCAGCTGGGGGGGCTTCAGAGACTTATTGGGACTACCTGCTAGTAGGGCATTACAGTAATCCGGCCTGGAAGTAACAAATACATGGAATAACTTTACTGCGTCTTTTTGCGACAGAATGTGCCGTATATTAGAAATATTACGCAGATGAAAAAAGGCAGTCCTTGAAATCTGTTTTATGTGGGAATCAAAGGTCATATCCTGATCAAAGATAACTCCCAGGTACCTCACAGTGGTGCTGGAGGCCAAGGCCATACCATCCAGAGTAGATATATCATCAGATAAATTGTTTCTAAGGTGTTTGGGTCCCAACACAATAACTTCCGTTTATCTGAATTTAATAGCAAAAACTTGCAGGTCATCCATGTCTTAATGTCTTTGAGACACGCCTCTAAGTTGGATAAGTGACTAGATTCATCTGGTTTCATTGATAAGTACAATTGTGTGTCATCAGCATAACAGTGAAAGTTTATGGAGTGTTTCCTGATAATGTTGCCTAAAGGGAGCAAATATAATGTGAATAATATTGGCCCAAGCACAGATCCCTGGGGAACTCCGTGGGTAACTTTACTATGCATGAAGGATTCATTGTTAACAGATACAAACCGAGATCTGCCACATAAATATGACTTAAACCAATGTAATGCAGTGTCTTTGATGCCAATTAGGTTTTCAAGTCTTTGTATTAGGATTTGGTGGTCAATAGTATCAAATGCAGCACTAAGATCCAACAAGACCAGAACAGAGACCAGTCCCTCATCACATGCCATTAAAAGGTCATTCGTAACTTTGACCAGTGCTGTTTCTGTACTGTGGTGAACTCTAAAACCTGACTGGACATCCTCAAATTAACTATTCTTACGCAGAAAATCACACAATTGTTCAGCTGCCACTTTCTCTAAGATTTTAGAGAGGAAAGTAGGTTAGTTATCGGCATACGATTTGCTAAAGCCTCAGGATCAGGTGACGTTTTTTAAGCAGTGGTTTGATTATAGCTATTTTAAAGGACTTTGGTAGGTAGCCTGAATTTAAAGACAGATTAATGATTTCTAATAGACAGTAGCTGACTAAGGGTAAACTTTCTTTAAGTAGACTAGTTGGGATTGGGTCTAGGAGACAGGTTGTTGTTTTGGATAAGGAAATAAGGGAAGTTACTTGTTTCAGATCAATGGGAATAAAGCAGTCCAGATCTGCTCCAGGTCTATCTGTTGTTTCCAAGTACATAGTCCTGGGGTGTAAACCTGAGCCAATTGAAGGCTGGAGGTTATGGATCTTGTCCCTAATACTTATATTTGTCACTAAAGAAACTCATGAAGTCACCGCTACTAAGGTTTCTAGGAATTCGGGCCTCAATAGAACTCTGACTCTCAGTCAGCCTGGCTACAATGCTGAACAAAAACCTGGGGTTGTTTTTATTTTCCTCTATCAGTGCAGAGAAATAGGTCGCTCTGGTGCTGCGGATTGCTCTCCTATATGTTTTAATGCTATCTTGCCAGGCTAATCTATAACAAGTTTAGTGTGACGCCATTTTCTTTCTAGTTTATGAGTTGTTTGTTTGAGGTTTCGAGTCTGGTTGTTAAACCATGGAGCTGCTCTCCTCTATCTCACACTCTTCTTTTTTAGGGGAAGATAGAGTCGAGAGTTAATCTCAGTGAGCTTGCGGCCCTATCGACAAAATAATCAATTTGCCCAGGATTAACGTTAGAGCCAGATTCTTTTAAGTTGAGACGTGCAACTGAACTCAGGGCTGATGGAATAGTTTCTATAAATTTTATTACAGCTTCTGCAGATATATTTTTAGCGTAGAATGATTTTTCTATTGGCGTGTGATTAAGTATGGCAAATTCAAAAGTTATCAAAAAGTGGTCCGATAGCAGTGAATTCTGTGAATGAACTACTAGTTTTTCAATTTCCATGCCGTAAATCAGGACTAAATCCAGGCTGTCCGCTTATCTCTAATCCTGTCATCATCATCTTCAACTCTGCCGCCTCCTGTCTATTGGTCACTGCCACAGTCTCTAAACAGAACAAAAGAGCGGCTCTCATTACCATCTTGGAAAACTTTTACTTCACTCTTTCTGCGACTCATCTGTCACAATTAACTATTGACACCATTCTACACCCACTCCACCCTGCCTGCACTCCTTTACCAATTTTCCACTCTCCCTGTTGTTCTGAACAGTTGATCCCAAGTACTGAGACTCACCTGCATCTTCTCGATCTCTCCTCCTTGCTTCCTCATCGTTCCACCTGCCTCCCTCTCATTCACACACGTATTAGGTCTCGCTGTTACTGAGCTTCGTTCCTCTCCTCTCCAGCATATACCTCCACCTCTCCAGGTTTCCTCCACCTGCTCTCGCCACAGATCACGCCGTCATCCGCAAACATCATAGACCACGGAGACTCCTGGCTGTCCTTTACCATGGTAAACAAGAAGGGGTTCAGAGGCAATTCTTGAGGCATTGCCACCTCCACCATGAAACCCATCTGTCACTCCTACTGCACACCTCAACGCTGTCATACTGCTCTCACGCATATCCTGTACCTCTCTAACATACTTCTCTGCCACTCAAGACTTCCTCATGCAATCCGACGATTCCTCCCTCAGCATTCTGTTGAATGCTTTCTCTAAATCCACAAGGTCACGATGCAACTAATTCTGACCACACATCTGTAGCGCTCTTTACCCTCAATATATACACTATACTACTATAAAAAAATATATATATAATTTTATCAGAAATTCTTTTAGGATTCTTCTTTTCTTTGGAACGCTTCTGATAATGGGTCTCCACAGCAGATTCTCTTTCTAACCAGAAGTATTCCATCCTCAGTGTCATTACCCCCCTGATGCATGCCTCCCCATTTATCAGTTCTTGGCATTGGTATCAAGGTTATACTGGCATGTGGAGCGATAGTGGCTGGGTTTGGGAATTTTATTTGGCTGAACGGTCTATTTGGCCAATATCAGTTCTTCTCTCAACTATCCAGACACCTACTTTACTAACAGTTTTGACCTCTGATCATTATGACCCGGAAAAGTAGGGGATGTTTTGGAGATGAAATTGCCGCCATCGCATCAGCATCCACATATGCATATGCCAAAAATCCTTTGTTTTGAGGCAATTACTCAAAAACTGTTTAATGGATCATTTTTAAAATTGTATACCAATATAAACCTTTGTGCAAAAAAAAGAACTTGAATGATTTTAGGAAAGGTTGGTTGTATGTTTCCATTACTGGGGAGCTTTTCAGGCGTTAATTTCTCAACCATTTGTCCGTTTTAGTCCAAATTTTGGGGCATACAAATCGACTGGAGGAGAGCTATCTTGTATGTATCATATTCTACTTGAATAATTCATATTTTACTTGCTAGGGAGAACTTTTTTCTGAAAAACACAGTTTTTCGGACATAACTTCATTTTAATTTGGAGAGTTCAGTCAGGGGGATTGCTTGAACATATAGGAGACTGGGGCTTTTCCGGAATATATACTGTCATGGACGACAGCGTAGATCCAGTTCCAATGATGAAAACATACGACAGGTGGCTTGAGTTGTACCACCTTACAACTCCTGACAACAAGGCAAATCGCTGAAGCTTATTTCCCTCAATGTTTCATCATTTCTTATGTGGTGTCTTAGGTCACCTTCACGCTACAGTCATCTGTTTCAAAACATTTAAACTTTACAGATTGATCCAGACCAATATTGCTGGTATGAAAACTCTCCTGGACAAAGGTCCAGCCAGACTTTGGTCCACTAAAGCAGTCTGTCTCAATCTATATCAAAATGAATCATGATTAAAGAGAAAGGGGACATTAGAAGAAGGACAACAGAGACATGTCTGTCTACAAGTCAAGACGCAGCCCTCGGAGATGACGGCGAGAGGAAGTAAGCATGTCATGTTGAAATTCTTTACTACACTCGCAAAAAGAAAACTTACCAGATAAAACTTATAGGGTGTGACAAAAATCCAAAATTGGGTTCAAACATTCAGGGGTGAAAGCATCCTGGGAAGATTTTGTTGGTTCTTCATACAGTAAACTCTGATTGTACATAGAACTTGCTTTCTTTAGGCATGGCAGAATGACCATTCTTTACTACATTTGTGCACATGCTAGCAGTTATGAAGCAGTTATGAAACAGTTATGAAGCAGTTATGAACTTGTTAGTCTTTCACTTTTGATTCATGAACAAAAGATTTTGGGTGTCAAACAAAAATCTCTTGTTAAATTTATGTCTGTAGGGCGTGAAAAGGGGTGAGCATCGAATAGATTATCGAGATTTTGTATAAATTATGTACAGGGGGGACTGCAAGTACACCCAATGCATATTTCTATGGTGTATGATCTATATGCTACTTTAATGTATAGCTGAAGAGAAACGTACGTGAAGGTAGATTCCTCTGGTGTACCACTGGAGGGAGAGGGGTCGTATTTCAGCCCTGATACCCGAGCATGTGGAGCAGTTTAAAGAAGATGAGGGGATTTGTTTCAAAGTCATGCACACAGAGCTGATTTACTAGCAGTAAGTGAACAAAGTTAAAACTAGAAGACGATGTGATGAATCAAATGCCTGCTGATATCTGTGTGTCTGGCTGATTTCTACCAAAGTGAGTTTGCATGTGTGCAGGATCCCGTGCTACGGAACTTATGAGGAACAGTTGGAGCTCTACGATTGTGAGCTTTCTGTAAAGGGGTGTCTCTCTGGCTGAGGTTCATTTTTTAATGAAAAAAAGGTCTTAATATGTTATGTTATGGGCAGTGGTCCTCAAATGTATAGAGGAATGTTTTTCATAAATGAGGAAAAACAAGAAGAGAGATAGAGAAAGATCTCGGAACATCAGTAAGATTTACTATTTCTAAATGTTTTGGATGTCCTGACTTGATGGATTCCAACAAGCAGGGATTTGGACTGATACTTGAGTCTGGCTGGATTATGTTTCAGCACTCCCTTTCACCTCATCATTCTATCACATGGTGCTGACATCCCCTTCACCTTCACAATCCCCAAAAAAAAACATACCTTAGTGACTCCTAGAAGTGTTGCAGTCACGGCTGCCAATCAGGGTCAAAGCTCTTCTTACTCCCACCTGGACGTATGGCCAGTTCAGTTCTACTTGAGTCCAGCCAGGAGCTGGACTGAGATACGAGGTCGGGGGAGGCCGGGGTTTATATGAGCAAAAGAATAGATGAGATGAGAGGAAGTGGAGGAGACTGGAAAGGTGTAGAAACAGGAGGGACAGTGCATTAGTCACAGGGTAACCTTAGACCCCTCTGTGGCTGAAGTCAGAGACATTTCTCATCTCTGATTTAGCGGGAGCAGACTACAGAAACGTTAGACATGCCAGACGCAGCCACTCGTCCATCTCCCGTCCTGGATGTCTGTGATTTTCTCCACCAAGAAGATCCATCTGCTTAAATGTTGACCCAAATGTGGCTTTGGGTTATGAATTAGTTCAGACTGGTGATCATGTGTTTGATGAATGTGACCACGTCACCTCTACTTAAATTTACTCACTTTTAGTCCACACATTTATTCTCTTGCTGTTGGACTGAAAATACTGATTGTTAAGTATTGTGTTGAAAAGTTTGGTTTAACATGAATTATTTCTGCTGTTGCATAAGCCATAAAATACATATCACTGCCGACTACTGGTGGATTCAAAGGGAAAAGGATTCTGAAATGTACTTAGAGTCAAAAAATAAAAACCAAATGAGTACAAAGCAATAATGTGAAAGTCAAACATAAAAATAAAAATATGTAACTGTAAAGTAGACAAATTAAATGAAAAAGGAGTAGTGGAAAAAATAAAAATGTTACAAAAAACAAAAGGCTCTAAATTTTAATTAAAGGGAATAAAAGTAAAAAGTATAAAAAATAAAAACACAGAATGAAAAAGTAGCAAATTTAAGTAAGTAGCAAGGAACTTTTTTAAAAAGTAAAAAGCCATAGTTAAAAATAAAAACGAATCTGACTTACTGCCGGCGATGCGAAGCAGACCCTGACTCCGACAGTACAGAGATTGGACGGCCAGTAGCAGTGGGCCATCCACTCCATACTGTAGGAGCACCCCCCAAAGGATGCCCCAAGGCACACAGTCTTAAGCCTTCTCCAAAGAGAAGTACAGGCAATATTGTATATTGCCTGTTCAATATGAGTGGTAGAGGCAGAAATTAGCACATGGATGGTTGCAATACATGGACACTGAACACAGTTTAGGTAAAGAGAGAACATAAAGAACAGACCTTTCCAAAAACCAACCCTGTTCATCCTCACATTAAGGTTTATGAAGGTATTCAATTACAAAACAATCCATGAAATTAGATTTTTGTATTATCACGAAGGATTTGTGGCAGATTTCCTTAATATCGGCAACTTTTCAGGCATGTTTATAAGGTCCTGTGCAGTTTTACTTTAAAGTATGCAAAACAGCCAAAAATTCTATGTGATAGCTGTTCATAAAAAAAACCCACAGGTGTGTAAATGCAATATAATCTGGAGTAATACTTTAGTATTAAACAATCAGTCCATTTTGACTGCTTTAATCACATTTTTTGTGGAATATGGTGTGACCTGCAGTCAGACATAAGGTGCCGCTAAGAGTTTCAGTCACATTTAGAAACACCTTCAGAAGGTCCATGTGATGCTGTGACTGCAGACTATCCAGGATAATCTGGCAAATTAGGAGCGCTTGCAAAAGGCCTCCGCAACAGATTTGCCCTTGGGTGCTTCCATCTTATGTCGGCTCGGCGTTAATTTTCAGATCAGGCCCAGGGGTACAGGGCTCCCCAAAACTGTGTAATAGGCGAGAAATCCAGTGGGTGAACCGGAATAGAGGTTAGGGAGGCAACTCGATCGGGCAAATGTAAACGTTACATCTGGGAAGATTTGGAAGAGGAGGAGTGCAAGATGAGAGGATGGCATCGACGGGGGAGAAAGGTAGAGAAGGGAAGTTCCCCGCACCCGACCTCCAGACGCAAGACTTCCTTCCTTTCTGCCTGAGAAATATCCCTCATGCTCATTTATTTCTCTTTTACATTTTGAAAATGTAACTTTTTTATTCCATTGAGTTAACCCATGGCGGTGAATCCTGATATTTTCATGATTGTCGATTCTGTTTTTGGATTTATTCATCAGAAACATAATTTTCCAGATTGAGGGATTTAAGTGCTTGACTCAAACATGAAGGAATGTTTCACGGAAGGCCTTTGTTTGTGAGTAATTGTCCAACAATAGCAGGAAGCACAATGTGTTCATTTGCATGGAATGAATTCAAAGAAATGTTATCAAACTAGAGTAACATGGTATGCCTATAATAATTTGATTAAATGAGCTGAAATCTTCACCCAGCCTTTAGCTGGCAGTTTTGCTGGGCTTCATTTCCTTTTCTATTTTTTCAACAAGGGTCTGCTGCTTTAGGATGGGCCTAACGGGTGTGCTTGTGAACAACGGTGTGTCGTTTGTGTTGGACCGTGTCTGTTTTTAAAAGTGTGCAATGAGACCTTATTACATTCTCACTCTGGCTGAAACTCCTCGTAGTCAGTCTCTCACAATCTCAGCGTGTTAGATTGGTTTGAAATTTCTTTGAGTGGAACATAACTGTCCGTCAGTAAACATTGGTGTTGTGCTTTCATGGGACCTGAAAAGATCAGTTCATGCTCACAAAGAAGAATGGGCCAGAATGTGAATCAGGAGTGTTCGTTCACCTTTCAGCAGTTGTTGCTGCTAAAGGTGAAACATTTAGATAATATATTTAGGGCTAACGTTTTTCGCTTTGGCATAATTACACTTGGCATACGCTGTCATCTCCAATCGCAAGGATATATATATATATATACAGACGGTGAAGGCGGAGGCAGTAGCAGCAATGGCGATTCCATTATTTCAGACATTTGGAGGATGATTTCTTCACTCTGCTATTTCGCGCACCCTAACCCAAGTCTGTCTTGGCCTCGCAGATCCATCAGCCGCAGCACTCATCAGCCGACAGACTCCAAAGGGGGGATGCTGCTATATATATATATATATATATATATATATATATATATATATATATATAAGTGGAATGATAAGTCGCCTGGACTTGTTTGAGCTCTTAACACAGCTATTTTATGACATTTTGATACAATAAAAGTTCCTCCTGCTCCTCATCCCCTCGGGGCCTTTTAATTAGTGGGAAAGAGAAAGTATTGCTGAGTGTTTGCTGGTGAGGCTGCATGTATAGTCTTGCAGCATGACTTCATACCATCAGTGGGTGTTCTCATTATTCCTGGGTGTTGCAAAGCTGGTGGGCTTTTCTGATTGGCATGTCCCATAGACACAGTGAGAAGACAATGTGGCTGCAGTTCGGAATTGAAGACATTAAATAAACCAGTTGGAAGAGCCTCACGTCTTTTTTTTTAGCAGGATAAACATCCCAGCCTGTAGAGGATGTGCGGTGCCACTAGTTCATGTTAATCATCTCCAACATGTTGGAACACCTCAGTCTGCTGTGTGTTTGTGCGTTTGGGCTTCTTCTAGCAGTATATTGAATAACAGAGTTTCTCCTCAAGTGCAGTAATGAGCAGGTGCAGAGTTTAATAGTTCACATTGACTCCTTGTCTAATCCTTGTATTACTCAGAGGCAGCAGAAGCAACATCACTGTGACAAATAAATCCTCGGGTTTTAAACATGTTCATCGTTAAGCTGTTGGTGGCTAAAGTGTTCTGACTCGTCGGAACAAGAGCATAGGTGCTCCATTGTATTATATTCGTCGTTGGAAATGAGAAATATGGACCCTTTGCTCTATTATGCCATTTTAAGGTTGGAACACTTGTATGTGACTGGAGCTGTGTGAAGTCCCCTCATGCTTCAAACGCTCCACCATCATCCCAGTCCCTTAGAAATCCGCCATCAAAGGATTAAAGGACTACAGACCAGTCGCCCTGACGTCTGTGGTCATGAAATCCTTTGAGATAATGGTCTTGTCCAACCTGAAGGACATCACAGACCTCCTGCTGGACCCACTGCAGTTTGCCTACAGGGCAAACAGGTCAGTGGATGATGCAGTCAACACAGGACTGCACTTCATCCTGCAACATCTTGACTCTCCAGGGACATACGCAAGGATCCTGTTTGTGGACCTCAGTTCAGCTTCCAACACAATCATACCAGGAAACCTTTCCTCCAAACTCCTGCAGCTCGCTGCACCGGCCTCCACCTGTCAGAGGATTACAGACTTCCTGACTGACCAGAAACAGCAGGTGAGGCTGGGTAAAATCTCATCCTCCACCAAGCCAATCAGCACGGGGGCCCCATAGGGCTGTTACATATATTTACATATACATATTAATACATATATATTTAAATGTATATGGCCTGTACACATGATCATCTCCATTTGTTTATAGCTTGTATATTTGTTTATTGTCTTGTCCATTTAATTTAAAATTATTTATATGACGTTCGTACTGTGAGAGCTCAGTTAACCGGAGTCAAATTCCTTTTATCCATATACATGGTCAATAAAGCTGATTCTGATTCTGATTCTGATTCCGAAATAAAAATACAAGCGATTTAAGGGAACTCCGGCCTTTGAGAGCCGTAACCTTTTATCAAAACAGGCAGAAAGTGGGATGTTAGATGATTCTGTTCATGACGTTCAGTAATAGAAATGATGTCAGGTAAATATATGCGGCATAATAAGCATAAGTATATCAGTAAGTAAAAATATTTTGGGTGTTAATGTTAAAATATCCTTTGAGTTGACCAGACTCCACTTTGAAAGCAAATGTTTTATGATGGAGAAACAATATCTTAAGTTTCACCATCATGAAAAATCCTCTCCACAGCCACACAATCAGCTCACGTTTCATTTAGTCTGACACCCTTAATTTGAACGGTCTGTTCACTGTATGAACCTGTGCTGTTTCACTGTATGAACCTGGACTGTTTCACTGAATGAACCTGGACTGTTTCACTGAATGAAACTGGACTGTTTCATTGAAAGAACCTGGACTGTTTCACTGTATGAACCTGGACGGGTTCACTGTATGAACCTGTGTTGTTTCACTGAATGAACCTGTGTTGTTTTAATGAATGAACCTGGATTGTTTCACTGTATGAACCTGGACTGTTTCTCTGTATGAACCTGGACTGTTTCTCTGTATGAACCTGGACTGTTTCACTGAAAGAACCGGGACTGTTTCACTGTATGAACCTAGACTGTTTCACTGTATGAACCTGGACTGTTTCACTGTATGAACCTGGACTGTTTCACTGACTGAACCTGGACTGTTTCCTGTCTAGTAGTAGAAGTAGTGACACGGTTACGTGTAACTTGATTGCTTTTCAACGTTGCCATGGTTACAGATTGAGCTGTTTGAGTGAGCTGATTGTTTAAAAATGTTTTTCCCCATTTTCCTGCATTTCTGCTGAACTTATTTTGCAAAGTCTTATCAGGTATCAGAGCATTGGTGATCAAGTTGCAAATTGTGATGTATAATTTTCATAAATGCTGTAAAAGCTGTTGGACTAGATACATGGCAAAAAACGGTACAGAAGAATTACATAATGGGATTGGCCACTGAGTAATGACTTTAGAACTTTTTACTATTTTTTAATTTCTACTTTTACTTCATATTATATACAACACGTCACTCTTAATTACATCCTCAAAAGAGAAAAGCTTGTCTGTCTTGTAAATAATTAATGGACTGTACTTATACAGCCCTTATGTTCAATCACTCAAAGCGTTTACAATGCGAGCCAACATTCAACCATTCATACAGTGATGATAAAGGGTTCAATGCAAAGAGCCACCTGCTCAGCAGGAGCTGTAATCATTCACGCCATCAACCACCAATGGATAAGCCATCGGATGATTCTTGGGGTTCAGTATCTTGCTCAAGGACACATTGACATGTGGGCCGCAGGGGATGGGGATATACCCCCCAACCTTTAGATAATTGGACGACCACTCTACCCACTGAGCTACGATCGTCCCTGTTGTCTGTTTGTGAGCACGATTACAGACAAAGTAATAATCGGTTTGGATTGAAATTTGACCCAGAGGTAGCTTTTGGCATATTATTTTTTATATTTGATTAATTTGATTTCATTTAACTGTTTCTGATCATGATAATGTCTACCTCGGCGAGAGTTATGCCATGGCTACTTTATATTATATTTAACAATTTATTCGGATCCTTTTTTATAGAATGTAATTGTACTTTGATAAAGCAGTTGTTTAATTAAAGATTTTATCTGTTGATGGATACAAACCTGGAAAAAAAAAATAGGTGGCAACATGATGGATTTTGGGAAGAAGACAAGCAGGTGGAGGCAAATTAATTATTGTTTATTGCCACGGTTTCCACGCAGAACATGGTCTAAAGCATCACACTGCCTCTCCATGTTTTATTCTTCCCATCATGCAACCTGTTACCATTTTTTCTCCAGGTAAGCGAAGCATACGTACATGGTGGTCCAATGGTGGTCCAAATGATGTAAAAGAAAACCTGATCCTACAGATCACACTACCTTCTTCAATTACTCCATGGTCCACTCCTGATGCTGATGTAGGAACATTCAGCAGCGACAGGTTTGACTGGTTTAGTGATTTTCCCTCCCCACCTTTAACAGTCATCTACCATGCAGTCAATAAAGCCACCCATCTTTCCTGACTGCACCCCTGGGTGAGAATAATCTACTGTGCAGGCTAGTAAAAATGTTTTCACTCCCTCTTACTCTCTACTCCTCTGCCTCTGCCTCCCTCCCCTCTGCCTCTCCTCTGTTATTATCATCATGCAGGTACGTTTGACTCATAGTGAGGGACACGTGTTCCATCAGGAGCCTCTGCGTGTTAAATGCGGTGTCTTCGATCTTATTATCTTCATGCAGGTACATTTGACTCATAGTGAGGGACACGTGTTCCATCAGGAGCCTCTGCGTTTGAAACGCAGTGTATTGGATCTTGTCTTGATGTTTGATGAATTTGATGTGGACTTTGATGTCCTGGCTCTTAGCTTCTGGTGACTGGTGCTCTTCAGATAATTTGTCTGCCTAGCATGTTCAAGATGACAAATCATTTTTATATTTTTTATATGTAAAAATGATGAATAATAAAAAATCTATCATATCAATAATCATTTTTACACCCACATAGTTTTACAATTATGGCGTTAACACAAAAGTACGGCAGCAGGGAACACACACATGGCAGCGGCGATGACAATTCCGTAATATATGTAATATTTTTTGGGATTTAATTAGCTGAGCCTGATTCAGGAAACATTCTGTCCGGTCTCCAAAATAGGTTCTACTTCTTGTTGGAAGTTTGATGCTCATTTGACTTATCAGAACCATTAAGCTTGTTGTAAGTTCTAATACTAAAGAGTCAATCAAATGTTCGAACCACATCAGGCTATTCATTGTCATCTCAGTAGGCCCGTTGTGTGCTCCAACTCGCTGTTATCGCTCGGCCTAACCTGTAGTTTTGGGTTCCAGTCAGGTGTATCAGGTGGAGCATTCAGTCTATCCCAACAAGCCTGCAACCCCCCTGTAGGTTGTGACCCAGTCTTAAGGAACCACTGACTTAGACCAATCGTACTGAGGACGTACTTGCTTTTACTTTGTAAACTCCTTTCATCATTCACTTCCTGATTCAACATCCTAACAGGAAACAGCATTAGCTTTATGCTCTGTATCTTGGTGATTTGTAGAGCTGCTGGAAACAATGCTCTAACTCACATTAGCAGGCTCTAACTCTGGCTCTAATTTCTCATGTTTAAGTCTAGAGCCACTTCTTCTTTGCATTGAAAAGATCCAGCTGGGTTAGTCTGGATCTCTTTTTATGAAATGACATGAATGGCGGACCGTGATTTATTTTCTGACAAATGAATGACAAATTTTTGCATCATTCAAACCAGGATTCAAGCTACTGGTTCGGCAGGCAGATGGTCAACTATCTCACTATAAAAGGAGGTACAAAAGAATGTAATGGATTACACCCTCGGGTTGGAGAGGGTTACTGTTTCAACCAAAGGGGTTTATGTATCTATGGGTCCTGTTCAGAAATGAGAAAATTGAGTTTGAACTGGCATAATAATAATGCCATCATGGTGAGTAGGCACCTGAGTCAGAAGGCAAAACTCTCAGTTTACCAGTGGATCTACGGTTCAAACCTCATTGATAGTCATGAGCTCTGGGTGGGGTCAAAAATAATCAAATCATATACAGGTGGCCCAAATTAGATTCTAGAGGGAGCTCAATTACGTTTTTCTCAAATGAGGAGGCTCTTGGGCTAGTGCTGGGCCTGTGACTGACTCGAACCACTTCTTAGCTACTCAATAGCTGAAGTCCCAATTCTGGCCCCAAAAAACGGGTGCTTAAGATAAAACAAAAGCTTGGTAGTCTAGAAGTAAGAACCAGTGATACCATGGTCCTGTCGGGGAGTTTTGTAAGAAACAGAAAGAATAAAAGAATGAAAAAAACTTTAAATCATGGAAGTGATATGATAATAGTGGTGGTAATGGACAGAGGCTAGCATTAGAATCTTAAGTTCAGTGTTAATATCAGTCAGAACTTGGTTGGTGGTTACCTTTTTTCTTAGGACATAACCGCTGTCAACAGCGTCACAATAACTGATTTCGCTAAAACATTCCTGTTTGGAGACCAATGATGTGCTGTAAGTCCAGTAGCCTGTATAGAAACAATGGTCACCTGTGTCGTTGTCAGTCTCAGTGATGGAATCGCTCTGAAATTGGTGATATAAGCAGTGTCGCATTGATCTGACCGTTTAGCCGATGGAAAACAAAACGGTTCTTAAGTCGAACCGAGTCTCGATCCAGCCTGGAGCTCGTTCCTGGTTGCATTGAAATGATTCAGCCGGGGTGGACTGTATATCTTTATAAGATTCTCTATGGATAAATGTCTTTAATGGTTTTCCAGGTAGGTGTAACTAGGAGGAGATCCTTGAGTAGGCCCAGTACTTGCTGGAGGGATTACATCACTCATCCAGCCTGGGAAAATTTGGTATTCTCGAGGAAGATCTGGAAAGTGTAGGAGAGAGTAAGTTTGGAATACTAAACATTTGAAAATTGGTAGACCACATGCGGAAGTAAAATATTAAGTTCAACCAAAAACTACGATCCAATCCAGGCCGATCTGAATCACCAAAGTTCTGAGCGTGCGTGTTTTGTGGGCTCAGGGAAAGTTTTGTTTGACATTTGCCTTCATGTGGATGAACTCTCTTTGTGGTACACACAAGCTCCTAGGAAAGAAAATTGCTGTTTGCCAAATGAAAGGCTTCCACTCTGGAAAAAAGAGACTTTTCAAGAAGAAACAAAAATGAACCTGAAAGTGAAAAGCTATATACAGTCGGAACATTGGAAGGTAGCTGGTTTGAGTTCTACTTGTAGTATGGTCCTTGAGCAAGACACTGAACCCAAAGCGGCACGGCGCTTCAAAGGGGCTGCCCACTGCTCCCTTAGGGTTGGGTCAAATGAAGAGAAATTATTTCATTACGATGTGCTGTGTATGGCTGTATGTGATCAATAAAGGATTTCTTCTTCTTCTGAAGTTGGAATCCATGCAGGTTTCATAGGTTAATAAATCCTCCGATTTAACTGGATCCAGCTAACGACCCGTCATCAATACTATAGATCAGGTTTCTCTGTTCACAGGCAGGCTGATTTCATTGTCTCCATCTACCAAGGCATTGTTTCCTCCTCATGCTCCTCCCACATGGCCAGCATCCTAGTTTCTGTGATTCCAATGAGGGCACTAAATTTCAGGCTCACTTGAAAACACTAGCCGGGACTCTGAAATATGTTCCTGTACTTTTGTGTGTCACTGAGTGCTGAGATGTTTGCCTCAGGCCTTAAAGGACATAATAGACAGGAATGCAAAGTGAAGCCACACCATGACACACACTGCTGTCTTCTGGCCAGCTCAGGGCGTGTGCACGTCGACTCCCTGCCAGCACCCTGCAAGGAAATTGGTGATGGAGCTCTGGTCCAATTCAAACACATGGGAACTGAGCCTTAGACTTTCAACACATAAACTCATCCTGTAAATCAGCCCTGATCAGTTTAGGGCTGGTTTACATTCAATGTCTATTGAACCAATCTCCAACAGCTAATAAATTAATTTTTATCATGCTGCATTTTACTATTCAGTGAAATTCTTCTGCTCACTATGTCACTCTGTTTCAACGGCACATACAGAAAGTATGCATCAAAATGTGCAGCTTGACTGTGAAAGGGAGGCTTAGGGGTTCTCTTTCATGTGAAAATGATTTTTCATCCCTTTGATCACATTGAAGCTCCTGAACAACATGAAAACAGATTAAAGCTTTTCTTCTTTGTCCAGTCCTCTAATGTAATGTCTGGTGTGGATCAGAACTCTTCTTCAAATCTCGTTGCCACAGGCTCATGAAGACAGCTCAAATCTGCTGCAGCATTCAGTTTTTGTTTATAAAGAACCTAATCACAACAAAGGTTACCTGGAGGCTCTTCCCAGAGAGGCAGGTCCAGGCCGTATCAACAGAGACGATGATTCCTCCATGAGCTAACACTTGGCAATCGTGGTGAGGAAAAACAACCTTCTAACAGGCAGACACCTCAGAGCAGACCCCCTGCCTCTGCTTGGGTCGCTGTGTGTGTTTCTTTCGTTGCTGTATCCATGTTTAGTGTTTACAGGTGGAGAGAAGGATGTCTTCTTAGATTTAATGCCTTACAGTCTCCACCTGTTGTCGCAGACACTGACGGCTTCTCTGCTGAGTGACTGCCTGTTTATGCATCCGCTCAGCCGCCTCCTGTCTCTGATGCCCCTTTTCCACCCAGTTAGCTCCAGGCCTGGTTCAGATCCAGTGCCTCATTTGGAACCGGTCCTTTGCTATTCCACAGCCCAAAAAAAGATTCCTGCCAGGACAAGTGGTGCCAGTGTGGAACCAAAACCTTGCTGGTCCTGAAATTAAAACCAGTTGTGTCAGTAACTGTGGGCAGGATTGTGGTGACCAACCCAAACTTTGTGAAGATAAGATTTGATTAATACAACTGAGCTGTGACAAACAACATCACAACTCCAGGCTCATCTCGCTCAACATTAATGACAGAGATGGACGCCGTCTTCCATCCTTACTCTACGTTCTTTTCTTACACATTCATGCAATATTTTCGAAAGTGAATGAATACAGATGACACCGACCAGCACCACCTGGAGTCATTGGGTCCGCGCACGGGACATCTTTAACACTGCTTTCCGGTTCTGTTTGTTCTTGTGATCTTTTAATTTTGCTACAAACTTTGACTCTTCATTACCATCTTGTAGATGTCCTCTTCCTCTTCTTCTGGCTGTTCCCTTTAAGGGTCGCCACAAAAAATCTTTTATTTTTATTTTACCCTGTCCTCTGCATGTTCTTCTGTCACATGCCATTTTATGGATGTATCCATATGCCTCGAAACCATTGCTGGGTAAATTAAGGCTCTCTGATGTAAAGACATGGATCTAGTGCTTCTGTGATGTAGTGACATTGCTCTAGTGTCTCTTTGATGTAATGTTGTGTCTCTGAGATGTAATGTTGTATCTCTAGTGCTTCTGTGATGTAATGACATTGCTCTTGTGCCTCTGTTATTTAATGACGTTGCTCCAGTGCCTTTCTGATGTATTGACGTGGCTCTAGTGACTCTGTGATGAAATGAAGTGGTTCTAGTCGCTCTGTAATGTAATGTTGTGGCTCTGGTGGTTCTGAGATGTAAAGTTGTGGCTCTGGTGGTTCTCTAATGTAATGAAATGGTTCTAGTGTCTTCTGAAAATTGTTTTTGGAAGGTTCAACTTGAACCAACCCTTAACTGGAAATAACATTTCACGTTCACACCAATGGACATTGTAGATTCAACTTTTCAGATAATTACCTGTTTTTGGACTGTGGGAGGAAGTTGGAGCTCAAGCTTGAATTTGAACCCATAACCTTCTTGTTGTGAGGCAACGGTCCAAACTATTACTCCACTGTAGTGCTAATCAGGAGGGCTCAGATGTCTGATTGATTCACACTGGATCTGTGTTTAATGTCGTTCCACTTTCTCTCCTCAAGTTTTATTTGTGTTTTAAGAGGTTGAACGAAACTCTGAAATTTTAACTTAGCAGAGCTGTTTGGTTAAAGAAACAGAACACACAAACAGGCTGTAAAACACAAATGCCACATATTGTATATATATATATATATACATATATATATATATATATATATATATATATATATATATATATATATATATATATACAATATGTGGCATTTTGTATATATCTCATAATATATATATATATATATATATATATATATATATATATTATGAGAGAAAGATTTTCAAACTCTGCCTGCTGAATATTAAATATTTCTCCGCAACAGCTTGGTCGGTTTTAGGTTCTGATTTTGTTTCTTAATAGATTAGACTGATAATTATATATATAAAAATTTAAATAAATAGTACTTCTATTACTATATAATAATTTTCAGTTTAAATGTATTCAACTTCTGCATTGACATTGACATTACATTTAATAAAAAATGGATCCGTTTTTGCAACGTCACATTCCATCAGATAACATCATCAGGTAAAAGTTGATATCTATCACACACTGTAACCAAAATACTAGATAGTTTGAGACTGGTGATCAGCCTCAGAGTCTTACTTTGTGTTAGGGTTGTGTGAGTGCTGACACTCCAGATTCCTTTTGAGATGTTATTCCACATGATGGGCAGCACAGGTGCCTCACAGTAACATGGTTACGGGTTCAAATCCACTAGGAATATAGGAAAAGTTCTAGATTGGTGACGCATGGATTTTCCATGCATCACTAATTTAGAACTTCTCCAGCTCTTTTTTTCATGGTTACTGGATCAGACAATGTAGATTAGAGAAGAAAATACATACAGAAGAATGTGATTGTACAAAACCTTTCACAACCAACTCTTAAGCCGACAGTTGGTGAGACTTTGATGGTCCAACAATTAATAATTTTTTTAAAGGTCCTTACACTTTACAATAAAGAAATTACAATGCTGGATTGATTTAGGAGTAGAGGTGAAATACCCGGTCAGAAGCTTTACTTTTCAACAGCATCCAGCTTAGTAGGTGTGTAGTAATACAGATCTCCTGCATGCTCTCTATTTCATTTGCTGTGTTTCAAGTTCAGCCAGCAAAATTATCTTGGCCCCTTTAAAGTTGAAATAGAAACGTTGTACCAAACTTTCACCTTGGATCTGTCCGTAAGCTTTTTGAGATTCACAGCAGTTTAGAGAAAATCTGGACAAATATTCCCCCACAATATTTAAGTAAATTAAATATCAGAAACCCCAGAATATCCGCAACTGTTAATGAAGGGGTCCTGTCCCACTATGTGACCTTCACATTCAATCATCTTCTGCAAAACGTGAGGGATTTTGTACATTCTTCACTAACCAAAAGGCTTCTCTTACAACAAAAATGTTATAAAAACTCATATATATGATGGTCAAAATAAGGAAATAAGAGCACTGAAGTTAACATTCAAAGGGATTTCAGACCCTGAACACAGCAGGTATCAGAGTCAATCCTTAACCTCTTGTCTTGAATCTGCCCCCAGGGCACTTTGTGTTAGTTTTAACTCCATTAGAGAGGTCTTTGATAAATCTTTTTTAAAATTGGAGTTTCTTCACATACAGTATCTTTGAAAGAGCAGCTGGAACGCCTAACCTTGAAAGTGACATTCTATGTGATTATAGACAGAAACCCCATTCTTTTCTGACCACGGTGTTCTTAAAATGTTGTTTTTAACATGGCGAATCTTCTTCTTCTCCTTTCGGCTCTTCCCTAGGGGTCGTCACAGAGGATCGTCTCCTTCCGTATATTGTTTTGGCATGGGTTTTATGTCAGATGCCCGTCCTGACACAACCCTCCCCATTTATCCTGGCTTGGGACCGGCACTAGAACTACATCGGCTTTGTACCCCCAGTGGGCTGGGTTGTTTTTAACATAATTAATTTTTTTTTTCTTATTGAAAACATGGTTTTAGAAGTTTTCAATAAGGTTCCAGGTCAACCACTGTACAGAAACATCCCCGATTAAACTGCTGAGTGACCTCAGACTTAATACAGATGCTAATAAAGTCTTTACCTTGGTTCTTTTCAACACAAGTGCTGCGTTTTGCCCATTAATGTCTTACAGGTAACTTTGAGATCAAAGTTGAGCTGTCTGTAACTGTTTTTGAGCGGTTCTGATGGCAGGAGAAAATCATTTGCTTCAGTTGGAGATCATTTGTCGGCAAAGTGTGGCTTTCAGGGAGGCTGCGTTCCACTCTTTTATTTCACCCTTGATTCTCCTGTTAGGTTACGTGATCAGAGAGGATGATCTTAATCGTTTATTTCACTTGAACATGAAGATGAAAATGTACTTTCCTGACTACCAAGCTAGTTGCTGTAAAAAAAAACTCTAAACAAGGCCTATACTGTAATTTCCCGAAAAGCCCCAAATCCCCTGCATTGCACAAGCAACCCCCCTGATTGAACTCCTTAAAATGAAAAATGTTTTCATAAAAAAGCTCCCTCTAGGAAGCAAACTATTGAACTATTAGAGTCAAATATGATGAATAGCAGATAGATCTCGTGGAGTCGATTAAATGTGGACTGAATCAGACCAAAGATTAGAGGGTTATGTGAGTCAAATTTGATACATACAAGATTCCTCCAAACCTCTGGAACTGTCCATTCATGCAAATGAGAACAGCACAGAGACTTCAAGCGTATTAAAAAATAACTCCCCCTAGTGATTAAAATTTGAACCATTGGAGTAAAGTATGATATAAACAAGATAGATCTCCTCGACTCAATTCCTCTTCACCAAACTTCTAAAGTTCTAAAGTCTAAATCGAACCAACGGTGGAGAAATTATGACGCACATATGTTTGGGGATAAAGCTCCCCTATAGGAAATATAAAACCAGCCTTTCCCGAAATCAATGCAGTTCTTCATCACACTACGGTCTATGGGGCTATAACATATCCAAATAATCTTTAGAGTTTTTGAGTTATCGTGTTAAAACGAAGGTGGTGTGGCGGTAGCAGCAGACTCAACGGTGACGGTTCCATAATATCCCTGCCTTTTGTGGGATGTAATGAAAATAATAATAATAAGAGGTTCTGCATGACTGAAGACAAAAGAGATCCCCTCCAACACAAATTTGAGCATCTGGGTCCTGAAGCTTATTAAACTCAGACCAAGGCAACTTTTCATTACCTATGAAATTGTGTTAAGATTCGGCAATATCTATTTGATAGATTGCTGAAATTTTTTGCTTGCTTTTATTTCAAATATATATGATTATCCTTATGGTCTTTATATTACTCATCCAAATTATTCAGTGGAAAAACGTCAAATAATTTAGACCCCTGCTGTGAGAACTAAAATAATACAGAGTGAGCATATTAGTCCTGAGTTAGCTAAAGTATTTTTGATAAAAGTCTCTATGGATCTTTTACTCTGTAATTCAACTAAAACTGGCCTAATCAGAGCTATAAAAGCTGCTCCGTTAACATTTTTATATTAAAGCTGAAAATGTATTTATTAACTTTGACTCTCAATTAATGTTATTGTCTCACTGATCTCTTTTTACGTATTTTTTATCTAACGCTTTATTGTGCAATTTAGTTGTTTCAAGTTTCAATTTGCAATTTTTCTCTTTGGAAATCACTTTAAATCACTTGGAGTTTAAAAAAACAACAATGAATAAGCAGAAAGCAGGAGAATGTTGGGCCACAAGGATGCCAATTACTCACATATTGCTCGATCATTTGTAGAAATAAAAACATTTTATAAAAGTGTCAGACATACATTATATGTCACCTCTCCCTTTAAGTTCTTTTTGTTTGTTTGTTGTGGTGATCTCTTCTATATTTCTAGTTAAAGCATCATTCATACACTGATGGAGCAGCCATTGGGAGCAACTGGGGTTCAGTATCTTGCTCCAGTACACTTTTACAAGTGGACTGCAGTAACTAGGGACCGCACTGCCGACTTTCCTTCCTGAGCCTGATTGAACTCCACTATATTCACATGTGCTTCTGAGAAGTCCAGCCCTGAACAGGTGCTCCGGCTCGCTCCAGTGAGATCATGCTTTGAGAGGTTTGGATGACGGTGGCTATCTACCATGCTCCTCCTCCCCATTTTTCACCCCTCGGTTTCTTCATCTGGAGTTCTATGTGTAACGCATCTTCTATCCATTACCACACCATCCATCAGCGCTAACGCCAAACAGTGTCTCTCTTATCCCTTGTAATGCAAACCTAGCGATCCTACTGCTATGACATCATCACTCCTCAGACACAGAAACACGCATTGACTCCATCACTGCCACCAAATCTATCAACTAAGTTATTTTCATCTTAATCACAGACTTTATTGCCTCTGCTGCCCTCCTCACCTCTGACGGACCTGCTGTCTCACTTCACCTGCCTTCTCTGAAAAGCTCTGATTGTCCCCTTCCTTTTTGGGTGATTCTAAGAGTCCTTTCTTTACCCTCAGGTCCTGACAAGGGATCCATCACACCGCCCGGTATGGTTCTTATCTGATGCAATGGACCATTGATCACATTTTACCGTTTCAATGAATCCAGCCTTTGTTGGACAATCATCCACTTGGTAACCCAAGACCAACCCAATATATTGCTGTTTTCAGCTCACCGGACCTCCGCTGCTGCTTCATCAGGATATAATGCGTGGTGGATCAGGTTCAGTGACGAATAAAATGGGATGCTGCATTTCATTTGAAGTGCATTGATGCGTGTTCTGAGTTCAGATTGTTCTGTAAGGCGGCTCTTTCCCTCCAAAGCCCTGAAAACACGCTGACGTCACCTGAAAGTAAAGAGGAAACAATGAGAATTTCCTCTAGATGAACCCATTCTGTTTAGACTATTCTGATGCAGCCCGGCTCATCCTTAGAAGCCATCATATCCCTGATGAACAATTTTTCAACAAGGGTTGTAAATATTTATCCATTGCACAAATCCACATTCCATTAGGGAAGTAAACATAAATGTATTTCTCTCTAAAGCCAGTATGTATTAAATTAAACAATGTGATACTGACAGAGTTCAGCTAAGTGGCACCATCTGGTCCGTGGCGACTCCCTGAGCTGCATTGTTAGTGGGGTGCAGTAGATTTCTGACAACAGCTTGGCTCTCTCCTGCCCTTCATCTCCAAACACATTGTATATTGTGCTCAAACCAACATATGCCAGTTAAGAAACAAGCGCAGGAACAGTTTGTAATTCGTCAAGACTGTCAGAAATGAGAGGATATGTTTGGGATTGTGGAAAACATCCATTCCTTGGGGGGGTCGTTATGAAGGAATTGGTTAGCTATAGGTTTCAATGATACAACAAATGTCTCATACACACTGGGGCGATATCCACATCCTTTTGTAATTACAATTCAGTTTGCGCTAACAACTAGCAGAGCCCGGAAGCCCAGGATGGTGGGATCTTTCTTGTTTTCGTTTGGCAAGTAAATTATTTCTCTCTCCTGATGATGCAAAACACTTTCATATAAATAAATGTCAGTTTTGCAAAACTGAGACCAATTTATATAAACCACAGCTGTGGTTCAAGCTGTGCTCTTTTCATGAGTGCGTCATATGGTCCGATCTGGTTCTTAGATCATCCTCTGGTGTGAAGAACATTTTTATTCTGCCATAATTATCAGAAAAAAAGGAAAAAGAAAGAGAATGCCACTCTGGCAGGGTTTACTTGGACCTCCATATTGTGATTAAAGTGTTACCTCACTCTGAATAAAAACACTTGAAGTGAGTGAAATTCAATTCTGTTGTAGAGGTGCAGCATAAACACTTTCATAAACCCAACTGAAGATAAACAGTACCGTGTAAACAGACTATTTACTGGCTGTCTTCTGTCTGACCACCTTTCATTCCATTCCTCTATCTTCCTCTTATGGCAGCAGGATAACAATTGCATTCCAGATGTCCCTCTCCCCAGATGAACCCTCCTGCTCATCCTGGGGGATCATTGGGCATTTCCAGGCCAGATGAGATATATATTCCCTTCAGAGAGTTCTGGGTCTATGCTGGGGTCTCCACCCTGTTGACCATGTCTGGAAAACTTCCAGCAGGAGGCGTCCTGGAGGCATCCTGATCAGATCCCGAGCCACCTAAACTGGATCCTTTTGAGTAGCAGTGTCCTATGGATTCCGCCTTACACGGAACCCGTTTCCTATGAAGGAAACTTCATAGGAAACTTCATTTAGCCACTTGTATCCTTGGCCACATTATTTCACTTCAATCCAGAACTCCTTACCATAGGTGACAGTTGGAACTTAGATGGGTAAATTGAGAGCTTTGCCTTACAGCTCAGCTCTCTCTTCATGACTACAGACCAGAAAGTGATATATTTGTATATATGTGAAGAAACCACAACCCTGGGAACTTACAGGTTTATTTCGGTGCATACGGTGAGAGGGTTTTGGCTGTTAGACTATAGGAGAAGGGTATCCTTAACAGCTGACATCTTTATTATAACCTGGCCCGATGTCTCTCTTCCGGCTTGCTTCTCCGGCATTCGGTTCCATGTTCCACCAGTATTCTACCAACAGTTCATTTAGGACATTGAAGCACAAATAGCATTAATAAACTCAAACGTCGAGGGACCATTCATCAAGAAAATACCACAAGTTTCTCCTGTCTGTCATTGTGTGACGATACATTTGTACACATTCCTACTGCTATTGAAGACTCCTAACCATATAAACCCAACTCCTTAGCCTAATAGCCCATAAAATGTCCACTAAAGGTTGATTCATGAATATATAAAAATAACATTTCTATGGCATGAGGTTCAGTTAATCTGCAAAAATCAGTCTGTAGAAATGCCATTTAAACTTTAGATTGATTGATTGATTGATTGATTGATTGATTGATTGATTGATTGATTGATTGATTGATTGATTGATTGATTGATTGATTGATTGATTGATCTTCCTGGTCCATTTTCCCATCACTTGAGAACAAGCCACCAATTTCCAAGTTCTTGGCGTAAATTCAAAACTCTCTGCTCTGGTCCAGCAGAACTGAGCAAGTAAAATCACCAGTTTGTTCCGATATAAACTCAAAGAATTTAACATTATTGGATGACTGGACTGTAGTGTGAAATAATGATGGATAAGATCATGTTGAAGAAATTTAATTAATCACAGCCAGGATCAACCAAATGTTTGAACAAATTAAAACCTGCATGAAAATTTTTATTCGCTGTTAAAAGGCTAAATCAAAGATGGATAAAACAACCATTGCTTTGAACAAAGGGATGGACTGAAACGGGTAAATGTCGCTGACCGAGGTGTGGATCATGGTTTGTGACGGGGAGCCTTCTACTATTAATGTTAACTTCAGATTACGCGGACGCTAATGTTAACATGGCTGGTAAGTTTAACACATAGCACAGTCTTGCTAACTTACATTCAAGCATTCCACTGTGATGTATGAGCTATGAACTTTTGTCATCTATGGGCTCACAGCGCCCATAGATGAATATAAAATTCTGTTCAAAATCATTCTACCACCTTTTCACTTATAGTACTCAAAAAAAGCGGGAAAACAAATGTAAACAGATGTTACTACTTCTCATGTGACACTTTAAAAATGCTTACATCCGCTTCAACCAAATCTTACTTGGTACCGGAAAGACAATTGTAACTTTTTTGAATTTGTCTGTATGTATTCTTCCTTACCTTGCCGGGTTAAACTTCCCCTCGTCTCCACCCACTGTGGAAAGTACCTGCAACTGATGTCACCTCACTGATAAGGATATTCAGCTCCATGATAAACCTGCAATAAAATCTGCAATCCGTTTAAAACCTCTTCTACCCAACGGTTATTTTAAGATAAGACTCGCCTGAATTACATCCCCCTATCCTAAACTTCAAATAGCTCTGCAACAATCAGGTGTGGTTTCACCACCTTGGTGTTTATAAGTGTTAAGGTAAAACCAGAATTATTTGTTTTCGGTGTCATTAAACATTGTGCCTGTTACTGTGTGGGAGGAATCTGTAATTAAACACATATCTATCCTCATGGTTTTTTCTTTGGATAAAAATGTGCTCTAACCTCATTATATCACAGTAACACCATGAAACAAAACAATCAGTGGATTTGCTCTGAAACTCTTTTAAAACTATTGCATTAAATTTGACACAAATACCACACAGATAATGTAATTCGACACAGTTTTTGTGGGATAGGACCGGGAGGACTCTCCATTTGGCACAGTTGGATAGCCATTGGACCCAAAATGTGACATCAATGGGATTTTGAGGAATTTTGGCTGCTAAATACAACCTTTTTCAACTTGTGGGAACTTCATGCACATGCAAAGACCTTTGGCTCCTGATGTAAACCTGGGTTTTATCAAAATGTAGCATTGTGCACAATAAATGATAAATATGCAAAAACTATCTAGTAGTTTTACCTAAAATCCTGTTTTATTCCCTTCATAGCCCAGACTCTTCAGGGATGTAACAACTATCATTTACCTTCGCTGTTACATGAGAGTTGATCAAGCCCTCTGCTCAGAGGGTAAGGATCTGACTATTCTCTGCGTATTGGCTACAAACAGCTACTGGCTGCTTCTTAAATCATTCAGTTGGTGATCACACGCATATAACCCCCATCAGATAACGAAGCTTATTAAAAGCTCAGTAAGGAAGGAAGCATCTATTTAAATAAAATGTATTATTATTATTATTATTTACCCACGTCTGCTATATCACCATCATTTTCCAGCTATCTAAAGCTTCAGTATTCAATATCCCCTTTTATCCAGTCACGTTCATTTCATTTCTTTCGTTTCTCTTATTGAGTGCTTAATTCAGCCTGCCAAAGCTTAGAAGCCAACCACCCCCCCTTCTTAGCCTCATCTCTTAGGTTTTGGTTCTTGAAGTGATCCCAAACATGGGATCTTGGTTCCCTTTCACCACCAGCAGCCCCCTAAAGTCTTAATTTATTTACACTGAACATAAGAGTGACGGAACAGCGTCCAAACAATGTCTGGCAATGTAAGTTGCCATATAGTTTGCATCAAGGAAGAACCCCAAACCAGAGAAGCAGAAATAAGAAACTTGATTAGATCTGTCCGTGTCAATTTAATTGAAACTTGTAAAAGTTTAAATTCAATTTTATGAATTAAATAAATGTTATGCTAGTCTTACATGATGAAATAATTTTATATTAAAATAAAATTGCTTAAAAATAAAACATATCTTACAATGGACTAAATGTAACAGCTAGCCTTTTTTTTTTTCCTGAATGAGTGACAATGAAGGAGCTCCCTGACTGAACACAGAGTAAAGGAGGCAGCCAGGAGTATTCTGGACACTCCCCGAAATGCGAGGCCCGTAACACTGGTCCAATCAGTAGAATATTTTATGTCCCTTACCAGCAAAGTAGGGGAAAATTGTGCAAACATAAGCATAATTTTGTGCAAACTTTAGCACTTAATTTTGCCATTGTAAGCAAAATGATGTAGTCAGAGCGAGTATAAAAGTTCCCCAGGAACACTTTTTGTTTTTTGTTGGTTGTTCGACTCAAATAATAACGTCAAAAGCATAGAAAGAGTTTCTGACTTTGACCCAAAACATCAGTGGATGACCTTTCACCAGAGCCAGTCACCCTGGCCTCTTTTGGTGCTGCACTAAATCCAGCAAAAACATTTGATGCAGCAGCAAATACATAAGTGGTTTGTGAGAGGACGACATCCATCATGGCACGTTTGACTAAAACTGCCATGTGCTCCCATTTGTGCGTTAGTGAGCTTATTAGCAAGCTCTCAGCCAATTACTGGTTCTGGAGTTTGTGGCACCAAACTGTCTGCACTCTTTGCAAGAGGGTGGGGGCTAAGGACTAGATGTTGTTCCCCAGTGCACCCCTTAGCCCTAGTAGATAGCGTCAGCAGTTTGAGACTGAAACCTAGCCACAGGCTCCCTCCCCTGGCCCCCCTCGACTAAATTAGGCCATAATTTTACTGTATGCCACAGTGAGGAGATATCGGCCCCGTGGGGAGAGGGAAGTTGGGTGAGCAGGGGTTTAACAGTTGTTGCAAAAGTCCCATTAAAGGATTTTAGCAGTTTTCTTGGGCTCACACTGTCATTCATTCCCTCCCGTATGTTCTGTTTGAGTGCAGGTCAGCATTCTTCTGCATGATGAGCGGTTTCAGTACAATAACTAAAGAACCCCAAGACCTGGAGCTCTCAGATTGAAAATATGTTTTTGCCATAAGCTTATAGAAAGTGTTTAAGGTCTTCTCAAACAGTAGTGCACTGAGGTAAGCCCAACCACTTCAAGAATGTGAAACTGGCTAAATAGATGACCATCGTGTCCTCCATAATTCTTTCATTGGAGAAGGTCCAGTTGGCCCATGACTGATAGGAACAATATATACAATGTGACAGCGAAACCTCGTCAAGCATTGGGTGTTACATTTTTGCACACATGTATTCTTTTCACACCATACACGTTATTCACACAGTCAGGGTTTATTCGCACACTGACAAAACTTCCATGACTACAGAGACGGGACTTCCACCCATCCAATTTCTTCCTCTTATACATAGTCAGGACTCGTGGTACGAGGCTAACAAGGGTATTCCAGATGTCCATCATCCCAGCACCACTCTCCAGCTCATCCTGGGGCATTTAAAGGTGTTCTCGGGCAAGATGAGATATATATTCTTCTTGCAGTTCATGGTGCTTGCAAAACCTCCGAAGGTTGGCCTCCTGGGAGTCTTGTAGACATCTTGTTCTCCTAGAACTCATGGCCATAGGTGAGGAGGAGTTGGAACACAGACAGACTGGCAACTGAAAGCTTTGCCTCCTGACTCAGCTCTCACTTCAGTACAATGAACCGATACAACACCACCGTTACTACTGACCAAACCTCCTGTTCATCACATTTTCCATTTTCCCATCACTCCGCCAATACACCAAGATACTTAAACTCGTTTGATTGAGGCAGCAACTCACCCCCAACCTGGACCGGAAAGTCCATTGTTTTCATAAATACAGTGGTACTGACTCTCATGTCAGCTGCTTCATACTCAACAAACTGTTAAAAACTTTAAAAAGTGCAGAGACACACAATGGCAGAAGCAGAACTGGTGCAGGTTAAATATTTCAATGTCCATAAAACAGGCAGTGGTGAAAAGCAGAAGCAGAGTCCAGTAATGCAACCGATCCAAAATCCACAGGCAAAGTCCAAAAAACAAGCAGAGTCAAAAAAACAGAAAAAGCTCAAAAAGGCACACTAGGAAAATGGCCGGTACATGTAGCAATGAGACATCAACAATGCACTGACACAGCGGACAGAGATACAGACTTAAATACACTGGGGTTAACAAGACGATGAGACACAGCTGGCAGGAGAATACAGGCGAAGATGATGAACAATCACACATGAGGAGGATAGAATCACAGGGGAGAAGGAGACAGAGAGGGAGAAGGAACACACGTGAAACACACAAAGGCAACACTACACAAGACAAGTTTAAGAACTAAAACACAAAACCTAAAGACAGGGGAAAAAAGGGAAAACAGATTTTAAAGACAGTAAACAGGAAGTGTGAAACTAACCAAAACAACATGGAGAAGCATTCAAAAATAAAACAGGAAGGACTGTGCAGGATGAGGAAAATTAACTTTCAGAATAAAATGAGAACCAATGTAATACAATGCATAAACCAAGAAATAACAGACTGAAAACAAGAGTCATGACACTCACATTCCTGTGGGCTCAGGACCAGCAGGGATTGGCATTGGAGTTGGCTGCAAAGCCTTATGGGTAGCAGGCAACGGAGTAGACCCCATGGCATCACCAACTGGTTCAAGGTACATCGAGACAGAACTTCAATGACTTCATTACTGCACTTTAGTAAAGATTTCAGAGATCTGTACTTAATGTGAGAATTACAACTTTTTACTTTTACTTCCTACACTTAAACACATTATCTTAACTCTCTACTCAATACAGCATAATGAATACAGTACAGCCAAACTCAAGAACATCCAGTCCAATTGGAAATCTGAAAATCTTCTGTGGCCCACCCGTACTTAATAATAATAATTCTGGTCAACACAGACGCCAATAATAGTAATAAATAGAAGAGAAAAATAAATCCCTATGTACAAACTTTTCATTTCATAAACAGAACAGTAAATGCTGGTTTATGGGAACGCAATAACAACTTAGTGAATTGTTCAGCCTGTATCCTGGTTGTTTAACTTTGGATCATAAAACACTCCTACATAAAACTTCACAATATCAAACCCAATAAGCTTAGAGACATAAATATTGTTTATATCTTTCCACACATGCTTTCTGATGCATTTATTTCCATTATCCATAACAGCTGGACTCATTCATGTCCACAAAATAAAAAGGAACACAGAAAAAAGAAGCTCAACGTACAAACCAGAAAATAAGCAAAACAATAAAGACATTAGCATAAAGTAGAATAAAATGAAAAGCATTCAGAATAGGTCAGATATGAATAATAACACTTAGTTTTAATCCAAGGATATTCTTTCATAGACTGTGATTATTTCTGTCTGTGTATTTAATTATGAGTATATTATGGTAAACTATACGATCTCTTCAGACCCACTTGCAGTACCTTCAAGGCCTCTGGGGGGGTGGTGACCCAAATTTTGGGTATGATTGCTTTAGAGGAATAGGAATACTTGCATCATTGCATGCTTTCCCAATATTAAGGCCGATATAGCTTTAATAGACAATAACATTCAGAAAAGAATATATTCCATTTTTCCATCGATCGATATCACACACAACAGTTGTTAAACACGCAGGAAGACGAAACAAACAAGAAACATCTGCAAGAAACTCGGCCATGAAGAAAAGATGTGATATAAATATTTTCTATCTGTACTTCTCACTCCTACTTCTAAATGATGGTCATTCAGGATGAACGCGTTATTTAAAACATTTAAATGGGTAATGTGTACGTTACTTTTCATATATATAAAACATTCATAAGAAAAGTAAATGTCTTGTGTCTCTTGAGGCACTTTCCAAAAAGAGCAGGTCCACATTGAGCTTCATATTCAACAGAAGCCCAATATTTTCCACATGCGCAAGAACATGGAGGAAGCGGAGAGAAAAAGCTGCCTGTCAACAGCAAGGAAACTCCAACCAAACCCCTGAAAAAGTAGGCAGCGCTCTGCCTTGAACACTTAAAAAAGTTCAGAATTCCTTGAATGAATTTTTTCTTTCCCTGGTCTGAGGTATGATCATGAGTGAGTTAAAGGTAGAGCAGGTGGAACGGTGAGGAGGCAAAGAAGGTGCAGCACTTTAATTAATTGGAGTCAGGAACACCAGGGGAAATGGGGCAGCCATGCAGCAGAACAAGGGGAAGACCAAAGGAGATTTCTGGATGTGATGGGAGAGGACATGCAGGGGGTTGCTGTGACAGAGGAAGCTGTAGATGACAGGCCAAGATGGAATCCGATGATCCATTGTGGAGACCCCTTACAGAAAGATTTGGGGTTTGGGTTCAGGTCTCAGTGGCAGCAGGCTAGGAAGGGTATTAAAGATATACCTTTACTCAGCAATGCTTTCCAGCTCATCTTGGAGGATTCTGAGGAATTCCCTGGCCAAATGAGATGTATAGTCTGACCTTTCGAAGTGGAGGAGGAGTGATTCCACTCCGAGCTCCCTCCAGGTGTCTGAGCTCCTCTCAATATCTGTAAGGTTGAGCCCTGCGACCCCCACGAAGGAAGCTCATTTCAGCCGCTTGAATCCTTGACCTAATTCTTTTAGTCTCCACCCAGAGTTCCCGACCATAGGAGAGAGGGCTGAAACATAGATGGACTGGTAGATTTAGAGCTTATGACTGGACCCTTTCTTCACTGTAATGGACCAGAAATTAATATTATAAAAATATAATATTAATATCATATGAGGTTCATTTAGTTTGATACAAATGAGTCGATAGATATGTCCTTCATATGAAGGTTCAGAGCCTGTTCTTTTTCACTTAGACTTAAATCTAGAATGAATACTTCTACTTATTTACACAAGTAACTGTAACTGGTAAAGAAAAACAGTGCTTTTCCCACCTCTGCATTTCTTAATAACTTGTGAGGGCTACTCAGCAGTTTCCTTTCTTAATCTCTTCAAACAAAACCTCACACCTACAGGAAGAATGTGTTTTTGACCAATGGGAAAAGGTTATTGCGCCACATAATTCTTTCGCACGTAGCTAAAAACCACAATCAAGTAAACCAAAACCAATTCTGGTCAAATGGTGTAACTCATCGCAGCCAAATAATGAACAAGGCCGTGAATTGGACCTGAGTAAATGGTCTGTAATTTTTGTTGGATGGTTAATGAGTTTTATACCCGCTGCATACTTTCATGGAAGGAATGTGAGAAGGTGTGAATGTTAGGCCAAGAACTACACAGACTATACATCTCCAAACTCCTCTCTCTCTCAAACTCATCTGAGTACTCAAGGACTCTACCTAAATTTGTGGTACTTGTACTTTACTTGAGATTTTCCATTTTATGCAACTTTTTACTTTTACTCTACTAAATCTCATTGGGAAATGTTGTACTTTCTACTCCACGGCATTTGTCTGACTGCAGTATTTATTCGTTACTTTGCAGATTACATATGATCATGTCCTCTCCAGTGAAAACCACGTATGTCCAAATCTATTGATTATAGTTCTTTGTGATAATATGAAGGATTAAGCAGTTTTTGTGTCTTTATGGGTTGAATCAAAATCCGCGATATTTTAATGAAACAACATAACTAACTTAACTAAATCAATAAAATTCATAAAAACTGTCTAGTTTTTGAAAATATCCCAAAGCTGAAAAGAGTCTGTTCTCAGGAAAGATGATATTTTAGAGCTATGTGATTCTCAAACAGGGCATGATAAATCTGTATATTCAAGCACATTTTGCCTCTAATACTCGCTTTTGCTTCATTAAAGATTTGGATGCAGGTCTTTTACTTGTACAGGAGTATTTCCCAGGTGAAATGATTGTACATTTACTTAGGTAAAGGATCTGAGCGCTGCTTCTTGCACAGGTAACTATCTGAACTGATTGCGCGCTAAATGCTGCTCTCTTTTTTTGGTCACACACATTTCAAAACTTTTCCTGCCCTGGAGCTCAGAGCAGACCAAACATCCTCCACCAGAAAGGTTTCTCCTAGAGCACAACATGGAGAGTGTGCCACACAGAAAACCATTCCCACAGACACACACACACAAATGCACGTACACACTCCCACACACACACGCGAACACGGAGGGTTGGAGAGGGTAGAGTCATACTTCAAGAATTAAAATCCCACAGAGAATATTTACCATTTTAAACCATATTCTCATCGGGTTATTGTCAGTTGTCGGTAGTAACTAATTACTTTTACAATCCAAATGTCCAAATGTGGGGTACCTGTATTTTACTTGAGTATTTCCATTTTATGCTACTTTAAACTTCCACAACCCTGCATTGGTCTGACAGGTTAAGTTACGAGTTACTTTTTGGATGTATTATATTTCAGATAAAGATATTGTACTTTAATGTCTGACAGTTGAAGTTACTTTTGGATTCCCACAAACTTCATTAAGAGATTTGTTGTCCTCACAAGAATCAGATGGTGATAAAATATCTTATACAGTAGATCAAAATACTCAACAGCAAAAGTACTTAGATTACTTCATCCTTAAACCTCTACAACCCTAAATATACACTACATATTAATTCACATCATGCAGCCAGAGTAATCCAGACATAATAGTTCAACTCTGAGCAGGAACAATGAGTTTTTTTACTTTAACCAACTGGAGTCTTACGCCGTTGTTGAATACTTAAGAATGTGCATGTATATACTACATAACTAATGAAATAATGTTAAACATATGGTATCCTTCTTTTCAGCAAAATATGACCTCTATGACCTGATAACAATTTCTCCGCATTAATACACTGTTTAACATCCTGTACACAAATACACACAGATAACAAACATGTTATTCCGTCAATCGCAAACATGCAAACATTTTGAAGACATAAAGAGAAAATATTGATTCACATGTAAACGCATGAAGGTATATATACAGGTTATATACAACTACTTACATACAAACAAGTATTGCCATAGGTGTTTATCTTCCTTCTAACTAGACTTCTAAATTTCTGTGCATATTCTTATTCATCCAGGTCATGGTAACCCATGTGGGTCGAATCCAAAGCAACTGGACTTCCGTGTTGCTGTTTTGGGATCAACTTTATGACGTCCTATCTCTAGTTTTTATTTGTCTAGTAACACCAAACCACCAAACAAAAACACCAAACTGTGGTGCAGTGGTTAGCGCTGCTGCCTCACAGCAAGAAGGTTCCAGGTTCAAATCCACATCTGCTTGCCTTTCTGTGCAGTTTGCATTTTCTCCCTGTGTCTGCGTAGGTTCCTCCCACAGCCCAAAAATATGTGTTACAGGTGAATTGGTGAACCTAAAAAAAAATCCCCCGTGAGTGAGTGTGTGTGTGTAAGGTTGTATGTCTCTATGTGTCTGCAGTGTGATTAAGGGGTGCCTTGTCCAGGGTGTACCCCACCTCTTGCCTGATGTTAGCTGGGATAGGCTCCTCCCCCCGTGACCCTGAACAGGATAAGTGGTAAATAATGAATGAATGAATGAACACCAAGCCAAATTGGGAGAGAGTCTCAAGCCAGCGAGTTCAGCTGAGATTGGCGCCACTGCTCATTCTGCTGCGGCTCAGACATGTGATTGGATCAAGGCGGTGTGACCACAGAATGTAGAGGTGTAGAGGGTTAAAACTGGAAGTGCATTTTGCAGATAATAAAGGTTCTAAGGTTTAAAATGCTGGCCTTTTACTTGCAGTGGAATATTTTCACAATGTGGTATTAGTATGTTTACTCAGGTACAGCATCTAAATACTTACATCCACCACAGCTTAAAGTTGAGGAAAAAATCTCAGCCCATCACTCCTTATACGAACAAACATATATCAATCACAGATGGTGTTCGTTCCCCCTCCTCACATCACTGCTCTCATGGTAAATCAGATATGAGGAACGTCTTCTGCTCGTTGCTCATCTTCTCGGCGGCTGCCGCTCAATTAAATGAATTCAATTTATCTGCGATGATTCATGCTCATACTTATCCCCGCTGTGATTGATGGGGAACATTATGATGATTAGATTTGCTCTGAATCTGTTCGTCTGACAGCTGTCTCAGTCTTCACAAATGGTTTCTGTCTCCTCTTCAGTAGGTCTGCTCTGTAAATGGATTTACCCGGATCCGTGGATGAAAAACAGAGGAGTTATGTTTTTATTGTAGGGTTAGTGTGGCATGTGTGTTTTGTGTGGTTTGGGTTTGCCATTAAAAAAAATGACTCTTTGCAGCATATTGTCTGGTTTTGCATGTTTGGAGATTTTGGTTTTGGACCTGAGGCGTTGACCGATGACTGGACACCCTTTGGTGTTTGTGGTCAGCTCTTTAGCTCAACATAAAGACTTACAGAGGGTTCTCACACCAAGGAACTGCCGAGGAGCCAGGACAGCGAATGCTTCATTGTCCAGAGTTTCATTTCATTTGCTTCTTTATGTTGATTAAATAGGAACAGTGAGGGGGAAAAAATGATTTTCATCGAAGTTAGTTTGAAAAAAGTTTCTCTGTGACGACATTCATGTAGTTAAAAAAGGTCATTTAAGCTTATTTTCTTCACATCAATTATGTTCATTTTAGCTTGTTTATTTGTTCTGGGAAAAGACATAAAACACTCGGGCACGCAGACAGGAGAAAATCTACTAAGAATGTACAAATACACATCTATACATAAACTATACTTACCACACACATTCCTTCATTACGGCTGTAACTATGAAACAGAATCTTCGAAATCCTCGTTTTAACCTCAACTGTAATTTAGAGATTATTGTGTAGCAGGGTAATGTTCTCCTACATCGTTAAAGAAACCCGTTTTATAGGAATCGCAGTAAAACACTATGAATTCAAACTACATAATAGAAGATATGGTGAAGAGCACTAAAGGAATAAATAAGAAATAACGGTAGTTTTATGGAATTGTCATTGCCGTCACCGCAGATTGGTCGTGTTATCCTCCAATTATAAACCAACATAGACCCTAGTGTGAGGAAAAACTGGATTTATTTTGGGAAAGGTTGGTTGTATATTTCTGACACTAGAAGGAGCTTTGTCTCCAAAGTTTTTCGGGCATAACTTCATAACTGGGTCTGATTTAGTTCAAATTTAGTGCATATGAATCGAATCCATATTTCATTTGAGGAGATAAATCAGGGTGATTGCTTGTTGAACACAGGAGATTAGGGGCTTTTGAGGGATATATCCTTGCTGTGAGGGATGATGGCATAAGCCTAGTATGGAAAACGTACAAAATATAAACTTGTGTTGATATTAATGAGAAAATAACATAATACCTATAAAAAGAACTATAGTATTCTATCTAAATTACAGATTATGTTACTCTTTTCTGATATTTTAAATGAACAGTAAACAAACTTAAATGATTCAGCAAGAACGATCTTCACTTCCACAGCAACCAGGTAAAAATGCGTTATACTTCTGTTAAATAATGATGATTGTTGACTGCCATTTTATGTAATGAGGCTCTCGCTAACGTTCAGGAAGACGTTCAGGATGACCATCTCTATGCACACTCAGTCTCTATTAGCCAGTGTTCTCATCAGCTGACCACATCTGTCCATCATCACGGGGACGCGCTTTCATCGCGAGGCTATCGTCATCTTTCGGCTGTCCTCTTAGATATACATTCATCAGGTTCTTTCATGCTGCCACCCAGTCCTCACACACTCATCAACTTAACCATTCATAAGCCATAGAGTCATTAGCCAACACTGCCAGTATCAAGAGGCGGGTATAACCAGAGCAAACCAAATTAATGTTTATAAGCTGGGTTTAACTCCAGAACTAACATTAGAGATATCAGGCTCATTCTGACGTCATAGATATCAATAATTTAGTTAAGGACAGTCAAAACTGAAATCAACCACATTGAAGTCATTCTTTTTTCATGACAATCAACTTGTCACATTTCCTAAACCATAATTTCATAAAGATAATAGTTGTTTCTCACGGGATTCTTCTCAGTCGGTATCAGTCTAGCAAAGCATTTTGAACAGATTTGAACAATGTTAGCAGAGCAGTGGAAGCTGCTGCTGTGGATAAAACTGTGAGAAAATGTCATGAAATAAAAATAGGGATATGTGATGAAAGATAGCTTTGCTCACTGAAGAGTTGTCGCAGCGATTCTACGATAAATTGAATTTTCTGTGGAAACACTGATCTCCTGTTCTGGAGTAAAGACTGGAAATGTAGGGTTCTCATCTCATCGGATAAATTAATACGATTCTCAGACCTCAAGGACGTGATGGCTTATCGTGCAATTGATCATTTCTAAAGTGGTCGTGCCATATTATGGTTGTTGATCTAGATATCTAGATTAAAGATTAGATTAAAGATATTGTGAATTGGAATTATGATTAGTCAGAATGCAGCTCTAGATATCTGAAACTGTAATTACTACTATCCATAATACATTTCCAAATGTCTGTAGTTTTGAGTTGTGGATATTTGTAATGAGAAAGTCCAAACACATGAATGGAAAATGTGGTTTAAAGCGCACTAGTCCAAATCTATATCTATCTATTACAAGAGTTTTGACTAGTCCAAACTAGAAGAAGCACTCAGAGAGGACAAACCTCCGCCAAAGGCCAAAGTGCCCTAGGTGGACATTATCGTGATCATTATCAATTAGATTGCTTCATTTAGGCAAATTTCATGCAGAATAGTTAGTATTAATTCATGAGTTATTGGAGATGATCCTCTAAATACCAAAAACTCCAAAAAACTCTCTCAGTATCTCTCAAATACTCTGGACTGTTCGTCTCTTTTTATTCTCCTTTTTCTTCCACTAACACGCTCAGAATTAATTAGAGCACTTATTTTGGGATACTTTCTAATCGCATCTAAATAAGGTGGTTTCTCATACGTGCATGAATAGGAGTGAAAGACTTATTGTGGAAAATTTAGCGTTGAGTGCACAGAGGGTCATTGAACATAACACGGTATGGTAATGGCTGAATGTGCTCAGCTAGATCGCTGAATTCATACAAATTCTTTCATACAAATTCTTTCATTAATCTGAGATATTCTCAACCTCTAAATTCATCACTAAATCCAAAAAACTCTCTCACTATCTTTGAAATAAACTGGAACCGTTCATCTCTCCTCATTCCCTTTCACTTCGATGTCTCTGCTCAGCGCACTGAGCCCCCAATTCAACCACCCCGGCCCTTTTCCCATTTCTTCATGTACTGAGAAATAATAATGATATTATATAGGATAATCCCGGCTGTATTTATTTTGAACAGGTTAAGAGACGATTTTGGGAACAACTAGAAAAAACTTTATCTCATCTGATTGAATTCATCTATGGACACCAAATGAAAACATAGTTTCAAGAGAGCACTTTGCCACATTGTGACATTACTGCTCTAACAAAAAAACAAATCGGTTATTTTGTTTTATTCTAAATGACAAAAAAAACTTTATCAAAATTTGACATGCCAGAACAAACTCCTGGATAAAATTCCATGCAAATGTGTCGGGTATGTTTTCCTAAATCTTGCTCACAAACAAACGGACAAATACACAGAGATAAAAAAAAACAACCATGACCTCCTTGGAGAAGGTAATGAGTTG
The DNA here is from genome assembly GCA_037951165.1 of Lophius americanus. NCBI lineage: Eukaryota > Metazoa > Chordata > Actinopteri > Lophiiformes > Lophiidae > Lophius > Lophius americanus. The sequence goes on along the minus strand of JBBDHG010000039.1, from coordinate 1,579,137 downwards.
ATAAATATCTACAATTTAAATTTTGATTCACTCTTAACCTGAATTATCATAGTAAAAAACACAAATGAACTCAATATGACCCTAACGCACACACTACCCAGAGTGAACAAGGTGTATGATACTTGTTTGGGAAAACTCTTAACCGTAATCGCTCACTGCAGGTGTCGCCATGGCAACGTGAGCATGCCAATCTAAGACCAGTAGCTAAAAAAAGCTATCATGCTGTAGCTTTGGGTAGATTGTGTTGTACGGTCATTATTCAATGTATTTGTGTATAAACAATGTTGATAACGATTTTATTCTAAGTCACATGACCGCACAACCCAGAAGTTAAGCGAGGCTATCATAAAAATATCATGAAATGTTTCCTTATTACACCTTTTTTATTCACTAAATGAAAGATTAAAGAAGCGTGTCCGGGGTTGCATCACTTTTAAGTTGCCTTTGTAAATTCTTCCGTTGAGTTATGGCTTTTTAGATTAATTTTCTTCCTGTGTTCTGGTTTTTTGCAGCGCACACATATGGTTTGTGATGATGTTTTATTTGCTGTTCTAAAAATTGTAAGACATGTTCTTTATTTGGTTGTGTTTTGTTTATCTGCATGCGTTTCTTAAGTTGTGTTATGCATGCCCATGTCGGCCACCGTAATTTTACTATAAGAGGCTTTAGGGTATTGCATAGAGCCTTTAGAATGCAGAAAATCTAAAAGACTAGACATTTATGTGACCATAAAAAAAGGCAGCATATCTTGCATATTGCAATCAGATCTTATTACATCTCTTAACTGAAGTTCAAATATAAAACTGACTAAAATGTTTTTGACCAAACAACTAAAAGAAACAGATGCACAGAGAAAAAGAGAGCTCTATACAAATACAGCTTCATCCAGACATTAATATACGGAGAGAGTTATTTGAGTAATGTATGAGATGTGATATGAGTCAGACTCTCAGAATGTTTTTATTGTTTCATTCCTTTCATAGGCTGGTCTCCCCGAGGCCATATATAACCTAAAGAAAGCCTGCTGCTGCCAGAGAGAATAAATCCCCGGCTGAGCACTAATTGCATGATTTAAAGCGTAGCTGTCGAACACCTCAGAGGCCCCAAAGTGGGTTTGTGTGGACGTTATACAGACAGAGCTGCACCAGGACCGGAAGATGGGAGGGGGTCAGTAGAGATGGGGGTATAACAAAGTTGCTGCTCTGAGACTAGTCCTAATGGCTAATACCTGCCTAATTGAATTATCAAACTACATAAACCCCTCTTTTCAAGCTCTCTTTTCTGTCATGTGATTTTCCCATCAGTCCCTCATGCCTATTTATCTTTTTTTATCTTATCTAATAGTATTTTGAAATGAGTGCAGAATATTAACGATGTGCAGTAACACATGATGCCCTGTGTTCTGTGACCTGTGGAGCATGCAGGCATCATTTCCCTCTGGTATAAATTATGTAAAAATAACCCTTCTGCTGCCTTCCATCGGCTCTGGTCTTGGGGTTGCTAGTCTTTTTTATTGGGATGTTGTTGACAGAGTCATTAGGAAATATAAAGGTGAGTAGAGTGAAACTCTGTTGGATCCACAGAGTCTCTCTCTTCAGATGTGTTTCTGACAATAACAGTATCAGCTAAAACACGAAAACTATCTATCCTTCATGCTCCAGTAGTTAAACTTTGAGTTTTTGCAAAACTGCCTTGACTTATGACCTCGTCATAGCCTCTACTCATAGAGAGTTAGATGAAGATGACCCGTCCCACCAGTATCCACCAGAACATTGTACAAGATTGTCATCAGGATCGGACGAATGCCATTCTTCTGGTGAATCCCTCAAGTCAGTTTGATTTACAAAACTCTGAATCACGACTAGGCCTACCTTTTCGTCCCACTTGTCGTCCTTAATACGCACCAAATTTGGACTATATTGGACCAACGGTTGAGAAGGGAACCATTGGAACTGAAACTTTTGGAGATAGAGCTTCCCCAAGTAATAGGAATTATAAAACAATTTCCAAAAATCAATCCAGTTCCTCCTCACACTAAGGTCTGTTTGGATATAAAATTTGAAAACGATCCATAAAGTAGTATTTGAGTTATTGAACTAACACAAAGGATTTGCAGTGAATGCAGCGATAACGGTTCCATAATATCCAAGTCTTTTCAGGGATTTACTGAAAGTTATAACAAAATTCTTCACAAAAAGAGCAGGTCTAGATCAGGCTGGGTGAGGATCCGACCCAACTTGACCAGCTGCTGATAGAGATGGATAGAGATAGAAGTTTTGACATAACATTTTTTACCGAACATTAGACAATATCACATGAGCTGTTGTATTTACATTCTCACACTCATCAAGGTGGAAAGATAACAAGATGGTGACTGCTAGAGAGAGACAGAAAGATCAGGGAGAGAGATATAGAGATGTAAAGATGGGGAGAGAAAGAAAATGGAGCGATCAGGGAAGGCGAGATGAGGAGAGAGCGATGGGAGACACGGAGAGAGAAAAGAGGAGATGGACATGAGGATACTAAACTTTATCTCGCCTTTTTATGTTGGGGGATAAAAAAGAAACGAGTAAAAAAAGGTTCCCATTAAAGAGGTTCCCATTTTGTAGACTTAAAAATTCTATAGATGCTCTTTTATGTTGGTCCTGTGGGAGTTCTAAATCTCCCACAATCCACCTCACCACTTTCAAGAATCCACCTCACCACACTCAAGAATCCACCTCACCACACTCAGGAGAGGCCTGGAAAGACCATAAACCTGTATTTACAAGGTGGCACGACATAAAAACGCAGGAGAGCAGAGAGAGAAGGAAAAAAAGACAAATCCATCTCTCATTTGCTCTCTCTGTCTCTACTCTGTGTGTGTGTGTGTGTGTGTGTGTGTGTGTGTGTGTGTGTGTGTGTGTGTGTGTGTGTGTGTGTGTGTGTGTGTGTGTGTGTGTGTGTGTGTGTGTATGTGTGTGTGTGTGTGTGTGTGTGTTTGTGTGTGTGTGTGTGTGTGGGTGGGTGAGTGTGTGAGTGTGTGAGTGTGTGTTCATATGTGTGTGTCATGGCTGGCTTGAGTGGGTGGGCTGGTGAGCCGGTCCTTGTCTGCCATCACCCATGTCCACTTACACAGACTGTGGGCCTCAGTGGGAATGAAGAGGGGATTATGGCTTCGACTGATCCTGGAGGGCCACGCACTTAACACTACTGTAAACAACGGGGCCATTTGAGAGGTTCACACTGCACTGAACTGCAGAGGTTAAAGCTGGTGGGGGGCCGTCTGACCGCAGAGAGGCTTGTGGTGGAGTCCTGATAAAGGTGAGGGGGACCAGTGTTCTTTTGTAGACCAAAACACTGAAAAGAGGTAAACGTGAATTAAGTACATCCCCAAAACAAAAAACTTAAAATAGGCTTGTGCTGTCATCCCCGACAGCAAGGATCCCCGAAAAGACCCCAATCCCCTGCGTTTTGTATGCAATCCGCCTGGTTGATATTCCTAAAATTAAATGTGAAGTTATCTCCATGTTTTTTCTTTAAACTAAGTGAGTAAAATACAATTTATTTCAATAAAACATGATATATACAAAATAGCTCTCCTCCAGGGTCGATGCCTGAGCAACACATTTGGACTAAAACAGACCAAGAGTTAAATAAATGCTGGCCGACAAACTTTCGGAGTAATATTTATGTGGGTATACACTGTGAAAATAATCCATGACGTAGTGTTTGAGCTAAACAAAGGATCTGTGATGGACGTGAAGATGATGATTCCATAAGATCCCCCACTTTTTGGAAATACAAAACGCTCCACATCTATCAGGTGTATTTGTATAACTTTGGTGTCTATGGAAAGGTAAGACCTGAAAGAATTTATTTTCAGTTTAAGTAACATTGTACCTGTTTCTATGTTTGTGTAATCCTTGATTAAAGACAAAAACTACCAATATTTCTAGCCTCAATCCTGATTTGTTTTAAATAAAAAAGGCCACAACATCATTATATCGCAGTAACAACATGAAACAAACCAGTCAGTGGATTCTACAGCGTTTTTGTGGGATAGCACCAGGAGGTTTCTCCATTTAGCATAGTTGGATAGAAAATGATGCCAAACTGTAACAAAAATGGAATTCTGACCCCAGAGAAAGATTTTGGCTGCAAAATACCACTTATGTCCACTGGGGGAGCTATATGCACATACTGCAACCTTTGGCTGTGACATATAAACAGGCTTTCAATAAAATCTTGCATTGTGAACCCTGGAATTCTGATTATGGGCCTGTTGGAAAGAACAGGTGAAGTGCTACTAATCTACAATCTCTGCCTCCTTGTTTTTTTCCTTCAGAGTCTCAGCCACCTATTTCTTTAGATTCTAAAATCTCCAATGAATGATTACATTTAAAAACAGCAAGTTCAGAATTTATCCCTTATCATTGGACAAACTCACAAAAAGCTCTGACAGTCAACGCGACTGCTTTTATCTGTGATTCCTCTCCAGAAACGCCCTCATGGTTTTTTTGCACTACAGCTGACTGCATTTGAACAGACACTTAGTTTAGCTTCTTGAAAAGAACATGAGTTCTTTTCAACACTCATGTACAGCTCGAAAAATCCAAAGTACTCCCAGACCCAGAGATGATTTTTGTTTTGAATTCTGCTGTATAAACCTTAAGTTCATGAATCCTACTATGGAGACCACCGTGACCCCCTCTTCTTTGCTTCAAATGGGTTTGACATGATGGTAACATTTATCACATAGTCAAAAGTTCATTCATAGAGAGGCATTGTGACAGACAATCATCATCATCATAATCATCACGTTCAGCCAATGAGAGTGAGATTAGGGCAGGTTAAAAAGTTCCCAAAGTAGTATTCATTGACAAAAGAAAGCTTACATAGAATCACAAGCAAATCAAATGAAACCACAGAACTTAAATAACCTGTTGCCGTCAGCACATCAAAACCAGGTCATGGTTCTCTGCTAAAAAACTGTCCCCTCTGGATTGGACATGAGTTGCTGCCTCAAGCTAAGGAGTTTAAGTACCTTGGTGTCTTTTTCTGGAGTGATGGGAAAGTGGGTCGTGAGATGGACGGGCGGTTCGGTGCAGCATCAGCGCTGATGGTGGTGTAGTACTGGTCCATTGTGGTGAAGAAGAGTAGATCTACGTTCCAACCATCACCTTGGGTCATGCGCTGTGGCTAGTTACCCAAAGAATGAGGTCAAGGCGGGGTTCAGCCTTGAAGCTAAGGTGTGGCGCTGAAATATCCAAAGGGAGCTCGGAATGGAACCACTGCTTTTCTACGATGAAAGGACCAAGTTGAGGTTCTTCAGTATCTGAGCAAGATGACCAGAAGAGATCCACAACTTGCTCGAGGGAGTCAGGCCTGGGAAAACCTCCAAATGAGCTGGGGAGTGTTGCTGGGGACAGGTACATCTGGACTACCACTTTGACCCGACCCCAGATAAGAGGAAGAAAATGGATAGATGGAGCACTCACATAACCTACACCAACCGTTTACCTCACCAGCAGAGCTAACGAGTTAACGCACGTATAGACCCGGCTGTCAACATTCATAGTTCACGTGTTCCTCCAGTAGTTCTTGCCCAGCGCAGATGACAGAGGAGACGTCCCCTGCTGTGTTTAACAAGATTCACTATAAAAGAGTTCCAAACTGACAAATAAATAAAATCTGGAGCGGATGCTCTGTGTAGCGCACATCATGCAGAAGAGGTGATCACATGACTCTGTGACAGCAGCTTTGTTGTAACCTGAGCGGAGATATACGCCTTCAAGTGACCTACTCTCTTTGCAGTTCATTTTATATTTTATGCCTCTTTTATTGTGATCCTGATTTAGCGATCACCATGCCCGGTCAGTCTGCACTTCATTTCACTTCATTTCTACCGCCAAACATTAAATCCTGTAATGTTTTAATGTGGTTGGAAATCAGCACACTCTGAAGGTTGGACACCACTGTTGTTATTGGACCACTGCCCACTATCCAGCCCTCCCACTCACTGCCCCATCAGTCAGTGTTTATGTATTGTTCAATGCCTTGCTGTAAAATGAAAATGAGCTCCGAGGAAACGAATCAAGTTTAAATTGAAGTTGGAGTTGTTTATAGTGATGATGACCCGAAACAACACCTGATTTATATAAGAGTTTTTTAATACAGGTTTCTGTCAGCCTCCAAAGATGAGAAATCATTATGTGTGATGTTGGGAAACTTAGGACGCCAAAGCAACAAAGAGGACATGATGAGTTTTTGATATATTGACCAGTCTCTGAGCTACACATGCCTATCGATATGACATGCTTATTTTTTGCTCCAAACTCTCTGCTTGGCCTTGACTTCACCCCCCTTACCTATTTTCTCTCTCTTTTGATTAGGGAGGCCTCGAGGATTCAACGTAATGGTCTCACTCGGAGGAACAGGATACTGAATGGCGTGTTCCAGGAGAAGGAGTGCTAAAGATGGGGCTTAGTGATGATTTTGCGTGACAGAGGTTCATATGAAAAGATTTGGCTCCATAATTTGCTTGACTTGGGCCAGATCCAGAGAGACTGAGGAGGTTTCTTTCTGTGGCAAGAGTTGGGGGAAGGGGATGGGGAAGTAAAGAAATCTGCTCCAATAAAACACCCAACGCAATATGTTTCACATTGTTCTCCCTCGTAGTAAATGTGCCATGAATTATCTCGCTTCCCAGTTGAAAGGGAACATTTTGATGGCCTCTCATGTGTTGCAGCGTGGTTGAAATGCAGCATTAAGATCTGCAGTCTGTGCATTCTTGAGACCAAATCTGAGCCTGCATGAGCCTGACTGCTGGGCCTCGCAATCTGGCTCTCCACACCTCTCACTCCTTCAGACCCACTTCTTCTGCTCTACCTAAGTCTGGATCTGAAAGGTAAACAAACCCAATGAAATAAAGAATGAGTCAGGAGTCGGCCTGTCTCCGTCTCTTTGCGTAATTGTGTTTGCAGCAGCCTAGTGTGCTGATGACAGCAAGAGAACAGAGGTTCATAGACATCATAAATCACTTTGCATGACAGTGACTCATCTTCCACGGTTTATTATTTCATTCCAAGCAGCCAAATCAACCTGAGCAGGTTTCCATGAGCCCGTCAAACATCCCAATCATACCTGATGTTGTGAGTGAAGGTGTGAAAGTCCTTATAGCCCTTTTTTCCTGCCCAACTGTTTAGTTGAGCACATTTTGAGTTTCTATTAAAAACGACCCATCTCTCCAAGAGATCGATGAGGAGTCTGTTAAATGACTCAGAAAAAAATCTTGTCTGATCCAACTCCTGCCTTCTGGCATGCAGACTGGTCTGCTGTAAACATTTATTCCTGCCTGATTCCATTAAGCCCCTCACCAGTCATTTCTGGGTCAGATTCAGTCAATCGTACAATATGTGCACCATCACTTGTGCATTTCTCTGCAATATACTTTCACTTGTGCAATACTCTGCTAAGTTGTGCAATACTTAACTCAAATTTAAACAAATTTCCCTTCGGGGAAAATTAACATATATATTATCTTACATTATATGATTTCTTTTTGAAAAAAGTGTGCCAGTTGATCTATCCTTTCTATAGAATGACCCAGAGGCCGCATTGATTTGCTAAAGAGTGAGGGGCCAAGGATGGAGTCCAGTGGTCTAGCATTCCTAGTTAAAGATATACAGTAACATTCATTCATACCTTTTAGATGAATTTATCTGAGATAGTAAAGTTTTTGTAGCAGTTGCAGTTGCACAAAAACATAATAAGACCACAGTTTGTTTTTTGTTATAGGCATTCTTTTTTTAAATTATGCTTTTTCCATATGAAGAAGTTGATAGACACTGAAAGGTGTTACAAAATTAGTATTTGAAGAGAATATCTCTGTTTTAATCTATAGTGGTTGTAATTAATGGTATGTACACAGCCCTTCACAATAAAGCACATTTCGATTTTGTTTGTGGTATACAGTGTTATTACAGTTACCCCAATTAAGTTACATTTCAGCTTTTGACTGGTTAGAATATGTTGATTAAGGTTAAATTAATAATTATTGATGCAGAAAATCAAGTTTAATTTGAGAAAAATAATGATATTGCTTGCAACAAAATTTTACAATTTTATCCGTTTATTTTCCCGTAAAAGTAGATTATAGATATAAGGTTTTTCTAAAGCGAAAAATAGCATGTAACAAAGTAACAAAGGGTGTATGGCCTTCATAACAATTAATTGAATTAGTGTGAATGCAATTTTCTGGTCAGTAGTTAAGGGAAATTGTCCCCTAATAGTAACTCCTAAATTACAGCTTCATTCAAATCATAAATAGTTAAAATATACATATATATATATATATATATATATATATATACTGGCAACAAATACAATTTATTTTTTTAGGTTAATCCAAAGTGACATTTTTTTCAGCGTAATCTAAACCATGCAGTCGACTCCTAAACAAGCCAGATCACGTCTGTGGGTTTGTCTTAGAGTTCTCTGTGGTGTGGTTTCTGAGACGACTCTGTCCTCTTCTCCCTGTGAGGCCTCTACTCCCTTGGGAACGATCTTCAGCGTTAAGGCCCCACAGCCTTAGGAATTTGTGAAAAGCACCAATGGTTTATTTTTGCAGCACTCTGTGCACCATCTCAGCCCAGGCTGGCTCTGAGCAGCTCACGCAGCAGCTCAGGAAAGGCCCGTCACACCAGATGGTAGTCCAGCCCCTGCCAGCAAGTGGGTCTGAGGGTCTGGCTGCAGGCCTAGAACCACAACCTCTGACAGGCTAAAGCTTCAGGTTCTTCTGAACCAGCACAAAGCACCTTTTCAGGGGCCCTCTTTCCCTTGGTCCCTCCTTTCTCGCGGCTCAACCAGGGGCCAGCCACATCATGGAGCTTGGGAGGGAGTCTATTCACTGCCGAAATGGGCCGAGGTTCAGCCAGTGGACTCATTGTTCCCGGTTGGGAGCAATGGAGAAGACAAGACAGACAATCAAATCATGTGTACGTAATACCACAACATACCCGAGTTCAGCCTGCAGAGACTTAAACACGACAGACGATGTAATATTGATCAACAACACATGATCCGTGATCGTGAGCGAGACTTGCTGCCGCAGCTTTGATTCGTTCAAAAGTACAAACACCTTCCTGGAAAATGTGAGAAATGGACAAATGTGACGGGCCTCGGGGAGATTGATGCTAACCTGTGAGTGAACCCAAAACTCACACTGTGTCTGTGTTGAAGCCTGCAGCAAGACTTGAACTGTTTGCCCCACTCTCTCTCTCTCGCTTGCTCTCGCTCTCTCTGTGTGCATGAGCTTGTAAGAACCACCTAATCATCAGCGCTCTGCCCACACCCTTCATTGTCTCTTAATGAAAAAAGTAACAACCGTGATGTTGCTTCACGGTTGGCAAACGGCAGCAAATCTGAAGAAGGAGCAGCAGAGACACAAAAAGAACCAAAGGGCTTTGAGGTAAGTGATTAAGTCAGGAGCTGTAATTATCCGGTCTTGCCTGGGCAGGACAGAGCGGGGTCTTGTTGTTTTTGAGCAGACAGGCAGGTATAGAGGCACGTCACTCATTGCCAACTTTTATTTAATGGCCTCCTAACTGCACAGAGCGGGAGAGAGAGACGCTTCCTTTCTACTCGGCCCCAAACTTTCAGCAGCACACAATCACTGGAATCATTCAGGTCAGAGAGGTTCAGGCTGGACCAAGAAGGGGAAAAAAAGAGTGAGGACGAGGAGGGGAAAGAGTGGTGATATGCAAACACAGGCAAGGAAATAACCAACAAAACACTGAAAGCATATTTGAAATTGACAAATTGAGTAGAGGGGGGGTGAAGAGGAATGAGCTGCGCTAACATTCAGAGTAACACTGGCCTCCTTGTTTGCTGGAAAATAGATTCAGGTGAAAAGGAGAGGAGGGTCTTAAGATGATTTATATCCCATTTGATTTATATCCACATTCTGTCACCATGGCATTGGCACTCCAACCATTAATCATTCAGATTGTGAAAACAGTCCACCTGATGAAGGTAGGTGCCAACATCTGCAGCTCAATATGCACAATATTCACTCCTGAACCTGCTGAGCGTTTTCTTCAGAGGAGGAGCATCAGAAATGTTGAGAGTCATTTGCATCATGCGTTAAGCAGGAAAGTATTTATCTCACTCAGAATGACTGGGAGTTAAATATTACGATTTCAATCCCTCCTCAAAAACCCATTTTTACCCTGAATCATGGATTCTCTCTTCAACTCTCACTTCTGGAGACTGAAACAATCCAAACTCCCCTTTCAATCAATCATAACCTCCCTTATTCCACTTCCTGTCCTTCCTCCCCCTCCTCTTCCTCTTCACCCCGTTTCCCCTCCCCCAGCACCAGTCTGTGTGTTTCTGTTTGTGGACTCCTGGGAGCCATAGCTCTGACCAACTGCCTTCCTGCACAGTTTCCATTAAACATCATTTATGGGCACACAAGTTTTGTTTGGAGTGATTAACAGTCCTTCGTGTGGATTGTCATATATCTCCATCTAGTCTGTCTCCTGACAGAAAGGAACTGCTTGTTTTTTTTTTGTGTTCATTCTTCTGTTAGGATCCCAATTATTTGCAATTTGAATGATTACCTGTTTTCCTCTGGTCCTTGCAAAAAAAAGCTTTGACAAACAAAGACAATACAGAGAATTAATGATAAAATATAGCATAAAATAATTATTACATCCAATAAAGATGAAAAGGCCTGAAATTCATTCGGACTTTCAGACTTTGAATAACATAACATTTCCTACTTCACCCATTAGCGAAAAGAGGTAGAAGTAATATGTGCAGAGTAAAAGCATGACGACAACTTTGCTAAAAGAGATAAAAAGTGTTTCCTTTGCATCATAGAATATTTCTGCATTCAAACTACAATTTTGTGAAAATGATCTCATGCACACAGATGCACAATAACGGTGTAGTTAGCACCCTAGACCAGTAGCTGAGGACGTAACGTCTCATGATCAACAACAGAATATGATTATAGTCCTGGACTCTCACCCAGAGTGTCATGTTCTGTGTTTCATTGTTTCTTGTTTTACTTTGAAAGGGTCCCTCTATGTTACTTAGTTTGTATTAGACTTCCTGTAATTGCCTGTATATAATTTATAGTTCTGTTTTGTCCCAGGTTCCTTTTACTCCTTCTACAGTGTTTATTACCCATTTTTGTCATCGTCTGATTGTTTTTCGTTTTCCTTTGCCTTATAATGAACGCTGCTTTTTGGACTTTGTCATTAAACCATTGAGCTGCTCCTTCTCCTGAGTTCTCTCTGCCCATGAGTCCAAACTTTGGTTATTCACAAAGTGTAACACAGAGGACCTGCGTTTCAAACCACTCCTACTTTGTCTGTTACATTTAATTTTTGTGTTATATTTTTGATTGTAATAACTCATTGTTGGTTGTTTGTGTTAGGGGCCTCAGACCTTTTCACTTAGGTCGCATTTACATGACAGCTTACTAAAATACACAAGATTTCCATTTTAATTATAAAAAGTTTCACATTCAAGCAACAATACTGTCAAAAAAATACTGTCAAAACGACGAAATGCATTTTTGTGGCTCTGCACATGCCTGACCAGTAGTTGGCAGTGTAACTGTTAAAGATCAACACAGCAGCAGGACTGCCAAATGTCTGCGTTCAAACGCATTCCTATACAGCGTTTTGAGTACACAAACAAAAGATAATGATTCTTTCTGTGTAGGAGGTGGAATGACAGTAAACAATGTTGAGAGTATATAAACTCGTCAGAGTCTGCTCCACAAACAAAAAGAGGAAGGTCATGTCGGCATTTGTAGAGCAGGCATTGCATTAACAGCCCCTAAAATGCTGTTTTGATGTAAATGAAAGGCCATGATGCAAAACAGTCCCTCATTGGACGTCTCGCAGTGCTGGATGGTACCGTCTCATCTGGGGGGCACGCCAGGGGAGGTGACAAAACGACTGCTTCAATCAAACTCTCAGTCAAAAGCCCAAATACATTTATGCTGCATGAGGCATAAGTTCTTTGTGCGGGGAATTAAAGAAAAATAAACTTACTGTTGGGAAAAACCCACGTGTGACACCTTGGCAGAACATTATTGGTGGGTGTCAGCGCTGGTGGTGACATCATCACTGAAGGAGAAGACACGGGGGAACGGTGCTGAATGTTAGTGTTGTGATTGGCATCGATGACCAGGGAACTCGGTGACTGAGCTCACTCACAGGACACACCCAGAACTGTAAAACGTGTCATGCCATGTTGTCGAGCAGTGTGTAATTCTGTATGAAGAGATTAGATGTGAGGCACTGTTATCAAATGAGGCACGTTATTCCCTGTCTCATGCACAGACAACAAACTAAACTCTGCTCCAGGATGTTAGTCCTGCTTCTTTAAACAGCTAAGTTCGAGCTTTTCTTTTTCCACTCATTACACTTTGAGGGCCGTGACCTCAGAGCAGCAGACACAGCAGAGTCAGCATGTAAACCATTCAGTGAAGTACAATTGCACCACTAGAGAATGTTTAAGACATCCCGGAGAAAATTCAACCACATACATCTAGACGCACATCCGTCCCACACACAAACACACACTCGACTTGTTTATCCCTTCATGCAGAACCAGACATGGTGCCTTGCAATCCCTTAATCAAACACAAGTGGACCCCTCCCTCCTATGAGCACTGACCTGGCGATGAACCATTCATTATCTGCAACTGAGTGCAAAATGGTAGGTTTAGGAGCCCAGCCTTGAGAAAAAACATACTCTGATGCCACTGGTCGATAGCAAAGCGTTTAGTGAAATAACTGCTTCAACTGCAGGAAATAAAATAAATGGATCATGATGGGGTGCACCCGAGCAGATAGGGTTCTTCAACCCAGAGAGGAGACTTGAGCCTCGCTTTTGAAACAGAGCAGGCCTTTGGAGAGGGGAGAGAGTCAGCAGGATTAAGTCGTGGGTACAGCGGTCATTTGGCAGCTTTGTTAAACTTTAAGTCACCCTCTAACTACAACCTCCCTCCTTCTGAGCCCTCCTCCCCTCCCGGGGTTGGTGGGGTCTTATCTCCAGTGAATGTGGGCTCCTCCGGCTTTTCAGAAAGGCTCATGTTGACATTCCAGAGGACCGAGCCTTGTGCAAACACACCAGGCCCCACCAGATGGCTGGTCGAGGGAGGACGAAGGATGCAGAGGAGGACAGGAAGAAACAGCAGGATTCAAATAAAGTCGTTTTTTGAGGACAGAAATGTCACGTTACCCCACCAGCTCGTCAGACCGTCACGCTGCCAGGTTCTGACAGATCTATAACAGGATTCTAGAGCTTAAACTTGCCCGTCATGTCCACTTCAACATGAGCAAGAAATGTTGCTGTTGTCTCCTCTAGCTACTGCGCCGTCTGCCTAAAGTCATACAAAGCTAATATTTGAGGGTCACTGGGTTAATCTGGAGGGTCTTAGGAAATGGTGGAGTAAAAAGCCCTCAAAATGAAAAACGCATTTAAGGCTTTGACTAATCATGGCGGGACATGCTTATCAGTGGAGGGTAAAAAACTATCCCAGCTCCAGGACTCCCCGGGGCATTAGTGCAGGGGCGGAAAAAAACACCAGAATGCATTCGCACTGCAGGAAAGCAAGTCTGTGGTCATAATTAGGCCTAAATAAGTGAGAGAAAAAGTTTGCTTATCCTTCAGAGTAAATCCCATGGATTTGGTCTTCTTACAGGTATCCATCTGTGGTTGTGTTGGGTCAGCGCTGGAGTGTTAGCCCTATAGGACCATATGAGTTGGAGCCATAACCCCCCCATCCCTCAATAACCACTGATTTATGGGTTTGTGCGCGTGTGTTCGTCTGTGTGTGTTTGTATGTCTGTATGACTGTGTATATGTGTATGCGTGTGTATGAGTATGTGTGTATGAGTGTGTATATGTGTATGCGTGCGTATGAGTATGTGTGTATGAGTGTGTATATTTGTATGCATGCATGTTAGTGTGTGTATGAGTGTGTATATGTGTATGCGTGCGTGTGAGTGAATACGTGTGAGTGCGTGCGTGTGTGTGTGCGTGTGTGTGTGTATTTGTGTGTGGGTGCGTGTGTGAGTGTCCGTGTGTTTGTGTGCCTGTGTGTGAGTGTGCGTGAGTGTATGTGTGTTTGGATGTATGTGTTCCCATAAACAACAATAAATCTAATAGATTCGGCATCATGGGAAGGATTAAAGACATTCTCTGCATATCAGACCGGTGTGACCTGTTTTAAATCGCATCATTTTATCTGGGTTTGACCTTGTAAACCGGCTTTACGCAACACTGCTGCACTCTGCACAAACAGAGTAAATGGGATCTGATTAGATACTGGATTCAAACCAGCGGCCTCTGGTTATTTTGTTAATGAACAAAAATGCTGATCTCACTATCGGTGATATGTCCCGCTGTGTTCAGTTTCTGTAACCACCCAACCGACTAATAATGCTCTGATGAGCTGATTGATGTCCTATTCTTCTTATCACAAGAGATCTAATTGAAAAGAGAGTGTGGTTCCTTTATCTAATTCGATTTAAGTTAATCAAAGTTGATCTATTAGTGAATGTGACTGCTATTGGCAGCATGGACCTGGTCCTGTTTGGTAAAGGCTGCTTTGTAGACCGAGACCATAAATGGATCTTGGCTCCCATGAGAGTTCCTGAAAAAAGAGTCAATTTGAACTATTTCAAATAAGTGTTCATTATAAATAATTCTGATGCAGATTCATGTGATAAGAGGCAGAATTTGTCAGCGCAGGTTGTCCTTATATAGCATTAGCATGCTAGCATGGTTCCTACTATCCTCCCTGAAATATTTAATTAGATAAGTAAGGAATTAAGTAATCCTCACCCCTGGGTGTATCCTGGGAAAGTGTCCTGGTGTATCCTGGTGTTCTGTTCAACCTAACTGAGGATGTGTAGGTATGGGATCCTAATAAAGTTCCCCATCCTGTTAATTAAAAACCTGATTTTAGAAATAAATCAGGATCCTTCTGTTATCACGTTTTAACTTGTTCTGACTAAAAACACACACGAACACACACACACACACCAGTTCCTCTATTAGACGTGTCCCCTCATCTCTCCAGGACCCAAAAAAAGGGTTGGAGGGAAAAGTCAGAAGACATTTAGTCTTTTTCCATAGTATTAAGGGGAACAAATCATCTGAAGGAGTGGAGGGGTATCAGAAAGAGCGAGTGGCAGGATAAACCACAGCACCAAACAACCTCATTACGGGGGACTGAGGAGAGAGAGGCGGCCGGGTATCCAAGCGCTGCACACTTTAATCAGACAACACAAACAGGCAGGAGGGTAAAACTCCGTAGAACAACCAAACAGAGGATGAGTTTGTTCAATAGATGACATAATGCCTCGGAGCTGCCATTAATGTGAGCGTGACTCTACCTGATGTGTTAGAATCTTAGCCAACGCTTCAAAGCGATTCTCTCTCACCTCCGTTTACATATCAATGATGATGTCACAGGTAAGTAAACAGGTGGGTGACCTATGACCTCAGAAATCATCCAGTGATCATGAGACAGTAAAAATAATGGTTAAAAATATTCTAGAGCTACATTAGTGCAACATTGAAAACACTCCACAGTAAAAATGGTAATGACACGTCTTTCTGGGAATTTAGTCTTATTTTTAAGACTTATAAAATCATTTCAAGCATGTTTTGTATTATTTATTTAACTATGTCTAAGATATTTCAGCTAATATTGATTTAACCAGTAACAAGGTCCAGTAACATTTGGCATAATGTTGCAGCAGAGAAACAATTATTGCTTGAAGGAGAATAAAAGAGGACAGATTTAGCACTTTCTTTCACATACCTCCCCTTCATTCGTCAGATTATGTTATATCTGGCTGAGAATTGTTTTACCTCCGCCAAGGAGGTTATGTGTTCACCCAAACGTGCTTGTCAGCTTGTTTGTTAGGAGATTTTGGAAAAAATTACAGATTACGGATTTGCATGAGCATTTACCAAAAGGTAGATTTTGGTGTTTATTAGCTGCTAAGCTAAAGATGCTTACAGGCCGGAAAATTCTTGCAAATAATCGAGATTAATGACAGAGTTTCCAAACAATAATCAACTTTGAGGGCTTAAGCTGAATTAAAGTAGGATAAAATGTCCCGCAGTCATTTAAGTTAAAGTCAAATGAAGCTTATGACCATAATAAAGGAGATGAGGGAAACCTCACACAGACCTGGAGACGAACAGGAAACAACGTAACACGCTTTCAGGAGCACGTAGATCAATAACATTATCATGTTGTGTTCAATGACCTGAGAGATGCCAAGAGAGTTTGTGGAAGTTGATGGTAGATTTAGAGACTGGCAATAATTCATAAATTCTCCATTAATGAATGAATCTGCATGATGTTTTCCTCAATAAAGTGCTCTAATTGATTCTGATCACAATGATCTCTGCCTATGGTACCGTTGGGCCTTGGAGGAGATTCACACTCTCTGAGGGCTTTCTTAATCAACAAGGTACCTCAAAAGTTTTTTTTCCACCACAGATTTTCCATTTTTATTATTTATTCTACAACACATTAATGGGGCTGCAACAACCATCAACACCAGCAGGAAGCCCTGGTAAAAGGTGATACGTGTTAATCATTCATTTCGATGACAGACATTTTTACCACTATCTACTTTTTTTTTGTTGATTGGATGCACGCATGTTTAATTCTGTCAGGTGTACAGGGGGAACAGCACAGGTCAAAGGGGCCACCGAGGAGGAGGCATTAACCATGGCTATCGAGAAAGTCCTATTCGATAAGAAGGATTTTTTTTCGGTTTTTCAAAGCATTTGAGATGTCACTGAACACAGAAAGATGTAAATTGATACAACCAATAAAGTGTAATGGGGATCAAATAGTTTTCTAAAAACACTCAATAAGATTGAGTTAATCTAAATGAACTGACTATCTTCCATTAGATATATCATTTTTAAGTTTGATTTTATTTTACTGTTTAAAAACATGCTTGATCCAACTAGTTGTTGTATAATGTTAATTTTAAGGTGTCTAAAATATTAAATTAATAAATGTCCCAAAGAAATAATAAATCCATTGTTTGTTTGTTTTTCTTGGTGTGGATATTATTAAGTAGATGGAGCTGGTTTGTTTGACTGTACCATTTTTCTCAAGCCAGAGGGGTGTTCACAAGACTTGCCTTAAACCTCACTCGATCATTTTAAGAAGAGGAATATATTTTCTCGCCTGCAGTTTCATCTGGCCTGTCCAGCATTCTCTTTTTTGCTGGAGGAGAACTCAGATGTTGAAGCTAACTTAAAGTTTAAGTCAATGCTTATGCTCTAGTGAATTTCTGTTAACTTAATATACAGTTATTTTTGTGACTTTGGTTTGTTACTTTATTGTGAATTCTTTGGTTGATAAAAGCCTTATTGTTCCACTTTTTCCTGTTTCCCCCAGTTTTTGCTTCTCCTGGGCCTTCACAATATTCATAATGTTTAGGTACTAGAACACAAAAATACAACATTTTCCTAAATTGTTTTGTATAAATTTGTTTAATGTATTTGTCGAAACAGGTTAAATACAGTAAAAACCACGACTGAAGAATAAAACTCTTAAAGGAAACTACCATCGCATTAAGACGGTTTGTGACTCCATGTTTGTGTCGCCATGTTAACTTATCGGTTAAGAGAAAAATGGTCTGGTCTTCACTGTAAAAATAGTTACACTAGAAAGAAAATAAATGCATATATAATATAATCAAATTGTCTCATATTGAGCAAAACATCTGTATCTTAAAGGAAGGTTCACTTATTTTTTTGTTTATGGATTAAAAAGGTCAGCATGTTGGCATAGTGGTGGGTACGTTTATATCACTGCAAGAAGGTTCTGGACTCACATCCAGGTGGGTCACTGGGGCCCTGCCTCCCTGCACTGGATAAGTGTTTACAGGAAACAGACGGGGGCTTGATGAAATGCATTTCATTCCAGGGTTAAGGTTATTTCTCTTCTTCCTTGGGCTGCTACCTTGATGGGTCTCCACAGCAGATCACCTGTTTCAATCTTGCGCTGTCCTGTCTATCGCTGACCAACTGCATGTACTCTTTCACCACATCCAGAAACCTCCTCGCTGGCAGCTCCATCTCCAGCATCCTTCTACCAACAGATCCACTATCCCTTCTTTTCACGTATCCAAACCATCTCAATCTGGCCTCTTCTTACCTGGGCTGTAACTCTGATGTGCTTGTTTCTAATCCTGTCCATGCTCGTCTCTCCCAAAGAACTTCTGAACATCTTCAATCCGCCACTATCAGCTCTGTCTTCTGCTTGTGGTCAGTGTCACCATCTCTAAACATTCCAGCGGAGCTGCTCTAATTACCATTTTGTAAATCTTTACTTTCATTCTTGCTGCTACCCTTCTGTCACAGATAACTCCTGACACTCTTCTCCACCCTGCTTGTACTCGCTGCATCACCTCTTTTCAGCACTCCTCATTGAACAGTTGACCTTCTGACCCCTTGAATCCTTTCTGAGTAAAGGTGGAGAAGATACATAAGTTTAAGTACTTGCACCTCAACATTGATCAATAATAAGAAGAAGAAATTTCATAATCCATTTAATTTATTCCTATTTTAATTAATTATGTAAAAAAAAACACTACTTTTGTGGCACCTTGACAAAGACAGACAGCAACCCAAGGAGCTGGGAGAAAGGTGATGATAGAACCATACACCCTCTATTAGTTGGATGTGTGAAAACTGACATGAAAATTGAAAAAAAAAGCTCATTGCTGCCTAAAATTTATAAATTTAATTATAAATTAAAAACTCCAATTATAAGATGCACTCAAATTTAGTGTTCCAAATTTGAGGAGATGTTCACCGTTACTATACGGTCAGACAGACAGACCCTGTATGCCCCATAAAAACAAATCAGATTCAGTTATCTCTGACATTAATCACAAACATTACAGCACTAAATCTTCAAATTCAGTAAACACCCAACAAAGGTTTCGATTTGGACAAGAAAATATTTTTCCATCATTTATTTCGCAAATGTGGCATAAACACTTGCAAAAGAACAATCGTAAAGTTGGTCCAGTAGAAAAAGACAAAAAAAAAAAGAACACTTGAATGATTTAATACTTTGTTTCTCAGCTTTAATTCTCCAGTAAATTTGGAGTCTATATTTTATCTAGATGAGGGAGCGGATTTCTAGAGGGTGGTTTTTCTTTTAGTCATACCTAAATATCCAGAAATAGATCTCATTTCCTAAAGCAAAGGTAAGAAAGAGCAAAAGGACCAGATAGAAATGGCACCAACATCTACAGAAGTAAGGGATTAGATGAATATAAAATGTACATTATTTAAAATTTAACTTAATATTCACATTCGTATATAAAACTTACAAAACCTGCATCTTTCAAACCCACTAAAAATAGCTTCTGTTACCGCCGAAAGATAAATTACCATAAATTTAATGATTATTTAGGTTTTATCAGCATCATTAATGTCATCATGTCTTCCATATTGTTTTTTTTTTCTTACAAGATTTTTATGATTCATCTAAAAAAAAAAAAACCCCACATAAGTCAATAAATTAACGTGCTACTACCTCAGTCCCTGATAGCCAATACTCGTCTGCGTTACTGAGTGAGAGGAAGGTGTGTGTGATGAGAAATACAGGACATGGGGGGGGGGGGGGGGGGGAGGGTCGGGGTTATTTCATAGTCCATACAAAAAAATAAGTCATTGTAAATATATAATATATATTTATACATTTTGAATATATTTACAAATATACCCAGTACTTTACATTATACTGTGTATTTATTTTTCTCCAGAATAATTGGGAAGATTCATCAAGAGAACTGAAAAAGAAATGCATCAATATTACAAAACAAAGAGGAGATCTGTCTCTACGAGTCTCTCCGTCTATTCCTCTCTGCGGTTAGTCGAAGCTAAGTCCTTCCTCTTCTTCTTCCAGTCCCTTGTGTATAAGTTCACATACTGTAGGTCCATACATTCCTCCAAGCACAGAAAAGTCGTGGAATGGCAGACGCTGGAATTGGATCACCCAACAAAACCACCCTCTTGGTACAAACGTCTTGTGTTTGAATGACAGGAGGAGAGGGGGAGGAAGAAGAGGGTCCCCATTTTTATCAGTCAGTAAACAACAGCTTTTCTGAGGGGTCCTTGTCTCCATTAAGACCTGATGTGAGCAGGTAGTGTGGGTATGGCAGTGTGACTGTTTGACAGCAGCGCCACGACCAGCCCGGTCCGATCTCAGTCCTCCAGTCTGCTCGTACCCAGAGGGGCAGCCAGGTGCAGGAGGGTGGGTGGGATTAGGATAGGGTGTCTGGGCTAAGTGTATTTGGATGCGCCGGGGGGTTAGACTGGGGCAGGCCAAGCTGGGGGAGAGAGGGTCTCTGTGGGGCTCATGCCTTGACGTTTCCATTGATGTGCTGGTACTTGGTGAGACAGGGCTCATCCGGTAAGGGATCATGGGAAAACACGGAGTCGTCACCGGAGGAGCAGGAGCTGCGGGTGTCGGGGAAGCTGGGGGAATACTGCTCTGCTGGGGCGCACAGGTCCAGATACTCCTGAGGGAGAAGAGAGAGAATTGATGGGATGATCAGCAATCAGCCATGAGCTTAGATGTAAGGAAGACAGTTCAATCAGGATATCTGTTAAGTTTAAACACACATTTTATAACAATTACTGCCGCAAACTAAATCTACTCACTATAATACAGCTCACATTGCCTTTCAATCAGTGAAAAAAACCCCAACAACTATTTGTTACTAGACTTCGTCCCTTCCACAGGTGAATGTGTTTAGCACAATTTCAACCAGTAAACTTTTCTCTGATGATTGTGTGAATGTTGACTTTTGAGGTGGATGAATGGTGACTAACTGTTTGAACACCCACAGTATCTCTGCCCTGAATATTAGTGCACACACAGTACAAACAACCAAAACTACTCTGGTTATAGCCACGAAAGACTTATTCTACTTACTAATTTATAGAGTCTCCATACTAGACTTTTGCCCTTGTCAACAACAGATGGGATGTATCCCTGAAAAGCCCCTAATCCCATGCGTTGTACAAGCAACCCCATCATTGACAAAAATTTTATTTGATGTAAACAAGATGGATCTCTTTCTGTCGATTCATGGGCACCAAATTTGGACTCAATCAGACCAATGGTTGAGAAAGAAAAACATTTGGAGATTTGGAGACCTTTCACAAAATTATCGTGTTAACACTAAGCTTCTGCGGCGGTAGCGATTCCATGACATCCTTGACTACTTGGGGATAATTAGTACCGGTAGTAAAGACCTAAAATAAGTGAGACCACCAAAATATTAGACAGTTGGTTTTAATGTTATGGCTGATCTCCTCTCAGTGCACTAATGTAAGATGAAGGTTGACCTCACAGTGTCATCATCTTTTTCTGAGTGATCAAATATGACTCTAGTTCCAGTGGTTAAGAGTTAGAAGTGTGCAGGGGTGGAAAGTAACTGAGTACTTTTGCCCAAGTACTGTTCTTCAGTACATATTCAAGATACTAGTATTCAAGTACTTGAGTTCTTCTCCATTACATTTATCTGACAACTGGTTACTTTTCAGTTTACAATATTTCATTAACTTTGTCTCCACATGAAATTGCTTCTTCATCGTTTGATAAATAAACATTTTAAAAACCATCTCCAAATGTCTGTAAACAAAAGCTGAGAGGCTGATCTCATAAAAACATGACTCCGGACTCCCAGGATACGATTACCGTCTTGATGAAAACACAAAGTAGTTAGATTACCTTCATCTACACATTAAGACAGAAGTTGTGGAATTTTGTTGTGGAACATGGGCAGAAGTACCGGAAAATAAATAATCAACCTTGAACTTAAGTTGACCCGCCCGTTCCTTTTATCCTTATCCAATTTAATATTCCTTTCTAACATACCGCATGTTCTAAGATATCTCAATACCTTCAATGTCAAAAAGTAAATTTAGGTCCATTTGAGGATCCAGGAGAAGAAAAGAGAGCAAACAGAAGACAGAATTTGGTGTGGAGCGCTGAAACCCATCCTACATGAGCTGGGACTTTCCAAAGAAGGTAAAGGAGTAACACCTTCATTATATTTATCTAACCGGACCAACCCATCCTAAAAAGATTTATGATGCAGTGGAGAAAAAAAAGAATATCGAGCTGTAAACCAGATGATGATGTTTTCAAAAATAATAGATAATAAATTGAATGTTAGCTGATCCAACGGAACCTCCAGACGGCAGAGTTGACCTAGATACAGTTTGGGTCCACTACTAAATGTTGTGATGTTGTTGGGAAAACTAGAGGGAAAGAAGATACTTTAAGACAAAAGAGCTTGAATCCCCCCTCTCACCCACCAGCACCCCCCTCCCAACAAATCTCACTTAACAGACAAAAGAACTCAACATTAACCCAAATAGATGAATGAAAAACTACGGATTGTTTCACTATGAACCTGGCCTGTTTCACTGTGTGAACGTGGACTGTTTCACTGTGTAAACCTGGACTGTTTCACTGAGTGAACCTGGACTGTTTCACTGAGTGAACCTGGACTGTTTCACTGTGTGAACCTGGACTGTTTCACTGTGTGAACCTGGACTGTTTCACTGTGTGAACCTGGACTGTTTCACTGAGTGAACCTGGACTGTTTCACTTTCACTAGTCACTGTTTCACTAGTCCTAATCAATCTGCACATTATTGTTTATAACTTGCATATAAGCTGTAAAGGCTGCACGACTACATACACGCAGGGAAAACAGTAAGAAGATTAGAGTTACTGAACATTTGTCAGGATACACCCCCGACCCTCTCCAATCCGAAGAAGAAGACGAGGAAGGACACAAAAAACCCAGTTTGATGCTGTTTTTCTGCAGCATTTTTTCTATCCTGTCTGTCTTTCCTAGCGGTTCTTGAGGCCGCTTGATCTTGAGGCTGATTTTGAGGAGGGGGAAGAGTTCTTGGGGTTTTCTAGAAAATGAGTGCTGGCTTCCATTTTCCTTGCTCTACATGAGAAGGCTCACATTACTAAAGACCTCCACATCTGCCAGCGGTTTGGGGCAAAGGGAAAGAGGGAGGGGGAAAAAAGGCAAGAAGAAGGCGCTTTATTACATTTCAAAAGTTCAAACCCAAAGTTGGATTTTTTGGCATTAATTCATCAAGTTCTAACTCCAAAGTTGACGAGTTTTGACAGCCTTCCATCGACCGCCTCTTTTCAGGTCAGCACACGGATATCAAATAAGACAGAAAGGGGAATGGAAAGAAACGCCGCCATTAAGGGGGAGCGAGGCTTGGATGTGATGATTGGAGAACTTCACAGGGTCATGGCGGCCATGATGGGCTTGGATCAAATCATCCAGCCATTTTTTTGGTCACTATTTAGGCTTTATGTCAGCAGCATGGCTGCTAATGTTCCCCAAGCTTTCGGCAACATTCTGCTGAACTCTGAATGCTCTGGCAGGACTGACTCTGGTTTAATGTTCTGAAATGCTTGCCTGCTCATGCCAGGAAATGATGGGGTCAGTGTAGCACAAGCCTGACCACCCTGAAACTTCATGCAGTCAGAATGCGCTTGTGTTCTCACCTCGTTGGTGCTGAGGGTGAGGATGCGATCCAGATCCTCTACTAGCTGCTTGAAGGTGGGTCTCTGGGATGAGATGGCATGCCAGCAGTCTTTCATCATCATGTACCTGACAAGAGGGAAAATCATAATGGGTTTGCTCAAAGCAATGAATGATTAAGGGAGACAGAGCGGAGAAAATCATAGGTTGTTGTCGGCTTTATTTAGTCTTTCCGAGCTGAGCCACGCCTCAAAATTCAGAATCTACCAGGTTGAAATAATTCCTGCATTTAGACTCAGGTGTCTCCATAACAAAGAACGAATAAGAACAGCAGGTGTTCTCTGACTCTTTTTCGTTGTAAGACGAATTCAGGCCAACAACAGAGACTGTAATCTGCCTGCTATCAAAGGAGGCTCACAATGTTTCTCTTTTTTTAATACTATAATGTTTGTGTGTGGAGAACAGCCATTGTGTCTGTCTCTGCTCTGTCCTCCATTAACACTCTCTCTGTGCAGCAGAGCTGTGCCATCGCAGTGAGATTCACTGTGAGAGAAAACACTCCCACAGCGGTCCACGGGCCGGACCCAGTGGTTACAGAACAATAGAGTCACAGATCTGATGGAGACTGGGATAGCGTCAGAATCTGGCTTTAGGATAAGGTTGTATGTTTGAGAGAAAAAGCAAAGTTAGGTCTCTTACAGCTCGTTGGTGCAGTTTCCAGGCTTGTCCATGCGATGTCCCTCTTTGAGTAACTTGAAGAGTTCTTCAACAGGAATGCCAGGGTAGGGGGAGCCCCCTAAGGTGAAGATCTCCCACATCAGCACCCCAAATGACCACCTGAGAGGACAAGCAAACATACTTGTACATCACACACTGTGTGGAGAAAGAGTCACAGTCTTTTCACAAAACCTCCAAATTATGGATCATTAGGCATAACAGTTTAAAATGCATTTTTACTGCTACTTTTACATTTTAATGTAGTAATGGCCTTTAATAAGAGCCAGCAAATATTGGTACAGGGTATTCACCGTTTTTTTAATGATGTGATGCACTAACGAAAAAGTATTACTTTACATTTTACGAGTCAATGCTCGCTTACTTTTGGATTCAACCTGGAAGCATCCATAAATAAAGATTTGATTTTCACCGGATGTGTTTGTTAAAGTTTTGGATGAAAACTCTCCCTGGCATGGCAGTTTGCAAAAGTTCTAAATGTTGTCAGTCGTTGTCAATTGAGAAGAAAACAAGGAAGGAGTGAAGGATTAAACATGGAGACGCTGACAGGACTTTGTGGAGGGAAGAAATATAAACTCTCCACAAACACAGAACCTGATGAAAAACAAAGATAGGATTATATATAAAAGATCCTCTGACTCTACTTGTAGTGAGATCCGATCGATGACTGGAGCATAAATATGAAACATCAAACAGGAAACATTTCTCTGACGTCGGAAAAAACGCGCATGAACGATGACACTAAGAGTTATCACCAGTCTCAGATCTGCCGACGTCTTTAAATAAACTTTTGTTGTGTGACATTGTTGAGTAGATTTGTAGCGTACTGTTCATTTACACGTAGCTGACTACCACACAGTCAGAGTTTACTTTCAACATTGTCTGAAAGGAGATCAGTAGATATCCTCTCATCATCATGCTTGAGAAACTACTATTGAAGGGATCTAAAATTTTCAAGGATAAAAGAGAATTTCTCTTCTTGAGTAAGTTCAAATTTAAGGATATTTTGTTCCTCTGTGTTTTTTTTATAGTATTTTTTTGTTGAATTAAAGCATAACCAATAACTATTGTTGTTATTTTTAATTATCTTTCTTCCGTTTTTTGCGCATGTGCTGTCAGAATAGGAATGTTGCAATAGATAACAATATCGCAAACAAAAATATCACAATATGAATATTCACTGAGAACCCCGGTGCTCATGTGAGAGGGGCCCGAACAGGAGATACTGACCGTCATGGACGCTAATGGAGCAGAATAACTGGAAACGTCTCCTACTTCATCTAAGCGGTGAGTACGTGAGCGTTTCAGCCTCCATGTACTGATGATGGAAGAAGGGTTGGCAACAATCTACTACTTCAAAGGATGGAAACAATCTCCCCCCACTGCTACATTTGATCAAAATCAGAGATTTTACCAGATCTTTTGGGATGTTTCTTGCTGGAGCTATGAGGCCAGACTCTGCTGTCGAAACTAAGAGTTAGAAATATATGGACCCCCAGTCTAAAATCTCCTCCTTCGGCCACTTCAGTATGAAGATGTTGTCAGATCTTTACGTCTGAGACAAGATCAGAACTGTCAACCATCTGAGGCACCTTCTGTAGTCCTCCCTTGGTAGACACGTACGGTAGCAGAAAGCTGTGTGACTCTCTGTTTAAGGTAATAAGATCTTTAACAGATAAATCGAAAGCAAAGTTATGTTCATTATTGTTTCTCCCCCTGTTTTTCTTTCGAACAAAAAAAATCTGATCTGCGACTCAGAAACTGTGATCCGATCTGAACTGCGAGTGTTCATTACCCCCTAAGGTCTAATGGGAGTCACTGTCTTTCAGCCTGCAGATGATCTGCATTTAGTCACATATCCAAAGTTTGGAAACAACTCCATGAGTGTAACCGCAGTGGGGTCATTGCCCTCTTTCCACCGTCCGGTGGCTTGTGGCGTGAACCCATTCCCAGTGCCACTCTGGCCCAGATCTCAAAGATGGCTTTTGTGCCCGGCTGGCCGCTCACAGAGGCTTGCTTTGTCCACTCACACCACACCAAAATAAACATTGGACCACCCACTGCAGACGAAGAAGGAGGGGGAGGTTTGGAGATGGCTAGCGACTATTAACTATTAACTATTAACCACTAACTACTTCCTCATACTTGTGTCGGGTGGTTGAGTATCTGTGATTCCATGCAGCCGATTTCCATCAGCGGCAAGTTCCACTCTATGAATCCTCTTTGCACTGTTTCCAGTCCACACAGAGGATCTATTGTCACATCAGATTCACACTAGTGTTTACACACGCATCCATCCAGCCACACGCCAAATTGAAGGTGATCAGGCATGGTCAGGCAGGTTGGTCGTTATCAGTTCCTCCATCTGATTACGCAACCAGCGCCGAATTGTTCTCTGCCTTATCTCTGCGTAGTATCTCTCCACACGTCAACACACTCTGCGCCTGTCAACATGCTGCTCTCTGCAGGTTCTTGTCCCCCCGCAACCAACCACGACTCGACAAACAAGCAAACCAACATAATCTGGGTCGACTGAACTGACCCTTCACACGACTTTATCAGAGGACGTCAGCAAAGTAGAACAAAATGCTTTATTTGTCACATTCAGTTATACAAGTAGTCCGACGTGGTGCTGGTGATCGAACCCCCGACCTTCCAATGAAGGCACGAACCCTTTATTATGGATTCATATCTCAAGCTGCTGATTTGTACTTTTTTGATACTGAGTTATGGCAACATGTTGTTCTCTGCAGGTTGCCATCCCCCTGCAACCAACCACAACTCAACAAATAAATAAGCAGCACCATACATGCTCCTGGTCGACCCGTCACTGCGCCTTATATTCAAATCTCAAGCAGATCGATTGTTCTTTCTCTGCTGCTGAACCTTTGACTGAATATCATAACAAATGAATACAAATATTTGCAACAAGAACTAAATGTTCTTGAATTTGCATCAATATGAGTCAATGCCTTGAGAAAAGGAGCTATAGGTAAGAGAAGTTTTCCCTCAGCGTATGGGAGCACTGCCTCCACCCAACCCGGCTGGATACCAGAGTTTAAACTCTTGGACCCATTTGCAAAACCACCAGAGCCAGGTTTCATTGGAATTCATGTATTCATGTAATCTGATGTCATGTATGGATCGCTTACGGTTCTGGACTGCTTGAGTCCACTACCCCACCCATCACCTCCCAATAACCTCCTCGTCTTCTTCTCCCTTTCGTATGCTACGTGAAAAAGCCGATCACTAAAAGTGATTAATGAAAGGTAATTAGCAGTGAAGCTACACCCCACCATTCAGCCCCCTGTGCTCCCGCATGCTATTGACTGATGCTGCGCTCTCGAACATGAAGGGCATTGTGTTGGGAACACATATTTATGCAAGCACGCACACACACACACACACACACATGTTCAGCAGAGATTCTACTTTCAAGCACTTTACTCGACTAAACCTTTTTCAGCGCGCTACTGGTGTGTGACTCACAGAAACACACATTCTCTTCTTGCAGGATTTAGCATGTGAGGCATTTGTCTAATTGCCACATACACTTTCTGCCGCCAGTGTCTGGAGCAGAAACTTCAAACAACGCTGTCAGAACACATGAGGCTCAAACACCAAAAAGGGATGGACGCTCTCCCTTTGTTCTGTTTTTAGCGTGAGCAAAGAGAAACACAGACAATTCACATACCGGAGCTCTGGTCTAACGGGGCGGAGGACGTATTGATCTTGGAACGGGTCTAAACGGTGTGCCACGCATTTTAAGTGTTGAATGAGGACAGTTTTGGGGACAGCATGAAGGAGGTTGAAGCCCACACTGGAGGGTTGCATCGTTGTTGCGTTGAGACATAGGTGGAAGCCCAGAAGTAAGTGACGCAAGCTCGAGGGGTGAGTCGGCAGGGGAGGAGGCGCTGATGGGCTCCAGACTCCTTTCAGGGCCTTTTGAAGCTGGTCAGATTAGTAACATGGCATTGGCTTCGAGTCTAGCGTGAAATCCTCACTTTTGCCACAGACCGGCCAGGACTGGACCCCTAAAGACAAACCTAACACTCACCAGCACCGCACCAAAACACCTCACCCTCTCCCTGCTCCAGCACTCCTGAAAACAGCCCTCTGAATCTGACAGCTGGCAGGAAATCTTAAAAACAGCAGTGATAGTGTGTTTTACATTGAAGGGGCCCATCTGCACCACTGGTGTGTGTGAGTGGATTTTTGCCTCAGCAGAGCAGGTTATGGTTCTGTTTGTTGGACTGTTAGCAGGATGACACAAAAACTACTTGAAGGGTTTTCATGAAATCTGGTGGGATGTTTTGGCTTATATAGAGACAGAACAGACAGAAGTTTGGAGTGGATCTGAACAAAGAGATGGAGTCAGGAAATTATTTTACATCACAAGATAGAAAGGGATTTTTCAACATTCCTGTCAATGAAACACATGCTGCCTGACAAACTTTGATAGAACTTGACTGAGGAATGTAGGAAGGATGGAACATATTACATGTAGGAGTGGATCCTGATAAATGGGCAGAATCTAGAGGGTTTTCAAAAATTGTCTGAAATGCAAAATGTGTCTATTTGGACAATTTAGTGAGTTACTCAAAAAGTACTTTAAGTATTTTTATGAAACATGATGGGATGGTTTGGCTAGTAGCGGCAGAATCGTGATTTTGGTTCCCCTTACCTTTACATTGTGATATTGTGTAGTTGTTTTTTTTCAACCTTTCCGTCAATAAAGCACAAACAACCTGACAATTTGCTGTCTTGACAGAGATAATGAAAGTAAAGTGAGTCCAAATTCTCGATTTCCATATTGAGGAATCATATGGAGGGTTGAACCAACACTGGACTGTTGGTTCTGGTGGCGATGAAATGATGGGGACACTGAGCTGCCTTTGGGGAGGTCTGTGTTGTCTAGTCTATCGTGGAGAAACTGGATGTAAGGTACTCACACATCACTCTGGTGGGTGTAGACCCGGTCAAACAGAGCCTCTGGAGCCATCCATTTCACCGGCAGACGACCCTGAGGACACACACAGGTCAGAGGTCAAACAGAATTAACACATAACCCACTCTGGGTTCTTTTAATATCTGTCCTGAGAGAAAGGCTTGCATTTGTTCACTGCTGGTGACCTCTTTGTTCCAGAAAAGAAGAATACAAGAGAGCAGCCTGGGGAGTAAGACACTAGAGGGACGGCTGGGCGGAGGATGTCCCTGAGAAACGTTAACACTGTAAAAGTAGTAGAGTGGATTAATATGTTCACAGATAAAGTGAAATTTTATCTAACTTGTCACTTAAAAACTGGCTGGGAAGCTAAGCACAGCCAACATGGCGACTTAAGTCAACATCTGTGTGGTAGAGGAACCGCAAGAATCATCTCATCCGACCACACATGAGTAAATAGGTGGATAAGACATAAGTCTTTTTAATAACCAGTGTCCAAAAGAGTACTACGAGTAAATACATCGTGCATCTGCAGCCAGATTTTGAATGTGATGTTGCTTTAAGAAGAATAAGGCCTCTGCAAATCTGTTTGTTTTTGTCAGAATGAAGATAAATAAACAAAAATAAAATAAATAAAGCAGAGTAATAGAGTCTCTGATGACAGGGATCCTCGTTATCACTGCTGTTATTGTCCTCATCATCATTTCCCATCACATATTGTTGTTATTGGATGGTTCTCAGCGTGATTGTGCTTGCGATGAAAAGCCATCCATGCATACTTAATGAGGATGTGTGAGCAAAGCTGCTCTGTGGTGGGAAAGAAAGACACCACCGGGCCACTATGGAGATGTCAATGAAGTTTAAGCCGATTCCCTCTCCCTCTCATTCTCCCTCCGTCTCTCTTTCTGGGTAATTGTTTGAGTGTCTATGGAACTAAAGCAAAAGGAGACTGAGGGTCTCCAGAAGAGCTGCATTCACAGGCTGCCTGGGAACCTGCAGCTTCTGCCAAGACACCAGCCGAGGGAAGGGGGCAATGGAAAGATGAGGGAAGGAAGGGAAAACATAACGATGGGTGGATTAATCTCCCACAAGTTTTCACTCTCCCAGATGTAGATCTATGCAGCGTGCAGGACTTACATTGGTGGTCTTTTTATAGTAGTCGATGTTGTGGACGTCTCTGGCCAGGCCAAAGTCAGCGATCTTCATGATGTTGCTCTCTGTGACCAGGACGTTCCTGGCTGCCAGGTCTCTGTGGATACACTGGGAGGAGAGGGTGAGAAGAGGGGAGGAGGGAGAGCGTTACTTCACTACCTCTGACTCAGGTGTCTTCTTCAGCCGGAATGGTGTTAAAATGTTTGTGGTGCAGTTAATCATCAAGAAGTCTCCGGCGCTGACTTCATAGCATGAGGCCATCATGACTCCACCGACACGAACATGTCTGGATCAGTAAAGATTCATCACATACTTTGCTGCATATATACGGTCGGAGATGCTTTTGCCCGTCAGCGTGTGCATGTGTTTGTGTGCACGGACACAGTGTGATCTGTCACATTCCAACAGTGAGAGCGAGCGTGAGGCTGCTGTCGGTGATCCTCATTGTGAAAACATCCCAATTCTTTCACACAGAATGGCTTTTGTTGTGGAGTGGGATGAGACAATGCAGCGACTGAGTGGGGTGGGGTTGCTTTAGGAGAGAATATTCCCACAGTGACACACAAGCACACGAAGAGTTCTGTGTCCTGCATTACCTTCTGGGATGCTAGGTACTCCATTCCCCTCGCCACCTGATAAGTGCATGACACCAGATCCTTGAAGGTGAGCTGTTCGTCTGAGACTCTGGCGATGTCGTAGGAGTATTCCATGCCAGGAGGCCGGCGGGCTCGGAGGTACTCCCTGAGGTTTCCTTTGGAGGCGTACTCCACTATCACATAGAGGGGACCTGTACCAAAAAAACATCACATGTTACCGCCAAGATTTAAATAGGAAAAACAGACAATAAATACATTTCAAAGATAACAATCAAGGCCTAAAAAAACTGAGGAATCAAAATTCAAAGCTAGAAAATCTGTGTGGATGGAAGCCCGCAGCTGAAATAAGACTATAAAGTGATATATAAGCATTTAACATCAAAAATGTCAGTATGTTAAATGGAAATACTCATTTGTTCAGGATTATTTGAATTAACAAGATATTCAAGATGCATTATTTAAAAAGAGAGTCCCTACATCTGACAGAGATGTTATTATACGTCTCATGTCGAGTGCAGTGAGATATTTTGACTAAAAAAGTACTTGGTAAGTTTTGAAGTTTTTACAGTGTGCCCTACTCACCATATTGTGTGCAGGCCCCCAAGAGATTAATGATGTTCTTATGTTTGCCGATCATCTTCATCATCTCCATCTCTGACACCAGGTCAGACAGGTCCTTCTCCGTTGCGTCGTCTAAGAGCATCAGAGGTGGATTGAAGGTTAGCAGCTAAGCAAACACACCCGGTCCGGTCCTCCCTTTAACCCTCCACGTTTGGTGGGTGCTTCTGATTAAGTGCGGCTGACAGACAATGTGGGCTAAAATTACGGCCACAGAGGCATTCTTTCAGAGCCGGGGGGGAATTAAAGATGTTCAATCTGGGTTGATTATCTGAGGCACAGGCTCCGTTTTCATGGGACGGACGGAGCCAGAGGAGTATCCTCGCCGTCCGAGCGGCATAGCCTGCATTCCTCTGCATAATTACCTGCAGTAGGCTTCCATTGTCGTTGTTGGTCCACTGGCCTGCTCCTGTACCTGATCTAAACCCCCCGCCCCTACCTCCACCTCCACCCACTCCCCAAACCAACCTTGTGGCCCCCTCTCACTGCTTTCATTAATCAGAGCAGTATTAATGGTGTGACTCGTCTCTTTGTGCTGGTGCTCACGGAGTTAGAACCAGCTGCTGCTCTGGGGTCAGCTCTGTTACTGACCGTGACCCTTACCTGCTCAAGCCCAACCCCCCTCCCCCAGCCGTCACTCAGCATCCAGTAATAATGAATAATAATGACAGCCTCAGGCACAACCTTGTCACTCCCCCGCTGAACCGTCACTGCAGAATAAATCAGCTATTAAATCTATGCAGTTTGGTCATGTGCCAGTCAGTGGCAGGGGTAGGAAGTAACTAAGTACAAAACTCCTATACTATACTTAAGTAGGGCCTTTACATTATTGTTCTTTATCACTTTTTACTTTTATTCCCTACATTTTAACACAAATAATTGTACTTTCCATTCCTTACCTTTCAAAAATTTTTGAGTTTTGCATATTTTCCTGACATCCCACTAAAATATGTTAGAAAATATAAACTTCTTCACTTTTTTACTTCCATACCTTTACATTTCAAGTTTATTTGTTTACTTGTCTATCGACTACACTTTACTTTTTTACTTTTCTATTACTACTTTTTACTTTTATATACTTTTCTATTACTACTTTTTACTTTTAAACTTTAATAGTATTCCTTTTCATCTTCATAATCCTTTTTTTAACATTCTTTTTTTTTTTTCCTTTGGGTTACAACTGTTTCTCTGGATACTTTTTGTTAATACTGTTACCTTTTGATTTTTAATTTTTTTTTTTTAACTACTACATCTCTTTTATACTTTTCTTTTCTTGATGCTTCTTTTTACTTTGAACTTTGAATGGATTTCAGAGTCTGTACTTTTTACTTGACTTCTAACAGTGAATTTTAACAGGAGTACCAGAACTTCCAGACTCCACCTGGTACCAACAAAAAGCGATATATTTCATTTGATTAATTATGTCTGATGGATTTTGGACCTTTTTCAAAAACGATTTCTTTGAGACATCTTTTTTAGTAATAATTCAGAAATTAATCATTTAAATAATCTCAGTTCCAATCCTATCCATCTTGATTTCCTCAGTTTGACTCAACACCCCTCTGCCACCCAAACACACCAGAGGATTTATAGTCAGAGATAAAGTGTTCAATGAAAGAAGGGGAGACCAATATGTGATGTTTATCTTACACCTGCTGATCACTGTCTCTATGCAGCAAACAGACACACTCACCTTTCAGCATCTTGACAGCAACAGTTACGGGCTCCTTGGGTTTGTCCTTATCTATGCCCAGAGCCTCCGCCATCACAACTTGTCCGAAGCATCCTTCACCGAGGGGTTTGCCCAGGGTCAACCTGCAGCCGGCAGACAGAAGCAAACAGACGGGATGCTGTTAGGAGGCTGAACCTGATCTGACAGCGCCGAGGATTTACTCCCTGAGTGAGAGTGAGCGAGGGGATGAAACCAGGCACCGGGCCAGCTCTCCTCCTTACCATGTGCTGGATCGCTCTCGCTGTATAAATCAGATTGTGTCTGTGAGGGAGCTTTACTGGCCGGGTGACTGCAGCCTGTGCCAGGGCAGTAGGTAGGAAGGCAGACATAATCACCTGATAAAGCCAAGCAGAGGGTCCCTTTTCTAAACTGTTTACACTGCCCTGGCATCCTCCAGTACACACTCTTTACAAGTCATTACACAAGAGATTAGCTTAGCCTTTAGCCCAGACCGTACGCTGGCTGTGTGCTGTGATACAGGAGGCCCAGCAACAGTACAAGATGGAAATACTATATCATTTTAATAAGTTATGTCCAAAATATTTAGCAGGGACTGACATGGTGAGGAACCTTACTCTGATGCGAAAAAGTATTTGACCCCCCATCTAATATCTTCTATTTTTGTGTATAATCATACTAAACTGTTGGATCTCAAAACTATATTGAACATAAAGCAAATACAACCTGTATACAAAATATATGTCTTAAAATGATAATTTTATTCCATAAGAGCAAAAATATTTGCTATTGCACACAATCATCTCCATGTGTAGATAATTTGCCTCATTGTGGATCTGTGGAGCCGCAGGACCTTAGAAACAGCTAAGGAACACACACCTTCTGGAAGTTCTGTTGATTCGGGCATAATGTGCTACTGATGAGACTTCTGAGGATGGTATATTGAAGTGATGATGTGGTTGAACAGGGCTGGTAGTGATCAGGCCTGGGTGAGTCAAGTCCAGCTGGAACCAGGTGTTATGATTTAGTCTCTAATGGTCTAAGAACATTTTTGATTCAATAAATATAATTATAATTTAAAGCACGTATTCTGTGTTATTCAGGTTGTTTTATGTTAAATTTAGTTGGAAGATCTGATAATAACAATAATTTATTTCTGCTGAGGGAAATTCTTTCTCTGTATTTGAGGCATCTCTGTGGGAGCAGTGGGCAGACCCTTTGGAACTTGCTTAAGGAACCTACGACATGTAGACTGGCTGGGGCTCGAGCCGGCTGCTTTCCGATCCTCTGTTTGGGAAAAGTCTGCTCCACCCACTGAGCTACAGCCGCCCCTACATACAGTTTACAATTTAATATGAGACACAACCAGATATAGGAAACCAGGAGGCGGTCTAAAACTTCCCAGTATCACACCGATTAGAGCCCTGAACCAGCAGTATAGAATGGTGTCTTTTCTCTTGATTGACAAATGCAGGCCACGCCCCTAAGGCCCCGAGTCCAGGCTATTTAAACATGCACACAAAGCCTGGGGCGCACTGCTGTAGTAACACAATCCCCTATCTATGCACACACACTGGCCACGCTCAATGGCTGCCATTCTGTCCGTCCAGCCACACATAATCAATGTTATTTTTCCTCCCCACAAACCGCAAACGTTAGCATTCCTCAGTGTTCTGCAATCCCAACATGATCCCTCAGGCGCTGGAATGACAGACGAGGAATAAAGACCCAAACAAGAGGACACACAGAGATTCATTCATCCCAGACGGACATCACATCTGCTCGGTTCATCAATAATAAATAATGGCGATCAAATGCGCGATCCAGACAAGCCTTCATACTTCTGATTCAGGATTTTATCTGCTGTAACTTTTGTTGAATCCGACCTCTGAGTGTCCACTGCAGCTGTGACGCTCTGAAAGCGCAGCGGTGATAATTCCCAAACACTCCAGGGCCAAACACGCAGAGCACAAACCAGTAATTAGCGCAGCTTGTCTGCCATTAGAAGCATGTGTGTGATTATGTGTGACACAGCAGCCGTTTCTCAGGATGAGGCATGGAGCCAAGTTCAGATCTTTTTACTACACCACCAACAGATGAGTGAGACTCCTTTATCCAAGCCTCTACGACCAGGGCTCAGCAGTTCCTCATCTTCGCCTGCTGTATGTCGGCGCTAAGGGTGCTCTGCAGCCACAAACTTTACCTTATCTGATCCACGAGCTGCTGAGATAGGATGGTTTTGTCGTCATCCTGGTGTTATTGTAATGCAGCCACACACAAGACTAAAGGCTTTTACAGCTCAAGATCTTCATACATCTTGGCACAAAAATAAAGTGCTGTCCGTGTTGTACGGGGAATAAAACGTTTTTTCTGATGGTCAGGATTTTAAGGATTTTCTGTTAACTTTTAATGCGCGAGAGTTTGATTACTTTGACAGACAGCCCTCACCTGTCTCGGGCAAATTCCCAGCGTGGATCCTCAGGGAGGTCGTACTCGGGAATCGGATCATCGTGGGCAGAGCTGCGGCGTGTTGTAATGCGTACCAGCGGCGTGCTGGAGTTCATGGAGGAACTGGAGTCCGCCGACACCTAGAGGAGGAAAGGGATTGGCTGATCACCACGGTCTGAGCTCACAGGTCAGATGAAGCTCTATGGCATCGTTTAGAGGAGAAAATGTGATTGAGTGGGGCGCTTTTCTTGAAATCAGTAATAATAATAATAATAATTATACATTGCTAATACTTATATATGACAGCAGAGACAGTTGATTATGCAGTGACTACAGCTGAGTGAAGCATTTTCTAAGAATGTGTTTGTAATTAAGCCTCAGGGCTCTTCTCTCTCCATCCAACCTAACGTAACCTTACCTTGACTCAGGCTCTCCGCAGGACGTAATCCAACACTTAAGGCTTCCCTTAAGTGTGTGAGCGAAACTCACAGCTCACACAAAAGGAAAATAATCGGGCTGCAGTGCTAATTGCAACAGATATGCATCCCTATTCAAGAGGTTGGAGGTTGATTGTCTAAAATACCATAACGATATAAAGTTGTACTCCCAATAATTACCCCTGCCAAGGAATGAAGATTTTTTTTATCCTGCGTTTTTTTCTCTGTTTTTTTTCTTTGTGGGTGGAGCTGGGGGCTCAGTGGGCTGACCAGAGACGCTGAAGTGGAAAGTGCAGGAGACGACCGGCCACAGAGTATTTGAGAGATACTCTGAGTTTGTTGGAGTTGTAAGTAGATTTAGAGGCTGGTAATAACTCATTAATTAAGCTTAATGAAGAAATCTGCATGATTTTCTTTTTTCAACAGAGCTTCTAGGGTTCTGTTCTTCCTTGGCAGAGGTTTGTGCTCTCTGAGCAATTCTTTCTTGTTTGGCTAAACTAAGTCAATTTCTCCTTTTAATTGCATTTTTTAGACAAATTTCAATTTTAACGTTAAAAAATGTACACTCTCCAGTACAAGGAAGAAATGTGCCTCGAGTTTTATAACGTTGACCAGTTTTGTGGCTCGGAAACCCTCATCTGAACCCCACTCCCACAGAATAATGAGCTTAAAGTCAAACGGTAACCATGGAGACAACAAAATAAAAATTATTAACGTTCTTTAATAAAAAATAGGCACTATATCAGTACCAGGTTGGCGCTGTAAGTAGGATGTTTATGAATAGATATTGAAGAAACCCTCTCCCAGTGAGACAAAACGCAACTTGTAACCATGGAAACAAAATAAATTAAAATGACTAAGCTCATTTATTTCAAGATTGATGTGTGGATTAAGTTCAATGAGGTAATTTGGAGCTATCCATCTTCACTTGTCTGAGGATCGTAATGTAATTTATTTTTATTCATATGTGAGTTTAGATTTGTGCAGATTGTCTGCAGTGTGTGTTCTCTCCTCCAGAGGTGTTAGATGCCATTAGAACTCTTTATCTACTTTCTGTTACCTGGCGCCGCAGAGGGATCTGCTTGCTCAGTTTGTGGACCGCCGGCTGACCACCAAAGTCCGGTTTCTTTGCTGTGTTCCTCATGCGGCAGACCACCACGATGCCCACCATGCAGGCGATGAGGAAAACGCCTGCACAATAAATGGCGATCTCCACGTAGTCTGGAGAAACGGGTCCTGGAGATTTCTCAAGGGCTGAGGAGAACAGAGGGCAGTGAGACGGCGGGCACAGATTGGATCAGACACAGAGACATACATCATGCAAACACCGTCAGGAGCCGAACTACACAGCGTCCTCCACTCTCTCCTTTGAGCTTGTTTTATTTAGGACGAACTCAGCAGGCAGAGGTTAGTATATGAATATATTTATATGAAGTATATGATCTAAGAGTATTTATTTCATTGTGTCGGTCTTACTTCTATCTATCACTCCAAATGGGTTTGTAGAGTCAAGAATATTCTTGATGAACTTGGTCTATCTTATTTATGGCATGGATTTATAAAGCTGACGGTCAAACTCAGACTGACAGACACGGAGTAACGGAGATGACCAATCACACGCTAACCTTCTGTCTGACACATATAAAAGTTATAATTCTTCTGGGAGCTAACTGACTTTGCTGAGATCAGCTGACCTTAGTTTGACCACTCATCCAGGAGACGACTTCTATTATGTGTAGAAAATGTCTAATCACAAGATATTACAGATTACAACCTGGTGTAGACAAATTTCAAAAGTGAATGTACTCCAGCAGTGAAAAAGTTTTAATTTGTTCGTAATTATGAAGATAATTTTAAGTAGGTTTTAATTTATAGATTGCTTTTATGCATGTGAGTAAAACTTGGTTTCCGTATTCTGCTTGTCCCCTGGTGGCTGGCTTTTTCTGAGTTGTTTCCTTTTTTTTTGCTCTTTATACCCCAGGGAGGCATCAAAAGGAAAAATGAGATGAAATTGAATTCTACTCTTTATCTAACAGATGTCAGCAGGACAGAACCTGAATGAATGTTACATCCTGTCGGTACAACCGGGCCTGCATAATGATGGAGACACGTGTGCACGACTTCAAACACACATCGTAAACTACGGACGTCCGAACAAAATACTCTTCACTTCAGATCACAAACACGGGAGAGCGGCGTCCTTCGCTATTGTATATGGTCTGAACTTCCTGTTGAGGAAGTTTGTGTGCTGTAGAATTGGACCGCCCCAGAATGCAGATCTCTCTGGACCACATGGTTACTCTGCAGCACAGAAGGGTCAGAGCGCTAGCAATCATAATCATTTGCATTTATAAGGCGCCTTTCAAAGAGACCCAGTTTTATCACTGGATTCATGTCAAGTGATTAAACCGGGTCCCTGTTTGGATTCCAGACTCAGCTTCAAGACTCATGTGGAGCAAACTAAAGGTCAGAACTGGATCGCTGTACAGAAACAAATCAT
Organism: Lophius americanus; assembly: GCA_037951165.1. NCBI lineage: Eukaryota > Metazoa > Chordata > Actinopteri > Lophiiformes > Lophiidae > Lophius > Lophius americanus. The sequence goes on along the minus strand of JBBDHG010000039.1, from coordinate 1,540,417 downwards.
GTTTTTCTTTTGCTAGTTGCAGAGCTAGAGTGCGAACTATAATGCAATCTATGATTTTTGATTTGTTTAGAATTTCTATCAACTTGAAGAAGTTGGGTGCCAGTTAGTTTTTGCTACCCTTTGTCTTGAGTAATATAACCTTATTTGAAGTTGATGTATTTTCAAATTATAATTCAAAGACAATCAAATTATATGCATAAATATGATGGTATTATTGCAATTGCACATTGCAATGAAAATTGTAATAGGTTGGCTTCGCTTAAAAAAAGTCAGGAAAATGATTTCCTCAAAATAATGAAGTGAAGCAGATTATTAAATTTAAGTTGTTAAAGGTGAAAAAAAGTTACAATCAAAATGGGGATGTTAATGATATGGCCTGTTTAAATAAAGGACTGAACTAAACATTTGTCATTCATGTCATTTATATTAAATGATTACTTTTTAAACATTTCCACTAATTTGTTTTTTAGGTATTTTTACCTCTGCTGTTTTATTGACTCAATTTTTCTTCAAAATTGTAGTACTTTATTGTAAAGCTCTGAGCTGCACTGTCTGCATGAAAGGTTATTATTATTATGATTGTTATTTTCTCTGATGGGCCAGAAACCACAGCACACAAAAGAAACACAAGCTCCAGATGCCGTCAGTGCATATAGAGTTCATCAAGGACATAAAATATTACCAATATCTTACAGCGGGGGGAAACGGTTCACCAGCGATCATTAAAACATAACGATCCTTCAGTTATTACATACGGGGATATAAATGATCAGCTAATCTGATTATAACAGCTGTCATGTGATCCCCCCCGCAGGGTTGAGATCATTACTGTCGTCACTGCACATTTTTTAGAGTGTGTTTATGTCCCTTATTATTAACACAATAACCATTATTTACTATTCAACTGTTTTCCATGTTATGTTCAGGGGCTTCTGGTGAATGAAAGTTTTTGGATGCTGGTCACTTCAGGTTCACGGGTGGAGGTCGAGGAAGAGTCAATCAAACAAGGGCCTGTAGGGGGGTTCCTTCGTTTTTGAATAATTATGACTGTAACTTGTTCTAGGGCTGAATGTGTCTGAAATTCCAGACAGTGATATACAATAATAATAATAATAATAATAACATAAATACTCCTACTACTGACAATAATAGTAATTCAAGTTTGTTAAAGTAGAATAGATGTTTATAATATCAATAAAGAACAAAAGGTTAAGATTTTGACCGCATGCTAATAGGGAACATGTGGTGAAGCCCTTACAGTTGACTTGGGACGATTGATTATGTGAATCAAGGACAATCTCCAACTCTAAGACAATCATTTTAATATATCACACAGCAAAGATCAGGCTCAGGATGTATGCGGCATTTGATGTTAAAATTTCTACGCAGGATGAAGAATCTGAGATCACATGTAAGACGAGCGGCGCAATACGAAGAAAATATCTTCCTCTTCAAAGAAGATACTGTGCATACGTGCCTCCATCCAGCTTTTTAGATATTATGCTTTCCATCGCTCTCATTTGATGCCGACCCTACTACAGAAATATTCAGCGCTGAGTCTGGAGTGATCGTTAAGTTTTATGAAATTGATCCTTGGGTTTGCATTATTAATTATCAGATACACAAACATTCTTGTAGACTCAGTGGGTGTGAGTGTGTGTGTGTTTGCGCTTTGAGGGGGGATGGGGGGTGGGGTTGGATGGGGGGTTTGCCCTGATAACTGAGAAAGTCAAACCAACATCGAGGAAGTGTTGAGTTTAACTTTCTATCTTCATTTCAAGGAGAAATAATGATTTTCAAAAAGCCAGTTATCAGAGCCAGGAGAGGGCTGGAGAGGACGGAGTTATTATTCGACATGCAGACTCAGAAACTAAAGGAACATGATAGGCATGCAGGAGAAGGGAAGGAGGGCAGGAGACAATCTCTCGCCTTCTATGGCGTCTGGAGACACTCAAGCTGCTGTGGGAGCTTCACGTCTGTCTCGCAGTTATAATAAGCTGCTGGCAAACTGTCCCGTTATCTCCTCGGAGCTTTTAACAACGTGCCAATCCAGACAATATTCTAGAATATGTGCTTCTCTAATGTTTCACTGTCCTGGAAGCTGACCTCGCTGATTCATTACGGTTATCCAATATGTGAGCTGAGTGTCTCTGACTCCGGAGGGAAGACTTGTTTTCCTTAGAGTTCACTGAAACGCTACACTGTAAATATTAACCGTAGAAATGACGGTAAAAAATTGTCAAATGTCAACAATAAAATGCCATAATTTTCAAAACAGTGCATTACTGCAGTAAGATAGGGATAGAATTGTCTTCATATATCAGAATATGTATAACACAGAATTTTACTGTGAAAATATTAACTTTTAGTAGAATTAATGACGGCTGAAGTCATTACCGTAAAAGTATTATTTGTCTAAATTACAATTTTTGGTGGTATGTACACTTAAATATTACAGTAAAAAAAAACAACAGTATGCTAGAGCATATGGCAAAAAGATGCTAAAAATTTGTGAAATAATGTTGATTTATAGGTGAAATAAAAAGTCTGAATTTTTCGGAATTCATGGGAATTTTATATATCATTGTAAACCGGCAACAGGAAGCCATTGCATTTTTTTTTTCATGGCAATTTACCGTTATGTCTCGTATATAGTCACTTTATTTTTTACGGCAAAATTCTGGCAACCAAAGCTGCCGTTATTTTACCATAAACTGTACTGATTTTTTTTTTTACAGTGCAAACTGAGAGAGAAAGGAAAAGAGAGGACAGTAGATGAGTGTATGTACCTGGAAGAACCGTCAACCAAGCAGTGTGATAGGAGATCCCAATAGAATTACCCGCCAAGCACGTATACTCCCCAGCATCTTCAAAAGTTACATTGGGCAAGTAGAGAACTTCTATCTCCTTATCTGTGGTGTTAACACCTGCCGTCTGGGGAGAGGAAGAGGAGGAGGAAGAGGAAAAAAGGAAAGAGAGGATCCGGAGGGGGGACAAAAAATCACAGGGACAGACAGGGGAGACCAGAAAGAGAGAGAGAGGGAGAGAAAAATGAGACCCATATCACCAAGAATGAAATCAGAGGAGGAGTCCATCGCTGAAGTCTCATCTGGTGCAGAGCATGTTGGGAGTTTCCATGGGTGAGGAAAGAAGACAAAGATAGAACCCAGTGTACCACCAAAACAAGAAGAAATAGAACCAATAACAAAACCCAAAAGTCTCCCATCACCGACAGAACCTGCTGCTAGAGACCAGACGGACCCATGCAGAAACACAGAGAGCATGGAGAGCACTGCTCTGCCACTCCAAACACCATCTTGACACAGCTTGAAGGTGAGATGAAGATGTGAGGGAAGGCAAAGCAAGGCGGTAGCTGTGACAATGTCAGGGTTTAGGAATGCAGTTCCAACCAGTGCTTCCACGGCTGCTGAAACACAAACGTCTGACATTAGAGGAGAGAAGGTCTGTGAGCCCCAGGACCACCAAGAGACCACCAGCAGGACCACCACAGCACAGAAGGTCAGGGTTGGAGCCCAGGAAACCACACCAAGGGGAGGGTGGGTAAGTGGGGTCAGGTCTCATTGGTTACCTGGGATGACAGTCAGCCAGCCTGACTGGCTGGCCTCCCCTATATAATTGGAGACTTTACAGATATACTCTCCGGCATCGTCCTCCGTCACATTGGTGAGGGTGAGCATCTCCACGTCCGAGCTGTTAATGCCCGAACGCTGCAATCCACACAAAAACACACAGACACACACATGCAGGCTTAGAGATGAGGATGTGAAGTCAAGCTGATGAGTAGAACCAATCAGACAAACATCAGGACTGCAGCCTCTGTATCTGCTAGCATCCACCATCAGGAGCCAGCACGGACCACAGGAGGTCACGAGTGAGGGATTGGCTCCTTAAATTCATCCAAAATATCTGCAACCACTTTCAAAACATCAAGACGAGAAGATGGAAGATTTCAGTCAAGAGAGTAAATGTGGAAGAGGAAGTGTGTGGGTTTACCTTTAACACGCGGACGTAGGATTGTCCATCAGGCCCGTAGCGACTGCCGTTCTGAGTGATGTGTTTCAGCCACTGCATGTGCGGCTGGGCGTCGCTGTAGACCTTGCAGACGAAGCGGGCATCCTCTCCGATGTGAACAGTGGTGTTGGCTGGGAGGCCAGCCTGGAGAAATGGCCGGTGAGGGGATCGTTCTGTTGAAAGAGGCAGAAATAGTGTTAGGATGCTGGGTCACTGTTTTTTACCTCCTTCAGGGAGGTTATGTTTTTACCTTTGCTTGTCTGTTTGTGAGCCAGATTACCAAAAAAAGGACAGAAATGCGTGAAATTTTAGGCATCGGTACATATTAGCTTATCGTGGTTTATCCCCCAATCGGGGCTACAACACGTGGGTGACCTGGCCTTCTGGATCAGGCCCTGATCCAGAAGGCCCTGATTTCTGCGTCTTCCAGCTCCTGTTAATAATCCATACAGCGACTGACTGTATGGCGACAGCAGTCGCTGTATGGATTTATCAGCGGGAGCTATGGAGCTCTCATGGATACTACTGCCTGCGAGGAAGGGGTTACATAAAATGATGAAGTGAGTACCTTCATCAGCGGCAATCTGCATTCTTCTACAAGCAAACATTTATCCTGCCAATCCAAACAGAGCGAGACCTGTTGAACAATACCCCCTTTCAAACGCTACCCGGCCTTCACCATGGCACGGAGGAACCGGCCAGCCCCCACACTGACGGCACCCACCGGCGGCCACACACACACTCACACGATGACATCACTAGGCCTGATGCTCAGCCTTTCCAAAACAAAGTGTAAAGGTAGGTACAGTGTGTGTGTGTGTCTGTGTGTGTGTGTGGTGGGTTGCTTGTGTGTGTGGGTGTGTTGTCGGGTGATGCTCGTGAGTTAGGCTGTGTGATGGGGCCTCTAGGACTAAAAAGGGAGAGAGAATTATTTGGGTGAGTGAAGGGGAGAGAAAGTGGAAGCTACAAGACATCTTTCTGAAATTTGTCAGACCTGGTGATTCCCACCCTTCCTCCCTCCCTCTCCCTCCCTCTCCCTCCTCCCTCCTGCGCATTCCTCACTCTCGCCTTGTTTATTGTCTTTCTTTCGTCCACCCCTCATTTTTCACATGAATTCCCACCATCATGATCATGAGTCCCTCACAGACAGAGGTGATCGATTTGAGTCCATCGCTAAACAATCGCTCTCCAACCAGAATTGTCTGGGTTTTTTTCTTTTTTTAGAATCAGTCATCCAGAGAAATACAGGTGGGGAAAAATCGTATTCTCATTTATTTTAATCTTCATTGGTTCATTTTAAGCTCCAGAGCTGAAGGCAGTCTGCAGTCTGAGACAATAAGCCGCATAGTGACAGTGTAAAAACCCCAAAACAAGAGTGTATGGAGCAATTATTGCTATAATTAGATAAAGGTATATTAGTTGTGCTTGGGTAAGTTTGTCTATGTACATATATGCGTGTGTTTTTGTGCGTGTGTGCCATGACGAGTGCAGTGAAGCTACTTTATAGGCGCCAACAAGGGAAAGAAGAAAGAAAGGAACAAAAATACAGAAAGTAAGGTTTTTCCATGTTGTTGTCTGACATGAAAAGAGGGATAGAAAAAGCTCAAGGGGGGTTTCACTGCATCAAAAATGGAATTTAGTAAATACATTTACCGTAAAACCTAAATTACGTACCTTTTTCTGATTTAATTGCTCTTCATTTAAATATTTCCGTTGAATGTTCCTTTAAATTTTACTTTTTATTCTTCTACGTCTTCTCTTTCACAACTTTGAAATGAAAGAACACACTCCTTGAATTTTAAGGAGTGTGTTGGTCCTTAAAATTTTGGCTAAAAAAACCTTCTTTTCTCAAATTGCACCAGAGGGGTAAGACCACATCTCATATTAAAGTCCTTCAAGTCCCTGAAAAAAGCCAACATATAACACATAATGGACTGAACAACACTCACAAAGTTTTATTTTCAATTCGAAAAGTCATACAACTGGTTTAAGAAACGCACGGCATGGAGGACTGAGGGTATATCGATTTCCACAGGTCAGACTACATACACATAACACTAAGGCGACCAGCCTCCTGACTTCCACGGAAATCCTTCAAAATAAGAGCACTTAAAATAAATTACTCATTATGATTTTTAAACCTTAAAGAAAAAAAATCTGAATCGGACAAAATCTGTCTTGGCCAGTATGAGTTAATAAAAATCGGTGATTGGTGATCAGCTAAGAAAATTGCATTTGGTGCATTTCTTATATCTACAGAAGAGAACCTTGAAGAATGTACAAGATTATTCAATATTTTGAGGTCTCAAATATAAAGTGTCAAATATTACAGGACAAGCCTTTTATGAAAAAATCTAAAAGCTATATTTTTGTTCTTTTCCAAATGAATCCAGGAGCTACAAGAAACAGAAACAGAAAAATTAGCAGCTGTTTGGGAATCGGTCCGTTGACTGCTGTGTGAGGCTAATCAGGAGATTAAATAATTGACGTGACGACTGAAATATGGGCTGATTGGTCGTCTGTACCTTTGGCTCTGGTGTTGCATCAGCAGCAGGGAGTAAATTGGGGCTGGGTTTCTTGCTCAAGGACCCTACAACAGGCAGATTGCTGGGATTGAACCGCAGACCTGCTGATCTTCAAACTGACAGGTCGGTGGTTCACACTCATGCTCACAGTTAAATAGTATATCAGTATCAACGATCTGTTGGTGTCATAGCCGTCGTTGTACTGAAAACATGTTCTTTTAAGTATATATTTTATACACTGGTGATACATGTATTTATAATCGAGTAGGTGTAAATGCATTCTCTGCGGAGCCTTTTCATCTCTTGCTGTGATAAGTATCTGGAGACGTTTTAAACCTGAATTGCATTCATCAGTGAAGTTATTAGTGTTGAGATTTGATAGTATCAGATGTAATGGTACAGAAGAAGAAAGAGTCGTGAGAGAATTTCTCCAGCGTCAATCGATGATGCCCTTTGATGAACCAGGGAACTCTAGATATCTGGGTGAATTGGCACAGAGGGTCCTACCGGTCAGGGAGGGTTGGAGTCATAAGAGGAGCACAGGATAGCATGGGGCTACCAACAAAGCACAGTAACTGGGTTCCACAGCTCTCATTGAAGAGCCATCGTCTGTTTTGCTTCCACATATGTTTGGACTTGTCATGAGTGTCTGCTCATGGATTGCGGGGCCCACTGTGGCCAGTTTGAACCAGAAAAGCCTAGTTCTTCCTGGTTTAAACGCTGATCCTGCAGGTCATCTGACCAAAAAAGACAGATAAGAACAGCAATTCTGCCTCTTTCTCCCCCTCTCCACCTTCTGTCCAACGCACCATAATGGAGGAAAATTAAGCAAGAGGTTGTAGGGGGCAGAGACTGCAGAGCCAGACATAGAGGGGGGTTTACTGCTTTGCAATAAAACAGAACAAAAAGCAGAAATATGCAGTCTGAAGGGGAGCTTTAGCTAACTCCAGAGGGGAGCAGAGCAGGGGGCCGCAGTTGGGGACCATGTGTGCGGAGAGTGCTCATTGTGCAGAAACTCTCAGTCCACATCTGATTGAGTAAAAGTAATACTTGATATAACCATGGATATGCTATAACAACATTATAGGATTACGGCAGGTATGCTGAGGACAGCAGTATGGCTAAACATACTGAGGTTTGGAGTGTCTGGTGGACCCTGAAGGTTCCTCTGTGAATCGAACTACTGCACGTTTGCCTGGATATTCGTCAAATGTTGACCAGCCCTTAGAAGAACTGATTAGCCTGATTAACTTTGTACGTTTAGAGGTTTGAGTGTGGGTCAGTAGCTGACACTGGAAACAGTCCAACCTCAAAAATAAGTTTAAAATAATTAATACAATATTTTATGTGTAAAAAAAAAGGAAAAAATTCTCTTGATAACATTTCTCCAAACAAGATGTGATATTTAGATAAAGGAGAAATTAGCTCTGAAGTCTCATTTTGATGTATGGTTTGAGTTTGTGCAGTGTGTGATCAAACACAAACATGCCGCCTGTGTCCCTCTCCCCTTCATGTCCCCGCTGTCTATCGATTCTGCAAACGGAGCAGAAAAACTCTCTTTGCTTTCTGCGCTCCAAAGGTCAGAGTGAAGGGTGACGGAGTAGCGGATGAACTCACTGGAATAGTGTCTGGGTCAGTAAAGAGTAACTAACTGACCATCCGCTCTCAGTTTAAGTCCCCACGATTCCACGATTGGGTCAGTCTGCCCTTAATGACATATAAAACATTTTTCGACTAACGTTCTATGGAAACAAAGCAGAACGTTTCTGTTTGCTTAGCCAAGGCTTGAGTCAAATAATGGAAAATTGCATTGTGTTTTTTATCCCTAACTAGAGAGCACTCAGAGAGTGCAAACCTCCACCAAGACACAACAGTCATCAATGTAAACGTTATTGAGATCAGATTCTGAGATCAGATACTTATATTTCAAATGGTTTTAAACTCATATGGTGACTGATAAAGAGATGGAAAGAGGTGAAGACAGACAAAAAGCATCATTGCCGTCACAAGGCTGTTCCCATTTAATGTTTGCGCTAATCAACAGTTTTAAAACTTTGGTTTTACTTGTGTTAGCCATGGAAACAAAAAGTTTTCTGAACACTTTTCATCATAGTTTTCATTAATGAAATCAAAAAAACTGGATTCCCCCCAGGATGAGCTGGAGAGAGATGTAGGAATACCCTTCTTAACTTGCTGCCAACGCGACCCAGCAACGGATAAGTGTAGGGAAAATAGATGGATGAAATTCAAATGTTTGCACAGGGAGATTTGAATAACTAAAATAAGTCTCTAAATTTGACATCATAACACATTGCCATGGCAACAGGAGGATTCAGTCAATAATTGAATCAAATCTACAATAAAATGTTGATGTTTGCATCTTCTGTACACTTGGCAGGACTCTATGACCTGCACGTGGATCCAGAATGCACCTGGGTGATCAAACAGCACAAACACTCCTCTCACTGTGAGAACTCTTTCCTGTGCTCCACTCCTCCATTCTCCTCCGACCCCCTGCTCCGTCTTTCACAGGTGAACACTTAAGTCTGAGTCCCTTGTGTTTTTGGTTTGTGAATGTTACTGACCTACTACGTCCAGGGTGTAGGTGTGGTTGATGGATCCAAACTCATTCTCCACCAGGCAGGTGTAGTTTCCCTTGTCGGACGGCACCACGCTCTCCATGATCAGGGTCCAGTGCTGGCTACGCACCTACGAGACAGGGGTTTCACATTGTGAGAACACGGAAAGACACACTCTGATACACAATATGGAAATAAATAAAGATACATGAAGGCAACGTTAGCAGATGGAGAAAGATGATGTTTGAGGTTTTGGGTGGAGGAATGAAAAACGACAACAATATTGAGGCTGATTAAAGACTGACACGACCTGATTGACTCTAAGAATATTGTATAATTTTTTTTTTTTACATCAATGTCAACTGCTGGGAAAATGTTCCCGCTAACGTTATTAGTTTTCATTCTAGAAGTCATTCTGAACAATAAATGTGACATTGAAGTGGATGAAATGGAATTTCCCATCGGTAAATCATATCCTCATGTTTTCTTCCTCTGCTGCCACGCCGATGAACTCCAGCTCTACATACCAAAATCCACCACTACTGCAGCTCAGTCCAGTTGGACTGGCTGCCTCGCAGAAACAATTCATGAATACGGATCCAGTTTCCTCAAACTGAACTGTAACAACTTTGATTTGAAGAGTTAACCCGACAATTTTAACAACTTTAGAGTCATTTCTCCATGGCAACTTTTACTTCAAACGGCAGGTCAGTCAAATCAAAACTCCCTTAATCACATGTCTCCTGTCCTTAAGAATCTCCACTGACTGTGTGTTCTTAAGAACCTCCACTGACTGTCTGTCCTTAAGATCCTCCACTGACTGTCTGTCCTTAAGAATCTCCACTGACTGTCTGTCCTTAAGAACCTCCACTGACTGTGTGTTCTTAAGAACCTCCACTGACTGTCTGTCCTTAAGCACCTCCACTGACTGTCTGTTCTTAAGAACCTCCATTGGTTCTTTGTCGTCAAGAACCTTCACAGTGCTACAGAGAATTAAATTCCAATCCCTTCTACTCACTCTCAAGCAGGTACACTCCATCTCACAAGTTCTTTGTAGGTAACCACCGTTCTGGAACCCTCTCCCCTACAATATCAGAGACTCCGCTGATCTGTCCATTTATGTTTGTTGATATGTGATTATCTGGTTGCCATGTTTCCTGACAGTGAGTGGACTATATTAGACAGGAAGTGAATATGTCACTTGATGGAGGCAGGGATGATGGGCTAGAACCAGATTTTGATATCTAGACTGGTTCAGGACATCTCCAGAACTGCCGGTCTTGTTGGGTGTTCCTGGTCTGCAGTGGAAGAGCCTGCCAAGATAGTGCAAGGAAGTTCCACCAAGGTTATTGATGATCATGGGGATTGAAGGCTAGCCTGTGTTGTCGGATCCCACTGAATATGAAAATGTTAAGGTTGGTTCTGATAGAAAGATGTGACAGTGACAGGACCTACACAACATTAGGCCGCTGGTTTTAATGTTATGGCTGATCGGTTTGTATAAACTGTGTAATGTTTAAAGTATCTTTGAGCACCATGAAAGAGCTCAATGAACAGACTGTCTGTCCCTGTTATCTGGAGTAGCAAACCCCACATCTCTAGTCTGAACACTTTCAAACACACGAGTTGTTCATAATAATTTGGAAAAATATTTTCACCCTTGCATGGAATCCACAGGTGTGAGCCAACAGTGGTGTTTGGGTCTGCTCACTGCAGCCTGCAGCTCACACAATGGACAGATTGTGCCACAGGGTCGGGCTCAGGTACGGCTTTTGTCCGATATTTGTGACAAAGAGAGATAAATGAGTTGCCCCTGGTGTGACAGACATATGACAGGAGAACCGTATCAGTTTTGTTGATGGAGGGCTTGTTTTTTTGTCTGCTCTGTAATGAGCCTGCTGAAAGCCGGAGGGAAGCGACGTTAGCAGCAACATCAACATAATCTGCTGCTAAACTTTCCTGGCAGGAAAATGTGTTTCCTCATAAAGCATCAATGATTGACCAGGAGCCTCAGACTCGTTCAGCATCACTGGACCTTTTCAAAGATTCATTTCATAAGCGTCCATTTAAGCTGCTATTCCACTCCATCAACACGCCAATAAATGCTGCTTGTCGTGAGACAAAAAGAGGAATTTAGAGCTAAATCACACAGGAGGAATTCTTTACTAGCTGGTTTTAGGAGTCGTTTATACAATGAAGAAATAAAAACAGAATCACACTAGCTTTAGTTTCCCATGACATCAAGAATCAGGAATTTTCAGCACACATAAATCAACTCAGACTGTTTATTTTCCAGCATACGATGAAAGCACGAGACAATTCCACGAGTTAAACAAAGCTCTTTTGTAGGAATGAAGATCATATTCATTATAGTATTTTACTGACATGTTCTTAACCCTTTATGTTAAGATGTCCAGCTCATCTTTTAGGTTGAGCTCATTTTGAGTCTCTATTTCCTATTGAAAAATTTGTGTCATTTGACTGAACCAGTTAATAATATCACCCAATGGCAGAATATACATATATGTATATATACATATATATATATGTATATATACATATTTATATATATATATATACATATACATATATATATATATATATATATATATATATATATATATATATATATATATATATATATATATATATATATATACATATACATATACATATATGTATATATATATATATATATATATATATATATATATATATATATATATATACATATACATATACATATATGTATATGCTTAATGGCAAGGTGCCATGGATAGAGCTCTTGGGAAAACCAAATGTAAAAGGGGATATTGAGAAAGTGCTTGTCGATGAGAGGTCATCGACAAGCACTTTGGTCATATAAAAGCATCTGAGAGCTTACTAAACAGACATTAAAATTATCTTTAATCCTGCTTCTGAGAACTAGAGAAGCCATTCACCACTCATTTTAAATCCGGTTTAACAGGTAAAAGTTCAGTCAGATATAGAGACTTGTCATCAGACAATTCATCTTGAATATCTTGTTAAATCACAGAATTTAGAAAATAGAAAAGATTGTTATATTTTATCTTAAAATACTTAAATATCATATTCTAATTTTGTTTCAAAATCTCCAATGTCTATTTGTAAATTCTTACAACAACAAATCTTACTAATCTACTCAAGTTTTACTTCTTTTATTAGCAGAGTTCTTCCTCATATTACAAGCTAAAATCGCCTTATAATCATTATTCTTTTACTTATTTTTGAAGGGGAATTTTTTTTCCAGTAAGGCTACACTACTCCTTCAGCTAAAACTTTAACCAACACATAAATAGTGTTTGTAAATCACAACAATAGAGTCACATGCTACAATCACATACTAGACTGTGGCCGGAGCCAGTGGGACCTGTTCTCCCTGATTGAGTTAACTCAAACTCGGCTCCACCCTGACGCTACCTGTTTCCTCTATACGTTACTGTCTGGGGGCATTTAATCTGAGACCTGGGCTCGGGTTTCCAACTGTTGGGTGTATAGGAACATTTTGAGCTACGGTGAGAGGCTCTGCAAAGTATCCTGGTGAGAGGAGGTGCACGGATGAGCAAGTCCAATTTCACAGCAGAAACCCTGCCTCTGTTTCCTCTGTCTCCTCTCGTCCCGTCGCTCCACTGAAGGGTGGAAAGGGGGTGAAAGGACAGGCTGGGAAGGACTGGAGAGAGGCCTGAAATACTTTCTGAATGTATCCACAGACTGGACAGGGGTACCGGAACAGCGGTCGAAGCCAGAGAAAGTTTACATTAGTAATAAAACGTAAGATGCATGACTGTTTATCCTACCTTGTACCCTCCCATTCGGTCCTCCTGCCGGAAAGGCCTGCTGTTTTTAAGCCAGCGCAGCTTGGGCCGGGGATTGCCTCCTGCAGCACAGCGGAACTTGACTGTGTTGGCAGCTGGCACTGCATGCAGTCTCTTCTCCATCCTCGCTGACGAGGTCCAATACGGAACACCTGTAAGCAGAACGGTTGGTGTTCAGTGGAGGTGAGATTTCATAATCCTTAACTGTTTGGCTGCAGGGCCTCGGAGTCGAGGCGGTAGATATACATGTAGGTCTGAGAGGTGGGTGTGCAAACCTGCCCCATTCCAAACACTCCACAAGACCCCCTCCCCCTCTGAAAACATTTCGTTCCCCGCCGTCTGCATAACTCAACCGAGAGCTCCACACTCACACAGTTAAATAAAAACACACTCACACTTTCCCTGCAGAGCCGGCGGGGTGTTGCAGGGGGGGAAAACTTCATCACTTAGGGGAGAATGTGTCTGGGCGTTACCAAGAGGGAAACTAGACCATCACATTCAATTTCATCTCATTCCACTTAGCAGCTTTTTTTCTCCCTCCACTTCCTCCAATTACCAGATCTGCCCTGTTTATCTGCCTGAGACGTGGCTCGATGTGGACGGCAGCACCAGGGATGCTTATCATCCTCTGATCATCATTATTTGCCGTCTTGGGAGAGAATGAATGTCAAGTTTGAAAAATGGTTTAACTTGGTTTACATGGGCAGATGTTCAGATTGCTTCAGATTTAGCCGCTTTTTACCTATTGCCTACATTATTCTGCAATGCCATTATTTTTATTGTTGTCAAAAAGCGGGACTCTTTATCGCCAGCTTTTGGATGAATCAAGGTCAACGTTAAGACCTATGGAAGCGTGTGGGCGTTGACAGATGAAAACAGATCCATCTTAGTCCATAGGTGTAGAGGAAACAGGACAACAACTACAAAAGCAGTTGTGGACAGTAACTAAGTATTTTTACCAATTACTGCACTTGTTTTTTTTTACGTGTTTATACACTATACTAGACTACATTTATCTGCTCTTACTTTTCAGATTACAACTTTTAAAAGTTTTCCAATTAAATCATTTAAAACCCACACCAACCATCTCACTGAAAGTTGACTTTTTAGAGATTTGTGGTTCTCAGGGGACGGCAATGCTAGAAAACAGCTGCATGACTTTTTGGATAAACTACTCTAGCAGTAAGAAATTAGATTAAAATAACCTTTAACATCTTCAGCAGTAACATATATCTATATGTTAATGCTGCCTTTATAATAAAAGAATGATTTTAAAGTTTTTAAACACAGTAATTGAGTAAATGTACTAATTTATCAATTCCAACTTTTAACATTTCCAAGAGGAATATGAATATATAAACATACTATATGATAGTAACACACTATGAGTACATTAACATTCATACTTAATGGGCATTCTGATGATATTAGTTCTATACTTTTACTTATTAAAATTATCACTGCATGATTTTAAATTGAAGTGGAGTATTTTATCAATGTAGTATTAGTACTCTTACTCAGTTAAAGGATCTGAATAATTTATCCGCCACTGTACTAAAATGGACGAGGTACCCTGTGTGGATCTGGGTTTTGGAGATTAGTTGTGTGATGATGCGTATCCTCCATTTGGAACCTGCTTCAGATAACTTTGAAGTAAATATTTGCGTCTCTGATAAGTTTACCAATACGAGATGGCTTCACTAACTAGCTAACAAAACTCTGACGGATGAGCTTACGTTACAAATAGCACCGTCTGTATGTTTTTAGTCCAGGCAGCTGTTATGGTTTTATTGGAGCCTCTAAACACTAGAGCGTGGTGTTAGATCACATCTCATGGAAACTGCTAAACCGAATTCTTCAATCGGGGTGACTTCAATGAGGTCCTAATATTCTTTAGCCAAATATTTTCAGTTCAGGTTTCTCCTACTAAAAGCTATCAGCTTCCTTTCCTCTTGCTCCTTGTGTCTGCAGCTTTCTGTCACTCAGTGAGCTGTACTTTCCTCTGAGCCCCCCCGTCCGTCCGTCCGTCTCTCTGCACCTGGGAGCGTGATTGCCTGAGCATATGTCGCTCAGAGAGGAGGAGCAACGCGGAGTCAAGCAGCAACCCAAACATTCTTCCACACCATCGCTTCCTCTCCAGATAGCAGGCAATAGAGGGAATACCCGCAGATAAGACCACTTCTGAATTAATGACCCTCAAACTTAAGTTAATATCCCTGGACAATACTCTCTTCCAGCGCCGTCCCTCCGCTCTCCCTCCAATCTGCATACTATCAGACACCTCCAAACATTCTCTCTGGCATCCACCACCGGATAAGTCGCGCATACTTGAATAGTAGAGTCAGTAAACAGTGCTCTTCCTTCTTGGACGGACGCGTATGCCAACGTCTCAAACTATTATTAGTCATTCCTCTTCCTCACTCTCACTATCTGGGCGTGTCCTGTGTTCAGACACAGACAGATTAGGGGCAGGCCGACCCATTGCGAGGTTGTCTCTCGCAAACGACCTATGACCTCAAACTGGCAGCAGGGTCGGAGGATGCGGTAGGGACATGAAAGGTGAGCGGTGCTGTTTCCCATGCTCTACGTCCGGAGGGGCAGCACTTCAAACGAGACGACCTGGAGACCTCTCTCCAGATGAGACTGAACTGCTGTGGAGTCCAGGAGCCCCCAAAGACAGGCGCATCCGGATCCTCGCTCACGGCTGTTTATCCTTATCTGGCCCGGGTTGAACTGAGGTTATCAAACTCTGAGTCAAGAATTTTTTTTTTCTCAGCAACTTTCTCCAGAGAGATAAGTAAATCAGTTTCAACGCTGCTTCCTCTGTATTTTTTTTACTCTGATCCTGTGCACCGTTAAAACTGTTTTCTACATCCAAATAACTTTTGGGAAGTTAAAAAATTGTTTGAGTATTGTTCCTGTGGAAAAAATGTCAACACGCCATAAGCTCTTGTGGTGTAACTGTGGATTTTACAATGTGTGATTCGATGCTACCCCGACCAGGTCTCTATTATAAAAGACAACTTAACCAAAATGAGACTTTCTAGTTTAAAAAAAAAGCTAAAATAAATAAATGAGAAAAGAGAAACACCCTTGTCTTTTGTTCCGCAACGATTCATTTCAGTAAAGCTAACTAAGTTCAGCTAACTTATGTCATATTATGGTCATTTGAGTGTTTTAATATTAAATTAATAAATTTAAGAAAATAAAATTTGCAAAGAAAATGTTTCCCCCAACTTTTCCTTTTTTGGTAAAGACATTTTGGGTTTAAAAAAAACCAAGATACGCTAACTTAGTTTAAGTTAAGCTTTTAATATTAAAAGGGGACATCAGCCTCTTTCTTATCCAATGCCGGTTTTACCAAAAGATTACACAATAAAATTATTCAATCAGCAGCAGAATATTCGGAAACTACCTGAATTTGTTTCTTTTTTTTATTTTAGTTCTCATTTTTCGTTTAGACTTACATCATGTTAGCTCACTCTAAGAAAAGAGGGTTTAACCTCAATGAAGATCTTCTTAGCTGGCAAAATGAAGGATTTAACACATGTTTTGATATTTTTATCATAAACTTAAAAAAATTGTTTTAGTAACAATAGGACATTATTTTTGTTATTCAGATTTTTGGGAACTTCATGTCTTGGACACCTTCAATAAATAATGCATTTTATTTTTCTCTCCTTCTATTACTTTATTTCCGAGAAGTTATTTCTTCATCCTCATGTTAGAATAGTTTTGCCATAAATTTAAAACAAAAATTCTCAAAGTGATGGACTTTGTTTTATTTTACAATTCTGTTGAAGGTGCGCACTTGAGACCCCAAAACAAAGACTGAGTTCTTATTTTATTTTTTAAATTCAGTGCACATGCGATAGGACGTGAGAGGAAATCCAACGCTCTCCACGGATGTGTCGATCTTCAGTTTTTACTCAAAAGGTTGGAAGCAAAATTATTTATTCAACCTATTATTTTATTTTTTCTTTCAAGACCTAAAACTACATCATGGTTACCTGCCTGAACTCCAAGAGCTTCATCAAACGCTGATCTAAAATCATAAGATAAGTCTCTCCAGTAGCTCAGAACCCTCCAGATCAGACCCAGAAGTTCTGGGATGCTGTTCTGTGGAGCGATGAAATTGGAACGGTATGTCTGTAGGAGGTTCTGAGAAAAACACACCTACAGTGAAACACGGTGGGGGATCAGTGAGGATTTGGAAACTTGCAGCATGTAGAAGTGAAGATTTATTCCATCAAGGATCACAATCTTTGAGGAAAACATCTCACTGTCTGTGAGGAATCTGAAGCGAAGTGTCAGTGGACATTCCAAAATCACAACGAACCCAAGCAGACTTCAAATTCCAACAAGGTTGGGTCCCTCATGCAACATTATAGAATGGCCATCACAATTACCCGAATCTCAGAGAAAATCTCAGGTGGGATTTGAAGAAGGAGGTTGCAGCAGGTAAACTTAGTAACACTGGTGTTACTAACTCTGTGCATTACGTTAGCAACAGATAAAAGCAGCTGAAGGTTCTTCAAAGTCCTGTAGACGCTCACCAGTAAGACTGGAACCATTCAAAGACTTAAAGAGTCAGGCTACTTTCTGTAAAAACATTTCTAATATCCACGATTGAGGCTGAATAATTTTGCTTCCCGGGTGTATCTTTCATAAGGCCGGTTATTAATTCTCCTGTGAAAATCTTAAAATGTGAAGCTCCACTTCAGTGGAGTCCGACTGAAAACAAGCTATGATGTAAACAATAGTGAGTTATGTCGTCAACGGGGGTAAATGTAAAACGCTGAGCCTCAAGTGACGCTTTAACTTCATCATGACATCACCGCTATGCGCCCAATCCCCTCACCCATCCCCTACACCCTGCTCCCCTCACATACCCCTTCCTCCAGTAACCTCACCCACAGCTGCTGATGGACAAACTCTCTCCCCCTCTTCAGGTTTGGTCCATAGACTCATGTCGTTCAACTGATCTGAACGGTTCTGTGTCGAAAACAGAGATGAATATGAAACTACACCCTTCACTTTCTGCTCCCATTCCCTCCCACGCCTACATGCACCCTCCTCCCTCGCTCCAGTCCTCGGCCTTAGGCCAAGGCTCCACGCCATCAAAGAGGAGCTGGTACTGATCCAACAACAACCCCCCCACCGGCATTACTACCCTTTCTCCCCCCTTTTTTTGAGAATAATCTCACTTTAGGTTTTCAGAAACACACGCACACACACACACACACACACACACACACACAGAAAATGCAACTGTTCTGCCAGAGCAGCTCTCATTTTGTTTTTACCACCAGAACGGCTGGATCTTTTCCCTCTCCCCCTACTTTTTTTCCTCTCGTTGATTTTCCCTATATTTAATGGATTTCAGGCAATTACAGTCGGCCCAAAATGGAGGGGGGAGAATTCACAGTGGGAAGCAGAGTGTGTGGAGAATTCTAACAAGATGTGGAAGCCCTCATCCATCTCTTGGTGCCTGTATGTGGAGCCCAGATACTATTGCGCCAACATACAGACAAACCAGGGAAACTTTCTCTTTCTCTCTCTCTCTCAAACACACACACACACACATGCCCATCAGGTGGGTAACTGGGTCCAGATGGACTTCTTTCATAATGAATGAGCCCAGCTGACTGACTTGCTGGCTCCATAAGGCCGGACTACCTGAGGCATACGAGCTGAAAGAATGTCAGGCATCTCTGTATTCCCTGGAGAAACACGTGCACTGAACAACACATGCACTCCGATCTCAGAGTATCGCTCTAGACTGGAATGCTAAGGTATAAAAAAGCAGAGAGAACAGAGACAAACTGATTTCTCTCTTTATCATAATCACACAGTCTGATCATCGCTAAGAAGCATCAACAAATCTAAGTCAATTGTTTCACTGAGGAATTAAAGGCATTTTCACGCTTTAAGCTCTTCTAAACAATGGATATTTTTAAGTTGAGCCTGGCATGAATTATATACCTAAAATAAGCTTCTAATAGCTCCACAACTATCAGGTGTTTTTGCATTTGCACTAACAATAACTTATTTCTAGAGTCATTAACATTGTACATGTAACTATCGGTGAGTACTCTGTGATTAAACATAAGAAATACAAATATTTCTGCCCTTGCCAGACTTCTTTTTTTAGATAAAAAATGCTGTAACATCAATATGTAAAAGTAAAACCATGAAACAAAACAATCAGTGAATTTGCAAAGAAGCTCTTTGATAGCTAGTGCATAAAAATTGAGAAATAGCACTAAGTTTATGTTGTTCTACACATTTTTTGTTATATAGGACCAGGAAGACTCTCTATTTTGCACATTTGGATAGACAATGAACCCAAAAAAAATGTGACAATAATGACTGCAAAATACCAGCTATGTCCAGTACAGGGACAACCATGTGTGTGTATGCGCTCTTGGATTACATAACTTTTTTGGCTGAAACGAGAAATTTAAAACAAAGACATTTTGATGGACCCATATATTATTAAAGTATTTTTAAATTACGTAACTATCTTCGTTTAGGAGCCCCTTTTTTCCAGTGTATATGACCGTATTGATAAATATATTCAGCGGGCTCGTGGCTGGCTCTGAGATCCCGCTAGCTATAGCCACTCTGCTAACGCGAGCCTCTTAACATGCTATGTTCTTCGGGGTGATTACATTCGAAATGTGTGATTAAGTCTGTTGCGAGGAACGTTTTCGGGGTGGTTCCTCAACAGCTTCTTTTGTCCTTACTGGTGCTACACATAACGAGATTTATGTTTTCCTGGTTTACTTGTGAGTTGTTTGGAGTCGTGGTAGTTCTTGCTTTGTGTAAACTTTAGGATATTTCCTTGCTCTAACGTCTTGTAAACTTGCTGAATTCCTGGGACACCTAAACGTCTCACAAACTGCTCATATATCATATATCAGACATAGAATCTCATGAGAATAAAATACTACCATGGCCATGTGAGGTTTACACAATTCATTAGCTTTTAAACCTGAAGTGATAGTGTGGGAAGTATAAAGTAGTGATTTTCAATTCAATGAAACTAATTATTTTGCCATTTTCAGGTGAAACCTCATTCCACTTACAGAAGCTGCTGAGAGATAAGAAAGCTGAGTCAGGTCACTGCAACCAGGAACTTCTAGTCCACTTAATATGCCTTACTCGAAGGGTAACAACTTCAACTCATTCAGCCCTCTGTCCGATCCTCCCATACTCACTTATCTTTTCTCCATCTGCCCCAGTGTCCTCTGACCGCTCTGTATCGTCCTCATCATCCCCCGACGATATGGCATCTGCACAGAGTAACCAAGGTTACTGCGACCCTTCCGCAACCCTCGTACACACATAAATCCGCACATACACACACAGTCACAAACTATTGATGAAGTCACCATATCACAAAGTCGCAGAAACATAATTTAGTAGGGAGAAAGTCAAAGTGAGGCACCTCAGAGCAGCTCCAGGAGAGAACCGCGAGGGAGCTTCAACTGACTTCCTCCAGATAGCTACAGAAACTATCGACATCATCATCATCATCAAACAAACATTTAAGTTTGCTTTGGTTGGTCGATGATGTCATACAACTTACTTTGGTGCATATCGGATGGTCTAGAGCAGAGTTTGTCAAGTAGTTTTCAATAACAGAAGATGTTATCGAGACAAACATAGGCGCTATGACATTTTCATCTGATTTATCTGTTCTATAACACTGGATATTTAAACTTGTTATGTAATAATGTAGTAAAGTAGTAGTAATTGAGTTGTTTTTGTTGTCTCTGTTTCTTCCTTTTCCGTGTCCTTCGGTTGTCAAAATAACGAGTAAATTTCAATTTAATAATTATAGAAAAATAACAAGATAAAATAATCAATGCTGATTAATAGCGCTCTCTGACGTCAGTGATTTTTTTACGTCAATAGACAGTAATGAGAAAGAAGAAGAGGTTTATGAGAGTTGAAGAATGACACTGAGTATATTTTTCTTTGCTCAGGTTACGTTGTTCTTAAGCTATTTTCTCATTAAAATAGAATGTATGTTCTTGCAAGTTATATTTTTTGTGCTATGACTTACAAAAATAATGTCACAGTTATTAAGTCTTGTTTCCTTTTTCCTTTTTGAGGCCAGAATGGAAAATGATCACTAGATCCCAAAGTCATTATAAAACCAAATAAGTTCATCCCATATCTGCTTCAAGGCCACTTCCTGGACTCAACCACTCTCGCTCCAGCACTGGAGTCCAAAGTCCCTGTCTCATCCTGGCCTGTCCTCTCCCTGACTCACCTGTGACATTCACTATGAAGCAGACCGTGTCTTTGCCCACGCTGGCGCAGGTGTACAGTCCTGAATCCTTGGGCGTGGCATCACGGATCTGCAGCACCTCCTGCTCTATCAGCGTGCGGTTGTTGGTGCCCAGAGAGCTGCCATCTTTGGTCCAGGTGATGGTCCCCGTCACCGGGAGAGGGCAGCTCAGCTTCAGCAACTCCCCCGGGTGCACTGAGCACACCGTAGGTTTAGAAATTTGGTATTTGTTGGATGCTTCTGCAGAGTGAATGGGAAGAGGAGGGGGAGGGCGTTGAAGAGGGGAGGGAGGGGGGAAAGACAGATTGGAGGAAGAAGAGGGTGCACAAGGAGGAAAGAAAGGTGGGAGTGGAAGAAACAAGCCATAGTTCAGAAACAAAAACACCACATCACCCCCAATGGATGCATTTTAATTAACTTCTGCAGGAGGAGCAATACAGAATAGAGGAGCCCTTTTACTGAAACTGTCCTACCAACGCTGAGTTACACCTCTGACACCAAGCCCTCAGAAAATACACATGATTCGTTATCAGATGTGCAGCATGATCGCTGTTTATAGATTTAGAGCATGCATACGGCCAG
Organism: Lophius americanus; assembly: GCA_037951165.1. Lineage (NCBI taxonomy): Eukaryota > Metazoa > Chordata > Actinopteri > Lophiiformes > Lophiidae > Lophius > Lophius americanus. The sequence continues at coordinate 1,518,561 of JBBDHG010000039.1, read as the reverse complement.
ATCAGTATGTGTAGAGAAAAATACAATCAATGCTTTGTGAGCAGGTGAGAATTGGACATGACTGTGTAGAGAGATGAACCCCGCCGCAAATCACCACCCAGCCCCTTATAGCATGGATGCCAAGCAGCCAGTGTGTGGGGTAAGTAGTAGCAGAACAAACAGGTCTGTGCAGACTAAAATACGGCCACAAAACCCCAGCACCCTACGTCCATCAGAAAGAAAAGCAGCCAGAAAGGTTGAGGACAGAAGCGGGTGCCAGACAGGGGATGGGAGAGTGGCTTGTTTGGGGGGGCACTGCTTTATATTTTGGCTTTTATCTGAATTTAACTGTACATGTCAACTTCGGAAAGCCCTGACCCAGCTGCAGCCTGACATTTCTGCTCTCTATCTCTTGATTCTCTGTTGTTCATGAGATGGCCATGCAGCCCCTGCTGTGGATCTGCAAGAAACTCTGCGTGACTCCAAAGTGCATCCAACCTTCACTTCTGGGAGAAGATCCAAGTCTGCCTGTGAGTGCATGTGTGTCCTCTTACACTGAGAGTAAAACAGGAGTGTGTGATACGTGACAGTGTCTGAGGCTGAGCATGTCCTTCAACATCATCCATGCTATCTCTGGAATAGAGATGTACAACTGTGGCCAAACAGATTGTTTGGATCAATATTTACCACTAGGATTATTTACTTTACTTTTATGGTTATTTATTGATGAAATAGCACCAGCATCACGTGAAGGTCTAATATTTTTGCAAGACCACAGGTCAGAGGTCATAAAGAAGTACTTATCATGCAGATAGTGCAGGTACTACTTAGGGTAGAGTGCGATGTCATCGATGATGTCATCGGTGATGTTAGCGTGTCCATGTGGGCTGGATGGATGCAGTGAAGCGCTGTGTAGGGTCGCTGTCATGGACGTCTAAGTTGATGGTGGATGATTCATGTTAGTTTTTGGCCTGTTTTCAAATGTTTGAAAAGTTAGTCGTGTTCATTTGCGGCACAGACACATCTCTAAAGCTCTCTTTGCAAATGACGATGTCACTGGTGATGTCATTCGTGATTTTGCACTGGCATGCTGAACCGGGTTGCTGTCGTGGAACTCTGATGTGATGGTGTACGATTCAGGTTAGTGACCTTTTTACAACGTCTACATGCGTTCATCATGCAGCAGTTTGTGGCAGGTTTTCAGATGGTTGAACAAGTTGGCTGGGTTTTTTTGCGGCACAGACACGACTCCAAAGATCTCTTTGCATATGATTAGTCATAGTGAAAAATCACTCTATTTAATCTGAAATACTTTCAAACAGGATCTAGATTGAGAACAAGCTCTAGATTGAGAACAAGCTCTCTCTCCACTCATTTTTTTCATTTTGAGCATCTGTTATCTGTCGGATATCAGTGATATTCTTTTAACTTAGTTGCACTGCATGTAAGAAATGTTTACACAGGCAACGTAGTGCAAAAAACACCTACAAAGCAAATAAAGCATTCCCTAAACCAATTCCTGACCTGATTGCTCTGGCATTGATATGCCTTATTTGCTTTGTATGTATTATGCATGTATTATGCATGTATTATGTCATCTTTGTCATCAATGACGCTCATTTTGAAAAATGAAAATTGAAAGTCAGGCCTTACTCTAGACTTGACTGAAAGTTGAGCAAAAGGGGGGACCTATCTGAAATTAAAAGTCTTTGCTTCTGCCTTACACAGTAATGCCATTTCCGTACACCCTCAGGCTCTATTAATCATTAACACATGCAAACACAAACACAAACACACACACACACACACACACACACACACACACACACACAACCATTTGTGGGGATTGAGACTTAGACACACTGGAAAATGATTTCTATTGCAGGACGACACAGTCCAAAACTGTGAATGTGTGTGAGTCAGAGAGGTAAGGGGTAAAGCAGCGACCAGGTGAAAGCACTCAAGAAGCCCTTAATGAAGGAATATGTAGATTCTGACTGAAGTCTGAAAGGTTTAATTATAGAGGCAGCTTTTCCTGTAACTAAATACATGTTTACAGCAACATTCCATCCCAATGATGTCCCTAAATGTACAGTGCACACACACCCGCCACGACAGGAAGAGAAAGTCATTGCGCCACAGTCATGCGGTGGAGGCGTGTGTGCACACCTCAAACATTCCCTCTGGGTGGGTATGCACACAGGTACATTTCCTGTATTGTTCTTTTTTTCCCTTTTTACTCCAACCCGGATATAATAAATCCCCCTCTAGCCTTCAAGGTTAAATGTGTGGTCTGATAAAAGGTGGAGCCCACGTTCTGATTTATGGCTGCTGTCTCTACTAACTTTTACAACAATGTTTTCCATTCCGGAGACCGCTGCCCCTGCTTGGGAGTTCTGACTCGATTCAGGTTATTTTACTACATATTTAACGCAGGAAAGGAAAGGAAATGAAAAGGAAAGGAGTCATTCAAAGGTGGATCGGATGAAGGAAAACACACACATAAATTCTACATTGGTCGTTTTCCTATCTGCTGCTGTTTCCATCTGTTCCCCACCATCAGCTCTGTCTCCTGCTGCCGCTCCTTCACCTTTCCTTCATTTTGCCCTCTCCTTTCCAGTTCCCACACATCCCCACCACCACTCACCCCTGCTGACCCTGCTGACCTAACCCTGACCCTTCAAAACCTGTTGACACCTCCTGCCTGCCCGATTGTTCATGGGAACCTGTGTCATGGAGGCAAACAGACGTGCACTAACAGGCACTTGCACCCACACACACACACACACACACACACACACCCACACAGAAGTTCTGTAGAGAAGAAGAAATGAAAGTGCACCTTAATTAATATATCAGATCCAGGCCCACAGACAATCAAACACACACATACACCTACACAAGCGGACACACTCACAAACACACACATACGGACGGACACCCACACCCACACACACTCTCACACACACACACACTCAAACACAGTCTCACACCTTCCTTCACTTGAGGAGAGTGAAGAAGAGGTCAGGGATGCATGCTGAGCTGAAACACTCCACTGCTGGTTTTTCATCTATCTAAAGTTTCTTCCTGCCCCTGCAACACATGAAGGGATGGCATCTCTGCCATCCCTTCATGTGTTGCAGCACGCACACACACACACACACACACACACACACACATACATTTGCTTAATTTACATAAAACTACCATTTCTCCTTCTTTCCACATCATTCTGCCCCACTTCTCCTGAAGCACATCACCATTTCAAAACCAATCTCTACTCCCTCTCTATCTCACTCTCTCTCTCTCTCTCTCTCTCTCCCATTCTCTCTCTCTTTATCCCACTCTCTGTCAGTGATTATTAAAGTCGGCTCTCAGGTGTGTTTAGATTCAGGACATCCTTTCTTCTCTGTCTTCATCCTGGTTTTGCACGGCCTGGCCTGGCAATAATTAGTCTCACGGCCGACAGCTTTTCTCCACTGTCCTCTTCACGTCTGCTCGTCCATCTATCCCTCTGTCTCGTCTGTGAGATCCACACAGTGAGGATGGCACAGAGGCGATGTGAATGATTTTAAGGGTCTACTTTCTATTGCAAGTTTTTTCCCCCATCTCCTCCGTACAGCGTCCTGTACTATAGGATGGATGAAATGTAATGACTGCAATTTTTAGACACACACACGCTGCTGTATCACATTATTTCCACTGGCCCACTTATGCCTCCTTTCTTCCTTTCCTCCTTCCTCTGTATCCTCCTCACGCAGTCAGATCCCAGGACTTTCCTCCCCTTTTTGTCTTTTCTGATGTCCATGTCCTTTCGCATTCAAATCCCTCCTTAGCTTTTTACATTATGACAAAGGAGCAGCTCGGTGAACTGGCTCCTGCTGGCATCCATGGCAACAGCCCCTCCAGTTCACCCGAACCTCCCCCGACCCTCATCAAGGCATTCCTTGATTCCCATCTGACCCCCAGGCCGCCCCTTATCTTCGAAATCCTCTTAGGGCGATGCACCAGTAACCTCAGATTACACCTTCCCTTTAAAGATTAATCTTTGGAGTTTAATATCATTAGTTATTTGTTGAATGCAACTGGATTCATCAGATCTCTGGATTGTCAATAAACAGTGAAAAACCTTCAGTTTGCAATGATATCTTACAAACTTTGATGATACCGCTACTAATAAAACGTTATGCTAATTCTGATAGACCATAATTACCTCTTTGAGAAGTCAAAGTGAGCAAACTAATCTGAACTGAAAATCACCTTAAATGTAAAAATGAGCAGATTTATGTTGTCAGTTATAAGAAGCAAACCTCGTGGGTTTCTTCAAATTAATGTGTGAAATCTCATTGAATTCTGGCGAATACATTGAATTACACTTGAATATATTACTTAAATTATTCCTTGTTGTTGATTATTATAATAGCTCTATAATACTTTATTTTCCAGAAAAGGGAAGAGGAGGTTCAGAGCAGTGCACAAAAACATGGAAGAGTAAAGTAAGGCTGTTGCAGAGATCCTATCTGTTACGCAGGTTTAAGTAATTTAGAGTTTTTTTTAAATACAGTAGAGGCAGAATAACATTCTCATCAGACAAGACATTTCTACATGACATCCTAGGAAATGGCATCATGTATCGAATCTTATTCACAGGGTTTATTGTTTGTTTCCCCCACCTATGTCCAGCGGGAGCCGAGGATAAGGCTGGCACAGGTAACCACTCTTCTTGGCCTCTTATCAGGCAGGTGTGAGATTGATCGCTGGAGTAACCAGGTATTCTCTGGTACATTGGTCAAAGCAAATAGCAGCACGCACACAAACGCATATACGCTCACACACACACAGCAGCAGCAGCCAATAGCAGCCCAATAAAAGTCACTGTGTGAAGGCTGTATATTTTGACCAACCTCCCCGGGACACAGTACCAGTGTTTGTTTGGAGTTCAATTCCATTTCCACAGTCACACACAGACGCAGAATCCATGTCATTAACCAGCCCGCTGACACTTTTACTCGTTTACGACCATACTCCATACTCCTCCTGTGCAGAAAGCTTTCTAAAGAGCTAATACCTCTGCAGCTCCTTCACATCCTCACACAGAGACAGTACCGACCCACGAGCTACGACATCAAACACACCTTCTCTTATTAAATACAGTGAGGCACATAAAATGTATTTGATAAAGTGTAGAATTCATGTAGCGAATAAATCTATAAATGTTCAGAGTGACCACTTACAAAATGATCCACTTATTGCAGAAACCTTTGTTGACATAAAACATTTATTTATGTCATGCATGAAGACTGATCCCTAAAAGGAGTAGCCACATAATATAACTGTTATTAAAGACGCCACTCAAATGTCCGCACTGCAAGAACTCGAATTCTAACTCAGGGTATTTTTCTTGTATCTACTCAAAATATCAGACACAATAACAAAACAAGTAACATTTCAGCGACGTTTAGGGGCTTGTTTTTAGAGAATATATCATGTTAAGTGGAATCTTGAAAATATCTCAAATGCTAAATATGATTATTTCCAATTAACTTTAAGACATATTCCAACTTAAATGGCATAAATATCAAAGCCTAATCTGATTTCATGAACATGATAGAAATGTAGAGTAGTGTCACGATTATATTTTTACTCACTAAGTGGGATTTTTCCAGTGTGAAGCGTTTGCCTCCGTGCAGATCAGAGCATTTTTGGCAATGGGTGCACAAAAGTGCTGCCAAGTAACCATGAGCCGGCTGCGTTCCAATATGCCAGGTGTCACACTTATTCCAAAACGCTATGCAAAGAGAGGAGTGACCAGACCACAGAGCAGAGAATGTCAGCGTTAGAGACGTGTTTGCACCTTCTGTGTTTGACCCCATTGTTACTCAGCTCCATCTAATAACTGTGCTAACAGAGAGGGCTTGTACAAGGTAAACACCCTCGTAGAAGCTTAAGTGGCTACAGGGACAACAATAGTGCTAATGTGGAGACGTGAACTAGTGCGCACGCTCTGTTTCTACTGTTACACCAGCCAAAGGTAAACAAACCAGTGGGGGCGACCAGGGGTGCAGGCGGGGTTTCCACCGAGACAACATTGACATGCAATTTGATGAATCTGCAGCAATTACTGCTCCCTCGCACACATGCAGCGGTGGGACCCCAGCGGCAGGCCGCATAGGGGTGGGGAAGAAGGTAGAAATCCTAAACATCTCAGTAGGGGGCTGTTGTTAGAACAGAGAGGGTGGGGCCCAGCCAATCTGTCTCCCTAGCATCTCTGCCCTTCAGGTGACACCAGCGAACACACAGATTCAATCACACACAGAACCATGATTGCCATGTGGAGCAGGGAAACTGATTCAGACCCAGATAAGCATGCCAGGTTCCGTGTGCCCTATTGCTCCTCGGTCTTGTGACCCCACCGGTCTAGCCATGTAATCTCCAGACACATGACTTCACCTCTGCTGCTCAAGACTCCACGTTCTTTCCATCCCAAGCGAAGTAAAAAATGGACAAATCCTCTTAAACCGTAAGTGGAGCATTGTCTGACTGGCTAGAACTCTGCCACTGTGCTCTGTAGCGTAACATCCGGGGACATGCGGGCTCTGAACGCACTGGCTTGGAGCCAAACTGTCTGAGAGGAGAGGATTGCTCCAGCGGCCTCTCATCAAGGTAACGATGGCTGACCTCTAGGGCAGAGGGCGAGAGGTAGAGTGCATGTATATGAGCAGAGAGACACAGAGGGAGTGATGGTGGTAATTAGCTTTAAAAAGTGATGCTCTGTTGTTGCCAAACTTACAATTAGCATGCTGATTAAAGCCTGGGAACAAAAGGTTCTGGAATGTGCATCAGCATCCATCACAACAGCTCTAATTAGCTGAGCAGACTGGAGACAGAAAATGGAGAGACCTCAGAAGAAGAATCAAAGGATGCTGTCCAAACTATCAAGTAGGTTTCTCTGATTTAACAGCAAAAAAAAAATCATTAAGCAGGGATGGACAGTAACCGGGTACATTTACTCAAGTACTGCACTTAAGTACACTTTTGCGGTTCTTTACTTGAGTATTTCAACTTTATACATCTACTCCGTTACATTTCTCTGAGAGCTGTATTTACATTTAGGATTACAGACTGTCATCTTCTTCTGTCCATTGAAAACCATCTAGCTCCAACTTTATTGATCTGAAATGTTTGTGAAAAATAAAAGGTGAGGTGTTTCTCTATGGGTTGTCCTCAACGTTCAGATAAATAAACTTTTTGAAATTTGTCTTCAATTATCTGGGAAATGTCACAAAGCAGAAAAAAAGCTTGGGGATGTTATAAAACAGCTATGATATCTTGTAGATTCAACTATTTAACAGCAGATAAAGTAACCGGATTACATCAACCTTAAACATCTGAAGAAGGAACATAAAGCTACACATTAATGCAGCAGTAATAGTAATCCAAAAACACTGAGAAGAACCATCCTACTGCATTATGAGTACTTTTACTCTGATACATTAAGTACATTTTGCTGTTAATACTTTCATACTTTTAATTAAGTAGCGCATTAAATGCAAAACTTTTACTTATAGGGGAGTATTTACACCGTGTTAATACTTTTACTCAAGTAAAGGTTCTGAATGCTCCATCCACCCCTGGCATTAAATTACTTTTCATCCAGATTCTCTGCAGAGACGGAGCGCAGGCAGTCGTGACTCGGACAGAATAGAAGCAAAGCCCTCAGCTCCGTATCCTAATTTCTTCCTTTCCCTCCTTCTATGTGTTTCTTTCCAGGCACGCAGGGTATGAGAGAAATGCCAGCATAAACATCGTCCCACCCTCCTGCAGATCTCCATTGTCCTCCCACACGGGGTCACAAACCTGCCTCTAACACTCACCTAAACCAAACCTCCACACAGACATTAGGAGGAAAACTGAAACAAACAATCCCAGTCACACTCCTCCTGCTGAGGTTTGCCATCCTGGGGTCAGATATTTATTTAATCCAACATCACATCAACGCTATTCACTCCACTAGATAGGTTGAAAACATATTTTAAATGGATAAAACATCCAAAAAAAACATTTTCTCTTCCAGGAATTCCAAATAAGAGTTTAAAGACAGTAAAAACTCAAAATATTACCAAGTATATTCGTCTATTTCTAGAGAAAATCTCTCAATGCACTCAACTTAGATCACAATAATTTAACAGGCAATATTTCTGTCAGATATAGAGACTTGTTTGTAGAGAATGCTTGTGTGGAAAGTCTTCCCAGCCGATATGTTTTTTATTTTGAGTGGGTTAAAAATTACCTTATAATTTCTGTCACAATTATACAAATTGGAATAACAAAAAGCAACTTTGAGGGAAATTTACATTTTTTTATTTTAGCATACTGGCTACTTCTGAAACACAACGCCTTGAAATATTAGTAAAATATAGTTAAAAATAAGATTTCCCCACTAATTTAAAGCTCTTCTTACAAGTTAAAAACCTTGTATTCATTGTTTTTTGCTTATTTATCAATAAAGAGAATTTTTTTTCTGGGTTCTGTCAACAAATTACTGAAATATTCCTAATTCACGGGATGAAATAAAGACACCTTCTGGGGAAGGCAAGCACAAATCAAAAATGTTGCATATTTGACAGACCTGCACCTGCTCTCCAAAAACAAACCCAACAAATGGTTGACCACTGCTCTAACTCACACCCTGCTCACACCCTGCTGCTTACCTTCAGGTTCCAGAGTGGACTCCTCCTCCTTGGTGGCGGTGAGGGGCGGCCGGGCCACGCTAACAGTCAGTAGGGACAGCAGAACGGCGGCCAGCAGCCAGGCCCACGAGGCCATCCCGTTAGTTGGGGCCAGCGATCTCCATACCCCCCTTCTCCACCTCCCCCTGGACACTGATCCCATCTGAGGGGGTCCGCCCGACCATCAACTGCTGCCGGGTTGGCCTGTCACCCAGTGGAATTCACCCAATCACCTGGGCTGAGAGGTGAGAGAGGGAGAGGTGGTGGAGTGATGACAGAGGTATGAACAGAGAGGAGAAAGGAGAAAGTGTGTTGGATAAGTTAGTCAAAATAAAGTTTTTCATCATTAATCTGTTCAATACAATTATTCTTAGTATTACTATTATTATTTTTCTTCCATAGTTACTTCAAACTTCTAATACAATTACTAATAGAATAAGAAGTCTTCCCGATTTATATTGTCAACAAGTCCAGGTTCACACAAAGAAACAGTCCAGGTTCACATAAAGAAACAGTCCAGGTTCACACAGTGACACAGTCCAGGTTCATATAAAGAAACAGTCCAGGTTCACACAGTGACACAGTCCAGGTTCACATAAAGACACAGTCCAGGTTCACACAGTGACACAGTCCAGGTTCACATAAAGAAACAGTCCAAGTTCATACAGTGAAAAAGTCCAGGTTCATTCAGGTGCTCCTGTTCCACCATCACATCAAACCTTCTTGAGATATTTTCTAGTTGTACTTCCTATGTTCTTGGCACACATGGAGTTGGAGAGGGGAGGTGACAGAAGGCGCTCAGAGTGTGAGAGTTTCAAAATGCTGTCAAACAAGCCGTGCCACAGACATACCGAAGCTGTGAGGCATCAGAAACCAACACAGCAAACTGCATCTGCCTTCACTTGTCCCCCATACTGGTATACGCTGGTCTGTGTCCGTCCACATCCACAGTCTGTGGTCTCCACAAGTCAAAGGTCACGTCATCACTCTGATTCATAACTTTATTTAACACGGCAGGGGCAATTCAATGACAGCAGAACAAAAGTCACAGTCAAACAAAAACAGCAAACAGATTGATACACAAGGAGCTACAAATCAAAAATAAAGTCAGTTAAGATAATATAATTGGATTAAAAAGATAAATAATGTGCAAAAATGTGTTTGTCGCACAGGTAGAGTGAGCGCTAACTTTTCCGTGGGGTGGAAAAATCTGCAACACCTCTCCTTCATTTCATTTAAGGGTTTCTTTTTTAATGAAGAAATACGATAAACACGCGACTCTTGATCCACGGAACGTATTTAGAATATCTCTAGCACCAGATGGAGTATTTCAGGCTGAACTGCACCAAATGTTGAATATGATTGATTCCCGTGCGCAACAGATGCACCAAACCTGTTCCGCGCCGCTGCTCCGGTGTTAATCACATTCACAAGTGTCTCTTATTGCATTTCAGTGACTTGATTATGAAGCCAGTGCTGGGATTGAAATGCAATATTTCAATATTGGGACACAAACCGGCCTGTCTGTTGAGCAGGACATCTGCGGCTGAAGCGTCCCTGGAGGGCTGCTGAAGTCACGCTTCTCTGCGCTCTTTCTGCTCCAGATGGGCGCAAAAACACGAGTTTGACTCTAAAGAAAGCGAACCCCAAATGTGTTATTTAGTAAAAACCTAAATGTGCGTGCATCCATGCATTTATCCCCACGCACTAACGTCATTAGAGTGTAACGGGTCATGACATAAAGACGAATAATCGCCTATATGTCATCAGTTATGATCGAATACGTAATTATGGCTGCACGTATGCATATCATTTATAACTCAACCTATGGGAAAGTAATAATACATATGAAATAATAATGGCTAAATGCATCCAGTGTGGATATACATCATTTAAAAGTGTGACAAGTCTCGAACAAAATAAAACATATTCTCCAAGTCTGAACACACTTAGAACCGAATAAAGACGAAAGTCTAGACATAAAACTGCTTCAAAAACTCAGCATTGATATGTTCTGTTCTCGAATTAAAATGTTGAACACCACAGCCTTCATTTAAAGCAGTCTTCGAATTATTATTTTGGCAGTGATTTGAATTCCTATTGAAATTCAAATCAGTTGTTTTTTGCACAATAGGAGCTGGTGGGGATCCGCGGTGTGATTTAGGGCTCAGGCACCGAGGAGAGAAAAAACAACTGTAGTCACGGGATAATTGGCCCCATAAACGCTCCGTAGAAAATTAAGCAAAGTAATAAATAACCAGGACACTTGCTAATGGGCCTGAAGTGATGCAAGGTGCTGAGCAGCTCCTCATCTCCTAAAAACCAACAACAGCAGATAATTATCTCCAATTAAAGGATGCAGAAAACAACATAAATGACGAAAACCGAGGGGTTTTTTTTTGGGTGTTAATGTCAGAAAAATCTCAAACTTAATGGAAAGCTATTTATCTTTGGAGACTTATGGAGTTATGGAAAAAGTTCCATTTTGGAATTCTTCGTTTAAAAAAAAAAAATGCAACTCCGGAGAGCAAATAGTTCTCATTCTGTCCTGCAGCTGTGGAAAAAAACGCAACAAAAAGCGCGAATGATTTCTTCTAAAAGTGTTGTGTTTGTCCTGACAGCCAGAGAGCTGACAGATGAAAGTGTGAGGAACTTTAAGAGAGACTCACCAGGGAGGAATAGGACCGTGGAGATCTGTGTTTTGGCATGCACAGATAGGGGAGCAGGGAGCATGAGCTGAATCCAGAGGGAGGAACTCCACAATGCAGCAAAAATCTGCGCTTTTTTTTTCAGTTTATAATTCCACAATCTGTCTGCGTCTGTCCAGAGCAGAGGTTATAATCCAACCCAGGGTGGCAGAAGATGCCGATGCCATGCAGAGAATCCGAGTATTCGGGCTTTATCCTTTTCAACGAGCTCGTAGAACCCAAAACTTTCCTCCGCGTCACCAAGTTTCTCTGATTCGCAGCTCGGGGGTCAGGGTTTCCAGGAGAGTCCGGCTCTGCGCTGCTCTGCGGAGGAAAGTTTGCAGCTCAGGTGGAGACAGGATGAGTTCAGAGGGTAGAAAGCGGCGGCAGTCCGCAGCAAAATGTCCTAAAATCCATCAGTGTGCGTTCCTCCGGCGTGAAGAGCGTCTGTTTGTGTTTCCTCCTCCACCGACAGCCTTACTCTGCTCCTCACACACATTCTCTCTCCTCCTCCTTCTCTACTCTGCCAGTCAGCCCCCCTCCTGCCCCCCACGTAATATGAGCCTCTTCCTGGCCTCCCTCCGCCCATCAGACCGCAGCGCTCCTCTCCTCCTCCTCCTCCTCCTCCTCCTCCTCCTCCTCTCCAGCTCGCTAACTGAGGGCCCTGATCCAGATCCAGAGCTCCAGAGACTAACGACGCCCCTCTGTGGACAAGGCATGACATACACACACAAACACACGCACACAAGCACACACAGATACACGCACACACAGATAGACGCACAAACATCCATACACTTTATATGTTGGCTATATGAACACATATGTATTATTAAATTGAGTTTTTATAATTTTTATAGCATCTATAGATGATTTGGAAACTGTGAAACAGTTCCTCATAATTCAAGCCAAAACAGAAGTCCAGCCGCTCTGGATTCAACCCACACGGATTACCAGGACTTGGATGAATGAGAATCTACACACACAATTCCTCATAATCTACAGTAAAAATGCTGGCAGATTTTTTTGCCAGAATTTCAGCGTAGAAGATACATTGAGCATGTACAGAACACATGAGGGTAAAAGACCAGGACAAACAGATTTTGGCCTACTCCTTGTGTTTACTAAGAACATGTCATAAAACAACAGTAAATAACAGTAACTTCAGATTCATTCATAAGTGATAATATAAAAATAATAAATAGATAATAATTTCAGGCATATTTTAACATATTATTGTTTCTGTACACTGTAAAAAATCATATTAAAATGACAGTAAAAAGCTGCCAAAAGGCAACTGCAGGTAAAATTCAAAAACAGTAGTAATATAATTACTCAAATTACTCTAAATCAAGAAAGAGTAAATAAATACATTACTTTATGGCCATTATATGTCGAATCAGAATTCGGTGATTTAGCATAATGTCTTCTGGCAACAGATCTTGCAGTGGTTAATTAATTGATTGGAGACTAAAACCAGAAATATTAAAATATAAAAAATGTAAACTATTAATTTAGTGGGATTTGTCTCAGACAATAATAATAATAATAATAAATTTAAGATGAGGGTTTCTATGGTATAACTCAGAAACTGTTGGATATTTGTTCACCAAACTTCATATAAACATCTCTGATCTATGGGGGACTTCTTTGGTAGTATTAAAATAAAAGTAAACTTTATTGTTATTTACACAATGTGTGCCAAACATACAGAATAATCCCTCAATTTGTGCAAGATATAACTCTGAATGAAGAAGTTAATACAGATAAAAGATGGACATCAGCATATATAAAAAAAAAAAAGAATACTGGCAACTGGATGGTTCTTGAAAAATACTGTAAAGGATATATACTGTATATATATATATATACTGTTTATCAACAATTTTGAAGTTTTATTTGGTGTAATCGTTTAACTGTCAAATATTATGTTGTTTTAATGTTATCAGTTAAACTTTCATATCATCACCACAATATCTAATTACAACTGTTATAAATATGCGTTGAAATCAATTCTACCTTGCAACTGGCGAGGGATCCAGAGTTTGTTACGACTGTTACAGTTTGAGTATAACACAATACCACCGACAGTTTCTCATCTAATTTCAGAACCATCTGAGTCCTCCCTGGTGAGTCTCTCTTAAAGTTCCTCACACTTTCATCTGTCAGCTCTCTGGCTGTCAGGACAAACACAACAATTTTAGAAGAAATCATTCGCGCTTTTTGTTGCGTTTTTTTTCACAGCTGCAGGACAGAATGAGAACTATTTGCTCTCCAGAGTTGCATTTTTTTTTTTTAAACGAAGAATTCCAAAATGGAACTTTTTCCGTAACTCCATAAGTCTCCAAAGATAAAAAGCTTTCCATTAAGTTTGAGATTTTTCTGACATTAACACCCAAAAAAAACCCTCAGTTTGCGTCATTAATGTTGTTTTCTGCATCCTTTAATTAGAGATAATTATTTGCGTCATAATAGATGGTCCACTTCATGATAGGGTCGTCTCTCTAATGGTGAAATATTACTGTGAGTAACTTTGGCCTGCCTGAACTTCAATATAGAGTTTCTATTTGATGATCCGTTCATTCATCAGTTAACCTCAACTGTAGTTAGACCCTTTAAATGCAGATTACATATTAATACATCTGTTATAATAATTGATTATACACCAACCAGACATAACATTATAAACACTAACAGGTACAGTCAGACTGACGTTGACGATTACCATGGTTACCAATGAGTGAGTGGGATATAATATCTTGTTACCATTTTTACCAGTCAGTTGGTAGGATGTATTATTTGGTTTCTATGGTTACCTGTCAGTGGTCCTGATATATTATCTGGTTACCATGGTAACCTGTCAGTTGGTGGGATGTATTACTTGGTAACCATGGTTACCCATTAGTGGGTGGGATGTACTATGTAGCGGCTGAACATTATGTTCTGACGTTGATGTTGGAAGCAGGAAAAACAGACACGGGCGAGGATCTGAGAGACTTGGAAATGGAATAGATTGTGATATCTAGTGGATCAGAAGATCTCCAGAAGTGCTGTTCTTCCTGATCTCCAGTGATTAGAACCTTTCAATGTGGTTGAAGTAAGGACCACCAGGGTCATGGGCGCCTATGGCTCCCAGTGAAGGCCAGCCAAGCTTCTCTGGTCCCATATAGGATCTACTGTAGCACAAACTGCTGACAAAACAAAAAGAATGCTGGTTCTTAAAGAAAGATGTCAGAACACACAGTGACATCACAGAGTGGTTTTAAACAATATTGGGCAGGTGATTCTAATCTTATAGCTGTATCATTGCTATTTCCTGGAGGTGAAATATAGCTGGAAGGAATTCCCCTCTGATCTGGAGAATTGTTGAGAATCAGGAGTCAATGAAGTTCAGAACAATTCTGCAAAAGAACTGATCCATCCGTCCCCGAGGGACACTGAAGCCGGACCCCCTGCTGCTCATTCCCCCACCGCCTCCATCAGACAGCTGCATGGCTTCTAGTGTTCTGCTGTTCTGCAGAGACACAACAGGAGACTCTAAGCGCCACAGACGTTTCATTTTGTGTCTCACTTTCACTGCTGTTGAGGAAAATCTCAGACATTCATTAGCAGCTTTGTCTTCTCTGAGGGAAAGTTCTGCAACTGAATCAGTCTCATCTCTTCCTCCATCAGTAAAGCCCCCTCAGATAACTGGGAACCTGACAGGTTGGCAGGAAACAAAGAGAGAACATGAGGTGTGGAATGCCCCCTGCCCCCCCCCCTGTTTTAACCTCATACATCTATTTACCCTCACCTAATGTATTCTGTGCCGCTCAGTCATCTGTCACTGAACAGGAAACTCATCAAGCTGGTTCCTACAGACCTTTAACTGGACAGACTCAATGCCCGGATTCTGTGGCATCTGTCACATCTGTCATTGTGTCTCTTCAATCTAAACGATTCTTCATTCCTCTTTCCTTGTTCATCCCTCCTGCAGCAGCAGCAGCAGCGTTTGGAGAGAGGATCAGAGAAAGAGAGAGCATCCAAGGCAGGCCGTCTGAATCTTAGAGGTTCACGCTGATTCTGGTAGAAATCCTCACCAAGGCAGGTTATCGGAAAAAATAACTTATGAGACGGGATTATCAAGAAAATACAAAATAAAAACCTTGTTTCCTGAAAAAGTTTTTGGGTCATAACTGTTCAAGCATTGTTCCTATATATGCCAAATTTGGTGCGAATGAATCGACTAGAGGAGATCTATCTTGATTATATATACAATCGTTAATATTTTAATGATAAGGATGTGTTTTTTTGTCCCCAAAAACTCTGTTTTTTATGAACATAACGCTCTAACCAATGGTCTGATTCGATCCAAATTGGCTTCTATTAATGAAGAGGATTTAACTGGTAGATCTCCTTTGGTAAGATAGTATTATTTCACTGTCCTCTTCTCTTCCCCTTTGTGGTTGGGTTGTATATAACTTCATTATAATAGTTCATATTTTACTAGTTAAGGGGGAGCATTTTGGGACCATACAGGTCTCATCTTTAACTTCCCAACCATAAGCCAAATCCCTCTTGTTTTGTTACTGAACTCAAAAAATAGTTAACTGTATTTATCTTCATTATTGAGTGGCTATGGGATCTTATCTTAAATCACATTGCTTACTTCAAAGATATAGTTAGAGTTAGTCAATATGGACTGTTTGAGATTATTAATGATCACATTTAATTTGAGGAGTTCCATGAAGGGGATTGCCTGTACAGCGCAGGGGATTGGAGGCTTTTCGGGGAGTAGATCTTGTTTTCTCAACTGAAACAACTTGATGACATTTAAGAATATGTGGTTCCTATGTAGTGCGAGTACTTTTCAGAGGCGTTGACGTTGAGAGGATATCTTACTGTGGTTTGGACTGAACGCGTTAATGAGGACGGAGGCTGAACCTCTCAGCAGTCATTAAGACTCCTGCTGCTATGCAAATCCAAGATACTGTTGATATGAGCTAATCAACAACTAGCCATTACATCCCTTTGTCCTTGTACCGGTCCATTGGTTCATACTGAAGTCCTCTATACTCTGACATGTGTCCTGCTCATACGTGACTCAGAGGTTCATTCAGAGTCTGAAGCGAGGGCTGTTTGCTATTTCATTTTAAGAAGAGAGAACATTTCTGTGGTCTCATATTCAAGACATGTCTAAGCATAAATGTGAGTTTGGGAACTGATTGTGCTCCAGTATGGAATTTCTACAAGTCCTGCTGAAACCTCAACCCCCAGAGGATATTGAATGACCTTTTCAGATGTAAACTATTTACATAATCTTAAATCAGATATTATTCATTGGGAGACTTGAAAATGCATATTTGTGGTTTAAAAAATTCAAAGTAGTTGATTAAATGTTAACCATAAAATAAGCCAGTAGGCAAAAACCTCTACCCACACAGCTGGTTTTATAATCACCGTATTGCTGTTTTTGCTGGAGCTCAGTTTGTGGAACCGCCGGGGGTTCAATCCCTTGTACCTAGATTCTACACGCCGTAGGGTCCTTGAGCAAGACCCTGAACCCCTCTTTGCTCCCCACTATCTTCACAGCAGAAAAAATGAAAAGTGCTCTATGAATAAAGAGTATTAATTATGAATAATTAATTATTATTATTATTATTATTTTTATTATTATTATTATTATTATTATTATTATTATTATTATTATTATTATTATTATTATTATTATTATTATTTAACACATGTAACATATATTTACATAAATTACGCTTCTTGGTTTGGACCAGGAGTTACATAAAGTGACACATATGGCCAGAAGTCAATAATGCTTAGATGGTCATATTCAGTTATCCTGAAGTAGTGTAGGTTATTATTGATCAGCGACATTTGATTTTATAAATTTTGGATACATTTGTTTTTTTTGTTCATGGACCTCATCTTACGTGAAATCCAACTCAACTCTGATGATTTTACATTTCGTACAAACATAAACTAAGACGATGTTCAAAGCAGTAAAAACAAATGCCTGCACGATGGTCCTGTTTAAATCTGCAGGTCCATTCATGTGAGACGTTCTACCTGCAGCTGTTTGTCTGTGTACGATACATAGTGGATGAAATGTGATAAATTTTTGTCTCACCTAAAAATGTCAACGGTAGATTCTCACCTGGTCATGTGACCTACAGAAACTCATCTAATTATGTCACCTCGTCTACAGACCCTCACCTAATCCTGTGTCATTCAGACGCTCACTAATCACGTGACCTCGGCTCACCGTATCGTGACCTACAGACTCTCACCTTATTATGTGACCTCGCCTATGAACCCACCTGTCATGTGACTTATAGACTCCCACCTTATTATGTGACCTTGCCTACAGACCCACCTAATCATGTGATTTACAGACTCTCTCTTACAGACCTACATAAAGTCGCCAAATCATGTGACCTCATCTACTTACTCCCACCTAATCATGTGACCTAAAGCCATTCACCTAATCATTTGACATACATACTCTCACATAATCATGTGTCATAAAGACGCTCTTTAATCATGTGACCCCGCTTACAGACTCTCACCTGATCATGTGTCCTTAATACTCTCCCCTAATCATGTGACTTTAAAGCCTTTCACCTAATCATGTGACCTACTGACTCTCACCTGATCATGGGACATACAGGCCTAGACCTAAACATGTGACCTACTGATCTAACCTAATCATGTGACCTACAGAAACTCACATAATCATGTCTCATACATATACTCACTAATCATGTGTCATACAGACGCTCACTAATCATGTGTCATACAGACGCTCACTAATCATATGTCATACAGACGTTCACTATTCATGTGTCATACAGACGCTCACTAATCATGTGTCATACAGACGCTCACTAATCATGTGTCATACAGACGCTCACTAATCATATGTCATACAGACGTTCACTAATCATGTCATACAAACGCTCACTATTCATGTGTCATACAGACGCTCACTAATCATGTGTCATACAGACGCTCACTAATCATGTGTCATACAGACGCTCACTAATCATATGTCATACAGACGTTCACTATTCATGTGTCATACAGACGCTCACTAATCATGTGTCATACAGACGCTCACTAATCATGTGTCATACAGACGCTCACTAATCATATGTCATACAGACGTTCACTAATCATGTCATACAAACGCTCACTAATCATATGTCATACAGACGTTCACTAATCATGTCATACAAACGCTCACTATTCATGTGTCATACAGACGCTCACTAATCATATGTCATACAGACGTTCACTAATCATGTCATACAAACGCTCACTATTCATGTGTCATACAGACGCTCACTAATCATATGTCATACAGACGTTCACTAATCATGTCATACAAACGTTCACTAATCATGTGCCATATAGACGCTCACTAATCATATGTCATACAGACTTTCATTAATCATGTGACCTCGCTTACAGACTCTCAACCTGATCATGTGATCTACAGACTCTAACCTAGAAATTTTCACCTGGTCATGTGACCTGGAGACTCACATAATCATGTGACCTGAAGACTTTCACCTAATCGTGTTACATACATACTCCAACTTAATCATGTTTATTGCAGACTCCCACATAATCATGTGACTTACAGACTCTTACATATAAATTCTCACCCAGTCATGTGACCTACAGAAACCTTCACCTAAACATGTTATATACAGACTCTCACCTAATCATGTGATCTACAGAAGTGACCTGCAGACTCTCACTTTATCTTGTGACATACAGACTCCCACATAATCCCGTATTCACAACAATAGCTTTGCCAAATTTGGAGGTAATTTTTTTCAAAAAGAATCGATTCGAAAAGAAGTTTATTGCAACATGACAACGTTGTAAAAATGATCCTCACACACCTATATCTGTAAAAATGATGCAGCTCACCCTGTCAGTATGGTGCTGACTTTCATAACCAGCCCTGAAACTATTACACCATGCTGCTGCATAAAATTATTATAAATTATTAATTAAAATGATCCCACTATTGTTTTGGTGTTGTCTGCGTGAGGGCCTCTAAGCTGAAACCTCATAGCCGTGTACCTGGTTGATTCATTTCCTCAAAAGGTGTTTTGATGAAATATTAAACCTTCACTCATCACTGAACAGGGATAATATTCAACATCGTGTCAAAAACCTCTACCGCTATAAACAATGATGTGTTGGTCAGTTGACCATTCAGTTTGCTGCAGACTGAAATAGTTTAACAACTTTTGCAGAAACATTTCTGGTGTCCTATGGAATTTAATAAAGAGTCAAATTTTTTTCCTCTAATTTAATAAAGAGTGACAGGAAATGGGGGAGAGAGGGGGACGACATGCAGACAAGCTAGTCCCAGAAGACTGGCAGAAGAGCTAGTAGCACTTAGCAGCTAATAATATATAGCAGCTAGTAGTGGTTAGCAGCAATTAGGACATAGTATCTAATAGTATGTAGCATGTGGTAGCAGATAGCAGCTAATAGGACTTCACAGCTAGTAGCAGTTAGCAGGTAACTCAAAGAGGAAGAAAATGTTTTCAAACTGCTGAGTCTCAGGAGGTCTGAGTGCTCTTCATCCACCGAGATGAGTCACCATCTAACAGTGAAGGTAAGTGAATGATGATTGTTGTTTTGATTGTTTATTTAATCCGTTGCGTACAAAATGCTGCTGTATGCTGTAAGATGTCACAAGTAGATGATTAAAAAACGATTACTTTGCTCAGGGATCCGGGGCTCACTGGATCAGTTTTTTTCTGCCATTGAGTTTTTGGTTGTAAACCATCACAGATCCTCATCGCAGGTCTTCATGGTCCTCAGCCCTCCAGCTCCAAGTCTCCGAGGTCTTCTACCACCAGTGTCCAGTATGGGGAGGGGTCAATCTGCTGATGAGGCCACAAGAACAAATTGCTCCAATTTACCCAAATCCTCTGTTGAGCCTGACTTTCACTTCACACTTTCACAAAAATTCCTTTCATTGTTCAAATATTCACAGACTGTAACAATATCGTTGTCCCCTCTTTTGCCATTTTTTAGTCAAGGTTTAATTTGCCTAATATTTCTGTTAACGACCAGAACTAATGCCTATCTACTAATTATCACTGGGAATGACTCTAGTGACCATTCAGTCAAGCTTCTGCTTCTACTTCTGGAGGCTCTGGGCTCATAAAGTCCATATCACATGGCACATGCTGTGTGATTATCTGTCATGAAAACACCTTGTCTTAAACGCCATCAGTGCCTGTGCAGATCTCTGAATTAGCCTGAAGGAGATATTCACCGCTATGGATCGCAGGACAAAGCAGACTTGTTCTCTTTTCCATTTTTTCTTCTTCCTCTTCTTCCTTGAGGGTTCTGCTGTTAATCATGAATGGCACTGACATGTTATTAAAACTTCCCCCTAAAATTCCGAGAGATACGCCTCCTCCTCTCCCAATATATCACTGACACTGTATAATTAAAACACAGAGTCGCATCCTGTTCACAATATAAAACAAATGGTCTGTGGCGGGGGGAGAGCTGGCAGGAGAAGTAAGAAAAAGGACGCATGCCTCAGACTCTAATTGGAGCCATAAACTGTGCTCCTGCAGCCATGTAGCGATGTCACATGCGGGAAGATAGGTGCTCGGGCAGAGAAATGTCTTCTTCTCTTCACACTGAAAAATTAGAATGCACTCGAAGAGCGCAAGTCTCCTCCAAGACTCAACGGTACCCACAGTAGTAGTAGTATTATGTGATCGCAATAAATGATATCTCTTTCTTAGGATTTTTTCTAATTCTCTTTCTTTCTGTGAGTGATTACTTTCTGTTCGTTGTACCACGGTCTCTGTGGGGTTGTAGGCTCTGCGCCCTGGGTGCCTTCTCGGCTTGTGGAGAGGGCTGAGCTATGAGGCTTCTGTTGGACCCTGGAGGGAGTCACTGTCTACTGATGGGGTTGATCCCGGCCCGACACACCAGTAACAACTACAACCTGATCTTCAAAGGCACTAGTGGTCACTGAGCCAGAGTTGGAGGTCAACATTACTGCGGCCTGTTGGGTTCTCCGTTCTCCTGGGTTCTGAAGACACTGCAGTGTCTGGCTGCAGTGTGAATGGAACATGGAACACAAACCACTACACTGTTCGTTGATGTTACTGCCTGTCCTTTCGTCCTTGTTTCTCATGTTTAACACAAGGTGGATCTTGCCCTCTTTGATGAGGAATAGGTATTAGTTCCAAATAAAATGTTATAGGCTAAGCTAAAGCACCAGCTAAGTGGACCGGTGTAGGTCAGAGACACACAATCACACAAACAAAAAATAGAAACTAGGTCTATGCTGGCGTCTGGACATATAAGAAACATATAACTGACCTTTCATAAAATCAATCCAGTTCCTCCTTGCACTGAGGTTTATGGGGGGATAAAATTACAAAATTATATAGATAATAGTTTTGAGGTATCACGTTAATCTAAAGGATGTACGGTAGATGTGGCGATGATGATTGCGTAATATCCTAGACTTTTCAGGGATATGATTATCGCTAGCTTAATTGTACATGCAGTCAGATAAAAGAAACAAAACATACTTTCAGATAAATGAACACATCTAAGTAGAAATTCCGCAATTTTCCGTATTACTACCATGTGTTGATTAATTATATGTCCGAAAAGTCGGGGATACAACCGATAGGTTGATTTAAAGCAAATTTGGTGAATATTAATATTAATACTCAAGGAGATCCACCTTGTGTACAACATATTTTACTCTCATGGGAAAAGAATACGATCATTAATCCAGGTGTAGTTTTTACTTTTGGATAGACTAATTAAAAAACTTCTGTTTTTTAATTGGATAGACTAAAAAACGGAAGTTTTAATTAATTCGATAAAAACTAAAATCCAACTTGAATAAAATATAAGCACTTTCAGGATGTCTAATTAATTAGTTTGAGTGTTACCAATTGATATTAAGTTAATCAATCGTTTTTCCAACCTACCACTAATTATAAACGTGTGCAGAAAAAACACACTTTAAAACTCCACACCTGTAAAGAGAGAATTGTTGATGTATTTAAAAGAAATTACAGCAACCATTAAACCACAATTAAGTCTTTTCAACTTAAAATGAATAAACGGAAAACCATGTTATACCGTTAGAGGACAGTCAGAATGCACTTTATCAATCAATCAACCACTTATTCAAATTTTATTTTTTTAGCGTGTTTCCTACATTTTAGCGCGTTTCCTACCCACCCACGCACCCAGACACAAAATAAAGATGGTTCACACAGTGGAAACAAAGCAGGAGCCATAAAAACTGTATATAAACTTTAAAAAAATAAAAAAAGTGAAATATTAATCTTAAAATCCTCACTCTCTGCCGTCCTCAGGTCTTCAGTGAGGTTCCACAGACGTAGACCACAGGAAGCAAGAGAAGCTTCACCCCGGGTTTTTGTTCTGACTTTGGGAATTATTGGCCAGTACCAGAGCACCTGAGAGTTCTGGAAGGTTCCGAGGCATTAGTGCCAGTGCTTTCAGTTATTTCTCTTTTTTCAGGCCATTTGGCCACTTTAAGCCCGGTCTCTTCCCGACACACTCAGAACATTTCACACAGCAGAGTCCGTCTGCTATTAGCTCAGGAGGCCTCACCTCATAAGTCGGCGGGTCATCCTACTCGCTGTCACTGATATCCCATAATAACCTCGTCCAGACAGCGTGGGTCTCCCGTGGCCTCTCCTCCCACTCAGCAGGTAACAGAGAGCAGGAAGAGGGGGGTGGATGTAGGGGGGGGTACAGGGTCAGTCATCCAGATTCCTCACATGCTTTTACGTCAGTGCTTCAGAGTGTTTGAAATAGCTGAGATGCCTGCAGATTGAGATTGAACTGCGAGGGGAAAAACTGATGTCTCCATCTTAAAAAGGACCCCCAAACTGCACTGGGATGACAAGTTACAGTTCTTGTCTATTTTTGATAATAACATGCTCCAAATATGTACATTTGTCTT
This sequence comes from Lophius americanus, assembly GCA_037951165.1. Lineage (NCBI taxonomy): Eukaryota > Metazoa > Chordata > Actinopteri > Lophiiformes > Lophiidae > Lophius > Lophius americanus. The sequence goes on along the minus strand of JBBDHG010000039.1, from coordinate 1,495,162 downwards.
TAAATGTACATGTAAAACACAGATTTACCCTCCAGCTTTAGACATTATTTTGGAAATAATTGCAAAATTTCACTCAACCTCTTCAGCTGTGTTTGAGATTTGATCCAAATGTAAAGTGCGTTATAAATTAAATCTATTATTATTATTATGAAGAGGGACTGTAAGAGACTTATGATAATGATACTGCCATGCTTTTCAAAAAAACAGCGAATGAAAGAATCTTTAAACATTTGAATACATACAGCATACTTTTTAGTCATCAGTATGGATTTTCTTAAAATATATTAAACAAGGTCCTTTACGAATTTACTGATAGAATATGTACAGCCCTAGTTTACAATGAGTATCGGTGTGCTTTAGACTTTTCAAAAGCATTTTATACTTTGAGGCATACTATAGACATGGCCTTTGTGAAAGCATTCAGGATTGAAAACAATATTTTCATTTGTGTTTATGACATTTTTAAATTTAGGTTTGTGTTAAAGTAATATAACTCATTATTGTGTACCGCAGGGATCTATGTTAGGACCATTATGGTTTCGCATTTATATAAATGATCTGATTGCAGTATCTACCACCACATTCCCATTGCTCATTGCAGATGACACCAACATTTTTATCTCAAAAAGAGATTTAAGAACACCCATCAAAGATCTAAATAAACATCGTCTCAATTACTCAACATGTTTTTGTACAAACAAATAGGGTTACGGGTAGTTCTGGTACAAAGTTAATGTTTTCCCACATTATATTGTAGTTTATATTATTATTATTATTTAGTTTAATATTGTCTACGCAAGTACTTTTCCGGCTTATCGCCAAAAATTATCACAGAAACGGTTTGTTAGGTCTTCTTCGGAATCTGGTGCACTCTCCAAAGACGAAGTGCCTGTGTGTTTTTCATATTAACACTCTTAATGCTTACATTTGTATTCTACTTATTAACTCTTTCTACTCTTGGAGTTGTTTTCATAAAAGCCCATACAGTTTCTACCGCCCTTACACACAACAACTTCATGCTACCTTTGTCTCTGTGCTCCATTTCTCAGCAGTTCTATGGTCAAAAAAACAGAGCCATTATGCAAACACACATACACACACATGCACACACACACAGGCACACAAAAACACATTAGACGGGTCATTTACTTAACAAAACAGATCACTGCTGTCACTCTGGCTCTGACTCATACATACTTTGCAAGTCAGGACTTCAGTCTGTGCTGACGATGCTGAAGTTTGTTTTTCTCCTCAAGCTGGTGGTCCTTCTGGAGAGAACGTCTCAGTGTTCCTGTTTAGAAACACATCCTGACTAGAAGTTCTAACACTTCTGTCAGCGCTAGCCAGAGAATCAGAGACAAAGCCGGTTCAAGGCGGAGCTGATGCGCCGTTATTTCCCCACACTATTCTGCTGAGAAGGTATTATGGAGGGACTGGGTTGTTCTCCCACTGCAGAAAGAATAATTGAACTTAAGATTACTGTGAAAAAAATCAAGTCACCAAGACTGCTTAGACTGCATGACTGGAAATTGTTTTGTGATGGTCTGATGAAGTATGTGTTTGGTGATTGAAGAAACAGCTTGTAACTTTTAGATGGTTATTGCAGTAAGCAGCTAATAGCAAATCAAAGCTAATAGCAGTTAGCAGCAGGTCGCAGTTAGAAGCTAGTAGCAGCTAGTAGCATTTAGAGGCTAGTAACAGTAAGCCACTAGTATCGGTTAGCAGGTGGTCGCAGTTACAAGTTAGCAGCAGTTAACAGCCAATAGCGTGTTTAGGCCAATAGCGTTTTTGGTTTGTTTTGACATTTTGATCACGTGATTAATTTTTGCTGATTTTCAAAAACCCCTGACAGCCAACTCCGGTGACCGAAGTCACAAACCACAGTCAAAACTTATACGTCTGGATTACTACATTACTATTAAGTGTCATCTGGAAACATTTCCAATGGTTGTGGTATCACACAAATTTTCTTAATTTGTTGTTTTGTTTTATTTGTAGCATTGTTTCTTAATGTGTTGTGGTATTTACGCTGTGTTTTCTTCTTGCGTGTAGTTGTTATATATAGAGTGTGTTTTCTTAGTGTTTTGAGAGTATTACAGCATGTGTTCGTTATGTGTTGTTTAATTTACAGTGTGTTTTCTTAATATGTTGAGTTATTTTGCAGTTTTTTTTTTAATGTGTTGTGTTATGATATTTGCAAAGTGTCTTCTTAATGTGTTATGATATTCGCAGCGTGTCTTTTTAACATGTTGTGTTATTGACAGTATGTTTTCTCAATGTTTTGAGTTATTTTGCATCATGTTTTCTAAATGCATTTTGTTATGATTTGTGCAACGTGTCTTCTTAATGTGTTGTGTTATTTACAGCGTGTTTTCTTAAGTTTCTGCGTTTTGCAGCATGTTTTCTTAATGTTTTGAGTTATTTGCAACATGTTTTCTTACTGTGCTGTGTTGAGGTAATTTCAGCAAGTTTTCTAAATGTGTTGTGGTATTTGCATTATGTTTCTTAATGGGATATATTGTGGTATTAACGGCACAGTTTTCCAAACAATGTGCATTTTTGTTGTCAAATTGAAAAATTGAGAAACATTTCTTAATTTGTTTCGTTTGTGTTCTATATCCCCCGTTTTACCTGTATATGTTGAGATACAGTCCAATTCCTCCAAACCTTTTGCTCCATGTGGTCCACAGTGTGAAGGTCTAAGTGGCTGAAGAGCTTCGGCTGATCTGAACTGATGTCTCACGTATGATGCAATAAAAATAAAAAGTTGAATTAACCTTCAGAACCTCAGTGTTTAAATAGAAACTGACATATTAATGTAAAATACCAAATGTAAAAATTGATATTATAAAGAAACATGCATTTTTACTAGCCCGTTCATAAGTCCTATACATTCAATGACACTTAATCATTTTTAAATTCATGTGAATGTGAATTTAGTTTTCAGCAAAAGGAAATTGTTAGATTAGGGAATATACCTTATTTGCATCCTGTTCCTACTTCCCTGTCGGACGGATGTAGACATTAGAGCTGACTGCAGTGATCCCTGCTGCCCCAGCAGGAAGTCAGGTTAAACATCACATTAGATGAAATGTTCTACAGAACCAGCAGCATCTCTGAGGAACACCAGACAGGAAGTAGGCCAAGCAGAACCTAGAATCCAACCACCAGCAGCACCCACAGTTCTAAAGAGAACAGATTCTATCTTTGAGTCTCTTGTAGGGCAGCGGAGAAGCTCTGAGAGGTTTTCACTTCAACTCACCATTTAATGAATGATTACCTGTGGGACGGTGATTGTAAACCAGCACATGTTGATTATGACAGCAACACTTTACCATATTTAGTTCTAAACAGTGTTTAAAAAGTGGTGACAAAACATTTGAAGTCAGAGTTGATTGTTGAACCTCGGCTCCAGGAGTAAAAATTAAGATTCCACCAAAATCTTCCTCTTAAAGACTTGCTGGAAGGTTCATGGGAAAACGACCATCCAGTCTACATGTGTTCCGTGGATACGGAGATGGACTTTGACTGTGTTCCCCGAGGATTCCTGAAAGGGCTACTGCAGGAGTATGGGGTACTGGGGCCATTCCTACAAGCCATCCAGTCCCTGTATATCCAAATTGGGAGTTGTGTCCATATCCTCAGCAGAAAGTCAGATAGGTCTTCAGCAAGTGTTTTACTCCGCCAGGGTTGTACCTTGTCTCCAATTCTGTTCTTAATATTTATGGGCAGGATCTCAAGACGCAGTCAAGGTGAGGAGAGAGTTCGGTTTGGGGAGCTTAGAATTGAATCTCTGCTGTTGCAGATGATGTGGTTCTGTTGGCTACATCAGTCCGTGACCTCTAGTGTGCACTGGATCGGTTTGCAGCTGAGTGTGTGGTGGCTGAAATGAGAGTCAGCACCTCCAGTTCAGAGGCTATGGTTACCTGTCGGAAAATGGTGGACGTTCCCCTTCTGGTTGGGGCCGTGTGGGGGAAAATGGACTGGGTCCTTCGTAGGCTGGCTGGGCTCCGCCTTAGAGATAAGGTGAAGAGCTTGGATGGGATCTTCAGGTCCTTCCTGTCTAAAGGAGCCAGGAGATGGTTCGGGCAACTGATCACCTCCCCTTAGAAATTTTTCAGACTTGTCTAACTGGGAGGAGACCCCGGACTAGACCCTGAATTCTTTGTAGGAACAATATATCTCATCTGACCTGTTCCCAGGTCTTGAGCTCCCCAGGAGGAGCTTTGGAGTTTTGCTGGGGAGTTGCACCTTTGGAATGCCCGTTTTAGCCTGCTGCCCCAGATAGGAGGAAGAAATTAATAGCGGTATTTATTTCCTTGGAGAATTATGTTAAATAAAATGTCTAAATGTTAAATATTAAATCTAATTTCAAATGTGACCTCTAAATGTATATGTTAAATCTGAATGTTAAATCTATATTTTAAATGTAAATATGAATATTAAATCTAAATAAGTACAGTAAAAACAGTAAAGTTGTACGTTTAGTAATATTAAATTGTATTATATAACATACCATAGGTTAAGGAAAATTCATTTATTTTATTTTCAATCCCGTGAAACACGTTACGTCACCAAACTGTTATCACCTCAAAGAAATCTTGGCATGTCCGGATAAAATTTTATGCAAACCCACCTTGTAGTTTTTCCGTGATCCTGCTCACAAACAATCGGACTAACACAAAGGAGCAACAACATAACCTCCTTGGTGGAGGTAAATATTGCTGTGAATGTGATTAAAAAACTGACTTTAAAAATTTTACACCCTTCTTTAACATTGTTTGGAGCTAACTGTGACATCAACCCCATGAGCATCTGAAGTGGAGAAAACCTGGGTGGGGGCAGACGATGATGGAGTGGGGGCTAAAGAGGGCTGGAGAACCATACTGATAGTATTTGGGTTCTGTCTGAAGAGCCAGTTCTCGGAGCAAGTCATCCACTCCCAGCATGCAAACTGCTTTCATTGTGATTATAGATTGAGGGAGGCCTAGGGAATAAATCAAAGGGTCAGTGAATATGCTGTCTGACCTTTGACCTCACGGCCGAGGAGAGACTCTGCTCTATGTCATGATGTCATCAGCAGCTCATTATCGCCAAGGCTTTCAACACCTCCGCCATCCTGGCCGGACCCACAGCGCTGGCCCCGCCACCTAAATCACCGCCCAGGGGCAGTTATGGACCTGACCTTGGCCCGCTGCTGTTTTTCATTACCCGCTCCCAAATTTAACTCTGCTTGTCGTCTGTCTTAACCCTCTGTCCAGTGGCTGGAGAACAAGAGCTTATTGCAATAAACATTTATTAACTATGTTTGATTATCCTGAATTAAAATTACATATAACTACAACATAATTTGGTCCAGTCAAAACTGAATTACAGATATCCACATTGACATCGTTGTTAATGACACTCACATGTCCGAAATGATAATGACGGATATCTGTACCTCAGTATCGACAAGCTAGAATTGTTGCTCATGAGAGTCTTCTTATTGGGTTTCGGGTCTAGCAAAGCAATTTGAAGAGATCTGAACAATGTTAGCAGAGCCGTAGAGGCTGCTGTGGATAAAACTGAGAAAATGTCATGACATAGAACGAGGGATACGCAACAAAGAGTAATGAGAGCTTCGTTCACTGCAGAGTTGTGCTAGAAATTTACACCCTTTTGTACATTTATTGTCTCCAAACACACCTGAAGAATTAAAACCAGGTCGGGATGGTCCCAGAACTCTGATCTCCCATTCAGGAGAACCCAAAATGTAGGGCTCTCCAGCCCAAAAAATGAGTTTGTCCTGATGTGACGGTGAAACATCACATTTGCTGTGCATTTGTTCATGTCTAAAGAAGTGGAGCAATAATATTCTTAGAAAGTAAGCCGCCTCCCACTCACCAGAGCCTCAAACTTGGAGGTATCTGCAACATCTTGTCACCTGGTCAAAACTCTAAATCCAGAAATTTGTAACGACATTTTGACTAGGCAGAATTAAATTCAAAGAGATATCTCTAATTTATTTAATCTAATCTTATCTAATTAATCAAAATCTGAAGATATCTATAAAATTGTTAATAGATATCTACAATTAAATTATGACTATTTCTAATCTCAGTCAAAGTTATCTAAAAAGTCACTCTGACTAGTAAAAACTTAATTTAAGATAACTAAACAGGAGTATTTAGATGTCTTGAATTGGAATTATGACTAGTTGGAATATATTTGCAGATATCTGCAATGTGAATGTGGATATCTGAAATATAATTGTAAATGAGAAAACCCCATGAACAAAAATGGCGAATGTAAATGGAACACTACTAGTCAAAATCCATTATAAATACCTACAATCGGAGTTGTAACTACGCAATATGCAATTACAGATAGCTTGAATGAGAGTTTTGTCCAGGCGCTGATACCGGTAATGAATGTCCATGCTAGTCAATGAATGTCAGAAAGACTCGCCATATAAGGTATGTTATGGAGCAGTGAACAATATGGCTCCACCATGTTTGATTTGTTTTGTACTCTCAGTGGAGAAGAAACCCACCGCTGTGACTTGTGCAAACACGGATGTTTGAATGTAACTGCTCATCCCAGCAGATGTTTAGATGTGTTGTCAGCGCTCCTTCACAGCCGAGCATGTTTGTCCTCCCCAGGTTGACACAGCTTGATGAAACGGGACTAAGTCATTGAAGCAAAACACATGTTTTCTTAGGGGACGATGAGGCGGGGTTAACTATTTTGACCTTGAACGCCAATCTGAAGCCCAATTTGAGTTGAGCGGTCTCCTGAGAAGTCACCTCCTCATCAGAGCCCTGACCTTTGTCCCCGTCATGCCGTTTCTCCACTGCATCTATAGAGATAGATGTAGTTAGAGTAACTTGGATGAAGTAACTGAACCACTTAATAACAGCGAAAGACTTAAATTAACGTTAAGTTGGTTCAACTTAATCAATCAACGATGTCTGAGTTGGAATCCCGTATAAAGATGCATGTAAATGGTCATTATTATATTTTGATGTTGAGGAAATGTTTCTTTTTGTATCGGGAAGGTAATTCTACTTTTTTTTAAACTTTTCTATGTGCATCGGTTAATACTTTTTTCCTCCACTGTTTACATAGTTTCCTGCTCTCTGGAACAGAGGGGCGACTGTGAGGAGGCTGGCTCCACTCACAGCTTCAGGTTGCAGCATGCCCACCTCCGGAGAGCAGACTGACAGATTTACATTGTTGTCTACAAAATTGTTCTGCACTTGCAGGTCCTAATCACGCTGTTGAGCAATGGCATTCCCTGAAAAACCCATCTCTCAGCATCTAGCAGTTTCCATGTCTCCCGCCCTTCTGCCCACGGCAACGGCAGTAATCCTGAGCCGCACAAAGCTGGGCAGATTTAAAAACTCCTTCCAGGCCAATAAAATAAGCCAGTGCTTCTGAAGACACCTGGAGAGGTGAAAGCTCCTCAAGACAAAAGATCTATTGAATTCATTTACTGTATATAAAAGTTAATCCTCCAACGTTTCAGAAACAGGATCTTCTCTAGTCATGTAAACAGATGTCTGTGACTGAACATGTGGCGACTAACATATATGCAACTAAGAAAAGTTGTTTTTTTTTAAAAAGGAAAAAAGACCTTTACACCACAAAGTAATAAATAAGGCTCCTTTCAGAGGACTGAGTAGGTGCCTCTTCAGTCAGAACCAGATCTCTATGGAAAACTGGGATAAGACCCAAAGGGCAGAATCTTAGTTCAGATTAGATTAGTCCATTTAGTTCAGATCAGCTAGTCTGATTCATTTGGTTTACTTCAGATTAGCTAACTCTTTTATTTTAGGCTAGTTCAAATCGATCTGTTCAGTTCAGAAAATTCAATTCATTTTATTCAATTCAGATTGGATTGGCCAATTTAGCTCCGTTCAATTCAGTTAAATTAGTTCAGTTCAGTAAATTTAGTTCAGATTAGATTAGTTCATTTAGATTAGTTTGTTTATTTTTCAATTAATTTGGTTTAGTTCCGATTAGATTATTTCATTCAGTCCAATTAAGTAAATTTGATTAATTTGTTTTAGTTGAGATTAGATTAGCTCATTTAGTTCAATTCAGATTAGATTTGTTTATTTATCTTAGTTCAGTTACTTCAGTTCAGTAAAGTTTGTTAGATTACATTACTTAATTTAGTTCACTTCAGTTAGTTCCATTAATTTAGTTTAGTTCAGAATAGATAAGTTAATTTAGCTCAGTCAAGTTTTGTTCATTCAATTCATTTGCTTTAATTCAGATTTTATTAGCTCATTTAGTTCAGTTCAGTTTAGTTTTTTCATTTCAGTAAGGTTAGTTTAGTTAGCTTAGATCAGAATGGTTTTGTTCATTTAGTTCCATTCAGTTTAGTTAGTTCAATTCATTGTAGCCGGTTCAGATTAGATCAGTTAATTTAGCTCAGTTTAGATAAACTTGGTTAGTTCAATATATTAAGTTTAGTTCAGACTAGATTTGTTTATTTAGTTCAGTTCAGTTTAGTTTTTTTCATTTCAGTAAGGTTAGTTTAGTTAGCTCAGTTTAGTTTAGATCAGAAGGGTTTTGTTCATTTAGTTCCATTCAGTTTAGTTAGTTCAATTCATTGTAGCCGGTTCAGATTAGATCAGTTAATTTAGCTCAGTTTAGATAAACTTGGTTAGTTCAATTTATTAAGTTTAGTTCAGACTAAATTTGTTTATTTAGTTCAGTTCAGTTCAGTTTGGCTAGTGCAATCCAGTTAGTTTAGTTAGCTCCGTGTAGCTTAGTTCAGATCAGTTTATTGAGTTCAGTTAGTTTTAAGTTTAATTTCCTTGAGGTTACTTTAGTTAATTCATCAAGCTTAGTTCAAATAAGGTTAGTTAATCTAGGTCATTGGAGTTCAGTAAAGTTTAGTTCAGTTTAGTTAGTTTCATTTAGTTTAGTTAGTTTCGTTTAGTTTAGTTCTCTTAGTTCAATTTGGTTATTTCAATTCGGTTAATGTAGTTTATTTAATTTAGTTCGTTCAATTCAGTTAGCTTAGTTTATTTCAATTTAGGTTAGTTAAGTCTAGTTTAGTTTGAAACGTTCTCAGAGTAACAAGTTTGAAGTCTGTCTATTCCTTCTGTTTGTGTTCACACTAAACTGAACCTCATATCGATAATATCATGTGAATTCAAATGATTAAACCTTTATTTTACCTTCTGTTCCGGACATTCACCGGTGAAGAACACAATCATTGTAAATGATCTTCATGTAGACTGAGTGGATAAAAACGTTCACATTATTTCTTAAAGGCAAGTTTATTCAAAGGGTTTCTGTTCTGTCTTCTTACATTTTCTAAGTCTATCTTAGCGTTTCATCCGTCATGTAAGTTCATATCAGTCTAAAAGACACGATGATGGAAAGTATACATTATCATCATAGAAACGACTGTTTTTAGATTTTAAGGATCCCTAAATACAGATATTTGTGCACTAATGTAGAAAGCAAAAGTAGAAGGCCATCAGAAAAAATGAAAACAATTAAAGTAAAAATATACTGCCCCTTTTCCCCTTTTGGTACCGACAAAGTCATCCTACATACTACTATCCTACATACTACCATACTACATACTACCCTACTACATACTACCATACTACATACTACCATACTATATACTACCACACTACATACTACTAAGTACACTCAAAAGTACAGTCATGGAAAATGTGTACTTTTTTATTTCCCTCTTCAGGGTACTTTTGTCTTTTTAAGTCGTTCTCTGGAAAAACAATAGCAAGTCTCTAGTTCATTATTCACTAAGTTATAATATAGAGATCAAATATAAATATTAGTTAGTACATAAATGGACATATTCATAAACTGGAGCTCAGATTTTCCACTGATCTGTTAGCAGGATAAGACAAAAAACAACCTTATGGCATCATGAAACCAGACTGGAAATGGAAAGAACTATCATTTTGAAATCGATCTATTGGCTGTTTCCTTTGGCCGCCACAGTTGATCATTTGTTTCCATCTTGCCCTGCCCTCTGCATCTTCCTCTGTCACACCAACCCACTGCACTTACACTCCCACTAAATCAAGAAACTTCCTCTGGTTTTCCACTTTTTCTCCTGCCTTGCAGTTCCATCTCCAACATACCACAATTCTTCCCCCAGCCCTCTGTTGTACTATTTCTCTAAATCTAGAAAGATGTACTTTGTTTACTTTATTGGACTCACAACTCAACGGCACTCTTTAAAAAGGGTCAGAGCCGACTGTATCTGCTGAGGAGACTGAGGTCTTTTGGAGTGCAGGGGGCGCTCCTGAAGACCTTCTTTGACTCTGCAGTCGCCTCGGCCATCTTTTATGGAGTGGTCTGCTGGGGCAGCAGCATCTCAGCTGCTGACAGGAGGAAACTGGACAAACTAATCAGGAAGGCCAGTTCGGTCCTGGGATGTCCTCTTGACTCGTTGCAGGAGGTGGGAGACAGGAGAATGATGGCCAAGCTGTCATCTCTCCGGGACAACGTCTCCCACCCCATGCAGGAAACCATCTCTGCACTGGAGAGCTCCTTCAGCGACAGGCTCCTTCTCCCCAAGTGTCTGTTATTCTTACTCTGTAACATGCTCTGCTGCTGTAACATTGCAATTTCCCCATTGTGGGACTAATAAAGGCTATCTATCTATCTATCTATCTATGTAATGCAGCTCCTTCTGACTTTCTATGTGCTTCTCCATCATCAAACATCACATCTGTGGTTTTCTTTTTAGCATGAATTCATACTGCTGCTCAGAAATGTCACCTCTATTTTTTTAACATAGCTTCCTCGACTCATTCCTAGATCTTCATTGTGTTTCATCAGCTTTTTATCTCTGTAGTTGCTACAGCTCTGAACATCAGCCTTGTTCTATACTTTTCCTTCATTCTTCAGGTATCCACTGTCTCTGCAAGATAATGTTGAACAATCTTGTTAATTCCTTGCAGCCTTCTCTCTTAAATACATTCATTAGCTCTTTAAAGTACTTCTTCCACCTTGCCCTCACACTCTCCTGATTTGTTAGTACATTTCCCTCTCTATCCTTGATCGCCCTAACCTGCTACACATCCTTCCCATCTCCATTGTTTCGCTGAAGTATTTTTCTCCTTCCTTAGTGTTCAGCCTGTCATACAACTATACATAGGCCTCTCGTTTAGCCTTAACCCCACCACTCTTCGCCCTACGCCGCATCTCTTTGTTCTCCTGCTTACTTTCTTCATCTCTCTTGCTATCCCTCTACTTCTTTGCTAACCTTTTCTGCATATACTCTCCTGAACCTCCTCATTCCACCATCCAGTCTCTTTATCTTCTTTCTTTTGTCCAGATGACTCACCAAGCACCTTCCTTACTGTCTCCCTTATCAAATTTGCTGCTTTGCCCTGTCATCTGGTAGTTCTTCACTACCGTCCCTTGCCTGTTTCAACTCCTCCCTGAAATTTTCAGAATATCATTTTTTTCCTTATCGTCCACAATTTGATCTTTTGATCAAACTTTGCCCCTTTTCCCCTTTTGGTACCGACAGAGTCATCCTACATACTACTATCCTACATACTACCATACTACATACTACCATACTACATACTACCCTACTACATACTACCATACTACATACTACCATACTACATACTACTTACTACCACACTACATACTACCATACTACCATACTACATACTACCACACTACATACTACCATACTACATATTACCATACTACTTACTACCATACTACATACTACCACACTACATACTACCACACTACATACTACCATACTACATACTACCACACTACATACTACCACACTACATACTACCATACTACATACTACCATACTACATACTACCACACTACATACTACCACACTACATACTACCATCCTACATACTACCATACTACATACTACCACACTACATACTACCATCCTACATACTACCATACTACATACTACCATACTACATACTACCACACTACATACTACCACACTACATACTACCATCCTACATACTACCACACTACATACTACCACACTACATACTACCATCCTACATACTACCACACTACATACTACCCTACTACATACTACCACACTACATACTACCATCCTACATACTACCATACTACATACTACCATTCAATGCTGTCTGGCTACGCTCTCCCCTGTCACCACCTTGCAGTCCAGATTTTATCTTATGCATAAGTTGTAGTCCACTTGTGTGATCATACCTCCACTCTTATATGCCAATACTGTGATCCACCCTTTTTTTGAAATACATGTTCACCACAGCCATTTCCATCCTTTTTCTCAAAATCTGCCACCATCTGTCCTTTTCCACGTTCCTTTCCTTAACGACATACCTGCCCATCACCTCTTCATGTCCTCTGCTCCCTTCACCAATATGACCATTAAAGTCTGCTCCAACCACCACTCTCCCAGTCCTAGGAATACTCCATTACTTCATACGACTCACTCCAGAAATTCTCTTTCTTCTTCTAACTCACAATCAACTTGTGGGGCATAAGCACTGACAACGTTCATCATCACAGCTCCAATTTCTACCCATCTCTCTGTCGACACTCTCTTCACATCTTCACATCCAGGACACTTCACATACTCCTCCGTCAGGATTACGCCAACCCCATTTCCCCTTCCATCTACACCATGATAGAACAGTTTGAACCCTCCTCCAATGCTTCTAGCCTTGCTGTCTTTCCACTTGGTCTCTTGGACACACAATATATCAACCTTCCTTCTCTCCATCATATCGGCTAGCTCTCTACTTTCACCTGTCATTGTGCCAACATTTAAAGTTCCTACTCTCACGACCTCACTCTCCACTTTCCTCATCAGTATTTTATTCAGCTTGAAAGGGTTATTAAACTCATTGTCATCAAGTTAACCAGGACTTGCAACTTAGAGATCGTTCATGAAAATATAGTAGGTCACTATATTTAGATCACTAGTAGGTATGTCACTATATTTAGTAGGGCACTGAAAGCTTATGTTTTGTGTGTGTGACACACACACATAACATAAGCTGTCAATATAAACAAAGAGTAACATAATGGATTTATTGTTGTAACAGGATAATATGTCTTTTTGTACCTAGATGATTCATTGGTAATCCATTATCCTGTTTGGGATGAGTGTTTGCTTTAATTAAAGGTGCAGCAGTGCGTAGCGGCAGTGTGGGAAAACCTCAGCTTGTAATTACTGTAACAGTGAAAGTGAAGGAGACTCACCTTGAAAGCTGATCCCTGAGAATCCTCATGTTCACACTGAACGCCACTCCCCGTCTCCTCCTCTGGCTGTGGGCCTGAAGCTAAGAGGAACCCCCCCCCCCCCCCCCCCCACACACACACACACACACACACACACACACACACACACACAGACACACAGATTAAACCCTCTGTGCTCCCCTCCAGATCGAGCTGTCACTCCTTTAGGGTGTCACTGTAATTCACATTGACAACAAACAACTGGCCATGCTGCACACCACCCATGATCCCTTATCAGGCAGGGGGTGGAGGAATAACGGGACAGAGGGGTAGATTAAGGAGGTAACAGAAAGGAGAGGGCATAGGTAAAAAGACTAGAAGGAAAGGGCTAAAGCGGAGGAAAAGCTATTGTCGTCCATATCAAGCCATTAGTTGCCGTATTTTTTCAAAAAAGCTATTTTAATATTTCATTCTACCCCATAATAACCTACTGCAATCACGAAATGGATTAGAACACTATTAATAATTGACTTAATGGCTAAAAAGAGGCCTGTGACCAATATTGTCCTGTCAGAGGGGTTGTGATAAAGTAGTCTAGTGACCCCTGACCCTGAAGCATAGAAGAAAAGACAGAGGTGCAGTGAGGGGCAGCACTTTCTGTTTCTCACTCCTTGTCAAATACAGCGCTTAACTTTCTACTAGAGACCTCAAGTACCTCAGAAGCAAACGTAAAAAACTCAGCAAAAAAACAGGAGCCGAAATTGAGAATGCAGATACTGTAAGTAGAGAACTTGAAGGCGGAGGCCCCATCTCTACTGCAACATTTTAGCTAAAAATGTACTGCTTTGTGAAAACAACCTCCCAACAAAGGAAGCTCCTTTCTGCCGCTTTTATCTTTGACCTCATCTTTTTGGTCTCTACCCGGAGCTCATGTCCATAGGTAACTTTTGAAACAGAGAAACCCAAAACTCTGATGTTACTGTAAGTCACATGACCGCAAGACCCGCAAGTAAAGTGAAGCGTCAAAAAATTAAAATATTTTGATTTAGATCAACACATGAACAGCAGGTATCATTTATTAAGGTTATTAGGGTATTGGTCCATGTACAATAGAAAGAAAGGACAAGTCTGAATAGGAAGTAAACCAACATGGGACAGAAAACAGAAAGGGGAACAGACAACAAGACAAAGTATAATTTCTGACATAAATAGCCTCTTTAATTTAAAAGATGAAGGACTGCAGAGTAATCTCTGCTGTTCATTACATTTTGGTAATTATTAGTAGGAAATATATAGCAGCTGGAAAGCTCAGTGGTTAACAGCCTACCTATATGCCAGTCCCAAGCCTGGATTAATGGGAGGGTTGTGTCAGGAAGGGCATCTGACGAAAAAACCTATGCCATATCAATATGCAGAATGAAACGAGATGATCCGCTGTGGCGACCCCCCTTAGAAGGAAAAGAGCCGAAAGAAGATGATCTAGTAGAAGGAGATATATTATTGTTGGAAAAAGGTAAATATTTAGCTTTAACTAAACTTTATGCGGGTCAGAAAAAAGGAAGTTAAGCTCATATTCTTGGTCACCACAGGCAAAAATATTACACACTTTACTGATATTCACATTTTCATTCATCATATTACTTAAAAGTGATAGTTTATGCAATCTTAAGCACACAGATAAAGGAAAAGGAGGATGACTTGACGTCCAGCTGAAGACGAGGCATGACTCAAAGATGGTGTGAAAACACGGCAGCCTTGGGTTTTGCTTTCACACTGTGGATTGTTGAATAGAAAGCATGAGTCATGATGAGCTAACAAGCCTGATCAGTTGTTTATCTAGAGTTACTCAGAAGAGCCAAATCAATCAGCGTATGAACATTAACCAGGGAGCAGAGCGCCGCAGGGCAGGAATTCTCTCTCTCACATGACATCGCCCACAGAGCAGCTGTAGAAACGTCTCAAGCTTTATTCAGCTTCAGGGGAAGTCCACACGCGTCCTCCGTCATGGCTGGAGCTGCTGCTGTGGACCGGGTTGATGCCCACTGATGACATCATCATTATTGTTATATCATCATTATCATTATTAGTAGTAGTAGCAGTAGCATGAACAGTATATAAACTGTATATACAGTATAAGCCCAACATTTCTCTTATTGCAGGGTTAACAACCGCAAAGTGTATCTCATCGCAGGTTTAACAACCTCAGAGTTGCTCTCGTCTCAAGTTTAATAGAGTCAAAGTTTCTCTCATCTCAAAGTTAACAAACTCAGAGTTTATCGCATCCCAGGTTTAACAACCTCAAAGTGTATCTCATCTAAGGTTTAATTGAATCAAAGTTTCTCTCATCTCACAGTTAACAAACTCAGAGTTTCTCTTATCCCAGAGTTAAAATATTCAGACTTTCTCTTATCCTAGAGATAACAAATTCAGACTTGTTCTCATCTCATGGTTAACGTAATAATACAATATTCTCAAGTTTTCAGCGTTATAATAAAAACAGTCTGTGGAATTCTGTTCTGCTGCAGACTCTGTAAAGCTTGTTTAGGGGAAGATTTGATGCCTCATTACTCATCACCATCATTGCTTTGCTTTGATGCAACGCGTATGACAATATTTTCAAACATTTTAGTCGATCTCAGGTATTCTGGAAGCTGGTTCCACACATTATAATGTCAGGTCGACTGAAAACTGTCCTTGTGTAATCAGATTACTCAGGACGGATGATTAAACCAGGCCTGACCAGGTTCATTCATGACTGATTTGCAGATTTAATTATCTCTGCTTCACTAGAAGGTGGGCCTAAAACGAGCCCCAGCCTTCTGGATGTCAGACAGCTGACGGGTGCTCTGGGGGTCTGCCTGGGTGTCAGGCCATGTCACCCCACAGAGGGGGAAACAGAAGTCCTCGGTGGGCCTTGTAGCCTGTGAACGTTAGGCCTGTTCCTCCTGACCCAGAGTCCCACCCTTCACCCCAAACACGACTCGCACATCCAAACACAGATATGAACAATGCAGGGCAGCAGCTACACGCTCCATCCAACAATACTCCGTTAGCCTCCATATCAGCTCATGGTGTCGGAAATATCCAAAAGCTGCAGGACAATAGAAAAGCCAGGGAACCGACTCACAGCCGCGGTCTGGTCGAAGAAGTGTACCAGTCGAGTGATTCTCCATCGGCTGGTCAGTGATCACGCTTGAGACCATCCTAAAAAAGTTTCTTAATTATGTAGGTCCCAAAGTCATCAAGACATGGCTGCATTTCATTTAAGAGATACAAAAATACCTTTTTTTTACTCAAATCTTGTTTCAAAGGTTTGTATGGAAGGATGGACTGGAAGAAAAACAGACAGACAGATGGACGCAGGAGACACACACAGTAGATAGTTACACACATGTACAATTATATAGACTATTTGGCCTAATCATTAAAACCACTGACACGTGGAATCAGAATTATTGGTGGTTGACATGGTTACCTTTCACAGGGTGGGATACATTTAGGCAGCAGGAACATTTCTTCCTGAAGTTGATGTTGGAAGCAGGAAAAATGGAAAGAATCTAACCTCAGCATGACGATCTGAGAGACTTTGACATGGCACCAGACTGTGATGTCTGGACAAATGGGTCAGAACATACAGAAGTGATCAAAAGGGAGGACCACCAGGGTCATGGATGGCCAAAACTCATTAACAATGATGTTCCCCCAAACATCTTACTGTATTTTAATGCAAAGAGTCTATTTTAAGCAGAATTATGTTTTTTATTTAATTTGGCTTTTGTTTTTTATTTCACACCAAATGCAAAATATGTTTTGAAAAAATGATAACAGTGTGTGTAAGGGATTGGTACTAACCTGGATAGGCTCATAGAAAAACCACAACCTAGATTCCAAAGAGTTAAGTGATACATTTCAAATTATGATTACAAATAAAATCACTTTAATTTCACTGTAAGACTAAACCTAATCCTGTTTCTTTTTATGTTTTTTAAAGGTGTGAAATAAAAGAAAATTTAGGTCAAGGAGTATTTAAAGTTAATAAATATTCAGTGTTTCCGTATTTTTAGAGATTGAGTAAAAATGCCTCTAGTGAAGATTCTGGTTTTCAGCAGAATTTACTAGTTATTTAAAAAACTTCAATTTCACATATCTTATTACAAAACATATGAAAGGAAATTCAAACATCGAAAAGCATGTGCAAACGAGTGGTAAACATCTTTTTAGGCATATATAAAAATTCAATCAGAACAACAAAAAATGAACATTCAATTTATCAAAAAAATCTATTTTACTTCATTTGAAGACGCTAACTCATTATTAGACAGCTGAGGTTGTATCTACCTGGCGCTTTAACAACTTATCCTGTCTGTTTTGAATCTATTTTCTCTTCAAAAATTCAGTAAAAATGCCAACAGAACTCTGCATCGCCCTCAGGCCTGCAGTAAACAACTTACACCTCATACACTCATACAGAGCTGTGTGGGGGTGGGGAGGGGGTCCAACTGTCTCTGGGAGCCATACTCTGTCTTTGGGGGGCCATGCATGAGCAGCCTGCTGCTGGGGTCTGAATGGACCGGCGGCTGAGCTGAGGGGTCTGTGTGCTTGCGGCCTCCATAGCTAATCTGCTAATGTATTCCAGAGGTCAGGAGGGTTTCGCACCAAATCAATGGAGGGATTTACACAGCTTTCCTCTGGAATGTGCTCCATCCGCACTCCGCTTTGGGGAAAACATCCACCTCTTCTCTGCCAGGACGTACAATTTTCCGCAGCATTTAACCCCAAAAAAGAAGAGACGACTTGATGGAGAGATAAAAAAGTTATTGTGGGACATAGACGATAGATAGAGGAGAAGAAACATGTTATTAGGAGATGTGATTTTGACTTTAAAGGTCAGATTCACAGATTTTCAAACGACTGGTTACCATTAAAAGGCGGGTACTTTATGAACAACAAATTTCCAACTTGTCTGATGACATGTTTGGCTCAAAAGCTGATGTTGAACCACAGAACATACTTCAGTTTTGTTCTATCTCCACAGATACAGACACAATGAGTGTAGGAGTTGTATAACGAGAGAGAGCTTTCCCTCTCTCTCTCTGCTTTTGAGGGGGGGACAGCTCCCTAAACTCAGATTATACTTCAAAGAAACCAAGTTGATCAAATAGGATCCAATCGCAAACCCGATCAGTTCTCTTCCTCTTTTCTGGGGTCGAATCACATTGGCAGCATGTTAAGAAGTGTTACTTCTAAAAATAATAAGTTATAGTAATGACGTTTACTGTGGCTTCTACTGCCTTTGTTCCTCTGATGTTTCTTTGGGTGGAGTTGGGCCCCCAGTTTCAAGAGTTCCTTTGACTGAACTTTTGAAGAAGCCTTTTGGATGAGAGGTGAAACGTCTCCAAGCCAAAACAGAAGTCCAGTTGCTTTGAATTCAACCCACTGGATTCCTTTGACTCCTTTGATGTTCCTTTGGGATGAAACTGGGGGCTCAGCGGGCTGAACAGAGATGCTGAAGTGGAGGGTGTAGGAAACGACTGGATATAGAGTATTTGAGAGATACTCAAAAAATTTGGAGTTGGAGTTGTCAGTAGATTTAGAGGCTGGCAATAACTCAGACATTAATGGAGAAAATGCATGATTTTCTCCTAAACCTTCGGTACTGTTGTGCCTTGGCGGAGGTTTGAACTCTCACAGTGCTTTTTTATAGGGTTTTTTTTTTTTTTCACGATGTTCTTTTGGATAATCATCCCTTGTGTGCCTAGGACGCATTGGCCCAGCCTCTCGCCACTTCAAGACGAGCAATCTGAGCAGTTCCAGGAATGAGCAGGCACAGAAAACACCAAATCGAAGTTTGTTTCTGGGTCCAGATCAAAACTCAGCCATTATACATTTGCAGCCCAGGAAGAGAAACGCATTCCGTGGAGCACTCACAATAGGACAACCTCTGTCACACCACTGTGATGCATTCATGATTCAAATACTGCCTTCAAAGGATGCTCAGTTAGGGCACAATTAAGAATCATCAATTTGCCTATATTGCCTGTTTATGGCCTTTGGAAGGAATCTGTAGAGAACCCACATAGAAAGGACCGGTGGATTTGAACTCAAAACCCTGTTGTTGTGAGGCACCTGTGCGACCCACTACTCCACTGCGCTACCCGGTTTCTGGTCATGCGGCATCAAACATAGAAAATTTTTCCTGCAGTGAAAAAGTATTTGAAAAGTTATTAATGTTGATTGTCGGATCATGGTGATCAGAGAAGAGTTTATTATACAAATATGTCAGGCTGTTAGAAGTGAGGGAGCCCCTCGGATGAAAGGGGAAACATGGTCAAGTTTAAACAGTTCAGTGTCTTCAGATCCAACTTTCAAGCATAATTCTTGTTGGAAATGTAACGTAGATGAAGGTCTGTGAGAAATAGTAAAAATGATTTTCATCCATTAAATTGAGGTAAATCCTGGACCTGCACCAATGTACTGTGTCCCAGAAAACAGATACCTGCAGGATCACAGGGCATTGAGGAGAGTGGGGGAGGACAGAGTAGGGAGGAGACATGGCGGACATTGCGGCCTAGCACTCAGATTGTGATATGAGATCATCAGAGATTATTTCCATCTCCTTATCTGTGTGTTTCTCTGTGAAGTGTGTCAGTTGTGTCTTGTGTGCGTGGGAATGCAGTGGGGTTATGTGGCGCTCCATCTCTTCTCTCATCTGGCTCTTCTGCTGCTGGAGCGGGACCGACTCAGCTCATAAATAAAGCAGCCTGGGTGGAGGAGGACACCCAAACCCAGACTCACAGACACACAGAACGGGGAATCTGGCTTTAAATCCAGACGGCCCAGCTTGGACCAAACCAGAACCATGACGGCCCACTTTCACTGTCCCTGAACTCAGTGATAGGTCAGAGGTCAGATTCATAGAAATGTGTTATCAGGTGGAGATTGATGTTCAGCTCAGCAGGAGCTTCTTATGTTGTTTTTCTTCCATGGATCCATGTCAGACTGAGGAGTGTCCTCTATCACTCCCACATGAGAAAAAAAAAAAGAGGTTTATGTAAATACTGGATGTTTAAAATATATGATACATCAGTGGAGTGAGGATCCCTAAAGGCCGAAAAGATCATTGACTGATCTTATGGGTATTTTAAGCATTGGCCCCACCCGTATCTTCATATTTTATGTTCATAGACAGAGTATCACAAGTAGGACCTTTATCATACCCTATAAAATGGTCGTATTCTCTTCTGTAGACTCTCTATACTGCCTTCTCTTTCTCTCCTGGAGCTGATCAGTCTGCGGCGGTTCGCTTCACTGCTGCAGCGCTACATGACCTGTTTACCAATACTGTCATGCTGTGATGATGTCATGCTGTAATGTTGCTGGTCCAAGGCAGGAAAAGCAACGACAGTCAGTTATAATGGGATCGGATCTCACAGGAAGCTCAGCAGCACAAAGACGTCCTAAAGGATTATTATCCTGATGAAACATATATTTATGTCATTTGAGGAATGGTTTGAAAAAATAATTTCACATCTGGGGAAATGATTTGCTTTGGTCCAAAAAGCAAGAAAAAATAAATGTTTTCAGTGTGTTTGGTAAATTTAAGGCAACCTCCAACAGCTGTTAACCTGTTCTTTCTTGTCAGGCCCGCTATCAGGCATCTTACTAGTCTTTGCTGTTTTTTACTTTGTGTAATACTTACTTTATTTTAATAAAACCGTCAGTTTATGTCACAGCCAAAGGTTGTAGTATGTGCATATATCTCCCTCTAGTGGACATAGGTGGAATTTGGCAGCCAAAATCTATCTATAATGTTGTTAGAGCCATATTTATGAGTGATGCCTTAAAGACTTAAACTTAAATTTTTCGGTTTATTAATTCACTCAAAGAATTTAAGGATGCAGCTAAAAAAAATTCATGACATTGGATTTGGATTATACTTCAAGAGTATTTGGTTTATTTCTAATAGGGCTGTTTTTGCAGTGAAGATGGATAAGTAAAAGTTAAACTAATGCTGAGTCTAGAGTTTAATATGAAGGGGTGGGGGTTCTATCCTCTTTGAATGTCCATCTCAGCCCACGAAGTTCACCGACAGCTCCCCATCGCTCATCTTCCTCCCTCCACAGGACTCACCCCGCCACGCCCTTCCTCTTGTGCTGGGCCCCATCCTCTTTATTGACATGATCTCTCCATTCATCTGCTGGAGTGTTTCCTATGCACGGGTTGACGGGGGGTCAGCGTTCTGACGAACCCATAAAGGGCCTCCATACTATCCCCATGAAGGCCCTGATGGCCTCTGTCACCCATTCCCATAGCCCGCCTGTCTGTCAGCCCCTTTGACTGACAAGCAGTGTCGCAGCAGTCCCCGAGGGTCCCGCCCACCCCAATTACTCATTAAAAATCATTCAGCCCGACCAGCAGATGGGGAGGAGGAGAGGGCAGACTATAGGCTCGGTGCCCAGTGACTCCACCACCTCCAGTCGTCTCAGTCTCTCTCTGTCTTCTCAGAGTCTTTGGAGAAGAAAAATGCACCATGTTAAATCAGATCACAGGAGATGGTGGGTGGTGTGAAAACCTGACACTGATGCCACCCTCCCTCTGGCTCAGGGGCAAAGATCCTCCTGGCAGGAGGCTCAGAGCCCTGGGTCCGAGTCCATAATACACTGTAAAAATAAAGATTTGTTCAATGGAAACAAACAACTAAATTAAGTACTATCAAGTCTGAAATATAGACTCAAAAATCAGTATTGTGCTGTCAGGGGGATTCACTGTCTTAAATTACCAATCGTTTCTGCAGATTCTTATAATTGTCAGAAAAAAAATCACACGGATAATATGATGCCAGAATCAAACACCAATAATAAACAAGTATAATACTGTTTTATATCCTTTCTAAAGCTGGAACATTGCTTTTTTAATTCTTTTGGGGTCTAATCCTTCGCCGTAAAAAGAAAATTGTTATAGTAACTTAAATAAAATTTGTATTAATGAAAGGCTAATTTATTCATATAAGTTATAAATACTCACTAAATTATTAGTTTAGTTACCAGTTTTTTGTTTTTTTTAAGGTCTTCAAAAATTATCTTATACAAGTGAATGGAGGGGAGTTGAATATTTCACTGTAAATAGAGGGTTGTTGAAAAAACCTTAATTTAAATTAGTTGTGCGTTGTTATTTAATAAGTTGAACAAAAAACCTTAAAAATATTTTAGCCTCAAATGTAGATTTGAAACATGTTTATCTTAGAGTGTTAAAATGATCTGACCATTCTGTTTCCTTCTGCACTCTTAAAACAGAGTTGTTGATGAACTGTAAAAAATCTTTGGACATGTAACAAACAGGTGAATAATAGTTCATATAAGTTGATAATACTCGGATAATTGATCATTAACTGCTAAAGCCATTTTTTTGAGTGCATCAACAATTCTCTATTTGCAGTGCACAATGTACAAAATGATTCAACCGTGTCCTTCATTAACGTTAATTACAACATCACACTTATGTAATAACTTGGTCTCTAGTTTAAGAGCTTCACCCAAATCCTAAATCTAACTTTAGAAAACCTGAAAACAAAATAAGTGTAATAAAAATGCAAATTTTTCATTTGTGTGTTTTGTTCAAAGTGACATTTTGTTGAGTGCAGGCTAGATCTCCTGTCCTCTGAGTCCTCAGCTTTTATGTTTTGTGATGTTCAGTTGTATGAAAATGTAGTTGTTTATTGACCATATTTGTCTTTTCCTCTTCCTGTCTAGATCCTGAAACATAAACATCATCAGAAATATTTCCTTCATTCATTCATATCAAACCTTGTCGATCTTCCAGGTCAGCCTGACTTCACATCATCAGCAAGATCTGTGAGTGCAGGAAGACGTGGTTAACCCGAAACTTACAAACTACCTGTTAGGGAAACAAAACGAAAGAAGGGAAACATAAGACTGGGTTATGCTTTACACAATTTCATGAAACTTGAGGACGGTATATAAAACCCTTCAAAGTTTCTTCGCATTGGCTCTTCCTCAGGCTTCTACATAGTTTTTTCGATATTTTTTTAAAGGTGCACCATTATAGATTTGAATAGATTCCCAGGTTTATGTCACAGCCTAAGGTTCCAGTGTTTAGCTCCTCCTAGTGGTCATAGGTGGTATTTTGTAGCAAGATTCCTCTCTCGTTTCAAAATCCCATACGGCACCTCCTGGTCCTATCTCATAAAAACTGTGTAGAATAATGTGAACTTTTTGGTATTTCTATCAGATTTGACGCAGTAGTTATCCGTGAGTTTCTGAACAAATCCATTGATGGTTTTGTTTATAGTGTTATATGATATTATTATGTTATCACTTGTGTAAAGAAATATTGGTATTTTTGTGTTTAATCACAGTTTACTCCCACATAGTAGCACAATGTTACTGACACTGAGGTCTTACCTGTCCATAAAGAACAAGTTGTTGCAAATTCACCTGATAGGTTTGGAGCTATATGAGGTTCAAATTTGAGTATAAAGAGAACGTTTTAGCAACAGATATAATACCTTTTTTACCCTACGAGGGGTGTCGTACTATTTCTTACTCTCCGGGCAAAACTAAACGCATAGTTGTCTTCTTGGTTATGGAAAGATTTTGGTATGTCTAAATAGATCAGCTGATGTTTTTGGAGGGAAAAAAAAATTCTAAACAGAAAAAGCTTACTAAAGGGAAATTTTGCGAGGAAATTCTAGAGGTTTCATTATGGAATTGAGGAAGGTTTTGACACTGTAAAAGTATTCTGTATATTTAAGGTAAAATACCGCAGTTGTCAGATCGTCACTATATAAAAAAACTATAAAAAAGAAAAACTTTTGGTAACTGTAAATTTCACAGATGTGTAACTGCATGTGTCTGGGTACAAATATATGGTAAAACATGTTTGTTTATGTTAAATAAATACAGTGGCCACCAATGATAGATACCTGACTTTCTTGAAGAAATGCACCTTTATGGTGACGTTTTAGTTTTCCGTTGAATATAGAGCATTAAGATTAGATTCAAACTAAAAGGACTTTGCATACATTGACACTTAATCTCCTTACATTTGGACACTTTTTTTTAACTCTTATTTGACTTGTCTGAAAAATACAGATTGAACTTCCGGCTTTACACTGTATTTTGTTTATAGTGAATATTTTTCACTGTTACCAAAGCAGGAAGTCTGAGACTCCTCCTCTTCCCTTATAGAAAAAAACAACATCTCGTGGTTTGTTCTCTACCAGCTGGGGAGGAGGTAGGGAAAGAGAGAGGGAACAGCCTCACTGAGACGCTGTCATGTCTGTCAAAGCTGAGACAGAGGTAATGTTTTCCTTTAGTCTGCAGGAACAGAACCGTTGAAACCTCTCCTGCCTCTCTGTGTTGGACTCCGGGGATGTTCTTGATGGGCAGGAGGCCAGCTCCACTCTCAGAGCCTCAGATATCGTCCATCACTCCGCATCATGACTCATCATGGGGGCGGTTATGAGACACAGCTCTGAACCGCCTGCTCCATCAGAGAGGAGAGACCAGAATTAGTTTTTATTTATTAGATGATGCACGCACACACACACACACACACCTCACTCTGGCCTGCTGTTCTGGGATGCTGGACCTCTTTGCACTTGATCACAGGACGCTGCTCCTCCTGCAGATGCCAAGCAAAGGCACTTCCTTTTTCATCCTCCCCACTCTGTCCAGTGAGGCAGCAGTGAATCAGGATCAGGGTCAAATGCTGAGAAATGATTGTACTTTGTTGTTTTGTGTATCTCAGAGATAATAAAGAGTAAACATTCTTAGTCTTATTTTATTATTGAGCTTTTCTCCAACCGAACTAGACCTCGTTAAAATCGCTATTCAGACCATTTTAATCACTAATCATATTGGTTGTAACTGTCATTGCTTCTTAATGCTTTTTGTGGTTATGTTTTCACTTCTGTATGTTTGTTTGTTTGTTTGTTTGTTTGTTTGTTTGTTTGTTTGTTTGTTTGTTTGTTTGTTTGTTTTTCCCAGAGGTACGTTTTCCCATATCCTACAGATGATTACATTGTGGTGATGTTGGCAGTAAAAATAAAATAAAATGATCATCATCTTTGCGTCTAAAACAGTTGGACTATAAGGGCTTTAGCTGAACTAAAGTAAAGTTAGTCAAGTTGCAGTTATTTAGATTATGACAACAATAGCAGAGACAAGTGAGATTTTGGTCACTTCCCGTAATTTAACATAAATAATAAAGTAATTTAAAAAAACACCACACATGACTTCAAAATGGAGATATGGCATGATACATGCTTGACATTCTACCCAGAGGTAGGTTTTGGCACTTGGTATCCATCTAGCAATCCATTCTTCCATCCATCCATCTATCCTATAATAGGCAAGAAGCACTATTTAAAACTAAGGTTCTCCTTCAATGTGTATTTCTGAGGTTTGATGTAAATAAATGAAGGTGTTGTTTTTGATGCATCTGCAGACATTGGTTTGTTACAAACCTCCTACTTTCGTGTCTCATCCCTCGAAACCTTGAAGGTCATGAGCGGCTGAAGGTGAGTCATATTTGTCATAGACAAAAACAACCCTGATTAACATTTTGTTCACTTTCTTTTTATGTTAAATAACTACTTTTACTAAATAAATACCTCATTGAATGAATGAATGACTTCTGGAAGGTGACCTGCAGCTGAAGGATCTTTGTCGTAGGACGGCCCGATGGCGTGATAAGCAGTGGGCCTGAAGATACCCGCAGTGCTTTTTGACGTTGATGATCATTTTAATTAAACCTCCTTGTTTTGCTTCTGTTCCCCTCTTTTCTAAACTCCTGGTAACAGAAATCTAATATTTTTCCGCTCTCATCACTCTGGGGTTTTCAGGAACATAACAATAACCATTTTTTCTCTTTCTGTGGTTCTGGTTGAAGTGGAAATATTTCTGCAGCCTCCCTGTAAGAAGCACGAGCTACTCACGCCTCACAGTTCCAAGACATATTCATATGCATTTATAGTTTCCCTGAGCTAACATTTTTCTTGTTGTAATTTATGGTTAGAATGTAATTTATGGTCCATCTGTGCAAGTTTTCACCGTTGCAGGTACTTGACTGCAGCTCCGTGTGACTGATGGCGGGGGGTGGGTCTCCCCACCAGCAGAGGCCCGACCCGTCTCCAGACACACGTGAGGGTGATGGAAAAGTGTCCTCAGCGGGCCAAACTATCATACGGTCCAGAGCCAGCAGCTTTAATGGTCCAGAGAAGAATGAAGAGGAAACTTGTGGGAGGGGGGGGGCTCACTGTCAGAGGACTAGATAAACCTCAGACTCACACACTTAATAGGGGTGGAAAAACAAGAACAAAGTATTTTGGACAGCCTTATGGAGCGTTATCTTAACGGGATAATGAGTATGTCTTTTCCTGCAAACGGGACGGAGTCCAGTGTCAAGTTTATGACGGTAATTTCCACAGATATGACAACCTGGTTCCAGAGCGCTGACCGCAAGGAACACAGGTCGTGCACAACTGTCTGTGTCTTTGCCGCTGTGGCGCTTGCTCCATCTGTCCGCCAACCCACAGACATCAATAACTGTTAAAACACTCTAAAGTAACTACGCCTGCGCTGCCATCCCCGACAGCAATGGTCGGGGCCAGAAAAGCCCCCAATCCCCTGTATTTACAAGCAACCCACAGATTGAGCTCTTCAATTAAAAGTAAAGTTATGTCTGAAAAACAGTATTTTTTTGTAAAAAAAAAAACAACAAAAGAAGCTCCCTCCAGTAGCTTAAATCTGAACAATTACAGTAAAACACGATATTTACAAGATAGATTCCTTGGTCGATTCATATGCACCAAAATTTGACTAAATTTGGATATTATGGCCCAAAAAGCTCCCCCTGTTGGAAATATACAGCCGACCTTTCCCAAAATCAATCCAGTTCTTCAGCGCTCTAAGGTCTATGTGCTTATAATGTTTTTTAGAATGATGCATGAAATGGTTGCGTTATCATGTTAACACGAAGGATCTGTGGCGGCGATGACGAATCCCGACTATCCCCGATTTTGTGGGGACAGAATAATAAGGTGAATATTCCCTACAATTTCCACATAACTGAGTTGCGTTCAATATAATTTGATAGCATCATTAAGATGGTACAGCCAACATGTCTGTCAAACATTACCTGTTAAATCTGGATTAAGAAGATGTTTTTCCACTAACATGGAGGGCAGTGCTGCCAGTCCTATTTCTACATGTTATTTTCATTTGTTTAACCCTTTAATGTCCCGTCAGCTGTTTGGTTGAGCACATTTAAAGTCTATTTCTCAGGGAAAAATGGGTGCCACTTGACGGTTGGTGAGTCCTAGGTCACCAAAGAGAGAGCAGAACCTCTGCAGAGGACGAATTCCCCTCCCTTTGTCGTCCCTCCTCCTCCTCCTCCTCCTCCTCCTCCTCCTCCTCCTCTTCCTCTGGCACAGACGTAACTCAGGCCGTTATACATTTCTTCACAGCCACGAGAATATAAATCGTCGGGCTGAATGGAGTCCAGCTTCTGGGTGTGAGACAACATCACCACACAATCTATGCGCTGTCACCTGAAGGTCGTCCTTGTCTTCTTCAGTTTCCCTCCCCCAGAAACTCCATTAATTAAACCTCGCCTGGATTACATCTCCAAAATAAACTTCAAAGAGCTCCAACTATCAAGTGTATTTGAATCACCTTGTTGTCTACGGACAGGTTCAACCTAAAAGGATTTAAATGTCAGTGTCAGTAACATTGTACCTGTTGGAGTCATTCGGTGATAAACACACCAAATACAATATTTCTATCCTCATCTATTTGTTTTTCCAGACAAAAGTTAAAGAAATCACAATACAATAATCGATATTGATCACATACAGCCATACAACATAGGGAAATTATTTCTCTGCATTTGACCAATCCCTGAGGGAGCAATGGGCCACCCCAACGAAGCACCCAGGGATTCAGGGTCTGGTTCAAGGACCCTACGACAAGTAGACCGTGGTGGGACTCGTACCGGCACCTTCCAATCTACTGATTGGGAGAGGTCCACTCAACCCACTGAGCTACAGCCGTGACATCATTACGTTACAGTAATACGGTAATCCTTTGAAACAAAACGTCAATGAAATTGCTCATAATCAGATCTCATTGTGAGATTCTATTTCAGATACATTAGAAAAGTAAACTCAATAGCAGCATTAATAATAATAATTCTTACTTTATCCATCGCATTGGGAAATTCTCTCACTTTATTTGACCCACCCCTGAAAATGCAGAGGGTGGCCCCTGGGGTTTCAAGGTCTTGCTCAATAACCCACGGCATGTAGCGTTCGGGGCTCGAACCCCGGTCTCCCAATAGTGGCATGAATGCTCTCCGCACGGAGCCAAAGCTGCCCCAAGGTTTATTTGGCTGGAGATTGTTTTCTGTTTATGTGGAGGCCCCGTTTAAGGGCTTATTAAAGCCTCCGTCCTCCCGTCTCCTATCCTGCCTGCCCTGATGAATGCAGAATATTTTCCAGGAGTTTAGCACAGGTAGCGAGTCACACCCACCTGCCCCCCCACCCCTGAATTCCCTCATGATCGTTGCAGGGCAGCCAGAGCTCTGAATCCTGGCCTGTGAATGCTGCTCTTGTTGTGGAGGGAGAGCTTGGCATCGCCGCGGCACCCAGCTGGGTCTGAGGGGGAGCTGGCCGTGGAGGAGAACAGAAAAATATCTGTATAATTAAGATTATAAAAACCATGATATTTATGACTACGCTCCTGCAGTAAATCTGAGTCCTGTTTTTCCTCACCAGGTCGTTTACGGTGTTTTTCTTCAGGGGGGTGTAGCTGTAGACAGTACATCTCACACTCAGGTATTTCCACGCATATCCTGTGGAAATTCCCAACAAATATTTTTCTATAATCACTTTCACCGTTACAGATCGTACCTGCTTTTGTTTAGCATTTCTCTTTATTTCCACACGCTACTTGCGATAAAGAAAACAATCTTTGTTCTGAATAGCCGGCACTAAATGTCTGTATTTGAGAAGTTTGCAAAATGCAAATAAATCACTTATGGAGTGTTTGTTCCACCCCTGAAGTCTTATACGGCTGTATGGCATCACCTCCCCTTTTTCTCTGCGTCTCCCCCACTTAGAGAAACTTCCACACATGAGCAGCCATTCCTGATTAGCTACACATTTGCGAAAGGTCAGAAATGTTTCATGCGCCTTGTCTCAGCTCAACTGGTGCAGACAGACCTCCATACTGGGCTGATAGAGGCTGTGGCCCGGGGAGTGAAGGGTTCAGAGGGGAGCGCTGCATGCCAGGAGACCACTGGTTGGTCTGGAGGAGGAATCCTCAGCAAGGAATCATGAAGACTTTCTCTGAGAGCTTAACCCAGATCACCTGAACTCAAGTTGCCCCACAGCCCATTAGACCATTGAGACATTTGCAGAAACACTTAACTGAACAGAAAGCGGGCACAAGCCTAAAAACTGCCTGGCTCGGGATCTGCCATGTGTGGAAATGAGTCTGGAAAAGACTGCAGCATCGTCATACAAAGACTGTATGAGAAAGAATGAGGTCTGTCTGTGTGGTGTAACTATAATCAGCTGAAGGAGGTCATGTGATCTCCCGATGTTTGTTTGTCCGTTTGTCTGTGAGATATTTCAACTGATTTGATTTAGTTTTTAAAGGGTTACAGGCTCTCGGTCACATTTTAAGTTTTGCTTCATCAGAACACTACGCTCCTAGGATCCAGGGTTACCTATAGTCCCTAGATTCTCCAGAAGTAGAACAGGAGCCAGAGTCTTATCTTGTCAGGCTCCTCTCTTCTGGAACCATCTCCCAGTCTCAGTTGAGGGGCAGACGACATCTCTACATTTACTTTCTCTCTGATAAAGCTTATAATTAAGGCCGGTCCCAGCTAGCTCTTAGCTATGCTGCTATAGATTTGGCCTGCATTTAGTCTGATTTCCCATGATCCATCTACCATTAATGCATGTCACTAACTTGACTTCATTCTGCAGGGTCGCATGGATCATGGTTGGAATTGAGATGCCAGACCTGAGAAGATCAGTTCTTGCTCACAAAACCCTGCCCAGCCCCAATGTTGCTGCACTAAAGACATTCTACAAAGAAGAGTGGGTCAGACTTCCCCCACAGTGTTGTTAGAGACTGATCTCCAGGTATCAGAAGGTTTTGGTTGCAGTTGTTGCTGCTGAAGGAGGATCAACTAGAGAATAGGATCGGGGGGGGAGACTTTTTCACACTGATGATTTGGGTAACAGACCAGTTTTCCATGACCCTCTGGGTGTTTTTAGCTGAATGTTCTGTAAGTGTTGCTGTTTAACAGAGTTCAGATGTAAATCCAAAGGAATCCATTCCCATCACTGTAAATAACTTTTATCTTTTTAAAATTTCTATAAAACTATTAAAAAAATGTTGGTCCTTTGGGCATTTATTGATTTAAAATCTTAGATTCCATCTCCAGCTATCGACTTTCGATAGTCACCATGCTTAATGCCTCCTCCTCTGAGGCCCCTTTGTCCTGTGGTGATCTCCAGGGCTCCGTCCTTGGCCTCTTGCTCTTTAGCATATACATGCTGACACCCGGTCATGTTATAAACAGGTTCAGTCACATTTTCCTCAAAATGAGCTCAAAGAAACAGCTGAGCAGGACATTAAAGGGTTAAAATGTCTCCTAAGAAGCGACCTGGGAACATGGTGGGAAACTAGGCAGTTCTATAAAAATGTCAAGTTGTGCTAGTTCAGGTAAATATATCGACGTAAACCCCAATTGTATTAAATACTTTGATGTGGTTTAGTCTAAGGGTTGCACTCACACAGAGATTTCATGTCTGGATTTCTGACTTTGTGGTTGTTGTATGGCGCCCGTAAATCTAACCAAATAAGGCCTGTAGCCAGGGATCGGCTCACTCCTGAAGCCGGAGCTTCCAGGCCTCAAGAAGAAGCAGGGATTCACTCATCCCAGAAATCCCCTGTGGCACGCAGGGCGGCCCGCGCTCATCCAGCCCATCGTTGGCCCGTGGAGGTGATGGCTGTCTGAACAGAATCTGCTCTTCATGGCCGCTGCTGTTTAATGTGCACGAGTGTGCACGCTTACTGTGCTCTCTTTATCGCTGACTCTGCAGTTGCATGATGGGTCTTCACTGACCAAGCATCATACCAGCTTTAAGTTAAAACACAGCAGCATTCAACGGAAATATTTTTCTATAGCAGAGCAGATCGCCTGAAGTCTCCGTCAGCGGCGACTCTGCTCGCTCCAGCATATGAGGTGGCAAGCAAGAAAGTTGTTGGCAGAGGAGTGTTCTCAGAAAATATGCTCTCCGTTGGTGAGCGAGCCACAAATCCCTGCTCCAGCCAGAGGACTGCTGAATGTGCATGAAAAAATGAATTAAATAAAAGAAAACAGTGGACTGCTCTACAAATGAAATGCAGATTCTGTATGATTTTATGTCAGAGAGGAAAAAAGGAACGGCTGTGCCTCTTGTTTGATTTGGCGAACGGAGGCTCGGTATGATTATGGCTCGCTCATTACCCAGGAATCCAAAGCTAGAGAAAAGAAAAGCATGCCTTTCCTTCCTCTTTTCCTCTCACTCTCCCTCTCTCTGCCCCTTTACTCCTCTTTATTTTTGCTCTTTGTCTTTCTCTTTGTCTGCTTTCCTTTTTGATTCTCGGGTACGTTCCCTCCACCGTCTTTTCCCCCGGGGGAATTTCAAGGCTGCTCTAATTCACTTACAGGCCCTGAAAGATCCCAACATGCTACACAGAAACCTCAGCCTGCTTTGGGTTAGAGGAAACTCTCGTCTTGGTTTGACTTTGGACTTTGGAAAAATTCTCAAATGCACCACTTTGAAATAACATCAGATAATTTAGGGTTGGTGTTCACTCGGGCGGCCCGAAATATAATATGAAGAATAATATAACATGAAAGTTGGTTTGTAGTTCTGTGGGAAAGGAAGTGTTTTTGGGCTGTGGACACGCTATTCGTATTATTCTTCATGAAATGAGTTCCTCTCTGGTTAGATGGAGGAGAACATGTCGGTCTGTGGCCTCTGGCTTTTACTGCTCAGTAAACAGAGCAGGGAGGAAGATGGCCTTCTCCACACATGGAGAAAACCAGAGGAACTTCAACGCCTCAATCAAAAACGTCTGTGCAGGAAAACGCTCCAAGCCTGGTGCCAGCTTCACTGCACAGGAGGGAGGAGGGAGGATATGGGGTCCGAGCCGAGGAATGGGTAAAGGAAGGTGGATCTTTGGGCTTCCTGGCTCCTACGGAGAGCAAATCTCATGCCTACTTTAAAGCATAAATATATTTTAGTACATAATTAACCGTAACCCACTAAAGGAAACTTTCAGTCATTTATTGTCCGTAACCACTTACCTGGTTATGGGTAGGAGGTTGGCGTGGAACCTATCCTAACTGAGACTGGGAGGAAGGCGGGTTTCATCAAGGGACTGACATTTAGAGACAACTAAAAAATAAGTTCATGTTGGATTCCCCATCAAGTGTCCCTTGAAGGGGAGTTTTTTACTGATTTGTTCAGCCAGAGGTACAAGGTAAGAAGTTTTTTAAAATGCAAAACATCTTATGAAGTCTACAGACTATAATGCAAATGTATTTTCTTTTGTTTTGGACGCACCAAACACAGATAAATTGACGGACTCGCTGAACTCAAATATGCAATACGGACGGGTAACCTTCAACTTCCCCATGGCAAATCACTTTGAAGCAGCAGGACACACAAATACCAACTCACTGAGAATTATTGAAGTTCTCACTAAATCAGGGAGATTGTGACAGACTCTAACATGATTCTGTCTCTCTCTCTCTTCATTTTGCCTTATAGCTTTTTGTTTTCATCATGCATTGGAATGTTAAAATGATTTCCTCTGTAATAACGAATAGTGTCGTTATTTATTCATTGATTGATGTGGCTATTAAATGACTTTTGTCTGATGTCATTTCTTACTCTGAAGGCCTGATGAAGGCTGATTTTAAAAGCCGTAGGTCAGCAGCAAGATTTTAGTGCCTGTATAGTGAGGCAATAATAAAGGCTTTTTATTTTCCGAATTGAATTTCCTTCCAAGTTTGCTGTTGAAAGAAATCTCCACACAGGAAATGTAAAAGCTAGACGAACCTAATCAGGTGCTCATCACTCCAATGAGCACCTGATTCCCATTTATCTCACTGATGACCCACGCACTGCTCCTATCTGTTCATTGATAAAGAGACAACTATGGATGCTTACAGTCACTCTTGGGCAGAGAACCCACAACCGGGAAAACACACAAATTCCTCACAGAACATACAATATTACTTTTCCGCATAATTATCACGTGCAACATTATGTTATTATGTGCAATATTACTTCACTGTATTATTATCAGGTGCGAATAGTCCGCTCATTATCATGCTGTTATCTGAGGCACCGGTTACATTTATGTCTTATACACTTGAATATTACATTCTTTTTCATATTTAATATTCTATAGTCATTACTCAGCTTTTGTGTATTTTGTCAGTGTAATGTTGGAACAATCTCCGATACAAGAATTTCGTTTGGTATCAATAAAATTTGATCCTCTTCTATCTTATCTTATCTCTTGGAAGGCCCGGTTCCTAGGGTGGATGTGAACCCAGAACCTTCTGGTTGTGGTAACAATACATAATAATAATAATAATACATTTAATTTATAATACACTTTACATTTGGATCAAATCTCAAAGTGCTACAAAGCAAAAGCAGATAAAAGCATCATAAAAAATAAAATAACTATATAAAAACATGACCAAAAGCAATGTTAATTACAGTTATAGGTTCTGCTAAAAAGGAAAGTTTTAAGTCCTTTTTTAAATGTGTCAGTCGTCTGTGGAGCCCTGAGATGGTCAGAGAGTGCATTCCACAGACGAGGGGCAGCAGAACAGAAGGCCCGATCAACCATTGGTGCTGAGCTTAGTCCGGGGAAGGAGGAGGTGGTTTGAGTGGGAAGAACGGAGGGATCGTGTTGAGGTCAGTGGGGTGAGTAGTTCTTTCAGGTAGGGGGGTGCGTTACCATGGATGCACTGGTGAGTGAGGAGAGAGATCTTATAAACAATCCTGGTGGAGATGGGAAGCCAATGAAGGGAATGAAGAACAGGGGTGATGTGTTCGTGTTTACGAACTCTCATCAGGATCCTTGCAGCACTGTTTTGAACATACTGCAGTCTTTGAAGACGTTTATCAGGGATCCCGATGAGAAGTGCGTTACAGTAATCCAGTCGGGAGGAGACGAACGCGTGGACCAGCTTTTCAGCATCACTCAAGGTTAGTGAATAATACGACACACTATGAGCCTTGGTGCCCGGTAATATTCATTTCTTTTCTGTTAACACTCATCTTGTCAAGGGTTGTGAGACTTCAGATGTAGAGCAACTAAGTACATTTATTCAAGTAGTATACGTAAGTACGCATTTGGGGTACTTGTACTTTACTTGATTACTTGAGTATGATTTAAAATGTTTGTAAACGCTAAAAGATCAAAATGTTTCTCTATGAAATATTGAGGAAAAATCCCCGACTTCTGAAATGAGTTAAAAACCGTTTGGTTATCTTGGAGAACATCGGTAAACACACTGATTGTACGAGAAGCTGTTTTGTTTCAGGGACCATCGTTCCAGAGGCAATAATCAATCAGAATCTTTTAGATTCAACTACCCAAAATCAGATAAAGTAATCAGATTACCTTTAACATCTACAGCAGAAACATAGAGCTACACATTAATGCAGCAGTAATAGTAATCCTATGCACTAATAACTGGGAGAATCATGCGTTTACTTCGGAAAGGTTTTGAATGCGGGTCTCTTACTTGTAGAGGAGTTTTTTTACAGTGCGGACCACCACAGAGGTGTCTGCACTAACGACCTCCGGCTGCCTGACTGCAGTTAGAAATCACCCCACTTATGTTGTTTTTTTATTGTTTTGGCAGTTCACTGTTTCATTACTTATTGTGAGGTTTGAGGGGGTCTTTTTGGCTGTCAGTGTAAAATGTGATATCTGACTGTTTATTTAGGAGCCCCCTCTTTCCCAAATGTTTTTGGGGGCCGCTAACATTTGCCAGTTTTACTTCTCCTAACGGGGTCCTCAGCCTCTGAAGAAGGGATGGAGGAAGACAAAATCTGACCATTAAAAGATGACATAACAAGAAATACTGACATAAATCAAAATATAAAGTTTAATTTCATTATGCTGGATTTATTTCACTTTCTTTTCTTTTAAAAAAAAAACTGAGCCAGTTGACGATTGTAAAGTTGGATATATGATTGACGCTGTTCTTCCACGTATTTTTAAGCATCATTAGACAATGCAACCACATGTTTTGGCAGTTTGAAATTGTGATGGCTTGCTTAATCTGTCATGGTTCATTGTTATGGTTCTGTTCTTTATTTTGTAGGATTATTGATTGTGTTTCGGGTTTTATTTTGACAGTACTATGTACTTTCTCCTTTAACTGTTTCCTTGTTTTCCACCTTATTCTGCGTTCCACCTTCTCCTCTCTGGTCTGTGTGTGAATGTGTGTGTGAGTCAATCCTGGTTCTTAGTGTCTCCTCCTTGGTTGTTGATTGTTGTCACCTGTGCCCAGCCCTCACCTTTTCCCCATTTGTCTGGTTACTCTTCTGTACTTAAGTCATTGTCTTGCTCTCCCTCTTAGAGCAACATAAGTTACTTTTTTATTAGTGGATCATTATTTACTACATTAGATATATTTCTGCGACTTTGGATTATTATTTGCAAATTAACTTTGCCCTAGTTTTGGGAAATACGATATTTTACCGCTTCAAATACGTTTTGAAATTATGGAATCAATTTAACCCATATACACTATTCTTTTGCATTGAACAAATTAAGAAATCTTATCGTTACACAATTTCATTTTAACATAAATAAGATGTTTCTAAGTGGCATTTGTCCCTTATCTAATTAATCCATGCGTACAAATATACCAGTATCTCATAGTTAAAAAGATTACTTAAATCTGATGACCACACTTCTTTTTTTTTTAAAGATATGCTCAATCTCAGAATGAAAAACATTTGCTTGATCGGGAACTCAATCGGGATCGGCCTGTGGAATTTGCTCTGATCTCCATGGGTCAGAGATTTTTTGGAGGAAATAGGGCGGACCATACTGATAGGTGGTTATAATGTTATGGACCAACTTACAGACACAACAACCTGATGCGTGTGAAGATTTTCACAGTGAGTTGGATCAACTTGAAGCCTCATGTCAGAAAGAATTTTCTATGGTTCCCTTAATATCTAACAATAATCACTTCAGCACAAAGACTCCCCTCACGGTGTGCCTCCTAGCATGGGTGCTAGGGAGCGGTCCGGTGAGGGTGTGTTGAATTTGGGTGACAGGGCCCCAGTGGGAGTGGGCACCCTTTTCCCTCAGATAATCCCCAGGAGAAAGGGCCTGCATTTAGACTGTGATACGCTTAATCCCTGGGGGCCTAGTTAACAAAAGAGCCAGTCACTTCCTCTAGCCTGGGAGCTTCCGCTGGACCGGGGGGCCTGGACCGGGTCCTAGAACAAACATGCATCCATAATACATGCCTGCTGCTCAACGGAACAAACAACACGCATTCATACACACACATACAGCCTACAGAGGAGGGAATCATAAAACCAAACATATAGATAGAAACTGTCCTCATGGGGAGACAATCCAAACACACAGTCATCCACACACACACACACACACACACACACACACAAAGAGTCACAGTTACACACACTCACACACAGAGAGTCAGACACACACACACACACGGTCACACTCACACACAGTCTCGCACACACACCCAGTCACACACGCACACAGTCACAGATATTCACACGTCACACACACACAGGGTCACAGACACACACACTCACACACAGAGTCACAGACGCGCACACAGAGGCAGTGTTAACACTCTGCCCTCCTGTACATGAAGTGTGTGTGACAGACGTATAATAATTTCACCCTCCAGGATGTTGAAGAATGACACCCAAAAGAACGATAGTTTGATCATTTCAGGCCCCTAACATTTATAGCTGAGTTATCTCACGGTCATTTAACAGCCAACATCTAATACAAATTGAACCAGCAGCCGTGTTTACGGTTCCCCTCACCTGACGCCTATCCAGCACATCAAGAGGACGTCTGAGTCAAACAGACATGAACGGGAAAACCACCCTAATTTTAGTGGCTGGTTACAGCCTGCAGCTTTAACAGTAAAGCTTTAAGATATTGTCTGAACATGCAGATGGCAGCTGAGATACCTGCTGGAAAAAAAGATCAGGAAGAGAGAAAGAAATCTCTGACCCCGGCAAATAATGTTATTCAATTCTGCAGTAAAGTGATTTAAGACGGCTGACATGTGAGTAGTAATAAAAGTTTGTAGCACTGTGCTGTTACTGTACAATAACAGCAGGATAGGTTTATGCTGAATGTACAGAAAACATCATCTAAATAAGTCAGAATTAAGACGGATCTGTTGGTGTATGTTCACTATTGGGCATCTTTCAAACAGATTAGACACAGACTCCATACAAGTATCACTCTGACTCAGTTTGGACTCCTTAACGCCTCAAAGAGAGAGAAGTTTGATTGACAGTCTGCTCTGTCGGGGGCAGAGCTCCACACAGGAGGAGAAAATTCTCCAACCTTATTAAAACGTGAAACTGCGATGTACGGAAGAGTAGTAATGAGTCACTGAAGGTATGGTGCTGAGCTCCAAAAGGAATCAGGAGGCAAACTAGACCCGTAGGATACTTTTTCATTCAATAGAATCATTTTCAGCCTCTAGTAGGAAAGTTCTTCATCTCCTTTCTGGTAACGCTGCATCTGAGTGACAGACAGAAAAACAGAGACATCAAACATTTCAATGCCAATAGATTTTGTCTATTGGCAGGAAGTCAGAATTTTAGCTGACCCATGCTACATGGAGTCCTGGATAACTCACACACACACACACACACACACACACACACACACACACACACACACACACACACACACACACACACACACACACACACACACACACACACACACACACACACACACACACACACACACACACACACACACACACACACAGTAGAAGTGATGAGGGGACGCTGCTGAACTCTATGCTTCTCCAACGACCTTATTAGCCACTAGATTATCTTAACTATGGCATGAAGCAATAAATGAACTGCATGCTCTTCCTGCTGCTGGGGGGTCCAAGAAAAAAAGAAAAATGTGCAGCATGCAGTGTGGGATCATGGGAGTTGTCTCACTTGTTAAATCGCCAACATTGCTAACATGACTCAGGCAGAGATGGAGGCAACATTTAGTAAACCAAGACTCCAAAAGCATTTTAATTATTAACGCTGCCTTGATCAGGCCCTCGCACCTTAACATCCGTTTATCCTGGTCATCTGCATATAAACGCAGGCCCGACCTTTTATACCTGACGAACACTGCACAAAAAAACACAGAACATAGGTTTCACATTATTCAAATGATATTTGTGACGTGAAGTTTACTTCCTGTTGCCAGCAGGTGGCATTCTCACTGCGACTGAACGTTGTCTTGTGGACATCTTCAGGGCAGGACTCCTACGCAGCATGTGAAGTTTGGGACAGACTGGAAGAAGTATAACGGCAAGAATCGCAAAAAAAACAACAACCTGTAAATCAAACATTCGATCCAAAATGGCCGACTTCCTGGTAAGTTTAGGTCATAGCATCCAGAGATTTTTTGGAAGATCCTCAATTGACAAACACGTGTACCGAATGTCATACTTCTAGGTGAAATGTGATCAGGAGGCTGCTCTTTTTATCTGGCCCAGTAGGCGCTGTGGATTATTTTGTTGGGACAGATAATACACATAATTCTTTGTCACACTGGAAGCGTCTGCAGAGTTTGATGAGTTTTCCAGGATGATTAAACCCCAGAAAGGCGATTCATGTGGACAAATGAATCCGATACTTAGTGCTCCAGCCTCAGCAGAGCAAGTCATTCAAGTTGAATCCAGAAAATCCTCCTTCCTTGGTTTCTGGACCTGTGAGGAGACTCACTCTGCACCAGATTTTATGGCCAGTCTAAAATGTTTACCAGACAGACCCAAAGTCCTGGTCCGATTCTGTTTAGGACCAGCGCTGGATGAAGCACTCTGATACTTTGCTTGAGTAAAAGTATGTAAGACACTCTGTGTTTTAGGAATACTATTACTGCTGCGTTAACATTTAGTCCTGGGAGAATGTCTAAAAAGTCAACTTTTCATCCTATTAGCTTGTTTTCAACTTTTTGACATATTTCAGATAATCCAATTTGGGGGTTTTAAGGTTTGGAGGTTTATTCATTAAATCGTTTAGTTGTTTACGTTGTTGTTTTTATTTTATTTATTTCATTTTCTTAGGAAGTTGCAGACATATCTCAACCCATAGAGATACACACCATTTAAAAAAAACAACTTTGGTTTTCAGTAGACAGTGAGGAGATAAACATTTGTAATCTGAAAAGTAACTTGTAACTACAGAACTCAGATAAATGTAGTGGAGTAGAAGTATAAAGTAGTATGAAATGGTAATACTCAAGTGTGTACTTAAGTAAAGTCCTTGAGGAAAAGTACCTGGTTAGTATCCACCACTAACCATGACCTCACTCCGGGTCATAATCTCCGTCCCGAGCCTCTTTATTTTCCAGTGTGACAAATTCCATCCATCTGGATCCAGCAGAACCGCAGAAAAACTAGAAGAAACGACTAGAACCTTCTCTGACTTTGGTCTGGAATGAAGATAAAGGCCTCTTTCTTCTCTCAGTGCTGACCTTTGGCTGAATGGCACTTCGGCAGCCGAATGTGGTCAGAGCACACCTCATGCTTCATAAGAATTATGAGCAGTGACACCATTATTTGTCTGCGTCATCTCCAAACGCTGCCATGCTGTGTCGCTTTGCATTATGGTCTAGCTATCAAATGGCCAAGCAGTCCAGGCCACTTGTTTTGACAGAGAGTTCCACCACAGCTTTGGCACCGGTCCTCATGTGTGGCGTCCTCCAGGACTAACGACTCCCGACACTGCCAGGAGTGCGTGAGAGTGTATGAGTGCGAGTGTGTGTGTGTGAGTGTGTGTGTGTGTGTGTGTGAGTGGAAGCTGCGCGGTGTTGGAGAGAACCAGTGAATTCAGTGTGGCCATCGGCCAGTTCCAGCGAGGGCTACCCTCTTCATCGCAGCAGGTGTGGTGGGTCGGGCCACACTGGAGAGCAGAGCTGCAGCTGTGTGCACTGTAAAAAAAAAACAGAAATCCAAGTTCTGGCAACTGTGGTTGTCAGAATTTTACAGGAAAAGAAAACAAGACATTACGTTAAACTACACCTACGATGTCATCCCAGACTGCAAGAATATATCCTCAAAGTCCCCAACCCACTGCGTCGTACTTGCAAACGCTCTGATTGAACTCCTCAAATGAACTAGATCTCCTGGAGTCGATCATGTGCATCACATATGGAATAAACCCTGTCAACGGTTGAGACATTATAGCCTGAAAGCCTTTGGAGTTCCACCTAGTGCTGGATATGTCCTACTGTTGGATATTGTTCCTCAGCTCTACAGAATGTGGGTATGAAATTTGTTAGCTTGTAATTAAATCAGCCAATAGTTTGTCAGATTTCGTGAAATAAGACGTGGTACTGCGATCTTGAGATTAGTTGACACATCTTTTATTCATATTTGACTCGTGTGAGTCAATGAATGTTTTTCCATCAAAAGTAGCTATATTTAACCATAAATGTCAACTTTTTCATATCAGATACTTTTAACTCCTTCCTAGTTGTATGATAAAGACACTGTTCTAGATTTATAACAATCATCATATTGAAATAAGATCTTAAAGTGATATTTAAGCCTCGGATGGTCTCAGAGACCTCCACACGGTAACCTCAACTCAGACCCACCATCAGACCTTACACTGGTTCCACCTGGTCCAGGACAATGCCCAGCCTAATGCGGTCGTCATGCGTAGGCAGTTCCTTGATGATGAAGGTATTGATGCCATTGACTGGTTCTGATGTTCCCCTGACACTAAATCCACCTGAGACGTAATGTATCGCTGGATCAGACGCCAACACCACTGACCAGACTGTCTAGGAGCCCTGATCCGGGAGGATTTCCCCAAGGTCACCATCAGCCAACTCATCAGGAGCAAGCCAAGATGTTTCCATGTGGGGCTCAAACAAACTCCTGGGTCACATTATGAATTGTTGTGATGAAAATCACTTGAGTTGGATCAGTCTGTGATTTCAGTTTTTGACTTTGATTTTTTTTGTTGTAATTTAGAATCCAGCCCTTAATGGTTTAACAATTTTGATTTCCATCGATCGCTCTTGCATAACAACAAATTACGAAATGTTTATCAATAAAAGATTTTAACTTGGAATGTTTCTTTCATCAAAATCTGGACTGTGATTTAAGTATTCCTTTTTTGAGCACTGCATATAAGGAAGCATGCCTCTGGTAAATTATCTTATTTTTTTCTAAAAAGCAAACTTTTCAAGCATGATGTACATTTAAAATATTACTTTTAAGAAAATACATCCTTTTCTTAGTAAAATATTCCAGCTAATCTTTAAGCTTGTTTTATTCAGAAGGATCATCCCTTCATCCTCTAAACCCTCAGTAAATGGATAAGTTACTCTCCTTGTGTTTGAACGTGAAACTAATCTGGAGCTTCAGCACTGGGTGCTCACACTAAGTCAAAGAATTATAGTTTTTTTACCACCTGTTGTTTAGTCCAAACAGCATGACCCACTAAAGAATGGATCGGTGGGCCTGTATTTGTCCTGTGGGGGACGGAGACTCGTGACATGGGAACGTACCAGGTCAAAACCGACCAGAAGATTCCAGATTGTGTCGTATAATTAGCATGAACAAAAGTCGGAAATTCAATGCAAAGCAGATACAATCCCTTTATTCACTTTCAACAAAAACACTGTTTGGAAGTTAAAATGAAGGTGAATATAGCTATAAATATGAAGAGTTTCCAGTTCAAAGGCAGTTCACCTTTGAACTGTCTGTCGCCTGAATCAGCTTCAAGTTTCAACTAACGACCTTCAAAATGAATGAAACCTGATCTTTCAGTAATTCTGCTCAAACAAAAAACTTGTGAGGAGCTGGAAGCTTCTTAATAATTTGATTATTTAATCGTTGATGACGATACACAAATTTCAAGTTGAGAAAATGCTGAAAATCTCTCTTTTCTCAGAAATAGGTTTAAGGATCCTGGCCACTAGAATAAGTACAAAAACCATGAATATCAGATGCATTTATTACACAAACTGATGACTGGCGTTTCTTCTCTTCCAAATCGGTGAATTTAATCTGTGGGGTTTTCTTATTTTTCTATCTTCAATTTATTACTCTCTAAACTCAGAAAATAAACAAAATCCTTTTCTTAAATTTGAGAATCACATTTGAGTGAAATTATATTTTCCCCCATATTTTGGACTTCCTTTGAGAAGGAAGTCCAAAATATGGGGGAATATAACCCTAACCCTAACCCTAACCCATTACTCTGCTGTTCATCGGTTTCACTTTATGTAAATACAGTCCAGATTCCAAAAAAGCAGTGTGTAAAATGTAAAAAAAACAATGCATTATTTAGTCATTTTTTGACTTTCACTTCAATTACAAAGACAACAAATATGAAATGGAAAAGTTGTTTAATGTCAGATACAGGAAGCATCAGATGTTTCAGAGAAGAGTTGCAGTTACCTTCGGTCACTTAGGCAGCATTGGATTGACTTCATGAAGTATGTTACCACACGGACTGGAAAATACTTTGGAAAACTACTGTCAGTGAACACAGCAGGCCGCTGCCTACACCGAAGTTCATGATGTGACAATCAACATCCAATACCAACGTTGGACTTATGGACCTGAGCACATCTGAGTGGTGAGAGTGGCATCTGTAAAATGGACATCTATTGTGCTTGGTTCTGAGTCCAGACACCAGACGGGCCTGCTGCAGT
Organism: Lophius americanus; assembly: GCA_037951165.1. Lineage (NCBI taxonomy): Eukaryota > Metazoa > Chordata > Actinopteri > Lophiiformes > Lophiidae > Lophius > Lophius americanus. The sequence continues at coordinate 1,451,897 of JBBDHG010000039.1, read as the reverse complement.
CCAGATCTGTCCCTGTGTGTCTCATTATGAAGCACCAAACACAACCAGAGGCCGCGGCCTGCTGATCAACTTAAGGGATAGATCAGGCAGGAAAGGGACAAAATTCCACTTTTAAAAAGAATTAGTTTCCTTTTTCCCAAACACTTGCTGAAGGCATCAAAATCACAATGAGCAAATATTTATTGGAAAAAAAAACAATTGTTCGACCATAAAATATATTTTATACTGTAGTCAACTGCAGTTATGTTAAAAAAAAAAATCTATAAATCACTGCATTCTGTTTTTATTGACGTTTTCCATAATGTCCAACCTTCTCAGTCATAGGGGTTATATATTATAGATATCATTTGTATGCTGGCTCTAATACACAATCATAGGAAGCTAAACAATTGATTGATAAATACAATTTGACAAAGAAAGTAAATGAGGAGATAGATGTGACAATAGAGGCCAGTGATGACATACATGCATGTATATATCTGTGAGTTGATATTTGACTGCTCCAGCCCGGTGGAGAACTTCAGGGTTGGATGACAGGAAGCATTTACAAAAACAGAAACAAACAGAAACAGACAGACCTATCCAGGACTCATGTATTTAGGTATATTAAAAGAAGCAGCGGTATGCTGCTGGACGTTTATGCGCGGTACAGCAGAATCCTCTCAGCACAGTCCTGTCCAACCAGGCCAGCATACTGCAGCACCTCCGTCTCATCACTGGAGCCTTTGCGTTTGCGGGAGTAGGCTGCATAGGGCATGACGGTCCGCCTGTATAGCACCAGAGCTCTGCCCACGTCCTTCAGCAAGCGAACATCTCCTGCACACAAACAGGCAAACATGAGAACATAATAAGGGCCTTTGTAGACACACCAAGAACAATAATAAACATTGTTCTTATTTTCCCTCCATCGTTAACCTCTGAGTGAATTGGCAAGGAGACGCCATTATTCCGAGAAGCTGTTGGAGGAGGATTTTTCCCCAAAGCCATAATTCCCCTATGCCCTAAACTCAGAATCTTGGTGTTGTGTGAGGAGGATAGTTAGCTGGCCTTGTTTACGGAGTTCTTTCTCCCTCGCCGGTTGCCAGACTCAGCTCTATCAGATCCTGTGTCCAACGCTGCCAGCTCCAATTAGACCAATGAAAACACTGCTTATCGCAATGGTGTGCGTGTTCACCAGTTAAAACTTATCCACTGGAGAGTCATATGGGATAAAAAAAAGTGACAGTAAAACCACTGCCTTAACAGTTTGAGGTTTAGCCAAGATGCCCACAGCTCGTGCCAGGTGGGCATGCAAGGGGGGACACAGTAAGACTCCACTTAGCCAATCCAACACCAGTGTTCTCAAATAACGAGTTAATACACGCAGGACTCAAAATCCATATGAGCACTAAATATCCTCCCACTCCAGTCAAACTAAGCCCTTCATTCATTCCATGATTCATTACAATTCAGCTCCTAACTAAACCGCTTATTCTGCTGTTTCACCTTCTGTAAAATGCTTTGAATATAAATTTTCACATGTGGACACACGCATCAGCCTGTGCTGTGTGGACCAATGAAGAAGGCCGAAAGTTTAAATGACGACGGTTTAGCTAAAAGCTTTGAAAAAGATTTATCTGATGAAGATCTTAAACCGATATGTTCCAATAAAAATGATTTTCAAAGTTTGTCATTGCGGGGAATTCCTTCTTTACAACTTTTGATTTGTATCCCTGTCCTTTGTTTGTTAGCAGTTTTGCCAACAACATTTAAGTTTTCTCTTTGCATTTCAAAAAGATCTAAATTCATACTTGAACATTGGGAAAATCAACCAACAAACGAAAACACTGTACTTTCAAGTCAGGCCAGCAGGACATTTTCAAAATCAACACCACAGAATAAAAGCGTGCAACAGCGTTCTAAGCCTTTTTTTTTTTCACAGCGCAGTGGTTAAACAAAGCAAAGAAACAGGACTAAAATACTCTACTTTAAAAAATAAAGGGAACACAATCATCTCAATGTAACTCCAAGTCAATCACACCACCGGGATATCAACCTGTTCAGTCAGGAAGCAATAATGATTTTAAATCAATTTCACCTGCTGTTGTTAAAATGGGACAGACAACAGGTGGAAAGGGGTGATTATCAAGACAACCCCTATTAAGGAATGGGTTTGCAGGTGGTGATCACAGACCATTTCCATCTCTGGCCGATTCTTGGCTAGTTTTGCGTTTTTCCAGTGCCTCTGCCACGAGTGGTAGCATGAGGCGGTATCCGCAGGCCAAAGAAGTTGCTCAGGTCGTGCAACTCCTCCAGGATGGCACATGCATACACGCCAGGGCCAGAATGTTGCTGTGTCTCCCAGCACAGTGTCAAGAGCGTGGAGGAGCTACCAGGAGAGAGGCCAGAACACCAGGAGAGGGGGAGGGGGCCGTAGGAGGGCAACAACTCAGCCATCTATCTATCCGCTATGTGCTCCTTTGTGCAAGGAGGAACAGAAGCAGCACAGCCAGAACCCTAAAAAATGACCTCCAGAAGGCCACTCGTGTGCATGTTTCTGCCCAAACTGTGATAAACAGACTCCATGAGGGTGGCATGAAGACCCGCCGTCCACAAGTGGCGCCTGTGCTCACAGCCCGGCTCTGTGCAGCCCGATTGGCATTTGCCAGAGAACACCAGAACTGGAGTGTGTCAGCTGTTCCTTGATAACTAAGGCTGTCCACTGGCCTGCCAGTTCCCCAGACCTAAATCCAATCGAGCACCTCTGGGACATCATGTGTCGTTGCATCCACCGCCGCCTAATCGCACCACAGACTGTCCAGGATCTAACTGATGCAGTGACCCAGGTCCCCCAGGAGACCATCCGTTGTGTCATCAGGAGCGTACCCAGATGTTGTAGGGAGTACATACAGGCAGGTGGAGTCCTTACACTCTACTGATCCGAATTATCAGTTGTCTTGAGGAAATTCACTAAAATTGGATCCGCCTGCCATCCAATTTTTCCACTTTGATTTTGAGTACGATTCTAAATCCAGTCCTGAATGGGTTAATGATTTTGCTTCGCAATATATGTAATCAATAAAGATTTTCAACTGGAACATTTCATATAACCAGATCTGGGATGTGTGACATAAATTAAGTATTGTTTGTGTACATAAATACTACTCCATAGTCCAATATATATTTTTTGTTGTTCTGTCCACGTATGTCCGTATGAATATCAGTCTGAAAGCATCAAACAGCCACACACTTAACATAACACACTGTCCCCTCCTCCATGATTGTTTCCCCGTGTCCCACTATCTCCTCCTCCATCATTTGTTTTCACCTGTGTCCCACTTACCACCCACTACCCACCCACTTACTCTATCATTGTTTCCACGTTTCCCACTATGTCCTCCTCTATGATCATTTCCACCTGTGTCCCACTGTCTCCTACCCTATGATTGTTTCCAATTGTGTCCCACTGACTCCCCCTCCTTGTTTTTTTTCACCTGTGTCTGATTGTCTCCGATTGTACACAGTCTGTGTTTTCTTTCCATTTGAAGAAGAAGTAGAGGGAGGCTTCTGAGGGCGGAACTGCTGGTTGCGATTCCTCACAGTCTAGGATTTTGACCGGGTTTATTGGTTAGTTTTTTTGGACTCTGCCTGAGATTTGACCGTCCTGTTTTGCCTGTGTTTTATATTGGGGTCTTTATTTCAAACATCTGTTCACTATTAATATAACTATGGCGCCAAACCGTCAGACTCAGCGTCTCATAGGTAAGAAGAGAGTCAAGAGAAACACAAAGCCCTGAGGTTCCTCAGCTCTCACACCACCATTGAGATATTTTCCTATATCAGCTATTTTTGCAAACGTTCAAGCCGCCCTGTGAATTCATGTTTTATTTATTGACCTCATTTGCCTGCTCAGTAATGCCCTAACCACCATGTCTTCCTCCTTCTGTAAAACCTGCTGAGTCATATCACAAAAAAATGCTGGAAGCAAAATTTTAAATGAAGAAAATCAGCATTATGTTAAGTCTCAACATGTGGTGGAAATGTGTTTTTAGGAAGTAAATATGTTATGCAACGCCCAGGTGAGCATAATTTAGTCCAGGATGAATTGATGCCTCTGATGAGAAGAAAGTGAAAATATTTAAGCGTTCTTTTCACCCTTAATAATTGATGCTGCCATCAGTATTGTCTCTTTAAGCACTGTGAGGCTGCTCCTGTACTTCATCAGCCTGACAGCCCACTTCAAGTTGGGCAACTTTAGATTCTTCGTTTACATGTATGACGCAACTTTTAGAGCACTCCTGTCCCCTTGTGAGAGCATTAAGCAGGGCAGAGAAGAGCCTGCTGCTCTGAGATAATCCGTTAGCCTCAGCAGAAACGCTGAGAAGAGGCTCCATCTCTCACTCACAGCAGTCCAAACATCCGCTCCTCACATAAACAACTTTCATTTCTTCACTCACGCTGTCCTCCATCAATGTCTCTCCTCATTCTGAGCAGCTCCAGACGCGACCCATGACCCACCGGACGTTCAGTGAAACACCACTCTGAGGTCAGAGAGCCTCAGGGTCAGGGTTCAAGGATCAGGGGGAAGAGGAGTGAGCGGGTCAGAGTCGAGGATGGGGCTTTGACACCTCGCCACGCTTCTCTCTTTTCCCATCCATCCCCAACTTTCAAAACCCTTGCTTGACACCGGACGCTGGTCAAAAGCGGGCCATCGGGTTACGACCACTTCCTTCGACCCGATGTTGAAAATCCAAGCCATGGCTCAAGTTTGAAAAGAAAAAGGCTACACCAAATCTTGGTGTAGCCAGAAGACCTGAGTTCAAGCCCCTGTGTTAGCACACAACGGCCCAGCTCAAAGAGAGACTCTTTGGCTGGCCATAAGTTTTGACATACTTAGCATAAAAACTATCAAGATAGCTGCCCTCAGAATATAAAAGATATTATTATTATTATTGTTATTTAAAATAGGGCAAAAGCGGGGGAAAAAGTTCAAACCTCCTACATTGTACTAGGAGGAAGTGAGAGAAGCGATATCCCCTCTGAATGGGATCATCGGTATCTGCGGTGATCTCCAGTGCGGAGCAGAGTAAAGTGGTTCTGACAGTCAGAAAGAGATGACAGTGTTAACTATAAAAGCTTGGAATAAGATATAGACAGAGGACTTGATGTAATGAGTGGGTGGTGACAAGCTAGTGCGGCCCCCCAATACCTCAAGCTTTGGCATATAGTGTGGACTGAAAGTGTGGAGGGCAGCACAGCTAACACGCTTTTCTTCATAGATCTGTGAACCTTGGGCTTTTCTGTGTGGAGTTGACATGTTACCCCTATGTTGGTGTGGATTCTCTCTGGGTACAGACAAGAAATATGAAATACTGAAAAATTGGTTGAAACTGCGAGTACATGTGAATGGTTCATTGTCTCTATACTGTTCCAACCAACAGACTCATAATGAGGCTTCCACCTCGTTTGTCCAATTTATTTTTGTGCACAATGCTAGATTTTAATACAACTTTATTTTTATGTCACAGGGTTTTGGTATACATATAGCTCCCCCTAGTGGATGTAGCTGGTATTTGGCCGCCAAACCCCTGCTCTTGGTTCAAAATCCCATTTTTGTTACATTTTGGGTCCATGGCTATCCAACTGTACCAAATCAATTCCACAAAAACTATAGTTTCTCAACTGATTATTTGATTGTTTTGTTCCATGGTGTCGATGTATGAGCTTTTTTACCTAAAGAAAAAATCAAGTTAGGATAAAGATATTGGAATTTTTTTTGTTTAATCAGATTACTCACACATACTAACTGGTACAATGTTACTGACACTGAAAAAAAATTATTTTAGGTCTTACCTTACCATAGACAGCAAAGTTATGCAAATACACTTGATAGTTGCGGCGGTATGAGTTATGTTTATTTTGGGTATGTAATTCAGGTGAACTGAACACGCTAGGTATTCGCCCTCTGATGATCTACTGGCCACCTTCCAGCTCACCTACTTTGCTCAGGGTCAAGGTAGTTAGTACAAAATACGAATGGATTGATAAAAGTGTGATTCATATGGGCCATAGAAAAGTGTAGATATTTCATATCAACATTTTATATTTCCAATAAAATGCAACTTTCGAGGAGAATTTTATTTCCAATGGAACCGGTTTTATTATTTACTTTGGTGTTATGGTTTTGATGTCTCTCTGTAAGGAACAGGAACTTTCTCAGTAAGACAGAAGTTGATTAGTGGGCCCCAGATGAACCCAGCATCCAACAAATCCTAAAGACACAATGTGTAAAACCAAGATACATAAGCAGTTTTGATCCAGCTGCTTTAACAACACTGGTAAACAAGCTGTCATAAGATCATCTTGAATGACGATTCCTTATGTAGTAATTTTATTTTTAACTGATTCAGTTGTTGTTTTCTTTAATGTTGTTTAGTTTCCATCTGAGTAGCTTGGGTGTCTTCATTGTTTTTTCTTTCTTTAATTTTTGAATAAATTTTATTCCTATTTATTAGACAGCCACATCATGGGTTGGTCAAATGCAGATAATCAATTTCACGATGTTGTCCTGAATAAAGAAACGTGATAATACTTTGCTTGGCTCTATTTCTTTTGGTTTATTTTTGTCTTGTGTGTGTGCCTTGTGTTTTTATTCTGTAAAATGCGTAATGCCGTGGTCTTGGAAAACGAAATATAGCATGATCCTTCTTTTTTAATTCAGTTGGCGCCTTTTGGATGTATTTAAGGTCCTGGCAGGGTGTGACTTCTTATGTGATAGTGTTAATCCTGCTAAGGGGCGACTGCCCGACTTCTCTCTGCGTTAAACAAACACTGATTATGAGTGTGTGAGAAACAGAACGTATGTGTGTGTTCACAGACTGTATACATGTAGCGAGTGACCACTAGGATTCCTCAGCAGCAGGCCTTTTAATCACTGTGAGCCTGATTTGGAATGAGTTGTGTAAACTTTAGATTTGCTGTCTTTACACAACTCATTAACGCGGTTCTGTGACCCCACTCACCCTAAAAAACTGAACACAACCAACAATCCAGATTCTCTCTCATCCTGGACTGAGGCACATACTCTAAAGCACTGTTTCACAATGAGATTTGGAATTTACGGGGAATTAACTGGCTGTTCTGGAAGAAACTGTATTTCTCAAACATCTCTTTATATTGTGTTATTTCTATTAGTAATTTTATAGTATTTAATTTAAGACATTTTTTTAAAATTTCCAGTAAGAAAGTCTAGCGGAAATATTCCCCTTGTTTTAACATCAAACAGGAAGATGATTCTTTGAAGCTTGAATGCATAATTTGACGGATAGACATTTGGGTTGGATGGATGGATGAATGAACGGGAGGATGGATACAAGGATGGTTGGGAGGATGATGAATAGATGGATGGAGGATGGTGGGATGGGTGGATGGATGGGAGGATGGATAGATGGATGGATGGATTGGAGGATGGATACATGGAAGCATGGATGGATGAATAATTGATGGGTGGATGAATGGATGGAAGCATGGATGGTTGGGGGATGATGGTGGGATGGATGGATAAATGGATGGATGGATGAATGGGAGGATTATAGATGGAGAATGGATGAACGGTTGGATGGATGAATAATCGATGGGTGGATGAATGGATGGAAGCATGGAATGATTGAAGAGTGGATGGAGGAATGGATGGATGGGATGATGGATAGATGGTAGCATGGATGAATGACGGATTGGTGGATGAATGGATTGAAGCATGGATGTATGAACGGTTGGATGGATGAATGATGAGGGATGTATGAATGGTTGGATGGATGGATGAATGATCGATGGGTGGATGAATGGATGGAAGCATGGTAGGATGCAAGGATAAATGGATGGATGATAGATGTAAGCATGGATTGATGGATGGGAGAATTGATTGTTGGAAGCGGAGAGGGATGTCAGATTGGAGAGACAGACAGACAGTCAATGGATGAAATGATGAATGATCAAGATTCTTTATTGATCATAACGGAAATTCAAGAAGACATCAGAAGAAAGTGTCACAAGAGTTTGCAGAGCGTCTTGAGGGGAGGAATGCATTTCCATCTTTTTAACTTTTGGTATAAAAAGTCTATCCTTCATTGCTCCCATTCCTTATCCTGTCTGCAGCAGCGAGTAGTGCCGTGTAACCCTCAGAAATTAATGACTGTGTCCTTGTTGACTGTTGACAGGAGGAAAGTGTTCATGAAGGTAGGGCCAGGAAAAAGAACAGACTGGATAGAAATAAATGGGTAGGCGGTAAATCTGATGAGTGATGAGTTCAGTTAGAGGCTAAACTGAGTGCAAGCACACGCACACGCACACACACACACACACACACAGCTTGTTACTGCTTACTAGCTTAAAGCAAATGTGGTTATTTGTATCGTTTGGAACAAAAGATCCAAATGATCCAACAGAAGACATGAAAAACTTGCTTTCTCTATGAACAAAAGTATTGAAGTAGAACAATAGTTGATTGGTTGGTTTTGGGAATGACCCATAGCATCAGTGGTCTCAGTGAACTGTTTTAGCACACAGTAACGAACAAATTTAAGGGCTTTTTCTGGTCTGTGATAATCAGTGTATCATGATCTTATATTTCTATATCACAATCCATTCTAACTTTTAAAGGGCACACAGATGATTTTATGATTTATAGCCTCGTGCTTAGATCACTGCAACAGCCTTTTCACATTTCTGATTAAAGAAATCCATCCATCAGCTTAAGAACGTCCAGAGCTCAGCTGTCATAATTGTGACCAGAACTCAGATATGTGACCACGCCACTCCTATTTCTGCCTCTTTGCTTTCAGGAGGATGTTTTAGGGTAGATTTGAAGATTTTACTTATTTAAAAAAGGCCCCGCATGGCCTCTCTCCGTCCTATATCTCTCAACTTTTAGTAGCGTATATGGACAAACAGTACCTTGAGGTCCTCGGGTAGAGGTCTTTATCTGTACCAGGGGTTCAGCTGAAGACTAAGGGGGACAGAGGGTTTGCAGCCAGGACCCAACAACTCTGGAACCGTCTGCCCGAGGAGATCAGGTTGGCTAGGTTAGTCATCTATTTAAGTCAATTCTTAACTTATAATTCTTATTGGAGAACAACAAATCACTTCAAAAACTAACAGACCAAAACTTCATTCAGTTTTCAGCAGGTTCAAATCCAGAGTTCCAAACACATGGTAAAGATCATGGAAAAGTTGATGCTGAAATCTTAATTTATGGATCCAGAATTCAAGCCAATAGATTGGGAAACAGAAGTTTTCTAAGACAAGCGGACAAAAACTGGTTCTGATTTCTCTTGAATGCATTTTAATGTTTGCACTGATAAATGTATTTATGCTCAAGCTTGTCTTAGTCCTCTGTGGCAAAGTGATATTGTGTCTTTTCTAAAGCTGGAGAAGATAAAATACTCAATGAGGGGTAACACCAAGAAGTTATTTCATAACTTTCAGTTTGACCTTTTTCAACTCTTAAATCGTGGAGTCACTCTTTAATGTGGGGTCTTTTCATTTACTTTATCTGGTTCTTATTAGTTTGGGTTTGCACAAGTTGTAAGTTTATAGTGTTTATAGGGCTTTTGTCGTGTAAAAATCGACTCCAGCCGGCACAGTCTGTGACAAATGTTGATGGGAGATTGCAATCAAAGTCCCATGAATTCCGATTTGACGGTTCATACTAGTGGAAAAAATCAGAAAATCTGTCCTGTCTCTGATTAAGGCCCACATATTTAAATGGCCGCAATTGGAACAGAAAGAGCTCTGATTCTATGTGGTTTGTGCTGTTCACCCTGCCATGAAAATGTCACATAGAAGCAAATAAACGGTCTTGCACCCTTATTGAGGGGCAAGCGTGACAATTAGGACAGGGCACAACTGGGAGCATGAGGCAACGCTGACTGTTTTTGTTTTTTTCAAACTGAGTGATTTAATGGATAACCTTTGCCCACGTATCCTTTTAACATACATGTCAATCAAAGGTGCAATTTGACATTTGACTCATATGCAGATGACACCAAGTTGTACATCTCTTCTAACCCCTCTGATTTTAAACAATATATAACTGTAAAAATAACAATAACTGGATTCATGACCTCAAATCCTAGATGACCCTGGATGGAACTTCTTGCAGCTGAACATTAATAAGACCGGAGTAATCATTATTGGCTCTGGCACAGCCCACGACCACTTCCTAAATCATATGGGCTCCCTATCCCATAAGTTACTCAGAATTGTACAAATCTTGGTTTTCTTTGACAGCAACCTCAGTACGAACATGAACCAGTTCGGTTTTCATCCAGGGGTAATATAGTGATGGTCCTACATGATTTCATGTTGTATAGACGATAACTTCCTCTATACGTATTTAAAACAACAGAATCTCCATAAACTTCAGGTTGTGCAGAATGCAGCAGCCAGACTCCTTACCGTAACCAAATGAAGAGAACAGATTACTCATGTTTGAGCTTGCTTACATCGGATTCATTTTACTTTCAGAATTCATTTGAATATTTCATTGATAACCTTTTAAGTTCTTTCTGGATCTGATCTGATCTCCTAACTCCTTACGTGCCTGGTTGTAACCTGAGCTCCTCTGCCAAGGCTCTGTGACACATCCCTAAATGTAGGACCAAATTTTAGGTCCCCTACTCTCTTGAAAAATCTCCCTGAGGATATCAGATTGACTCCTTATCCACTTTTAAATATCTTTTAAAAACACATTTTTATAAATACGCTTTTACTGTGATTCTTGTATGAATTGTATTTCTTCTAATCTATTTTTATGCATCCCTTGATCTATTTAGTGATTGTCTATATCTTTTAAATAATGTTATACTATTTATTTCATAAAATTTCATGTAGATTTACTTATTTAATGTGTGTCAATTTATTTCATGTTGGCCTGTATCAAACTATTCAACTTTCTTTGACTTATATAAATAAAGTTAATTGTTGTAATTAGTAGAAAGGTATCAACTAAGACCACACATATCACACATCTGTACTTCAAAAATAGTGTGACTCTTATTTCCTATTAGCAGTGAGTTCTATGTCTCAGAATAACATCAGACGACAGCAGCCAAATACACTGGACTGAATTCTAAAGTTTACATTGAAGGAGATTCCCAAACTCTTACATGCAGTCAGGACCTGTCTTCATACAAACCAAAAACAAGCCACATCTGGACAAACTGACCAATAGGACTGAACCACAGGCCTCAGAGTTTCATGCTGCTAACGTGATGATGACACAGGGCAGGCTGACCCGCTGACCGACTGACTGACCGACTGACCACTGGGTGGTTCCCTGCAGTGGACAGAAACCTCTACACCACCATTAGTCTGGCATACCACAGACCTGAGATCTAACCATCAGGACAGCCTGCACTGAACATTATGACAGCATGTTTGGACAGCCTGGAGAAAATAATGTCCAGACCCGTCTGGGTTCAAGAGTCCACCCAGGATCTGAGGCACCACCGCAGTCACAGACACAGATACCACAGTGAAACTGCCAACTCTGGGCCAGAAGCTGTGACCAGAGTCACTTTTATCTTCTCAGGGAACGGTGTTGTGATGGTCTAGAGAAGGTCAGACCTACACACCGCTGGCTAATCTGTTACCACAAATTTAACCAAAGTCCAGGTTTAAGGTTTATTCAGTGGTACCTAAACGGTAAATTGGTTGTGCAGATGAGAGACTAAGCCTTCCTAGAAAACAACAACAAACAAAAGAAACAACACGATACAACAATACGAATTTAAAAATACAAGGGGCATACAGACAGAATAAAAAAAGAGTAAATAACCATAAACGTCATAACAGGTTATGGTAAATTTCTTCCACAGACACACACTCAAAAAGTTATAAATAGCTGACGTGGTTAAAGTGCATCATGTTGCGTTTTTACAGAAGCTCTATAGCCACAGGTGAAAATGTGTTTCAATAACATTTGTTCTCCCCTTCGGAGCAACTAAATGACGACCAGAGGGAAGTGGCTGGAACTCACTATTTAAGTGATGGAAAGAGTCCTGCAGAATAGAGCTGGCATCATGCTTTAGCTGTAAGAATAAATATCTGATGGGTTGATTTGCTACCCAACTACAATCTCACTAAGTTGGACAGTTTGATTTCAAATATTTTTGTATTTAAGAGACAGGTTTCCAAGCCGTGAAACAAGGCAGGAAAATAGGACAGATTAAATAAAAGCCATCATGGTCTTATCAATGTGAAAACAATTCAGTTTTCTTAAGACTAAACAAGCATTGATGTGCCCTCTTACAAACTGCCTCATAGTTTCTCCCAGGCCAAATTCCCACCGAGGAAAGCTCCTGTGCCGATTTCGGGCCAAATGTCTAACTTGGAACGAATTCTTAGCTTTTCCATCGCCGAAAAAACAGCTGTGGCCCCTAAAATGGCTGCTTAATAGAATAGAATAGTTACACTTTATTAATCCCAAAAAGGGGAAATTTAGTAGCTGCAGCAGCTCCATCATACCGATATTCTAAATAAAAATACACATGTAAGTTTAGATACAATCAAGTGCCTGCAAATATATAAGAAAAAAAGGGAAAGCATCTGATCTCTAATGGGATATATAATATAAATTAAAACAGTCCAGTTAGTTTGTGCAAAAGTTGTCCGGGTGCAGATGTGCAAAAGATGTCCAGGTGCAGATGTGCAAAAGAATCAAAAGCAAGGGTTAGCAAGGGTTAGCAGCAAGAACCAGTAATGTCAGGGGCTGGGGGCGGGTTATCCTAGCAAATCAAAACTTTTTGTCCGCCATGATTTAGAAAGTTTAGGTGAGAACACCACGTCTTTCTGAAGCATATAAGATGTAACTTTATTATGAAGAGCTTCGTTGTAAACGGTTGGTAAAACAGTGGTTGTCGTTTGTGTGTTTTCAAAAAAGCAAATACAACGCAACAGGTCTGTGCTGGAGTAGGGATGGACCAAACGAATGAACAACAAACTAAAGACAAACTGAAGATGTTGGGAATAAGTAGAGACTCAATCGGGACAACCAGCATGATAACAAGATTTGGTAGAACCAAAAACAAGCTTTGATAGTTTAAAACCTTGTCTACGCTGAAAGAGCAGCATCCATGGAACTCTTAACCAAACAACAGGAGACCAGGAGACGTACCAGGAGACGTAGTTGGATGATACGGTACTCCAGAGATTGAAAGAACCCAGGTAGGTTTTATTTTTCAACTTGTTGAAATTGGTAGTTATGACTGTTAGGGTAACGTTAACTGACCCAAAGTTAATCACTAACTAACGTTAGAGTTCTACCTGGAGCCTGTAATGGTCCCAAGATATTTGTAACTCCCCACATAGTTGACAGTCCGGTTTTTGATGACAGTAGTATCGGTGCTTGAAAAATTGTTTCTCAAATCTATGACCATGTCTTCTGCCTTGGATATGTTGACTTCCAAGAATGTTTCGTTGCACCAGATGAAAAGCTCATCTAAAGCCGGACCATGGCCGTGCTCATCGTCATGCAGCAGACTAACAATGACTGCATCATCAGCAAATTTCACTAAGGTCCTGTTCTCATCACTTTTGTGCACAAAATAAACACTAAAAGTTGGAGAAAACGGAGGTGTGCCTGTAGATTAAGAACACAAATCAGATAAGTGATATGCTGTTCAATTTTGACTTCGTGCAGCATTACATTTCCCAAGAAAAAGTATGTCTGTAATCCCCCTTCCATGCTACACAAATGGGGGAGGTGAATACATGTATTCAGCCAAGAAATAATTCTGAAGTGTTTTATTGTTTGTCTTTCTGCTTAAGGTTGAATGAAAACGGACGCCATTTTCCAAAGACGAGAAGTGTTTTTCTATAAAGCCAAAAAAAAAAAAGAAGTAGATTGAAAGACAAAAGATAAAGGTATTTTGTATTACCACATGTGTCAACAACAATAAGCCATGACATTATAAAAAGTCTATAATCTGCATTTCCTACCAAAATGTGGATTCCAATCCTTTAAACGTGTTGCGAAAGGTCCTAAACCATACCTAATGGCACAGGCTGACCTTGGAATGAGGGAACAGAGCCGAGGGTCATCGAGCCAGAGAACATTTTCAATAATGGGTTTTTGGGCCAAATATGACTTCACTACTGAAAAGTCAGCCAGAGCTTTCTCTCCAGAGTCATACATTCTTTTATTACTATACTTATAGTGTCAGCTACAGCTACCAACCCCTACCCCTTCTCTTCCCATCTCTACAAAATCATGATCACCCCCATCCCTTCATCTATCTATCTAGCACTCCCTCTCTTACCCTCCATTTATCAGTCTGACTCTACCTGACAATCAGATTCTTGTCCTCTCAAATCTCCTATAACTGTCTGACTGGCGCTCTCGGCTGTTTGGTGATGCAGACTGATGGGGAGGAGATGGCTGGCCCCTGTCTACTCAGCCAGTCAGGTTAGAAACCCTCATATAATGGAAGTATGTGAACGTAGACATTTATATCCATGCACAATGTAATTTCTTCAATCTATCTTACTCTATCTTATTAGGTATTAGGTCTATTAGAGAGCAAAACAGAAAGAAGGGGATACAACAGATAATAACAGGAACAGACATACAAAGCTAAAAACTAGACTCACCCACCCTCCCGTGCTCAGTACAAAGTATATAGCAAGAAATTGTGCAATGGAAAGAAGTAGAAACAAAGATAGCAGTAAAAATACTTAGTCAGATATGAGGACTCTTAGGTAACAGATGAGGGACAGCCAGATCTTGCTGAACTGTTATTCTCTGTTCTTCATGGAAAACCTTATTTTCTCAAGTCGAAGGCTGCCGATCAGTTCATTGAGCCAATGTTTATAAACTGGGACAATTTATTATGCCAGAATGTCAGAATTAGTTTTTTTTTTGGCAGTGATCAGACCAAAAGAGAGAAGTTTCTGTGGTGCTCTTGTTAATAGAGATGTGGAACCTGAGTGAGTACAATTAAGTCAGAGTCTGGTTCAGTGTTACAGGGTCTCCGTCGGCTTTAATAAATTACATTTAAGACATTTTTAGACCTTCTGATGGACCCTTACAATTAAATTATGAGACCAAAATTAACGAAATGTACAGAATAGAATATAACGATGTCAGTGTGTGCACGAGAGTGCATTTGGAAATTTGAAAATGTCATTCTGAAAAGCAGTTGTAAAATTAAAATAAGCATAGTCCTGTAATCCATACTATAAAATTGTAAACTTTTGAAGACACTGCAGAGACGCTGTATTAATACTAAAAAAAAGAAGTGTTTTAAATATTTGAATCCAGTTTACCTCTGTCCGCGAACAGAGACGATGCTATGTATGGCTTTTATCGCAATTTGAAGAGATGTGTGGAAAAGTCAAGTGCAGTTTAGATTCGGAGTAGTGGAGTCTAGGGGTGACCCGAAGCTGAAAGCCTCGACTTGACAGTTGATTTGGGAATCTGACTTCTTGTTCACCTCAGACCACAGAGAACACAAAATGTAAAATCAAAATATCTCTGTCTATGCACTTCTGAAGATAATCTTTTTGTAAACGCTCCTTACAAAACTTTTAAACTCCGTTACAAACTGCTCAACACTCTTTCTGGCCCCCATCTCTCCCTGTACAGTCCAAACCATGGGCGTCTGCCAGTCTACCTTCCTCCTGTGGTTTATTTTTCCTGATATCATTATTCAGCTAATGGCATCATGGTCCTTTTATAACGGCAGCGTTGGCTCTGCTCCGATGATGCTGAAGGATTGTGGGGGGAAATGTCTCTGTGATCAGAGGTGCTGGCCCTTGACTTTGACTGAGATCAGTGTGTGCACACAGTTTTGGTGCAGGATCACAGTTTTGAGTGCACCATCATAGGGAAACGGGTTCACATGTGGTTCAGAAAAAAGTAGAATAAACATGACCGAGCAAGCAGAAGGTCAGTATATTAGCCAATTTACTGAAGTTTCCTTCACTTCCATACATTAAATGGAAGTGATAGATGATTCCGTACCTGCGTCAGGATCCTGATTGAAACGGACGTAGCGGGTGAACTCCAGCTGGGGTAGACATCGCTCTATTGGTACCCACATAAAGGTTTCAGGGCACAGGAGGTCTGAAGGCCGATACTGTCCCTGCAGAAGGATGAAAGGGACAATGAGAGGGTTATGTATGCTGCTAATAATAATAATAATAATAATAATAATATTAACAGCGACCAACGAAGCCTTTTCCTGGTGAGTAAAATATCAATTATTAGAGTAAAATATGATTTACACAAGAGAGATCTCCTTTAGTCGATTCATTTGCACAAAATTTGCTAAATCGGACCAACAGCTGAGAAATTATGGCCAAAAAACTTTTGGAGATAAAGCGCCCCCTAGTGTTGGAAACACACAGCCGCCTTTCCAAAAATCCATTAAGTTCGTTAATGGATCGTTCCGTAATGGATCGTTCATGAAGTTCGTCTTTAGATATTCTGGGATCAGGCGGACAACCTTCCGCTTTCTCAACTTTATGTTTCACGAAAACCGGTACCTTTCGCGAAAACACTAACAATGTTAACAACCAGTAAATTTTGGATTTTTTACCAGACTTTACTAAGAGTTTGGTCACATTTTGGTTAATGAAGTTCACTAAAGACAGTTACAGTTTATAAAATCTTGGCAATTTGCTAAAGTTTAAAGCTGAGGAGATTCTCGATTAATTACTCATTAACTTTAAAAAGTATTTGTTTTGTTAAAAAAAAAAAACACAATCACAATTATAGTAATTTTTAACTTAAAAAAAACAGAATGTCTGCTGAGTTTTGGCTGGGCTTTGTCACTAGACTCCTGGACTCGGACGGGTTTGGACGTAACTACCACCCCCACCACCGATCCCGCTGTCATGCAGGAGAGCTATGGAGTTAACCCTTTAGTGCCTGCATGAACATCTATCTGTATTACACAGAGATAACACATGGTGCTGTTTTATTTCTCACGTACATATAGTACAATATGATGGAAACTAAACGCTAAGATCTTTGGGAGAATCGGAATCTAAATTCTAAGCAAAAAATTATTAAAATGTATTGCAATATGAAAATTCACTGCAATAACCAGCCCTATAATATATTATTGACTTCTTAGGGTTAGAGGTTTGACATGTTGCAAACTGACCTTATCTGTTGAAGTTCTTTGTTTATGTCATGTTTTCTCTGTTTTAGGAGTGATCTGTGGCCGCAATGCTGAGCAGGAAATGTAAACACACCACCATATTGTAATGAGCGCTTGAGAAAAAAGGGCACCAGTCAGCATTTGACCTAACGTTTTCGATGGAAAGTAAACCAAGCTGAACAAAAACAGCTGCGAGGCAAAGGAAGAAAGTGAGTGAGGGGTTGAATGAACAGAGAGGAGGAGGCTCCATTATCATTGACCTGTGGTCTACCACATGGCTCCGAACAAACAAACTGTCCACATAGTTCTGTAAACAAGTCAACGCCTGCGAGGACTCTGCTGCATCATCTCAGCACACACCATAATATTTAGTTTCTGTGACTTTAAACTGCAGGACAAAGACTCCACCACTTCAAGAACATTAGTTTTATATACAACAGAGGTCAGAAAGATGTGAATGCTTCGGACTAAGAACAAAAAGAAAAATAGAACCCAGATGGCATTATGCACCAGACAAAGGAAATACCATGGAATATGCTGTAGCTATACAAGCGCTCTGACCATGACCCATCTGTCAGTGGGTCTGGATGAAAAATCTGCTGCCTGTTCTTACATGCAAGACATGGTGCCATGAAATTCGACTGGGCCGTTCTGACAAATGAAAAACAGTCAAATTTGGTGGTGACGCACACAATGCAGCTTTCCACTAAAGACGGGGTTTTAAACTCCAGAGCTGCAATCCTTAAAAAAGACATTTCTGGAGGACCAATTCTTTGGGCGACTTAATGAGAAAAGCTCTCATCCAACTATATTATAAAAAAATACGATTTATACATAGATAACAGACGGCTTAAAGTGAAAAGATTTAGTAATTCTCTTTCTTTTCAAAAGTTTTATAAATTTTTGAACTAACCTAATATTAATTGAATTAACCGAGAAGAGACAGATTATATCAGTGCGAGATTCCAATTGTTGTTTTTTGTTGGTAAATGTCCAGTCCTACAGTTTAGTACGGGTACGCAGGAGTAACCGAAACAAATCACTAAATTCATACATATATGTAAAATGTTTTCCAGGCAAAGGCTGAGGTAACGGCCGTCAGGTGAGTAAAGTCATTTGGATTAAGTGCTTCTGCTAACAGATGGATGGTGTAGGAATTCTACGCATTTGCAGTGGCACACACCAATGAGCTGTTCTCTGTGTCCCAACAACCTGCAACCTTCTACAACTGTCAGCAGAGTCAGTGTGGCATTCTCACACTCTGCCTCACCTCTATAGACTCCCTCAACACCACAGAGGAACACGCACACACCTGCTCGGCAGCAATAAGACAGCAAGACACACTCACTCCTACAGGCTTCACACTGCATCATCTTCCCAACCTGGATGGATAGATGGAGGATGGAAGAGAGAAACAGAGGCGTGAATGGAGTAGGCATCCTTAAATGAGAACGAGAACCTTTGGAAAACCTGATAATTCCTAAAAGAAATTCAGCAAATTCTTGATTTCTGAAGCTCATTATTGTCAGCAGTCGGAAATCTTGCCTTCAGTCCTCTGATATGAGGTTTTAACAGAAAGAGAAGCCTCTATAACCAGAATCTGAGACTACGTCTGGTGAATCCTCCTTCTACAGGGAGAAACAGCATGAAGAGAAGGATGGAGGAGAATGAGAGGACACAACTATTAATGGTCTGAACAGAGGAGAGAGAACAGAAGCTCGGTTTGCCACAGCCTTTCTGTGGGCTTTTTTCTTTATTGGACTGAAGAATGAACTCACTGCTGACTTCCTGTCTAGTTTCTTGGAATCTTGGGTCTTTGAGAGACCAGAGTGATGAGCATAGTGTTCCGGCCAATCCAATAAATGGAAGTGAAATGGTATAAACCAACACATCTCTGTTCCTAAGTGGCTTTTAGCCCAACAGGAGGCATAAAGAGGACACAGGAAGTGATAGAACGCCTGAACGTGTGATGAGGTTTTCTTTGTGTCCTCTCAGAGGTCTACCCAGACACTTAGCAGATAATCAGAATGATCCTTTACAGATGAAGAACATCTTTCTGGTTTTGGTCCTCCTCTCATCAATGACTGTTTTACTCCCTTTCCGAATGGTCAACACCTCCCTCGCCAACATTCCATCACCATCCCCTCATTCTTCCCTCCATTTCGGTGATTGCATGTTGAGACGGATATGGATGTGACAGCGATGATTGACAACCTCTGAAAAGCTTGTTTTCAGAGGCAAAGAGAGACGGCGATGGAAAAAATCGGAGGAAAGAGGAAACATGTACAAACTTAGGAGGATACACTTGGCTGCCATCAGTGTTTTGAGAAGTAAGAGGGGAGATATGAGGGAGACGGGAGGGATGAGAGCAAATTAGGTGCAGATGAGTAAAGGGATGATATTTAACGTCACTGAGACTTGAACTGAGGAGAGCTAATGGAAGTGATAGTAGGGGAGGGAGTGCCAGGATGGGGCGGCCCAGCTCTGAGAAAGGACGCTGGATGTCAGGGATGAAGTGGGAGGACTGGGAAAGAGAGAAAAATGTGAAGTAGATAGAGGAGGGGGGGGGTGTTAAAACTACCTTTTTAAACAAGCATAACATACTCAGGATGTCCCGCCACAGGGCATGTCATTTAAAAAAAACAGAGAAAGAAGGTCAATGCTAATTAGAATTCTTTTTAATTGCATTTGTCAAAATTAGAAACAACAGAGATCACCAATGTTCTGAACAGTTTAGTCAGAAAATGTAAAAAACTAAGCTTACCTCAAAAAGAAATCAATAGGACATCCCAGAAAAGTACAATTACAATTACAAGTACAATTCTGACCCTGAGTTCAAAACCAAAGTAATGAAAATTTGGTTTTAAGTGAGATTCAAAAACAGGCAGTGTGGGGATGGAATTAACAACTCATTCCACAGTTTAGGGGCTGTAACAGCAAAGGCGCGGTTGCCCCTCGTTTGAAGCTTTGACTTAGCTTCTTTCTTAAGAGTTATTTGAATATTTTGTATTTTCCTAAATCACATACTATAGCTAACTATATGCTCCTATATACTATATATATAACAATATAAGGGTATAATTATATTTTCTTAGAGGTACAAGGCACCAGGGATGTAACCTTGCTCCTGTTCGGACATGACTTGATGCCAGTCTTTGACCTCTTTGACCTCCACAGGAGTCCACGCACCCTCTTCCTCAAGCTTTTTCAGCTCCTGCTCCAGGGCTGCTTTGAATTTCGTGTTTTCATCGGAAACTCTGGTTGTCATGAAAATGTAGCCACCTGGCTTGGCAGCTCGGCACAGCTCTCGACAGGAGACAATTGATCAACGGACCTCAGTAAAATCTTCTACTTTGTCTCTGGGCTGTTCCCTTTTCTGGGTGCTACAGCAGATCATCCGTATCCATCCATAGTTGGTACCGTTGGTACCCTGCTTGCTAACAGTACTAGCGATAGTATTTTTCAACCCGATTGGAAATCGGGTTCCGCATGTTATTTGGCATTGGTTTGGCTGTAGCTCAGTGGGTAGAGCGGCCGTCTCCCAATCGGATGATCAGAAGGTAGGCTGTTCGTGTCCTACCAGGGTCTACTTGTGGTAGGATCCGTGAGCAAGACCCTGAAACCCTTAGCTCCCCAGGCGCTTCAAAAGGGTGGTCCACTGCTCCCTCAGGGATGGGTCAAATGCAGAGAAATAATTTCCCTATGTATTTCCCTGTGTATGGCTGTATGTGATCATTAAAGGATTTCTTCTTCTTTCAAGTTATTGAAGAACCTTTAATTGCGTCTCATTTGTAATGTGTTGATAATATTATGACCAAGTTTCATGTTGACTGGTTGGAATCTCAACAACAAGTTTGTTTAAGCAACGACACTCAGAAATGTAAAAAGAAAAAAGAAGAAAAAAAGAGAAAAAAAGAGTTGAGATTACGTCATGGTTCCATATTTGCCAACCCACAATCCAGACCATTCATCAAATCACAAGCTTTTGAGAAGTTTTAATCCCTTGATTCTTGTCATTTAAAAAAAAAAAAAAAAAACACTGCAGAATTGCAAATGTAATTTAAAATGTCTGACCTTCCGTACGGTTTATGCCATAGGTCCAAAATACTTTTTGGCATATCCTGAAATGATAAAATCATGTACCAAATGTCATGCTTTTTGGTGGAAATAAGTCAAAAGGAGGGTCTTTTTGGAAAATTTCCAGTGGATGCTGGGGAGGCATTTTCCCCCTGTCTTCTTCATGAAGTTTCACGAGTTTTTGGGCACAGGGAAGCCTCCAAAAAGACAAAGTTTGTCCCTAACACGAAGCCAAACGTCAAAAAGGAATCACTTTAGCTCACTAAAGTTTGTCTTGTACAGAAAGCTTTGTGAATTATGTCAAACAGACAGACAGGTGGAACCGATTCCAATAAGCCCCCTCTCCTTTCTTGGTTCGTGACAAGGATAATAAGAGGCTGGCTCAGAGTAAACAATTACACATGCTTAATGATCAGAAGTAAATAAACACATATATCCACGCAGCTTGGCATGTAATTACCCATTACTCTGTGGATCCATTATTTCCCTGTGCTCTCAGTGACAGAGGCCACACACACATGCACAAACACACACGCATAGACACTTATAGAAGAGTGAAATTTATTACTGATTCACACTGTCACCTTGTTCCTCTGTCCTGTTTCCTCACACACTTCAAGATACTGCGAGTCCATATATACATCTATAAATCTGACTTATAACTCTCTCTATCCTGATCTGTTTTTCTATTTTGGATTTTTCGTAAATCAGAATCAGCTTTATTGGTTAGAAGTTTGTGTTCACATACAAGGAATTTGACTCAGTTTATTCCCATGCTCAAAAGGTGCTCACACAGGACACAACATGAGGACAAGAATGGAATACTTAGGGGGTCTATGTCCACTGGAAAGACACAAATCACCGGGTGGGGTGGTCAAGTTGATTAATATTCACTTTGTTCTGACATTACACAGACCAAACAATCAGTGGTGGATAGTAACTGAGCATTTTTACTCAATTACAGTACTTAAGTAAAAATCTGAGATAATTGGACTTTACTTGATTATGTCCAATGGTTACTTCATACTTTTACTTCTCAAGGTCTCAGAGGGACATATTCTACCTTTTATTCTGCTACATTTGTTCGACTGCTGTAGTTATTAGTTACTTTTCAGATTACAAATGTTCCTAGCCTTCCTGTCCAGTGAAAATCATGTGTGTCCAAATCTGTTTATTAGAATTGTTTGTGATAAACAGAAATATTAAATGTTTTTAGGATTTGAGAAAATTCCGCTAATTCAGATCCAATGTACACAGACTGATCTTATAAAACATTGACCTTTAAGGGATAAGTGGATTCAACAAGATGAGTCTGTGATCAAAGTTCATGTACTGTGGTGCAAAGATCCAGGAGCTGGTCTTGGTGTCACAGTGCAAAAACCCTACACCACATTCTGCTACAGATTTCTTCCACTTGAGTTTTCACTCATCCTTCCAGAATGCAGAACTCTGGACTGCAGTCTCAGTAAGTCTACTCTCGATAAGAGTTTATATAAATTAAATGTATTATTATTGTTATTATATCCAGCTCAGATGTCTCAAGGAAAAAGCCTTAAGTTTGGGATATATCTTCTGGAAACCTCTTTTGTTATGAGACATAGCGGCTCCAGGAGTGTGATGCAAGGCTGGTCGCAGAGTAGCTAAGGTCACTAATGTTATACGCCGCTGTTTGTCTCTGTCTCTATCCAAAATGACACGCGATAACAAAAGTAGCCGGTTTTGTTACAAAAGAGAATGAGCATGAACTCAGCACTGAATTGGATATTAATTCAGGATTACATAATTGTCAAACGCTCAGAGGGACATGGCTGTTTGACTCAAATAGACAAACACAGTTGCTGTGACACATTTGTGGCAACTTTGCGGGACTTTCTTCGACTTAGTTTCATCCAGGTCGAGTCTGAGGTTGGAGGGTATACAAAGAGGTTCAGTGTGACCCAAAGCCAGGCAGACCTAACTTAGGCTGGCCCAGGCCAGCACTCTGACCCGAGGTCACATTCACCCCATCTCAAGTCAAAAAGCAATAAACACGGTCCCTAATCCCGAGATGTGCAGTCTCTCTCTCAAACAGGAGGCTCCGACAATAAAAGTCCCTCTGTCGCTGTAGAACGGCTGAAACTAATGCATTCTGCCATGAAAAGGAGGTACAGCCAGGGGGGCTTCTAGCTGAGGATGGACATGTGTAAACATTTCAGCTCACACAAACATACATATGACTAAACAAACACCGGCACACTGCAAAAACTCAAAATCTCCACAAGTATATTTGTCTTATTTCTAGCCAAAATATTCAATTGCATTCAATGTTAAACACACTCACTTATGAAAGTACGTTCGGTTCGAGACATATATAAACCTGTTTCAAAGAACGCTTCTTGAATATCTTGTTTAGTCAGAGAATCTTATGAGCATTTCAAGCTAACTTTAAGATATATTTTATCTTAAATACTTGAATATCACTTTCTTATCAGAGTACAAGTACTCAAATGCTAGGAAACCTAGTAGTAGTAGATCCAGAACAGTGTCACTAGTGTCAGCATAGAATAAGTTAAAAGCACCTGAAGTGAAGAAGTTCAACCAAGAAAATTGTCTTTTATTCTCTCGGAATATTTTTTTAAAACTTAAACTTGAAAACTAAAAGAGATTGTATCTATCATGTTTTTAATTAATTTTGAAAGTGCTTTTTTTTTTTTTCAGAGCAGAAATAAAGCAGGCTGGACAGACACACAGCACCAATGATAGATCCTAACAAGATGTAGCCCACACATACACACTGTGACAAACTAACAACGGCCTGTGACAATATGTTCACCGACACGTGTGTGTGTCTGTGTGTGTGTGTGTGTGTGTCTGTTTCGAGGTCCGGGGTCTGTGTTCGGAGGGATTTATCCGAGCTGCTGCTGTTCAAACAATATGGGCCCACCAAAGCTTTTTCACCCTTCTCAACACATTACCACAGGGCAACCTTCAAATAAAGAATCCAGGCGGGTAAGTCTTCCCTCTGGGCCCCTATAGAGTCCACCCACCCCCACCCGACCACTCCGTCCAAGCACTCCCTTGCCTGGCTATGCGTCACGGCTCCGTGGATGACAGGTTAATGAGGAGAAAATATTTTTACAGGATCGCATTTCCATGGAGCCTTGAGAACCAATGGCAGCTCTTTTATGGGCATCAGCTCACAGACTGGGCACCTTTTTATCTCTTTATCTGCTCTGGACTTTATGGGCAGGGAAGCTGCTATGCCTGTCTAACACTGACCGCAACTTACAGACCTGCAGCCCAACCACAAACTTCTAACTGCACAGTCCACCACCCAACCTCTGAGTAAATGCCTAAAAAGCATTTCTGAGGCAAGCTCAGAGTGATCTGAGTGATCTGACCTGACCTCTGCTCCCTCAGACCCTCACACTGTCAGCGCTCCTCCTAGGGGGTGCCAAACAGCAGATGCCCCCAAACAGTTCTGCAGCCTGTTAATGATTTGTTAGAAACACAACCGTGCAAAGTTACTAGAAAAGAAAGGAGGAGGAAGAAAAGTGAACTTATCAAAAACTTTAAACAAATGTTCCTGCTGAGAGGTGCACTGTTGGTGGTCTCCTGTCCAGCTAGAGAAACTAAACTCTCTCTGTCAGGGACACCAGTTCAAAACTGAATATGCTTTCGCTTATAAACTTCACAGACAGGGTGAAAACCAGCCTGGCTGGACTGGATCTTATTTTTTTAGGCACACGTTTTCAAAATGAGGATTGCTGGAAGGCAAATGTCTGTTCTGAAAAAAACAAACAAAAAAAACCGCAACCTTGAAAAACAACAGAATGTTGCTTCGTCCAAAGTAAAGAAAACAGCAAAGAGACAAAGGGGGATATAGAAATATCTATTACCATCAACACTCTGTTAAGGGTATCAGTTTCATCATGGAACACTGCACTCAGCTCAGTAACGTTATACCACCTCCATGTGAGCCGTCATGACTTCATGCAGATATGACAACACGAGAAACGAGATCCTCACCACTCCTGCTCGCTAGCCCTGCAAGAACATTAGCTAAAATTACCTCTAAATTAAATCTGTTGAAAATTTGCTCAGACTGATCCCTCTTTCTTTCCATCTTTCATCCCAACCAGCATGGTGGCTGGTTTCTTAAAGACAGTTGCTGAAAGAAGAACGGAAACAAAAAGAGGGACAGACAGAGACAGAGTTATGGCTGCACAGTGCCTGGACCTGCTAAAGCCCATTCCATCAAACATCAACAGAATGCTGAGGCCAGGTTTTTAACACGTACCAGGAGAACTAACCATTTAACAACAATCCTTGCTGCTCTTTCCTGGTCACCTGTGAGTTTTAGAATTGATTTTAAGATTTTACTGGTTGTTTTTGATGCTCTGAGAGCTGGCTCACTCCTTATGAACTGGATCAGCACCTAAGATATTCTGGCAGGTCCCTCTTAGTGATTCCAAAGACCCGACTCGTCATGGAAGGGGACCAAGCCTTTACTGTATAGGTCCCCGGGCTTTAACACTCCCTGAGAGATTCCAAGGCACTCAGTATCCTCTTTTAAATCTCTTGTTGAGACTTAATTTAATCAAATAGAATTTTAACCTAAGGATCTGATCTGACTTGATCGTTTTATCTGATTGTTGGATGCAGTAATTTTATCCTGTTTTTAATGATTTTATGTTACTTACTTGCTTCGAAAAGTGCTACACAAATAAAAGATCTTTTTTGAAATCTTTCTTCTGTGTTAACTTGAAATTCTTGTATAATTGTATCCTCTTCTGTGAAGGTTTTTTTTTTTTACATAGTTTGGGATTTTCTCATAGATTTCCCCATTACATTGATTAAAAACAATTAAATCAAATTTCTCTTATATATATTTCATACCTCTTAAGAAATTAAATTTACCATTTACTGTGAAATTCGCATAACCTTCACTAAGGACGGAGGTTATGTTTTCATTTCTGTGCGTTAATCTGTTTGTTTATGAAAAGGATTACGGAAAAACCACAGGACATATTTGCATAAAATCCAGAGGTAGTTTTTGGCATATCCAAGGGGTGATAACATTTTTGTTACATTATGTGTTTCACAGCATTTCACATAAAATCAAATCAAATAATAAGCTGTCACAATGTGACTATTGCGGCCATTGTTCCTTTGATGTTTCTTTAGGGGAGGAGGTAGGGCCTCTGTGGTCTGAACAGAGACCTTTGAGTGGAAGGCGCCGGAGAAAACCGGTTACAGAGTATTTGAGAGTTACTCAGAGTCTGTTGGAGTTCTATCTCAATCTGTCCGACTAAATCCATCTACATAGTTATATCCTGATCCGTCCACCTAGTTCTAACTCGATCCTCCTTGCTAATTCTACCTCAATCTATCTTGATCAATCTACCAAGATCCATCTGGAATCACTTACCTAGATCTATCTCGATCACCTACCTAGATCTAACACGATCGTCTACCTAGATCTAACACGATCGTCTACCTAGATCTAACACGATCATCTACCTAGATCTAACTTGATCATCTACCTAGATCTAACACGATCGTCTACCTAGATCTAACACGATCATCTACCTAGATCTAACACGATCATCTACCTAGATCTAACACGATCGTCTACCTAGATCTAACACGATCATCTACCTAGATCTATCTCTCTATCATTGCTCTCAGTAAAGTTCTTAGTACTCTAGTAGTACTAAAATTCTGTCATAGGAATGCCCTCGTTAACAAAACACCTGCATATGTATCGCTGCAGACAGGGAGGCGGTCTCTGTGAGAAACACCCACTGGAAATATCTCTTGATTTGTCAAACCCACCATCATTCTTAATCTGCCCAGCAGTACAAGTGACACATAGAATGTGAGATCACACAGGCACAAATAACAAAATGTCAAAACGGGCCGCGGGTCAACCAAATATGCATGCAGGGTCCTGATCGTTGAGGCTCGGGGCCTCTCAGCAGGTTTGAACCTGCAGACAGGAGACAGAACGTTCATTACATTTATATAGGCTGAAGGTTGTAGATGTTGAAACAGACGAGGGCCTGTTCTCTCTTTCCTTTATTCAGTCATCCCACATAATATAATAAGTATAACCAATATTTTAATACAAGTAAATCGATAGTTTATTTGTTGCTGTTTTAAAGTTTTTAATACCACACAGTCAGATAAACTGTATAAGGATATACATTTAAGTGAGCAGTATATTATAGACAATGCCTTGTAATTTAGAAAAAAACCTATATTTATGGACTTTTGAGATTTTGCCTCTGACATTATTAACATAATGTTTCCATGTTAATTTATGGTCAATCACAACCCCTATAAGTATACTCTTACAATGTAGACAACAAATATATTTAATTCTCAAGTTTTTGTCCAGTCGTATTTGATTTCCAAAAACCATAAATTTAGTTTTCTTAATATTGACATACAACTTCTCTAAGATTCCATACCACAACCACCTTGGCTTTCTTCTATGACCTTTTTCTAGTGGAGAGTTTAATTATATGAAGACTTTTTTGACCTGGAGGATGTAAAGTATGCTGACAACTACATCCCACCATCATTTTATATGTTGAGAGGATAGAACATGTGCGTGGGTGAAGGCATATCACTTTTCTTGTACGATTGATGTCATGAGGACAAAGCTTGGGCAGCAGGTGACAGAGGCCAGCAGGTACGTACCGAATATGACAAACATTAGTACCAACTGACTGAACGGACATCAGAAGCTTTCAGCTACCTAATCCTAACACGCTCCTACACACAACAGCAGGCACCTGGAAAGGTTCATTTCAGCGCCGCTACATTTGAAAGCTTTGTTCAGGTAGAAAACTGCTAGCGGTTTATTGGAGTCCAGGAGGAGTCGGCCTGAAAGGGAATGAGGGGCAGTTGCTGTTAAAGGACTCCTTAACAGTCAGTGAAGTTTTGCCGGGAAACTAATAATCCCTTTCATCTCAACTCCTTTTCTCATTTGGCACACATTTTGTCACTCCTTTTTCCCTCCTCCTGTCTCCATCCACTCACTAGCTCATTCTTTCTCTCTCACCCTCAGTGGGAGCTGTAATGGCTTCCTGGGCTCAGAGTGAGACATTCTTTCACAATGAACAACAATAACGAGACCGAGAGCTGATCCATGCGAGTTTGTGCCTCTCTCACCAACCTTGTACTACCAAGTATCTGCACGTGAATGTGTGTTCATCTGGACAAAGATGGAATTGCAGATCAGGGACTACCTCCGATATCTTCATTCGAGTCCGCTCATTCAGAGAATAGACGACATGGACACAAGCTCACACACAAACACCTCTGCAAAGAAAAGGTATATCACTACAAAGTTCCATGGATCAATTCCTCCTCCTCCTCAGTGGTGGGGAAAGTATACAGATCCACAGACACCATGAAGTGAAAATACTCCACTGCAAATACAAGTACTCATACCACACTTTTAATATGCTCCACTACAAGTAAAAAGTACTCATACCTCACTGAAAATACTCCACTACAAGTAAAAAGTACTCATACCTCACTGAAAATTCTCCACTACAAGTAAAAGTACTCAAACCACATAGAAATAAAATTCCGCTGCAAGCGAAAATCCTGCATAAGAAACCTAACTCAAGTAAAAGTAATTTAAATATTGAGGCAAAAGTACTCACTGTGCAATAAAATAGTGAATGTTAGTGTTTTACTTTTATAAGATGTTTATTGATTAATATACTTGCTTTAAACGTTAAATGTTGGTATTAAGTCCATCATTATGGACTTTTGACAGTTAGCATGTAAAACTACTCAGCCTGAGTACTTAAACACATATTTGAGGTAGTTTAATACCGTACGGGATGTTCTTGTTTTGTTTTTTTCTGCTGCACTGATATATAAATCTATGTGTCTGCTGTAGATGTAAAAGGTTGAAGTAATCTAATTACCTTTATGGCGTACTTCAATCTGTAAGATCATCATAGCAATTATAGCATCGCTGTCCCCTGAGAACCACATATTTCTTAAAGGTCAACTTTTAATAGGACCGAGGGGAGTTTTTAAATAATTGATTTGAAAACATACAAAATTGTAAACTGAAAAGTAACAAGTAATCACAGCGGTCAGATAAATGTAAAGGAGAGCAGCATCAAGTGGAAATAATCAAGTAAAAGTTTCTCAAATTTTTATTTATACACTTAAATACTTAACTGTAAATTGATTTGGTACTACCCACCATTGCTCCTCCTTCTGCCTACGATAGAAAGTGGAAATTTGATAAATCAAACCTCATGAAGATCTGAGTAGAATTAGAAGCTGGGTGCTGGATTTGTAAGGGAAAAAAACAAAACATGTGCGTTGAAGGCCTGTATGATCTAGACCATGGGTCCCCAACCACTGGGCCGAGGGCCGCTACTGGGCCATGGGTCATTCGTTACCAGGCCGCACAAAAAGTATAAACTTGTTGAAAATTATATTTATTTCATTTAACTTAGTCTTCCGGATATTTTATTTTGAAAAATGACCACTGTCGCCATCGCCTCACTCCCACGCTTCACTCAGTCGCAGTTTTTTTCACGCACCAGTAAGTCCTCAAGCTAAGCCTTGCAGAAATTATCCAAAAACGCAAAACCCAAAAAGCACTGTTAACCCTGCTTCCATTCGCACCACCCTAACTTTACATTTACTTATTATTTAATAATTACATATAAATTGCATATTTATCAAATTACATGTTATGCACTTTATTGTGGTTTGTTAACCCCCTGGTCCGTTGAAAATGATCTTGCATGGAACTGGTTCCTGGTGCAAAAAAGGTTGGGGACCGCTGAACAAGACGGATAAACATTCGAGTGCAGGCCTGAATCCATACTATAAGAAACTGCATAAACTCTGGAGCATCGATGTCTACATGGTGCCAGGATTATTCTGAGCATGCAGTGACACGCCGTTTCTTGAGGAAGCCTGAGGAAATGTGTGTCTGCGCTTTTGTCACCAGGTGTACATTGAATGCTGCTTCACTTATGTACAGATATTGTGTATGACATTCCAGGATAGGCTAAGAATTTAAAGCTCTGAACCACAGCGTCTCAGTTAGTCTGCTCCGGGCAGTTAAAAAGATTTTAAGCTACACATGAGAGGCATTGTGGGAAAAAAGAATGGCAGTAGGGCCAAGACCTTTGGTCCCATTTAGCCTCCAACAGCTTCACCTTCTGCTCTCTGCAGCTCGACATCAGAGGGCCAAAGGACCAGGGACAGAAAGTAGATGCAGGATGTCACATCTGACCCTCAACCCAGAAGCCAAACCAGCAAAGGCTCAGAGGAACACCGAGAATAAAAGAGTGGGTCTGACAATGGCAGGGCGGCCCCCTGTCCTTTAGGACCTTTTAAGGTTGCTCTGCAGGACCTTTCCAGGTTTTGTCACTGCTCAGATGTTTTGAATCCCAATATACTTGGAGCAGTTGTCTTGGGCGTACAGAGAGGACTTATCAGAGAGGGCTGCCCACTCCTGTCAGAATTCACAGATAAAAGTCGGTCCACTCACAGCCAGACCCCGAACACATGCAGGAGGTTTGGAGGCAGTAGACTGACAAAAGAACAGTGGAGGTGGAGGCTTAAGAGAGTGTTACCCTACTAATAGTTTTTGAAAACCACATATCTATGAACACAAAGTTTCTGGCCTCAGATAGATGAACAATGCAGGTCCATTGATCCTGGGAGAACGAACCATTGTCTGCATTCCACAGAGAAGAAACTAGTTTTAGACACAATGTTTTATTAGATTCCTCTTAGCATGTTGAGGTGATCTAAGCTTCCACTGAAACTCCGGCTATCACATGAACAGAGATTGGGGAATACAGATCAGTAGTACAGTACAGTTCCATTATCAAGTTTGCAATATTTGCATGAGAAAAAGTGCACCTCACTTTTAAACTTAACTTTTTATATAATTTTTTTGTAAACATTTTTTAAACTTTCATCCTAATTATAATTATTTTTTTATGAGAAGACAGAAGGCCAAGATTTTCACTGTTTGCTGTAATCCGCTGTGTTTTACAGTTCATAGCATAATAACTTCTTGATTCTTTCATATTCAGAAGGTTTTCTGAAACTTAAAGGACAAAAAAGTAATTGAAATGTCTTTCTGCAGCTTTTAAAGCTCACTTTGTTCACTGGTGACACAATATTGCAAAGACATTTTCATAACTGATCACAATAAATTTGGAAAACAGAGCCTCTATGAACCACAACAGTCAGAGAGGCTCTCCAACTAATTTGAATGCTATCCAACGGCCACACTAAGACCTCTACACTAATCGTTATTTTCAAGTCGAGCCGTTGCCGATGGCAGAAACTCAATAGGAGTCACCCGGACACTACATCAGTGTATAACATTTCCTCTATTCCTCCAGTGAGCTGACAGTGAAGATATCATTCTCTATATATTATACAGAGGATGTGGCCAACATTCAGAGTCACCTTAAAATATTTTTCCATGTAAAATCAAAATGAAATTGGTTGAAAACTCAAAATATTAAAAGGCGCTGCTGCACATCATGGTTAGAATTTCCTTTGCAATACATTACAACATTCCCATTTCTGACATTAAATGCACATAAAACTTAGGGTATGCACCATGTTTTTACTATTTTGAATATTTAATACTAAGCTTTATGAGTAACTTTTGATTACTCATAAACAATTGTGATTTTTATGCTCCATGAAAAAAAACCCTACAAAGTAAATGAACAGTAAGTTGTGAATCTACTCAGTATCACATAACATATGTTTATTTGAGCATGTTTAGGGTTTGATATTCTTGTTCTTACATCTTTCTAAAGATTTGAGACATATGATAACTTTTATCTTAGTCTCAGGCTTCAAACAATTGTATTATTACATCATAGTACTTTTTCTTGTTTGTCGTCACATATTTATGGTCCAGTCATCGATCAGTGCCATTACCATGGCTAACAAAATAAATAATAAAAATACAAATCTCAAAAGGCCAACTACATCTGTCAAGACTGGGTCAGCTACAACGTAGAGTTTAATCTCCGGATACGGTGCACCATTAAGGCAAACCTTATGAATCATGTTTCCACCAAAGCATGAGAAAGTGGAATGTGTAAACTTCTAAAGGTAGGTGAAGTTAGTGTGTATAATTAGCAAGATATACGTCAGAAAGAAAATACGACCATACCATCAATGTAATTTTTTCATGTTGAGAGGATAAATATATGATGAGATGAATTTATTTTGAAAACTTCAATTATTTAAACTCTATATATACTCTATATATAGAATATTTAACACTTGAATCTTTGTTTGGATTTTCAGATATTTCTAAAGGAATCTGTTTTTGGGTACGAAAGGCAGCAGCACCTGAGGCGGGGCAGAAATCTATTTCTAAATTAGTGCAAACAGGCTCTAACGGGAACAGAGAGTTCTCTGAGCAAGTGGAGAGGGCTGTGAGTAAAATAGAGGGAGTGCTGTTCGAGGGGTCTGAGTGGAGTCCAGCAGGGTTCAAGTGCTGGTGTTTTGTTCTTTAAAGAGAGAACCAGCAGGACTAAGATCCAGAAAACAGTAAAGCGCTCACACAATACCACTGGAGTTTAGAAGCTCCCCGTCGGAATCAGTTTGTGCATTAGAACCACTTGGGCTCATATGCATATCAGACAATTGCGTGGTGTACCGAGGTTGTCTTTAAGGGTGCGGGTGTGTTTTTGTAGGAGAGTGAGAGCTCAAAAGGTGGGAACCGGGCAACCTTCTCACCCTTGTTCTGTGTTCCTCTGCGCGGGTAGAATAGGAAGAAGTGGGGAGGTTATGAACAAGATCCTGCGATGGCAAGCACACAAAAACAGATATGGGGGTTTTGGGGGGCAAATACCAACGGAGGTGGGGTTGGTGCTGTGGCAACAGCATGATCAAGATTCAACTCACGGATACAAACAGTGCATGCACACTCTCACTCAAAATGACCAACGCTGAAAACAAGATGTAAATGAATAAAGAGACATGGCACTCTGCCGGAATCCCCAACCAGACAAACACCAGATCTGGGGACATCTGAGGGAGAAACACGGGATCAGTGGCTGAATGGTGGGCCACACTATTACACCTATAAAGGATCCTTTCTTCCACCATTCCCCTGAAGCTGTAGATCTTAACCTGTTTAGCTCCTTGGTTATTTTAAGTTAAGCCTCACCTGGATTACATCACCAACATAAACTTCAAATAGCACCACAACTATCAGGTTTATTTACATGACCTTGATGTATAGATAAGGCCTAAAATTGTTTATTTTCAGTGTCAGTAACATTGTACACCTATATGAAAAAAGGCTCTAACGTCATTATAGCAAAGAAATACCATGAAACAAAACAATCACTGAAATTGATCAGAAACTCTTTGATAACTACTGCAAAGAATTTGACAGAAATACCACAAAGTTTATACCACAAAGTTTAGGGGGGGGGAGCTATGTGCAAATACCAAACTCTATGGGTTTGAATAATTAAAAAAGACACTAAGTAGACCCCAGATTACAGGCATGTTAGGAAGAAATAGTTAAAGTGCTGTTTGATGCTAGTCTGAGCTTATTTTATCTGTGTGCATGTCGTTCTGAGTGCAGAATAATTCTGCATTTGTGTAAATTTTTCCACAGTACGTCAAATGCTGTCATGCGCTAGCAGGGCACATATGTGTGAGTGTTGTGCTCTTTGCCATCATCAGTGTGACCTTTCTTTCAACCCCTAATGTCTTCAGCAGCCTCGTTCCCTCATCATTGTAAGACTGCTCCATTGGAGTTCTCTCAATCTAAAATGTCTTTATTTTTGTTCTACCCAACTTCAGTTTCCATAGTGTGTGAAGCAGCTGTTGAGGCCTTTCCATGTCTGTTTGAGAATATAACCCTTTTGAAGGCTCATGTTATGTTGATAGGGACACATGATCCAAGACACTGCATCGCTAATCTGGCTTTGGATTTTCAGACTCTCTATCCCTAACCCACCAATGTAACAGCTACTGAACTATTTCCTCCCAAAATGTATATTTTGCTATCTGTCTTCAGTTGGGTGGACTTCTGGAGAGCTAATCAAAACTACAATCAGTTGGAAGCAGGTGCCAGAATTCACGTGGAAGTGAGAGGAATGCTCTCAGGTGGGCGTCTGTTGAGCCGGAGGAAGAGGGGAATGGTCTTCCTCCTCTCAGAGGAGACATTCGGCGGGATAGAAATCAGAGGAACAAACCATTCTGGTCACTAATCTGAGAGGCCAGGAGCCATTCAGGGGTAGAAGAAGAAAGGGGCTTGATGCAGACAGTGAGAGAAACAATTTCCACATTTTGACCCTGATGTGGACGAGTCCATGAAGAAGCTGAGCACTTTCCTATCTGTCCTTTACTCATAACACTAGCGTGGTACAGAATATTATGACCATCTCACACGTGGGAGTGAGGCTCATTGTGAAACACTAATATATCAGAAAGAGCAGGGACTAAAATTATCAGTCGCATACGAGAGTGGAATAAAGTAAAAGCCACAACACAGTTATGCTCAAAGCCGCACATCCATTAAAGCAGATTATCATTAACAGTTTACAGAAAGTTATCCATAGACAATGTCCATACCATAATACCACTGCAATACTTTTTATTTTATCTTATTCTATGCATATGCTGCAGTGTTTCTTTGGACTGTGAAAGATAAAAAGATGTTGATCTTGAAAGTAGAATGTGATACAGAGAAGAGGAACATCAAGACAATATGAAGGTGAAAGCGTGAGCAGCATGCGCTATAATGCACTATAATACATACCTTATAGCGCATCTTTGGACAGGAGTGGATGTAGAAGCCCAGGTAGTAGTAGGACAGCTTCGGGGACTGTTTCTGCAACTGCCTGGTGAAGGAAATCTCCCTGTAGCAGAAAAACACACACAGACATCTTCTCAGAGAGGAGCTGGAGGAAAAGGTTCAGGCTTCACGTTCTTCCTCGTTCGCCCTCACAGTGAAGGCTCACTTCAGTACCGGGCTCTCTTCTGCAGCACTGCAGTCGGTCGGGTTTCTGAATTAATTCTGTAAGCATTACATCTTCTGAAAAGCAATGTGTATTTTGACCTCTGAACATGTGCTTTCCGGTCTCTATCACTATATAACTTACTAGCTCCTCAGTGTATTCATGTTTATGTTGCATTAAAGTGACTGTAATATTTTTGTATAAGCTGCTCCCAATGTTTTTCCCCCCGGTGGGATGAATTAAGTTCTTTGAATTAAAGTAAATCTGAACAACATCAGGTCCTTAATACACACAGCAACAAATATGTCATTCAAAATGCATCAAGTAATTAACTGGGCATTTCATTTGATGTAATTTTTTTTTCTATGGAGGTTGATGCCAAGCAGTTTATATTTTGTTTACTTTAATTCAAAGAGCTTCCATTCATCCCAACGGGGGCAATACATTGTGAGCAGCTTATACAAAAATATCACTGTCACTTTATAATGTTATTGAGCTGCTGGAATGACTACAGTACATCATTTAGCCACGGATTTTGTTTTTGGTATTGGGTTCACTAAAGGGTCAGTCAAACAAATGAAGGACCAGAGTTGATCAGTTGAAGTTGGTTTGAATAACAGAGTCGTTTACAAGAAATTAATATTATAATACTTGTAAAGCTTAGAGCACCACAAAACATGTAACGTGTTTTTCTAGTATATAAACAGTAAATAAATGAGGACATTAACAAATTAAAGAGGTATTATAGCGGTTCTGACTGGAGCAGTGTTGGAGCTGAGGAAGTGAACTCCCACCCAAAGAAAAGCAGCTTTTCTCAGTCTCATTTCGTCACACAACAAAAACAGTCTCCTCTCTCTATCGGCATTGAGCCACCCAGAAGAAAAGATGGTGTTGTAAAAGGAGGGAGAGAGCGTGTAAAATTAAGATTTAGAACCTTGAGGATTTACACAGCCTTTGCAAATACAGCAAACGTCCTGCCTGCTTTATTTTCCTCCAGTAGTTTATTCCTTAATTGCATCCTCATTCAAAAAGCCCTTTTTCCCGGATCCATCTGCTGCTTCCTTCACTATTCCAAAACTAAACTCCAGGTCCGCTTTCTCCTGCCTCTTTGTTTCTCTCTTTCTTTCACCCTGGGTGCTTCACTCGCCAAAATGAGGAGAATTCCCTTTATTAAAACACTTAAGAGAGAGAGAAAGAGGTCTTAAAATAAAATAGATTCACTGAAAAATAAGACATGGAACAAAGCCGGCCGAGCCGTGGAGGAGGGGGGATACAGGGATAGAGAGAGAGCAGGAGGAGAATATAAAAGAGGGAGTTGAAGAAGTAAAGAGAGTGAGAAGAGAGAGAGGTGCTAGAAGGTCACTTGCTTGCTGCCAGGTTCCTGGGTTCCCATCCCCTCTCTACAAAAGCACCCGGCAGGCCTGAATTGGGGGAGGGGGTCATGAGAGGTGAGGGGCCCATTCACAAAAAACCCTGAACCCCCCTTCTTCAATTGAAGCCTTCACAGCCACACATTCACCCCATGGCAGCAGCTTGAGTCCACCATTATACCCTCTTCAGCCATCTGACACTCCAGCACAAGCCAATTATCAAGCGCTCTGCTCTTGCACTCACACACACAGACACACACACACAGAACAAAACATTGCACGCCATACTTGTGGAAACTTTTTCCCTACCAAACATTATTATTATAAAACAATTAGCTGCAATTCAGATGAAGATCAAAGAATCCTCTTCAACAAAAGAGAGTACCAGGGTATCTGAACACTCTGACATACAGTATATTATTCATGTGAAGGCCAATCCCTTTAAGCTAGTAACAATAACAGCTCAGATTAGCTAAGAGTATCTCGTCTGATTCGTTGCTTGTTTTGAACTAAGAACACCAGCAGACTCAGCAGAGTCCCTCAATCACTACGCAACAGGCAGAAGAACTTGGTACATCACCCTGTCCTGCAGCTAGACAAAAAAAAAATACTAACATTTCTATCATTGTCTATTTTTTTAAGATAAAAAAGGCTTTAACATTATTATATTACAGTAACGGTGACTGAATTTGCTGAGAAACTCTTTGAAAATTGCTGCATCTGTTTTGATAGAAAGACCATACAGTTCATGTTATTCTACACAGTTTTTGTGGGATAGGATGAGGAGAACTCTCCATTTACCCAAGAGACCCAAGAGAGGGATTTGGCTGCAAAATACCAATATGTCCACTAGGGAGAGCTATATGCACATACTACAACCTTTGGCTGTGACATATATCTAGGGTTTTATTAAAATGTAGCATTGTGCTCAGTGAAAAGAACCAGGCTCAAGCCAGAATATGAGAATTCAGGTTAGACGTAGTTCTTAATCAAATGTGAAATCAGAACGTATGGATCCAAACTAGCTCTGGTTGTAGTACCAAAGGAGATGATTTAATGCATAGATTTCTGATAGCTAGCATAGCACTGTTTTTTTTTCTTGAATTTCATGTATAAATGAGAACTATTCTTTAATCAAAGAAAATCTTCTACGTACAACGCATAGCCACACCATGACCAATCAAACCTGCATGACCTGTTCAGCATACAGCAGGATGTCCACGATCCACTATCCTACTTTTCACGTGTCCAAACATTCCCAATGTGGCCTCTTTTACTTTGTCCCCAAGACGCCTTACCTTGGCTGTCGCTCTGATGTGCTTGTTTCTAATCCTGTCCATCCTCGTCACTCCCAAAGAACATCTGAACATCTCTAACTCTGCCACCTCCAGCTCTGCTTCCTGTCTTTTGGTCAGTGCCACTAAAGCCTTTCTCTTCACTCTTGCTGTTACTCTTCGGACACAGATGAGTCCCTACACTCTTCTCCACGCTGCCTTCACTCGCTTTACCTCATTTACCCCATTGCACTGAACTGTACTGCAACTCCTGCACCTTCTCCACCTCTTTTCCTTGCATCCTCACCGTTCCACCTGCCTCCCTTTCATTAACCAATAAGTATTCTGTCTTGTTGTGACGGACGTTCATTCCTCTTTAATTGAGCACATACTTCCCGCTCTCTAGGTTTTCTACTAGAAATATATCTACTCTATATAAATAAAGGAAAAACGCTGGTGTTGTTCAAGGTCTGTCTGGAGGACCAATCCTGACTCTTTGGATAGACCAGATGTATCTATCTGAAGCCTGATGCAGTCCCCAATCACTGAATTTGTTGTTCAAACACAACAGCTTTACTCTACGTTATATATGAATTCTGCCCCTTAAAAATACAAATTAATAATAAGTTCAATAATATTGGCTTGGATACTACATCAAAGTATACTTTGAGCAGGATCAGGACAATCCCACCAGAAAGGGGTCCAGGCTGGACATCATCAGTGTGTCGTAAACAAAGTCGGGAATTCTGTAGGTTTCAGCAAGTTAAATGTAAGACCCAATGGAAGGTCCTTGTACAGCCCCTCATTATGCTCCTCTTTACCTCTCCTCTTACTCCTCCTCCTCTGGTGGCAGAAGGATTTGTCAACATCCCCATCTCCTGTACCTACTGCTGAATTACACTTAAACACTTATAATGATGTGCAGATAAAAGTAAAGATAATGTCTTTGTGAAGTAGTAAAGTCCAATAACACATTTCACACATTTTCTACCTCAATCAACACAGATAATGAAATAAAGCAAGTTTCCCACGGAAAGAGTAAAATTTCAAATCTTTCCATAACCTTTCCATGACTGTTTAGTACTCGGAAAAAAAGGGATAAAGCTGCGCTTCAGTATGTTAATATGCAACTCAACCTTAATTTTTAAGGTTTGTTTGTGGGTCTGTGTTCGTAGATAGAATATTTGGACAGAGTCAAACGAACTGAAGAGACCAGGGAGGATCCTGACCACAAAGACCTGGACTGTGGATTAGATTTTAGTCCAGAACCTCTTCCACACAGGAGAACTTGGTGTTACCTCCTACAGTTAGAGATAATGAATGATGTGGTAAAGAGCGCTTCTGATGAGAATGAGCAGAACCAGTCCGTCCGAACCGTGTGTGACTACGAATCAAATCCAACACCTGTACACACTCACTATTCAACCAACAACACACACACACACACTAACACCCACAAACACACACACACTCCCGCATCAGTGCAGAAATATTTTTAAAAAGACGCTCTCACATTATTGGGTTACATTTTACAGGAAACATGAAATATGTGCCTGTAGTGTGTGTGTGTGTGTTCTCCGATTTCTCCTTGGCGCACTGAACTGTCATCAGCTGAACCACTAACGGAATGCTGTCTCAACCAATCAGGACAAAAGAAAGATATTTTCCCCGACCTGCAGTATTATGGCACACATAGTTTACAGTTCTAAGAAAGATAAAATCGTATGAGCCGAAAGAGTGCAGAGCCAGAGAGAGCAGGTTTGGAGGAGGACGAGGGAAACGGGACAAAGAGGAACCGCCAATGAGAGAGGACAAGTCCCTACCATATTTACATTAAAGGTTCAGTCTGTACATTTTGGGGCATTTCTTTGAATAAATGTAATATAATATTTATAACTATGTTTTAGTGCATAAGGAGCTGAAAATAGAAGAACAATTAAATGTTAGTTCAGAGAAACTCTTTTAATCCCCATTGGTAGCAGGATCTGGAGGCAGCCATCTCAAGATGCCATAGTAATACAAAAGCCTGGATGGACAAATGTAAACCTGGCTCTAGAGGGGGATCCCCTTGTTTTTAAGTTGTTGCTGCAAAAATGTTTAGTGTTTTGACAAATGGAGAATCATACTTATCATTCAGTACAAGAAAAAGCAACAGAACGTCAAACCTTGCTGTCAAAACTAACATGACGACCCGAATCTGGAAATTTTTTAGATGTAAACAGTGAAGTCTGTGACCCGCAGATCCTGCATTTCCTGGATGCAGGATCCAGAGAAGATCACAGACAGCCTATGGTCGACATGGAAATTTTAAATCTTGAATAGCAGAATAAGATCTGGTACTTCAAAGAGGATAGTGATCAGTCGTTTGGAAGTATTTGTAATTTAGGGCAGTGTCATTTATACCAAGAACAAATCTTATGCAAGGAGAACGTTAGAGTTGTGTCTGTACCGCAAACACAACCAACAAATCAGTTGAAAATAGGCCACAAACTGTTGCATGATGAATATAGGAAAATCAGAAAGCTGCTAAGCTCAGTCATCAACTCAGAAGTCCTAAACAGCGACCCTGGACTGAACGCCATCCAGCTCAGAGACATGCTGACATCACCGATGTAACATCACATTCCAATAGGTGAAACAGAAGTGGCCAATAAACATTATGAGGAATGATGGATTCAGGAAAATGGTCGACCTACAGGAATACAGGGAAGTGATCCTCTTATGTGATTATTTTTCCACTGTGGTGTTAACTGTACTGTCTGTAAAACATGGAGTGAAATTTAGAGGCATCTCCCATATGCTGAGTCATGCTATGACCTCTGGACAAGCAGGGGAGATAATTGGGCTCATCATTCATGGGCCTGACAGCTCATGAAACCAATGTATAATTATGATTGCAATATTGGTACAAAATAATGTGGATTATTATTTTGGTGACCGTAGGAGCCAATACGAATTTTTTCCTTGATCTTATACCTATTTCTATCAGTTGAGCGCGGCTCTCCGGGATAATCACTAAAGCAATAATCATAAAAATACTGCTCAAAATCTAGGAAACCAACCTGAGAGCAGAGTAGGAACCCAGAGAGAGTGAGGCAAAGTCTGGGTGGTAGTACAGGTAAACAGAAGATATGCACGTAGGCAGGATGTCGATCACCCCCACCGCCACAATACGACCATCCAGCCAGTACTGCTGGTGGAAGGAGCCATAGCCCGCCTCTGGCCCATCTGGAGAATATTCTGCCTGAGGAGAGAGGAGAGGAGGTCGTCACTGGTCAAAACAATAGCAGGACTCTGGAGTGTAATATAGTCTTGATATAAAACATATGAACCACAGTAGTAGGAGAGCGTAGTATTTACTAAGACCATTTGTACTTTCTTGCAAACATCTTATACGTACACACACACACAGACCTGTGTGATGGTGTATTATATGAGCCAGTCTTTCCCTGGCAGGCCTCACGCATTATGTGTGGGGGTGTACAGTAGCCTCACGTTCAGCCTACTAATGGCTCCCAAATGTGGAGTGAAAGCAGAAGCTCACGGTGGGGGAGGGAGGGGGTTGACCTACAGAAACACTCCAGGAGAGGACTTTTAATAAAAGACCCTGCATGAGCAAAATCCATTTCACCAGGCGACGGTGAAGTGTTGCCAAGCTTTCTCCTATACGTCTGCGTCTGCTCTCGCCATGTGGTACCAAGGAATGTGGGTGTACTCGTACCCCCGCTCCCCTGCCGGCGCGCTCAAGTCTACGCCATTAATAAAGCAGTTAAGAGTTTGACACACGGTGCGTTTCTCATCTCAGGATCAACATGCTGAGTTTTTCAACCAAGTGACTTCACGGCTTTCCTTACAGAGGCTTAAGACGAGAGGCTCGGGGTTAAAAGTCATATTATGCCAGGGTATTGGTATGTGTATGTTATGTGTGTCTTCAGTCCATAAGTAACAGGATCCTTGTGCTTTACCAACGTTCATCTGGTCCCAGTTAAGTAGTGCAGACGCTGCTAGTTATCACAACACAGAGAGCCCGAGCTGGCTAATCCATTGTGCCACTGGGTCCAAACTCTGGGTAAATTAAACCTGATCAGAGAGAAACAGAGCTCAGACCCACACACGCTCTTATTTCAGAGGCCTGACGGTGCTCCACATTCTTCACCAAGTTTTAGAGTAACACTAATTATTCCTGTCATCCTCACATATGTGTACTCTGAGGTCCGCCTGCCTACATGTCAGAAAGTCCATTTATCTACTGGATGTCGGGTATTTTGGTGAAAAGGAGAATTAAATTGTCTAATGGCTGCTCCACATTAGGATACCTCTGAGCAGAGATGATGGGCTTTATTACACATTAGCTGCCCATGACTGGCAGGCAGGCAATAAAGGAGGAGAGAGTGAGGAAAGAAAAGTCTTAGGATGGGGGTGCCGAGGGGTAACTTGCACCACATCTGGAGCAAGCACTGCATTCTGTGTTTGTGTGAGCTATTTTTTGGCACCAGTTCCCCCTGAACACTGCAGGCTTTGTCAGAATTCCCTCCGAGTCATTTCAAGGTTCGAAGCAAAAATTAAGAGTAAGAGGTCGTTTACACGACAACGTTTAATGTATAATATGGTAACCTTCTGTTTTAGGGTCGGGAAGATACAAACCTTTGAAACTAGCTGAGCATAAAACTGCCAAAATTACAATCAGTTTACAAAATTGCCTGTAAAGCTGTCGGACTTAAGATAAGTTGTTGTTTGATTCCAACCCCTACTGCAAGAAAAAATAATCTGCAATGTAAAACCAAAGCTCAACATTTGTTGGCTGACACTGTGTGGCTGTTTGGTGGGAAGCGGGAATGCCGATTAAGTTAATCTTGAATAAATGTCAAAAAATAATTATTGTGAAACTGATAACTCCACTCTTTGCACATGGCTATTGAGATTATTGCTCAGCTGTTACAGGTGGTCAAAAAATATCCAACCATACTATAAGTAAGACACGAGCCACTGTTTGACTGGTTGGTACTTCATTTCCTGGCTGGTGGGGTTGGTTAGGTTTAGTCATGGCAGTAATGATCGGATAGAGTAAGGAAAGCAGAGGAAGCCAATCAGAGGCTGAGTAGGGCAGTTCATGAAGTCATCATAATAGGATCAGTAAATTCCCCGTGAGTGCAGAAAAATAAAAACAATGGTAAATTCTTTTGGGACTCAGGCACGGACTGTGTTTCTGGTGGTATTGCAACTAACTAATGGCTTGGCATGAAAACTTGTGTTTTTGACAAGCATTAAACTTAAGGATCATTTTTACAT
This sequence comes from Lophius americanus, assembly GCA_037951165.1. Taxonomy (NCBI): domain Eukaryota; kingdom Metazoa; phylum Chordata; class Actinopteri; order Lophiiformes; family Lophiidae; genus Lophius; species Lophius americanus. The sequence continues at coordinate 1,408,746 of JBBDHG010000039.1, read as the reverse complement.
CATTATCCTATGATTATATGTTGGCTTTTTTTCACTGTTCACAAAGCTGGTTTCTAATTAAACCCTAGGTTTATGTCACTGCCAAAAGTTGTAGTATGTCCATTTACCTCCCTCTAGTGGAGATCGATGGTGTTTTGTAGCCAAAACCCCTCTCTAGGGTGAAAGTCACATTTTTATCACATTGTAGGTCCATTGTCTATCCAACTGTGACGAAAGGAGAGTCCTCCTGGTCCTATCCCAAAAACTGTGTAGAATAACATGAACTTGTTTCAGAGCAAATTCATTGATCTTTTTCTTTCATGGTGTTACTGTAATATAATGACGTAAGAGTCTTTTAAATATAAAAAACAAAATCAGGTGAGGAAAGAAATATTGATATTTTTGAGTTAAATTACAGATTACTCACACATAGTAACAGGTGCAATGTTACTGATGCTGAAAATAAATAATTTTTCGGTCTTACCTAGACACCAAGACCATGCAAACATACTCGATTGTTTTTAAGTTTATTTTGTGGATATAATTCAGATGAGTCTTAAAATGAACAATGAACAGAACATATTTAAACGTAAAGTAACAACTTTTCTGTTTTCGTAAAATTGTTGACATGAAAATAATGCAGGGGATCAGTGCGTGCGAAAGAGATTTTCCTCACTCTCAGTGGGTGAAGATAAATGCTTGAGCACAACAAGGACGTCTGTTCAATGGCAGTGATGGCTGCCTGAGTTTGTTTATAAGTTCATTCCGTGTTCAAGGCCGATCCTGTCTAACTAACCCGAGTGTCACCTCAGACGAAAGCTTAATGGTTGTGTCCTTGCCACTGTGACAACAATCTAAACATTGTCTGGAATACTTCAAATCACCCCACAGCTTCCCCCGCAGCCCCAAATCGTTCTCATGTGGCCTCAATTCGGGGCCATTTGAGCAGAGTAGTGCCATGGTGTGTTGCATCTTACAGAGACATCAGAGAGATCTCGCACTTGCGGTTGCTCTTCACTTCTCATTTGCATTCCAGGCAAATTAATTCAAGTATAAGACTGAGTGGCTTTAATAATGGCGTGAGTTGGAGGAACAAACTGCACAACTAACTCATTGAATGACTTAGAAGTTTCTTCTTCTTGTTCAGTTCTGATGCAGTAACAGAAAGACCATCATCTCAGGGATCAGGTATGGGTTGTATCAAAATTAAGGCTGTCAGAATGGAACATTAACTTCTATTTATACATTTTAGAAGGTTTAACAACCAAAGAAATAATGCCGACTTCTACCCATTGGTTATTTTAATTTAAGCCTCGCCTGAATTAGATACCTAAAAATATCTCCACAATTATCAATTTTATTTGCATAACTTTGGTGTCTAAGGACAGGGGAGATCAAATATCTTTGTTTGTAGTTGCAGTAACATTGTACTTTTAAATACACAGCTCAAAAATGTCAAGGGAACACTTAAATGACAGTCTGTGATTTAAGTGTTAATCTTAATAATAATACATCTAATGTATAATGCACTTATAAATTACATAGCACTACCTCCACTACTATTACATAGTACTACCACTTATAATTACATAGTATTACCATACTATGTCTCAGTAGTGTGTTTGACCCCCAAGTGCCAAAAGTGACGTCTGGGCATGCTCCTGATGGGAAAAAAGGATTGTCCAGCCCATTATAAGACTGTCCTGTGAAAACCAGTCAAACTGCCCAGTACTGGTCTCTGAGGACCTTGGGCCCCCATACCACCCTCATGGAGTTTGTTTCTGACAGTTTAGTTAGAAACATCAGACCAGTATCTGTGACATAAAACCGGGGTTGTATCAGAAGCTAGCATTGAACAAAGAACAAACATTAGCTAAAAAATAAGTAGAAGACCGATTATGAGCCTGCTGAGATGAATAGGATAACTTTTGGAATGGAGTATAAATTGAGGAGGAATGTCAACCATGTTACCACTTGTTTTCATGCTTAACCTACATTCTGTTTAAATCAGCTGTTCTAAGATACTGGATTGCTTGTGACAGTGATGCTGTTCTGATTCTGGCTTTGACCAACAGCAGATGGTAAACTTAAACATTCTAATATCTCTTCTCCACATGTGGATACACACACAGCGGCTCAATGAGGACGGGAGTCCTTACCGATTGTGAAATCAGGTTTAATCACACAAAGATGATCTTTCTCCAATCAAAAACATACACATACTACAAGAATGAAGACTAATTAAGCATAAAACTATACAGAATATCATTCTTAGTCCTGAGCAGGAGGAAGATTTGAACCCATAACCCCATATGATCTCCTGAGAACCATTGCCAAAACTCCGTCAGCTGGTCAGAGAAAACTCTGTCAATTTCCTACATAAATCATCCCCTCTAAACTCCTAAAAATCAATGCTTGAAAATGGTTAAGACGCATCTCTGATTGTTCACGTTAACATCAGGAGGATGAATTTGTGATATCCTAATTCTACCAGAAATTCAGGGCCAAACATCAGGACTTACCAAAGCTCCACATCAATTTTCACCTGAATGTTGGAAAGGGTGTTTCGGGGTCCCAATTCTCCTGTAAATTGGCCAGAGCTTAAATATGCAGTGTGTAAAACTCTAGTGGTGGAGTTCCAGATTGCAACTTATTTTATTGGTTGGTTTCACGTGATAAGGTTCATTTAGATAGAAAAGTTTAAAAATGATATAAAGTTTTTTATTCTGTCAAACCACAGGTCCAAACATGGAGGTATGAAAAAAAATATTATTTTTGGTTCAGCATTGCTGTTGTGTTGGCTCTGTCCCCTGCTGGAAGAAGGAGGACGAGGGAGAATTGCTTTGACCTTTCTGGTTACCTGTAAAACGTTATACGAGTCTTCATGTTTGGTTTGATTTGACGCCGAAGTTTGACGCTACATCACTTTGTCTAATTCTAAATAATCAGTATGATCTTCCTCCAAAAAATAGTTATCCGGCAACAACTTAAAAGCGTGGAAAGTCCTCCATTGTTCTCTATGCCCCATGGAAATATAAAAGGCCTTTTCAAACTAACATTAAAAATGTTTTTAACTTCACCTGTACAGTAAAATAACATATTTATGAATATTATATTCCATTAATTAAAAGAGATACCCCCCACATTTTACACACTGTAACACACCTTTAAGGCCTGAGGTGTAGCATAATCAAGTGTAAGTCAAAGTACTCAACAGACACGACTGACAAAAATAATGGCATACATTACAAGAATAAAAGACATTAAAGCATTAAGCATTCAAATAAACATTGAAAATGAGTAGAGCTTAACTCAAATTGAAAGCCAGAGAAGAGAGGCACGTTTTCAAAAGATACTTAAAAATTTCAGTTTCTGATTTGCATTGGTGGACCGTTCAAGAGGTTTGGGCCTGCTACTGCAAATGCCTAGTCACCTCTGGTTCTTAATTTTCACCGAGAAGTGGCCAAGAACATCTGGTAAAATGAACATAGCTCACATCATGAGAGGTTAGTATTCTTAGGATGCAAATTTCATCCAATCTCACATCCTATAAATTTACTTTGAAAGTTTACCACTTATAGATAAAATAGTTATTTTGTGATATTGTAGATGAAGCTGGTAGACTGATCTATTGGCTTAGAGCTGAGAATTATGGGGGCTGAGGGGTTTTAGTCTATGCGTTCACTGCTTTGGTATTTGAGCTGTTCCATTCCCTACTAGTATATATCTTTGCTTCCTTACATAGATGAAATTCTAATTATCTTCCTTTCAACACTAAAAATAGAGTGAGGAGCAAGACTAAAATCGTAGGAGGACAGACAAAGAAAGTCTGCTAGGTGTGGCCTCAAACTACTCAGTGCCTAATTGGCTAACACCTCTGTTAATGAGTGTTTGCCCCTTGGTTAGAGACATCAGGAGGCTGTAAAGAAGAATAAACTGAAACAGTATGAGAGCAAGAACCCACACAGCCCATAAAACCTTGATGTTCTCCACCACATGCTGCATAGTCCTCACCAAAGTTCAGGGACGGAGCTGCAGGTGCTGATGTGCCACTGATGATCAACAGCATAAACGTGTTTACGAGGCTGTTAGTGTGAATAAATGTGTATTTTGTAACCATGAATCAGTGGCGACTGATGTTAATTACCTCTGAGTTTTAGCTCTAATCCTCCGCAGTTTTTGTTAAATTCAACAGAGCAGCAGACAAACAGTCCAGGAACCTGGTGCCTAATGAGCTGCAGAGGCATTTGTGAGCGTGCTGTTTGCATCCATCTGTATAAATACAGCCTCACATGAGAGCTGATGGATGACACAGTACGCATAGCCATGTGCTGAGTGTCTGTGTCTTAATTGCCCTCTGATTGGAGCCAGATGCAGTCCAACACGCAGAAATAGTGCACAAGGCCACACAAAACAACTCACACACAGCGAGAGAGCATTTGGAAAAGCACGAAAGAAGACAGAAAGATCAGAGAGAGGAATGAAAGCGAGCTGCACCAGAGGGAGCCGAACCAAAGGATCCAGTTTGAGGGGAGGGGACGGGACAGGGACAGCAAGAAGATAGACAAAATGAAAGACGGATGGAAGGATGGGGAGAGGAAGTGTGTGAGGCAATGTGCCACAGAGTGTTTGTGTGTGTGCATATGTGTGTAATTCAGTGTCCCTGGCCTCCAGCCTTGACGAGGTGATAAAAGCATGTTTCCTATAAACACTAATGACGTTCATTAGTGAGGACCCGAGGGGGGGGGGGTTCCACAGAGTGTCAGTCGGTGTGTTCTCGAGAACCACTTCTATAAAAGTGGCTGTAATTGGTGCCCATCCTGGCTCTAATTGAAAGTGTAATTGTTCTGACCTGACAGGTTTACTGGTATTTGTGAGGGCTGCAGCCCGCCACACCTGCATCTACATCCACACTGAGAGACTACAGAGAGTGATGGATAGTAACTAAGCCCTATTACTCAAGTACTGTACTTAAGTTCAAATTTGAGTTACTCATAGTTTACTTGAGTATTTCCATTTGATGCTACTTTCTAATTCTCCTTCATACAGGAAATATATACAACTCTACTCCACTACATCTATCTGACGGCTGTGGTTAATAGTTACTTTTCAGATTACAATTTTAAATGTAACTTAAATAAATAATTTAGAAACTACCTTTGATCTTATTAAAAGTTGACTTTTTAGCGATACATTTTTTTTTTAGGATCACTATCAGCTTTCAACATTTACAACAGGAATATGAGTCAATAAACATCCTATATGATCATAAATCACAGATTACCTTTAATTTGATGTTTTAAGTACATTTGTCGATAATAGTTTTACACTTATATTCAAGTAAGGTAATAAATACATGACTTTAAGTTGTAGTGGAGTATTTTCAGAGTGCATTATTTGTGCATTTAGTCAAGTAAATGATCTGAATACCTGTCTACCACTGGAAACAGATAATTCATATATGTAATCAAAAAAAATTTAATCACTATATTACAAATAGATTTTTTACATGTGGGATCATATTATTGTTGAGGGGGGTTTCTGAGGTAAGCAACAGGTTCTTGGGGTGTGTGCCCAACCAAAAATGTTAATTTTGTCTTAAAACGCCTGATATTCTGCAATTACACCAATCAGCCACAACATTATAACCACCCACATGTGAAACAAGGTTAACATTCATTATGTGAATTAACGTTATCTTAGATTTTCGGTGAGATTTTACCAACAGCACAGCACTGAAGAAAGCCAGAACTGTCTAGGATAGAAGAAGTTTTTTTGTCATTATTTTAATTAATAATTAATTAAGGTGGAACAGAAAATAGAATCAGAGCCACTGAAGGATCAGTCCAACAAGAGACATTGACATCCTCAACGAAGAAGCTGCATCCTCCCAATAGAAACCCCTGTATTATACTGGTCGACACTTCTGATGTGATGACTTGTGGTGTGTCACATCATGTCGTTAGAAATGCTTGTTACAATCTGGACACCATATTTCCCTTTTATCCTCCTTCAACACCTCTTCTCACTTAGACTTGGCTAAAATGAAGTCCCTCCAATATGAAACAAAAACCCCTCTGTGAATCCCTTAACACCCCCCTCAATCCAGCTCGATGGCTTCAGAAGAGAGACCGAGAGAGAGAGAGAGAGAGAGAGAGAGAGAGCGGAGGCGGGTGGATTGTTATGGACGAGGGGAACACAGATGGGTGTTTATTCACTTCTTGTGTTTTTGATGAATGGTGAATATAAAGAGACTTAACATTTTTGATCTGTAATCATTTCAGCAGAAAAACAAAAGACAGACAGAAAGAAAGATGGAGAGGATTACAAAAAGAAAGGCAGAAAGACAGTCGTAGATGGAGAGAAAAAGACAATGACGGACGGACAGACGGATTCTCCATCTATAGATATGTATATCGAAAAAGTGAGGACATATAGTCCACATCAACAGTGACATTTTAAATGGGGTTCATTAAACTGTCAAAAGTCTAAAGGAAATACATAAATACATACCTCTAATGGTGAATCACAGAGAAATTTCCGGAACTGTGAGGGGAGGGGGAGAGAAGGGCGGAGGGATAAGAGAGAAACAGTTAGATCTCTGGGTCACCAACTCTTTTGAACAGGCATAAATGAGAAACATACACATCTCCACTGCTTTTTTATGTAGTTTATCCCTCAATGTTTTCTCTCCACTCAGGTGTCACATATCAAACACCGCACCCCAATCCCCCACCCACTCACAGAGGTCATAAAAGGAAGACTGTATTTTCACAAATGAAAACATTTAACCGATCATCTGAAACTCTAAGCCGGGGAGGACATAGTGACACCTTAAATAATCGGGAGTGCCAAAGCCAGAATAGCCTTTCTCTGAACACATCAGAAATGAATTAGTGGATACTGTCCGTGGAAACGTTAAGTCTTTCTCTCCATTCGTTCCTCTACTCTGTAGGTTTAATGCACCAGTGTGTTTAGAAGTGCTGACCTACAGGACAAACGAGGCACGCTTCCGTGTCTACGGAAAAGACCCCAGCATAAAGAGAAACAGCACACAGTGTAGCTCTGAAGGACAGCTAATGGTTTACTCAGTCTGCCTCACCCTCCTGCACAGTTTCAAGTTCGGATTTAACAATGAAATACTACAATTCAGATACAGGTATCACCAACTTTACAGTACGAAGTGCAGAAAATCCAAATATATATGTGTATATATATATTTAAAAAAATGCAATTCTTGTTACTTGTGTACAAAAAAAAGTAATTTTTTTTTTTTAAATTCCGGACAAAAAGGGTACAAATCTTTCTTCGGGCCAAAAGTGTGCAAGTCTTCATACTTCAAGACAACTTTTTTTTTGTAACTTTGGTCTCTTCCAGACATATAGTGCAATTTTTGTTTCCTCCGGCCAGAAAAAGTAAATTTCTTGTTACTTCCAGCGGAACCAACGTAAGCTACTTTTGGGCTAAAAAGTGCAATTGTTATTACTTTAGGTTAAAAAAAAGTGAAAGAGTTGCTTCCGGCAAAAAAAAGGATATATTTGTAACTCCTGACTAAAAAATAGCAATCTTTATAACTTCAGTTTAAAAAAGGAACTGCTTTTGTTACATCAAGACAAAAAAGTCAAACATTTTTGATACACCCCCCCATTGATGTTGGATCTTGATATCAATCACTGTGGTTATGACAATTCAATTAGCATCAGTATGCCCAAAGCAAAGAGGCTCCAGACTGCACTGGATGAACAAGAACTGAATATGAATGATATGAAACAGCTCATAAAATAATAGGTTACATAAGGACTGTCTGTATTTACTGCTGGCTGCCATTAAAAAAAAAAATGGTTTTGTTCTTTGTTCTCCGACAAACCATAATTCAAACCAAACGAAGTTTTATATGAAGCTCTTAAAACAACAGTTCATCCAGAACTTAACGTGCAATCATTATTTACTCATCAACATGTTGAAGGAAACAATGAGGTTTCTCCACAAAACATTTCTGGAGCTTCTCAGTTCTCAAGTATTCTATTTAACGACTGAAAAAGAGAGCAACTTGTTCAACATGGCTAGAAAACAACTTCATCAGCCATAGTGTAGCGTGCAGATGCTATGGCTAACTGTGTTGGACTGTCCTGGCTCAGGTGCAGCTCACAGTCCTGCCAGCAGACTGCCCTCATCCAGCTGAGTGTGTGTTTCTCTTTGCTCTGTCACAGCTTGTGTGTGTCCTGGTGATAGTAATGCCGAGCCGTTAAACAGTTTGGCACGTGGGGATTAATGGATTTAAAGAATGATGCAGTGCTGGCTGTCATTTCTAGTTTACTTTCCCCTGAAGCAAACTGTTTTCACTGCCTATGATAACCATTTCAGATGGATTCTTGACAGAAAAATTACTAAATCCACAAGACATCAGTCCCAGAGTCAGAAATATAACAGATTATGTGTATAAAAAAATAACATTAGGTATAAAGACTGCTATTAAGCAAGACCACATAAATTAACTAGGAAGCTGAGCCCCGCCCTCACACACTGCAGAATTCGATGTGTACTGATGTGGACAGACACATAACCTCTATCAAAGTTCTGGTGTGGCTAAAAATGCACTTCTTAGGAGCCCTTCAAGCAAGTGTTGAAGTCGGTCCAGTGGGTTTGATGAGATGATGAGATTTGAGGAGATTAGACCCTATCCCGTTAGATACAGCTGTGCAAGATCCACCATTTATCCCAAAGTCAACCCTTACATCAGATTTGGGGCTAGAGAGGAAGAGGTGATGATAAAAAAAAAAAAAGTTTCACAGCCTACAAATGCTCCTACAAATGTAATTCTAACTTTTCCTTTTCCCGCAGCAGGCCGTTTCACTAACTGTACTTGCAAAACTTCAACAAGCAGTAAGTGCAACTGACCCAAAGTCAAAACTGTCAAACTCCGAGTAGTAAAATACACATGGCAACTGCCCCAACTGCCCCTGAATCGAGTCGATTCAGGGGCCTGCGATGGATTTCAGACAGTATTATGTACCAATTTAACAAAACTGGTTTCATTTCACTTTAAGAAAGAAAAATTATAAAGCCATTTTGACATGTTTTGACAATTTTATGCTGAAATGTTAAAGACATTTCAGCCATAATAATATTAACTAAATAATAATAACAAAAAAATACAATAGACCTGTGTTACACTTTAAACTGCCAAATTTTTTATTTTTAGATAGAAATGTTCTTTTCTTATCAGCTAACATTTAAGACCACGGATTACCTTTACATTATGAACATAACTTTCTACATTTATGTTTCATGAGATTCAATTTCCATGGTTCTGATGGTGCTGTGCTCAGTGGTTTGGGGGTATTCCAATCTGAATGTTTTACGGGGTAAAAACATTCAGATTGAAACATTGGGGTTTTCTGTAAACATCCACTTATAATTAATGTCGTCTGAACAATATATTTTCTTGCATTGACCAATTCGGGTTATGTTAGAACGCAGCGCCTCATTAAGAATCACATTTTTTTTAGTTTAACTGAAAAATTTATGTTAAGTGAAACAGTTTATTTGTATACAATCGTTTGTTTGATCATGGTCGCACCATTAATGCTAAGTATGTTAGCATGCATATGGCAATTCCAACTATATATTAGCATTAAGCTAACGGACCAGGCGCTAATTATTTTTCCACGTTGTTGTGAGGCAGTAAACATTCAGACAGCACCTGGAAGCCTTTATCTCTCATTTGAAGAACGGGTGATCTGCCAAAGGTGACGCTAACGTTCAGGGAGAGCAGATTAAAAGAGAAAAATTAAACTGCAGCCTCTGGCTGTTCCCATTGGTCCTCAGGTGTGTTTGCTGATGAGGAGGGGAGCCTGTGTGTGGGAAACCATGCAGGCATGAACCACTAGTGTTTTCAAAAGAAAAGTGTATCTATAAAACAACGAAAAATACCGGTACTTTGACTTTGCATCGATATGATTGGATCGTTGCTTAACAAACTGATATGGATGGATGAAGCGTTACACTCCTACTATCTATGTACGTATCGATCTGCTTACTGGTAGTTCTGGTGGTGAGGGTCAATAGATTTTTCATAACTCTATGCAAGTTTCCTACTACAACTATTTCCTTCAATTATCATCGTTATATACCGAGACAAGTTTTTGTGAAAGTGTAGTTTGAGTAGGTTTGTTTTTCTGTATTTTTGTGGTGGGGTGACGCCCTCTGTGATGCCATTCTTTTCTTAAAGATTGACATCACAGTGATCAGTGCCTTGCACAAAGGTACACTAACTAGCTGATGATGATCATGGCTCATAAAAAATTATGTTTATCGACTGGCATCCTGTGCCACGGCTCCAGTAAGTATAATTTTCCACTCCTACCCTCCTGCAATGACGACTTCTCTACCAGTCAATAAACCACCAGCAGCAAAGCCTCCCGATGTGTAAGACTGCTGAAGGGCGCAAATTAAACTTTTGTTTAAAACTCACCAAAAAACCCAAATTGGTTTACGGAGGGAATAACAGCTGCGTCCATTAGATGACATCATCTATATACGCCTTGCTACACTGCTGGCTTTGTGTGTGGGCGGAGGATCTCCAACCGACGTTTTAAGAGCATGCTGTATTATTGTAGTTAACAAGTAGGTGTCAGAACTTTTTAAACACCGTTTATGCCCGTAAACAAATATAGGATTGACGGCATCATTAGTTGTCGTAGCAGATACTCTCCCAGTCCCTTCTCCAACTATGCTGGGTGCTTGTCAGGGGTTGCTGAAGCTGTTCTGCTCATCGGTTAATTTAAGTTAAGTCTCACCTCAATTACATACCCGATAAAAATAAAAATAGCTCCACAACTAACAGGTGTATTTGCATAACCTTGGAATCTATGGACAGGAACGAGCTAAAATTATTTATTTTTCAGTGTCAGTAAATTTGTAGATGTTACTAAGCGTCAGTTATCCGTTATTAAACACAAAAAATATCACTATTTCTATCCCTGACTGATTTTATTTTGACAAAAAAGATTACAACATAATGTTACAGTGACACCAAGAAACTATGAGTTGGAGGTAACAAAAATGAAAGGATAAAACTGGAGGTGATAAAAAGGCATGTGAACTGAAAAGTGGAATGATTAATTATTCAGTTATTTCAACAATTAAAATGGTTGTGATATGATGGAAACTAATTTCAGGACATTGGACCTCATTCACACACCGTTATTACGAAGTTTTATCTTCTTAAACTCCATTAAACTAAAAAGGTTTACAATGAAGATTCTCGCAATCACCAATGTTTACTAATTTGGGGTTTGTTCTTGGTAACAGTACAATAATAAATTATAATTCTATTTTTCCCATTTACATAGTATCTTGATATACAACAAACTATCTGCTTAAGTTTGAGGGAAAATAATTGATCAATTGTAATTCAAGGATTATAAATACATTTACAGCTATCAATTAATCAAAACGGTAAAGTCAAAGGTTTCATTGTGTATCTTTTCCCATACATTTTTTTCTTTGTTATTCTATATCCGCCACTGACATTAATAATAAGACACCCCGTTTGGATTTCAGTGCTCCACTGCATTTACACTTTCTCTTTGGCATTACTTTCATTTTTCCTCACCTGTTGCAGGCGAGTGTGTGTTGCACAGTGACCTATTGTCTAACGCCCTTTTATGGGCTTTGACGGGGCGCTTACTTATGATTATTAGGACCAAAGGCACGAGCTTCCGGCTTACGTCCAAAAAGGGATTCACCAAGTTAAGAACACAGTTGCGAACAATTTGGCGGTTTCAGAAGGCTTCTTGAATTCGGCATAAGTCCTAGTCTCCTAGGAGTCTATTTCCTAGACAAATTTAAGAAATGAATGAGGCCCAGTAGTGATAAGGGTGAAAGTCACATAAATTATGATGATGAAACTGAGGTGATAAAGATGCTCGTGAACTGATGAATGGAGATTTTAAAAAAAGCATGTCAAATGAAGAATGCTGTGATTAATTCTCGTTCGATTTAAAAAACTTATTAACATTTTATTTCAGATAGTGATACTCATTTTATAGGTTGCAACACCTAACCAGCATTTACAGTATAATTATTGTTACAGCCGGCTTAAAAAAATAACAAAACAAGCCCACTCCCTCCAAAGCTTTGATTGGCGGCTGAGGCGGGATCTTTATATCAATCACTGTGGCAGTAGATTTGCACTCTGGTAGAGTAAATAGGCAACTGTCTGTGAAAGCTTCGGAGGGAATGAGAAAAATTGGCCTTTCTGACCTTTCCAGTCGTTAATTGTTATTGTCAGTTCCTTCCTAATTTCAGTGCTCCCTGCCCTTTTCTAATCACACAGAGTGGATTTTTTACAATATCCTTAGGTATTTATGCTTTTTATTTGTTTCTAGTCCTTGTATCATTTGAAACAAGATGTGATGGGGAACATTCTTCTGTGATGGTGGATGGTGAGGGACGGCTTGAGTGTGTGTGTGTTTGTTGTTACAGGAATAATAATCGATGCTTATTTCATCATTTATCCTGTATAACATGCAATTTTTGCAATCATATATATCATTAAGCGTGTCGTACATGACAAACCACTCCATAGAGACTCTCCCCTCCTACCAGTAACACATCACATTCATCATACAGCTATTAAAGGCCGACACTGCTGCGGCCTCACAAAGTAGTCTAATTGCTGTATTCTGGGATGTATTTCTAGTCCACCTGCTTGCACAATTTCAGTTGAAGAAAGAGTTCAGTCAAGTTTTAAATAAGGTGGGTTGAGAACAGAAGCCTGTTTTCTGTAGCAGAGTATATCGCCACACAGAGATTGTCATCGACATGAAGGTCCCGCCTCACGGGCCAATCAAAGCCTCAGAGGGAGAGGGTGTGTTTTTTGTTTTAGTTTGAGTTGAGGTGGGATAGCTTTGAATGATTAATGCTAGTTGGGTGTTGCAAATGATATCTCTCCTTATCACTATCTAAAAAAATGTGGATTGGTTTATCCAGAAGACAATTCCTCATTAAATTGTTAAGTTCAAATTCATTTTTATCACCTCGAGTTTCATCATTTAAATTTTGTTAGGTTCATCCCTCTTACGAAACAAAACAATCAATGAATTTGTTCAAAAACCCTTGGATAACAACTGCATCAAATTTGATAGAAATACCACAAAGCTCCTTTTATTCTACACAGTATTTGGTGGGTGGGAGCAGGAGGACCCTTTATTTGGCAAAGTTGAAAAAGCCAATGGACCCAAATTGGGCAAAAATTGAATCTTGATCCCAAAAGGGGATTTTGGCTGCAATTCCACATATTCAAACTAGTGGCAGCTATATACATACACCACAGCCGCTGTCTGTGATATAAACTTAGGGATTTATTATTTATTAAAGCTAGCATTGTGTATAGTAAGAAAGTAGCAAACACGAGGTACAAGCCTGATTACGGGCCTGTCGGGAAGAAGGAGTTGATGGAACAGGGCAGCTCTCCTGGAGTCTGGCAGTGTTTGACTTCTTTTTAGCAACTGACAAATTGCAGACCTTGTGACCCCGCCAGGCAGATACAAACAAAGAGACTAACTCATTTATAGAAGAAAAAACAGACTCCAGGAGATAAGACTAAGTGTAATTTGTGGGTACAGTCACTCGAGAATGAAGACAGCACCATGTGAATCCAATCGGAGCTTCCTCTATGAATCAGGTCCCTCTGCAACTCTCATCCACAACACATGGAGTCCATCCCTTCCTCTCCAACTCTCCCTTTCCTACAGTAAACACTCATCTGTGTACCATTAGGAGGGTAACCAGCCATCTCTCTCTCTCACACACACAGAACATAAACACACACATCTGCTTAACTTTCATTGCTTATTAAAGTTCTCTACATTTCGAGCTTTGCTCAAATTGCCGCACTCATTGGAGAGAAAAGGTGCTTGCATTCACTTTCAAATATTAAAAAACAATTTAAAATATCACCAAAATAATGTTTTTCTCTGTTCATCAGACCCTTAGTGACCAAATTATTGTTTTGAATGTGCTAATTATGTAGTAGGACAGAGATATTCAACTAAAACTACAAAGAGGTCCAGTAAGGTAACCCTCCTCCCTTACTGTGGTCTGAGTTTTAGGCCCCTCAACATAAAAAAGAGGGAGAAAAAAAGGAAAAAGAAGAAATAGGGAAGAAGAAAGAAGAAAAATAAATAATAAGAGGGAAAAAGTAAAGAGAAAAAAAAGAAAAGAAATAAGGAAAAAAAAGTTTTTAAAACAAAAGAAAAGAAAAGATTGATTTGGATTTTATAAGACTTTACTCTAAGTGAGCAGAGGCAGCCTTTTAGGGTTTGAGGGGAAATGGAAACAAACAGGAAAAATGGAGAAGAAAAAGAAATAAAGAAAAAGGAAAAGGAAAAAAGGGAAAGGAAAAATAAAATACCCCAAATTCTCTTGAGAAAAAAGAAAATTCCTGAGATTCAAACCCAGGCCATCTAAGGGAGAGTCAACCAAGACAAACATTATAAAAACAACCCACATCAACACAACAACATAAACCAACTGTGACCTGATAATCCTTCAGAGCACAAATCTTATTAGACCTTTTTTCCTCATTATTAAAAGGCTTAATGCGTAATGGAAGCAACAGGCGGTCCTGAGTTGGCCCCTGGGCCACCAGTTGCTTAACCCTGCATTGAAGTATCTACCTTTGAACAGCATGAGTATAAAGGGAGTTTTGCTCTGATATGAGTGGAAGAAGATCTAAAACATCTTGGTAATGTAATGTGCAGTACTTAAATTATCCTCACATTCATTTCTAAAAATTTTACTGATTCATCTTATCACTATTCCTCAGCCTTTTATTCCACTTTGTTTATTTACATGTCCCGTAAAAGTCCATCAAGAAGAGTAAATACAGATTTAAGAGGATTTGTTTCCTTGAAAATTAATTCCACATGTGGAGGAACTGAGAGTCACGGCTCAGCAAATCACTTAAGAACAGTAAGTGTGGTTGTGTGGTGTGTGTGTGTGTGTGTGTGTGTGTGTGTGTGTGTGTGTGTGTGTGTGTCTAAATAATGCAAGTATGTGCTTCATGTATGTCAGGAAACCATGATAGGAAGTGGAAGGAATAATGGCTGGCTCCCTTCAAATCATTGAAATGCATACAACCTTAAACAAACAAAGACATTCCCCTCCAGGAGATGTGACTGTGTAATGGTGGTACAATTTTGTCAGGGTAATTCAGCGCGCACACAAACACACAGGCACACTCACAGTCTCCCCTATGTTCTGGCTTGGAGCCAGACTGAGGGTATTCCACGTTCTGTCCCTAGGTAATACTTAAATGGATTAATAAATACCTCCAAAAACACTTAATTACCCGACTTCCTCGGTAGCAGGAGACTCAGAATGGCAGAGAACCACAGTGTACCATCTGAACATGTTTCCAATTTATGTATGAATACCACAGGACAATGTGTTGGGGGGGCTCTAAGCTTCTGGGAAGCACAGGCTGGTTAACCAGGAGCTTGACGGTCAGAGGAATAAAAACAGCAGAATTTAGTGCTGTGGATGAAACCAGGGGGGAAGGCCACAGTAATGATTGAAGCTACAGGAGTGGATTAGAGACAAATTAGTTTGGATGGGAACAATTAAGGATGGCAAAGTATGACGAACCACAGGAGAGGACAGCAAGTCATCTCCAGCCCTGACACTCAAACAGAGCAGCTTATTCACAGCAGGAGGAAATAAAAACGGTGTGGTCCAATGAAGTATGGCTCTACTAGTGATTATCTCTAAAATGATCTCTAGACACAGCAATTTGTTACAGTATGAATCGTATGTATTGTTAGGGCTATTAAAAGGAGTTATTATTATTATCATTATTTAGTGTGCCTGAAAGCATGGAAGCATTCTGAATATTCTTCTCTATACTCATTTCTCCTTACTTCTCTGCCAGGGAGGTTGTTTTCCACCTTCAGTTGGTTTGTTAGCAAGATTACTGAAAAACTAATGGACAGATTTGCGAAAAGATCCCACCACTAACCCTCTTTAAGGCCTTGTAAACTTAAGTAGAAATGTCATTAAATTAAAACAAGTAACGAGAATTGGAACTACATTCGCCTGAGGTAGGCATTTTGATTTCTAAAACAACTTTAAACAATCTCTGTATAGGTTTTTCGCAATTGTTGATCATTTTCAGATTTCAAGAACAGGAAAATGTGACATTTATTCATAATTATTAAATGTTTCTATAGCTGGGACTAATCATGAGAGGAGTAAATTAAAAAAGTGAATAACTAAGAATGGGCAATATTTGTACTGAAATATGCACAACACGTCAGGCATTAATATTACTAGTTATCATTATACTCTTCCACAGCAATTGCCTTTTTAGGAGCTTTCCCATGTCCGAAGACGCATCACTTGTGGCCACAATCATATTTTATGGACTGTGGCTTGGGCGGGGCACAATTGCTCTACGGCGTCCCCTAAAAATGTTCAAATAGCCTTTTTTTTTAACCTAAAAGTATTAAACCCGGTAATCATGTTTAACATATCAGGATCTACCTCTTGGTGCTATGATATAAATCTTACAGTAAGTCGGTCATTTTTGGTAAAATGTGAGATTTTCAGGTGTTCTTTGCCATTACCAGGAAGAGATTTCACCAGATCGACTTCAAATGGAGCAATTGAGATGTTATGTTCGTAAGGATTAAGAGTTAGGCAAAGTTTAGCCTGACCTTAACCCAGAAGGATGTCAGCCGTTTTAACTTCTGCAGTAATTTTTTGGCAGTTTCTGGGTGTTGTACTTCGTCCTTGATATTCAACCCGATTAACATGAGATTTGGTCAAAATCATCTCACGACAAAGAGAATGAAAAGTTAACTGTTTTACATATCTTGAAAGGCGTTGCCATGGCAGTGCAGCAAAACTTGATTCCTTGCCGCTAAACCCGTGTGCTCACCACGTCACTTTCCATTGTCAAATCTGTCTCAAACTTCTAATATTGGATTCCCGCTCTGAAGACTTCAATATGGTAAAATTCAGTTATAGTGATTGTGCTACCTGCTGGCAACAGGAATTGCACCTCATGTGAAATTATTTTAATACTATGAAATTTAAGCTGTGGATTTCTTATGCAGTGTGCTTCAGGTATGGAAGGTCTGACCAGTTTACATGCAGGTGTACGGGGGGACGGTTGCTTCTGAAAACACTCTGACGGGCACAGGTGCGAGGGCCCAATCAACGCTGCTTGCATCTTAAATTATTATTGAATTATTGATTATTTGGGATGGTGTACCATGGGTTCTACAAACGGAATACCAAAAGCTTCAGTATTTGAAGAACTGAATAAACAACCATCTTTCTCCAGCCTGCCGAACCTTTAAATCACACCGCTCTTTAACAAGTCAAACAGAATCCAAGCTTGAAAGTCCATCATTAAAAACAGAACATAATTTTCTGGCACCACAGCAGACGGGAGGGTTGTTTGCGCAGCTCCACACCTCTTATTCCACACCTCTTAATCCTTTTCATTGAGCTGGTGCTATTATGGCACTAGGAAAGAATCTGCCACAGTCTTTCCAAATCTGAGAGCTTTGACTATTTATTAATTACCTTACTTTATGAGCTGGAGAATTCAGTCATTTACTGAGGCCTGCTGGCAGACGGGTGGGGGTGGGGGGGTGGGGGGGTTCCCAGCCCTGAGAGACAAAAGGCTCTCTCAGGTTGGTGGAAATGCCCACAAGCACTGCAGCCTGACTATATTTATGTTTCTCTTATGAAAATTATACATACTATGGAGAATGCAGGTTTATCCTCAGGATTAACTGTGATGAACAATTTTAAACTTTCCAAATCTAGATTTGTTTTATGTTTCCACTCATCATTTATTATTTCTCCATCCTCCTCATTCACATGAATTGGTGTATACTATTCTGTTTCACATTGAAAGAACAAAATTTAAACATTATAATCATTATATAATAATTACTATTCTCCAACAAACTGCATGTTCTCTTTCAGCACAGTCAGATACATCCTCTTTGTTAGCTCCAGACATCTCCAATAAAATATCCCTTTACCTACAAAAACACTATCCCTCCATTTCACCTGTCTAAACTGACTCAATCCGGCCTCTCTTACTTCCTCAAAGAGATCTAACCTGGGCTGTCCCTTTGATGTGTTCGTTTCTAATCCTTTATATTTTCGTCACTCTCAAAGATCATCTTCAACCCTGCCACCTCCAGCTCTGCCTCCTGTCTTTTGCTCAGAGCTGTTGTCTGTAAAGTATACAGCAGAGCTGCTAACACTCCCATCTTGTAAAAAATTCCTTTCACTCTTGCTATTGCTCTTCTGTCTCATAAAACTCCTGACCCTTCTCTCCACCCACCCAACCCTGCCTGCACGTGCTTTTACACCTATTTTCCACATTCCCCGTAAAGCTGAATAGTTGACCCCAAATGCATAAACTCCTGCACCTTCTTCAACTCTACTCCTTGCATCCTCATCATTGCACCTGCCTCTCTTTTATTCACACACAGGTATTCTGTCTTGCGGCGGTTGACCTTCATTCCTCTTCTCTCCAGTGTATACCTCCATATCTCAAGGTTTCTTCCACCTGCTCTCAATAGAGATCACAATGTTTTGCGCCTGCATCATAGTCCACGGAACTCCTGCCTGACCTCATCTGTCAGCCAGTCCATCACCATAGAAAAAAGAAGGCGCTCAGAGCCAATCCTTGATGCAGTCCCACCTCCACCTTGAACGCATCCGTCACTCAAACTGCACACCTCTCCACTGCCATACTACTCTCATGCATATCCTGTACCCATCTAACATACATCTATCACTCCAGAGCTCCTAATACAACAGCTACTTTGACCATTAATAGATATATCTACTTTCAACAAACATCATTAGTAATTATCTATTAAATATTTCTCAGGAAAATAATGAAAAATATATTTTGCTATTATCCAAAGTCCAGTGTGACACTTGTTCACAACAGAGAGTAATTAAAATAGAACATAAAACATAGAAAAGCATCAAGAGGCTGGAGCAAGTATGTGTAGTAGTTCCACACTGTAGGTGCAGAGTAATAATCATGCCGTACCTTGCTCTCACTACATTCATCGTGGTCATCACCATGAATGGCCATCTGGTAGCTGGCGTACAGTGCCGCCGACTGCTCATAGGACGCTGTAAACTGAGGGTCCTCAAAGTTGACTGGCACTAGCCTCACCTTCAAGCACAAGGTGTGGGGGGGGGGAGAGCAAGGGGGGTTTATGACAATGTATACAAGCACTGTGAATTAATTAACAATAAATGATATTTGTTTTGTTTTTTGAAAAGAAGGTCAGGAAGCAGGGAAGAATACTGTGCGCCCTGGAGCAAAAGAGTTCAGGTTTCATAAAGGCCTGAAACAGTATTGTGCTTCAGAGCTTCATCATGTGAGGGCTAACGTCAGTCTCCCGATCCTGATGCAGACTGCTAACACAGCAGGTCTGGTTCAAGTTTGGGATTTAGTTTAGTGATTGTATCAGACGGGCACAGAAACCAGTTAAACAATGGGATTCTGGGAGACTGAAAGTGGTTTGACACATGTCGTGCAGCTTGACAATGAGGCTAGTGCACTGCCAACCTTTCACTTAGGATAGTGCGGAGACGACCAGGATGTCCAGATTCACATTGGCTTCCCTTCTTGTTTATAACGGACCAGCAGGAAACACAGACTGTGTCTGAATAGATCTTCTCATCTCATAATCTTCACATATGCAGGTTCTTCCAACACAAGGCAAACTAAAACTTCATCATCACTGCTTCATCTGAAACCGAACTGAGATTCCAGGTAGGTGAGCAGACTGGGCAAACCGCGTAAGTGTGCTTATTTAAGAAAACTGACCCCAAAAAGTGAAACAGCTCCAGACAGAAGACCTGGCTTGAAGATGGACACCTGAAGAAAGGCTGCTCGCCACTATGGTGTATGGAAGTCCACATAATTTAAAACCCATTAACTGAGTCAAATGCGGAAAAGGGATGGATGTTCATCTTTAACACAGCAATTATTTATGTTATTTATATATACTTATTATTTCTGTAACACTTGAGAAAAAATAACAATAACGAATTGTAGTCTGTTATCTGATGAACTTGTCAACTGTCTCCCTCCCTCCCCAGGTACCCCCAGAGCAGGCCGACCTATGGCCCCCGCCCTCTGACCTGGCTCTCGGTGGGTTTGTCAGGAGGGTCCTTATGAATGGCCACCTGGTAGAGTTTGTACACCTGGTAGGAGGCGTAGAAAGAGGCTCTGAACTGCTGGCAGGGAGGGTTGGAGCGCACTAGCCTCACCTTCAAAAAGAACATGGTCAGACAATGGTTAACAACAAAATGGAAAAAATAACCAACAATTAGAGACATGGTGATTAAACATTCCTTCAAAAAAAGAGTATATTTGAGAAAAGAGAGATAGATAAACAAATCTCAAGAAAAGACCCCTTTCCCATCATTTCTCCACAGAAACTGGAAATAAACCGGGTTGGAAAGTAATTAATTACTTTTACTCAACTTCAGTACATTGAAAATAGTTGAGGTACTTGTACTTAAATATTTCCATTTTTAAACATGTACTCCACCGCATTTCAGTGGAAAATATTTTACTTTCTACTCCACTACATTTATCTGACTGCTGTAATTACTAGTTACTTTCAGATTTCAAAACAAAACTGTTTTAGATCAATTATTTGAAAAGCATCTTCAATTCTATTAAAAGTAAACTTGCAATTACTTCTTTTTCTTTTCCAAATACTTTTTTTTACATATTCTTGCTGTCTAAGGAGACTGTTTATACTTACTGAAAAAAACGGTAAGTATTGTTAAAGATCTATGTCCCTCTTTCTGTCCAGAGGCTGAAACACAAAGTGCAGCACAGAGAGGCAAAACTGGGTTTGTGCTCGTTTAAAAACCATTTCGCGGGTCGTCAGATATAGCAGAAAGCTCTGTTAAGTTCATTTAGAAACTGTAAAGTGTCCCACTCAATATTTATTTGGGTAAAAAAGATTTTAATACACAAATTGAAGGTGGTCAAATCAAATTTGATATGCATGTATCATAGCATCATATCATTAATACATGTTGCCCATGTTAAGGCTCACTCATCACAGCGGTGCAGTTCTATGTACTTTTGATTAAACCATAGATCACAGTTTAGATAGCGAGGATTTGATTTCCTATGCTTTTGTTCTCCAGACAACATTAGATTTGTTAGATTCCTCTTTTGCTTTTATTACTTTCTTTGTTATAAAGAGCACCCGTTTGCCCTTTTCTCCCACATTTGTTACTCTACCTCATTATACTGTTTATTTAATCATTAAGTCACTAACTTAGAACTTCCAAAACAACTTTAATTTTACCTATAGCAAATGGTTTTCAGTTGCTTCCATTTTCCCAAGTAAACTGGGTCGTAACTGATTTTAAAAAAGAAATCCAAATTTTATCACACACTTTGGACAGGCTGCTGAGTATGATATAAATTCTCCAAAACAACTCTGATGAGTAGGACAGACACAGTAGACACTGAAGCAGGAGAAGTTCAGACTAGCCGTCCCTAATAAGAAATAGAGCCTGCCAATAAATGATTAAACTCACATTCATAAAAGATGCGACTTGTCTAAGACATTATAGGCAGTGGTTTTAATCAGCTCTAGCAGGAGGACTCAGAGGAAGACTGTCATAGAAAAGAATCTCCTAGAGTTTCTTATGTCGCTTAAAGAAAAATTCAGCTCCCAAATCCTGTGGCCCCCTTTAATCAGCCATCTCTTCATTGGAAGCTTTTGTTGGCCGACGAGGCTTTGCCATAAGAATCTCCTGGACGGATCAGAGAGAGAAACTCAACCTGAGGTTTGTTTGATTTGGACCTATTTTGGTTTCTCTCCTTTGACCACTTGGCATCTCCATCCTTTAATCAAACAGAGATGTTAGGCCTCTCACACACAGAGACCAATTTGGTTCTTTTAATTTCGTTGAAAATCTAGAGATGTATTTTGATGGGCTGGAATCCTCTGAGTGAACTAACAGTGAACAACATGGAAATTAAATTTTAACGATTCTCATAGCATCCTTGAAATGTAACACCAAACTTTACCACTTTAAACAAGTTCAAATAAAGCCTCATAAAAGCTTTTTGTTGAACTTTAATGAAAAGGAAACATTGGGGATGAAAGAGCTGTTGCCCTAATACTAAGTCTTGAAGACTTTTTGGATGACCATTATAAAGTAATAAACAGAGGAGACAAATGATCCTAAAAACATTGCATGTTAGTAACAGGAGACTCAGAAGAAAGGCGGTGAAAATAGTAGTGTGGAAACTTAAGAGGGGACTGGTTGGCGAACAGCTCGGTTATTTTCAATGGGACCTGGTGGGCTCAGGATCCTGTTCCTACATTGACCCCTGGTGGTGACTGAAGGATTTACAGCAGCATTGAAGGAGTAGCTAATGGATTGAACATTCAGTACTCATCCTCCTGTCATTGTGTTCATTTTTTTTGTCTTACTTAAACCTCTCCCGTTCGTTGGTTGTTTGAAAATAAGCCTCACCTGAATTTCCTCACCAAAACAAACTGCAAATAGCTCACCAACTATCAAATGTATTTGCATAAGCTTGGTGTCTATGGACAGGTAAGACATAAAATGATGTATTTTCAGTGTCAGTAACATTGTAGCTGCTTCTATGTGTGAGTGATCTGCGATTAAACACAGAATATACCAATATTTCGATCCTCGTTTTGTTTATTGATTTTGTTTTTTAACATTAAAAGGGCTCTAACATTATTATGTTACAGTAAAACCATGAAACAAAACAATCAAGAGAATTTTCTCAGGAAATCTTTGATACATACTGCACAAAATTTCATAGAAATACCACAAAATTCATGTTATCTACACAGTTTTTGTGGGATAGGATCAGGAGCACTCTCCACTTGGCACAGTTGGATAGACAGTGAAACCAAAATGTGCCAAAAATGGGAATTTTACCCCAGAGGAGGATTTTGACTACAAAATACCATCCATGTCCACTAATGCACATACTAAAACCTTTGACTGTAACATGAATGAATGGCCTGTTGAAAAGAACAGGCTTAATGTAGAGCAAAGACTTGTTCCTCCAAGGTCTCATTGAAATCCACGCAATTTCACGCATAGGCAAATGGGGTATAAACTTTTTTAGTTACAACCAATTTCTCATCTATCAAGCAGGCAGATATGTTGTCCACAGTAACTGGTCATCATTTGTTGTATTTTAAAAACTTCTTTTTAAAAAATGTAGATATTTTTGCACCACGGGGAAATTGCTATTTCATTGTATGCTTTTTCATATGATGAGAAATAAAGTTATTCTTCTTCTGGACTGCATTTGAATTATCTTGTGTAAACATCTTGAAATTGCTACTTATGAAATAGCTAAAAACCCGTCCTCCCAACAGGCCCATAATCTGGCTTCTATCTAGATTTTGCATTTTTTTAAAGTGCACAATGCTAGATTTATGTAAAAACTCTAGGTTCCTGTCACAGTCAAAGGTTGTAGTATGTGCATGTAGCCCCCCCTAATGGGCACAGATGGTATTTCACAACCAAAATTCCACTCTTACTGTGATACTGTATATTGTAACAGCCTTTTTTATCTAAAAAAAATGAAAAATGAAAAAATCAGACGAGGAGGAAAATAGGTATATTCTGAGTTTAACGACCGATTTCTCACACACGGTACATGTAAATGTTTCTGACATTGAAATAAATCATTTTCGGTCTTATCTGTCCACGGACACCAATGTTATGCAAATGCACCTTATAGTTGTGGAGCTATTTGAAGTTTTATTTTGGGGATGTATTCAGGCCTGGTTTAACTTAAAACAACAAATGGGTAGAACCGGATTCAGAGTCTGCAGTTAAGTCAGCAATGCAGAGGAACCAAGAACAATGATCAGATAAGATTCAATAAGCTCTTGGTTTCAATAATCCTTTAGATGCAAATATAATGTAGCCTTGCTTGATGTATACACAGCTAAATGGGTCAAAGAGAGACATCTCTCAATTATTTGGCTTATAAAACCTGTAATGTTCTTTCCTTTGCAGACGATGGCCTTGTGTTCATGCCCACTTAGAGGAATTGGAAGTAAACAAATCAATCCAATAGCAAAGAAATGGAGTGGAGGTCCTGCCACTCTTGTCTCAGGGGGTTTATAGGCAGACATTGTCTGCTTCATTACTGCATCTGGCTCAAATCTTGATCCAGACCAAGAATGACGTTACACTACCAACCTCCGCTTGAGGTCTTTGGTGAAGCTCTTTCTACGTGGTTCCAGACTTTATTTCCATGTTGCTTCATTCTGGCTGAGCTGTGGTTTGAATGTCATCAGTGGGGTAATGTAACCCAGTTTCTGTGTGGTGAGCCTGTCTTTTAGTGGAATTCTAAGTCGGTAGAAGAGGTTTTTCCACTCTGCTCTGGCCAGCTATCCTCTCCAAACACATAAACACACAGTGAAGTCACTGGAGCTTCTATGAATCCAAAGTTAACTTGATCCAAACATCCAACCATCACAACAAGCTTATGTTTATTCCCAGCGAAGAAAAAGGGAAAAGAAAGGACCTCCTCTAGAATTCTGCTCACCTCCAGACAGTGAGAAGAGCTCCCAGCAGATGCCTCACTGATGAAATCCTCCAGGGTTTTGGGTTGGTTGGTCTGGGTGGGAGAGACAATGGAAAGGACGCCATCAATGTCACGTCTCATCTGCTCTTTCTGAAGACATCTCTCTTTTCTCAGTTCTTTGGCCTTCCGACACGGCGGCCGGCTAGCATCAGCCCCCACCCCTGTGTCAGAAAATGCAACAAACATAGCATTGCACTTTCAGAGCATTCACTAATGAGAACATGGAAAACAAAAAGGTTAGTTTTGCATTTAGACATACTGCATCAAACACTTTTCATTACTTTAAGCGGCCGCTACTCATTTAGAGATTTAAGCCAATTATGTGTCTATTAGACCATGTTTCTGATTAGTTTTCCTGCTCCGCTGGGAAAAAGAGCTGCCATGTTTACATTGGTGTGGTCCTGCCAAAGAAGCCCGTCTCAACATACAGCCAATGGAAGTTGTGGTTCCCCTGTGACCAGAGGGCTTACATAACAACTTTGTTAAAGCTGGTGATAAAACAATACTGTTTCTGTTAGTTAGCCAAGGAGGTGAACAGATCAATGGATTTGGGCTCGGGGAGAGAGTGACTGTGTGAATGGTCACTACGCCTGATGAGCTGGCTATGTGGTAGCCTATGGAGTCAAATCCTTGCCAAAAGTTTGCATGCAGTTTTTGAACAAGCTCCCAGTAAACTGCAGGACTGCTCCAACACTTTGTTCTTTTAAATAAAAACTAAAAACTTTCTTATTAGCTGCTGTTTTTTATTAAATTAAAAAAAAATTAAATTATCCTCATGTCCGTCTTTCCCATAAAGTACTGTTTAGGAAAATAATGTCTGAGATTGATGATCGATTGTTTTAAAAAATGTTTCATTTTTCTCACAACGTTTTACAAATGTTCACAACTCATGTACAAACAGTGGGATTTTTAAATGCAGAATGCAACTCTATATATATGCTCTATAAATGCCTTGCGTCCCAGAAATACAAAAAGTGTTAAAGAAACATGTTTTACAAATGTGCCTGTGCAAACAAAAAACGTTACAACGGTACCTTACAAGTACAAATTAATTTATTGTCATTCATTGATGTCTGTTAACACTTTCCTCTGCTCTCTGCATTCATCTCAATGAACTGGAGTGGCATACATGACCAGTTGGTGGCCATAGAAGTTGGAATATTTAGTCAAATATCAATTCTTGTTTTTGAAAATTAACCTATTATTGGATTGTTTATTTGGGGAGCTTAATTACTCGTCAGTAATAAATCAATCAGCTGATAAATTTAATTTATAACAACCACAGGTTGTAAGGACATGCGTCATACACACATTCGCCAAGCATGAGCTACCATGGCTATAAAAATCCCTCCAGCCTGGAAATTTTTCACCATGACTAAAAATTTTTTTAAAAAAGCTTGCAAATTGTAACACCAGTAAGGCCAAAATAAGCTGCAGAAAAACAACCCCAAAATCGTCTGGGACAACTTAAACAGACACTTACATTAGTCAACCCCGAGGAACATACCGCAATGTTGGTAGAGCGGCTAAGGCTAGCAGGAGCTTAGAGCCAGTAGCAAGCCCACTGTGTGGATGTACGTACATATGCTGTAAATTATAGTTTTAACTCTTTCAAGATAAAATAAAAATTGAAATAGGCCAAATTAGGTTTTGGCCGGTCAGACTCTATAAAAATTGGTCATTGGAATCAGCCAAGAAAATTGTAATTTGTTAACCTCTACTTTCTATTCCATTTCTATTCTACCGAAGAACCGTTGGTTTGTTGACGTTAACATTAAGTTAATCATTTTTACTGACATTTGATTTCAATGCTGGGAAAATAAACAAAAAAAGGCCAGAGAGCTGACAATAATGTATTACAGGGTGGGATTTGTTGATGAATTATTGTGAGGATGACAAAAATGGAAAATCTAAACGTATGACAGACTTGTTTGTGCAAATATTATTTCATTAGAGCAGGGAGAGACGTGTTTACGTGCAGCGGTGCTGAAGTTTGCAACTATGTCCAGAGTGATATAACTATTTCTATTTTCTTTCTCACTTGGCAGGATGTGAAATGGCAGATTATTCCAGAAATTGTAACTGTATGCACAACAATCTCAAAACAGCTCTTTTCCATTTGAGACATGTATTAGTTTTTAAAATCGATCAAGCCTAATGATAAGGCTGCCACTCAAAAATTGTTCTACCCTTCAGGGTCATAAGCAGGCTTCTAACTGTGGACAATTGTACAATGCTAGATTTTGATAGAACCCTGTAAGGTTGAAGTATGTGCTTGTCCCCCTAGTGGACATTGGTGGTAATTTACAGCCAACATATGTCTTTAGGGTCCTAAAGCCTTTCTCAAGAAACAGAAGAAGCGGGCGATGAAGATTCTCTGAATCCTTTCCCTCTTTCTGTTCCTCGTCTCATCATTCTTCTACTCCCCCTTCTTTGACACCAAAACCTCTTTGGCTCAAGCCAAGTCCTCCAGCTCTGCGGGCATCCCATGTCAACAGTTTACACGCCCACATCCTGTTTGGAGCAATAAGGAAATGAGAGCCTTTTCCTGCTTGTCGTTCTGCCAGCTGCCCCCATCGGCTCCCTCCTAACTCCCCCCTCCGTCAACGTCAGCAGGAGGAGAGGAACTCTCTGACACAGGGGGAGAGGAGGAGGTTCATTCACTTATTTTTCTTAAAATCATGACTCTAACGTATAGAATGAGGTAAAATCTTGCCAAGTGAATTTTGATAATATTTCAGTACCAGTTAAGCCAAGTTTGCTGTACTGGGCTTTAATGGTCCTCTAATGAGTAGAGGCACCGAAGGAGGCAAATATTTCTGGGTAAACCCTCTGATATAAACAATGGGTGTTATAGTGTGGGTAGATGTTTTCATCAGAAATTCGAGCAG
The DNA here is from genome assembly GCA_037951165.1 of Lophius americanus. NCBI lineage: Eukaryota > Metazoa > Chordata > Actinopteri > Lophiiformes > Lophiidae > Lophius > Lophius americanus. The sequence continues at coordinate 1,381,191 of JBBDHG010000039.1, read as the reverse complement.
CATTCCTCACACCGACCCAACCACCAACACATAATTAAGACCTAATTATAGACACCATCATACTCTACATACAGAGTTTACGTCTGACACACAGCCAGAATATGTGTTATACAGCCACGGTAGAACACTCACAACACTTCACCCTCCCTTCATAAATCACACCTATGACTCTCAATCAGCTGGAACCATAGAGAAACTGTAAGCCCTGACCGACCAACTGTTTTCTTGTACACATGTGGAGACACAAAATCTATTCAATAAAGGATTTGGGGGAAGATCTAAGGGACTTTTCTTTTTTTTTTGCGCAATCATACTATAACACATGAAATTACATTATAATATAATTTACTATTATATCATACATTTACTTATGCAGATCAGCGATTTGCACCATCCTGCTACTATATGCAGTATTCTAATCACTCATGTACAAACTGATCATTTTTTATTATTAATGCCTTTTTAGTTTTTCGTTGATTCTTCCATTTTTTGTTGTGGGTTGCTCTGTGTCCAGAATCATCTACAATGGGTTTACTCCAAATGCATTTTTTACTTTTGAATGAAGTCAAGTGAAAGAGCATGGACTGAACTGAGTCCAACCATTTTGGCATGTGATGTAGATTGTAAGTGAACCAGACCAAATGAAAAGTGCTACAATATTGAAGTTTCAGCCCACAATCGAACCGAGCGCTATCATGCATGGGTGATAGCTCTATCATGGGTGAAAGCCTCAAATTTTATACCCACATAGATCTCTCATCAGTGAGAGGAAGAACAGGATTAATTCTGGGAAAAGTCAAATACATATTTCTGACACTAGAGGGAGTTTTATCTCCAAAAGGTTTCATATCTTGTATCACATTTTATTCTAATAATTAATTTTAATCACTTTTACTCAACTCATAACCACGTTTTTTCATTATTGAGGAGTTCAATCATGGGGGTTGTTTGTACCACACAGGCGACTGGGGGCTTTTTGGGGATATACCCTTGCCGTCGGAAACGCCAGCATAGTTTTTCTAATGCTTTATAAATAAACTTGCCTTGCTTTCATTTCAAAACTTAACAACTTTACTGCAACTTTCCCCTGAAATGAATTATAGTTTTAGCGTGATGCTCTGACAAGCAAACCCTCTAATAGCCTTGTAAAACAACGATTCCATATGTACCTCTGTGTCTGTTAACCTCTGGCATTGCATTTACAACATAACAGACGGAAACGCCATATTCTATCAGGGTGGATCTGGATCTGGTCCAGTTCTATAAAGAGCTTCAGTCATGAAGTTGGAGAAGAGCGGAAGCCAGGTGTTTTCAGTTTGAGGTAAAAGAGGAGGAGTGTCCGACCACTTTCTCTAGACAGTAAATCCTCCTTACTTCCTGTTTGATTGTCTCCTGAAGAGGCTTGTATTTCTGACAGTCTAAGGAAGAGGAGGAGAGCAGTGCTGCTGACACAGGTGTAAAAGTAGAAAACTGGAACCGCTCAGGAGTTTTTTTTACATGTTTATGTCTGCATCTGTGTCAACACCAACCTTTCCTGTTCCAATCTACGTCCTTGTTGATTGATTAATGAGCAGGAGGGCCTCTTCTCATTAGATGCTTTGAAGTGAAATATAAACAGCAGTTTAAAGTGCTGCTTCCTGTGTCTAATGGGAGTTTATTATCTCATCGCTGTGACTGTTATTTATTCTGCACTGTGAATCGGCCATGAGTTTATCCTATACTGGAGAGTAAGGTGGAGAACATGGCAGATAAGCCAGAACCAGACACACTAAAGTGGTCTCATTCACCAAACGTCTTCACAATGGAGACGATTAGAAGGTGAACACTGACACCAAATGGCGGGCAGTGGTGCTGCAGCTAGGACACCCCTACATCCCTATATTATATGAGCCCAACGGATCATTTACCGCTTTGACACTGCAACCTGAATCTGATGCATATTTGACCCCAATCACAAGTTAGTTTTAGCCCAAAACCCAGAAAAAAAAGTGCTTATTTTCCAATTTTACTTTTTATTTCTTAACTAACACATAACGCATTCATATTCACGCAATTACTATTTTCCTCCCAAGGCCAAAAAATTTCAATAAAACACTTACTTATTTTATTTCCTGTAATGAAGACGATGAGATTAATTTTGTTATTTGACTACAACAGAAAAAGTTTTTTTTAGAACTTTATTTTATGACAAATTGTGAAAGCTGTAGTGCTACGACTCAAAATTGTTCGCAAAAGATGTATAATGAGACAAAACAAATGTGTTTTTTTCATAACATACTATTGCTTTTTTCAAAACAAGTAAAGATTGGACATTAACAAGAGGGAGTGTGTGTGTGTGTGTGTGTATTGAGAGGGGTGCTAATAATAATAATAATACATTTAATTCATTACGCACTTTACATTTGGATCAAATCTCAAAGTGTTACAAGGTAAAAGCAGATAAAAGAATCAATAAAAATTATAATAATAATTGTATAAAAATATGACCAAGTGTTGTTTAAGGTTTTTTAGTGCAATTGTATCCATATTCTGCGCAAAACGTCGGATTCTAACAAAGTCAAGAGTGCAACACTGCAAGAGAAAAAGTATTTCCCTTGAGAAAGAGGAGGGTGGGGTGTCTACAGTCAAAGATGACACAGAGAAACTCGCAACTTTTCAGGGATGCACTAAGTAGCCCATATTCTCTGCCGGGTCATATTTGCCAGAGCATACACAACGGATGCTCCCCCTCCATGGATCAGAACATACATGATGCGCAGGTCACTTCCAAATCATGAACTCTGGTCGGGCGGAAGAGCTTGAAGAGGCTCTTGTGTTATTTAAATCTCTGTTTGGGAGCATTTTGTATATTTTTACAATGAACCAATGACAGAAGGTTGGTGGTGGACCGACTTGTGCAGTATGAAGGCACTGAGATACCAGGTACAAATATATATATATATACATGAACATATATGAACCATATAAATCAGATCTGAAAGGAGCAACAGCAGAAGGAAGCTAGAAGACCCTATAATGATGCAAGAAATCACCACAGATAATCAGAATAACTAGATTCAGTGATAGAAACTGGGCTGGAGACACTGGTATTTGATTGGACATTGGATTGGACAAAACAATCTGAAATTATTAGATCTGCATGGATTAGGTTGTGTTTTTCTTCTTTTTTTATAGATGTGGGAAAAGGTTATTTATTAATTGAAGGTGCAGTCTATTAATAAAAATCCAGTTTTGTGAAGCAACATGCCAAATTTTTCCTCCAGTATCACAGATCTGCATTGGCAGCAATGTGGCTTTTTACCTGCTTTAGGAGCGGTGGCTGTTCTCCCATCTGGGACCGACACCGGATCCTGTCTGGATGATTTGGAGCTTGCAGCTGTGGCATCCGCTTCTTTCCTCTGATCTACTGTGATAGTCGGACACCCTACTTCTTTCTCCTGAATGGTTATGCTAGCAGCACTTTTCATTTCTGACTGACAGGCGGTAGGCAGTTCCTGGGGACCCGCTTCTTCACAAACCGAGTCCATTGGTTCTCCTGCAAGGCAGAAAATCATGATTTCTTACATCAAAAAATACATTACAGTGTGTAAACTTCTCCAAAGCATTTTTTTGATTATTTTACAACGCAAAATATTAGATTTAAATAAAAAAAATAGAAGGTTCATGTCAAAGCCAAAGATTGTAATATATGCACATAGCTCAGCCTAGTGGACAGAGGTGGTATTTCAAACCAGCATTTTTTCTGTAGGGTCAAAATCATGTTTTTGCATATTTTGGGTCCATTGGCTATCCAACAGTGCCAAGTGGAGAGTCCCCCTGGTCCTATCCAACAGAAACTGTGTAGAATAACATAAATGTGGTTAAGAAAAAGTTTCAGAGAACATTCATTGATTGTACTTTGAAATTTTAATTCAAGCAAAGCTAAACTTAAAGGAGCCAATGAGCAGAACAGCATTTAAAAAGATGTTTAAAATTGGTGAGCTGAAACTTTTCACTTGTGCGGAGCAGAATTTTGTGAAAGCATTCACTCTCACCATTACAGTTATACTGTTGTTCTACGCAAAGTATTTTCCCAGATTGGAAGGTCAGCTTCTCATTAAGACGAGCCTGTCCGTTAAAAAACAATATAAAAACTACTGCGGTATAACGTATTTGACTCCATACTAGCTTTTAACAGTGCTATACCAGATGTATATATCAAATGTAAAGACGAAAAGGGTAGCCCTTTTCACTGTCTTTGGCAGTTTATTCAAATAATTAAGTTCTTGGAGTAAGTGAGAAGATGCATCTAGGATATGTGTACTATACAAATACCTTTAGAACCAAAGCATCTTTTATTAGGTATATATCCACCTAACAATAAGATAAGAAGGAAATCACAAATATTTTTAGGAATTGGCTTGTTGTTAGGCAAAAGAGTCACTGCTCTAGCATGAAGATCAGAGGGTAGGCCGAGGATAGGTACATTGTATAGTACTTTCCTTTTTAGCAGAACCTATAACTGTAATTAACATTAATGCTTTTGGTCACGTTTTTGTATAGTTATTATTTTATTTTATTTTTTTATTGATGCTTTTATCTGCTTTTGCCTTGTAGCACTTTGAGATTTGATCCAAATATAAAGTGCATTATAAATGAAATGTATTATTATTATTATTGATGACTAAATGATCCTCATCTCTGCCCTTAGAAAGGATTAGATACGCCTTCAGGAGAAAGCAAGTTTTTTTCTCAACATCTTGGGCCCCTTGTTTTTACTAAACATTATTTTTTTACTTTTTACTTTTATGCCCTACCTATTTATTATCTATCTTGTAATTTCTATTTTTACAAATGTATATCTGTGTATTTATAATTCTTTATTCATATTTAATTTATTTTATCCATTTTGGTACCTTACTCAAATATTTGATTGTTGTTTGTGTTTGTGTTTAATAGGTATATATTTCAAATTTGGAGTTTTGGATTTCATGAGCATTTATATACATATTATAAAATTAAGATAAAACAATGTCAGAACAACAGAGACTCTTCTTAATTTTTACCGCAGCTTGTCCTTCAGCCCAGACACACAGAATGATTCAACAAGGCTGGAAACGGCTTTACTTCACCAAAATCCAAAACCAAATCAATTCACCACAGTTTTCAACAGAACAATGACAGAATGGAATTAATTCCAAAATCATATTATGCAATCCAAATAATATACATTGTTTTTGCAAGAACAAAAAAACTACTGGACTACTAAATAACAAATTTCAGTAACTAATAAGTTTTAGTCGGTGTGCAAATATGCTATGGGCCTTCTATTTTAAATGATAACTGTAAGATCATTCTGGATTCAGTTGGAGAAATGTATTGTCTTTGAGTTCATGATTATTCAATTAATTTGTTATTTTTTGCTGTTAATGCGTTATTAAATTGTGATGAGTGTGGATGTGCATTTTGTATTTCTATATTTAGCAAACTGAGTAGACCCCAGGATGAACAGCTCCTGCTAAGCAGAAGATAGTGGAGATCTCAATAAACAATCAAATAGTGTTGGGGGTTTTTCCATTATCGGAAAGGCCAATGGAAGAGTCATCGCCTAAATGCTTGGGTTTTTTTTCTTATATGGTTTATTTATGACGATGAACAAACAACAAATAAAGAGTACTCTCTCACCATCAGATGATCCTTTTGGTAATTCTCCACTGGAAATGAAATTATTAAACTTCTTCATGATTTTCTTGTGGGACTTTGACGGTTGGAATTTCAGTGCATGACATCTGACAGAGAGCAGAGAGTAAAGGATTGGTCAGAATGCACATTAGAATATACTAGTATTCCCTGTACAAATAAGTGATTTGATATCTAAACTACTAGAGATATCTGAAATCACAAAACATAGGTGATCTTTGTGTGCTGCTGGTCGGCGGTGAAGCTCACAAGAGTTAATTATGGTGTGTACATAACTACCTGATGGTGTATTGAGGGCAGCAAGTCTTATTCAAGATGGGCTTGTAGACATATTTACCGCTTCTGAAAAAGAAGGAATGAGCATTCTTCATTAAGATATATTATATGAAATGATTTGAAATATCCAATATTACATTTTTGAGAAATATTATTGTCAAAATTAAAAATGTGGATGTGAAAGTAAGCCTCTAACCTTCTCCAGCCTCTGTCTATGAGGTCCTGATAGTCCTGTACCGTCATGGTGTGAGACCACATTCCTGTAGAAAACAAAGAGGACGTCATGAACTTAAATCAGAACTAGTTACAGTTTACATCCATGGCTGTCCCCATCAGCCATAACATTAAATCATGTCAGAAAACATCTTTGTGGATGATTAAATCATCCACTAAGTGAAAGACCTCTGTGTTGAGAATGCTCACACGGGGGTAGGCCAGCAAGATTTGTTTTAATTATTATTATGATTATTAGCTCATTTGACAGGGAGTGTACATGTCAGCATTGTTGGACTTGTGTATAAAATGAAACAGATACATTGTAAATAGGACTTGTAAGACATTAATAGCAACTAATTTGCAAACCTTGTCTCTGGTTTGGCTTTTGCTGAATAAAAATCACAATATTTTAGAACTCTAAAAACATAAGAGACCACTCTCAAACGTTACAAGATTATGCCAAAAACATATAAAACAACTAACTACGAGGACAATGCAATCATGATTCAAGTATATAGAAACAAATAATAGATCATAGATAGACAGAACAACAGTAATTAAATCAAAACAATAACGGCTAAAACTAAATTGAAGAACTCTAGTTGGGTTTACATGGACAGCCTAATTCCGATTTGATTCAGAAAAGACGTCTAATCGGAAAGAGAATCCTGCATGTAAACACCCCCTTTCAGACCGGAAAGAATCTTTTCTGAATTAGATTTCATTCCCTCAAAAAGGAGGTAGTCAAAATCCTTTGAGAAATCCTTTCCGATAGACGGTCGCTGCACGTAAACGCTGTGTCGGAAAGCTTTCTGTTTAAGTTGTATCTGCGTATGCGTAGCGTCGTGACGTAATGCTCTGCTAAGCTTCTGTCAGCGCCGCGATGCATTTTATGAATGGGAACGTGGATCATCTGCGCATGTGTGAAAGCGTTTCCGCGTTGGTTGGGTTGATGCATGTAAACACAGGGTCGGAAAATATCACAAGTCATGTAAACAGGCGACTGACATTGCAATTTGGAAAGGAGAAAAGCGTCCCATGTAAACCCACCTATTGATGGTGTTTGAATAGTAGCTATAAGGACTGAACTTTGTGGAAATTTCTATTTATATTAAGTTATGTTCCTGAGAGGAGAGTGGATGATTCTGATAGATACAGTTTGGAGATCTGACTTAAGTTTAGTTTGAGATAAACACTGTACACAGGAAATATGAGGGGGTCAAATACTTTAACAGCGCTCCGCAGTGGATGGTAACAGATTTATTTAGCCTGGATCCCACTTCCCAGAACTGAGATCTGAACTTCCTTCTGACCCTCTCCTCTGCAACCCTATACACAGCCTGCATGTAATGTACATGCTACACACACATCATCTAGTCTCACTATAGATTAGTATGTAAAACATGTAAACAAGCAAGTACGTAAAACGAGCAAGGGAACGTATATACAAAGATAAATACAATATATATATATATATATATATATATATATATATATGAGAGAGAGTGACAGACAGACAAAAAAGCGAGAGATAGAGAATGGAGATAGCGAGATAGAGATAGATAATTAGATAATACTTGATTAATCTTTAAAGGAAGTTGGAAATTGATCATCTTCCCTGCATCATGACTGTCCAGACTTCAGGGCCATACTGTTGCATTTTTCAGTGTATCAATGACTGGAGACCAGACTGAATAGTGGACAAAAACCCACAGCATATATCTATGATTTAGGATCTATGGGAAGTTATACTGCATTTCAAAAACGTATTACCTCTTCACAAAATTAGAGTTTTCTCTCCGGGGTATCTGGCCTGTTACGCTATCTAAATGACCAGACCGGCACTGTTTTGCAGTCGCCGTATTTAAAATGCATCACGGCGCTGAAAAATCTCAACCGGAGCATTACGTCACGATGCTGGGCATGCGTCAAATAGAATGCTTTCTGAAACAGTGCTTACACACAGCAACTGGCTATCGGAAAGGATTTCCGAAAGGACTTAAACTACCTCCTTGCAAAGGAATGACATGTTATTCGGTGTTAATATGCAGCATTTTCTTTCGGATTAGACGTCTTTTCCAAATCTAATCGGAATCAGGCTGTCCATGTAAACCCAACTACTTTCTGACCATCAAAATAATTATGTGTCTTTCATTATAGTGGTTTTTATTGCTTTACTTTGGTAAAGGTAAAAATTGATGGTTCTTTTTTCTTTTCTTACAATCTCATGTACCCCTTTAATAGTGTATGGAAGTCTTTACTGGGAGGTTTCGCTCATTTGGAATCTGTACAAAAAGAAAATAGAAAATTTATAGAGCATGTCTTCTTAACTTGGTCTATAACTGTGCTGATTAATTTTGCGACAAATATGATAAATCTTCAAAAGTTACTGAGATAAAGCCTGACTGCTGTTGGTGAAAAATACAGTAATTTAACTTGATTAAGTATCTAAACAATATTGACATTAATGATTTCAAATTCTACTGTTGCTTTAAATACCAATAATACTCTGACTACTGTCTAATTTTATCTGGTTCCTCCTGATCACCAAATGAACAACAGACCACCTTACTCAGTTACGCAGGTTTTAACGAAGGCCTTTAAAGATGTATAATCAGTGAGAATGAAGTGATGGTATGGTGATGATGATGATGTGATACAAATAACATATAGTGAGAATTAAATATTAACACAAACTGGCAGAAAGTAATTATTAACCCACTGACTGTGTTTGTGTCCAGAATCATATAAATCACAAGGAAGTGAGCCCAAACTTCAGTTCCCCTGAACCCTCTCAAGAGAAAACTACAATTTTGTAGCAAAAAATGATTATTAATGTACTACTTCTTTTTCTCGGATGATGCTTCCGTGGTAAAAACGCTGTGGGTTGTTGAGGTTACAGAGTAAAATGTACACACAGTCTTCTGTTTGAGTATATAGGGAAATCGCTGTATCATGTTTATGTGGTTTCAGACTACGTGATCTATATTAGCCGGGCAGACATGCAGTCAACATTTATCTGAAATTTCTGTACAAATAAAGGATTATTTTATCCATGGAAAGAACATTCACAAGATCCAACCTTCACCAGATGATAATAAGACCATTCATTGGAAATATTGAGATAGAGAGAGATATATATAGAGTATAGATACAGAGAAAGAGATATAGAGATACAGACGGATATAGATACGGGTAAATGGAGATGGAGACAAATTGAGACAGACGGACAAGGATAGATATGGAGATCAATTAACCTGATAGATACAGTTTGGAGATCTGTATCTATCATCTGATCCAGGTTATTTGGAAAGCGGTTGTGCCGATTCAGCAATGAAATAGATGTGATTTATAAAATATTTATTATGTATATTATTTACAACCCTTAAGTGGTTGTTGATCTAAATAATAGTGATTTCTATAAAATAGATGCAGACTGTAGTGCAGAGGGCTAATATAGCCTGCAGCTGTTGCTTCCAGCAGTGTGATGTAAAGTGAAGACTGCACTGAACAATGTGTGATAAACCTATTTAAAAGAACATAGTGAAAAGAATGCTGAGCTTCAGACAGTAATAAACTTAACAACCCCCTAATTTCAAACCCTGGCGGTCTAGTGGGTATGTTCACACATTACAGGTGCAACGCGGGTCAAATCTCAATCCATCCATTTTCTTCCGTTTTTCCGGTATCGGGTCACAGTGGCAGCAGACCAAGAAAGGTATTTGAAACTATTCTCTCCCCAGAAACACTCTCCTCTCATCCTGGGGCATCCCGAGGCATTTCCAGATCAGACGAGATATATAGTCCTTCCAGCAAGTTAAGAGTCTACCCAATGGTTTTCTCCCAGTTGGACTCAACTGAAAAACCTCCAAAGTGAGGCTTCCTGGAGGCATCTGATCAGATGTTGAACAACCTCAACTGGTTTGTGAAGTGAAAGTGAAGGAGCAGCGCCTCTACTCCGAGTTCCCTTACAATGTCCGAGCTCCTCACCCTGTCTCCAAAGCTTAACCCAGCCTACCTACAAAAGGAGCTCATTCAGCAACTTGTATCCTCGACATCAATCTTTCAGTCTCTGCCCAGAGCTCATGTCTATACGTGGAGTTGGAATGTAGATGGACTAGTCAATTGAGAACTTTGCTTAATAAATCAGCTCTTTGTTCAGCACAATTGAACAGATACAACACCATCATACCGGACCGCATGACCATCCAATGGCCATTTTTCCCATCACTTCAAAGTAAGACACCAAGATACTTAAATTCTCTCCCTTGAGACAGAAACTAAGTAACAACATAGTCCACCTTTTTCCAACAGAGAACCATGACCTCACGGAACCAAATGGAACTGGATCTTTTGATATCTGATTTGGTCCACTTTATTATGTGATCTTTAATGATATCTGGTTCAGTGTCATGTGTCAGCAGTGTGAACATCAGATCTGGATTCATGTGGACTTTCTGCCACTGAGCATCAGTGATTCTATAAGGACTGCATCAGCAATGACTGGGACAATGTGGTTACAAATTTATGAGGAAATTCTTCAATCAAATTCTGTTCTGTTGAGTTTAGTGTAGTTTGTCCAACGGTTTACTTTGTTTTAAGTTTGCTTTTTATAGATCCCACAGACGGCGTAGAAAGCGGCATGCCCATTCGTTTGTGCGTACGCAGCGTTTATAAATGAGGCCCCAGGTGACAGGTAATAATAAAACCTCACTGACTGGCCCGGTGAGACAGACAGGCTAGTCGTGAATAATGACGGACAACCTGTTGTTAGTCTCAGTTTATGTTGTACACTTATTTTATTTCCCAGCATCTTGTTCCCCATTAAGTATCTGAAAGTTGTCAACGGCCAAAAGCTGAGTAAATAAGCTAAAGATGATCTGAATAAACCCGTGCCTGCTCCAGTAAATTGATGGATCTAGCTCGGTCATTAGCATAACCCGGTTCTCCGAAACCGGTTTACTCTTCACTGCTTCATTTGGCACTTACCGTGAGAAAAGTTCCCCGTTTGATTTTTACAATAACCACAGCGGCAACCGTCATCTCCGCCGAAATATTCCACTATTGTATAGGATTTGTTTCCTGCCATCTTCACTGTCTACACGGCTAAAGCTAGCCCCTGTCCGGTCAAACCACCACCCACGTTCACGTCATGAATGTTGCGTTCATGGTAACTCGGAACTTCCACTATTTCCGTTGCGTTCCCGGGCAACGGAAATAGTGGAAGTTCTGTTAATCTAGACCAGTGGTCCCCAAACTAAGGCCCGCGGGCCGGATACGGCCCGCCCCCACATTTGGCCCGGCCCCCTGAACAATACCAGAGACCCATTTTGAATTATTATTTTTTATTTATTTTTTTTTATTATCAAGATTGACAGATGAACATCTGCATCAGTGTTTGAGACTGGCTGTGACTAGAATGGAACCTGACATTCATGTTAATGTTCCATTGACTTTTTTTCTCTGAAGAACCCAGAGAAGGTTATTTGATTATTATTGATTTCATAAATAGTGTTATTTATATCCAGGCTTTTTTCTGTGAAGAACCCAGAGAGTGTTATTTGGTAATTATTTATTTCATTAATAGTGTTATTATTTATTTCCTGACTCTTTTTTTTTTCTGTGAAGAACCCGGAAAGGGTTATTTGGTTATGTGTGGCTTTTTGGAAAACAATACATTTTTACGATTAGGCTCCCCTGCGATCGTCCCCTGATCTAGACGGAACTTCTGTGAAATATGTCAATCTAATAGTTAATTTCCAACTCCTGAAAATCGTGAAAAATTATAAGCCTTACAATCAACAGGAGTTTAATGATACAAACGTGGTTGGCTATGGATAACCCTCCATACCGTTTCCCGAATTGATCATTTTTAAAGCAGGTCTGTGAACGAAGCACGAAGATATCGCCCTTGCATGTCTGAAAAACTTTGCAGTCAATGTTTAATAATCATTTATTGATCATCTGGAACTTGGTGTCCAACGAGTTTGCATATCCTCCCCCTGTGTGTATAGGGGAATAGGGGGTGTGTTTGAATGTGAAATTGAATGGTTTGTTTCAATATTTTGGTCATGTGATGAATGATGACTTGTCCAAGGTGTACTCTGCCTCTCCCAGTGTCAGTTGGGACAAGTTCCAGTCACTTCTGACCCTGAATCAGATACTCTCTTTAAGAAATGGGATGAACTGTCTGCTTTTCTTCAGTCCTTGTGAAATACAGAATTGAGCAACTGTAGGCAATTGGCTTTGATAAATATTTCGAATTGCAGAAGCCTATACTCATTTTAATCAGATTATAAACTGAATTCAGTTATAGATCAGGGATAATATAGGGTTTTTTATGCATGTCAAATCTGTGAGAAACAACACAAAATAATGAGTAAAAATCTGTACAGCAAATTTATTAAACTTTTGGTTGAAAATCTGTAAGAAGATCCTGCACAGACAACACTTCCAGAAAATTGAATAAAAGATCGAGGGAAAGTTTAAGCGTAGAAAACCAAAAAAATCCACAATGAGGCAACTGATGTTTTCCTGCTACATGGGACAGGAGCTTTGTCCATTTCAACTGTGAGAAGAGGTAATAGAAGGGCTTTCTTTTCCATCATTAAAATGACACAGTTCCCTCTTATGTAACCACAATTCATTTTCCTTTAGATCTTTTTTAATGTAAAAAACTAATTCAAACATGTATGCACAGGTTCACAAAACCGGGAACTTGATTGTACAGTGAAAGTAGCTTCTCTTCTGCATGGAGGTTTCCTTCACCAACATACATCTATACAGGTGATGACGCAGTAAATAAAACATTTTACCGGCAGACTCAAACCTTCAAATTAAATCAGTCAATATGAGCTATCTTGACAGCTCTTTGGTTGGACACCTAATTGAAGCTGCCCTGTGGGACAGGGATGTTTTCATGAAGGTATTTCATACTGCCTTGCTCAGAGAAGTCAGACACAGTCTGCCCCTCTCCACGAAGGACCCATTTGGTGGTAAGAAGCCCCTCCAAACCCACAGGACCTCTGGCATGTATCCGGGCTGTACTGATACCAACCTCAGCTCCTGAAAATTAAGACAGGTGCATTTAGAAAGGATGTTTGTTGTCATTGCTTTCACAAAATGCATTAAATGGTGATTGAAGTAAACATATCCCAAATTGAAAAATATAGTCCACTACAAGTAAAATATATGCATTACAAACCTTAATTTATTAAAAGTATAAAAGCATTATCAGCAAAATGTTAAATTGTCCATCTCAATGTTTAATTATTGTGTATTAAATAAGATCAACTATTTGTCCTCTAGTGACAATTTTCAGATTAAATAGAATGTATGTTATTGCAAATAATATATATGTGCAAAAAATCTTGACTCAGGCTGAGACACAAAAATAACATCATAGTTGAGAATAAAACAATATAAAAATAAAACCTCATTAGAGTCAGAATTGAATATAAACATTGCACTGTTCTGAAAGTTTGGTAAATGATCTTTTAGGTTTATAATCTCTATCTATTCATTGGTTTAGTAAACATTTCTAAAGGATTTTAATGGCAAATACTAGTATGTGCGATTAGTTTCAATTAATTAATTGCATGACATGTAAATCACTCGAGTAATTATTTTTTTCGCCTGATGGGCAAAATCAAAACTTTTATTGATAAATACTTTAGACTAGACAAGTAGGGGATGAATGATTGTAATATGAAAAATAACCAGTAACTAAAGCCGTCAGATGGATGTAGTGGAGTAAACATAGAAATTAGCATTAAAAGGAAATAGTCAAGTAAAAACCTGTGGTTTAGTACATTACTTGAGTAAATGTACTTAGTTATTATCCACCAGTGCATTAAATCTGGCATGATGTCGTACATACCTAGACCGAAGCGGTAGCCATCTGCAAAGCGAGAGCTGGAGTTCCAGAATACACAAGCGCTGTCCACCTGCTGCAGGAACTGTTCCGCCGTCTCTTCATTCTCTGTAACAATGACGTCAGTGTGGGAGCTGCCGTATTTGTGGATGTGGTCCACAGCATCCTGTATGCTGTCCACCACCTCTATGCAGCACTCCAGGTCCCCGTACTCTGTCCTCAGAGATGTTACTTCAGATGGGCTAAAAGTCAAATAGGATGCAAACTGGGGGCCTGCATGGATCTTCACCTGAGGGAAAATAACAGCACACTGGTTTCCTAACAATTCACTCAAAAACAACCTTTTTTAAAATCATGTTTGGGGGGCATTATTCAGACAAGAAGAGCCTGAGAGACAAGGACGCAGAGAATCTTCAGTGGTGGATAGTAAGTCAGTTACTTTCCATCATGTACTACACTGCACTCAAGTACAAACTTGAAGTACTTGTATTGGACCTAAGTGTTTGCATTGTAAAAGTCTTTAAGCATTTACTCTCCTAAATTTGTCCAACGGCTGTAATTACTAGTTGCTTTCACAATACTATTTTTATATCCTCACTATCTAGTTTAAACCCAATATGTTCAAATGTGTTGATTTTAAATACTTGTGTCTTTATGGGATGGATAATCTTGCTTATACTTAAGAAAAGTGAATAAATAAAATCAGGTAACAAACTAAAGAACTAAATATAAAATTATCTGGTTTACCTGAAAACATCAACAGTGACTTAATAATAATAATAATACATTTGACTTAAGAGATAAGTGGGTCTCAGAGATGTTTAATCAACTACCTCTCAGCAGAGAAAGTAGTTGGATTACTTTAGCTTTATCATCTACAGCAGTAACACAGAGCTACACATTAATGAAGCGGTAATAGTAATCCTAAAACACAAAGGAACCATTCCACTCCACAATTAGCACTTTTACTCAGTTACTTTAAGTACTTTTTGCTCATATACTTCCATATTTTTACTACAACCACCACTGAGAATGATGACACACTAAAATGACGCAGGCTGGAACAGAGCCTAAGAACACACGCATCAGAAGATGGTGCTTAAACCCCTATAAATGATGCAGTATTTCTTACATTTTCTGATCTCAGCATATCAATCATCTGGTCAAAAATAGGAGTTCGCAGCAAATCTCTGTGGATGAGGAGGGTCTCCATAGCATTGCAGGCAGCGGGGTAGTCACATTTGGAGTCTCTGACTAGAATATCACACAAGTTAGTACATGAATATTAATTCAACAGTTGACATTTACCATGAATTGTTAAAATGAACATAAAATGTAAACTATACAAGTAGTCCATCTACTGATTAGTTATACAATGATCTTTTTTAATTCAATTAATTTAAAATGTCAGCAACATCAGAATATTTTTGATGCACCAAAGTCTAGAAAGTCTGAACTGAACCATAGCAGAAATGTAAGTGACATGACAGCAGCTAAACACAGGACTGACTTACCAATATTGATAGCTTTGTCTATGCTGGCTTCATTGTCTATGTAGACGTGACAGACGCCCTCACTGTGGCCCAGGACAGGAATACCCTTAGCTGCCCTCTGGATGTCCCTGACAAGCTCGGACGAACCCCTTGGAATAATCAGGTCGATCAGTTTTTCTAGACGGCACAGATCCTCAACTTCCTCCCGTGTGCTCACCTACACAATGTAAATTCAGCACAGCACAGGATATTAAAACGTTGATCGTATAAAGACTCGACTCACACAAAAGTATTCAGTTCTTACCAGCTGAACGGCATCAGTTACTCCATGAATGGAAAGAGCTTCCTGAGTGAGTTGATGTAGAATTTTGTTGGTGTGCGAGGCTTCTTTACCCCCCTTGAGTAACAAAGCATTTCCACTGGCAATGGCCAAAGCTGCCACCTGAGACAAAGTTTATAAAAACTTTAGTTTGAATTTCAGTTTCACAGACTTAAGAAGTCTCTTAGACCACAAGGCGACAATGGTGGAGCCTTTATTATTATAATTGTTCCCCCACCTGTGGGAGACAATCAGGACGTGACTCAAAGATGACCAGTAGGACACCAATGGGGACTGTGATCTGCTCCAACTCTAGGTTGTTGGCCACCCTGGTCCTCCTCAGCACCCGACCCACACTGTTCCTGGAGGACACAGCGAGCTGACGGAGGCCAATGGCGAGACTGTTCAGCTTAGCGGTTGACAGACTCAAGCGGTTTATCAGAGACTGGGAGAAAAGACCTATGAGAGAAAATGATGAATCATAAAAACACTGACAGTGGAAAATATAAAACCATGCTGCCTAAATACCTAATTGGTATCAAAGAAACTGCATTAAATCTGTTTAAGTCATATTTATGTGGCAGATCTCAGTTTGTATCTGTTAACAATGAAACCTCCATGCATAGCAAAGTTACTCACGGAGTTCCCCATGGATCTGTGCTTGGGCCAATATTATTCACATTATATTTGCTCAATTGAGGCAACATTATCAGGAAACACTCCATAAATGTTCACTGTTATGCAGATGACACACAATTGAACTTATCAATGAAACCAGGACATTAATATTAATGTTATTATCAACCTGGGATTTTCAAAGAGGCCAGTCCATTGACTGACCTCTTTCAAACTTAATGCATGCTATGAATCAATAAGCCTCCTGGTGACAAGGTGTCTGAAAGGAAACCAGAGCTCAGATAAGTTCAAACCAAAGCTGACAAACAGATGATCCAAACCTTCATGAATGAGCTACAGATAAAAAAATAAAATAATAAGACGAGGGGGAGCAAAACAGAAGGCCCGATCACCCATTGTGCTGAGCTTAGTCCGGGGAAAGAGGAGGCGGTATGAGTGGGTAGAACGGAGGGATCGTGTTGAGGTCCGTGGGTTGAGTAGTTCTTTTAAGTAGGGGGGTGCGTTGCCATGGATGCACTGGTGAGTGAGGAGAGAGATCTTATAATCAATCCTGGTGGAGATGGGAAGCCAATGAAGGGAATGAAGAACGGGGGTGATGTGTTCGTGTTTACGAACTCTCATCAGGATCCTTGCAGCACTGTTTTGAACATACTGAAGTCTTTGAAGACTTTTATCAGGGATCCCGATGAGAAGTGCGTTACAGTAATCCAGTCTGGAGGAGACGAACGCGTGGACCAGCTTTTCAGCATCACTCAAGGTGAGGGAAGAACGGAGTTTGGAAATATTTCTGAGATGATGAAAGGAGATCTTGCAGATGTGTTTGATGTGGGATTCAAAAGTGAGCTGAGGGTCGAATCTTACGCCGAGGATGGTGACATTAAGAGAGGGGAACGTCTTGACCAGAGAAGGTAATGTTGGTTATGGAGGAAGACTGGGTCTGATGTGGGGTACCAATTAAACTTGCTTTGGTTTTAGAGCTGTTCAACTGGAGAAAGTTGTTTTTCATCCACTTTTCATCAACTTTTATCTCTCCGAGACAAGCACGGAGAGTTAACAGGGGAGATGACGATGAGGATGAAGAAGCTGCGTAAGAATATCTGTACGTTTTTATTTAGATTTGTGTGTCATCAGTTTAGCAATGGAACGAGAGTCCATATTGACTGATGACATGGCCAAGGGGGAGCATGTACAGTATGAAGAGAATGGGGCCAAGGACTTATCCCTGGGGGACCCCAAAAGTGACGGTGTGTGTGTCCGGGACCTTGAACTCCGTAGTAAAATGTATTCTTTTGTCGGTGAAGTAGGATTGAAACCAGTTTAGGGCGGTGGCAGTGAGCCCATTAGTGTGTTATAGGAGTATTCCATGTTCCATAGTGTCGAAAGCAGCAGACAAATCAAGGAGAATCAGGAGGGAAGGTGAACCAGCATATGCTGCCATCCGTAGGTAATTTTTGACTCTAAGCAGAGTCGTTTCTGTGCTGTGGGCGAAGCGGAAACCAGACTGAAAGGTTTCAAAGAGGTTGTTGTATTTGAGGTGGTCCTGGAGGTGGGCAGCAACTACTTTTTCCAGTACTTTGGAGAGGAATGGGAGTTTGGAAATGGGCCTGTAATTTGCAAAAACTTCTGGAACGAGTAGGTTTTTTGAGGATTGGTCTGATTATGGGGGCTTTTAGGGTAGATGGAACAAAGCCAGCCTGGAGGGATTGATTTATTACAACGGTGATCAGGGGACTGATAGAAGAAATGTTAGTTTTCACTAGGGCTGCAGGTAGAGGGTTTCATCGTCCTGATGATAACCTCAACCTCTTGCTTTGAGATTTTTGGAAATCAATTTAGAGGCTGGTAGATCTGAAATTGTGAGTAGGCCGACTGGATAGGTAGAGTGGAGGAACCAGAAAGGACAGAACGGATCGATTAAATTTTCGATTTGAAGAAAAGCCATGAAATTATTACTGTGCTCTTCTGTTATTTATGTAAGTGGGGGAGTTTGTTGATTTAGAAGATGATTGATAGTGGAAAAGAGGTGCTTAGAATTTCCAGGACTGAATTTCATCAGTTGGGTGACGGAATTATTTATCATCATGATAGTCGTGGAGATGAGCTTGTTAATAGCCGTTGGCCAAAAACGACAAGCACAGAGGAAGTTAGTAGCCGTTATTTTCATGGAAATGATGCTGGGAAAAAAGCTATCAAACACAGAAAGTGATCAACAGCGGCTTATTGGTGAAAGTGTCACGGGGGAAGTGATGAACAAGACGGATAAACAAACTTACATCAACGATGAACAAACAGAAACGGACATAAAGGATGAAACAAACAGATACAAAAGTCTTCGGGTGATGGTACACTTGCAGCAACAGGTAGGCAGACTGTAACCAGACCTGCTAGAATTTGTACAAATACAAATACAGAATATAAAAATACAGATATAAATCCAAAAGGTTTGCCGGTGAGCAACAATAAAGTTATACTTGTTGGTTTATAGTATTGGAGGCTGTAGAAGTCTGATGGAAAAGCGGCGAACAGACAACGCCAGCGTCCAGACTGACATCTCAAAAAAAACTGGCAGAGCCTTTATGTTGCCTCACTGTGCCTCCATACCTGATGTTGTTGCCAGTTCCATGTCTCTCCTGTTTGCACTGAGAATCTCATTTTTCTTCTCTGTAAGCAGCTCTGCTAAACAGCAGATGATCTCCTCTCTCTAGAAAAAACAAAAACACATACAACTCTAGATACGAATGACAAACAGTAGAAAAAGGAATATTTAACGCTGCTACCAGTAAAATGGACATTTTTGCAAACGATAATTCCCTTCACCTTTTTTTTTTTTTTTTAGCTTTGATCAGTTATTGATATATTCCGTTTATTTACAGCTAAAATACAGACAATTCCTCGTTACTTCTAATCATCATGTTTAAAGTAATGCAGGAATGATGACACTATACTAAGGGAGATATAGGAGAACCTTTTTGATATTCATTTCAGCACCCTATTTTGTATCATGCTGATCACAAAACTGCACTGAAAACAAATCTACCTGATAGCACAGCTACCGGAATTTTTTTTATTTTCTTAGTCTCTGCATTTCCTGGTTCCTGGATGTATGGGATCAGGCAACCTCAAACCTGATTTGCTCACTCTTACCTCCTGTGAAAGGTGATCTCTGCCTGACTTGATTCTACAAGATCTTCAGTCGTGGTGCTACTTCCCTGATCCCTATTATTGGTCTGCTGAGACTGTCCAACCTTGTCAGATTGTGGAAGCAGATAAATCTTTCCTCAGAGCAGCCTCTCCGCCTGCTCTCTCTCCTCGAGTCAAATCTCCTCTGGTTCTCTTCAATACACCCACACACAAATAAATACACATACACACTCAGTAACCGTCTTCTCCAGGAATTCACCAGATATTGACTTGCTTCTCATTCATATGTGGAAATATTAAATGATGATGACCTTTCAACACGTTGGCTTAGTCACTGTTATCTACTCAATAATAAGGCCAATCTTGGTAGACGCCACTGTCATTTATCTGCTTTTCTGTCCCGAAGAGTTGGGCATAAAGGCCTTCATGTTTTCTGCACCATCTGCTTGTAATAGTCTGCAGAATGACCTTAAACCCCAGTACCTAGTTACTCTCTCTGAATCTAAAGGGAAGGTGAAATCTTTGGAATCTGAGTCGTTAGATGACTGGAAATGTTTTAATTGGTTCTTAGTTTGTATTCTACTGCACTTTGTTGGGTTTACACTTTGTACCTTGTGATTGTTTATTTATACGTTGTGTCTTAATAAGTGTGTACTGCTGCTAGGTCTCTTTTGTAAAAGAGATTTTATCCCAATGGGCCTCATTCACCAACAGTTCTTTCAAAGAAATTTCTTCTTATACCCCATTTCACCTATGCTAATTACTACACCCGGCTCCAGCTTCCACTTAGCATTCTCCCAGTTAAGAACACAGGTGTGAACAAAAATCTTCGAGGATTCTCTTAGGAGCCTTCTTTAGAACAAATTTAAGGAAATAGTTATTGGTGATATGATAGATCCTGAAGATATCAGAGGTATTGAAAAATGAGGCCCAATGGGATTAAACTTGTAAAATAAAGGTTAAACTTAAAAAAATGCCATACATTATTTATTAATCAACCAGCATAATTTAAAACTTAGAACAAGCTCCAAAACTATTT
Source organism: Lophius americanus (assembly GCA_037951165.1). Classification (NCBI taxonomy): domain Eukaryota; kingdom Metazoa; phylum Chordata; class Actinopteri; order Lophiiformes; family Lophiidae; genus Lophius; species Lophius americanus. The sequence continues at coordinate 1,360,519 of JBBDHG010000039.1, read as the reverse complement.
TACAATTTTAGTGATTTTATTGAATCACTTTTCTAATCTGACCAACTTCTAAAATTGTCAGTCAGAAGTTGTAAAGACAGGACAGTTTTGACCGACGATTAGTTGGAGTCCTTCCTTAAGCCTAAAAGTAACCAGAAGTCCAGGAGAAAAATCATCCTAAAACAGTCCATAACACTACGATCTCAGCGGAGTTGTTTGATGAGTGAGAAGCTGACCTGTTCAGGGAGCAAAGAGGCCAGAGTCCTGCCTGCATGCCGGGCCATCTCTGTCTGCTCTTCCACAGTGGGACCTGGTGGCGTCAAAATTACTCACATCAAACATGAAAGCAAAAACAACACGAAGCAAAGCCACCTTTTCCCGGATGGTTGTAAGCTCTACCTGCTGGTTTCGTTTCAGAGAAGAAGGTTCCAACTTTCTTCCCTTCCACAATGTCTGTGATGACTTGGCCTGTAACTTTAGGATGAGTGCCGTTGGCGATGACAACAGACGTCCCACCCTGTAGCGCCCAGAGGGCTGCTACCACCTGATTCACACAGCATGATAGACTATAATCCAACGTTTTCATCAGAGGTATTTACATTTTGAATTATCAGGCTGACCTTTGCTTCCATACCGCCAAGGCCAACCCTGGATTTACTGCCGTATTTGATGGACTGCTGGTCTCCAGGATAGAATATATCAATAAGCTTGGCATCATCCATCTCTGGGGGGCTGTCATACAGACCTGTGGATGACATTTTTTCTCCTTCATACTTCACAAAAACACAGATTGAATTTTAAACCATTGGATCAAAAAAATAAATAAAACGCACCTGAAGTGAAAAGTAAGTTTCTATTAGCATATTTTAATACAATGTGTTTCAATAACTGAAGATACTAAATAATAATTCTTACAAGCTGAGTTGTCCTACTGTAGTTTATGATACTTTATCTTCATATCTTGCCTTTTTTAAATGATTCATAAGAACAATTTACAGGCATTAATTAATTACTTTCTAGGGTACTTTGTGACACTGTTCATTGTAAATTCTGACATTTAGAATAAATTATTAATTGTCCATTTGATATGCGAACAATTGGATAATTGATTATCCAGGTGTTAATGAAGAATTTCACCTCCAAAATAAACTTAAAATCCACAAATTCCACAACTATCAGGTGTCTTTGTATCACCTTGGTGTCTGTGGACAGGTAAGATCCAAAGTGTGGGATGAAACACAAAAACTACCAATTTTTCTCTCCTCGCCTGATTTTTGTTCTCCCCGAAAAAAGCTATTACATTATTATAGTACAGTAACGCCATGAAACAAAACAATAATTTTGGTTCAGAAACCCAGTGATATATACTGCATCAAATGTGATAGAAGTACCACAACGTTTATGATATTCTACACAGTCCTTGTGGGACAGGACCAGGAGGATCGCTAGTTGGAATCTCTATTTCTCTATCTCTATCTCTACACACCCAAAATGTGCCAAAAACTGGTATTTTTAACTAAGAGCGCTTTTTAAGTGATGATAGAGGCTGCACTGCAAGGCACCACCTGCTCATCAGGAGCAGTAACCATTCACACCATCATTCCAACACCAATGGACAGCCTTTGGGAGCCACCCGGGGTTCAGTATTTTGCTCAAGGAAATTCGTCATATGTATTTTGCCAGGGATCGAACCACCTCCATATAAGTGGACAACCGCTCTACCAACTTAGCCATCGTTGCCCCATTATGTCTAGAAGAACGAGTTAATGACACAAAAAGAGAACTGATATCAAAGTATACATGCAAAGTAAAAAAGAATAATCTATCAGTGGTTACTTCTGTACCTTCAACATTGGACAGGGCGATAAGGAGATCTGCTTTCATCTCAACAGCCAAACGTGCTGCTAAGCTGTCGTTATCTTTGATGCTGATAACCTGAAATACAAATAACATCAAAAATCATTTGTGTGAAAAATATCTGTTTGTAATGAGTTACCAGCATCACAGCTGCCACATTGGAAAAAAAGTCAGCCTAGTTCCATGGAGCTGTGGAATATATCAGCTCTTTAAAAGAGGCGATAACACAAGAAAGTCATGAACACACACACACACACACACAGCAGTAAATAAGTGAATCATACTTTAAATTAGTAGAAAAATTCTTAGCGTCCGCATATCCATGTACGTTAAACATTATACTGTTCAGTGATCGCGTGAGGATGGAGCTTCCAAGCAAACATTAGGTGAGAAGTAGGGTACACCCTGGATAAGCCGGCAGTTCATCATAGACTAAATGCACACACAACTACTCACATCTGTGAGCAATTTAGATTCATTTAATTTCGTCTGTTTCCTGCTGAGACCCAGAAATGTATTTTATGTGCATTTTTTTTTTCTTTATAGTTTGCTCTTAAAATCTTATTAAGTTTCTTCCTCATTACATTTTGGACTTGTCTGCCACCGTTGCACGTCTTTACCGGGATTGCTGCCAGCTTGCCCTCTGTTGAGTGTGGCCATGTTTTCTTTCTCTGGTCTACGCTCCTTCCCCGCCTGCTGCAGCACCTGAGTTTTCTTATTAATATGCTAATGTCTCCAAACAAGCCTTTTATCTTTTTGCTCCCTTCTTTTTGGAGGCCGCAGCACACAAACTACTCAGCGCATTGCGCTTTTGATACCAATAGATGGCAGCCAAAATAATCCAGATGTAAGGACTGCGGGTTCAAATTAAGCAGAATGATGGTTAAGGTGCAAGAATTGAGAAGGGTGATAACCTTATATCAGATGGCAGGGTCTCAGGAGGTTACTGAATGTTGTATGGGCTGTGAATCGAAACTGGAGCAGAACCAATTCAAACACGAAAACATGCGAACTCGACAAAGAAAGGCCCCAGGTGGATGTGAAATAGAACAGTCTTGCTGTGAGACAACAGTGCTACCCACTATGTGTGCATTTAAATTTACAACATGTACTCATAAGAATGTATGTTCGCAAAGACATTTAACGTTAATAACACAGAACCCACATTTACTCCCTGGAGGTCACTGCTGGGAACCGTGGGTGCCACCACAGCGTCGTTGGTGTTGATGATAGGAACAATGTTCATCCGCAGGAGTTCACGGAGTGTGCTGTTCAGGTTAAGACGCTTCTGCTCATCATGGAAATCCAAGTTTGTGACCAGAATCTGCAGAAACGGACATAAACTATGATAATTAATGGCATTTAAGTAATCTGCAGACAGTGTTTGATTCTGAGTGAAGTCAGAAACGTACCTGTGCTGTGCAGGTGCTGTACTGGGTGAACATGGCTTCATACAACGCCATCAGACCGCTCTGTCCAGCAGCGGCACACGCCCTCGCCTCCAGCACTGGTACGGACTGAAAAACACAAGTTTTACTTTCCTTACTTATTTTTTAGTAATTCCTCCATGAAGGAGTACATTTTTTACATTATCAGATTGTTATAAGGATTACGCTAAAAGCACCAGATGGAGTTTCATAAACCCTTGTAGAAGGATGGGGCTTGAGGAAGGAAAGAAACCATTAAATTATGATGATCGTCTAAATAAAAGAAACATTATGAAATATCTTTTAAAAATATTTTCTCTAATTAGGTGTAACTACTCCGTTTTTAGATATAAAAAGGCCTTTTATTATCTTTTTTATATATGTTTTTATCCATCTATTTATTTAACCTTTTACACATACATTTGATGTATTGTTTTATCCACATTATATATTGAAAGGCTTTTTACATACTTTTCTTGTCTATTTTATATATTAAAATCCCTTTGACATATTTCTTACATACTTTTTTTTACATTTCATTCATTGAAATGCCCTTTATATTGTACTTTTCAATTCAGTATATGTCAAAGAAGTATAAACAACATACTGTTGTTTATACATCTAAATATGGTTTTAGCTACGTTTGTGTATTGATTGGCATCCTACCAGGATTACAGAAAAACTACTGGATTGATTTTTATGAACCTTGGTAGACGTATGGGGCATAGATATGGTAAGAAAAAGAAAAAAGACTTTGAAGCAGACCTGAACTATAGAAACACGATTTCTTGACCAATTGTCTAAAGCAATGCTGAATAGGACATTTTGGCATTTTCTGACAAAAAATCCAGTAACTACTGGATTGATTTCAATAAAACTTTGTGGTAGACACGATACATACGACAAACTGTAACTAAAATATATTGTTAATCTCTTGTCTTTGCAGTGGAACACCAAAGCATTGTAACAAACTAGCCTAATTGAGCAAGCAAAATGTTGTTAGTGTTCGGTAAAGGTTTACAATGTCAGTCTTTACATTGATTTACTGATATAAAGAAAACACAAATTTAACTCAAACAATTTTAAATGCTTTTATCAGCAAATATTGATACATGAGCTTCATCTTGATTAATTAATATCAAATCATGTAACTAATTAGATTTAATTTTTTTTGAATTGCTTGACAACCCTAGCTTTTTAGCTGTGTTTGTGTATTGTTAGGTTTTTTTGTAAGTTACCAGGATTGCACCAAAAGAACTGTGTGGATTTTCATGAACACAGGTAGATTTATGGCCAGATATGAGCTTCACTGGTTTCCGTATTAGCGCACCATGTCTTTAAGTAGGTTCTGTCCAGAATGGAAGGCTTGTCTGACGCTTTGAGACAGCAGGATCTCATGTCTCAGTCTCTGTTTCCCAAAAGCCACAGCTCCGCTGGTGACAATCATCATCTCTCTGCCTTGATTCTGCAGCATGGCCACCTGACAGGACACATAAAGAAAGTAACTGTCAGGTTCAAATTTCACTCTCGGACTCATTTTTCAGTCGTGGTCCTGCAGTGTTACCTGCTCTACTACGGAGGCAAGTCGTCCCAACGCCAGACCGCACTCATCCCGGGTAACCACTGCACTCCCAAGCTTCACCACTATACGTTTGGCCTGCTTTAACTCACTGCGGTGGGCGAAGGACTTCCCATGGTGACGTGGGGGTAAGACTGAGGAATAAAGTTGTATTTTATTATACATTTTTAACATCATAGCAAACAAATCTAAATTCCTGTACTCGTGATCGACTCCCAAGACAGAGGAGTTTATTTGGAAATCACCAGTGGACAGCCTACTGTCTTTGGCACTTTGAGATTTGATCCAAATGTAAAGTGCATTATAAATTTAATGAATCATCATCAATCATCATCATCATTACTAGTGAGGGTAAATATCTTGACTCATGAGAAGCAATTACACAAATGCAAAGACTGAATGAGCAACAAAGGGAGGTAAAGGTTCTATTAATCTCTCTTTACCCGTAAAAATCTGGTTTCACTTGATGTCAGGTTTCATTCACACCATGCTTAAAATATTTTTTAGGTCTTTTGTGGAGGCGCTTTAACTTTCGTTATCATCTGCTGGCTTGGTTACGCAACCAAAGCACCAACTTCTTAAAGAACTTCCCAAAAGATCAATTCTGTTTTCCAGCAACATATTCATCATCTTCTTATTCATTGATTATTAAAGGGAACGCGTTTCTTCATTGGCTTTCTGCCAAGTCTTTAGTCAAGTCATCTCCAGTGCCAATTTGTCCATTCCAGTCTACAAACATGGCTCAGACCTTCTGGGGATATAAAGAACTCATTCTAATTCTAAGTTGATTTTAACTTAACAATTCTTATTTTCAGCTAATTATACATCATAGTTGGGAATATTATATTATATTTATTCCAATAGATACATTATATTTTATTTATTCCAATAGATACCCTTAAACTTCACACATAAAACCTTTAAATTAATAGGAGGATGAGACTGGAGCATCCCTCAGGTAAGACGAGTTTGAGAAGGTAGTTGACTACTTACATTGAGACTGTGAATATGTTCTGATGGACGATGGACAGACTTTAGACCGGTGGAGTCTGGAGCTCAAGGCCAGCCTGACAAACATGGTGCTGAGAAGAAAGAAACCACACTGTAAACAGCAAAATATTCAATTATTGAGCTAAATAGGATTTTTTTTAACTTCAAAAAAGTTAAAGTTGCTGAATATTGTGTGAATACTGGCTCTGAGCAGGTTGCTGTGTTATTGATAATATAAATATGCATATACATATTTATATTATTTGTACATAGAAAAGATAAATTACCTGAACAAAGACTAATTGTTGTCTAGTTGTCCTTACTTTTCCTTTATACAGTGCAATGTTCGATCAGTTTTAGGAGTAATTAATCAAGTTCTGTCTATCCAACAATAAATCAAACCATCTCAATCAAGACTCTGGATGTGACAGAGGCAGCAGGCTGGATTTTCTATAACAATACCTCCTATTTAAAGTAGATAAAATATCTAAATAAAATTAATAAGAGTGTTGTTTACGTCTCACTGGATACACGTTGCATCGTGTACATGAGGTTATCAGCCCAGTTTTGGTAACATAATAAATTATACATTAGGTATATTTTGTGACACACTGGGTCATTGAAGATGTTTGGTTTTTCTTTTGCTTTATCTTAGAAATAATTGCCAGCATAATAATAGGTTCAAAGCACATATGTTTTAACTTACATGAAGTTTGTGCGTTGGATAATCACAGAGAGTAGCTGTGTTTGTGAGGCTAGCTTGTGTTAGCTAGCCTACGCTTCGTCGGCTAGCCAACTAAATACCTTATTTTTGACCTAACAGAGTGAAAAGAGCTTGTGCTAAATGGCTCCTTACCTGACAAAGTGAAAAATATAATAATTTCTCTAAAGTTGAAGAGCAGAAGGTAGCCGGACCGCTGCTGCTCTGCTGCCACATCCACAGCCCACGTTAGGTTGGAAGCTCCGTAGCTGAGCTATTCACCAAAGTCCTGTACGTAAGAAATGCGAATATCTTAGCGCAATTATATATCCTGAAGAGCTCTTACGTACGCAGAAATACTACAACTGGTGGGTGGACACGTCTGTCATCATACAATTAGACACAACTGCTTTACTACACGACTTTTTATCATCCCGGCTGCATTTGATCTTTCAAATGATTGTATGAATATCTGAAGGTCTACAGCAGAGGTGGGAAGAGTTTTTAATTTTAACAAAAGTATGTACAGATTCTACTCCTTACAATTAAATAACAGATTAATTACTTCAGTCGAACAATTCACCTCTGCCAGCCTTTCTGTGCAGAATCTGCATGTTCTCTCCGAATCCACCGACCATCCAAAATCATGCAAAGTAAGTGAAGTGGTGAAGGATGTTTGAATACAGAGAGTCGATTTTGCTACGTTCTATTACTTTTGTGTTGAACTATGTTTATCCTTTTACAATAATGCTTTTTACTTTTTCACTTTTCTTTTCACAGTATACTTTTATAGTTGTTTTTTTTACTCTAATGCTTATTTTTACTTTCATACTTTCTTTTTACCGTTATACATTTCTTTAATATTGTACAACTTCATTTCATTTATATGTTTTCATACCTCATTTTACTTTTATACATATAGTCTGTACTTTTTCACAAAAAACAATTGAGTAAAGAATCTAAATCATTGATACCAGTTTTACCAGGTTTTTTTTTACCAGTAAAGAATGTGTGTAATTTGGCCTGCAGATTAGGATGGAAGCAAAATTAAGTAATAACAATTCTATACTAGAACAGAACTGATAATATAGCTCAATGCAAAAAATATTAAATGTGTTTTTACCTAACATAACACAAAATTCATATTGCATCGCCAAAATGAACATAAAATAGCTTAGAACTATCAGGTATTTGCATAACATTGCAAGCTGAATGTCATATTACAGTGATAATCAGTGAATTTGCTTAGGAATTTTTTTTGCTAACCACTGCATCACATTTTATATAAACACCACAAATTTACTTTTATTCTACATATATTATATATTATATTAAATATATATATAATATATATATATATATATATATATATATATAGATAGATATTATATATATTATAGTATTTTTGTGGGATAGGAGCAGGGGAACTCTCCATTTGGCACAGTTGGAAAACCAGTGGACCCAAAATGTTCCAAAATTAGTATTTTTCCCCCAGACAGGGTTTTTGGCTTCAGAATATCACGTATGTCCACTAGAGGGACTTATATGCACATACTGCAACCTCTTGGCTTTTTGGCTTTATTAAAATCTAGCATTGTGCACAGAAAAAAATGGGGCATTCGCACTTAACAGACACGTAGGAAATTTGATCTTTTTAAAAGTCACGTGTTGAAAAACAGTTAATTGCAATATTTGTTAAGTAAACACTGAAGATCGATGCAGATACCAAAGTAAGATGATCAGATATCCCACTGTATATGTGACACACATAATCCTCCGTTCAGACCATTTTCTTAAAGATAAGGTAAGGAAATTCAAAATAGGATAATATAAGATGACGCATAATGCTTTGCACCAGACCCCAGACGCTCGCTGATGAGCTCCCCTACCAGGTCTGACTCCAGAAGGGTGCCCCGTTCTCTCCCGGATGAGGTATCACAAACTCCTTGGTACCTATTCACCAAATGTGGACTGTCACCCCTCTGGCAGGGAAAGATCCAGAGCTTGTGCAGGAGATGGAACAGTACCAGTTGGTTTCTCTATTAACCACAGCATTGGTTCTGGAACCTAAATCCTTGAGAGGGGATGTACTCTTTCCTTTTCCAGTGTTGCCAATGGTGAAAGAATGCCGTGTATTCCCACATAAAGTGAGACATTGCTCAGCCCAATACATGGTTAGAGCATACTGTAAATCTTATTGTTGAACTGTATATCTTTATCACTGCATCAATGATTATTAAATATTATAAATGAATATCAAGTACAGAAAAACTCAGTGTTATATATATTATTTGCAAAACTACAGTTCGGAGCAATCACACCTAAAATTTTATTAATTCAAATAATAAGGTTGAATAAAATATTCTGCATTTAGTACAAATTTTCTATTTTGTTGGAGATGTTCCACTGCACTGACGATGTGCGCATCTCTGAAGAACCTGCTGGAGGCTGTAAACTCATCATTAGGAACCTGACACTGAGGCACATGAGTGGCTTGTGAAACATTGATGAGCAAGGAGGCCAGGAGCACGGTGCTGCCACAGCAGGTCCAACAGCGCCATGGGGACTGTTGAGAAAACTTTAAAGTGTCCTGTCTGCCAGGATTTCTTCACAGAGCCAGTGACGCTGCCATGCGACCATGACTTCTGTCTCACCTGTATCCGGGCTGTGTGGGAAACGGATGGCTCTCATAAGGCTCCTCTATTCTGTCCAGAATGTCAGGTATTCCTCGCCTCTGACCTCATTCTGGAGGTAAACACCAACCTTCAGACCAAAGTGAAGGACCTCAGCACTAACAGGCAGACGGCAGAGCAGGAGAGCAGGGAAACCAAACCCTCCTCACCAACAGTTCACTGTGATCACTGCATAGAGATGCCATCAGTGGCCATCAAGACGTGTCTGACCTGTGACGCCTCACTCTGTCAGGCACACGACCTGCTGCACCAGCAGAGATCTGCTCTGAGGGAGCACACAGTAGTGGAGGTGACAGAAGATCCTCTTTCTCTGAAGTGCAGGGAGCACCGGGAAGAGCTCAAGCTCTTCTGTGTGGAGGAGAGGGTCCCTGTGTGCTGTTTGTGTGTCCTGGTGGGCATGCATAAAAACCACAAAGCCTCTCAGCTCCATGAAGCCTGTGCAGACTTCAGGGTGAATATTAGCATTGTATTACGTGTGATTTCTTAGATTTTGGGTCCCTTGCTATTCTCATTGTACATGCTGCTGGTCCATTTCTAAGAACTCTCCTTTTCTCTGATTGAAGATGACATCGAAATGTATCTGCCTATGAAAATGAACAGAAAAGATTCCATGCAGGCCATGTGGAGCTGTTTGGATGATATAACACCCTTGATGGCGATAAACTTCTTTTGTCTAGATGAAGAAAAAACAGAGGTTTTTGGTTTTGGAAAAGCATATCTGTGTAGATTCTCATTCATCCGGGTAATGATAATCCAATGTCGGTTGAATACAAAGCACCGGAAATCTGTTTTGGCTTGAAGATGGTTCACCTCTCATCCAAGAGGCTTCTTCAGTTCTTACTCGCTTGTGGGGATTCAGAGATTTCATACCTCCAGTAGATGTTTGGTAACTAAAAAGTCCTTGGTATTAGATTGTGCATAACTAAGGAGGTTGTGACTTCTTAATGTCTAAGATTCTTTCAACCCATTAACGCCCTACATTGGACCTTTTATTAAGAAAATCAGTGTTGTCTTTCATAACTCGTTCAAATTCGACAAGCAAATTAGCTCAGTTGTCAAGGCTTCCTCCGACTAAGACTCCGTGCCGAAATAAAGGACTTGCTCTCTCCTAAGGATTTGACACCCCCAAGTCATTCATGCCTTCATTAGTTCTTGGCTAGATTACTGAAACTCTGTATACGTTGGTATGGCGGATTCATCCCTCCGGCGTTTGAAGTTATTACAGAATGCAGCTGCCAGCCCACTAGCTCAACCAACCAGATGCTCTTGGACATTAAGAACTAGAGGATGCAGATCAGAACCGCACAGAGCCTTGAAGATTGAAAATCTTTGAAAAAAATGCTAATTTTTTCCCCGGTTTTTAACTTGAATTCTGCCTTGACAGCTTTATTTAATCAGTTCATTTTAAAGGTTTATTTTTAACGCTTTTATTCCTCCCTTTTATCTAGCTTGATTTCAACTGAATTGATAAGCTGATTTATCTTTTATTCCTTTAGTTAGTGTTTTTTTTGTATTTTTAACCGTTGAGAACTTATGTCGACTGGTTGTGATTGTTTTTAACATGCTATTGAAATATCTGCCGGGGATGTTTCCCTTCTAAAGTCTGCTTGTGTTTCTGTCTTCAGGGCGTGTTAGAGACCACCATGAACCAACTGCTGGAGAGGAGAGCTGAAGCAGAACATGCGATCAAGGACTTGGAGGCTCTGTATACACAAACAGTGGTACAGCCAATGTCACACCCTTTTTATTAATCCATATTTTTATTTACAGAATGTGTGTTTACCTAAATGATGCTTCTTTTTTTTTGCCAGAATTCTGCAGCGGATTTCAAAGAAAGAGTCTCAGACAAGTACAGCAGGATCCGCGTGGTGCTGGATGGCGATGAGCGTCTGATGATGCAGATTATAGATGCGGAGGAGATGTACATGACGGAGTGGTTGGAGGTCCAGAGAGGAATCCTGGAGGCTCAAATCAAAGAGATAAACAGTCTCAGAGCATCCAGCAAATCACTCCTCCACGAGACAAACGATCTGCGCTTCCTACAGGTAGGTTACCTGTAACCCCTTCCCCTTTTATAACTTCACTCAGTAAACTTTTGGGAGGAAAGGGCACTGACTGCTTCAGTTTAAACAGGGAGGTTTGTTCAATTCTTGTTTGATATATGACTTCAGCCACAAGCAACAAGCAACTTATAAAATTATTTCATGAAAATCTTTGTGGAAAATGGTCCATTTTTATAACGTAGATTAGCCCGTTTTGGTAAATGATGTCTTTAGAAAACTATTTTATCCATAAAAGACTTTTTTTGACCATGGCTAATACCTCCTCCCCGGTGGCCACTTTCACACATGGTTTCCCCCAGGGCGCCATCCATGGCCCCTTACTCTTTAGCATATACAAACTGGCCACTAGCCTCAAACTTGAAAAAGGCTAAGTCAAATTTTTCAATAGGAAATTGTGACTCAGAATGTGCTCAAGTTGAGCAGGACATTAAAGGGTTAATTAATGGATTATTCATCCATGTGACAGTTACCCATCATGCCGTGAGCACTTATGTCCCACCCGTACGAACAAAGACGCTTCTGAATTCTGTGCTGGTAAAATATTTGGATGGTCCCTTTCCACTTTAGCCTGGAGGACATAACTTCCGTTATTTCCTAAAGCTTCATGAGTTGTGGACTCGTCAGTGCTTCAGTCTGTCTCAGTTGAGCTCAGGTCCAGAGAAGTCAATGAGGTTTCTGGACGTTTTAAGACAAGATAAGATAAACCTTTATTAGTCCCTAAACAGGGAAATTGCAGTGTTACAGCAGCAAGAGCATATTACAGAATAACATTATAGATAACATCATTATTAAATCTCTGTCTGTTTAACATTATAGATAAATAACATTATTATTTTTGACATGCTGCATGTGCTAGAGGCATTGACAGATGTAGCGAGGAGTTGTGTTTATTAACAACGTGTTTCTGAAACTATGCCGATCCAGAATCCATTTTGGGGGGAAAATTGGTTATTTTAACTCTTAAAATTCTGCCTTGCTTACTTAATGATTGTGTTTTTTTAAGGAAAGGAAAAGTATTATATTTCATTAACTTAATACTAAGTTGATTATTTTGTGTCGTTAACACAGTGTGGGATATTTCAGCAATCAGCAGTAAGACTGATTTAGTTGCACTTTCAAATTTTGTTCAGCGTATGATATTTTTCTTACAGGAAATAAAAGGTACCCTCCCAGAAACTGCACAAAATATTAGATGTCAATATTATTTTACACTTTTAGTGTTTAATTGTTATTTTATGACAACATTCCATGTCAAATAAAAAAGTTAATAGCTGTCGGACAAAGAAATAGTCAAGTTAAGTACAGATACCTCAAAACTCTACTGAAGTACAGTAATAAAAAATACTTCCCACCTCTGGTCATGATACTATCACCCATTACCCATGATCCTCTTAGCTTTTCACTTCTTCTGAGGCTCTGTTACAAATTAACATGTATTTACAAAAATGCAATGAGGTAAATGAGGCACAACTTTAGATATATTCTATTTCTTCTGTCTTCAATTGAATTCAATGTCCAAAACAATCATAAGATGATTCTCATTTATCACATTCGGCCTTTTTTTTTTATAGATGTTCACTTCTAGTTACATCTGAAAGTAAAATATGTTGGATGAAAAGTAGTTAATGACCTGTTTGTCTTCCACAGCAAATCACAGCACAGAATCGTTGGTGAGAACATTTTCAATTTAATTATATGGATACTCTTAATTTGATTTCTGTGTTTTGAGGGTTTTCAGTTTTTATTGCAGTGACCCTCTAGTATTAGCTCCAATCCAGAAGATAGACAGAGATTTGTGTGACCATGAGAAGCTGAGAACCGTTGAAAAGCTGGTGGACGACCTCTCAGTGGCTCTGTCCCAACACTTTCCACGAATGTGGTCATGTTAGTAATAAATCCCATCTTTTGCCATCCAAAAATCCAACCCATTAACTGTCTAGCTGTGCACCTAATGTAGCTTTTACTTGCAGACCTAAGTACTCCTGCTCTGGACCCCAACTCAGCCCATCCGAAATTGGAAATATCCCAGGACAAGAAGCAAGTCTACTGGAGACGGCAGCCAGTCACTGAAACTCTGAATCCTCAGCATTATGACTCCCAGTACAGCGTCCAGACTCAGGAGAGCTTTAGGACTGGCCAGCACTACTGGGAGGTCATCGTCCAGGACAAACCTTACTGGCTTATAGGTGTTACCACGGGAACAATTGATAAAACAGAGAGGATGACCCAAAACTCCTCCATACTGTGTGTCAACAACACGTCCTGGTGCATCTACCATGGAGATGGACAGTACATAGCATGTCATGATACCCAGGAGAAGCAACTGTCAGTGGGGAAGAGAGTCAGAAAGTTGGGAATATTGGCAAATTTCCAACAGGGGGAGCTGTCTTTCTATGATGCTGATTCACTCAAACTGCTCCATTCTTTCTCTGCACAGAACCCAGAACATCTGTTCCTCCTGCTAAACCCATGCATAGATGTGAATGGACTCAACAGGCAGCCTCTGACCTTGCTTTGGATTAAAGACTCGGTATGAGGTCATAAATGGCAAAATAGTTAGAATAGAGGATGATGTTTTCTGTACCTTAATTCACTGATTGAAGTCATTGTGATAAATAGTTATCCAATGTTTATTCCATCTATGCACTCTGTTGAAGATACAGGCCAGCAACGAGGGTAGTAGAGGCTAACAGTGAAGGTTGTATAGACTGGCATTGAGGGTAATAGAGGCCAGCAATCAGGGTGTTGGGGGCCAGCAGTTAGGACAGTAGGGGCCTGAAGTAATTGTAGTATAGAGACCAGCAGTGAGGGTAGTATTGACCAGCAGTGAAGGTACTAGAGGTCAGCAGTGAGGGTAGTATTGACCAGCAGTGAAGGTACTAGAGGTCAGCAGTGAGGGTAGTAGGTGCTATTAGTGAGGGTACTAGAGGCCAGCAGTTAGGGTTGTAAAGACCAGAAGAGAGGGTAGTAGAGGCCAGCAGTTAGGGTTGTAAAGACCAGAAGAGAGGGTAGTAGAGGCCAGCAGTTAGGGTTGTAAAGACCAGAAGAGAGGGTAGTAGAGGCCAGTAATGAGGGTACTAGAGGTCAGCAGTGAGAGTAGGTGTGCTAGAAAGCTCTGACGGTGACTTATGAAATGTCAGAGGCATTAGATAAAGGTAAAAGTTGTGTGCAACCTCCCAGGCTTGGGTTTTCATCTAACAGTAAGTCACATTTACATCCCTCTCGCTCTCAATACCCCGTTATTAAGTATTTGAGCGACAGAATAAGAAGCGTACGCTTTAAAATATGTTTTAAATGTGGGTAACTTTAGATTTTCCAAACTTTTAAATTGTCTCTGAGTGTAAATGTTAAGGAAGGCTGTCTTTAAGTTTAGATGATGCAAATATACTATATTTGTGATAACAAGCAGCGCTCATGTTTGACTTGATGTAATCCATGAAGTGAATGACCCGTGTGTAAACTATCGAGTGGTCTTTGTACCAGACCATGCAGGAGATGCACGCTTTCAATCGCACATGTCATTTGTTGTAGAGTGTAACCCAGAGAAAAACAATAAACCCAGTGAGGTCAGGAGGAGAGACAGGACTGTTTTTGGACCATTACTCATACAGTATTGTTTTACTCCATGAACCTAAGGTGATTTTGTAATCTCAGGATGATAGAGCTTATTTTCTTGCTACTGGGTCAGCTGAGAAAACAGAATACCTGAAAAGGTATTCTGCATTGTTTGTATTTTGACATAATTTCACAAATTAGTAATTCATGTATGAACTTTGACTCTGTGAATATTTTTCAAACTTTATCCAAAGTCTCAATTTTCATTATCTGGAGAAAACAAAGGTAGTTGTCTTTAGATTATGAGGTTAGTAGGCAGTATAGAGGGGGTCACCAATAACTTCTTTCATAACACTGCTCTTCATTTTTTCAGAAAATGTATCTTTGTGATCCCACAATCACAAGGATACAGGTTACCAGTTGTCTTATTACCAATTCATATAAGATGTATTTTCTTTTTTTCACTGAAATATCATGTGAAATATTAGTCAAAAAAATTCACTCTCTAAGTTCCTTTGTAGTTGTAAGGATAATTTTTTAGCATTAATCTGTTCCTTTTAGACCTGTTTGGGAAATACTCTGAAACAAAATAGGAAGTTCAAATATGGCCCAATTATGCCCCTTCTTTTTGTTCATTTGTGTAATCTACCCACACTAATAGGCAAATATTTAAAGATCAATCTTGCAGTAGTGTGAATTTAAGTTTTTTTTTTTTTAAACTATAGTAAGAGGCAAATTAATCAAGACGAAGTAGCATAACGAAATAAGGAATGGGAAAATCATGAATTCTTCAACTTGACATACTGAGCCCAAACTCATGTAGGGTTAGGGTTCATCCAGCATCACCTTCGTCCCCAGAGGGACTATTAATAAGAAAACACACTTTTTATCTCAATGCTCAAGGCATATTTTTATTTTTTGTCATCTCCATTTCTACAGGGGATATCAACTGTCCTGGGAATGAAAGACAAGTTTCAAAGGAATTGGATATAGGCCTACAGACAAGAATATTTGATAAATACTGTGTCTGTTTTTTCAGGCGGGGCCGTATTAGTTACGAATTATGATGTAGATCAGAAATATGAAAACCCAGGTACCACTGCAAAACCTAAACATATTATTCCCTTGACTTCGGGGCGTGTTACTAGAGGTCAGTTATGGAGATTCAGGATGAGTCTTCGATCTTATCCAGTCCAAGAAGTTATAGACCCGTGTGTAGACCCCTGGCCTGTTCTTCCTTCCACACTGGTCCCCCCAGCTGACCAAACCATAAACATAACTGGTGTGGTTTTGTTTGCAAGTCAGCGGTCCTCCAGAGTCACCCTGAAACAAGAGCAAATTGCTGACGACAGAGAAAAAGCAATGACTCACTTGCCTTCCGAAAGTGTCTCTGATCAGTTGTCCCTGCATATTGTGAATGATAGTTTGCCTTTATTGAAAAATTTGTATTGAGCTTTTTTGGTTCGGATAAACAATATATTGAACATTGCTCAGTTTCATTTCACATTTTTATTATATTGGAAATGAAAAACATAGAATGCAGAAAAATGAATTAATAAAAGAAACAAAATAAGAAGTTCAAATATGGCCCAGTTATGCTCCTTCTTTTTGTCCACGTGTGTTTCTACCCACACTATCAGGCAAATATTTAAAGCTCAATCTTGCAGTAGTGTGAAAGTAGTTTTTTTTTTTTTTAAACTACCGTAAGATGCCAATTAATAAAGACAAAGTAGCAGAACAAAATAAGGAATTGGAAAAATATGTTTGGTTGAAAAGTGGGAGTACATAAAAGTTGAGACTGCTTTTTTATAAATTTAATTTTCTTAATATATTTTACTCTTAAATTGATGATGAAATCCTGATTATTGTTTTGTTTGATCTGTTTTTTTTGGGTTTTTTGTCGGCTTATGAAATTATTATTTTCTTAGATTTTTATTTATTTATTTTTTGTGAAGTCATGTTGTCATGTTATTGTATACCTTCTGTCATGTGTTTTCTTGGTAAGGTATTAATAAAATTATTGTAAAAAATATATTTAAAAAATGTTTAAAAGTTGATGGGTGTAGATTAAATAGGATTTGATTATGTTTCAGGCCCTTTTATGCATAATATATATGATATTAAGAGATGCCATATTTTATGGGATTCTGTACTTTAAACAATTCATCTTTTCATAGCATAGAGTACTTCATGTAGCAACCTTCTGGAGTCTGGAACTCTTTTGCTTTCCATGACATGCATTTTTCGCGGCATTGAGGCATTAAACTACTACTTGTGTAAGAGTTACTGTGAAGCGTTTCACTGTTTCAGACACTCTGAAAATAATAAACAAAATTCTGGATTTGTATGGAGCTTTAGTTGGTTCAGATAAACAATATATTGAACATTGCTCGGTTCCATGTCACATTTTTGAGATAGTGTTGAAGGTATCACACCACAGGGAAGCTACTTTGGGACATGATAAAAAGTTATGGGTGAGAGAGTTTATTCTAAAGAATGGCATTTATCGGGAGAGCAGCAGATATGTTTGGGTAAATGCTGTGTAGTATGCCTTCAAGAGGCAGGCTTCTTCAACTAACCTGGCAGGAATCAATCCCTCCTTGGAGGTGACCAGCACAGAACATTGAGTCATCAAGCAATCTTCCGTACACACTGGAGTCGGAGCATTTTCCCTGGTTGATCAGCAAAACTTCAGCCTCCAGCAGATTATTAGAACCATAGTCAGCTGCAGAGAGGAGTTGGAGATTTGACCAAATACTGATGAACACATGTATAACTATAATGGGATTTTGAATAAAGTGACTTACATTTTTCCGTGGCACCCCATCCAGAAATGGTACATTCCGTCCCATCCGGCATCTGGGTGTCAGGAAGACAGGCTGCCTTCACAAATCGGGTCTCGTTTGCACAAACTCCATCGGTACCACTCAGTTTCAGCAAGGCTTGGAGCAAATTGAATAGAAACCACAACAAAATCACAACTAGAAAAATGAAAAACTCTAACTATATCTTTTATAATTTCAGCATTTGCATGGTGAAATATAAATTCTGTATATTACTTTCAAATCAATCATTTAAATGCCAATTAAATAGCACTTCATATGCAAAGTCTGCACTGAGAGTGCTGATGGAGTAGCATAGAGAAGGCCAGAAGGAGCTGCCATGTGAGTTTGTGGATTCACAGAAATGACAGGGTGGAGGGAATTGCAGGATTGGATGACAACGTCTCGAATGACAGAGAAGAAATTTAGAGCTGTACAGGATATGTATGAGAGCAGCATGACTGCATCAATGAGTCTCTTCTTGGTTGCTATGGTAGATAGACAGGCTGACAGATGAGGTTAGACAGGAGTTTCCATGGATTGTGATGTTGGTGGATAACATTGTGATCTGTAATGCGAGCAAGGAGAAGAGGAAGAAAACCTGGAAAGATGGAAGTATTTTGCTGAAGAGAAGAAGGATGAAGGTCAATCGCGGCAAGACATAATACATGTTTGTGAATGAAAGAGGTGGGCTGGAACGAAAAGAAAGCAAGGAGTAGAGGTTAAGTTGGAGGAGTTTAAGCACTTGGGGTCAACTGAGCAACAGGGAGTGGGGGAAAGATGTGAAGAAGCGAGTGCAGGCAGGGTGGAGTGGGTGAAGAAAACAAAAGAGAAGCAGCAAGAGTGACCGTTAAAATAGAATTGAATAGAATAGAACAAACTTTATTAATCCTCGCATTTATACGGTGACAGCAGTAGTTAAAAAAAATGTGGGAAAGGTTTACAACATGGTTGTGAGAGCAGCTCTGCGGTATGCCTCAAAGGCGGCGCCACTGAACAAAAGACAGGAGGAAAGAGCTGGAGGTAGCATAAGATGTTAAGATGTTCTTTGAGTTAGGAGAGGATGGACAGGATTAGAAACAAGCATAACTGAAGCCCTGGCTAGACGTTGTGGAGACAAGCTAAGAGGAGCCAGATTGAGATGGATTGAACACAAGAAGGGATGGATAGTGAATCTAGAGGTTTCTGGATTTGGTGAGAAATGACATGTAGTTTGTTGGTGTGAAAGGGAACATGCAGAGGACAGGGAAAGATGAAAACAGACGGTGGAGACCTCTAACGGGAACAGCCAAAAGAAGAAGATGACTGTCGTATCATTCAATTGGAACCATTGTCTAGTTCAGTACAAAGGGTACATACAGAACTGAGATGATGTAATTCAGGTCATTTACATAAAATTCTACTGTTGTAGAGTCGCTCAGTGCTCATTTTAAATACAGAGAGAGGGCTGGATCACCTATGTCGTTGTGAACGGATGAAGGAGTCTCTCTGTAGTCCCCATGTCTGTGAGCCTGTTCAACTCCTATGGTTTGCTCTGTAGAGTCCAGCGTATGTAGAGACAGATCTCCCATAACCACCTGCATGTCCTTGCCCTGGTCACTTTTCAAAGACAGAAAAGACAGAGAAGACATATTTCAATGGAAGCTAAGCTGTTCCGTCGTGAAACAGTGCTTTGGGTTCTGTCAGACTTCAAGTGGTGTTGATTGTTCTCACATGCAGTGTCCAGCTGTCAGAACCCAGCAGCTCTCGATGAGAACTCCTCCACACACGTGAGTGAATGCCTGGTTGGAGTGCTTGGGTCTCATTTGGATTGACACCTGCCAGGGTATGGCCCCAGGATTGACCTTCAGACCCATATAGATTCGGGTAACGGGCTTTTTTGGATTAGGCTTGCCACAGGTGGAGAATGGTACATGCGGGGCAGCGGGGGTGGAGACGGCAGGAGCATAAGTGGGCGTAGTCTGTGGCGGTTCTGGGGGTTGTGGAGTTTGTGGGGGTTTTGTTGGTTGTGGGGGTTCTGTTGGTTGTGGGGGTTTTGTTGGTTGTGGAGTTTGTGGGGGTTTTGTTGGTTGTGGGGGTTGTGGGGGTTGTGGGTATTGTGGATCCTCACTGGGCTTCTTTGTGGCCGTTTGTTCTGTAGTCACTAGTTCGGGAACATTTGTGGGTTGTGGAATGAGAGCATCGGTATCGGGTTCAGGTATGGTCGGTGCTTCATCTGAAAACAGATACAAGAACATAATAGAAGATGATAAATACCCCTCACCACAAACACAAACTTTGGATCAGCGGAGTCGGTGTTCTGGCAGTTTATGCTAACAAATTTGGTAAATCTTGATAGGTGGCTACTTAAAGCTGCAGTTTGTAAAGCTTAGGTTCATCTCTTTAAATGAATGGAAAATAATATTCATAAGTATATCCGTATAAACTAAACAAAAATACACATTTCTTCAGCAAGTAAGTATTGAAAAAGCCCTCTATATCTTTATAGCGGTGGTGTAGCAAACCCAGCTAGACGATGGTGAAGCATATCGATGTTTCCACAAATGTTTATTTTATGTTCAACCACCTTATTTTGACCACAAAGGTTTTGTATTCAATTTCTTCCAACCCTCCCTCAGAACACACTGTAAAGGCTGCAGATACATAGTAAAATACAATTCAATCATAAATGTTACCTGAATACCATTTAACCACACATGTGAACATTCCAGAACCTTACTCAGGGACCGAACACCAAGTAGACCAGCTGGGGCTTGAACTGTCTATCATCCGATCTTCCAATTGGATAATGGCTGCTTTACCCACAGAGCTACAGCCACCCCTAATAATAAACTAGACCCACTACTAGATGCTCTCACAAATAAGACATTTTTATGGAAAGTTATCTAAAAAAATCCTGAAAGTGCCCTGCATTTTTACGATGGAGTACTATGGCCACTTAATTTGTAATTTTTTAAAATAAGATATAAGTTATAATTTTATGGTAAAAAAAAAATCACAATATTAAGTCTTAGTTTTATGAGAATACTGACATAATTTTTGGAGAACTTTAACCCTAACCCAACAAGCCAGCCAGCCAACCAACCAACAAACCAACTTACCAGTCAGCCAACCAACCAACAATATAACCAACAAACAAGGCAATCAACCAACCAGCTAGCCAAACACCCAACCAGTCAGCCAACCAACCAATCAACCAACCAGTTGGCCATACAACCAATAAACCATCCGACCAACAAACCAACTAACCTACTCACCACTGGTGAGTGAGTGCTGAGACTTTTTTAAAACTTTTTTCGGAGATTACCTGTTGGCTCAGCACACTCATCCACATCACAGTAATCCCATTTAAGCTTTCGGCCTCTTCTGAAGAAACACCAGGGCTTCCTTTCTCCATCTGGATTCCTGTATTCATACAAACGAGTAACCATCTTGTAGAATGAAGTTTTCTGCTTTTCTTTGATTCTATAGTTCAAAATTCTCCTGACCTGCAGAAATTGTGTGGGCCGAGTCCATCTTCGTCCTCGAGGGAGTTGAAGGGATACTGTCCTTTCTTGAGGATGAAATAAGAGTTCCAGTGGAGGCATTCATATCCATCCTCTGTCTCGCTCACGTTACCACGGTACGATTCTCCATCCTCAACATAGCAATCATCTGGACCTATATAAATAAATAAATAACAGGAGAAGATGTTACAATTTGGGTGATTGGCAGTAACACAGGTTGAAATTAACAGCAACATTTTAGCCCCGAACAAAGCTCAAGAAGTGCTTTTCAAAGTCCCTTTTTTTATTGCAATCACAGCATGCATTTATGGGCTTAATATTTAGTTTCCTTGGAAAAATTTTAGGAAAAAAAAGAAAATTTATCTTATTTTAATTTGATATCTTAATGTTAGATGTAACATTTATATTTAACATTTATAACCAACATTTGGATTTAAATTTATTAATTAGATTTGACATTTAGATGAGATATTTACATTTAGATACCACATTTGAATCAAACATTTAGATTTCGATTAAATATTTAGTTTTAACAGTTAAATTTAGATTTGATATTTAAATTACAGCTTTACATTTAGATTTAATATAAAGAAAAATATTTATTTTAAATTGAATAAATGGTATAGGTTTTTAAATGTTATAAATTGAAATGAAAATAATTTACAATTGAATTTAACAGTTAGATTTATATATTTCACTTTCATATTTTCATTTCAATTCATCATTTATAATTCAACAATTTGAATTTACATTGAAATTTAGATGTAACATTCATTTTTAGATTTAAAATGAATATTTACATTTAACTCTTAAAATATAGATATTTTATTTGATATAATTTTTAAATTTAAATTCTAAATTAGATGTGACTAATTTCATAAACATGGCTGTTAATGCGATTTCTTTTTTTCTTATTTTTAATAAAGGGACTTATAAAGTGCCAACTTGACACCACTTTAATAAAACATTGTTTGGAGCTTAATGTTGCAAAATGTTGCTGTTAAAATCACCATCTAGAATCTGCATTCTTTGGTTTAAAGGCTATTTTATCAACAAGTTACGATTGTCCAAAAACCTGATTCGGGATTTGATATGAGCTAAAGTCTATTATTATTATTATAATTATTTTTATTTACCAACTTGGCAGAAACGTCCGCTGAAGTCTGGAGGACACTGGCAGTCAAAGTCATTCCCATCCTTAATACATGTACCACCGTTCTGGCAATGATTGGGCTCACACACTGAAACTGGGGAGAAAACAATTACAAGATAACATTTATTTCAAGGGAGGGGGGAAATATTCTCTTTGGACCTTTACAGTATTTTTGTATTTTTTTTTCTCTGCCTTTTTTTTTCACTCCTTACAGGTTGTGCAGCGTGGAGGCTGAAATGGCGCCTTGCATTTGCATTCAATGAACGGGTGAGTTGAAGTTAGCACACATTCACCGCGCCCACACACACGTCTGTGACAATATTTAGGACCTGAGATGATGAAACAATAATTGAAATGTATTATTTACATATTACACTGTACGTTGAGCTTGTATGATTACTCTGCAGCCACATCCTGGGAAAAAAGTATTCAAATATTTTGTCACACCTTTCTCGCATCTCCTGCCCTTGTAAGGTTTGGGACAGTCACATTTGATCTTTCCGTTGTCTTTCTCCTTACATTCTCCATTGTTCAGACACGGCCTCGTTTCGCAGTTGCCTGACAAATGACACAAGTTATAATTGAAATTAGAGCACTGCGTAAGATAACATGCTGTAAATCAACGAAGGATGAAGTATATGAGTAGAAATACTTTATTACATATGGGGGGCTGTTTAATAAAACTAAAACATGTTGATTTTACGGCAACGTTTTACAACATCTAAATGTTGTATCTTAATGTCAATATAAATTTCAATATAAATCTATATGTTGAAACTAAATGTTTCGAAAATATGCAAATTACACTGATGTCAGTGGAATCACCAAATTAAAAGCTTGATGAAAAAAAACACTTTTATACATAATAAATGTGTCCCCTTTCGCACCATTGTGGCTTCTTATCTAGTTCCTGACTTGTAATCGCCCTGGCCCCTAAAAATGCATAATTAATAAGCATAAGCTCCTTCACGAGTGACATTTGTAAAGGTTCTGCATTCACAAATTGGGCTTTCTGGACTTTACCAGTTTTTTTTCCTTTTAAAATTTTTTCATGTAAATAATGAAAGTCTTCGTTTTCGTTTAATTTCGTTATCGTCCGCTTATCCGGGTCCGGGTCGCAGGGGCAGAAGTTTCAGCAGGGAAACCCAGAATTTTTTCTCCCCAGCCACATCCACCAACTCCTCTAGGAGGATTCCGAGGCGTTCCCAAGCCAGCCGAGAGATGTAATCTCTCCAACGCGTCCTGGGTCTGCCCCGGGGTCCCCTCCAGGATGGTCATTCCCGAAACACCTCCACAGGGAGGCGTTTGGGGGGCAACCTTACTAGGTGCCCGAACCACCTCGACCGACTCCTCTCGATGCGGAGGAGCAGCAGTACTTGTATCCGCAATCTCATTCTTTCGGTCATGACGCACAGTTCATGACCATAGGTGAGGGTCGAACGTAGATGGACCGGTAAATGGAGAGCTTTGCCTTTCGGCTCAGCTCTCTTTTCACCACGACGGATCGATATAGCGTCCGCATGACTGCAGACGCCGCCCCGATCAGGTCTGTCCATCTCCCGCTCAAACCGGGCTGCAAAACGTCCCAGTGCGAGCTGGAGGTCAGTGTTCAAATGACCCAACAGGACCACATCATCTGCAAAAAGCAGAGAAAGGATCCTAAGGCTACCGAACTTGACACCCTCCGCCACTTGGCTGCGTCTTGAAATTCTGTCCATAAAAGTTAAGAACAAAATCGTTGACAAGGGCAACCTTGGCGGAGTCCAACTACAACTGGAAACGAATCTGACTTACTGCCGGCAATGCGAACCAGACTATGACTCCGTAAGTACAGAGATTGGACGGCCTGTAGCAGTGGGCCATCCACTCCATACACTCGGAGCACCCCCCAAAGGATGCCCGGAAGGACACGGTCGTAATCCTTCTCCTGATGCACAAAGCATATGTGGTTATGCATATGTTGGACCGTGACTCCCATGTCCTCGAGAGGGTATAGAGCTGGTCCAGCGTTGCACGACCAGGACCAAAGCCGCATTGTTCTTCAATTTTATCTGCTTCTACTTTGTAGCACTTTGAAATTTGATCCAAATGTAAAGTGCATTATAAATTAAATGTATTATTATTATTATTATTATTATTAGTGTCCAAAACATGTGGCATGTGGCATGCATGATACAAGTACAAAGTCAATCATCGATCTGCGACCTAGGGTGTCCTGGATCTATCCATGGAAACATCTGATGTACGACACTAGAGAGAGGAAACTAAAGGACAGATGTAAAACAAGTAGATAAGAAACATACAAAGCAAACTAACGTACGACATATCTTTTCAGTCAGGCTTCTTATTCAATTTTGTTATTTTTTTAGTTAGTAGGTTATTTGTCAACGTTTTTGTTAGTTCTTACAATTCTCAGTTTATGTTTTACGTTTCTATGCTTTAATCAGAGTTTATGTTTTATAGCAGTTTCTTTTATTTTTTTATTGTTTCATAGTTTTTACTGCACTTTTACTTGTCCTCAGTGCATTCTTGATGATTTATGATAACGTTGCTTCAGTAAAATTCCTGTTTTGTAGTCTGTGTTCCCGCTGTAGATGATAAAGATTGAGGTAATCTAACTTTATTTCATCTTTAGTACATTAATCTATAAGATTCTTTTCACAGCCTGTTTACACTTCCTTAAGAAAGCCTTAGGCTACAGTCATTTAAATCCATTTTTTCACGAATCAATCTTCACTCAATAGGCGCATAATACACTATAATTTTTATTCTGTTATTTTTTTCAAATTTATTTATTCATTTATATTTTGTTTTGTATTTCTAGAATACATTTTATGTTCTGTTAAATATGAAATCTCAAAAATAAATATTAAAAAACAATAGGCCGTAATAACAAAGCAAAACAGAATTCAAATTTTTTTTGTAAATCTAAGAAAAAAGAAAACCTAAAATATCACATTGAGATAAGTTTTCGTATCTCCTGCAGTAACACAGATTTATATATTAATGCTGAAGAAAGTGAGTAAATTAACCTCATTACTTCCACTGTGGGTGCTAACTCTCACCTCTTGGCTCTTGAAGTTTATAAAGCCAATCGTGGTCATCATCGTCTTCATCGTCATCATCATCGTTTCCATTAATGCTGTAGTCTAGAAGAAAAATTATCTTCATTAGAAATAAACACTCATTACATTTGTCTCTGTCTTACCTCTTTCTTTCCCTGTTTATCTGTCCGTCCTGACCCGGATTTCATCTGGATCTCTTCTTCATGTTTATTTATCTATATTTGTGTCGCATCATCAAAGGACTACAAAGACGGACATGCCTGAAATTAAGTCCTCATATTTTCCCCTCTTCTCATGTTTATGATGATGGCCATGTCCAGGATGGTCATACCGATCATCATGACCATGTTGATGGTGATGGTGATGGTGATGGTGACGGTGTCGATGATTTTTCCTGCCTTTTAGCTGAAAGCAACACAAGAATTCAAATAAGGAAAAAATGTTCTGACAAAAAACCCAATCCGCGGATCAAGTTTGATCAATTGTAAACGCATTTATGCCCCAAATTCTTCAACCTGATCTTATTGATGAGCCTGGGATTGGGCTTCTACTGAGTCTAAGCTTTTTTTTTCTTTCTTTTTTTTTTTTTTACTGTGCACAATTCTAGAATTGTTCAAAATTGTATCATAGCTCAACCAAAGGTTTTGACATATGCATATAGCTCTCCCTAGTTGACATAGGTCATCAGAATCCCACTCTAGGGTCAAAATCTCATTCACACATTTTGGGTCAAATGGCTATCCAACTGTGACAAGAGAAAAATCCTCCTGGTCCTGTCCCACAAAAAGACAAACTCTGTAAAATACCATGAACTTCCATGAAAGAAAATTCAATGACTGTTTTGTTTCATTGTGTTTCGGTAAAAATCTTGCGAAGCTTATCTTAAAATAACCACCGAATGAACCAATGAGCACTTTACATCACTCTTATTAAAGCTGGTATATTTGTCATTTATTGTGGATACTCACCTCTGCAGGTACCAGGAGCGCAGCGAAAAAGATGCAGAAGAAGAGGATCTTCAGGTTCATGCTGGCAGTTGATCCGAGGACATCAGGAGAGGAGGAGAAGAGTGCACTCTCCGGACGATCACCCAGACTCTTAAATCTAACTTCAAGTTCAGTAACCTTAGATTGACAGGTGTCCGGTATCCTCCCATGTAGCTGAGTCAGCTTTATTGATTTTACCCGTGTTCTTGGATAGACAGTTGGGATAATATGCAGAACATGGCTCATGTTAGCAAACGCTAATGATGAACACATGAATGGTACAAACTCACAATTATCTGCACCGTTTTTTTATTGAAATTCATGAAAATAAATCCGGATCAAATAGGACACACTTGCCAACGGAATATATTTGGCTCGCGGAGCATATTTGCTGAGCCAATTGTTTGTTTGAATGTAGACTTTGGATCCACATCCACTCGGTGCATATCAGGATACACCTCTTGTAATAATTCTCTCATTAATCAGTCACAGAAGTAGCATCACTATTACAACTTGGTGAATCTAAAACATTTGAACTCTAAGGGTCCAAATGCACAAACTTCTTCACATAACATACGTAACTTGTTAAATGAATCTAAAACTGCTTTTCATATATTACTTTTCCTTTTATTTTTAAGAACTTAATAAACCAAATACTTACACTTATCAAAAGCTCAATACAAAAAAAATCGACCGGCTCTGTGAGAATGTGTAGTCTTCTAATTCAAGATTTGTTTTGCTGAAGAACAATCTTCACATTCGGGTTTTTCAGAAAGGTGCATTTTAAGTATGAGCCAGAGTTACAAAAACATATATTCATAAATATAATACAGAATATTTTCATTATTTATAGATTTTTTATCATAATTTCCTGCAGGAAATACATTTTCTATTTATATTCCCGAAAAATCGAGGATGATAATGAAATCGTCATAATGCTGCTGCAGATCCTTCGTATTACTATGATAGGTCAAAAACAATTTCATCTATCATTTCAAAATGTCATACACAATTAGACCTTAGAACGAGGATAGACTGGATTGATTTTAGAACACTTTGGGGAGCTTTATCTCAAAAAGTTTTCGACCATTTGTCCAATCTGTTGCGCATGACTCAACCCAGGGACATCCATCTGGTATTTTTCACATTTTACTCTAGCAGCTCTATTAGCTCATATATTACTCATTAAGGGAAGCTTTTCTTTTTTTCTTCTACTTTTTTTTCAAAAAGAAATGTTTTACAGACATAACATAACATAACAAACTTAATTTGAGGTGTTCAGTCACAGGGATTGCTTGTACAATACAGGGGATTGGGGGCTTTTTGAGGATATATCCTTGCTGTCACAGACGAGAGGGTATGCCTAATTATTATATCCCGGAAAAGTCCGGCATTTGCCGCAACAGATCTTTCATGTTAAGGCGATAACTCAAAAACGATTTTATTTTTTCCATTTGAAAATTTTTACCCACATATATCTTCTTAGACGTTAGAAAGAACTGGAG
Organism: Lophius americanus; assembly: GCA_037951165.1. Lineage (NCBI taxonomy): Eukaryota > Metazoa > Chordata > Actinopteri > Lophiiformes > Lophiidae > Lophius > Lophius americanus. The sequence goes on along the minus strand of JBBDHG010000039.1, from coordinate 1,332,639 downwards.
TGATTTTGTGAAAGGTCGTTTGTATAGTTCTGACACTAGGGGGAGTTATCTCCAAAATTGTCAGGCAATCATTTCTTTTGTGTGATTAAGTCCAAATGTAATGCATTTGAATCAACTCGAGGAGAATGGTTGAGTTAATATCATATTTTACTCACTAGGGGGAGCACACTGTCAACACTGTCTCCGGACAAAACTCACAAATATTTCATGGATCATTTTTATATTTTATACCTACATAACCTTGGTGCAAGAAAGAAATGGACTGATTTTGGGAAAGGTTTGTTTAATAGTTCCGACCCTACGGGGAGCTTTATCTTTGAACATTTTCTGGCCATTATTTTGCAACTATTGGTCACATATATACCAATTTGGAATTTATGAATCGACTCACTGTTCTACTTGCATATTACCAAAACCAGTCCTGGAAATTCTAAGCAGCTGTTTTCCACTGTCAATCGTCTTCTAAAACCACAAATTTACAGAAATTACAGAAGAGCACTGTAATAATTTCATGGCTTTCTTCAAATCGAAAACTGAATCAATCCGTTCTGTCCTTTCCGGTTCCTCCACTCTACCTATCCAGTCTCCTTACTCACAGTTTGAGATCTCCCAGCCTCTAAAGTGCTTCCCAGAAATCTCACAGCAGGAGGTTGAGTTTATCATCAGGACGATGAAAACCGCCACCTGTTCCCCACGACCCCTTTCCTACAGCCCTAGTGAAAACTAACATGTCTTCCATCAGTCCCCTGATCACCGCTGTAATAAATCAATCCCTCCAGGCTGGCTTTGTTCCGCTACCCTAAAAGCCGCCATAATCAGACCACTCCTTAAAAAAACACTTTCGATCCAGAAGTTTTTGTAAATTACAGGCCCATTTCCAAACACCCATTCCTCTCCAAAGTACTTGAAAATATAGTTGCTGCCCACCTCCAGGACCACCGCCCACAGCACAGAAACATCTCTGCTTAGAGTCACAAATGATCTACGGATGGCAGCAGATGCTGGTTCACCTTCCCTCCTAATTATCCTTGATTTGTCTGCTGCCTTCAACACTTTTGACCATGGAATACTCCTACACCGCCTACATCACACCACTGGACTCACTGTCACGGCCCTAAACTGGTTTCAATCCTACTTCATCGACAGAACAGAATACATTTCCCTTGGAAGTTCAAGATAAGTCCTTTGCCCCATTCTCTTCATACGTGCTCTTCCTTGACCATGTCATCAGTCGATATGGACTCTCATTCCATTGCTTTGCTGATGACACGTAAATCTACATAAAAACTGACAACTCTCTGCGCTTGTCTGGAGGAGATAAAGTTGTGAATGAAAAACAACTGTCTCCAGTTGAACAGCTCCAAAACCGAAGCAATTTTAATTGGCACCCCACATCAGACCCAGTCTTCCTCCATAACCAGCATTACCTTCTCTGGTCACGACATTCTTCATCAGTCACCAACCTCGGCGTAAGACTCAACCCTCAACTCACTTTAGAATCCCACATCAAACACAACTGCAAGATCTCCTTTCATCATCTCAGAGATATTTCCAAATTGCTTCATTCACCTTAAGTGATGCTAAAAAACTGGTCCATGCTTTTATCTCCTCCAGACTGGATTAGAGTAACGCACTCATCATCAGGATCCCTGATAAAAGTCTTCAAAGACTACAATATGTTCAAAACATTGCTGCAAGGATCCTGATGAGAGTTCGTAAACAAGAACACATCACCCCCGTTCTTCATTCCCTTCATTGGCTTCCCATCTCATCCATGGCAACGCACCCCCATACCTAAATGAACTACTCACCCCACTGACCTCAACACGATCCCTCCATTCTACCCACTCATACCACCTCCTCCTTCCCTGGACTAAGCTCAGCACCATGGGTGATCGGGCGTTCTACTGCCCCTGGTCTGTGGAATGCCCCCCCTGACCATCTGAGGGCTGAGACTTTTCAAAAAAGACTTAAAACTTTCTTTTTTATAAGAACCTATAACCTTTAATTAACACTGCTTATTATTATTATTACATTATTATCATTATATTTTTATTGATGCTTTTATCTGCTTTTACCTTGTAGCACTTTGAGATTTGATCCAAATGTAAAGTGTGTTATAAATTAAATCTATTATTATTTTTATTGACTCAAGGACATGTATCTTGCATATATTATATTTTAGACTAGTAGTTCATATTTTACACACTAGAGGGAGCTTTTAAATGAAAAGCAATGTTTCCGATGCATAATTCAAAATAGATAACATGGATCATTTTCCAATTATATATAACCACATGGTACTTAGTGCGAGAAAGAATTTGACTGATTTTGGGAAAGGTTGGTTGTTTATTTCCAATGCAAGGGAAGCTTTAGCTTAATAAGATTTCAGCTCACAATATCTCAACCGTTGCTCTAATATTTTCCAAATTTTCTGCAAATGAATGGACACGTTGAGATTTATTTTGCAAATATATTGTACTTCACTGTTATCATTTATATTTCACACACTAGGGGGAGCTTTTTTTCAGCCATAACTTCATATTTGTTGGTCCGAGTTAGTCTAACTTTGGTGAATATGAATCAACTCCAAGAGATCCATTCTGCATATTTTACTCTAAAAGTTCACATTTAATTTGAGGAGATCAATCAGGGGGTGTCAGATTCAGATTAATTCAATACTGTCTACTAGTTAGAGGAAATTTGTAACACATAAAGAACTTGAAGGATAGCTTGTGCAATGCCGATGAATGGGGACATTTCGGGGATATACCCTTGTTGTCGGGAACGACTGCATATGTCTTGTTGTTAGTAGTATTAAGAAAAAAGGTGGTACCAATAGTCATATCACACATAGTCGGGGGTGACAGTTGCTCAGTTGGTAAAGCGGTTGTTCACCTATCCGGAGGTTGGTGGTTCGATGCTCGGCCAATGCAGTCCACATGTCAAAGTGTCCTTGAGAAAGATAATGAACCCAGAGTTGTTTCCAATAGCTGTTCCATTGGTGTGTGAATGATGTCGTGAAATTTTACCGCCCCAGAGGAGCAGGTGGCGCTTTGCATTGCAGCCTCTAACCTCACTGTATGAATGTCTGTGTGAATGGGTGAACGCTGAGTCACATTGTAAAGTGGTCGAGCAGACTAGAGAATCGCTATGTAAGTACAGGCCATTAATTATTGTTTTAGCTTTTAGAAATTATATAAATATTACAAGAACTAGGGATCGTTATGGACTTGTCGAATTTAGTTTTAATATAGTTTATATTGCACAGCCATTCTCAATCAGGGAGTTACAACACCTCTGTATTCTTCTACGGTGCCATCCAAATATGTTCTGACATTGGCAGCAGAGCAGTAAGAGCAGAAGGAGCCAGCAGTGAGGTTAGTAAAGGTCAACAGCAAGACAAAGGACTGACTGGAATACGATGACAGCCATTGACTGTAAAGTTTCATCTTTACCATCATGCCTTGTCCCCGTGTATCTGGTATGAGGTGTGAAACCGTCAAACCATGCAACGGTTCTGATCAGAATTAAAAAGACAAACACCTGTCACTAGCCAGCAAGTAATTAAAGGTGAGGAGTATTTAGTCACTCCAAAAAAAGCAACAGATCAACCAAAATTGGTCAGTGATGATGAAGTGTACAAAAGGTTTCAGAGAAAGTGCTGACACAGCAAAACTGGCAATGATCAGGGAAATTTAAAAGTTTGAAAGTTTGAACCTGAACAGGTGTCATATCATTCTTGTGCTCAGAGATCAATGAGACAGAGGATTAGAGATTATTATAGGGCTAGAGTTGGAGCCACTGTGGTCATGACCGGGACACAGGGCCAGGTGGAGGTGGTCTGAGAACGTTCCTACACAGAAAGAGTAGAGCGGCGTCATGTCATCTGCATCCAAAAATGACACCAGTCCTGCAGGAAAATTACACAACACACCAATCCGACAGAAGGGATTCTTGACGGGCAGCTGATGAGGCACTCCTCCATGCCAAGCTGTATATTCTCCATCAAAAAACTCCACACACCAGGAGTCCTCCCCCCGGCCCAGCCAACACTCTTCAGTGGGGCCCTTGCGGGGAATGTTGGGGTAAGTTACACCCACTTCCCAGTAAGTCTTCCCAGTCACATCAATCTCCCAGTAATGCCGACCGAAGCTGTAGCCATGAGAGCTGAGGACGTTGAGGGTGGTGTCAAAGCGGCCTGGGGGGTCAGGGAGTCGTTGCCAGTTGTCTGTGTAGGTGGCGCTGTCACCTTTGGGAGAGATGATGAGCTTTGGATGGGCGGTATCCGGATCCAAACACACCTCGTTAGAATCTGGAGATAAATATTTAATAACGTTAAACCCACCATGTTGAAGAGAAACAACATGGTGATCAAAACTAGAGAGATCAGTTGTGAACTGACAGCTGGTGATGAGTTTCTTGATCAGAGGCGTCTGCGAGCAGATGAGCAGACGCATGTTGTTGGTGAGGCTCAGGATGTGTTCAGCTTTAACTTCGTCAAAACTCACACGGATGGGGTCTGTGCTGAGCAGAAGATCCATAACTCTGGAGAAGACACGCCACAGTGAGAGACATCAGGTCCACTGACTGAGACCTTATGTAATAATAATAATAATAATAATAATAATAATAATAATAGGGTGAAGACAACTCAGTTTATTTATAACTGGGTCTTAAAAGCAGAAAAAATACAAAAGCTTTGTATGAAAGTCCATCAAAATATTGAATTTACATCCCGAAAAAGCCTCAATCAGTATCTCTGAAAATACTGTTTTAACATTTATTCCATGACAACCTTTGGAGGTAAAGCACCCCCTAGTGTCGGAAATAAGAAACCAACTATTCCCAAAATCAATCCAGCTCTTCCAGTAATAGTAAATAGTTTTTGAGTTAACCCGTTAAGATGAAGGATTTGCGACGGGGGAAGCAGAGGCGAGGAGGATTCCATAATATCCCGAACATTTTGGGGAGCACATGGTCGGAGTAGGCTTATCTTCTCTTCGCCATTATTACAGAAAAGTTTTTCATTTTTCAGAAGACATACTTGAACATATGGGAGCAGGAAGAAGAATGACTCCATTGACTAATATTCCTCCGTAACTCCTTACTTGTCCAGTGTCTCCCTCATTTGCTGCTGAGAGAAAGAAATAAAAGCCTGGAGAAAAAGCAAAAAGAAAAGGTAAAAATCCACCTACACAGTATCAAATTTTCAGTTTTCCCAATGTGAAGGTAAATGTGAAATTTCACATTTTATTTGCCCAACTGTCACATTTTATTACCTTTGGGTCGGGCTCTGCGTCGCTCCGTTCCCGGTTCTCTTTGAGTCTGGCTAGCTTCTGCTCTATCTCCTGGATTAAAGAGCAGTTCTTTTCCATCAGCCCATCCAGGGCGGAGAAAGCTGCCCTCTCCTCCATCTCCAGGTGAGACAGGGTGAGCCTCAGGTCCTCATCCAGGATGCACTGGATGTCCTGATATTTCTGTATGAGGCAGTCCCTGATCGCTGAGGACTTTATCTGGATCAGGGAGAAAAATCATCAATTTATTATTTAAAGTGTTTGCTGTTGGATGAAATACTGGTGAAATAAGTGTCTTCTAATACAAGACAGAGATGTGGGTAAAGCGAGATGTGCTACTCTGAACACAACTTACTGCGATCTCTGATTGACGCTCTGACAGTTTTTTCAGTCTGTATTTCACTGCTTCTCTTTGCTTCTGCAGACACTCTTGATGCGATTCTAAAGATTCCTGTAGAAAGGTGTCACAGACATTCAGCACAGCTCCGCTTAGAACCACTCATCCCAATCTGTTCACACAGATTCTCCTTCCAGGTCATGGTCATCCTCCAAGGTTGAATCAAAAGACTTCCTTTAAGATGAAGATGTTTCACCTCAACTACGAGGCTTCCTCAGATCTGACAGACAAGACTGACTGTCAGGGTTTCAACCTCCTGTGAGGTGCTTCATACTTTGGACTCATTCGTTCACACACCCAGTGAATTAGGGTGGGTTGTAAGCACCGAGAGCAAGGCAAGTATTGTGTCCCCCTTACCATTGATATGCACTCCTTGAGTCTCTGCTCCCTTTTCCTCATTGGCCAGCTGCTGGTTAATGCTCAGGTAAACGCTCCAGTTACTTCGGACTGTTTTCCAGTGATTCTCTGGTTTTTTAATCTTTCTTATGTTTTATATTCCACTGAATTGTTGGACTCCCCTCCTGGTTTAGACCACTGCCTGCTCTATAGATTTTGTGTTTGGATTTTTGACTCCATTAGATCACTGAATTGCACCTTCTCTGCAAATCCCAAATGGGCATGGCGCATGGCGCACTGGGGTATACCATAAGTCAAAGGGGCCAGAAAAGACGAGGCAATTAATCATGGCTATAGAGAAAGTAACTATTTGATAAGTAGGATTTTTCTTCGGCATATTAAAATATGTGAAGGCTCACTAAACAGAATTATGTAACTTGCTAACATGCAAGTAACATGCTGAAAAACATGCTGGACCAAAGAAATTGTCATGTTATGGTAAATTGAGAGTACCTAAGACATTGAATAAATAAAAGAAAGAAAGAAAAATGCAAATAAACAATTTTTCTATTGTTTTTTTTTCTTATTACCTGGGTCGGGAGGTTAATTGGCAATCAACTTCAAGAATTACCTATGGTATGCCCGGGGCGTCAAAATGTTGATTACCATATACTGTTTGATTCCTTTTGTGTTTATGAAACTCTTGTTTTTTGAGGAAAATAAAGGTTTTTGCAAATTATGCAACTGTCAATTAAATTAATCATTCAAAGATGATACCTTCAGTTTTAAGAATTTGAAATGGAATGCTCCAATGAATGAATTGGAGTAAGCTGGGTCACTTAAAATTGTTAAATCGGAAAATTCTTAAATTGGAAAATCACCAGTATCATCTATTTTCTTTATGTGTCTTCATAAAACTCATTAACTTTTATTAGTTTTGAACTTATTGCAAACTATGTAAACACAGCTTAAAATGTTAAATTCATGGGTACTTTTAACTCCAATTTTTACAAAATATATTTATATATCAATTGATTTACTCTTATTGTTGTTATTTAATGATTCGTACTGTATACATGAACTGTATACAATGTGTTTATTTTTGTATTTCAGGCACTTAGATTTTCTTAGGTAATTGGTAAGGACAAAAGTTTTGACTTTTCTCAACTTATTTAGTTTTACAGTTACCTCTGAGTTCTGTCTACAAGTGGGATCAAACTGTGGTTCTGCAAAATGCTCTAACGGACGGCTCTTTTAAAAAACGTCTGATGGAGAAGGACGATTCTTGTCATCGAAATCCAACTATTTCTTTTTTGTGTGTGTGGGTGTGTGCATGTGAGTGAATTTACATTCCCAGGATTCAGGGTAACCTGTAGTCCCTGGAGACTCTAAAAGCAGAATTGGATTTGAAGCCTTTGGTTAACAGGTTACTCTCTACGTTTAAGAGCAGGATTAAAACCTTCCTTTTTTGATTGTAATAATTAATACTGGCCTATGCTAGCTCTTAGCTTTGATGCAACAGGTTTAGACCACTAAGGGATTTCCCATGATGGACTAAGCTTCTCTCTCTCTCCCTCGCTATCTCCTTATTTTTAAATCCATCTCCCATAAATGCATGTTACTTACTAGACTTCTTCAGTTCAATACTAACTAGTATTCTGCAGTGTCACATGGATCATGGCCGGATCTACTGCTGTGGATGTGTTGATGCCCAAAGATGACTTCATTATTATTATCATAATTTATTATAATAATAAAAGTTCTGTTGGTCATTTACCTTATAATAGTTGGGTAATTTAGGCAATATTATTATATATATTATTATAATATTATATTATTAACTATAAGCTGAGGTTGGGACATGTTTTGGAATAGGTCAGTCACACCGTCCATGACGTGCTGCATGTGATCTGTGGACCTTTGTGGGTTTCCATGTTGTCATTGATATGAGAGCATCTTTGTATGAACATCAGTGGAATATTTGACCACACATAAATCCTTCTGATGCAGATACAGTTCTGTGAAAAAGTATTGGAGCCCCCCCCTCTGATTTTCCTCTTCAACTAATTTTAATATAATTCAACAAAAAAGGCAAGTTTTAAATGATGACTTTATTTATGGTTCCGAAAAAGCTCTTTGGACACCAACTGGGTCTTAGTGAAAGAGGCTCCGCCCCCTTAGAGACTAAATCATAAAACCTGGTTCCAGCTGGCCTTGACCCACCCAGACTGACGACTAGCAGCCGTGTTCAGCCACATCCTCACTTCAGTAGACCATTTTCAGAAGCAGGAAGTTGGTAAATCAACATAATCAACAAAATCAGGTTCACTATTGTGAACCGGACAGAAGTGGACCACCTTCCAAAATTTCTTACAAGTGAATGATGAAGGCTCATTCAGGAATCACAGAAGAAGAGAGAAGAAAAACTGCCAAGAGCTGCAGGCATCTCTCACATCGATAAAGGTCACAGGTCATGGTTCGACTATTCCAAAGACACTGATGGGCTAAAATAGCATCATTGTAGATGGCAAACAGAAAGGCGTGTTGGTCCTGAAGAACATTATGGCTAGTTTCTTTTGTGTTTTACCCACAAAGGACCTTGAGAGCCATCAGTTACACTCAGAGGTTTTCGGAGAAACTGCTCTGGACTGACGAAGATAAAGTTGAACTTTCTGAAGACAAGGGTCTCTTTCCATCAGGTCTATAATAAAGTACAGCATTCCACTAGAATAACATCAGACCTACTGTCTAACATGTAGATGGAAGTGGAATGTTGAGGGGATGATCTACTGCCTAAGGACCAGGACAACTCATCATCTTTGATGGAAATATGAGTTCTGCTGAAGGAGATTGTCAGGTCATCAGTCATACAGCGAGACAATGACCTCAAGCAGGAGGTCGATTCCACCTCTGAATGGCTTCTAGTCAAAGTCTGGACCTGAACCCCATTGACATTGATACTGCGTCAGGACCTGAAAGTGTCGCTTCATAGTCACAAACCCTCCGATGTGCCTATATTAAAGCTGTCCATCGAAGAAAGGTGAGCCAAGTTCCACCAGTGTGCAATTTCAGAGACGGAATCCGGTCATAAGAACGGTTTGGTTGGAGAAACATCTTGAGATTAAGATCGGGAAGTTAATACTTTTTCACACACTGATTTAGATATTGAGTAACTTATTGCATTATTAAATAAAATGATCATTTAAAACTTGTGAGAGAAGGTCTACAGACGTCACTGTTGTATGGTCCCAATGACAGCCGACCATTCTTCAGGCAACCCCTGATCCTAACAACTCTGTTGATTGTTGACACGCAAAGAAAAGAACAGATAGGAGGGGTTGTGGGTGTTATTGGTTCAGCTGAGGATCATGTATGGTTCATGGTGATTTAAAGCTTTATTGGCTTCAGTTTCAATACAACAAATGGCAGTGTGGGTTTTCATTTATAAAACAGTAATTACAGTTGCTTCCTACATTATGTGTTTTTAATCTATCTGTTGGTTAATGTATGTTGGATACGCCATTAAAATATTTTCCAATACATGTAAAGGGACAGAGTGTGGCAGTGTTAATGAGAGCCTGAGAAAGAGACGTATTCTTTTAGTCAGTGGGATGAATATTGGCAGGTGCAGGGCATCAGGGAGGAGGAGGTGGCCATGTTTAAGCAGATCCAGAAAAACAGTTGATGGGTCGGCGGACTGCTTTCCCAGTGGCTTCTTTTTTTATTCAAAGACTCACTGAGCCGATTCTTCAAGTTTGGACTGAACAGTTTCAGTCCAAGTGGAGAAAAGTTTACACATGTTCAAGCTTAGGAGCATTTTGTAATGGCGACATGAGGTTCTAATGTACTCACAAAGTTCCACAGGAATCAGTTGCAACAAATAGGAGAAGGAAACGAGCAGGGAGGAAAATACAGCACTCAAAACAAAGCAAGAAGTAAAACAGGCGCAGTCAAACAAAATAACAAGGTTCTGTTCCTTATCCACTCTCATTCTTTGACATGGAGATTTCCATTCTGGGTTTTCGGTGCAAACGTAACTGGACAAATCATTCAGGTCACAGTCTAAGGAAGCATCAGAGCGACAAAAAAAGAAAACAATTTGAAGGCTTCCTTGATTATGCCAGGATAAAACAGACAAAATGAAAACAGGAAAACAAAGCAAATCAACCAAACCTACATCTAGATTACAGTTGCTGTGTGCTATCTGGGTTAATGTACAGGCTCTGCATGCTGCTCTGAGGGCTAGAAGAGTTTGGCCTTCTTTTTCATGTCGTTGCGTTTCCACAGGGGAAGCCTGTCAAACTCCTGGATCCCCATTCCAAAGATGTCAAAGAACATATCAGGTGCTAAGTGGCGCTAGAATGGAGGACAGAGGTGGAGAAAAACAAAGGAGGAGGGGAGGGTGTGGAAAGGGTATAGCACCATTAAAAAGGCTCACTGCAGAAAACACAAAAAGCAATGGATACTACTCAGTCTGCTGTATTTGTGTAACATGGTATTTACACAAAGAAGAGAAATCCAGTATCAAGTCTGATACCTCCAGTCTGGTTCTGTCCACATCCCGGGGCAGTTTAGCTCTCCCTCTACTGGTTATGATGAGCATGTCATAGGGGTACACCTTAGGGAGGAGACACTCATCAGTCAGCAGCTCAGACCTACAATCTGAGCTCAAAGACCAGCAAACAAAGGCTTCAGCTCTAAATTATCTCAGTGGTTCTGGCTGACAGAGGGAACACTGGGTGGGAGAACAGGTATGTGAAGTGACGCCCACTGGGGGTGAGAACTCTTCTGTAGGTCATCAGGGAAATGCAGGGTGCTCTGATGTGTAGAATTTGGTTTAGGGTGGAAACGTGCAGCAGATCAGGTCATGGCAAGAACATCAGAACAGAGTCATGTACTAATGGGCTGATTTGGGTACAATGGAGTATTAGGGCCATATTGACAACAAAGTTAAAAACTTCAGATTATGAGGGTAAAGTCATAATTTTATGGGATGAAAATCCTAATATCACCAGAAGAAATTGTTGTCAAATTATGAAAAGAAAGTCCTGAGAAAATGGTTGACAAAAGCTGAGGTGGCAAAACTGCCTCTTGCCAGTTGCAAAATTATGACAATTTTCAGTAGAATCAAACTTAATTCTTGTAATATTCCATCTTTTTTTTTGTTAAAATCCCAATATTTGTTCCTGTAATATTATTACATTTTTTCTGGATAAATTGTGACTTTATTCTAATACAATTTAAAAAATGTATTCTCGTAATATTATAACATTTAGTCAATTAGAACTGTTTTAAAAGTAAAATTCTGAATTTACCCTCATAAAATTCTGACTTTACTCTCATAAAATTTTGACTTTATTCTCTTAAAATTATAACTTAATTTTCGTAAAATTTTGCTTTTTTTTCCTATTAAATTATGAATTGTTTTCTTGTTAAAATTACTCATTTATTTTTTTAATTCATAATTTTTGAAATTATGAATTATATTTTTGTCGAATTAAGACTTTATTCCCATAAAATTATGAAACTATTCTCGTGAAATCACGGCCTTATTCTTGTAAAGACACAATCTTATTCTCGTAATTGCAGATGATTATTTTCTTCAATGTGGCCCCATTGCTCCTTAGAAGATTTTTAGAGTAAATCATTGCAAACTGAAATAAAAATTATTAACACCCGTTAAGCTGCATGGGAATGATCTCCCTGGAAAATTGAAATGCTGCTTGCTCTCAGCATAAATAATGACATGTGGACAAGAAGAGATGGAAAATGATAGTTATTAATTTAGCTGCAATGCTCATTAATAAGCGACTAGAAGTTGTCTGTGACCTCTGACCAACTCATATCCTGTCAGTGTGCTGGTTTTTACTAGGCCGTATACAGAGATATGAGTTGTTTGGATGACAGTCTGGGCATTGGATCCTCTGTGTGCCGCATACAGTATCCAGCCACGGTAGGTCATAGCTATGTGCAGATGATCATGGAGAAGCCGGCATGCTGAGCGCTACAGTGACTCAGGAGCTCCTGAAGCGACATGCTAACTCAGGAATGAGAGTCTTTCAGCAGAAATCTGTTTTAGCTCCTTATTTCTTCCACCAATGTCCCCAACACTACCAGGCTAAACACAGCATGATAACTATTTCATTTCCTCCTCCTTTGTTTGGATTGCTTCTTTGTTTTAAGTGGAATCATTACAGGGTTTCCGCAGGGTCTTTAAAAAAAAGTCAGATATAACATCATCTGAATTGTAGGCCTTAAAAGTCTTAAATACTTGGACATATGATTTATGCAGTTGAAAGTATCTCAAGCGTTTAACCCTCAGTTGATGTACTTTAGACAATGTGAATCGTGCTTCAAAATTAGTTTTTAGATCCGTGCCAAGGGGGAATATACACTGATCAGCCATAACATTATAACCACTGAGAGGTGATGTCAGAATAACATTTATAATTTAGTTACAGTGGTTACCTGTAAGTAGATGGGATGTATTATCTTGTTACCATGGTTACTCAGTGGGTAGGATATATTATCTGGTTACCTTTGTTACCTGTCAGTGGGTGTGATATATTAGGACATTTTTTACTGAAGTAGATGTTGGAAGCAGGAAAAATGGACCTGAAATGGATCTGAAAGACTTTGACAAGGAACATTCTGTGAAGTGTAAAGGACTGGGTCAGAATATTTCCAGAACTGTAGGTTTTGTTGGGTGTTCCTGGTGTTTAGAACCTACCAAAGTGTTGAAGTGAAGGACAACCAACATCATTGATATGTGCGTTGGGAATGATTGTTAACCTGTGATTCTGACTCCACAGAAGATCTACTGTAGCACAAACTGATGAAAAAACTGGTTCTGATAGAATGGACTCAGAACACACAGTGACATCACAGTGACACAACAGAGCCATTTGACAGAAAAAAATTAGAATAAGAAAAAAGTTACCCAGAATATAGAGCAGGTAGTTTTAATGTTACAGGTGATCAGTGTTGGATTAACCTTTTTGCAATACTTCCAAAAGCAGTTCAATGTACTTACACCTATGCTTGGTAGATTCCCTAAAAGTGCACATTTTATAATAATCTTCTTTAATTTGCTGTTTTTTAAATATATTTGAGCAGATTTTTGAACACAGATGGTTTTTTTGCCCGTTTGCTCACATTCACCGACGATAGAGTCTTTCTACAGCAGATTTTCAGTTTTGTCCAGTAATGGGTTACATCATTGTCTTCAGACACAAAGTTTCAAAAACAAATGTAATACTGAGTTCAAAAACATAAACGAGGAGTTTTTTTTTTAAAGCCCTGATTGATGTGAAACAGGTCTTAGATTTAATTTATATTGGGCTTCAACCTGCAGAAACCCTGTGTCTAAGCTGAGAATGATCTGCTAAATATTTCTTTCTTTACAGGTTAAAGTGTAGAATAATAAGTGAATGTTGTCATCAGTACAAAAAGAAGAAGATACTTGCTTTTGGTTCCAACATATTAGGCATAGATACTCCCCTGTCCATCCTTGCAAGTGCTGCGCGGCCATCCTTAATGTTCTAAAGAATAGAACATACACAAATGTAATAGAGTGGAAGGGGACTGCAGGGATAATGGTCATGAACATGTGGGCTTAGCTTTCACTGGATGGATTCTGCTGAGTATCATTCAGAATGGGCGGTCATTTACATGAGCTGTTGGTAAATCTGTAGGTTTTTTTCTGTATTTAAATATGGCACTAAAGGTGAGTCATGACACTGGTAAACCACACAGAATAAGACATGAGGCAATGGTTATACACTGTATTATCAGCATATTGGTTCAGTAGTGGGCGATGCAGGTTTGGGAAATCACTACACTGCGAGTCCTTCAGTTAGTTCAAAAGGTATGCAAGCATGTAGCAAGAGTGGGCAGTGTGCATTCAGGGCAACCCAGGAGCAAGCAAATATATATGATGGAAGGTGAGGAAACATGCAATGTGGAGAAGCAGATGAGAGACATACCTGAAACTCTGCAGGACAACATGGGACAGAAAATGAGACTCACAGTTAATGGTTTTGCTGGTGTTACCATCTCTAACACTGCTGTCCCTCAGCAAACATGTGTGTGAACCACTAGGTAAATATTTCAAAATGCACATTCAATCATGAACACATAGCAAGCCCTTTTTTCTGATGCTGGATAGCTGTGGGGAATCTGGCCTAAGGTTGGCCTGATCCCTCCAGCCCTCACCTCTGCCTCCGCCACACATGTCACCATAGCTGTTATACTGGGTGAAATCTGTCGACTGTGGCTGTGGAACACAGATAACACAACATCAGCACAAATATACGGACATTGTCATTTAGGTCCAGACTGTGATTTCATAATGGTTATTATTTATGTATTCAACTATATCCTCTGATTGTTAGAATGCATGAACTCTCACCCGATGGAGCCCATTCCTTCCATAGCCAGGCAGAGAGTTTGTTTTGGTGGGTGATGTTGCATCTGAAAGATTAATATTGATCAGAAATCAATCACTGCCATTATCATTTACACAGATTTTCTTTTATTCGGCAGTTTTTATATAATAAAACCAGGAGGACTCTTCATTTGGCACAGTTTGACAGCCAAAGGATCCACAAATTTGATTTTTACCCCAGAGGGAGATCTTTGGGGGAGCTGTATGCACATACTAAAGCCTTTGTCTGTGACAAAAACCTAGGGTTTGATTAAAATCTAGCAACGTTCACAGAAAATTTACGCTGACCTTCCATCTCCCAAACAACACTCATGTGATCACTTCCATCATCATGTTCATGATGATGGAAGCTGCTGGAGCTTCTCTGTACCTGCATCACAGTTGGTCTGTTTGGAGTCATAGCGCTGAGCGGAGAGGCTCCGTGCGTGACGCTCCCTGATCTGCTCTTTTTCCTTCTCCTCCTTCAGAATCAGCTTTCCCAAACCAGACTGAATCTAAACACGCACACACATACACACACGCACACACATTCATATCATTTCCAGTACATCCACAGATAAACATCAGTCTGTTACACTATGGATTAATAGAGAATACGATAATGTTCTAGCAAACACAGCAGGAACATTCAGAGACAGAATGAACACGGGATCCCTTATTTCCTGAAAGGTTTTTTTTCCCTAATTATGTCTATCACCTGCACTTAGATAATTTTATCATGGAAACATAAACCCAGGGATAAAGCAGCCCAGAACCATCTGGAACAGCATGAGAAATAGTTTATGTAAATGTGTCTTTAATGTTTGAGTCAAATGGCTGCCCTCAGGGTTCTGGTAATATTGATAAAAGCAATAATAATAATAATAATAATAATAAAAATAATGACAATAATAATAACTAGCAGCTGGTGGATTACAGATGTGCATTCAACACCATCAATCACAGCAGACTGCGATCCAAAATGTCGACCTTGGCTTCCACCATGACATCTGCCTCTGGATTATGTACTTTCTTACAAACAGGTTGTAATCAATGAGGCTGGGCCACCACCAACCATCCTTTACTCTGACAATGAGTACAGGAGCTCCACAAGGCTGTGTTTTGAGGACCTTCATCTACTCTTTGTGAAGCAAATGACTGCATACCAGTCCACAACCTCAGAACCTATCATCAAATCTGCAGACGACACCACAGTGGTGGGGCTGATGACTGAGGGCGATGACACTGCTAATACAGAGGAGGTCCGGAGGCTGACAGAGTGGTGCTTGGACAACAACCTGCAACTTAACACCCAAAAAAAACAACAACTGATGGTTCTCATAGTTCTATTCCCATTGTTTGGTGAGGACATTAAAGGGTTAATAACAAATTTATTTTTATGTTGGTAGAGGTAGAAGGTGCATGGTTCTCTCTCTGACCTTAATGAGATGTTCCTCCTGGATCTGCTTTCTTTTCAAGGCTTCTTCCTCGTCCTCATCTCTGGATCGTCTCCTCCCCTCTTGCCCTGCAGTCAGAAGCTCAACAGTCACACTCACTTAAATCACAAGTATGCACCCAGATAAAGACTCAGACAGCAGGAAACATGCTTCATCAATGGTTGTATGATAGAGGCAGATGAAAAGCTTCATCCACATCTCAAAGACAGAAAGAGGGGGCTGCTTCATGTGACTACTGAGCGGTGAGGAACACGCACAGTAAATGAATAAATGGAACACAAATGCGAGACAGAGTTGACGAGACAGGAAAAACAGAGGGACTTATTGGAATTTTTGGCATGATGGATGTTTCCATGCCATCATTCATGGCAGGGCTGAACTGGATGTGAAATACAGAGACCAGCAAAATGTAGGACAGACGAGAAAAGGTCAGTTTGAAGTCAGTCTCAGTTATCTCTGTCAGGGTCATTTGTGGTTTTACTGTGTAGCGCTAGAGCACCATCCTCTGCAGCAGGAGAATGGTGAAACTGATGCCACCACAAGCATAAAATAAAATGGCAGCGACAGAAACTCCTCCGGTCTGTGCAAGCAAAACTTAAAGCGCCTGAGGAAGACAGTGCACGTGGAGTTGAGCAGGGATGCATTTGGTTTGCAGCAAACAGGAGGGAGGAATAAGTAGAGTTAGGAAGTGGGGAGGTGTTTATTGTACCGCCGGAGGTTAGCAGTGCAAGCATGCCCATCAGGAGCCTACTGTACCTAAAAGAGCCAGAGAAAAGGGCCAGCAGCCACCCTTCCTCCGAGAGATGTCATCCAAAGTTGGAGCATGGGCAGCGGGAAAGGTGGCAGATCTGATGATGTCATCAGCGGACTTGCCTTGGTGTGCTATGGCAGCTGTATCTAGATTGGTAACGATGGGAACTGATCTATCAGAGTCTTGGTCAGTCTTAAACACAGGTTAACATTTAAGCACCATCTCATTATCCATCCTATGGATCATATAATCCTGGTTTAAAATATACAAACTTTAAAACCTGTCCTGCTCATGGGATATTTAAAGTCCCACAGCCAAAATAAAATCAACAACAAATATATTGTTAGACAAATCACGTTTATCTTAAGAAAATGTTGGTAACACATCATCAACTGTTCAGAATAAATTAGCTCTTTCCTAGCACGCCATATCTTTGTTTGTTAAGTCTGTAGAAGAAGTTGTTTGAATGTGGTTTTATTCTGCAGTGTTACCTTTAAAAGGTAACACTGCATGTTATCCGGGTATCACAGAAAAAAGCAGACACTTTTCCAATATGGCACATCATGGAACCCCGAGAATGAGCGCACATCTTAGAGAGTAATGTCTTGCGACATTACTCTCTAAAAGCATAATTTATTCCATATTTCCGATGGACCACTTATTTTTTAGCTAGTTACTCATGAAAGCACAAACACAATAAAATACATTTTTATAAAAAAAAATAGTCAACTCATATTTCACATTATGACTGAAAATATTTCAAGTCAATGTGGCTTTTGAGTTGACATTATTGTATACTCTTATAATAATAAAAGAAATAGTACTGCACTTAATTACTAGACTGCTTTTAAAACTATATCTGCTTTTTCAAATCGTAGTTCATGCATCAATTCAAATCTAATTTTAAGGATATTTCCAATAATTTAGACTACAACCTCTAGTGATAGTTTATATAGGAGTGAGATTAGTGGAATTGTTGAGATAAGTGAGTGGAGTGAGTTTATTGAGAATAGTGAGTTTACTAAGAGTAGTGAGTTTACTGAGATAATGACATTAATTACACTGGTGATATTACTGAGACCGGTGAGATCACTGAGACTCTTGATATTAATTGAGAGGAGTGAGATAACTGAGAGTAGTGCAGTAACTGAGAGTAGAGAGAGTACTATGACTGCTGAGATTAATGACACCCCTTGAGATTACCGCGATTGGTGGGATTACTGAGAATAGTGAGATTACTGAGACTGCTGAGATTACTGGAACTCTTGAGATAAGTATGAGTAGATCGATTACTGAGACTGGTGATATTACTGAGAGAATTGAGATTACTAAAAGTAGTGAGTTTACTGAGAGTAATGAGATTACTGAGACTCTTGTGATACCTGATACTGGTGATATTAGTGAGAGTAGAGAGATTACTGAGATTGGGGAGATTACTGAGAGTAGTTAGATTACTGAGACAGACAGACTGCGGGGCAGACAGACAGGGATTGGACACAGACTTCAAACAGTGCTCTTACACTTGGGTGACTACATGCTTGGATGAATATGCTGTTTCATTTTATTCCCAGTGAGTAGATTGATACATCAGATGTCACTCAATTACTTTGCCAGTACTCGTCCTCTTACAGTCAAAAGGTAAATACAAAGAGTAGAAATGTACCGTGTTGTTTGTAGATGGGCGGCTTCCTGTAGATGTTGCTCCCCTGATCTGAAAACATTCAAATACGGACAGGAAACATGTTTGTTCAGTTAAAACAAAATAATTGATATTTAAATAAAATGATTTATAGTTCACACCTTAAAAACAAACAATGAGGCACAGGGATTAGAATGCATAAAATCACTGCCCTTTCTTCTGATCGTCTACGTGTGAAGGAAAATAGAATAAAGGAAAAAACGGATTCCAATCTATCACAATAGATAGACAGAGAGACAGCAGATAGATAGTCAGACAGATAGACAGACAGACAGAGAGAGAGTCAGACGGAGACAGATAGACAGACAGACAGAGAGATAGTCAGACAGACTGACAGACAAACAGAGAGAGAGTCAGACGGAGACAGATAGACAGACAGACAGATAGATAGTCAGAAATATAGACAGACAGACAGAGAGAGAGTCAGACAGACTGACAGACAAACAGAGAGAGAGTCAGACGGAGACATATAGACAGACATATAAATCTGTCTATCTAGACACACAGACTGACAGATAGACAGACAGACAGAGAGATTGTCAAACAGACTTACAGACAGACAGAGAGATAGTCAGACAGGCCGACAGATAGACAGACTGACTGACTGATAGACAGACAGACAGAGAGATAGACAGGCGGAGACAGATAGACAGATAGATTGTCAGACAGACTGACAGACAGCGAGATAGATAGTCAGATATACTGATAGACAGACAGACAGTCAGACAGATAGATAGTCAAATATTTGACTATACTATACAGATTGACAGACAGGCTGACAGACAGACAGAAGGGGGGAGCAGTGACAGGGTGCGCTCCAACTCCTACCTGGGAGGTGGAAATGTTTAGGGGTCTGAGAGAGAGGTGGGGTGATGGGTCGGCTGTCAGGCCTGAGAGGGAGGGGTGAGCTCCGGCCACTTGGCGGGTCGGTGCCTCCAGAGGGAACAACCAAGAACAGAATATAAGCAGGGAGACTAACAGGGAACCACAAGATGAAGGGTGACACCGGATGAAGGGTGATACACAGGGACCGACGGGATGAGCTGAGGTCACCTCTGATGAGAGGATGATGAAGATGATGAGTGTGCAGAAGAACATCAAGTAAGTTGGTGGGATCATATGAATTCAAGGTTCAATAAAACATCAAAAAGGTAGAACGATTCTAAAAATATTTCTGATCCCCTCCATGAATGATGAAAGGAAAGGAAACAGGATGAACTTTCTCATCTCTGTACAGCATAATTAATTTCAAGAGCGTGACCGAAAGATTTTTCAAAGTTTGCAGATACAACATAAATGTTTTGAAATATCCCTCAAAATTCCTTATAACAATGTCATGACATTGTTCCGTTTCCATGGCTACATGTTCTTCAGAGTTTCGACACAACACTGAAGGACTGAGGTGGTTCCTTTTCCTACGTAGGGTCGTTTATCTGTTGTGGGCTTTTGTCTCGTTTCCTGCTTACGACTTGAATGTAATCTCATTGTGGAGTTGGGTTCAGTCTGAGATGAGGGGTTCTCTAAAACTGTTCCATATTTTATATTTTTTGTGAGGATGTACACAGATCCAGTGAGCTGGAGGGACGCCTTTTGATAGTTTGAAGATTCTAAGCCTGTATTATTTAGTATAAGGATTTTCTTTAATACCTCCGCCCAGGAGTTAGAGTCAGTTTCTTCCTTTGTTTCTTTGCAAGATTAAGGAAAAACTATAGTCTGACTCACATGGAATATACCCTGAGGTAGGTTTTAGGAGATCTTAGAGGTCTTCGAGATCTTAGAGGACATTTTGGAGACGTTACGTCCTGACTTCACCTCGGATACCGTCGTCCCCTATAGGAGGTTTGCAAGTGTTTTCTACTTCATTTTGATTTTTGTTTTTCCCCCACATATGCATATACATTAATAAGAATTGTAAATAACAGGGATAATCTAATAAATAAATAATTTCCTTTGTTCATGTCTTAAAGCAACGAGACCAAATCCATGGATGATTTGAAGAAAATAAAAGCAGAAACTAATGAACAAATAAATCCTCTCCAACTGTCTTTTCTTGAGTTAAATTTTCAGGTAGAACTTGATTATTTCACTCTTGTTATCTGAACGTTGCAGTTTACTGGAGTCGTTACACTCATTCTGAAAATCCCATAGTGTCATCCATCATCTGTCATCCAGCTGTCCATGATGTTTGGATGTGGGATTATGATTATGATTATCTCTGTAGTTCATGCAAAGCTGCAGAACACAAACACAAAGACCCTATCGGCTGGTTTACTCGATGCTGTGGGTATGAGTTGGTTTGGATGAAGAGATGAACCTGACCATTCAAGGATGGCAGATATGACCCATGAGATGACCATGGATCCAGACTGATGGGAGATAACATCCCAGGTGACGATGGAGATTATGTGCTGCTTTAGGGAGGCTGAGAGATGGTGGATTGGGGCCCTTACCTTGGCAATAGGGGAGGAAGTGGTGTCTGAAAGGGGAGGTGGGGCGGGAGTCACTATTTCTGGAGCCCACACTGTTACTGCACAGGGAGGAGCAGAGCTTCTGCATGCCTGTCAAAGCCTCTGCAGGGAGGGAGGGTTTGAGACAGGGAGACAAACCCACAGGAACAGGCAGCGGATGTGGACCATTCGGGGAGGAGATAGAAGGTTAGAAAGTGAGGGCAAAAAAAAAAAGGAGGAAGTACAGGAATCAAGTGCAAACTCAGGATAAATATTGTTATTAAAGTCACAAACTGACTTTAAAGTTGTTAGACATTGAGAGTGAGGACTGTCGATCATGTCAAATCAAAGTTTCCATCAACGCCAGGTCAGTTTTTGTGAAATTTTCCTTTAAAGCAGTAAATAGATCGGGAGGAGGGCAGGGAAAACCCGGAGATGAAGGCTCAGAGAACTCTTAACAGACGCGAGAAGATTTGGTCTGAGTTTATCTCACCTCAAAACAATAGCTGAAACCACTGATCTAATCATAAACCAGGTATCAGTGCACCAACTCATGCATAAACAAACACACGTGCACAATTTTGAATCCTCACCTGGTCGGTGAAAATGCTGCGGCGAGCGTGACAAGGTGGGGATGTAACCATGACGATTATACACTGGTGATCCTATGGAGCCCTGACTGGTGGACCTTTGGAGGATGTGTTCTCTCATGTCATAAGAGCCCTGATACAAACAAACACACATACACACACACACAAACACACACACACACACACGCAAACAAACAAACAAACACGCAGGTTATCATCTATCCATTACTTATATTTAGCATATAGGTGACAGTAGATTGGTTTAATGATATTCTCACATCACTGGGGGGGGTTGGCGACATGTTTCTTGAGGACTAGAAAGAATCAAACAGGTATGAATTAGGAATGCGTGAGATGTATGATGTAGGATGATCTCTCAATGGTTGTTACAACAACATGGAAGCTGATATCATTAAGTACTGAATGTAAATCACTGAAAAGGTCTGACAGTAGTGAGGGAGCGTGCAGAGTTACAAAACAAACGATGTGATTCCAAACCAAAATGGAGCGGGGAGTGGATATGGAGCGTAGACTTAGTTCTACATTTGATGTGTTTCAGCAAAATGAGTCCTCTGATCAGTGTTTGCGAGTAAATTCTTTGTTCGTCCTGTCTCATAGTGTTTTAACTTGTGTTCCCTTCCCTTCTGTGACTGACTCCTCTCTCCTGCTATTCAGACTGCTCTTGGGTTTGGTTTTGAACCCTGCCTGCTTTTCTGACATAGAATTTAGATTTTATGTGATTAAATCATTGAACTGCAAGTTGTTTCCATAGAAATCATTAAGAGACAACAATTATTGTCATTGAAAATGGAGAGTTTGTACAAAATGAAAATTTAATTAACACATTTTGAAGGATGCAAAATATTGTCTAATTATCATTACTGACAAAATCCCAATACCACAGCCCGATAAGTTCATATCAGAATGTTCCATAGAGGGGAAAGAGTCCATACAGACTGAGTGGCATAAATAACAGCAGCGTTAACTGACTTTAAATAGCACCACAGTGTACCGGGACAGGGAACAGAATATCTGCTGATCCTCCACTTTTTTGCAAGCTGTGGACCTAAAAGACATATGGCCTCTTTTCAAAGTGACGCAAACTGCTGTTCGTTTCTGTTCCAGCTGGGATCATTTATCGTCATCAGCACAAACCGACATTTCTCACCTTGTCTTCGGGCAGTGGGGACCGCTCCCGCCTGGCAGTGTGGAGCTGTGGGGACAGAGGTTCAGTCCTGCGTTAAAGCCCTAACCGCAGCATTACAGATCTCACAAACAGATCTATTTCTGTGTATTATTGTTTCTACTGGAGTAAAGTGGGGAAGACAGTGATCATATGTGGAATGTTCTCTCTCTCTGTGTATGCACTGTACTGGATGTGCAGAGCGATGGTGGATGCATGCAGGAAAGACATGCGGTTTCCATGTTTACCTCTCCCACACTCTCTTGCCTCTCCTCTCTCTCATCCAGGGAGTCGGTGTACAAAGGTTCATAGGTAATAAGATCAGGGCGCTCAATGTCATAAATGGCTTTGACTTTGGGAATGGCAGCTAGGTCTCTGTAATCAAGGATCTCATTGTCTACTTTTGCCTAGGGAGACAAAGACAAACATGCAAACTCACACCAGGGTCATTTGAGATCACTACCATAAAATGTTACTTTACTCAGCAATGTAACTATCAAAAAAGAGAATTTCTGAAAAGCAGTCTGCTGCAGAGGTTTCTTACATAGATGGTATGACCCGGTGAGCCAGGTATGCTTGAACCAGGTCTGGAACAAATACTCTCAGACGACGACCTCGTAGGCTGTGAAAAGAAGGATATAAGCCGCTGTTATTCACAGAGAACGTCAGACAGCCACTCATTACTGTCATCCCTTTGCTTTCTGTTTTTTTCTACCATATTTACCCAAAACACCCCCACAGAACATTTGTCTATTACACGTTGTGAGCGATGAGAGGGAATCAGAAACCCTGTATTTATGTTTCAACAATAATTACATGAAGTCTTCTGAGATACTAACATGTCATCTCATGATTAGGTCATTCATTTGCAAGTTTGCAAAGTGAATGGGAGCTTGTGCGCTGTGATTCTATGTTCTCATGAGCCTCATGCCGATTTACAGGAAATGAATGAGTTGGATGGCAGGAAGTCACCTGTTATGTTTTGTCTGCTCCTCAGAATGTGAATCCAAATTTGTTTCATGCATATCTGATATGAATGTCATCTAAAGCAGTGGTTCCCAAAGACTGGGTCGTGACCCCGTGGTGGGTTGCAAGAGATTTTAATTTGGTCGCAAATAAAGTATTTCTAATTCTATTTCATTATTGCTGTAGATTTATATCTGCAGTAAACCTTTCAGCCACACAAAGGAGCATTTTTCTAGTTCTTCCATCGAGGAGTTCAGCCAATCACAGCGCCACATCGGAGTCTAGGCAGGCGCTGCCCTGCTCAGAGGCCAGCTGGGTTGGGATAGACTGAATGTTAATAATAATAATAATAATACATTTCATTTATAATGCACTTTACATTTGGATCAAATCTCAAAGTGCTGTCTCAAATGTTCCACCTGATAAACCTAACTGGAACACAAAACTACTGATCAGGCCAACCAACACATTAGTGAGGTAAACCACATAAGGGGCGTACAGAGACGACCTGGAAGGACCTCATGGTGGTTCAAATATTTGATTAACTCTTTGGTTACAAAAGTCGCTGGAATCACACCGAGCCTACTAGTTCTGAGAATAGGCATGAGCATCAAACTACCAACCAGAAGTAAAGCTTATTTCTAAATTAATCTGAATGTTGACTGAGTATTGGATGATTATTGACAAGGGAACTACAAAGTTTGGATCTAATACATATTCTCTCCTCCTATATTCTGTTGTTTTTATTGATAAGAGGGAAATAAGAACCATACGCCATAAAGCACTTCTCCAATAAATCTTTCTCCTATAAAGTAGTTAAAATGGGTTTTGTTTTACTGATGTATGCCTGTTTCATTATAAATGCACATCACTTGTCTGGTTTTCGGGTACTTAAAAGTGAAGATTGTTCCACTGATGCGTGCCCAATTACTGTACGTACAAATGTGCTTAATTTCTCAAGATTAATGTAAACATCTTTCAAGGAGTGGCCATTTGGTCTCATTTATAAAGTAGCCTATTTAACTTGTTTTTACTTTGATCAGAGGAGATAAAAACAATGAGATTCCACCCCCCGCCTAAATAACCTGATTTGAAACATCATGTGAAATGGCTGCTTTACCTGTTCAAGATAAAAATGATCAGGAACGCTCATTTATGCACAAATGGTTATTCTTGCAATTGAGACACAGTAAAGAAATCCGTATTAATTAACGGTAAAATATTGACAGCATGGTTGCCAGAATTTTGCCTAAATCATACCAAAATGGTCTGCTTTCAGGTTTTTTTCTACTGTAAATTTAAATATCAGCAAAATCTTTCATTTACACTTAATGTTACTTTTACAGTAATGACATGCCTTTGACATTATGGTATTTTTCTCTAAATTTACCAAAACTTTGTATTTTTCCTAGAAATTTTTCCTCAAATTCTGACTTAAAAATTAAAATTTTTTAGAAATTTCTTCTTTACTGATTATCGTTCATTAAATCTACTACAGTGTTATAATGTTTTTGAATTTTTAAAGTTGTCATTTGAAAGCTTTTTACCATAATTTCTCCAGACAATTGTTTACAGTCTACTTAGGTAATATTGTGATTTGAGTTGCAATCTTTTTTTTTTCCTTCCTTCCTTCCTTCCTTCCTTCCTTCCTTCCTTCCTTCCTTCCTTCCTTCCTTCCTTCCTTCCTTCCTTCCCTCCCTCCTTCCTCCCGTCCTTTAGAAAATATTTGTCCCCAGAAAAACCGTTTGGGAACCACTGGTCTGAAGTTTGTAAGCAAAGAGAGGATGGCTCCGATGATGCACAGAGAAGGCACTGCAGGGTGTCTCCAGCAGATGGCAGCACACAGTGCATCATGTCCTATGCGCGCAGAGGAGCATAGGATGATGCCATGTCATAGCCAACAGCGAATACAGTACCTGCCTTTCTGTTTTGTGGAGGAAATAGAGTGACGGAGGCAATAGCTGTGGAAGAAGGGAAAGGGGTTCACAGGACATCACATGGAGTTCTGCTTTTCCAGCCCGACTCACAATCTACACATACATACTACACCGACAAGTCAATACTTGGTTATGCACGTCCGCATTTATACAAACACACACACACACACACACACACACACACACATGCAGAAGTACACACAAGCAATAAAGCTTCAGTAGGCAAACATCTAATTTGGTTAAGCCTGAACAATCCAGCGATGGATCAGGATCAGCCTATGCAGCCTGAGCTTATAAAGCTCACTTTTTTATCGGTGCTGGTGAAACATCACAAGATGTGAGCAGAAAGATGTCCTCAGTCAAGACAAAGTCATCAACAAAATGAGTCAGTGAGGCCCAGATTCCTACCCGCTCCCTGTGCCTCTCCTCGGTTCTGGTGGTGTTCTTGCAGCCGGGATGCCAGACCGTTGATCCTGAGGAGGAGAAAAAAATATTCAGAACAATATAGAAATAAAAGTATATTTACATAGTACAGATATTCAGTTTATTTGCATTTATGGCAGAATGATAATTCCACCAGGAGTGATAAGTATTTTGACGGATCATCAATTGCACTGGTGAACCTGGACAAAGTGGTTATTGATCTTTGAGCTATGGAAAAGATGGATAACGTCCGGAATTACCTAAAATCACCATTCCAAGGAAAACTAGATTTAAAAAAATAAGATTCACATTGTTTGTGAGGATTTTTTATTCATTTAGGTCGTGATAAGCCTCAAAGCTCAAATCAGAAGCGAATCCAGTTGCTACTCATTTAAACCTTTGAGAATTAAGATGTTGTTGAATTAAGTTGAAATATTAAATGGCATAAATATTTATTATGGCTAATTTATGTTTAAAGGTTGGTACGGCATATGGATCAGTATTTTCAGCTATATTCAATATGTTTTTAGTCATTTATAGAATTTTCATTGGGTTTTGTCATATCATTAAATATTTATTTCAAGTTTATTTTCAAATTTGAAAAGGTTTAGTTAATAAAAAGTCCTTTTGTCTTATTATATATGCAAAAGAAAACTTATAGAACTTAAATTGTATTATTTTCTAACTCATCAGGTAATTATTAACATGTCAGTCGTGTCTAGCCAAAATCCATTTCTTTGGCTATTTCTATCATATTTGACAGCTCCAGCAGCAAAGGTGAGTTGTGGCGTTGGATCCCACCTCAGTCTGCAGGGTCCATTGAACACAACACTGTCTCCATCATTTTCAAAAAGTTCTAAAAAAGTTTGTGGAATATTCTAAGAAACAGAAGTCGGGATGTTTGATGATTAAGTTATTATTCCCACTTCACTAATAATTATACAGAACTAATTTAATTTTGGGATGGCTGAATCACCTGATATCAACCCACAAATATCTAACCCTAACCCTGATCCTGTGGAAGACCATCGTTCAGGCAGCAGAGGAGACAGGCGGGTTCGCTCACCTTGCAGATACATCTCTTCTCCTTCTGTGAACATCTGATTGCACCTGCTGCACCTCGCACAGCTGGGGTGGTAGTGCTTATCTCCAGCCTGGAAAACACAGAGCGCTCAGAAAGGACTCCACATCACAGCAGAATGAAGATCAATGATGCCTGCCGGAGCAGAGCAGTGCTGTCACTACCAGGAAATAAAGCCAGAGCTCTACCTCTAGAGCTACATCTCTGTACACCGGAACACTGCCAGTGTGCGGCATCGTTTCATCAGATCCTCTACCGGTAGCTGCTCTTCCTCATTTTAAGAATCCCTTCTGATGAAATCCTGGATGGCTGTTGGTTCATATATTTCAATGGAGGCTCTCTAGTGTTTCTCAATATAGTGTGAAGTAATTTTTTGCATTCTAATTCTGAGAGTTAAATGTTTCAATGAGGTGCTTTGAAGCCCTTCTGCTCATTGGTTGTTTCAAGTTCAATCTCAACTGAATTACAGACCCAAAATAACCTAATAGCTCCACAATTATCAGGTATATTTGCGTAACCTTGGTGTCTATGGACACGTAATACCAAAAATAATTTGTTTACAGTGTCAGTAACATTGTACCTGTCACTGTGTGTGAGTAATCTGGGATTAAATACAAAAATAAAGATATTTCTATCTTTGCCTGATTTATTTTTGATTTAAAATGCTCTAACGTCATTATAACACCAAAACATAACTATTACATCAAATTTGATAGAGATACCACAAAGCTCATGTTATTCTACACAGTTCCTGTGGGTACAACAGATGGACTCTCCATTTGGCACAGCTGGATGGACAATGGACCCAAAATGTGGCAAAAAAAATAAATTTTTAATTATAATTTAGCATTGTGCACAATAAAATAATAAGTCAAAACTATGTTTAAGGCCCGATTAAGACCTCAGGCGATAGGATGTTTTAATAAGAGACATAAAAACATCAACCTGCCGTTGCGCATCTGAGAGCTCCTTTTTGTGAAAACTGCAATCCATTCAACTGAGCTAACAGAACCTGAATTCAAACTGTACACTGATGAGACACTTTGTATGCAGAGCACCACATCATAAAGCCTCTGAGATTCTGACTCACTCAAATAAAAGCGGTCATAAGGAACATTTCGTATGGCTGGTGTCCATTCAGAGATATGGAGCCGCTGACTAATATTTGCATTTTATTGCATGGAACAGAGTAAAGAGTGTCTGCAGCAGACACTCTAGAGCACACTCTACCCTATCCTCTCCTCACAGTCACTGAACCTGAACATCTCTCAGCGTTAATAAGCATGCTGCTGTTACATGTGGTATATAACGTTTAATAATTCTCTCTGCTATTAGAAGCTCTCACCCAGCACACAATATGCAAAAGCACCGCTGGCACACTGGAGTTTGATCAGTGTCCCATGTCAGTGATCAGTCAGGTTGCTAATGCTCAGACATGAGATGCCAGGGCTTTTCCTATTAGCTGTGTCACGTTTCAGCAGCTGCATCCTCCGAGGACCAAATGCACCAGAGCAGCGGAACACCATCCTCTTTTCCTTAGATGCTCCACGCTATGCTGGCAAAACACTGACTGCAAACACAGCATCACTGGTGAAGAAGGCACAGCGGCGTCTCTACGACCTGCTGACATTGAGAAGAACTACCGTGTCTCGGCAGCTGCTTCCGGACGCAAGCGGTTTAGTCAGTTGGAAGTATGATGAGCTAAGGTATCCTGGCGTGGTACGGCAGCTGCACTGCTGCTAACGAAAAGGCTCTGCAAAGAATCATGGACCTACTGGATGTGCACGCTGGGCCCAAAACATAATAAAAGACTTAAGGTAGCCATCTTTTCTCTCTGTTGCCCAATGGAATGAGATATTGGTCAGTCAAAACCCCAACGTCAACATTCTTGAACTGCTTTCATACACATTACATTAAACTTCTGGATTAAACTCCAAGATATGCAACAACTAATATTGGGACAAAGGTGTAAAACTAATTTGACTTTGCAATACTGCTTCAGATCTTTAAAGTAATCCAAAGGGTTCGTTAAACAGAACCTAATGCAACCTGGCTTCATTGACACAGGCCTCTCTGGACCAGGTTTCTCTTGAATTGGGACACAGATACCGTCATAAGAGCCTTCCTTAGTGTGTAGTTAGTTTTATGTAACATTTATATCACTTGTGGGTTTTAAATCTAAGAATCTTCCCAGAACTAATCTTTTTTTTAACTGCCGACATCAAGAGTCAAGAGTCTGGTTGTCTCTGTGACGGGGGATTAAATGGGAGATTATCAAATACAAGCCTCTCCGATGCAACATCCTCTCTCTGTATGACAAGCAGAGTTTAGATGTCACCTACTCTGAACTGATTTTTAAATCCAAAAAATGCAAGAAATACTTGCATTTGATATGTACGCTTTCACTTTTGCTCTTCAACGGTTCTTAAATACTCAAACTAAAGTAAAACTGCTTGTAAAATCCTGCAGCCAATAAGAAGGGTTGTCATAAAATTACGATGTGTGTGTGTGTGTGTGTGTGTGTGTGAGTCTCACCTCCAGCACTTTCCCTGTAATAAACTGATGACATGCTTCACACTGAACTCCAAAACTGATCTGATAGTCTTTTTCACAGTAGGGGGCGCCATCCCTGAAAGGACCAAGACAAAACTAAGCATTTCATTTCAACGTCTTAATTAAGATTTTTCAAGAGCATTAAAAAGCCTGTTTACGTTCGTTCTGGATAAAGGCATGTTGGATATATAGTTTTATTTACCTACAGAGTGAATCAAATTATTCAGATTACAATCACTGTGTTTCACTGCGCGTACTAAACATTGAACGCAGCAGAAGTATTTAAATGCTGACGTTAAATGAACATTAACATATCGAAGACCTGGGAAAACGTCAATATATTTGATCCTTTTTAACACTTTTTAACCAAACTTGAAATAGGACCAAGCATGAAACACTCGGGATCCTTCAGCCAAAGCCCACCAGATTAGATTGAACAAAAACAGATAGAGAAACTGATTGAAGTCCAGCTGCAGCTCTTGCTGATTGCACATCTGAGAGAAAGAAAAATCAGTCAATATATATCTAAAAAGTTTGTGTCTCAATTTGGACCAGAATAACCTCTATCATCGTTGAAAATGAGCAAACCAACATGAAAATAACCTCTTTTGAACTTCTTAAACATCATTCTTTAAAAAACGAGGCCTATGCTGTGGCCTACGGACCCTTGCCATACTCGGCCTACGCTGTCCTCCCCAACAGGAACATCCTCGAAGCCTCCAGTCCCCTGAGTGGAACTCCCCAAATTCCCCAATATGTGAAGTTCTGTCCAAAACAGTTGTTTTTGTAAAAATTAAAAAGCTCCCCAAGTGACTTATATGAAAATATGTGTTGTTGCAAGATACATCTTCAAGAGTCAATTCATATCAGATAATTTGGACAAAATCGTACAAACAGTTAGGATGTGATGTTTTAAGAGCTGTGTTTTTCATGAAAAAAAGCTTCCTCTTCTTTCAAAACTTTTGGAGATAAAGTTCCTTCTTGAGGCGGAAATATGTAATTGGCCTTTCCCAAAATAAGTCCAGTTCTTCCTTCCACTGAGGTCTATGTGGGTACAAAATTTGAAAATGTTCCATACAATAGTTTTTGTATGGAAAAAACTATTGTACGGATACAATACATACAATACAGATCCTTTTTTTTTTTGTTTTAACAAAAAAAAAAGATCTGTAGCGGTAGAAGGAATGACACAGGCAACACTGGCAAATCTATAAAACTCCCAACTTTTCTTGGTCATAATAAGATCCTAAATGAGGCTAAAAATGTGAAGAAAAAAAAAGTTGATGCTGGTCTGAATTCAGTGCATCACATATGAGCTGCTTACTTGCTGATGTACTCCCCGGTCAGCACTTTGCTGCAGGCCTTACACTTGAAGCAGCCCAGATGCCACTGCCTGTCCAGCGCCAGGAGAGCCTGTCCGTTCTTAATGTCTCGCCCACATCCTGCACAATCTGTCAATAATAAGAGCGTCGTCATTTTGAGAAAAAAAAACATAGAGAAAAAGAGCAAGGCATCACCAGTAGCGTGAAATCGTACTTGCTAGGAGTTTTGCCTTTAAGGGACTACGAATGGTCATTTAGATGATGTACGGTGTGAGCTGAAGCCCCGACACTAGAGGGTAATAGAGGGTAACCAACAATGTTCTGACAGCTGCCTCTTTCTATCACCCACATCTCTCTGACCATGGCTCTAAAAGCTCCATCTAAAGCCAAGTTGGATCCCGAGGCTCTAAAATGTAAGAGGTTGGCTGTGGGAGAACAATCATCTTGTCATCTCTTCTTTAATGAATAGTGCAGGGAAGCAACACCGAACCTACTGCAACCACAGGGAACGAGAGCGGCGGGAGGCGTAACGAGGCGGCCATGATGACGTGAGGAAAATTGGTATGCCTTATTTATAGGTGACCTTGTCTAAAAGCTCTTCAGATACCAAACAAGAGACGAGTGGCGGGGCAGAGAGAGAGAGTGGGAAGCTAGCGGAGGAGGGGTTTGAGGGCAGCACAAATCCTGCTCCAGAGCAAAGGAAATGCATGGTCATGTATTATTAAGAGCTTCTGTGCTGGTGTTCTTTTTTAAGGAATATGGGTGCTGGAACACAACGCCTTTATGGGGAGGAGGAGAGAGAGAGAGAATAAACAGAACTGGGTTGAACCTTTGAGCAGTACGAGCTAGGAACAGTTCAACTCGGAACTCTACATTTTGACTTTAATTTTCCCTTAAAGGAACGGCTTGAGAAACGTTTTTTTTGTCGAGGTGAGGGTTAAGGGAGAACATTGACGCCTCTTTCACATCAGTTTTTTCCATGAGATTGGACAACAGGCTTAGCTTAGTTTAGGCTACAGCTGCTGGAAGTAGAGCTCCAAGCTCTGTTAAAAGTTCTCAAAAACTTCCTACCAAGGTTATGGTAGATTATAGATTAAGCAGATTATAGATATGCGAAGCAAAACTTGTTTGAGTTTATGATTTAATGTCCCAACATGAAGATTAACACATTAAACTAACATTAAATGAACACACTCCCCAAAATGTCAAAGTATTTCTACGTTTAAGGATCATCAATAACTGAAATTTTCAAGTCCAACATTCCATGTTTTTTCAGCTGAAACCATTTCACAAATATTCAAGTTACATTTCCCAGAAATCCAGCCGTTTTCTGATCATTCAAACCACATTGCAGATTGAAAGTAAAAATTTGTCATTTTGAGCAATTGGCAGCATAGATGTAACTGCTGGGGAGTCAATCAGTGTGTCAGCAGTGATCAGAAACTAAGACTTTGTAAAAAGTCTTAAAAAGACATTTTTGAGATTGAAGTCTTGAATTTATTTTGATTAGTTTACAATTTGACCAATATTTTAATGACATTTATGCCAACGATGCATGTGCTGCATGACCTGACACAACAAATATTGCAGCTAAAACAAAAGCAAAGCAAGTGTTATGCAATAATCATAGTTAAAATTTTGTTAAATAAACGTTTTTTGTATAAAATTTCTCTAATGTCGTCACTTTTTCTTTTTCTTTACATATGTTATTTTTTTCGTTACATAACCATAAAATTAGAAATCTTTTGGTAGTTCTGACTTCTAAAATGAAATTCCATGATGAAATTTTTGATTCCTGGAAAATAGTAAATTTTTATTATTTGAACCTTGTACATGTTTTGGTTTTTATCAAATTATATAATTATGTTCAGTAAGTCCTTTCTTGCTCAAAGATAACAAATATAAAAAGATAACAAATCTTATTTATCAGATAGGACTTTCTCAATAGCCACGGTTAATGTCTCCTCCTCAGTGACCCTTTGATCTGTGGTGACCCCCGCTATACATGCTGCTGCTGGGTCATATTATAAAAACAGTTAAGTGTCACACAGTTTTCACTCAGAATTAGAAACTCAAAATGTGCCCAACTAAATCGTTTTTACGACATAATAGGACTTTTAATACCTTTTATTTTGAATCCTATGACAAACAGACTTTATTTTGTTTATTTCATGTTCCCTGAAGCAGTAAATGTGTTACTTACTGCTGGAGCCCAGGATGTCCTTCGGTCCCGGAGACATGGGCTCGATGCAATACTGACACAAACAGTCCTTCCCGTTAAAGGTCACTCTGTCCCCAGCAGGAAATGGTCGTCTGGAAGGATGATGACATCATCAATCAGTGAACTTGACATGAGTTGACCCTCACATGTTAAAAATAGTAAAGAGTTTATTAGCTTTGGCTGCAAGGCTGTTTGATGAAGCTTAAGATGAGGGGACTTGATGATGTTTCAACACTCAGCGGCTGAGGTAATTTAGTCACATGACACAGCATGGTGACTCTTTCAGTCATGTTCATCATCAGTAGCTGCTGTACAAACTGTGATTTTTCGCTGCTGATCTTTATACAATTATTCTATTAAGAAATTCTAGAATGAAAACTTCTTTTAAAATAATTTGTGATTTTGCATGGGTGGGTTTTACACAGGTTTCTAACACACCCTCACACACACATTTTTCATTTAGATTTCCTTTTATTTCTTGTATTGTGTCGATGGGGTGAAATAAAGAAACAAAACAAAATGACATTTGTTAAAAATCGATACAATGGCCAGTGATAATATTAAGGTTATGTACTGCTGCAGGAAAGTTTTTAAGTGTAGTGTGTGGGATTTAGTGAAATACAACCCTTCATCTCAGCAGTATATACACGATAGATCTCCTCGAGTTGATTCTTTTGCACCAAATTTGGACCAAATTGGACCAACTGTTCAAAAATGATGAACTTTGATACATTTTTGTATTTTTGTACGAACCTTAGAATAACGTTTAAAACAAAAACACGCAAAATTTATAAATACCTTATACCTCCACAAATTAATAATTAAAAAAAAATCCAGCATTGCTCTTATTTTGAACTTTTCTTCAAATGTTTTTTTTATGAGTGCAAAACTCAACAGAATATATAACCAAAGTTGAACACATTTTTAGATTCTTTGATGGATAAATGTTAGAGAATCCATGTTTCAATCTGTCTGCTGTGTGGGTTAATGTCAGTAGCTCTTACTTGCAGATGGTGCAGACGAAGCAGGAAGGGTGGTAGGTCTTTCCAAGGGCAGTGACCACTTCCCCCTCCACAAAATCGCCGCAGCCGTTGCAGCGGGTTCCGTGCATGCGTTGGTAGTCCAGCGTGCACAGATACTCTCCATTCTTCATGAAGAAGCCCCCCTGGGCAAGGTCACAGCCGCAGACTAGATGGGACACACACATCAGTCATTTAGAGCAAATCCAACACAGAATGCATCCAACCCCAACCCCGTGACATGTAGACCCAGGTGGGAAAATGCAGATGCAGTTTTTACGGTGCCCCATATGAAGCATGAGGTAAAATCCTCTTATCAGAGGTGCTCATAGTCACAAGAAAGAACCCTGAACCTTCTCCTTTAGGAATAACACTGAGGCCTTGTGTGGTTTAATCGGCACTATAAGGTCTTTTTATTGTCAAAGGGGAGTCGGATTGTTCAATGCGACAACAATTCTGCAATTGTCTTAACAGGAATTGGCCTCATGTGTTTCCACAGATAACTGGTTCTAAATTCTTTTTACTACGCGGTCAATCTCCAACAAGTTTCCTCTCATTCAAATTCAACCCTATCCATAGACAAACGGAGAGTCACCTGACGTCACCTGATTGGCTTCAACAACATCGTCTGTGTAACATCTATCCTGAATGAGACATTGTATGGAGAAGTCGTGTGTTTGTGATGACAACCTTCAGGTTGTACCTGATTCGTTCTCTTATCTGCTTCTCCACAGACTCATTAGTTTATATTTGTGTCCAAATGTGGTGCTTATATCAATAAAACGCCGTCATCCAGCAGCACTCCTCTAAACCGGGAGGATCTGCAGTGCCTGGGATCATATCTGAATCTGCGCTCTTTTCTTTTTAATTATTTATTTATTTCACGGGGACCACGTAGGATATTGAACATAAATGTGACCATTTGAAGGAAGAGAGTTCGCCTAACGCTAATTTTCATTTGCAAAACCTTTGAAGGTTAAAGTTAAAACATTAAGTGACAAGGATTGGACAGGTGAGATGAACAAAGAAACAAAAATGTAACATCTGAATCTGCAGTTATTGTTGGGATCTGGCTGTTCACCTGCCTCTCTCCCTCTTGTTTGTAGTGTGATCCCTCCTCTGGCTGTCACTCACCTGACCCCGCCTACTATCCCACCTGAAGACTGCTGCTTAGAAACTCCAGAAAATCCTTTTTGGATTCTCACTCATTCAGTCTTTTTCCCCAGGTCACTCTCTGTGCTCTATTAAGTGAGACCCTCTGAAGATTCTGCTCTGCCCCTACGATCAATCATTTTTGCAATAAACAGTTCTTTGTTGTGTCTGTGTGCTTTTATGCTGTGTGTACTGAAGCTTTTTGCTTATTAGCTTTGAATAATCTATTTATCCATTAACTGAACTGCCGACTCTGACTGTATGTGGATCCAAAATGTTTATAAAGAAATATAAAAAAAATCCCCTAAACACAAGAGTTTCATAGTGAATGATACAAATGTGATGTGAAATGTATTAGATAATATTTTGAGAAAATATAAAAGTTTAAAGACATGATAAGATAAGATAAGATAAGATGAGATAAGATAAGATAAGATAAGATAAAGTCATGTACATTGATAGATAGATAAATCTGTGCCAGGAATGCCAAAATTAAAGTAACAAAAATATGCAATAAGTGAGTAAAGACAAAGAGAATGTAAAAAATAAAGTGCATCTATCATTATCATTGGGCCTGATAATAATTGACGTAATATTGCACCTGTTAGTAAACATAATGTTGAAGATAGTAATAATAATACTGAGAAGTATATGTGGCGTTAAACCTGGTATGACCTCTGCTTCACCCACACTATCCTCAGATGAAACAGCCTCTTCCTCAGCAGGCTGATCTTCGGTCTGTCTTGGAGATACCACACTTAAAAAGGAAAATATTTTGGTTTTTTGAGACGATGGCACCTTATCGTTGTTTTGCAACCAGTGGCGCTAAATCCTGGGAATGAATGGGAAGCGAGTGAAGGAGATAATCAGATTTAATTGTATCAGGGCTGAGAGGCGATGAGATTAGCCTGTAAGATAACTGAGCGGTGGAGATTTGATGGCCTCTTACTCAGACATCCACCTGTCTCTCATTCTCAGCGGACTCATGTCAGCACGTTTAATGGAAACTAAAGAGGGTCACGCGAACGCAAACAACATCTGCCCTGGATTCATTTCTGCTCCTGCAAAGGAGAGAATCCGTTGGTAATCTGCATTGGTGGATGATGTATTCAGATCCTTTACTTGAGTAACAGTACTAATAGTACTCTGTGAAAATACTTCACTACAAATAAATGTCCTGTGTTTTTTTCCTTGCTTAAGTATATAAGTATTATCAGCCAAATGTACTATATGTATCAAATTAATGTACTCCATGTTTTATTATCATATATTATTATATATGTTTATTGATTCATGTTGTAAATGTTAAAAGTTGATAGTGGTAGACTAGTTACTTAGTACATTTACTCAAGTATTGTCAGAAGTACACATTTGAGGCAGTTTTACATCATGCTGTACGTTGTTTTGTTTTTTATCCATTTCCCTGCTGCATTAATATTTGGATCTGACAAACCGCTATAGATGTAAAACACAGAAGTAATCTAATTACTTTATGCTGTGGAGTATTTTAATCTATAAAATCCTCGTAGCTGTTTTATGGTATTGCTGGCCCTCGAGAAACACATATCTCTGAACAGTTAACTTTTGATAAGATTGAAAATGTTTTTGAAATAATTTTTTTAATGAACAAAATCAAATTGTAATCTGGTAAGAAACTAGTAAGTACTGCTGTCAGATAATAATAATAATAATAATAATAATAATAATAATAATCATAATAATAATAATAATAATAATACATTTAATTTATAATGCACTATACATTTGGATCAAATCTCAAAGTGCTACAAAGTAAAAGCAGATAAAAACATCAATAAAAAATAAAATAATAACTAGAGCAACAATGTTAATTAAAAGTTATAGGTTTTGCTAGAAAGGAATGTTTTAAGTCCTTTTTTAAATGTGTCAGTCGTCTATGGAGCCCTCAGATGGTCAGGTAGGGCATTCCACAGACGAGGGTCAGCAGAACAGAAGGCCCGATCACACATGGTGCTGAGCTTAGTCCGGGGAAGGAGGAGGCGGTATAAGTGGGTAGAACGGAGGGATCGTGTTGAGGTCAGTGGGGTGAGTAGTTCTTTTACCATGCGTTACCATGGATGCACTGGTGAGTGAGGAGACAGATCTTATAATCAATCCTGGTGGTGATGATAAGCCAATGAAGGGAATGAAGAACGGGAGTGGAGTAGAACAGATACAGTAGTTCCCTCAGAGATGTAATGGAGTGAAAGTATAAAGCAACATCAAATGGAAACACTCAAGGATTCATCACCGGTTATCTTTGAGTGTCAGTAATCTGACAGGTCTCTGTACTCCTGCAGGCTGAACATGACAGCACAGACTTGGTTAGACTAAAGACAGGGCACTACCCCCGAGGTGAACAGTAACTAAGTACATTCACTCGAGTACTGTACTGTACTCGAGTATACTGTATTGAATACATATCTGAAAAACTTGTACTACAATTTTCCTGTACGGTGAAAACCATGTTACTGCACTACGTTTTTATAATACTCATGAAAAACCATGTCTTTATATACAGGTGTGGATAATAACCAAGTGTATTAACCCAAGTAAAGTGTAGTACAAATTTGAAGTACATGTACTTTACTTGAATATTTCCATTTTATGCTTCTTTATTCTCCCTCTCCTCCTCTTCTCAGAAAGAAATACTACTTTTTAATCCAGTTCATTTGTCTGAGAGTTTACTTAGGAGATTACATTTTTACTCAGCCATGTATCTCAGTAATAGACAGCACAAAGTACTCAGATTACCTCAACCTTTAGCATCTACCGCAATAACATAGTCCAGTACTTTTGCAGGAATAACAGTGATGCAAATTCATAATGGAAACATTGAAAAATCCGATGAGTACATTCACTTGCTGATAATACTTGTATTATTTTATTTAAGTAAAGTTTTGCCTGCAGGTTTTTTACTTGTAGTGGAGTATATTAACAGTTTAGGGTAAGTTATTTTATTAAATTAAAAGATCTGAGTACTTTATCCACCCCTTGCTATCAGAGGTGTCCTCGTGTCTCACAACACACGCACACGCAAACACACACAACCACACACACCCATACTTGTCTAAAGGCCTCTATATCCACTTGTAAAGGACAGAATTAGGCACTAATCTTGGTGTTTGCTTGTGTTAATCTGGGCTGACTTTATAACGGTGCTCCAGTTACAGATTAACCATGAGGGGTTTTGCTGTGAGGGACTCCATCATAATCATGGCAGAAATCTGTCAGTAATAGACCTGAAAGCAGGAGGCTTTGCACCGTCACATGTCCCAGCAGCCTATATATATATATATATATATATATATATATATATATATATATATATAAGATATATATATATATATATATAAGATATATATATATATTGTATATATATATATATATTTACACATACTGCGTATACATACAGTATAATACTCCTCACTTGCTGCAGTGCTGGGTAATGTGCATGTTAAAGTCATTTTTAGCTTCACTTGTTGTTTTTCATTCGCCGTTTCTTTAATATTTTGTCTGTTTTGCTTAACGTACGGTTCCTGCAGTCGGGGCTCTGATGTTGCCACGTGACAGTGTTATAGTTGCTTCTTATATAAAGACTCAAGATATCGAAAGAAAATGATATTTTGAGTCTTTAGACTCAGTTCGGAGGCAGATATTTATGTTTCGGTGGCTAACATAATCTGTCACCGAAGCCGTTCTCGGCCTCTGTACCCAGACTTCCTCCTCTTTCAGTGGCATTTTTTGCCTTGTTGTTTGTCTCGTTTGACTCTTCACTGCCATCTTGTAGATGGATCGATATCAATGTGAATGAAGCGGAGGAGTGTGTGGGCTGATATACCGGGAGTGGTGTAAAACAGCTCATATTAAATTGAATAAGATCAATCAGTCATGTAAACAGATATCCTAACTGTATTTCTTATTCGGGACCATCTGCGTGGTGAGCTGTGAGTAAGCCTACCTTTACAGGTGAAGCACTTTAGGTGGAAGTGCTTGTTCTGGACCCGCAGCACCTCGCCTTTACATGGCTGCCCACACTTGTAGCACTGAATGAGGGGCTTCTCTGTGGAGTGGTGCTGTGTGTCCTGTGCATGAGCCACTGAAACAGAGGAGACAGGAACAGTAAGGCTGATGAAACGCTGCTTCCCTGGATGGTGTTTTTTTTTTCTTTATCAATGCTATAATTAAAAGTTGAATCTGAGGCCATGCTCTGCACAGGATCTAAATCTGCTGCATAACACAAACAACAGAGATAAAGATCAACTACTGAGAGCCTGTCAGGGTATGAAAAGAACAGGACATCACAGCTCTGGGTTCACGGCCTCGATGGAGAGCAGCCAGCTAAATATAGCCTGTCCTGATAGGTGAAGGATTGAGAGTGAAAACGCTGAGAGGAGCAGGGGGAAGAAAATGGCACACTAAAAGGATATCGATAAAATCAGTTTGACTATTAAGTTTCATCCTCAAAGGAAAATGTCTATGTCTGGTTTGTTTTTCCCGTAATCATGATGCAGTCACTGATTTAGATGAGGCTACTTTTAGCCATGTTTCACAGTCAAAACCAGAATCATGTTCTCTAACAAAGACATTAACCCTTGTGTTTCACTTCAGCAGGCTCCACTCACTGACGACGTAAAACGTCCCCTTCCAGAAAATAACATACATTCAAATAATCTTTACATTTTTACTGTTTAATTAACTAACATCAGTCCTGATCAAAAGTATCAGATACTAACCAATGGAGAACCACAGTGACACAAGCCGTTTTAATGCTTTGGTATGTTCTTTCTACATTGTCCCTTATTTTCTACTTCATTTTCCACTCAAGTGATCAATTTCCAGCCCGTTATTTTTGGTTACTCGAGGTCAATTTTTTCACCCATTTAGTAAGTATTATACTCCAATCACATGTCCTGTATTCCATTTTACCAGCTTTGACGACCTCTTTTGAAAAAACTGCAAAACTGGAAAATATCGAAATACTGTATTTTCAAACTGTTGAATTTCATACTGGAATGCAAATAAAAAAGGGGAAATCTGCGTAACTGTGCCCAAAAAAATGAAATAAGAAAGAAAAAAATCTTTAAAGCTTAAAGATTCGTGCAATAACTCAAAAACTATATCATAGATTATTTACAAATTTAATACCTCCATAGATCTTACTGCAAGGAAGAACTGGGTTGACTCTGGGAAAGATCGGTTGTATTTCCAACAGTAGAGAGAGCTTGATCTCAAAGGTTCTCTGGTCATTATTTCTCTGCCTGTTCTGATTTCCTAGGCCAATTTTGTCGTATATGAATCGACTCGAGGAACAGTATCTTGAATACATCATATTCAACTCTAATACATCATATATTACACAAAAAGGTAAATTCTTTCACACTAGTCCTTATCATGAAAAACACAGACATATCTTCAATCAATCAGTTCAATCAGGGGGATTGCTGGTACAACTCAGGGGATTGGGGACTTTTCAGGAATACATGCATTTGCTGTCAGGTATGACAGCATAGGCCCAGTTAAACTTGAGCGTAAAGCTAGAATAATAATAAATTAAGGTGGTTACCATGGATCGAATAATTATCAAAGCTTTCTGCACCTGGAAATATACAGCTATTGTGTATTTACAAACATTGGAAATACTTATTCCAGTCGTGAACAATATGCTGTATTCTGTGTGACTGTATTCACTTTTACAGCAGAAGGAAATTCTAACTCAGGAGGGTTGTTTATATTTGAAACAGTTTAAGTTAAAACCGTGGAACTGCAACCACGGTGGAAACCGTGGTTGCAGTATTTGAGGTCAAACAATAGTATGAACAGAATGATGAGTTCAAAATGAGTAGCTCTCTATCGATTTTAGAAAAAGGGTTAAAAAGTGAAATAATTAAGGAGTAATAGATCAAAACATAAAATAATTGATTATGTATAATGTAGTATACTTAGTATTTAATTCACGGAGGGACAGAATACATGCGTGTGATCTATAGGAAGGCAGGTGAAACGCTGAGGATGAAAGGAGTAGAGGTGGAGAAACTGCAGGAGTTTAGATATTTGTGCATAATATTGACTTTGAACTAAAGCAGTGGTCCGTCAGTCTGACTGCTGTCTCTTCATTTATCAGTCTGGCTTGGGCCATTAGCGTAAATAGATTTTTATCGCAGTAGAAATTTAGACATCAGCATCCTAATATGGCATTTTTTGACAACCATCATAATTTATCTCTGAGCCATATTCAGTTTAGATACGTGTTAAGAGAGACTGCGCTCCTCCTCGCCGTTGAGTTTGGGCGTCGCTGACACAGACAGACGTTAATTGAGTTCTACTGTACGGGATATAAATACTGCAGCGGTGCCGCACTGCACACAGCTGATCAGCCAGTCTGACACCAGCAAATTATTCCACATGCAGGAGCATCGACTGGCATGGACCATTCTTTCTGTTTCTCCCTTTCTCAGACAAAGACACACAAAGACACAAATGAAATCCTTTTGTTCATGTTGCTGTGCAGTGAATCTTTCATCTGTGCAGCTAAAATAAGATCCATTCGCAAAGAAATAGCATCAAGACCAATCAATGTAGACCGAAAGAGAAACATTAATCTGGACCACCTTGAACCTCAACAAAGTGACTATATGATGCTGAGAGAAATTGATTGCAGTTAAATCAAATCATCTCGATAGCCCAGTCTTCTTCAGCCACTTCTTCATCCTCTAACGGTTGTTTTTAAATGTCCTTAACCATCATGGAGCATAGGTCAGTCCATAATTAGGAATGAAAAGTAGAAGAATGCAGCAGAAGAATGGACTTTGGTAGGATACAGTCCTTTTCCATTTGTCTTCGACATACAATTATCCACCTCAAGGTTCTGCCTATCCCCCTAAGATCCACCTAAGAAGCTAAGATCATGCCCAGAGAAGTTAAAATCAGAGGATCACCTCTGATGTAGCACCAATCAACCGTTCACACAAGTTTTGGTTTTGTTCAAAACGACTGGTAGGTCCATTGGTAGGTGATATTTAAAATATTTTCAGATAACATGGAAATACCTGTAGAACCCTCTGCCACTGCTGCAGTATTTGAGTATTTTTTACAAGCTATACATGCCAGTGGCCGAGAAAAACAATATGATGGATTTGTATCTCTTCTAGCTAGACAGCTTGTACTTCTTAAAAGGATTGAGAAATATCCTCTAACCACTAAGATGTGGATGAAGAACCTCACGCTTCATTCGGTTTTGGACAGGCTTCATTTTTCAACAAGAGGGTGTGCTCAGAAGGTGACCCTTCTTGACCTAAATTGAGAAGCAAACAAGATGGTATAAAAATGTCTTTATTGTCAATACCCATGATCTTTGATAAAAAAGAAAGATTCACAGAAATCTTACCAGTAGCTCAAGCTACATGATTAGAAGAAAAATTTAATTCCAAACATGAAAAAAATATTTTTCTCTTAAACATGTGTATTGCAACAATTATGGGAACCCTGCTTATAATGTTTTGTGCAGCCTCCTTTTGCCACAATTGCTGCCCTGAGTCTCCTTCTGGAGTATGGGACCAGGTTTGACAACACACAGAGAGGATTTGAGAACATTACTCCATTCAGACACTCTCCAACCCCTTCAGATTATGAGGTTGATGCTTATGGGCTCTCCTCTCCAGCACCTCCCATAGATTAGGTCAGGTGGCTTGGATGGTCATGGCAAAACCGTTATATTGTGATCTCTGAAGCATTCATGGGTTGATTTGAGATGCTTTGGATCATTGTTCTGCTAGCAGGTCCAACCAAGGGCCAATTCAAGTTTCCTTAAAAGGTTTTTTTTTCCTGAAACAAGATGACCTGGGCCTTGGAAGAAACTCAACCCCACAGCATCAGGGCTCCACCACCAGACTTCGCAGAGGGCATGAGGGGCTTTTCCCTATGGCTTTATCTCTTGCTGTGTCACACCTATCTTCAATATTTGTTGCCAAAAAGCTCTATTTTGGCCTTATCTGACCAATGACTTTGTTACATTGAAAGTCCAATTGGTGTTTGGATAACTGTAGGAGCGTTAGCTTGTGTGTGGATGACAGCAGACGTTTTTTTCTTGCTATCCTCCCAAAAAACTGGGTTGGTGTCGTCTGATGGTGGTTCAAAAGTCAACTGACAAAATTGTTACTTCAATAATAAGATTAGCTTTTCTTTCTTGAGGGCACTATGCTATTGTGCTTTAGTGCTGATTATCCCAGATTAAAGAGTTCATTAAGTAGGAATTTAAATTACACTTTTTGTGTTGTTTGTTGTCTCTCTTTTATACATCACACGTCTTTTGTCGCATTGAATTGATTCAATATGTGATTTCATTTAAAGATGTAGCTGTGGATTTAACTATTTGATGATTAAATGGTAACACAATCCCGTTATCGAGGTGTGGCTCTGTTGGAGCAGTAATATGGGGGGGGTATACAGGTATTACTTTTTTCTTACTGCATCTGATTTATTACATGTTTGTACTT
The DNA here is from genome assembly GCA_037951165.1 of Lophius americanus. Lineage (NCBI taxonomy): Eukaryota > Metazoa > Chordata > Actinopteri > Lophiiformes > Lophiidae > Lophius > Lophius americanus. The sequence continues at coordinate 1,288,870 of JBBDHG010000039.1, read as the reverse complement.
TGTTTCAAAATACCAATATAAAAGACCCTGAGTGAAAAATACAATGGGAGAAAAAGTCAAATAAATTTTTATTGATTTTATTAAATTGTGTAAAATTACAATAAAAGTTATCTCATGAAATGTCCCAATTAGGACAAGCTCTTTAATTAAGAGGGACCCATAATTCCCCTCAGGACAGAAGAGGTAAGCCTAGTAACACTGTGTGATGAGAGTTTAGAGAGTGGGATCATAGGGAGCTCCTTCATATGTGACAGAGTCTAACCATTGAGGGATTGGCTCCTGATAACATTAGTGAGAGAAAAAATCCTATATGAAGGTGAATAACAATAATCCAAAAAAGCTCTAACTTTGATTAATCTCTAACCAGAACAAACTGAGATTGATCAGATAAACAGGACTTAAAGCAACTTAATTCAGTTGAATGTAATGCCAGTAAAATATTCCGGTCTTTATGGAGGGACGTGGCAGAGACGGTGTTTATGGCTCTCTTTATGTGCTATCATGAAAAGCAGACTAAAAACCCAAACATAGTTATAAAAATAATTGGCAACTGCTTTCCAAAGAATATTAGAGAGTAGAGGAAGGTTAGATATGGGTCTGTATTTGGCTAAAACCAATGGATCAAGAGTCAAATTTTTTAAATTTGGTTTAATTACAGAGACATTAGAGCATAACCCTGCCAAATAGGGGTCACAAGCAAGTTTCCCTCTAGTGTAAGGAAGGCCATCCGACGTAAATCCTAAGCCAACTCAATATGTGGAACAAGGTGATCCACTGTGGCGACCCCAAAAGGGAAGAGCCGAAACAAGTGGACACTTGTACCACTACCCTCTAAAGAGATTTTAGTGGGTAGTGGTACAGTACCTAGATATAACCTGTGGACAGGTCTATGAGACAGGTCCTAAAGGAAGGGGCCTAGGACACAAGTCCTATAGGGGTTGGGGTCTAGGACACAGGCCCTATAGGGATGGGGTCCAGGAGATAGGTCCTATCAGGATAAGGTCTAGGAGTTAGGTCCTATAGGGAAAGGGTCCATGAGACAGGTCTTATCAAGAAAGGGGCTAGGAGACACAAGTCCTAGTGGGGATGGAGTCTAGGAGACAGGTCCAATAGGGATAGGGTGTAGGAGACAGGTCATATCAGGATAGAGTATAAGAGACACAGGTCCTAGTGAAGATGGGGTCTACAAGACAGGTCCTATAGGGATGGCGTCTGATAGGCAGGTACTTCCTTTCATTTAGCTGTAATCAGGCTTTTGACCAATGGCGTCAAAAGGTAGTAGTTATTATATCCCTGAAAAGTCAGGGATATTATGGAATTATTACGCCACAGATCCTTAGTGCTACGGTAATAACTAAAAAAACTATTTCATGAATCATTTTCAAATGTTACACCTCAATGGGTGTTAGTGCGAGGAAGTACTGGATTGATTTTGGGAAATGTTGGCTGTGTATTTCAGACACTAGGTGTAGCTTGATGTTCAAAAGTTTCTCAAGGAGATCTATCTTCTTTAAATCATATTTTACTCTAATAGTTCATATTTTACTCACCTTTGGACGCTTATCAGGAAAAAAAACATTGTTTCTTTACGATAAGTCCACCTCAAAAAGGCTCAAACATAATTTTATTACAGTGACACCATGAAACAAAAATATCAGTGAATTTGAAATTTGAAACTCTTTGAGAACTCATGTATCAAATTTTATAGAAATACCACAAAGTTTATCTTATTCTACAGTTTTTGTATAAAGGACTTGAAGGACTCTCAATTTGGCACCGTGGGATAGCCAGTTGACCCAAAATGTGCCATAAAATGTTTTTTTTTCTCAGAAAGAGAGATTTTGGGTGCAAAATACCAGCCATGTCCAGTAGGGGGAGCTGTATGTGCATACTACAACCGTTGACTTTGACATAAATCAGTGTTTTATTAAAAATCTAACATTGCCCGGCAAGAAATACAAAAACTAGGTAGGAGCCTGATTAGGGGGCTGTTGGCGAGAATACGTATACTCAGATAAAAGTTCAGAGTACGGATTAGAGCTGCATGATAACAAATAGAATTAGCTGTAGGGTTTTTCAGAAACTGTATCCATCCATCAATTTCTTGGTAACCACTTATTCTGTACAGGGTCACTAGAGGTTGGAGCCGATCCCAGCAGATATTGGTTGAGAGGCGGGGTACACAATGGACAATTCACCAGTCACTCACAGCTACAGGTCATTTAAATTCACCTTTATTGCATGTGAGGCTTGTAAAATGACATGTCTCCCTGATGTCTCCGATCTGATTTACCATCAGCAGGACAGTAAGTAATTTCTGGGTGAACCAGCCGGCGGTGACAGCATCTCTGTGTGGGAAATTTACACCTCCACAGAAAAAAACACTCCACCTAGGTAACTGCATACTGCTGAGAGGTCTATAGACACTAAATCAAGTCATCATAAAGACCAGAGACGCTAGTTAGCCCGGATGATATGCCAAGTTATGAATGGCCATAGAATTTTTAAGTCGAACAAAGAGTTTCTTCGGTAAGCTGTGGCTTTACAGACAGTAGGCAGACATATACCATGGACAGTTACGGTTGTCATTTTACCAGCCGTCTTCCTGTATTTTCCAAATAGGTTTGGCTGATGACTGCTTGTCATTCTCCGTCTGTTAGGAAGTGCTGTTCCATCAGGACCAGAAAGGCCTTCTGTGCTGGCCTAGACATTGTCAGAATCACAGAATTATATTTTCATAATTTAGTAAACATTTCATTACTTCTCACCCTGCTAAATGAACTGATATAAACTAGAGCTTTCTTGTATCCAGTCAGATTTGGATGGAAAGGCCCTGAAAGCGTTCGGCACAACAAACTTCATCACACACTTCAAATTAAATCACCCCAGCAACAGCAAGTTGCAAGTTGAGAAGTTAACATTAGCATAGCTTCTAAAGCTAGCGTGAGATCAGAGCGAGCAACAAGCCCTGAAGTCCTTGAATAAAGCCAGCCAGTCCATTATATATTATAATGGACTTCAGGGCCATTACATTCTATATATATTATGTATGGAATGTAACGATGCTTACAAAGTTTTATTTTGAATTCGAAATGTCATACCACTGGTTAAAGGAACGCATGGCGGGGAAGACGGAGTTTACATTAATTTCAACAGGTCAGAATACATGCAAATTACACATGGCGGACCAGCCTTGCCCCTTCAACTTTAATCCTTCAAAATAAGAGCACTTAAAATAAATTACTCGGTATCAGCACGTCAGATTTCAGAAATCAGCGATCAGTGATCGGCCAAGAAAATTGCAATCGGTGCACCTCACCATCAAAAAAAATTAAAACTACTTTTTGAAGTTTGACTGGGTAGCCTAGGCTGTAAGCATTGGCCTCCATGTCATTGGAAAAGTATCTTCCATTGGAGCTGAAAGGTAGCAGTGATACGTTCTTGCCATTGAGCCATTTTTTTAGTAAGAGACAACGGTGGACTTCGTCTTCAGATGATGAACAGCTTTGGTGAGTCTAATGAATATTGATGGATCATAAAAAGCTGTTAATCATAGCTGGATTAGATGGTTGCTGCTTTTTTGGTGTGAATGAGGTCCAGATTCAGTGGTCTGGTGGTGCCAGTCTGCCTTTGTGCATATATGTTTATATCCATCAGCTTGGCTGGTGTCTATAAGGAAATCCTGTTGAATCCTGCTTGTGATACTGACATTTTATGGCCTTTTTTGCTTTCTTGGTGGTGGTGTGAGTAATTGTGAGTGTTTGTTGAGTTTATCATGTATTAATGACAGTTATTTGAGATATACATGTACATGATATCTATTTGTTATTCAGCATAATGTTAATCTGTCTTACAGTGCTAAATCCTTGATTGTTTCAGTATGTTTCTATATAGTTAGTGTTTAGCCATCATACATGTTGAACCTCATCTTAACTTTATTCCACTAAATAATTGTTTTTGTCTCTGTGAGTAGTGCTTCTTTATTCAGTATTATTTTGGGGATTTAAATCACTGCACTACACATGCTCTGCCTCTGCCCGGTCTCTGCATGTGTAAGCACACGCTGTTTTCTGCAAAAACCTGACAAGTGAATTCTTCCGATGCAGGACGTTCCATCACATGGCTGACACATACATATAAAATTTAAATGAAATATATACATGCCTACAGGTGATTTAGGCTGTGTTCAGACAGCCAGTCTTAATACTCAAATCCGATTTTTCCTTCAGGTCATATTTTTTTGTGTAGCTATTCACATTACTCTGAATATGCGTCCTATATGACATATATAACAGTTCACGGCGCTAAACGGAACCACATGCGCAAAAGAACGATAACAAAGACGTCAAACACAGTATGCTAAGAATACAGAAGAAAAATTGAAGTTAAGTAAGTTTTAACACTTAAATTTATAGTAAAGGGTTTTATAGTGATGTTTATAGTTTTTATTGTGATGTTTTAGAGGGAAAAGCGACTCGTGCTGGCGCAGATTTGTGATTAATGTCGACGGGGGATGACGTCAAAGTTGCTTTAATTCTTATCTCACGGTTCCGACGGAGGGCAAACTGCTAAAAATTCAACCTATGTCTGATTTTGGACCACATATGGAAGCGGCAGATCAGAGTAACTGGTATATCCTTTAATTTTGAAACAATCTTAATATTAAGTAGGAGATTGCTTTGAAATTACCTTTATATTATTAGATATAATCTTATATACTATTTATATACACCAATTAGTCATAGCATGGTAACTACTGACAGGTGAAGTCAGAATAACATTGATTATCATTATTTGGTTGCCATGGTTAACTGTCAATGGATGGGATACATTAGGCAGCAGGGGAACATTTTCTCCTCAAGTTGATTTTCCAAGCAAGAAAAGTGAGCAGCCTGCATGAGGATCTAAGAGATTCTGACAAGGACCAGATTGTGATGTCTAGACGACTTGGTCAGAGCATATCCAGAACTTCAGGTCTCGTTGGGTGTTCCTGGCCTGCAGGGGTTATTGACCTACAAAGGTGGTTGAAGGAAGGACCACCAGTCATTGATGGTCATGGGGTTGTCGCAACCCATGGAGGATCTCGCGAAGCACAAACTGCTGAAAGAGTTCATGCTGGTTCTGATAGAAAAGTGTCAGAACATAGTGATATAACAGTGACATCACAGCGATATCACGGAGCTGTTTGGAAGCAAAAATGTGAACTGCAAAATACTAGGCAGGTGAGTTTAATGTCATGGCTGATTATTTCACATACAATATACCTTGGTTTATTTGAATATTCTATGGTGGGACTGTAGTTTCATCTGATAATTCTGATTAGAAAGTACAATGTAAGATGAGAATTGTTGAATAACTTAAAAAATGACTTCAACTGGAACGGCCAATTAAATTATGTATATTCAACTTAAGTTAACAAGTAAGACATGAAACATATTAAACATGTGGTCACGTGGCATGGAAACTTCTGGTTTCAGGTAAAATTACTACTTCTGTAGAAGTTATTTGTGTGATTGTGTTCTGAGGGGAATGCTTTTTACTCATGGGGCATTTAAATTAGGTTTAAACTATAAACCATGTCTTTCCATCAGAGTGACATTAAAATGCATTTTAAATGTACGACACAGTTGTTTCACATCAGTGTCTTCTTCTTCTTCTTTTGGCTGTTCCCTTTACGGATCGCCATAGGGGATAATTTGTTTCCATCTTGCCCTATCCTCTGCATCTTCCTCTCAGCACAGCAACCAACTGCATGTCCTCTCTCACCATAGCAATTGCCTCTTAGGGTCCCCCCTTTTCTCCTTCCTGGCAGCTCCATCTCCAGCATCCTTCTACCAATATAACCACTATCCCTCCTTTTTTCACGTGTACAAACTATCTCAATCTGGCTTCTCTGACTTTGTCTCCAAGAAGTGGAAACTGGACTGTTTCCGCGATGTGCTCATTTCTAATCCTGTCCATCCTCGTCAGTCCCAAAGAGAATCGTAACATCTTCAACTCTGCCACCTCCATTTCTGCCTTCTGTCTTTTGGTCAGAGCTGCTGTCTCCAAACGATACAAAAGTGCTGGTCTCACTACCATCTTGTATTTGTTTCACTTTAGTTTATGTATTTTATATATTTATGTTGTTTCTCGTAATGCCGATTTTCTCTTTTTTTTTAGCCTGGATAAGAGAGACTGTTTAAAGATTAATTTCTTGCATTTGTTTTTACGTCACATCAATTGCTGGGATCTTGTTCAAGTGTTTAGCAGACCTCCATACTTACAACTCTTTGTGTACGAAATCATGACAGAAGGGATTTTACTTCACATACATGGGCTCTAAATGAATCCATTAGCGAGTCTGTAGGGGTCCTCGTGATCACTTTGCCGGAATGTATACAATATAATGCAATAAATAAATAAGCATGTGCATTAGAAACGTCTACACAGAGAGACTTACTGTGCGGTACACAATGTAACAATGTTTCTGACTGCGGCTCACATTCCTCATCCTGGGCTGTGCTGACGGCGTGATCTGTCCTGCCTCATCACCACGGTGACTGATATGAGCTGCACACACACACAGACACAGACACAGACACACACACACAACCATGGTGCTGAGGGAACAATAACCAGCAGAGCATCCCAAAGCCAGTCACTGAGGAAAGGGGGCTGCTTTCTCCACCCCTACATCAGAACCAGCCCCCACCCATTTGAGCAGAGCAGAGCTGCGTTGGCAATTATAAAAGCTGCAGATGATCCTCTGGAGGGACGTGAAGACGGCCATCTGAAATCCCATGGGGACAGATTTTACAGTAACACGTGGCCCAGCCTTGTTGGTAAATAACAATAAAGTGGGGTTAATCGACAGAGGGGGTGGGATTTACTAAGGAAGCTTCAGACTTTAGCCAATGAACCCAGTGGAATGAAGCAGGGACATAGAAGCAGCGAGGAATTGGTCTGAGAAAATGGGACTTCAATAAAAGAATATGAGGGATGACACAGCTGATGAAACGTACATTTGTTCACCGTCTTTATAGAGTATTGACAGTTTGCCGCCTTAAAGTGTGTCAATGAGATGGGGAACAGTTGATGAAACTAGAAGAAACAAAGAGTAAGTAGAATAATGAATACACTGTGTTTTCAACTTGTAATTTCAAAATAAAAACAATAAAAATAAATCTGTCAATAAGACTAGTTTGAATTCACTTGGGAAGCTTTCTTGAAATAAGACCATATATTTGGATAAAGGTGATCTTTATCCCAAAAAAAACCTTATTTTGAACTACATTTTAGTTATTAAGTGTTGTGTCTTTCAATGAGCCAGTGATGCTCAAGAATCGGTATTTCTTCCGTCAAAAGTAGCTTTTTTATTTTTTACGTCAGCCTCTTCATTTCAAGTGAATGTTTTTAATCCTAATGAGCATTTCAGATATTCTCAACAATCTTTAACTTGAGATATTCAAGATGCCTTGTCTAAATACATCCTTTTTTTTTTGTCTTATATCAATTGCTATTAGATATCCTGCTTCATTAGCAACATAATAAAGACACACATACACACAGACAAACACACACGCACACACATGTTAAATGCAATTCCAACTCATTTCAACCAGTTTGGGATGAAATTCTCCATTGGGGTCTGACCTAAAGCCGATATCAAAACGGCACAAAATTTATCCACCATGAAATCCCAGGGGGTGATTAGAGCAGTGCGTGTGTGTGTGTCTGGGGGAGGGTGGTTGGACCTCTTCATCATCCAGACAAGAAGCTGTTAACCCTCCCCTGCATGAATATGTATGTCTATAGTCACTCCCTCCCCGCCCTTCTGCCCCGCCACTAGGATCCCAGACAAAGCACTTCAAACAGAGGCTTAAATTGTGGGGGGACCCTATCGGCTTCCACCAGGACACACAACCTTGAATAGCTAACCCCCAGGGACCTGGGTTTGGAATAATGATCTGCACTGATCGGTGGAGCGTTACAGTAATAGGTAGATCATAATTATACTGCTGCTAAACAGGGAGCTGGACTTCCTGTCCAGTCTCTAATCTGTGAGGAGACATTGGAGGCATATGAACTGAGCCTTTTGTTAACAACCATTCAGAGAACCTACTGCCACTATTATAAAATTTCTGGTTGCAAGATAAAAATTGTTAATGACTAGAGTTACAGAAAGTTTTTTAGGTTGCAGGCATGGCTAACGACATGGTCTGCTATATAATATCAATGTATGTAATAATTTAGGTAATAACACCAGCTCAATATTGTGTGTCATTAAACACACAATGCAGCCTTAAGTGGTTTAAGATAAAATTGAAGTTGTAGTTACTTAAAGAGATTGGCTAGATGACTTTGACTTTTGAGTTTGTTCATGTTCTCTACTGTTACATAGTGGACTTATTCTGATGATACACTAGCTAATACTTGTAGTTGAACCTTTTATACCGTTTATAATTATAAATGCAGCATTTAAAAAACAAACAAAACAACCTCTTGTTAATTTTTATTGTAATGAAAGGGTATATCCTCAAAGAAGCTCCCAAGAAATTTTGTTTTTCTGTAAAAATGTTCCCCCTAGTGAGTAAAATATGAACTATTAGGATAAAATGTGATTATTCCTAAATTATTACTAGATAGATCTTCTCAAGTCGAATCATAATCACTACATTTGGCCTATATCAGGCAAATGTTGAGGAAGTTAGGTCCAAAAAACAGCATTTTAAGAAAAAAAGTGGTTTAAAGGTGAACTGCTAGAGTAAAATACAATACATATCAGGGAGCCCTCCTTGGATCAACGGCTTAGGAATTATGTCCCAAAAATGTCTGGAGACAAAGCATCATTGCAGTTCTTCCTCACATTAAGGTCTATGTGTTTATAAAATTTGAAAATGAACCATGTGATTGTTCCTCGGTTATGGCGCTAACACAAAGTATCTGCAGCAGCAGATGCGACAATTCTGATACCATAATATCCCCGACTTTTTGGGGATATAATAATTACATTAGAAGTTGTGATAACTCCAAACTATTGTTGAAGAATGGTAATGTGTGTCAGTTTGCCCGTTGGGCCTACCCATGTCTTTTTAGAGTGCACAGATAACGGCACATTCCTGAGCCAAGTTCCCTGTGATAATGAAACTGATGGCAGACAGGCAGGATGTTTGTTGACGGCCACACTGTGAGGCTTCAGTCTGCGATTCATGCTACCCTCATGTCGCTCCTGTTGTTTTAGCCTGTATATTTTAGCCCAGTTGCTGCCGCCCTCTCCGACCCAATATTCATCTCAGCTGTATATTCTGGTCCTCTGTGCCAGCTAGATAAAGAGTGAATGCTTGCGCATGTGTTTTTGTGTGAGTGTATGTGTCTGTGTGTGTGTGTGATTGTGTCTCTGTGTGTGTATGTGTGTGTGTGTGTGATCGTGTCTGTGTGTATGTGTCTCTGTGTGTGTGTGTGTGTGTGTGTGTGTGATTGTGTCTGTGTGTGTGTGTTTGTGTGTGTGTCTGTGTGTCTGTGTGTGTGTGTCTGTGTGTATGTGTCTGTGTGTCTGTGTCTGTGTGTGTGTGTGTATGTGTGTGTGTGTGTGTATGTGTGTGTGAGTGTACGTGTGTGTTATGAACATTGCATGTCCATGATTGTGTGTTTGACTGATGTTTGTGGAAGGCTTTAGACAAGCTTTAGAGATAAAACACTCCTAGAGTCGTCTGCAGCTCTACAAGGCAGCGACAGAGGCACAGACTAGAATGTAACTAAGTACATTAACTCATGTCGCCTACTGTACTTAAGTACAAATGAAAGGTACTTGTACGTTATTTGAGTATTTCCATTTAATGCAACTTTATACTATCTACTCCATTACATTTTCACAATAAACTGGAGGAATTCTTTATGGGTTGATAAAAATCTTCCTTTTTAAACTATTTTAAAACTGTTTTAATTACCTTAAAAATGTCACAAATGTTGTAAAACTGCTGATCTTGTGAAAAGATGAGTCTTTTTAGAGATATAATTTCCTAACGGGACAGCGGTACTATAAAAAAGGAATGGTAATCTCTTTAGTTAAACTACCTAACATCTTAAAGTAGTTTAATTACTTCAACATCTACAACAGTAAATATAAAAAATAAGTATTAATTAATTAACAGTCAAATTAATCCAAATATAATAGCAAAGTACTGAGAGGAACCATACAGTACAGCTCATTGAGTACTTCTACTGTAGTTTGCTACTTTATTTCTTTGGGCATTTATTGATTTAATATCGTAGACACTTTCAATTTACCATAAAATGTGAAATCATTTGGTTAAGTGTGTTTATAAACAGTAAAAAAAAATATCAGACTGGATATGATTTCATGATGAGGTTTTTTATAGCTTGGAAAAAAGTTAATTTAACTTTGATTAGCTCAAACTTTTGGTAAAGCACTTTTAAACCTTATTAGACTTTTTGTTTGGTAGTATCAAGATACTTAATTCTGTTTAGTCAGTCCACACATGCTTAAATATGCCCAAATAAAATCTTACTAGTCAAAATGGACATTTTCAATAATGAGCCTCCTCTGTGGCCCCTTTGACCTGTGGTGTCATTTTATAAACAGGCTCAGTCAAGCGTCAAACGTCTCTCAGGCCTTCTGAAGTCATTTAGAGCAGTAATTATCAACCAGTTTGACAAATGAAGATCAATGAGTTTAAAATGTCTTGGAGCATTCATTGACAGCAGTCTGACTTTCAAACTAAATAAAGACCACATATATAAGAAATGTTCAAAACGTCTCCTCCTGCTAAACAAACTGAGCCTTTGGGAGAGAACCCAAACATGCCGGAAGCTTTTAATAAGAACCTGATGGAAGGAATTTTATTTTGTTATGTGATCAAGTGGTCTTGGAACCTGAACCTGAAGAGGAGGAATGAGCTGCAGAAGATGGTGAACATGGCCTCCAGAATCTGAAGGAAACCACAGAATCAGCTCAATAACGTGTATGATGGAATCTTAATATGTGAACCCCATTTCGGCCTTTGTGTAGTGACTTTGAACTTCGACCCTCAGGGGAGCGTTAATGATTTTCTACGGCAAGCAGAAATATTTATAAGAAATCCTTTGTTTCAAATGCTGTAAAAGCTTAATATCTCATCACATTGTGTTGTATTCTATCATGTCATATCGTACCATTATGTATCGCGTCGCGTTGTATTGTATCTGTTGTTAGTTTTATTTCTTTTTCATCACTGTGTATGCTGTATTGATGTATGGTTGTGTGTATTGTGTTTCAACAACATGCTTTTATTTTGAAACCAAAGGCAAGTTATGTTTTCGTATTGCTACTCGTGTTGGTATTCATTTGTCTTAGACTTCCTTTATACGACAAAGCATTTTTTGCATTAAAAAGTGACTTTTTGTTGCTGTTCGGCTTTTGGTTCACAAGACAATCCCATTTTGGGAGCCTGAAAAAACGCGAACAGGTCCAGTGTAATCTTCCGCAAAATGCCACTATTGCTATTTCCCGTGTAAACTGGGATTCTTGTGAAAACTCTGATAATATGGGTCCAAGTCATGCACATCTAGTATGTCTAGACCACTATACGCAAATATAACAACAAATACAATGCTGAATATACAGTGTTTTTCCGAAGTGTTGATTTTGAATATTTACACTGCCAACTAGTGGCCTGGCATGAGTACTACAACTATTTTTTTTTTTTATTGTTTTTGCTGAGCCATGTGCATGAGGCTTGTTTTTGCAAAGTTGTCCTGTGAGCACTGAACATTTTTGAAACACAAAGGACATTTTGTTTCCATTTTAGCAGAACTGTTGTTATGTAACTAGGTGGGTTGACATTGGCCTTTCTGAATTCCAATGTCGGTTGCCTGTTTACATGACTTGTAATATTTTCCGACCCGGTGTTTACGTGCATCGACTTACCTAATCGTAAACACTTTCACACATGCGCAGACGTTCCACATTCCTTTCATAAGGATAATGCTTCGGTGAGTTAGGAGCCGACCGCCAACATCCGCCAAGAAAAAGAATACGACAAGGATGGCATGAACAGAAGTGACTTAACCGTCCAAGTATGTTAAAAATATTTCAAAGCTGCAATTTATAAATCATTCCCTGATGCAGATGCGGTAGTGTTTTGAAGTTGGCGTATTTAAAATGCGTCGAGGCGCTGAAAAAACTTAGCGGACCATTACTTCATGACTTTGGTCATGCGTAGATACAACTCAAACAGAGAACTTTCCGATACAGCGTCTACATGCAGCGACTGGCTATCAGAAAGGCTTCCCGAGGGGATTTTGACTACCTCCTTGCAAAGGAATGAAATCTCATTCGGAAAGTTTCTTTCCGCTCACAAAGGTGTGTTTACATGCAGCATTTTCTTTCCCATTAGACGTCTTTTCCGAATCTAGTCGGAATCAGGCTGTCCATGTAAGCCCACCTGATGAAGGCTCAGGTGTGGTTCCATTGAAAACTCATGATGCTCTATATAAATAATAAAATATCTCAGTTCATCAACTTAAAAATGAGAAATTTCATCAAAGATAGATAAAGAGAAATTTACTATGTCATCTATTTAAACTGCATTTAATGTTAATGTTAATGTAGTTTTAAATACAATAACAAAAAAAACACGATGGACAGGATAGGAACCACCTTTTTATCCCTCTCCCACTTCGTAAGGATAATGACTACAATAATGCTAATGATAACAATAGTTATTATTATTATCTTCATTGTTGTTGTTGTTGTTGTTGGTGGTGGTGGAGGTGGAGGTTATTATTAGTTGCAGAAATGTTCATGAAATTAATACATTTTTTTGATTATGCTTTTGAAAAGAATTATTCATTGATTGCAAGTTGAAATAATTAGAGCATTAATAATAATAATAATAATAATAATAATAACAATACTAATACTAATAATAATAATAAATAGTTAGTATTATTGTCGGTGGTTGTTAATGCTTTTAGAACAACTATTACTGTTGTTATATTATTATTATTATTATTATTATTATTATTATTATTATTATTATTATTATTATTATCATCTTGTTAGAACTCAAATGAAAAAAAACAATGAAATGACAACCAGTTCCTCAGTAACTTGTCGTTGTGTATCGGATATTTAATGAAAAAGTATGGAATAGTTTTGGAGCCATGCTCCGGAGATGAAACGAGGGGAACCCAACCCCTCCAGCCCCCTCCTCACTATGTTTGTGTCGGAGGGATAAACAGATGAGACTGCCTCCGTAACACATGGCCTCAATATATAACAAACTATTTCAAAAAGTAGGACAACAGCCTGCAAGCAGAAAAAAACGCTGACAATCTCGTCATTTTAATCATCGTTCGGAGCAAACAGTGCAACTCCAGTGCCGAGACCATCTGGCTTCAAGACAGGTAGCGTGATGAGGTTGAAATCTAAGAGATCACATAATCATTCTCATTGCTCCTGGTCACAGGACACAGAGACTCAAGGCATCCAAACATGGAGCCAGACGAGCCTCAGTCATCAGGCACAGACGAGGGTTAAGCAAACGTAAAACTTTCAGAGGGATTGTGGGAGATGGAAAACATGGCAACGTTTTTGGATGTTCTGCCAACTTGGGGACTCGACGGCAAAAGGGCATTTTCTTTGTGGCCGGCTGAATCCACATCAAGAGATGTTCTCCAGAGCAGGACGCCGCATCCAGCCTCCAACAAGCCGTCAGCTACGTAAACAAACCTACGCACCCATATCTGTCAGAGAATACGTAAACATGTTCTTCAAATACAGGAATGACTTCAGACAGAAACAAAAAATACCACATGCCCACATGTAGAAAATAAGCTGAAACACACACTCCAAAAAAGGATTCACAAGAAAGTAGAGAAAGCCTTGTTTCTAGAAAATGTATCTTATGTTTTGTCTCAAAAGAAGAATAGTCTTGTCAAGCATGTTTCGCATTGGAAACATAATCTTATTTTAAGAAAACATATCTAATATTTCTTGATAGTTTGAACTAGTAACACGTTGAAATTATGCTCAAGATAACACAGAGAAACTTAACTTAACTTAACATAACTTAAATTCTATTCTAATTATATTCAGTTCTACTTTGAATATTATGTAAAGAGATTTTGTCTTATTATAAGTTTTCTTGTAACTTTTAATCTTAGATGAAGGATTAGATTCTTAAAATCAGATCAATCAGGAGGCAAAAATGCTCATTTGAAGTAAATCAGTCTTAAATAAATTACTTTTCACTGCATTTAATGAGCAACACTGACCATTTTTGTCTGGTTTGATGACTCATTATGGTGTCTTTCTTACCTTATTGGCAGATTATTATTTGGTAATTTCAAGACAATTTGAATATAATTTAATAATATTTGGCTTATTTTTGGTATGGCTGTTTGTTCAATGCAGGACATATATTTAAAGGCCTGTGAATCATCGTATTCGGTGTAGACTTGTCATATTTTGTTTTTAAATCTTGAAATGATTAACTAATGTTTTTCCTGAGAGCTTAGAAAGTCAGGAGGTAGAGAACAACTGCTGAAATCTTCTGTCTCTCTGAGTCCATACAGGACATCTTTTATTGCAGAAGTGTTTCCAATCCGTCTTCTTGCTGTGAGTCATGAGGACAGACAATGGTGAACCTAAGGAGCGCATGCTTCCCTAAATGACCAGCAATGTTAATGTCTTAGGAATCAGCAGCCTGACTTCACCCAATTCACCCCTCAGAGCTGTTGTAGGTGCAAACAATCATCTTCTTTCTTTCAGCAGGACACTATGAATGGGGCCACCATTGACAACAATGGGGTGTACCTTTTAGATGGTCACCATGGCAACGGCTGCAGACAGAGAGAGAGAGAGAGAGAGAGAGAGAGAGCAGGTCTAACGCTGTGCGCAGTGTGTGCTCCACTTTTTTCTCTACATGATACCTCTTCCACCACTGTCCATAATGATGGACTGTTTCAGCCCTCACCTATCTGCACACTGTTACCCTGAATATTTACATCTCCTGTCCTTATGACACCAAAGATGCTTCACTCCAACACACGTTTGCATGAATAATGACACCGCCAAATTAAGCAGACTCCAACCTGAGTACTGAGAAGGGCGTAGCTTATCCAAGTCCTCAACCTGAGAAGATATGTTGTTATCCTGAAATGCACATTCATACTGTGTCATTATCCTGCTTCTTGTAAGCAAAGCACACCCACATAAAGAAACCCTGCTTATGTAGTGTGAATGTGGAATACATCTGAACATTAAACATAATCATATACCATTCAGTCAAACTGAATCTGATTCAAACAGCCACAGACAGCAGGGAAAACCCAACTGGAAACAGTGTAGACATATAACAGCCTAGTCAAGAGGACGAATCTCATAAAAAAAAACACACTCCTCACACACACACAAACACACTGGAATACCTTTTTCTTTGACCATGACCATTGGAATCCAGGAAAATCTGCACCAGAAAAGGCTCTGGGTATCGATCAGCAGCTGATAGGTCCTCCTTTTAGTCAAGACTGAAGAGCAAAAGCATCAGAGAGAGAGAAAGAGAGAGAGCAGAGAGAGACTGGGAGAGAGAGCAGAGAGAGATACCAGAGAGAGAGGTGTGGGCACTGCTGAGCTCTCCAACCCAAAAACCTTGCTACAGCGTGGGGTTTGCCCTCCGACTGCCTGCTTTTCTCCCATTCTCTCCTCCTCCTCCCCCTCCTGCTCCCCCTCTCAGGCCCTGTATTGTGTCAGCCGCCTCCTCATTGCAGCATCCAGGTGGTTGTTGCTGCTACTTCACCAAAAAAAATGCTCCAAAATGAAGCAAATACAGAACACCAGCAAGTTGTGTATGTGTATAAATATATATATATATTGTTCTTGGGAAAATTCCAGTCTCCAAGATTACTGCACCACCCTCCACCTTTACAGACCCCAAATCTTTTTATTAAAAAGGGTAGAATTTACCGTGAAATACTAGCAGCTGTTGTTGCATGAATATTGCCATAACTAATACAACCACTACGTAAAAGACATTCAGGAATTTACCATAAAAACAGATATAATTTTGACTTATTTATGACTACATGGTCAATTACATGGAATTACAGTATATCAGACTTTTTTTTTTACCTTCATAACACCATTTCACAAATACCCAATTTTTAGCATCTCATTCTTGTAGAAATGATGGTACGCTCTTGCTAAATGGTTAAAGTTGGTTATGTTTTTATACAGTAGTAGAGTATTAGAATGAAGACAATAGTATTTTTAGAACGATAATAATATTGAAGTATGAGAATGATAATACTTTAATAATATTTTGATGAGAATAACAGTAATAGTTCCTCTTGAGAAACAAAACGTTGTGAAATGCCGTACTAACTACAATATATGATGTAGTAAATTTTGAAGTTGACAAAATAAACAGTTGAATATTGTACTTTAGTTCTCGGATTTTTATAAAAGCTAATTAAATGCAAAGAGAATTATCATATTAGTTTGGTAACCTTTATTCCAAAAAATACATAATTGTAGTTAGTAAAATAACTTCATACAACCAGATTATTGAAAATGTGAATGTGAATTCACATTTTCAATAAAAAACTAAGTTTACTGGTAAGAACATTCTAACTGATTGGCAAGTGAGTGAGTTGATATTATAACGGTAACATTTTCCTTAAAAAGTATTGTTAGGAGGATTTAATCAGATAAATCATACATGTTATTTTCTTCAGGGTGCAATCAGCACTAAGCTTGATCTCAGATATGGTGAACCAGACCCACCTTCAGTGTCACTTCTTCATTATCGCACCCTCTCCCTTTTCCCCCCGTGATTTTACAGTGTCGGGGAATTGCATGTGAAATGTCGTTTCAGGTCAGAGATCAGACTTACCATGAGTTTTATATCTTTAGTGGATCCTTTGGAATCCAATTACAGAGAGCAGAAGAGAGGATGGTCCTGTCGGAGTCTGATGAACACACCAGCTTCTACACTATCATAGAGATTCACTTATTTCTTTCTCTTTGTAAATAATATACGTACCATATAAAAAAAAGAAAAAGAAAAAAGGAACATTCCTGTCATAATGTGTCTAAATCTGCGACAGCATCCTACAGAGAGACAACCTTTGCATCTCTATAACTAGATGTTAACCTCCACCGTCTCCTAGAAATAAACACGGTTTGGGAATTATTTGTGATTGTGATTTACAACATGAGTCCCAAAAGCAGCCATCAGAAACCACACAGCCTCTGATCCATCTGGCTCACGCTGGAGCCTCTATGTCCTTCCGTAGGGCTGAGGGGAAGGAACAGTTTTGCATCAGCACCAACTCAGTAGTTGCAGATGCCTGCAGCCCATCATGCATTCACGGAGCATGCATTCTCTGCAGCATCAACTGTGCCACCTGCTGGATGCCCAACGGCATGCATCAAGGTGCACAGGGGCGTTTTCTTCCCATTGAAGCATGCCAGTGATGAAAACATTAAAAATGGATAGTTAGGATAAGAAAGACCATCTCCACAGCACATGAAGGCGTGCTTGGAGGAAAGATTTAGCAGTGGAGATTTCAGATGATTCTCGGGTTAATTTTCTTCATGGTGAATACTCTGGCTCCATTAAGTCAAGACATCAGCTGGTTCAGTATGAGGTCCTGCACTCTACCCATCCATATTATCTTTATGGATTATAGGCAACAAGCTGATGGAACTCACATTGGTTCTGTTCCAGACATGCAAGTTTTGGTTTAAGGTTTTTCATTGCTACTCAGATGTAATGGCCATGATCTCCCCCATAACTTGGAAAAATACCATTCTAGACAGATCTAATCAACTAAAAACGTGTTGGTCCAGATGGAACAGGTCATCGAAAAGACGACTATTCTTAGTCT
This sequence comes from Lophius americanus, assembly GCA_037951165.1. Taxonomy (NCBI): domain Eukaryota; kingdom Metazoa; phylum Chordata; class Actinopteri; order Lophiiformes; family Lophiidae; genus Lophius; species Lophius americanus. Next base: position 1,270,996 of record JBBDHG010000039.1, on the reverse strand, counting down.
GGAACAATGAAACCTGGATCTGAGAGGGCTGTTGTACGTTATCTACAGAGAACATCTGATGCTTATACATATATTTCTGATCTGCCTTGATCATATCACAGCACAGTCAGAACCCAGAGGACATCTCTACATCATACTTCCTCTCTTCATGATATGCCTCTCAAAGTATTATGTAATTGTATAGCTGGATGACCATAGAAAACTCTGAAAAGGAGAACTTTTAATTCTGTGATGTCCCGCTGAACTGTTTGGTTTCTATTTCTTTATGACAAATGTTTTGAACCTGACTGGACGTGTTTATACTATGAGCCACTTGCAGCTGGCATGTGCTAAACAGCAAGGGGCCAAGGATGGAACAACATGCATTAAACTTACTATGGTTACCTGTCAGTGGGTGTGATATATTATCTGGTTACCTGTCAGTGGGCGTGATATATTATCTGGTTACCTGTCAGTGGGTGTGATATATTATCTAGTTACTATAGTTACCTTTCAGTTGGTGGTATATATTATCTGACTACCTGTCAGTGGTTGTGATGTATTATTTGGTTACTATAGTTACCTTTCAGTTGGTGGTATATATTATCTGGTTACCTGTCAGTGGGTGTGATATATTATCTAGTTACTATAGTTACCTTTCAGTGGTTGGGATATATTATCTGGTTACCAGGATTAACTGTCTCCTGTACCTTAATTTATTAGGGAGCAAGTTAACATATTGTTCTGGAATTTATGTTCGAAGCTGGAAAAATGGACCAGTGTGGGATCGGAGAGACTCTGACAAAGACAAGATTGTGATGGGCCGGGTACTGGGTCATAGCATCTTAAAACTACACGTTTTGAAGGGGGCTGCCGGTCTGCTATTGTTACTAGCTACCTAAATGGTCCAAGGAAGGTGGACTGGCAACAGAGCGTGGGTGACCCAGGGCTCATTGATATACGAGGGAATAGAATGTTTAAAGCTGGTTCTGATCCAAAAAAAGAAAAAACTAAAATTAAAAATAAAGTATCAGAACACACAGTGCATAGGCAGGTGATTTTCATGTTGTGGCGGATCAGTGTATGGAGGTCTTGTTATTGGGTCTCCTCATTATATGTTAAGGGGCCTATTATGATCTTGCTTTAATAACCTCTGTTGAAGCTGCTGCTACATGAACACTCCTGAGAGCTTAATCCTATTATCCACGGATGAGAGGTTCCTACTGTATTTGGATCACCTTTGGATGATCCATGTCCCACTGTATTGTATTTACAGAATATAGAGTAGTGAAAACAGACTTCATTCTGGGATGCCAGAGGTCTCATATGCGAGAAACAACAGTGGTTTGTGTGGGTTATACAGTTATCACTGAGATTAGGGAGTGTAGGACACAAGACAGCCATAGACACATACCTGTACGTACACACACATACAAACACACACACACACATACACACTCTTAGCTGCCCACACCAGACACTGGATGATGAACTTTAGATTGGTATAAATGAAGTCAACACACAGCTTCACATTTTATAAAATTAATAAACCGGATGAAGCCCTTAATGCGTAAGGTGGGGTTCATCAGGAGTAAAATAATTATTTTTCAGTGATAGTAACATTTTTCCTGTTAATATGTGTGAGTAGCAGGTGATTAAACACAAAAATACCAATATTTCTATCATAACAGCATTATATTACAGTAACACAATGAAACAAACCAATCAGTGAATTGATTCAGAAACTCGTTGATAACAACTTCATCAAATCTGATAGAAATACAACAATGTTCACGTTATTCTACACAGTTATTGTGGTATAGGATCAGGAGTACTCTCCGTTTGCCACAGATGGATAAAAAACTTACACAAAATGTACCAATCATGAGATTTTGTCCCCAGAGATGGACTTTGGCTGTAAAGTACCACTTATGGCCACAAGGGGAGCTACATGCACATACTATAACCTTTGGCTGTGACATAAACTGAGGGTCTTATGAAAATCATTGTGCGTAGTAGAAAAAACAACTGCAAAAACAAGGCTGAAGCCCATTTATGGATATGTTGTGTTAAAGAGGTGCATTTAAAGGCAGTGTTTCCCACTAATTCATTACAGTACTGCGGCCCTTACAGTTTCATTTGTCTAATTTCCTTCCTATAGATCAGATCACGCGGTTGCGTTGGGCACCCAGCGTGTTGGGGTGACATAGTGTCAATAAAATGAAGAGCGACTCGTCTGCCGCAATAAAGAGAGACAGCGCAAGGGAGAGTTAGCGAGAAATGCAGTGCTTCACCTGCAGGTATGATAAAATAAAAGTCTAATTATTTGCACAATCCACTTCAGGCTCATCATAGCACTAGACAGAGAGAGGAGGAAATTCTCTGCTGTGGATTGAGTTTTTCGTTGATTAGGGTTATTGTTATTTATTATTATTTTGAAAGAATTGCCAGTGGAAGCATAAAGTCACTTGATTTTTGACGTAGTGCTGACAAAGATCTCACGAAGTGGTCTAAGTTAACCCTTTGTGGTCAAATCATAGGTCACTGGGCCTTCTAAATACCCAGATATGTGACTAAAAACACTGACAAAATATATTTGTTTAATTCTAATTGTTAAAACCAACTCAGTTTCCCAACTTTTGTCATAATTAATGGCAACTTATTAATTTTACAGTACAGCCGATTCTGGGTCTATCCTGGGTTCTGAGCTCTTCACCTTTAATCTAAGACTCAGAGCCCAGCCTCCCCCACGAAGGAAGCTCATTTCAGTCGCTTGTACCACTGACCTTTGGGTCACTACGTATGACAGTAGGTTAGATTTGGAATGTAGATGGGGAACCTTAGCGTGAATATCAAGAACAGAATCAGAGACAACACTGGCAGAGACCAACACTCGCTAAAAAAACAAAAAAGAATGCACAATGCAACTCATTAAGACCAGCAATGCGCTGGTAGGAGAATGCAGCACTGATTACTGCATGTTAACAGCAAACAGTGTTTTAGACGCTCCAGCTTCCAGTCTCATAAAAGGTTGAGGCAGAATGAGACCATTACTGTCTGCCTTTGAGAGGTTGAAAGTTGTGCAACGCAGTTGCTTTATAAAAGTCAAGAAGGAAGTCCTCCAGAAGAAGGCATTATCCTTCTTGGCAGAGACAAACTTATCAATAGTCAAAATCCTCTTTCAGACCCAAATTGGAGATGTTGCTGTCTGTGGACACGGCAACAAAGTGCAAAAGATGACTTCACTGGTGGCCCTGGCACTGAGACAGTGAATACATCAGGTTTGGAAATCTCAATTTGTCCTCATGCCCATGTTGTAATCCTGATGTAAGCCATCGTGTCCCTCGCTCATGTACTACTGATGGCTGAGAGTTTTCTCCTGCATACCAGTTAACATTATGTAACTATGAAGAGGACGGTGATTAATCTTTTTTTTTTCATACATTATTTTAACTTTTTGACATCCTCTTTGGAGTTATGGTTGTGTAACATGTGCACAGGAACTCTTGATACGTGTGCTCAGATCAGATGTGAATAATCTGAAGAGGTGGAATCACTCTATACCATCCAGTTGAAATGGAGATATATACATACATATATATATATATATATATATATATATATATATATATATATATATATATATATATGTATGTATGTATAGTGTATGTATTATGTCTATTTAGTTGTCATTGTCTCTCCGGAACCAGTCACTCTTGGAAAATAGATTTTTAATCTCAATGAGGATTTTAGCTGGTAAAATAAAGGATATACATTTGAGCAACTGCTAATCGATTCGTTGTCAGACACCTGAATACCAACAAACTCAAGACACAAAATTGCAATCAAGTGTTAAAAAAAACACCCCCTGGAGTTATTATTAACTAACAAACTTTAAAGGGGGAGAAATAAGTATAACTTCATTTGAAAGTACTTGTATTAAACGCATTGGAGCTGACTGGTCTTACTTGCAGTCCTACCTGGTGCAACGTCATTCAGCCTCTCACTCAGATAGTAGTCATTAGGGTTGAGGTTGGGCAACTGCTGAATGTATTGTTTAGGAATGAGGTACAGGACTTCAGCCACGTGCCCGTCCTCGATGATGGACATACGCTTGACGGAGCTCTTGCGTTTCACTCGGACGCGGTCGATGCTGTGGCTGCGACTGGAGCTGCAGAGTTTGCCCAGACTGTTGAGATTGGGCAGCGTGGGCATGGTGCACTATTCCCCCCGGAGCTGATCCACAAGGAAAGGTGAAGCACTGCAGGTAGACGTCTGCCAGGGTCGGGCTCAGACCCTCTCTAAAGTCCAGCCGCCTTTGGACATGAAGAACATGGGATGTTCGTAGAAGTAGAAAACAGAAACAAAGATAGAGCTTGAGGGACACCTTCGCAGCAGCTCATCTTAATTCAAGGTAATATCCAGGTAGGCCTCCAGATGAAACTCCTCCACCAATTCAGATCTGAGGTGGCTGTAGGGGGTGGACTACTGATGTCCACCTTAAGGGGATGGTGCCAAACAACAGGCAGCAAGGATGACGAGGCACTCTTCTGCAGGTGGAGTGAGAACCAGTGAAAGAAGCTTAAACTACGAGTGTCTTCAGCCAGAACCACATCAGCCTGGTGCCGTAAGCAGCTTAGAGCTGACGTCGAACCTAAGATTATCTTCTGGGTGGGGTTAGGTTGCGCTGCATCAGGTTGGCTCTCTATACCTTATGTGGCACACGTGCATCACAACCCCTCCTCTGCTTAGTCACAGCGCATATCCACTGAGGAGCTGGGACTCTGTCAGAACCTTTCACTGCTTGTGGATTCCATCGTGTGAATGAAGTGTGATACATGAAGGAGCGTTCATGTATAGTAAGACTAAATGAATGCGCATAAGACCACCGTATCACAGTGACCAAATACAGTCAGAGTGTTCTGGACCCGGCCAATATCTCACAAGGTCATTCCAGCGGCCAACGCCACACAGAGAGATCATTCAGAATAAAATATTCTGCTGCTGGGATGGCACTAAAAGAATTACATCCTTGGTTTGCCAGCAGGTCCTGATAAATACAATAAACAGAATAAACAATGAAAAAATATTGCACTATAAAGTATATTAAAGTAAAGGTGCAATAGATGTTAATTTTCCCCAATGCAATATTATTTATGTTATGTTCTACTCTTGTACATATAAACACCAATTCTATTGTCTGTTTGTTTTGCACAATGTGTGTGTCATAGTAAGAATGTTGAATGTTTGAAGTTATGTTTCCAAAGGGACAGCATTCCTATTTTAATTGTTATCTGTAGAATGACAAAAATAATTTCAATACTATTCTGTAAAGATTCTATATATATAAAATTCTTTTCATGCAAGAGGTATTCAGGTATTTTTCTATATCTTCCTCTTTCACGAGATAAGATAAGATAAGGTAGAATAAGATAAGAGTTCTGTGCATTATTAAACAAAAATTAATATAATATCAAAAAATGTATTAAATAGTATAGAATATCAGACAGAAGTTAAATAAAATAACATGAACTTGCATAAAATCCCCACAGTAGGGTTTATTAGGATATAAAGTGCACCAGTGCTGTGTGCAATTATATTTGAATATGTATATTTTAAAAATAAATTATTTTAATATATATTTTTATAAATTTTAAAAATTATTATTATTATTAGTTTGTGTAACTTAGTTAATTAATAATCTTAATTCATTAGTACTTATTTTTAGTATTTTTTTTAATTATTAGAATTCTTTTAGATCTTGCTTAATTATTAATTTACAGTTTTAAATTCATTTTCCTATTATTCATTTAATTATATGTATCTTATTAGTGTTTGGTATATTTCTAGAAGAATTTATTTTAATGGTACTTGTTTTAATCATTTTTATTCACCCATTTCTTTAATTTATCAATTTAAGTATCTGTTTTTACTTTTATATTTATTCATTTAAATCATTTTTTTCAACTTTTTTTATTTATTAATTATTTATTTATTTCCTATTTTTTATTTATTCATATGTCTGTGTAAAATGGATTTAGTATTTGTTTTCATCATTTCAATTTAATTATTTATCTTTATTTAAATTTATTTGATTCATATTTTAATTTAATTTAATTAATGTATTTTTTTTTAAAATGATTATGAGTCTATTTCTACTACACACTTATTGTAAATAGAATATTTGCTTTTCCATCAATGATGAAAGTTTTTTCTTATGCGTGATTTTGAAACCGGCAAACATACAAAACCAAACAGGCTAGAATCTATGTATAACTGCGCTAACAAGGATCCTGATGGGTTCAAACATTTAGACAGTTTCAGGATAATATGTTGCTTTTGTTGTGCTTAATGTATTATTATGTTGTGAATAAATTATGTTTTACTGCCTTATTCTTCCTGAGATACTTTTTTCATCCAGATTGTTTTGTTGGTTTAGTTGTTCTCTGCTACTAATCCAATAACCTTGTAATATGATTCCAGGGTTGTGAGTTTGATTTTTGAAATGGCTTGGCTGAATTAAAAGACTATTTGACCTTTGTGGCATCGCTCTAGTTGGGTATAAGAAAATGAATAAGGAGGCATTTTCTGATATTTATAAACTGGTTAAGTGTAATTGGACTGTATTTATATAGCACTTTTTCTAGTGTACTCGATCCCAAAGCGCTTTACAACAGGAGTCAGCATTCACCCATTCACACAAACATTCATACAGTGAGTATAAAGGCTGCCATGCAAGGCGCCAACTGCTCTTCAGGAGTGGTACCATTCACGCCATCATTCACACACCAATGGACCAGCCATTGGAAGCATCTCGGGGTTCTGTTTCTTCTTCGGGATCGAACCACCTTCAGATAAGTGGACCGTAGCAACTGAGCCACTGTCGCTCCATTTTAACATTAAAAACCATCTTACCTTGGGTAAATTTGTTCCATAAAATACTTTCATCATCTTTTCTTGAGAAATCCACTCTTTCATGAGTCAGAGATTAGCTGACTTTGCCGTAAATGAGCCTCACAAAATCCCAACAATTGATGTGAACCAAGTGAAACCATCATAGTGTTTTGAATATCTAAAAAGGCAGCAAAGTCTCTGATAGTTTAAAAACTGGAAGTATGAAAACTAAAATCCCCACGACACCAAATCACATCTCTAAGCTTTCAGCCACTGAATGAAGTTAATCTGTGAAATGAGGAGAAGCACAGCAAACGATGACTCAGTACAAAATATGCTTAAGGTTTGGACATATTGGGGTTGCCCTGAACTTCAAACTGAAGGATTTTGCTCCTTTCACTGAGAGACTGCAGGAAAACAGGGTGGTTGAAGCCTGCCTGAGTTACTATTTGCATCAATTCAGTCTTTAATTAAACTTAATTCAGATTACAGGTTAACTCACAGTTTCATCCTCGTGTCTCAAGACAGATTCACTCCAGAGAAAAGACAGAGAGTGATGGAGAGGTAAGAGGATGCTCCTGCAGACACATGGAGCTGAGAGTAACTACGGACATGCTATACCGCTGCCGCGAGGCTCTGCCCTCCGAGCAACATCATCGAGGCTTTATGCTACCGAATAAAAAACGCAGAGAAAGCCGGACCGCTGTTCCTGCACAGAGGAAACCAACATCACACAAAAACACATCTTAAACACCCCACATCCTCACCGATTCTGCATCTACAACAGTAAAAACACACCCCGGCCCCCCTCCCCTTTATCTAAACCCCGTCTTACCATCCAGTCCGAAGCAGGAGGTGATTTTTTGGGCGTAGTTGCAGAGGGGCTTCTGCCACACCGTATCCCTCTCCCCCATCTCTACACACTCCCACGCACACTGTCCCGTCCAACAGCGCTTTTACTCCTTCCTCTTGCTAATCAATTATTCAGCATTTAGCCTGAACACATGCATGCGCGCTCACCAACCTTCAAATCTGCACACATTCAGTGAAACCACGCTCACACACACACACACACACAGAAAAGTGCTGATGCAGAGGGTCGCGCTGTCAGAGCATGAGCAGCAGTCCTCGCTCTTGCCGGATGGAGTGTTAGATAAGGTTACTGCAGCACTGGAGACATCCCTCCTTCTCTGACCACTATCAATCACCCAGATTGAACTGCAGTGTAACAGGTACAGAGGGCAAGATGGGAGGGTGGAGCAGAGAAGGAGCTCAGAGTCGGATAAAACAGGACCTGTAGCACGCTAGGATTTTATTTTCTGCCAGTCACTTAAGACTGGCCAGACACCCAAATACAAACCATTACACCCAGATCTGACATCTGGAGGAAAAACACAACAGTGTACTCTAGTGGAGATGATATGAAACAGGCCAAGAAAACTGAGTTATCCCTAATTCCTTAAGGCTAACAGAACTACACTGTATAACTTTTATATAAAGTGACAGTGAAATGTGAACAGCACTGTGCTCTATCAATGTCAGATCCTGGCACGCCGCAGACTACAGTATCATCCACCAACCGCAACAGTATATAACCGCAAAGCCCCACATCCCCTGCGTTGTATAAGCAATCCCCCTGTTTGAGCACTTCAAATGAAATCTGACGTTATGTATTAAACAGTTTTTCGGATAAAAGCTCACAGGGATAAGGTCTACGTAGGTACAGCATTTGAAAATGATCCACATCATAGTTTTTGAGTTATCGCGTTAAAACGAAGGATCTGCAAAAGTGGCCGTGACAATTCCATAATATCCCTAACTTTTCAGGGATATAATAAAGACAAGTTTACAGCAATTTAAAAGTTAGAGGGTTTTGACGATATACTTGCTAGTTCTGCTATTATTGTGGTCTTGTGTCTGAGGAGTCAGAGCCGTTGGGAATGCAGGGATCGAACTGTCTGTGGATTGTTCCCGGCTGCCTGCTTGTCCTTGTGTGTGATGGGAACATGGCGCCCTGCTCTGCGTGCAGGCCGCTGGGTTTGCATGGCTGAAAGCAGGCTGGTGGGATGACGTTCTCTGAGTGAGACTGAAACTACAGTCCATTTAGCATTGCTCTGATTATTATATCATGCCTGGATGAACATTAAATACAGATACATACTATAGATTCAAGCACAGTCATACTGAAAATATGAATTGATTAATTGCTGACAGAGCTCAGCATCAGACGTCTTCAGAATTCAAGCTTGTGAGCCCTGATTCATGTGGGTTTCATTTTAAGTTTTAAACTCAGACATGGTCCAGCTTCCAGCCTTTATCAGTGAGTCCAAAAAGGGAAAAGGGCTTGAAGCTGAAGTTCTCAAGTAATTTTGGTGTTTATCATGTATCTCTCAATACATTAGAGATACATTTCATGTAAAGCTATCCAGTGAGCACCTCTGACAAAGTCAGTGAAATCATTCTCCAGTACAGGAAGTGCTCCCATCTTTATCTCGTTTTTATTAAGGAAGAATGGAAAAGCCAAAAACACATCCATCCATTACAATGAAAACCTGATTTTGCTGAAATGCCCTTTATCAGGCTTCTTCTGAGTTTTTGCATCTTCTTCCCTTGCACAATGCAAAATATTAATAAAAAGTTGGTTTATGTCACAACCAAAGGCTGTAGTAAGTGCATAAAGCCCCCCCTAGTGGACATAGGTGATATATAGCAGCCAAATAAAATTCCATTTTTGGCACAGTATGGTCCAACTGGGCCAAATTGAGCCAGCTCTGTGAATTATCAAATGTAAAGTAATACAGTATAATATCAAAAATATTCCAATATTAAATAGAATAAAATATCAGACGAAAATGACGTAAAGTGAGATAGTTTTGCAATTAGACCACACCAATGTGGTTTTTCAGATTAAAAAAAAGGGCATGTATACACATAGTGAATACTTACTATAAAAACAATGCAGAGAAGAATGACAACACCTCATTCAAGCAAAGACAGACATTTGTAAAATTTGTAAAAAAAAATATAAGAAAAAGTCAAAAACTTAATTGATCCCCAAGGAAATTATAAGATGAAGAAGTAATAGTAAATAGTTGTAATATTAAACGTGATATTGAAGAAGTAAATGTAAAAAGCCGTAATATTGCAAATGATGTTGAAAATAGTGATATTGCACATGATATTGAAGAAATTATAGTAAAAAGCAGCAATATTGCACATGAACTTTAAGAAGTAATAGTTCACATACTATTGGTATTATTGTCGTATCGGTATCAGTGACTGAGGTTTAAGCTGTTCTTTCTATAGGGGGCGGTACTATACAGCTAAATGGCTGTTTGTAAAAAGAGGGAGTAATTACTATTAATGTAGTAATCTGATAGGAAACGCCATGTCATCACTTAAGCAGCGAAGGTGACCTGAAAATACGCCTGACCATCCCTCTGGGAAGAGTGATCGATGTTCCATCACTGCGCAGCTCTCAGGTAGGAACCAAAGACGAAGCACCGTCATAATACAGAGCATCTCTGTCATCACAACCTGGCAAAACATAGCTTTTACTCCTAACACGGGAAACTCCATGACACTGAAAGGCTCTGATGGAGCAGTCTACCTTCACGGGGGGTCATGAGGTGACTAATGGAGGACTGCATCACTTCTAAGATAAGAGCTGATGGACTTGTGCTGATAGCGGGGGTTTGGGGGCTGGGGGTTGGAGTCTGTAAGACTGAGAGCTCAGTAATGGCTGAAGGATGCTAGACGAACGAGGGACGGGCTGGAAATCCAGACGAATTCTGGCAGAGTAGATTAATTTTAGATATTTTCTAACTTCCTGCTATGGGGGAAGTAAACATTTCAGTACTCAAATATTTTTTAATTTTATCAATAGAGATAGATTTAAAATCACAGATAGACTTAGTATAATGATTTGGCAATAGGGTGGTGGTGTGGGCTGAGCCAGTACCTACATATTTATATTTTGAGCATAAAACATTGATTATGGATTTTAGTGATCTCGTTCATTATCAACTAATAATAATTTTCAATTCAAGGGTGCAGCAATTGCATTCTTAGAGGTTGATAATAACAAAAGTTAAAGGAGGAGGTTCTCACCTACGAGCTGACGTGCAGAGCTGTAGCAGCTACAGAAGTATAAAGCTGGTGAGACACACAATGAAGATGTGGGGAAGAGTAGTGGAAGCTTGGAGTCAACTTTTCAGAGCAATGGCGGGTTTGGAAAAAGTGGTGAAAAGCAAGAGTAGGCACAGTGGAGTGGGTGGAGAACAGGGTCATGTCATGAGTATTTTTATACATAACAAAGCAGTTTTATTATCCTAACAATAATCAATATATCATCATCATTATCGACCAAACGTAAAACGTTGGAATAAGAATATCCATAATAATATGTGTGTTGAGGGTAATGTGTCGTACAACCTCTGGCTGTCATGAATTAAACCTATCGACTGATATTAAAACTAAAACCCAATTATAGGCAAATATAGTCTCATATTTGAACATAAATTCTAACTTCTTTGACCAACAGCTGGTCAGTTTGCAGCTGTTGTTCGTCAGACATGAATGCAGATTGAAGAAAAACATGTTAACTGACAGCAAAGAAGGACAATAAAGACTGTCCCTGGAAAATGAGCTTCATGACGTCTGATAGGAGCAGTTACAGAAAATGTATGAATGAAGAATGAATGTCAAGGACAAGTTGAGAAAGGTTCTCCTCCTCTCTCTGTCTAGCACTGTGATGGAACCTGAGCTGAATTATGCATATAATGTAACTTTTAAACTTATTTTTAACATACCTGCATGTGGCGCTTTGCACCTCTCTTTATCTCACACGCGCTCTATCTATCTATCGCTCTCGCATTTCCCCCGGCTGATGGCGCCCTGCCCGACTGTGATGCCCCTAGCAATCGCAGAGTCTGCGTATAAGAAAGGGCGTGCCGGTGACCCCTAAATGGAACAGCCCACCGAGATACTAAAGCCTTCATCCAGACTCTCCACCGTCTAATAAACAATATCAAATACCATATAAATATCATGAATTATTATCGAGTGAAAAGTACCTGATGACCAACAATGCCTCACAGTAAACATTGTGAAGCATGGTGTAAGTCAGTTTCTACGGCCACTGTTAGGGAAAAGGCATTGGCTTAGACAGGCCAGTGACAGATATACTGACATGTTTATGTCTGACTTATCACTGCCAATGAATAAATAATCTGACATCCTTGGAACCAACATGGAGATAGTTCCCTCCATCATGCCACGATAGGCTGCAATAACTCCTCATGAATGATTGGCTGTTTGCTGGGGCTGAAGTGTGCTAATCTGATCTATGTTCAGCAGGAGGGCCGTCAGGCAGTGGACTCCATGTAAATCTACCAGCAGCTATGGAGAATAAAGAGAGCAGGTCACATCATTGTCATTACTTTGTGTTTATTTAGTATTATTTTAATGTGAAGGATTATCATTTTGGTCTGTGTTCCTGTTTTATTTTGAAAGTGCTATATATATCTTGTTTAGTTAGTTTTACATTTCCTGTCATGTTTCCTTTGTTTTGCCTTTTTTAGTGTGTTTATCTCTTTAATGTTCATTTCCTTAGTCCTTCTTGCTTTTTTAGTGTTTTTATGTGTTTAATGTTCATTTCCTTAGTCCTTCTTGCTTTTTTAGTGTGTTTATGTGTTTAATGTTCATTTCCTTAGTCCTTCTTAGTTTATTCGTTTCAGTGTTTCACTTGTCTTCCTTTTCCCTCTCTGTGTCTGTCCTGTGATTCTGTTTTCTTCTTGTGTGAATGGTCATCGTGTGTGTCTTTACAGCAGGTTAAAACCCTTTAATGTTTTGCTGAACTGTTTGGTCGACGACATCTTAGGTCACAATTTCTTATTGGAAAATGTGGGCCACTGGACTGAACCTGTTTATGACCCAGTGGCAGCATAAATCGACGACCAGGCTGGCTTTAAACCCGGAAAGTCATGCACAGGACAATTGCTGAACCTAACCAAATATATCGAAGAGGGATATCAAAGGAAGTTTATAACGGCTGTTGCTCTTGTCAACCTGACAGCAGCTTATGACACCGTCCGACACAGGCTGCTGATCAAAAACTATACAGCATGACAGGCGACTCTAAACTATGTAGTGTAATCAGATGCCTTCTGAGCAACCCGATGTTCTACATCACACTTGTGATATAGAACACAATTGGTATACACAATGTGTAAACCTTGACTTCACGTTAAGTGATCGTCTTTCACCGATTACAAAACCCTATTTGACGCATATATAAGACATCACGCTAGACACCGAAGCCACTGTTATAATTCATGTCACTCTTGATTGTAGATTGTAGAATGTCCGCTCTAGATTCTAAATACACACCTGAATACATTGTTTTATTTGTGTAAACAAACGTGGTAGTTTGATAGTACATAAAGGTCTTCATTCATACAGGTAATCTCTTTGAGACCCAGGGTCTTATTCACAAGAGAGAGAAATTATGTAATTTCCTGTCGCTACAGCGAAAGCTGATCGTTGTTCTTTGTAATTCAGGCATCCTCAGTAAGGGACTTTTATTGAACATGAGTAGTTTTGGGCAGATCATGTCATGCATAGTAGATGTATGAGAACGATTCCGTGTTTTATGGCAAGAGTTACTTTCGGATAGATCTTACTGATGCTAATCTGGCGCACATCAGCGATATTAACTAGGGTGATAGGGTGATTTAAGGTCTTTTGAAAAAATAGCACCTGGGCCCGAATGGATGTTGATCAAACCCCTTCCTGTGACCCAGCAGCAATCCACGGATCGATTCTCTTCATCAAAAGCCGTCTTGGCACCTTTTCGGCTGCTTTGGTTTTAATGGCTCTCCTTCGTCTCCTTCATGTGATTACAAGTGCAATGTATGCCGTGAAAACCGACTGGCCTGCAACGCCCCAACGGCCGACTTCCATTGGCAAACACTTGATTCTCAAGCCTTTCCTCTCCTCTGGCAACTGTCCCTCAGCGCCTCTTACTTTTCTCTTTTCCTTTCATGGGCCACCTCCATCTGTTCATTCCACTCAACCGGAGCATCAGGGGACTTTTTAATGAGTCAGACCACAGTACAATGTCCTGCCGCAGTGTTGCCTCCAAGATATTGTGAGGAAACCGCAGCTGCTTTTGAAGGTCTGTTTCCATCCTCCAGTCCTGTGCAGTGAAGATGGTGGATGCTGTTCCTTGATCGGCCCAGACTTCTGGGAGATTTTGAGGGTACTGTACCTGGTCGTGCCGCCTCCGGCAACAGCCGTCAGCAAGAGCCCTAGGATAACAACTCACGACATGTTCCGAAGTTCCTGTTCTCTCCCAGAGGGAACATATAAATCGTTGCACCAGGCCCCGGTAGTGCCAGTTAGATGCCTGACATCAAAGACAGCCTGAATGAGGAACTTGATGCTGTGTTGATCAGTCTTCCAGAGCTTGTTCCACATGATTTTACACTCCATCATCTGCTCCCATTTAGTCCAGGCTCCTTGCTGTCTCAATGCCACTGTTCCGTCAGTCCTCTCCTCCTCCATAGCCGCCCTAACTGCGACTTGGATCAGCAGCCGCCATTCCTTCCCTCATGATTTATCAAAACGGCAGACCTCAAGGCTTCCAAAGCCAGATCTTTCCTTGGCGACTGTCCCCGTCAGAACTTTATGGTGAAGTCGTGCCTCGGTTCCTTCCACTGCAGCTTCTGCACAACATTTTTTTCCCGTCCTCACTGCAACTCCTGCTCCGGCGGCCTTTGGATCTAAAGACTCAGGGTAACACAGCACTTCCCACACTCGCATTTCCTCGAACTCCTCGACATATTTCAAGGGGAGTCTCCGCTTGCAGTTGTTACAGAAGAATGCGGCTGATGTTCTTTGGTAAACATAGCCATCTTTGCACGAATCAGCTGACCACCCTCTCTAGTTCTTAGACAGTGGAAATGGGGAGCTCATATAGCAGGCGTGGCTAGACGATTCTAGGTAAAATACCACACTGGTATATCCAAGCTTTGAACCGACCTGGGAGGCCCCTTCCGTCTACCTCCTGCAACCATTGCTCGCACTGTCCACAGGTGGTCCTGATTGCTCTCTTGTCTCTGAGTGTTTCATCAAATAGGCTGATGAGGCTTCTAACAGGATTCTCTGTGATGGTTGGGATTTGGGTATCGCCTACGGTGAATCTGAATTTGTCTAAGACTCTCCCATTCTTCACCACTACAGATCTTCATTTTGCAGCTGTAGCTCAGTGGGTAGAGCAGCCGTCTGCCAATCGGAAGATCGGAAGGTAGCCGATTCGAATCCCACCAGGGTCAACTTGTCGTAGGGTCCTTGAGTAAGACCCTGAAACCCTAGCTCCCCGGGCGCTTCAAAGGGGCGGCCCACTGCTCCCTCAGGGATGGGTCAAATGCAGAGAAATAATTTAACTATGTTGTACTGAATATGGCTGTATCTGATCGATAAAGGATTTATTCTTCATCCTTGCCCAACTCATCAGCGCCTTCGGAATCCACCTAGCACCAGGCACTGAATCAGTTGTAATCTTCAGGGCCTCGTCACTCATTGCAAGAGCAAACAGAAGGACTGAAATAGTGCAGCCCATAATGATGCCAACCCTGTTGAGAATCTCAGGTGGAACTCCTTGTAATAGTCCATTATGAGTCCTCTGATGCCTTCAGGAAAATGGTGCCTCTCCAGGGCACTCTCTACAACTTTGTGGGGAATGGAGCTACAGGCATTAGCAAGTCCAGTCATAGCATAACTAGGTTGTGCTTTCTCTTGCCTCCCTCAGGAGCTGCGTGATAACTCCTGTCTGCTCCAAGCAGCCTGGTACCTTAGGAATGCCACCTTTTCTGGACAGAACGGTTGATGTAATTATTCCATAGGAAGAACTCGGTTAGGCACTTTGCCACCAAGCTGAAAAGGGCCTTTCCCAAAAAACACTCAGCAGGGATATAATGCTTAACTGGTTGATGTTCTTCGAGTTTTAGGAATCCACACCCCATTTGCATAACCCCATTGCTTGGGCACTTTATCTCTCCTCCAGATAACTGCGGAGTTTCCACAACCGCCGAAGAAGTCAAGAGCAACCTTTATAGATGCTGTAAGTCATGCCACGTGGACCCAGCGCTGAACCCGCTCTGGCTTTTGTGACTACGTCTTGAACCTCCTTGAAAAGTGGTTCTTGTAAGTCAAATACTTCTTTTGGCTCTGCAGGGGTAATAATTGTGTTATCATCAACCAATTCAACTTCTCTATATGGTTCGCCAAAGGTGCTTTCAAGATGCTCGTCTATCTGGTCCTTTGTGGAGGACAAATATCCAGTTTTCTTCTGACAAAACAGATGTTTTGTTAACTGAAAGGGGTTGCTGATAAACGCTGGCCTATTCCGTGCTTTATCCCTGATTTCCACTATACTTGACCCTCCAGACCACTAACTTTTAATCCTTATGTTATTAACACATCAAACAACTCATGGAATTCGATTGGATCAAAACTCTTGGAGTATATAGGTAAAATACAAACCCAGAAAACAGCATAAAATGCCTGAAAAAATTTAAATCAAATGGCCGACTTCCTGTTAGGTTTACGTCATAGCACCAAGAGACTTTTTTGTGGATCCTGATATGAAAAGCATGTGTAGCAAATGTCTTGCTTCTAGGTGAAATTGGGTATGGGATATACTTCATTTAAAAATTTGAGGGGGTGGAGTAGAGCCTTTCTGCCAAAGTAACACACTCCAGGACCCTTAAATTAGGGATTTTTTTACCAGGACCGATGAATCTGCAAAGTTCCTTGTCTCTTTAGACATGGGAACGCCCAAATAGACTTCAAATAGCACCACAACTATCAAGTGTATTTGCGTAACCTTGGTGTCTATAGACAGGTATGACCTGTAATAATTTATTTTCAGTGTCAGTTAAGTTTTACCTGTTACTATATGTGAATAATCTGTACTTAAATACAAAACACTTATATTTCCACCCTTGTTTGATTTTTTGTTTGATTAAAAGGCTGTAACATAAGAAGCTCTCTGATAACTACAACATTAAATTTGATAGAAATGCCAAAAAGTTAATGTTATTCTACACAGTTTTTGTGGAATGGACACAGGAAGACATTTGGCAGAGTTGAATAGTAAATGGACCCAAAATGTGACAATAAAAATTGTGGAACTTGACCACAGGGGGAAATTTGGCTACAAACTATCATTTATGTGCACTAGGGGGCGCTGCATGCACATACTACAAACACATGGCTATTCCAAAGACTACTCCAGATGGAGGCTCCTGATATCATCTGCCAGAAGACTCGCCTAACATAAATCCAGGATGCTTCTCCTCGTCTCTCTTGTTTTACTCTCAGCAAAAAAATAAAACTTTTTCTCTTCTATTTCTGCCAGAGAGTTGGTATTTTATGTCATCTCATCAGAAAAAAAACATGACATGTACAATAATCCCTAAATTTCTTGTATCACAAGTCAGATTGTATCAATCCTTCATCAACATATGGAACTCCTGAGAAGGTGGAGGAGGTTTATTATCATCGCTGGGGTTTACTAACTGTGTACTACTGACAGGAAGCACTAGCACATGAAATAAATTGGAGTATGTCTGCAGCCATGGAGCTCAAGCTATGCACCGGTTTAACCTACTGAGAATAAGTCATTATCACAGCCTGATCCTCTTGAAAGATGACTCAAATGGGCTCGCCTCGAAGAAACCCCCTCGTTCTCCCACAAATGAAGAGAGCTGTCCCTGTTTGGTGATGAAGGATCTGCAGCAGGAGAGACTCACCTCTTGCAGACATGCCCGGTAAGTAGAGCCTCCCTTTCTTTACACACTAACAGGAAGAGATGCTCCTGTTCAGATGAGGAGGATGTACTGAATGAATGACTGAAATGGTCTGTAGTTGAAGTTCTGGGCTGTCATATAGAGAGGATAGACGCAGGGAAACCTATAGCCGGTTTGCTAGACCAGACCGGACCGGAGCAGAGCAGACTGCGCGGTGGAGAGACATTCAGAGACAGGGCGTGTCCTGAATCAGACAGAATTATTCTACAACTACTTTATGTCCACATTAGATCATAATAGCACAGAATTGCCCTATTATAACTGACGTCGTCCATGATTTATTGCCTCAATCGGGAAACATCCTTATTTTTCCTCTGGTGATTTCGTGTTATGGACCTGTTTGTCCTACAACACAAAGTTTAGAGGAGCATTTTGCCCCGTAAATCCGACTACTTAAGGGAGTTATTTGGCCATCTGTTCATCACCGGGACTCATCAACTTTACCCAAAAAGCTACGACTTCATACGCAAACATGAGCTCAGCGCCATGTGGGGGATAATACAGCGGTTTTAGTGAAATCCTGCATCAGCCCACAGTAGCACCATTCAGTCAACGGATGATGTCGCTTTGCCTTGTAGCCTACATTGTTTATTTATCGGAATCCTATAGTTGCCTTTGTGTTTGATGTGGACTTATTATTATTATTATTACTTATTATTATAGCAGAAAGTATTGACAGTTGCAAACTTAATGAATATATAGGTTAATCATACATGGCAACCTCAGCAGATGTTCACCTGTATCGAAAATAATTTTTGTTTTCATTTAAAATAAAAATCCGTAAGGAAAAAAAGTTCCATGCTGGATAAAAAAAAAGAATAAAGTCCTGAAATCAACTTAATTTAATGAAAGTATACATAATTAAAATATAACACAATTTCAGTTTTTATTCCATTCATATCGCATTTAGTAAATGTTTTTTTTTTAATTTAGTTATTGTAGAGAATATAAAATGTAGCAAATCCGTTACACTCTCAGTCATTGTTAGCATGTATGTTGGGTTTTGGCACACCCTGCTGGACCCGAGCAGCGGCGGTTGGCGGAGGAAGTGCCACCGTGTCCAGAGGTCCTCAGACGTCTTGTTTACAGAGGTGTTGCCAGGCCTGTGTAATCCTGAGGTCAGAAACGTGCTCAGGTTTTATTGCTCACACTTATTCTTTTGTTGCACGGGTCACTGTATGAAACCTCCAATCTGGATCGAGGCGGCAACAACAGGAAGAAGAAGATAGAGGAATTCTCTCGGTCTTCTCGGGAGAAACTGGTCCAGTCCAAGAACAAAATGTTCTCAAAATTCACCTCCATCCTGCAGCACGCTGTGGAAGCGGTGAGCGTTAACACTAAAAACAGTATTTATCCACTGACTGTCGTTTGGTTTTGTCTGAGAGGGTTATTATTCGCTCAGACGTCACAGAACGTCAGCGTTAGTTCGACAATGCTAACCAGCGGGCTAACAAATTAGCCTAAGCTAATTTTAGCGGTTTGTGTTTGTGCTTTTAGAGACTCCAAATAATAACTGTAGCTCTGTCTTATTTATCTGTTAGTTTTTTTACTATCACACCTGCCTACTGTCATTGCCTTAATTGAAGGAAGACAGCTGTGTTAATGGTGGTCCTACAAGCGCTGCTAGTTAGCCACGAATGCTAGCCTCAGCTAACACAGTCGCTGCTTATCTGATTTCACAACAGCAGGTTTAATCTCGAAATGATCACAAAGATAATCAGTTAGACACCTCAATATTTTCATTAAAATCATCCTGTTACATTACATTCAAGACCTTAGTAACTAGGCTAACAGTTTCTTTCAGCAGGAAACAAACATATTCAACATATGTTCAAAATTAGGTTTACAGGAAAAAACACACTATTTATCATTTGATTGTAATTACTCAATCAAACAAGATTTAAATGACCCAGACTTCATGTGCTTCCTATATGTTACAGAAGGCTGTTTTGTCTGCTCGCAAACGTGATGCATACACAGACAGCATTTTCTGTCATAGTATCTTAGGAATCTTAGCCCATTCCTCACGGGCAAAGGCCTTTAATCATGTATTCTTACTGGGTTTTCCTTCTGCAACCTGCTTCCTGAAATCCGACTTTAGATTTTCAATCCCAAGAAAAATGTACGTAGCCCAGTCCAAAAGATATTATCAGTGTTTTTACCAGTTCTTAACACAAATGACTACTTATCCTGATGACTCCAGTCCCTGAATGGTTCCGGTGTCTCCAGGAGTCTGCAATGACCCTTTAACTGCACCAACCTGCTGCTAATGTGATGCTGAGACAACAGGTTCTGATTCGTAAGTAATCTTACCCCATTCCCATGGACAAAGGGCTCCACTTCTGGATTTACCTGGTGCTACCTCCTGCTTTAAATCCCTCCAGAGGTTTAATTTTGTATTGTAGTGGGACAACTCCTGACAACTCCTGAATGTTCAAGGACTTCTTCTGGGACCAAGCTTTTTGAGGTCTGCTTGGAATCAGTCCTTTTGGAATGTCCATTGACCTCAGAGCGTCAATGGACTTCCACGCAGCTCTGTTTATCTGATCCATGATGGAATCAATTTTACCCCCTACCGTCTGCAGGTTTCAAACACCAGCCGCAGAGGATTACTGAGCCAAAGCCATTCTTCATTTTAGGTAGGAAGTTCTCCCCAGCATCTGCTTCATTCTTCCACCTTCAGACATACTGCTGATCAACAGACCCCAAATGATCATGATTGGGGTCATCACTCCACAGAAAAAGCTCCCAAAACTTCTGGGTCTGATCTAGATGGTGCAGAGCTACTGAAGAGATTTTTCTTGTTCTATTTGGCAAGGACCACAGAACCAGTACTTTCCCACTACAGATTTTCTATAAGATTCAAGTTATGTAGCAATACTTTTAATGGAGGTCTTCCGTGAAAAGTCTGTTTGGGAGATTTTTCCCTTTTGGACTTTTTTGGAATGCCCAGGCTTCAGCTTCCGCGCAAACAGTGAGATGTTTTCGTCTATGTTCTCATGATCCTTCATGGAATCCATCATACATTCAACAGGCTGCAGGTTTCCAGAACATCACTGAAAGCTTCAGTTTTTGTTTCATCGGAGCAATATCGCAATATCGCAATACCTCTTGGTATGATTTAGATGTTTAGATTTGGACTTTGCTTGTGCTTTTAAGGCGGCAATGGTAGACATGTGGCACAAATCAATGAGGTTAGCTCAGAATTTTAACAATATCTGATTTGTAAATGTGTCTTTGATGATGGGTGATTTTCTGGGGTATTTTTGACATGTTGAAGTAACATCCAACCTGAAGGCCAGATTTCTTTCCTCCTTAGCCAGAACCGTAAGCTGTTATTGTTTACTTCTTCAGCCCGGTCTTTCCATTGGTTTGGCTATTTATTTATTTATTTGAATTAATTTAAGCTAAAAGTTAACATTAAAAGAGTCAAGTTGCTGAAGCATGATCTTACTTGAGTAGCATCTACCTGCAACATCAGTATTAAACATACAATATGTTTTCTGTTTCTTATTTTCCAGCTTGCCCCATCTCTTCCCCTACAAGAGGATTTTGTCTATCACTGGAAGGCCATCACACATTATTACATTGAGACTTCTGGTAAGTAAGTGCGAGAGAAAAGATTTAAAGGAAGGTCAGAATATCTCAAGAGGTAGATTGAGTAGATCATGTCTTCCATATGTTGAAACAAGTCGTAGTTTTGAGTACAGTGGCAGAAAACTGCTGTATTTGTTCCTATTAACTCTTGATAAATCCACATATTTTATATCCGTTGACTTTACATATACCTATACATGTGACTCCTTGAGCTACCTTGAACTTGATTTATTTAAAGTGAAGCCGATGGCAGCATTGTTAAGCTTTAAACAAAAAAGGAGTTCCTTAAATTCCTCAACCAAAATATTAGATACTCTGTTTATCATGAGATCAGACACCTGCTTTTGCAGCTCCATTGTTTACTCAGAATGAACAGACTCAGTGCAAAGAAGACACTATCTAGAAACTCTAAATGAGTGGGAATAAATGTTAAGAATGCTGGGAATGTTGAGTTTGCTGTACACTTCTACTTTGTCTGGATAAAATCAGCTCCAGACTGAGAGAGATCTGCCTCTAGTTTGTCAGAGCAGTTCTCGTACATATGTGTCCATGAAATGTATTATTATTATAATTATTATTAGTATTATTATTAGGGTTGCATCTAAGATGAACTAGCTGGTTAAACCTCAGATCAAACCACTGATGTGTAGCTTCTGTATATTTTAGATCGGCAGTGTCTCCGTTTCTTATCCTTCCCTCTGAGCAGCAGTTCTTCTAGTCGGCCCTGTTTTAAAAACATTTGTTGTAAGCAGCCGATGGGGATCATCTGTTCTGTAGGTATTACCTCTAGGTATTATGCAGCAAAACTTGTTTTCAGAGGTATTAAACCTCTGGCTCAGTAAAGGCATGACTTAAATGAGTTTGCCCTATTATTCAGAGGTCACCAAAGAAGCCTGCAGCCTGGAGAGGAAGACTCTTCAGCTTTGGGTGGTGACTACCTAGGATAAGGACACTCCAATGTTAAAGCTACGACCTGAGGACCTCGCTGTCATCGTCCCAGCATGCCCGGCAATAGTCTAGAATAGGAAAATACTTAATTAATCCTCACAAAACTTCAAGCATTACACAGCTCCAACATGTATAAAGTTAAGATAGCGATATAGAGAAAAATAGGATGAAACAGAAAATATGCAAGATACACATACATACTTCAGAAATATTAAAGAGATAAACATATATGTGGCATATGGCAGCCAAATCCCTTGTTTTAAGTCTGGGGCCAGCTCTTTGCAGATAGCGTTCTGCCATGCAGGTGGGAAGGTCATGTCGAAATGTCAGCCTGCCTATCTGAAGTCCTGCAGTGATGAGAGCCTGCGAAAAACGGCAGGTGTTAGACGTCACTGGAAGCTGCAGTCTCTATCCTGCACAAAGGAGGTTTAGGGTCAATCACTAACGACAAATTCCCTCTCAACCGCCTACATGCAGGGCTTGTGGGTCACGAGTCAGCCTGGTCAGCCGTCAGCATTCCTGCACAAAGAGTAAGAAAGTGCGAAATGCAGCACCAGTACAGCCCAACCTTTATTAGTCCACATGCTTAGAAAGAATTGTTCAATGAAACAAAATTTATATTTTTCTAGGCTGGTGCTTATTTATGTGTTTTTTATATTTAACATTGTGTAGGAATCATGGTGATACCTATCTTGTTACTAACTCACCACACAGATCGTCAAGTTCATAGTTTTTTTTTGCTGTGGACCGATGAGGTGTTGAGAAGCTTTTCTAGATTAAACGTCAAACTTCCAGTGACCAAATATCAAACCATGTCTAAACTTAATGTTTTCTTGTTTTCGTTAGATGACAAAGCTCCAGTTACAGACACAAACATCCCATCCCACCTGGAACAGATGCTGGACATTCTGACCCAGGAAGAACGGGAGAGGGAATCCGGAGAGACCGGACCCTGCATGGAGTATCTTCTACACCATAAAATCCTGGAGACTCTCTACACCTTGGGAAAGGCAGATGTAAGACATTCATTACTTGTTTATTGCTGTGGTGGAGAATTCCCTGTTGTAATTTTAACATATGATGGAATTTGAATAAACAGTTTTTGAAGAGTTTTCAGTTGGTCTGCAGTATGACCTTCATGTTCATTAGAGATGTAATGGATACCAAACTCACGTTGTAGATCGGATTACGGACTCGAGTATGAGATCAATTCACGGATACGATCATTTTTGAGATCAGTCAAAATTTAAATTTCACCTGAGACAAACTTAATTTTGCTTTCTATTTTTACTTAAAGAAATTCTTGATAACTTAAAGCAGGAGGATTTGCCCATAGTATTCAATAAATTTAGTTTTTATTAAAGTATATAAAGTATATATAAAGTAAAGTTAAAATTTCCAATGCTTAAATAAAAAGTTCCAATTAATTATACAATTCTCAAATAGACCAGATCTAATAATTTCATCACCTTTTCCAAAAAGATAAAGATTTCAACATTGTCTGAGGTCCACTCAGACTCTTACTTAAAACTTTAAAGGCTGGCATAAAAATATTTTCTTGCCTCAATGAAGAAAATAGTCTCAATGAAGATTACCTAGGTCTCACATACTTTTCGATCATGGACTTGAACACGGATCATCCGTAGTCTGTTGCACCACTAATGTTCATGAACGGTAGGGATGTTTATGGTGGACTAAATAAATAAATGTATTCTTTCCCATCAGTGTCCTCCAGGAATGAAGCAGCAGGTGCTCACCTTTTACACAAAGCTGTTAGCACACATTCGCCAGCCTCTCATGCCACACATCAACGTCCACAGACCTGTACAGGTGAGCCGTGATGTATTCTGTGTTTCAGTGGGTTTTTTATCCCAGACTCTCTGAGTGATGGGTTATTTAAAACATTTTTTTTTTTCGGTGGTTGTGACAGAAGCTGATCCGTCTCTGTGGGGAGATTCTGGCTGCTCCTACAGAAAACGAAGAGATCCAGTTCCTCTGTATCGTCTGTGCTAAACTGAAGCAGGACCCGTACCTGGTCAACTTCTTCCTGGAGGTGAGCTCCTCTCACATTCAGAAATATTTATCTGCATGTACGTGTTACATAGAAAAGAAAGCACCAACAAGATTTCAGTCAATATCCATCATCTGTTATGTTCATTTTCAGAACAAGTCAAAGAAACCGGAGGCAAAGAGTCCTGGAGGGACAGCGATGGTGAAGGACAGTGTGGTGGCTCCAGACACTGGTCAAACTCCAGCAAAAGAACCGACTGGTCACCGAACGGAGCCACAGGCTGGAGCACCTCCCTCCACTTCCAGTCCGACCATTAACAACAACAGCAGCAACAATTACAGTCTGGTTACCTCCCTGCTTAACCTCACTAAGAGCCCTGTGCGTAACCCCCCAATTATGAGGATGTTTTAGGTACCGTCTTCTTCATTAGTCTTGAATGTTTGTATTGATCTCCATGTCTCCCCCTCAGGATGGGAGGATCGTGGTGAAGGCATGTGAGGGCCTGATGCTGCTGGTCAGTTTACCTGAGCCTGCTGCTGCCAGGTGCTTGACTGAGAACACAGAGCTCTGTGAGCTTCTGACCAACAGGCTGGTGTCCTTCTATAAAGCCCTGCCACAGTCCATGGACCCCTTAGACATCGAGACAGTGGAGTCAGTCAACTGGGGGTATGGTTCTCTCAAATGTTTGTTCTTTAATCGCCGAGATATCATTAAATCATGTGTTTACTGACTTGAAAATACCACATACCAACTAAACTTTAGGTTTTGGTTTAGTATTGAGGCAGCTCTTACACGAGGCTTACATGGAGTAAATGCATTCAATTTCATTATAGATTAAATATCGGGCGATACTACTGTTTATCAGCCGATCGCAATAATAAATCCTAAAAGGGCAATTTTAATGTATCAAAACAATAGAAATTATGTTTCCCCCCCTTATACAACTCAAAACTACAGCTTGAATGAATTTCCTATCCAAAGTATTGAACCCTCTGAGTGGCTTTCTGTTGAGCACTCATTTACAAATCACAGGTTGTTAAACTGAGCCAACCTGACTAGTTGTTTAATGCTGAACTTGCTTAGAACTAGATCAAACCCAGTTTTGGGAGGCTGTTAGCAGCAAGTCAGAATAGCTGAAGGTTCAACAAAGTCGCTCGGACGCTCACCATGAATGCTTGAACCATTCAGAGAGTGAGAAACAGGAGTCTGTTATATTTAAGAACATTTTAGTGTTGCACTGTTTAAAAAAAACTTAATGTATAAAGGTTGTTGAATAATTTTGCCTGTTACTGTAGCATCATGCGACACCTTGCATTACATTTAAATTGATATTTTCCCTGTTTATCTCCATCTTTCAGTCTAGATGTGTATAACCTGAAGGAGGATGCGGCTGTCTTCACAGGGAAGAGGGCTCTCATCTCCTTCCTGTCCTGGTTAGATTACTGTGACCAGCTAATCAAGGAGGCTCAGAAGGTCCAAATAAAGCTGAAGATGTCCTGATTTCAAATCGATCATTTCTGAATGCCAAAAAGAATGCTGAACTGGATTTTTGTCTTTTATGCAGTCTGCAGCAGCCATCCTGGCCAAAGCAGTGAGAGAGAGATTCTTTGTGTCTGTGATGGAGCCACAGCTCATGCAGACGTGAGATGCTTTTATAATCACCCATCAGCCATCATGTAATCTAAATTATTTGTCTGAAGCGACTGCTCAGGTAACCCTTGTTCTTTTGAACATGCGCAGGTCGGAGGTTGGCATCTTGACCTCAACTGCTCTACTGAACAGGATCATCAGACAGGTGACGTCAGAGGCTTTGCTGCAGCAGATGGTTTACTTCCTGCTGGGAGAGGACATTGGGCCTGAGACTTCAGCTGCTGTTGCCCAGAATCCTCTCAGACACAGACTGATCGAGCACTGCGACCACCTGTCAGACGAGGTCTCTGTCACACAGTAGACGTTTAGGATCTAACTTACATTTAATAACCTCCTGAATGCTGATTGGACTCATTAGGGCCTTTTTCTTACATCTTTAATTTTATTAACGTCCCTTCAGATCATACTCACTACCGACAAAGTGAGGAGGAGCCAAAGCTCAGGGGGTTCTGTCCCATCCTGTACGTCAGGTTTCCTTTCTGGGGCACATTTCAAATACTTTTTATTGTTTTTCATCAACCTTATTCAAAAACCAACAAAAGTATTTAAATCAAGTATTTTGCTGTTTAATGATCTATTTTCTATTTCCATGGTTACACTAAAGCTTATTGACTTAAGTTCATTCTGGCCTCCAGAACTAATCTGAAGATCAGTTCAGTATTTTTTATCTAATGAAATGTTTCACACAACCATCAAGTACTGAAGTGATTTATTTTGCTGTTTCAGAACGTTTTTCATCTGTGTTTGTGTTTTAGTATCCATGGCTACAATATAGAGCTTTGAGATTTTGTTCAGAGTGGGATTTCCTCTCTGAAGGGGATTTCTGACCCATAACTCTAAAACTTCAGTACTAAACTTCAGTTCAGTAATTTTTTTGTACAAAGAAATCCATGCACACATATCTCAAGTAGTGGTACATGGTTAAATATTAAACTTTTTCTTTCAGAAAATAACTTTTTTTCTCACGTATGCACCTAATGAGAGTTCCAGTGAACAGGGATATCTTAAATAACTTCCATCTGTGGCGGTGGATCCTGTGTATATTGTATTTGTTTATTCTCTACTCTTTGAGAGTAGAGAAGCTTTCTGCTTTTAAGCTTTGATAATTCTTGTGGATAATATGATTAACCAAAAGCAAATTAATTAAAATTATCGTCGCCGCTGCTCACATTTCCATCAAACTACGGTGAGTCATGAGTTTGATGTTGGAAGCAGCCTCTGCCTCCTTGAACAGATGCTTGAGAGATCTGAGCCTTGTTTCTCTCTGTGTGTCTTCAGATCAGCATCATGACGCTTCGGCTCTTTGAGCAGCTCATCCAAAAGCCCAACCAGCACATCCTCAACAGCTTGGTTCTACGCAACCTGGAGGAGAGAAACTACATGGAGAACAAACCGCAGGAGGAACGGGAACCCTTGGAGAACGGACAGCCCCATGATGCCGTGTAAGAACCTGACACTGAGCTCTGACCTCCCTGGAAAAATCCTGCCTGGAAAAACCATACAAATGCTCCCAATGGAAAAAATGTGATCTCATCAACTAGCTGTGTTTTTGAGATGGGCCACCAGTTCTCGTAACGGTTCATGAATGTGTTTCAGGTTGTTGTAATCTCTTTTAAAACTTCTCTTTAAACCGTCATGAGTTCATGAATGCATGGAGACATAAGCATAATGACCTGCAGGTTCCTCTGTCTTCATGTTTTATCTAACTATGATACATGATTTTCATGATATTAAACATGTTTGTAGCAGGTAAGAGGAAGTTGGAAAACTGTAGAATGAGTGACCTTTGTTTATCAAAGTAAACATAAAACCAGAGTCAGTATCATCCGTTGTCTGTCTTCTCGATGTTCCCTGTAAGGGCTGTCACAGCTGCTCATCTTGCCCTTTCTTCTATAGCTTTCTCCTGTCACCAACCAACTGTATGTTCTCTTTCCATGCATCCACCTCTTTTGTCTTCCCCTCTTCCTCCTGCCTGGCTAATGCCTCCAGCATCCTTCTACCAATAGATCCACTATCCCTCCTTTTCATTTGTCCATTATATATTTAAAAATGCTCGTGACCCTCTTCTCCACCCACTCCACTGTGCCTGCACTCTCTTCCTCACAACTTTTCCACACTCCCCATTGCTCTAAACAGTTGACCCCAAGTCAACTCGGGGACCTTCTTTACCTCTACTCCTTGCATCCTCACCGTTCCTACTGCCTCCCTTTCATTCATACACGTGTATTCTGTCGTGCTGCGACTGACTTTCATTCCTCTTCTCTCCAGCGCATACCTCCACATATCCAGGTTTTTCCTCCAGCTGCTCGTTGTTCACACTACAGATAATGTCACCTGCGAACGTCATAGTCCAAGGAGATTCTTGGGTGATGGACAGTCAGTCTGTCCATCACCATAGCAAACAAGAAGGGGCACAGAGCCGGTCCATGATGCAATTCCACCTTAACCTTGGACCCATCCGTCACTCCTACCTAACTTTTCACCTATCTAATACTGTCTCATACATATCCTGAAACAGTAACATACTTTCTGTCACTCCAGACTTCCTCATACAATCCTACAATTCCTCCCTTTGCCACTCTTTCACATGCGTTCTCTAAATCGACTGTAGTTACAACAGCAATATAGTCAAAGACTTAATATTACCCCCTTATTAAATTTAAGTTTTGTCTGTAATTGTCTGTACGGTCAACATTATACCTCTGATCTGAGTCAATCGCCATCTCACAAATTTGCTATTATATGAATGTGTGTTTTGTCCCCAGAGACCTGGAGGAGGATCCCCTGTTTGGAGACGAAATCTCTCCAGACAGTAGGTTGTCTGGTTCTGATTGGCTCAGCCCTTCTCCACCACAGAGTCCTGACCACTCCAAGATTGATGGGAAGACGGAAGTCCACAAGATAGTCAACAGGTACAGCGTGCAGCCAACGTCCAACATAGTACATGAGGAGCTGGTCGGTGGTTTTTAACTGCTCTGTTCTCGTAAGTTTCTTGTGTTTAGTTCCCGACGAGGCAAAATCTTCGTATCAGGTTGAAGGCACAGGCTACGACACCTACCTCAGAGATGCCCACAGACAGGTGAGGCTCCACCCATGTACCACACCTCTGCTTTAGTGATTTTTCTTTAACTGGCTGCTCTTGAAGGTCTTGAGTTCTCTGATGTGTCTCCGTCTTACTGCATGTAGTTCAGGGACTACTGTGGTGTGTGTCAACGGTGGGACTGGAGAGGAAACCCAAAGCCTCTGGAGAAGTGTAACCTAGATACCCCTTTCTTTGAGGGTCACTTCCTAAAGGTTCTCTTTGACAGGATGGGTCGGATCCTGGATCAGGTCAGTCTAATCCACACAAACATCAATATAGAAAACACAAAAGAGTCCCTTTGTAGTATAAAAACATGATTTAGAATTATCCTTATGAAATCTTTGACGCTTTAGAAGCCTGAAGACAGGCAGTAATTACAGATTCAGATTTTACTGATATAATATCCATGAAACATACAAAATAATCCTAAATCTAGTCTTTTGATACATCTGTTCTGATTTCACTACAGTCAGATTGCAATGAATATATTAAGATAAACTAATTCTAGTCCCATCATAACCACCTTTGGGAAATGAATCGAACAAGACATTGAAGGAATGATTAAGGAAAACACGGGAACTGTGTGTCAACAGAAGATACACAGTCCTACAGAGAGTTAAAGAATAACCCGGCAAGTACAATCATGAACGCAATTGACAGTCTCCTCATGCACGCGCTCGAATGTAACTGGATCTCATGTAAAGAGTTTGAATTCCTGTCATAACCATACCCCTGAACACAAATCATATATAGTATTCCTAAAATACACAAAAACGCAAACCATCCCCCACTAAGACCCATTGTTTCAGGCATCCAATCCATCACAGAATCATTAGACAAATTTGGGGACTCTCACTTAAAAGACAGCTATGGGAATAGCAACCGCACCAGATTATGCATCTTTGGTACTGGAATATTGGGAGGAACAAGTGATCCACGACAAAACTGCCAATCCATTTAGTCCATAGATCAAATTGTGGAAAAGATAATTGGATGATTGCTTGTTGTTTTTTTGAAATGGAACGGGAGAGGAACTTGAAATGTTTCAGACATATATAAATTGCAGCAGCTCTTTCCTTAAATTTACTATGGAATCTAACCACAACAACATCTACTTCCTGGACCTAACCATCTCTAAGCATGAAGAATGAAGTATCCATACCTTTCTGTACAGGAACGCAACACTCTCCTCCACTACAACAATAACCACCCAAGTCAGCCCAGACAACAGTTTTTAAGCCTGAGGAGGAATTGTTTGCAATGTTATACATTCAACCACAAAGAAGAAGAGATAAAATCTAGATTCAGTGCAATAAACTACTACCAGGCTGTAATAAATGGGGCATATGATTAGGCTTAATCATTTAATTTAGCTTATTCAAGCTCAAAAATCTCCATCACCAGAAAGAATAACATTCACTACTGGGTTCAACAACGGCCACCATGATCTTCGGGACATAATAAACGAACATTGGCATATCCTACAAGCGGTACAATCACTACATGAATTCACTAAGGAACCCCCACTCTTTTCATTCAGACGCACACTGAACATCTGAGACAAACTGGTTCACAACTTCCAACCTAGTAAATCCACCGGCACGTGGCTTAACATCCAAGGAAACTACAGATACGGAACCTGCAACCACTGCCAGAACAACACAAACGTAAAGTTCTTCACTCAAACACACACGGGTAGAACATTTCCAATTAAACATTTCTACATGTAACACAACATCAGTGATCTACATGCTCACATGCCGCTGTGGGATGGCATGCATTGAACAAACCAAGAGAGCAATCAAACAAATTATCACAGAACACAAAACGGCCATTCCCACGGGGAACATCGTCTATGCCATGGCCAAACACGACCCTCCAGCCACTTTACACGTCATTGGACCGGAACATTTGACTGTCCCAACCAGAGGGGGTCACTTACCTAAATTACTCACTCAGAGAGGGATTGGCTGGGCCTCCACACTCAACACCAAGACACCTGCTGGACTGAATGATGACTTTACCTTCAAATGTTTTCTCTGAATGCACTTCAAGCTATACAAACACACACTGAATTGTGACGATACCTACACACCAGGGACCTTGGTAACAACAGGACACACCTACTGGAATCAATCACATAGCACTTCCTGTTTATCTATTACTTCCATCTTATCATACTTACTCTTTGATCATCTTATCCTCTTCATGTGACATCATGAGCCAACTGTAAAGCACCTAATATAAATTGCTTGATCTCAAATTATATTCTCCCGTTATATTCTACTGTTGATCAGAAGAAGGCTCCAGAAGCCAAAACGTTAGCAGACGTTGAAATAACTCAGACACTGGATATATAGGGATCAAGGTACATTCACAGGTTGTTTTTTGAAGGTGCCACCATTTTCCACACTTTCTTATGATCATAATAAATACTCATTTTCTTCATCTGTTTTGATTACAGTAAAATCAGATTACAATGAATATGAAATGTTGCCACTCTCCAAAGCTATTGTTTCGCTCTGTAAGAGACTGTAGCTCAGTGTAATTTGACATAAATCAGGTTCACTTATTGAAAAATGTGGAGACAAAATGTTACCCTCTCAAAAATGTGGATGCCGTCTCTGTCCTGCAGCCTTACGACGTCAACCTTCAGGTGACTGCTGTACTCTCCAAGATGTCTTTGTTACCACACCCCCACCTTCACGAGTACCTGCTGGACCCCTACATCAACCTGGCCCCAGGCTGCAGGTCCCTGTTTTCCGTCATCGTCCGGGTAAGACTGCTCATGCAGCGGGGCTCTGATCCTCCTTAGATGGTGCTAAGACTCTCTTTTATCTGCAGACTAATGTACTTTGTTGTGAGCAGTATCCTGAATGTGTTTTAGAAGCCCCTCCCCTTTACAAAGAGTTCAAGGTATTATACCTTTATCAGGGTGTGTAAGTATTGCAGTGAAGTTCCATAATATGGTTTATTAAGATACTTTGTGGCATATTGCTTTCTATTTCCAAATTTTTATTTTGACTCTACATGCATAAAAATGTTTTTTTTAAAAAAGGCTTTATGTATTCACTATGTAGCAAAGTAAAATCAAAAATACAAAAAAAGAAACGCATATATTATAAAGTATAAAAATTAGATACTCTTGAATATTACTTCCTGACAGAGTAGTTTTAAATCGTCTAACTTTGTCTTGTTATGTAAGTGAACAGTTTGTCATCATGTATTTATGGTCCATTCATTGATCAGATCTTCATATTCAAGAGTCAAAGTGAGTCAGATAATCTTTAATTACGGTATGCAACAGCTTTAAACTTTTGCAGCAGCAATGTATTTATCATAGCGCCGTCATTATTACTAGTTTAACCAAAATACAGTAAAAATAGCTAGTTTCTTTAGTTTGATGCAGGAATGTATAGACTTAAACCAAACAATGACTCAATGTTTGACTTCTGGAGGCATGGGATCCTGGTCATATTCAGAAGCCGAGTCTTTACAAAGTTTGCCGTAGGTACTGGTTTTCATGAAATGTAAAGTAATATGTAATTGTTTTAAAACTGCCTTTTATAACCTGGAAAAAAAAGAAGGTTTAAAACATGCTGGTCGCTTGAAAAGTTGATTTTTTTTTTTTTTACGTTGTTCCAACAGGACAGGGATTTTATAAAACGGATATAAAAATATTGTGATCCAATATTAATCCAAAAACAGACTATAATAGTTAATCAGAGACGAACCGTTCTCCTGCACAAAGATTTTGTTTACATAGATGAGTACATTCTGCTGATATAACTTAAATATTTCAGTAAGGTTTTGATATGCAGTTCTTTTACTTGTAGTGGAGTGTTTTTAGTGTGGTATTAGTAATTTTAATCAAGAGAAGGATTTAAATACTTCTTTCACTACTGTCCTTACACACCCAGTAGAGGGTGCTGCATCTTAATCATGCCTGCTGTACTGTGTAAAAGTTATGACATGCATTTACAGACGCTGGTAGAGCATGAGCATTGATGTATTTTTAAAGTGTGTGTGTGTGTGTACGTGTGATTGTGTGTTTGTTAGGTCGTGGGAGATCTCATGCTGAGGATTCAGCGTATCCCAGACTTCACACCCAAGCTGCTGCTGATCAGGAAGAGGTTATTGGGTCTGGAGCCTGAAGGCATTACGTACGTTCTTCCCGACATTGAGTGCTGTAATCTTCGGGCTGACCTTTTGAAAGTTCCTCTCATCTTCTTCTCTTTCTGCCTATAGAATCGATCACATGACTTTGCTGGAGGGGGTGATCGTGCTGGAGGAGTTCTGCAAAGAACTGGCAGCAATTGCTTTCGTCAAATACCACGCAGTCTCCTCTTCCTCGCCATAATCTTCCTGCTGGTCATCCATCTGCTGCGGATCGGCAGGCAGGTCCAGATTAAATCGGGCCTTTTGGCAAAACATGAGCGCTATTCACACATCCCCGCTAGACTCTTGAAGCCGCTGTGGAAGGGAAACACTGCCCCTCTTCTCTGTCCTCCACTGTCTGTTGGGGGTTATAGACCAGGTCAGAGGTTAGAAGACACTGGCCTTTCATCAGAGGAGGGAACTGAAGGTGCATGGAGACTATCTGTCGCCCTCTCCACAGCCCTGTAATTATGTATTTATTTCCGGTCCCCTCATCCCCTGTCTGTAAATGTCTCTGCCTTAGCGTGGAATCACACCTTTCAGTTACAGACCAGTGTTTCCTCCCAAAACATTTTTATCTTCCCTCCTCAACTTTTCAGTTTGAAGACAGAAAGGCAGAAAGTAAAAAAAATGAGCCAGTGATTTACATGCAGTAACATTCAGATTGATCTGCAGTATTTACGATACTGCTATCATTTTTTATAAGCCAAAATCTTTATTTATTTGACTTTTTTAACTTGTGTCATTAAGTGAAATCCTTTAAAGCAGTCAGAATCCAGACTGACCTGCAGATGCTGTTTGTTTTCTTCATCGTTCTTCAGTTTGTGTTTAAGTGCAGTCACCCAAAGATTCCCCATTGTTCACATTATTGTTGTAAGGAATTATTGGACGAGGCGTATTATTTTTAACCTTCAGTGTTAAATGAATGGAGGGAGTAAGGTCTTATATCATTCATATTTCTCATTTATAGATCAGAGGGAAACCTCTGGACTTTTTTACCAGTGTCTTAAAAATATCAACTTCCAGCCTTTATTTACATTTTGATCCCTAAATCAGTAAGTTAACTCTTAAACAAGTGTTTGTTGTATTTTGTCTTCAGTCCGAGAGGAGAACCTTTTGACTAATGGTTTTCCTCAGAACTCGGTGTTGCAGAAAATGGTTGTCGCCAGAACAGCTATCTTAATTTTGTCTAAATGAATGAAGTCACATAGCCTTGGCTCTTGTTCTGTGTCCCCGTGTGACTATGTGTTTGGGATGAGTACGCGTGTAATTACGAGTCCCGTTGTCGAACCTAAACCTCATTATGCAGCCGCTGCATGGAACCAGATTTGCACATCATCTTTCTCCTTCTGTGTCCATAATGTAAATATAAGCACCCAAAAAAGTTTTTCCCAAAACTGTTTTGTTTCATAAACCAAAAAATATATATCTAGGATTTACCAGGAATCACATTTCTATTTTAATGGGAGACTTTTTTAAATTAACCATCATGCACATTTTGTAATCACTTTCCAGCGTGTGTACATTTTTGTATTATTGTACAGTAGATATTCTGAATGCATGCGTCTGAAGAAAGCAGTCCAGCTCTTTGATGATCCTCAGCCGGCACCACTTACGCCTTACTTTACACTGTGGATCTCTGTGGACGCCATGTAGGCGGGGCTTCTGTTTCACTACAGTATATTGTGATCTTACTCTGCCTATCTCTGTGTAACAGACTTTTTGGTTTGTGAAAATGTTTAGGACTCGAAAAATCCAATTCTGATTTGCAGCATTTCTTTTGACTGTTTTCCTCTGGTATGAACGGAGTTGGATCTCATGACGCTTTTCTCTCATGGCCAGTTTGATTTTTGTGCAATGTAAACATTAATTTAAGGTCTTTGCTCCTGCCTCAGTGATTTAAGTGTTGGTTTTCTGAGGCTCATTAATTGCTAGTCATCTTGTCTTCATCCAGGGAGACTTTTTCTCCGTCCCCATTAAAAAAAACAAGCTCTCTCTGCAGCAGGAAGTGTGTTCTGTGTTTGATCACTTTCATCTTGGTTTTATTACAAAATGTCTGTACAACAAGGGAAAAAAAATACTCAATATCCATTTCTTTCATTAACAATTCAGAAACCACAAATTACTTAAACCCCATCTTTAAATGTCAGAAGAAGAAAAAAAGATAGTGATAAAACTGATCCTGTGACTTCAGGAGCAGATCAGAGAACACGAGCGTGAACACGAGCGCTCTCACCAGTCTGTGTGCACGCCCAGATCTGTGAGGACTGGAGTCAGGTGACGGGAAGGAGAATTCAACGTTCCCTTTGCAGTGATGGAAAAGAGGCACTATGGCGCAGACAGAAGGCCCTCAGTCTGAAACTTATGGTTGCTGAGGTACAAGCGGAGATTGCAGAAAGCCAGGGTTGACAAAGAGTTTAAAGAATAAATCGATCCTCTCGAGTACATTTTTTTTTTTTTGGGTGTATAAAATAAAAATATTCAGTCGTCACTGAGGCTGCACTGAATGTTTCTAATGTTAAGTGTAACGCTTCAGTCCAAGGACCCCCCCCCCCCAAGCTTATTCATTTATTTTCTGTCACCACTTATCCTAATAAGGGTTGTATGGGCTGGAGCGTGTCCCAGCTGAAGTAGGGGAAGAGAGAGTGCAGCATGGACATGGCGCCTGTTCATCACAGGACAGAGAGACAGCTGTTCACACCTGTGGACAAACGGGGCTCCTGCCTGGTCTTAAAAAGCCTAATATTTGATCATCTGAACTTTATGTCTTTGAAAGTCTGAATATATTGAGGCAAGATTATGTAAGCGGTCTTAAATATGATGCTTTAAAATTAACGTTTAACATTAACAAAGGCACCATTGTTTACACAGATTTTTGTGAGTATATAAATAACCTTGCAAATGACTGACATTCCGATATTTCTTCGCATCTGCCATACATTCTGCCCATGAATACAAAACGGTCTTCTGAAAAGGGCAGTCGAAAACCTAAAGGGTCCTAAAACTGCAGTCTCAAGACAGGCTTAGTAACAACCTGGGGGGGCGAGAATCTGGTCTCCTGGGCTGCAGCCATACCGACGCTCTCCGCTCTGTTTTGATCCTCTTTAGACAAGGGTACGTCGTGGCCTCACATGAACATGGTGACAAATCAGAGCGAAGGCTTTACAACACCTCACTGTTTAAATACATAAGTCTGAGGTTATGAGTACCTGTTTGGCTCTGAGTCATCAACAATCTTGTTTTTAATGACAGTTTCCCGTGTTGGGATTAATTAATAAAGTATCTTCGATAAAAGTGAAACGATTAAATCTCACTTTTTTTTTAAGGTCTTTCCTGTGCGCTGCTGTTCAGGTTTTACAAAGATGTGAACATAGATCGCATGTTACATGCGATGCTGCAAGGACCAGATAAATGAAAATTGTTTCATTTTCAGATTGTCAAGATTTCTACCTTTAAAGTTCCAGATTCACAAATTTGTTTCCAGCCTGTGACCCGGCTGCTTCCTGTTCAGAGGACTGAGAAATATTCTTTCTCCATCTTTTAGTGAAAACCCCCGACAGCGTGAGCATCTATCAGCACAAGATGATATATTAAATTAATTTACATATAAATGTAAATAATTCACTTTCTTTATGCAAATTATTCTCATGTACATACAAAAGCACTACGTAAAAAACAACAACTACATGCCGTCCCACAAACTGAATCTAAAAATACAGGTAAGCAATTAAAAAAAAAACTATGTACATTTCCAAATGTTTCTTCTTTTTTTTTGTTTTTAAAGTTAATAAGTGTCTAGTTGCCTGTTTACAAACCCCAGACGTGCAAACAGACACACGCGTGTGCACGAGGCGCTCACACTGGAACATTCAGACAGACACGTCTCTTTGGCTGGTGTGAAGCTGTGGCACCTCGCAGTGTGTTCATGTAATTACATATCTCAAAAACACACAAACACACACAAAA
The DNA here is from genome assembly GCA_037951165.1 of Lophius americanus. Lineage (NCBI taxonomy): Eukaryota > Metazoa > Chordata > Actinopteri > Lophiiformes > Lophiidae > Lophius > Lophius americanus. Next base: position 1,233,837 of record JBBDHG010000039.1, on the reverse strand, counting down.
ATAACTCCATCTACCTGCGTAGAAAATAGCTTCTGATGATGTAGTGATATATTTCTGAATATATTTATATATATTTATATCCCAAACATACTGATAGGGTCAGCCACACACGTCCCGAGTTGTGTGTTTACGTCACATTCAGCAGTGATGATCTCATCAGTGGAGGAAGGCATCAATAAATAGAGATGTCTGTCAGACTGTCCCCACACGCCGCCGCCGTCTACGGCCGTTCATCAGTCGCTTTTTGAGTTCTGTGATGCGTCCAAATTGACCACCTGAAGCTCCGTCAGGTTACTGCTGCTGCCGCCGCTCGACTGCTGGCCAATCACCATCTGGAACCAAACACAGCGGCGTCAGAGACTGCCAATCGGGGGTCAAAGGTCAGCACATCAAAAACTCCACACACAAAAATAAAATAGTGAACAAACAAAACGTACAATGACATATATAGAAGTTAATTCTAGTCTTTCAAAAGAGTTGTAGATAGAGACAGATCTAGATATAGAGGGAGAGAGATGTAGAGAGATAGACAGCTAGATATATATCATGGTAAAATACAAAGGATGTGGAGGCTTTGGCTGTATGTTTTCTTTTTTTTGATAAATTTTGAGCTATTTGTTTATTTTGTAAGTTTTATGAGTTAAATGATCAAATAGAAACTTATGATTGTTGTCAAGAATATATGTACTTACATGCATATGTATACATGTGAACATTTATACATGTAAGAGATAAAAAAAACAACTAAATATTACTGATTAAATAGAATAGAACACAGTCCGAGTTTTAGGGAAGAGAGAAAGTAAGTTAGGTTTTCATTGGAATTTTGTCCCATTCATGACCGATCTATGCCTTCAGCCGATCAACGGTCCCAGGTCTCTATGTTTGCTGCTTCATTATGAGACACACATATTCAGAGGGGGACAGTGTTTGACGGTAGCAGACCCATCTAAACCCAGACACTCTGAAGACACGCTGCTGTGAGGCATCAGAATGCCACTTCATTGTCTCACTGGAATAAACAGTTTATTCACTAGAATAAACAGACTCAGCCCCAGGAAAGAAAGAGGTCTCCATGATGACAGGATATATTTTTGCATTTCCTTTTTATTTTGCCGTTTTGAACAGAAGTGAAAGTTTAGGAGGATTAGAAAATCGTCATATTCTGTTTTAATGAAGTTTAACTGGGACAGATGTTGTGTTTGTCCGTTTATCCTGTTCAGGGACGTAATAGGCCGGGCATAGGTAGACTTGAAACTAGAAGCGTCTAGGTATGAGGCAGCAGAGCTACCCACTGTGCCATCGTGAATGTCAAATGATCTCTTTATCAAACATGTCAAACTCCCGCTACAGTTTCATCTGGCCATGAGACATTGTCTAATTTCTGTAAGAACCAATCGCCGTTATTTAACTAACATGGATTTTATAAATCCCAGAATGCAACTTTGCAATTCAACTCTTATTTGTCTATTTTTTCCTGTACTCTTTGTTTGCTCTGGATTCTATAAGATGTCTTGAGTACAGTTCAGTTCATATTACTGTACGAATGATTTGTTGTTACCGCTCTGATTAAAATATGGCCAATTTATTTCCTGAGTCTCAGTCAAGCGTTTTAATCACAAACTTATTAATCAAACATCTCTTTACCTTTTCCTTTTTAATTTGTTTATTAATTTATAAATTTTACCTCCTTTTTATAGCCTATATATTTATCATTTTTTATTTTCCTTTAGTATGGGGAGTACTCGATCCGAAGTTTTCCATTATTATTTTACTTTTTCGATAATGGTACCATATCCGTTTATTGTTAATGATCAATATATTTATTTTTCAAATTTCGATTTCTGGAACTTCATAATCCTGTGGGAGTAGTTGCTCTGTGTTTTGGTGGTTTTGATTGAATTGGTTGATTTAAACCGTACATGTGTTTGTACTAGTATTGTTAAAAATACAATCAAATTTTTTATTTTTTTTAAGATGAACCTTTGAAGTCTGTTTTTCAGTAAACATTGACCACGTTTGGCTCAGTTTTTAAGAAAACGACTTTGATGTCCCTGCTCTACATGTCACACATATTTACATGATTATCTTATTCAAACTGGACTTTATCAAGTCAATAAAAACAGCCAAGCTTTATTTTCACATGCGAAGCTACGATTGTGCAAAGTTAAATCTAGTGCACGTGAATTCTGCCGCACACCACAGGAAACAAACAGCTAGCTGCTCATTCACACTCATACAGCGAGGCGACAGGCCACGAGCCCGTGGCCCCCCGTCTGCCGGTGCTCAGTTAGGGTGCAGCAATGAGGTCATGTGACATGCTGGGTGCAGAGGGAAAATGAGAGTTTCACTTGTAAAATGCAGATCTTGCCGTACTGGATGAAGCTGTACCGCTGAGACCGGGATCTGCACCGTGCCTGGAGGTGCTGTGAGGAACACCTGAGGGACCGCACCTGGGGAGGAGAGGAGTGGCGGGTCAGATCCAAGATAATTTACAAAAGATAAATTCCCTGCATTTTGTGTATGTTTAGTCATGTGTGGGTTCACCTGTATCCTGGGCCTGTGCGTGGTGCACCTGCATGGTAGAGGTTCCCTGGGAGAAGGCGTTGAGGACAGCAAGTCCCCCGTCAGCCAGCGCAGGCGTGGAGGCATACATCACGGTGTGGGGGCTCTGGTACATCATGTGACCCGCCACAGACGTTGGCACTGATGAGGTGACAATGGTTGCTGGGAGACTCGACGTTGCTGTAAGGGGGGGGGGTTGTGTTGGGGAGGGAGGAATAGAGAGCTAATGTCACACTGAGGGCGGGAGTCTTCAACATGTCGGCCAGCAGGAGGCGTTCAACATCCTTCTGAATTCAATCATTGACATGCAAAATATTTGAAGTTATTATCTAACTAGTATATAAATTATCCAAATCACTTGTTTTATCAAAGATCTTGTTGAGGAAAATAGAAGCCTGTGATAAATATTTAAATTTTGTGTCATTCAACCACTTATTGTCATTGTAATTATCAGAACTGGATGTGAGAAATGCCAAAAAAAAGTTCACCTGTTAAATGGTATAAAATAAATACAATGAAAATAAAGCATTTCAAGTACAATACTTATGACACTAGTGTGTGTGTCAAGGTTTGGTCTTTGATGATAAACCTCAGAATTTCATTATTTTGCAGTAAGTTCATGATTACCGCTGATCCTGACATGGGACACCAAATATTTACAGTGATATAGACCCAGCTCTGCATGACAGATGGGTGCGGAAAAAACACAAGAAATACATATACGTTTTCATCCAATTCAGTATTAATTTTGGCCTTTTGGGGTTTAATTTACTTTATTCAGCCATCATGTACAATACAATAACTATTATCAATATCTACATACAAATAAATCAACAGCTTATATCTGTGACTGAAGAGGACAGAAGCAAAATTCTTCTAAAAGCCCCACCTACCATTGTGTTAGTATAAGCTACCCTATTAACCAACAAAAAAGTTTTTTAAAATTCGGACCAATAACGCTCAAGCAAAGCTCTGCAAAACATTCTTAAAAAAAAAAAGGCTGGGATTGACACTGATTTTGCTCTGAACATTATTTAACATTTTAATTCAAATCCTTAAATTTCATATCATGAGACTTAATAGTGTATTCATGTGGTCATTATGATATGGCTCATTTTTGTAATAGAGCTATTGAATTTGTTGCCGTTTTCAAGGTTTTAACTCCACACAGTCAGATACAGTATATAAGAACGTATAAGCCAGCAATAAATTATATACAAAGCTTTTCAATCAAAATGTCCATGTTTCCATCAATTTTTCGATTTTCAAACACCAAAAATCTATTTTTCATTAATATCGAGAGACTATTTATTAACATCAAATTCTGTCTGGAGGACTTCTAGCTCCCCTTCAACTTCAACAAAAGTTATTTCAAATGTTTCCCAAACAAAATATATTTGCATCATCTGCAAAAATGCCGAATTTCAACAAATCAGCACGATTACAAATATTATTAATGTAAAGTGTAAAGAGTTGGGGACTAATCAGCGATCCCTGGGGTACTCCATCTTGCGTTCTATTTTTCAAATAGCTTTTCAGCCATGCTTTGAGGACTTCCACCTTCCTTGCTTTATAAACTGTAACATGGTGGGGGGGGGTTGGACCTACCAGTGGAATTGGTGGAAGCATGGGAGATCTCTGTGCTGCTGTCGTTGTTTGAGCTAGTCTGGGGGTTGTGGTGGACCTGGATCGCCTGGAGCTGCTGGGTGACCCCCGCTCCTGGAGACACAGAGGGGATACAGCCTCTACAGTAAGTCATCAAACACTCCATACAGGAAGTGGGGGAGGGGTCCGGGGCTTGCAGCAGAGGGGGTGGTAAATGTTGTGAATGTCAGCACTGGTAGCCATACAGTGGACATGAAAAGTTTCCACACCCCTGAAACTTCAGGTTTTTGTGATAAAAACAAAAATGAATCAAGATGAATCATTTTATAACTTTTTCAACTGTCAACTCTAACCTGTATAATTCAACCGGTAAGAAAAAAACTTACGGGGGGAAAGCCAAATGATTACCAAAATAATGTGGTAAGTTTACACACCCTCTCATGATTGAGTATGTAGCCGTGTTCAGAGTGAACCTATCACATTCAAAGTCACGTTAAATAGTAGTTAGTAAACTCCTGCAATCACTTTAAGTTACTCTGATCGGTTCAGCTGTCCTAGTGGGATTTCATTTCACTGGATCTACCGTGGAACACCATGAAGACATTCATCAAAAAATGTATAAAATATTGCACAACAGTTACGCTACCAAGAACGTCCCTAAGTGATTAAAGACGAGAAGAAAACTGAGCAGTGAGGCTGCAGAGAGGTCTGCCTCCTAATTAAAGGAGCTGCAGGAAGTATTTGTTGTGTTCTACATGTGACAACAATCTCATGTATTCATTTGTCTGGGTTTGAGGTAGGGTTGCAAGATGGGATCCTGTTCTTAAGAGGAATCGTGATGGATTCAGTATCCTATTATTTTTCTGCTGGAACTGGGGCTTTTGTCACGGTGGATGGAATAACCAAGAGTTCAAAACACCAGTCAGTATTATCACACGATCTTCAGGCGTCTGCTAGACAGCTGAAGATGAAACACCACGAATAAAATCCACAGCATACATCCAAATCGACAAAAAAAAAAAAAGGATGGCTTCACGGTTCTGAATCCAACTGAATATCTGTGGGGGGACCTGAAGAAGGCTGTGCGAAGGAGATGCCTTCACAATCCGATGGATTCGGTGGCTTTTGTAAAGAAGAGTGGGAAAAAATATCAGCAAGTGAAAATGTGTCACGCTGATAGACTCCAACCCAAAAAGTCTGTGTGATGGAATAAAACCAGAAGTTCTCCGACAGAGTATCAGCTTAAGTGCTTAAGATTTTATTTCACGCCACCTAAAAGATTTCTTTTTTTTTTCCCCTGAGAATTGTACTTATTAATTGAAATTAATAATCTTGGTATGATTTTTTTTTTTTTTACATTTTTACAAAAACCTTACATTTCAACAGGGATTTGTCGACTCTTCGTATCTACAAAATTAGTTTAGAGAGTAGCTGTGTTCACTAGATGGATTAGTAGAAACATAGCCTAAGCAGTGCTAACAGCAGCTCAGTGGTGATGAGGCCATGATTAGCATTAACATTAGCACTAGCGGTGATGGCAGCATGCAGAGCAGGTCACCTGTGAGGGAGACAGCAGTAGGTAAGCGGAACACGGCCTGCTGTCCCTGCTGTGGCTGCGGGGCGGCAGCCAAGGTCTGACTATGCTGCCCCTGGAGGGCCAGAGAGTGCTGCTGCAGCTGGCTCAGTGGAATGGTGGGGGTGCCATGGGGGAGAGGAGTGCCTGCTGGAGGGGCACACACACATGGAGGACCATAAGACTAAAGGATAGCACAGTTTTAAAATAGAAAAAATCTAGAAACCCACCAGAGAATATTTCAAGCAAACTACTCACTGTTTTTCAGAAAATAACCTTCAGCCGATACATGCTGACCTGATGGGTTTTTTTCACACATGTAACCCTACTACATTATTCTTTAAGCCGAGTACCTCTTGATCCTCAGGGCAAAACATTTTGGTAGGAAATGATTCTTTCAATAGAGAGTTGGTGACATCAGGGTCCTGGTATTGAATTCCCACATTTCATAGATTCACACTCCAGCACTAAATTATGTATCATATAATAAGGATTCGGTTCTCAGGACTCTTTAGCTTCGGGACTGACAGAGATTGAATGAAACACAAATCACTACACAGCTTGTTGACGTCAACTGCCTGTCCTTGGCATAACCATCGAGTTGACTCCGTGTCCTTAAGTCCTTGTTGGTCTTGTCTCATCTATGTGTCTCACTGAAGTTATATCCTGCCCACTTCAATGAGAGAAATGTATTAGCTCCAAATAAAACGTAATAGGTTAGTCTCCCAAAAGAGGGCTGATGAAGGTCAAGAGAAGAGTAGAGGATTGCAATTTTCTTGGCCGAAAATTGGTTGAAATTAATGTACCCAAAATCCTCCCCACCATGCGTTTCTTCAACCAATTCTATGACGTTTCGCAGTAAAATAAAACTTTATAAGCCTCCTATAGTCCATTAAATCCGCTCTGCTAATGCTAGCTTCTAAACTTACCATGTTCCTGGGGTGATTAAATCTGAAGTGTGTAATTAAGTACGTTCTGCCCAACGCTTTCGGGGTTGTTCCGCCACAGCTTCTTTTGTCCTCAAGTTTTGAAACTATAATTACAGCACATATAAATACATACAGCTGGCTTGTTGCTAGCTCTGAGCTCCTGCTAGCTTTAGCCGCTATGCTAAGGTAATCTTTTAAACTTTGAAATGTGTAATTAAGTACGTTGTGCCGAAGTTGTTTGGCGCTGTGGTAGCTCATGCTTGGTAAGCGTGTAACGCGCATTCGTGCAACCGGTGTCAATTGAGGCTGATCAGCCGATTGCATCGAAGAATGCCTCTTGTGTAGCGGTTACAAGGACTGAAAAATGGGCTGACCCCATCATGCTGTCAGCCGAGGACGTTTCAGAGTGACGAGGTGTGTTGTTCCACCTGGCGCTGCTGGCATGTGCCAGGCAGGAGGCGAGGTGGACGAATTCAATGGAAGACATGTGCAGGCCGGAGAGAGCAGGTGTAGGTTCTGGAAGGAAATAAAGAGGTGCGTGTGTATGTGTGTGTTGGGATGGGGGGGAAGTGCTTGGCTGTTCTTCAGCTGTCATTTGGTAACACACAGGACCCACTAGTGGGCATCATGTGACTGTTGGCTGTATGAGAGCCAAGAAAACCTGTCGCACTAAAACAGGAAAACAACACAGATATTATTTGAATGGTTATAGTTTGATTTATTTTACACGCTGGTATTAATTTTACCCTCCGTTTCATCTTTCTACTATTCGAGTACTAGTATCCCCGTTTTTTTCCAATTTGTGCATACGGATGGGTCAGTTTGCATGGAGGACTGCACATTTTGCACTTTATAAATCCCACGGATTGCGTGGAGAGCGGCGTGCTAACTTTTCTGCCTACGCAGTGTTTATTAATGAGGCCCCTGATAACCACCAGCTATGTTCAGCCACATCATCACTTCAATAGTACATCTTCAGAAGCAGGAAGTTGGTTGCTAGGTCTCAACAGTAGCAAATATGCCAAAAACAAAACAGAATTTCCAGAGGGTGATTGAAATCCATCAAGGATTCTGTTTCTAAGGTTCCGAGACACAACACATCCTGAGTGGGACACATTATCTAAACATGGAGAAATTATTCGCCATATACACACAGAGAAGACATGGGACAATAGTGAACATTCACCATGGATCCAAAGAAAATCCAAGGAGCCGCAGGCCTCTCTCACCTCAATAAAGGTCAAAGGTCATGGTTATACTATTCCAAGGATACTGGGCGAAAATGGCATCATAGGAGAGTGGTGAAGTGAGTAACCACTGAAACAGAAGAACTTTAAGGCTGCTCTGAATTTTCCCTATCCCTCTCCTATTCACCATAACATCAGCCATGACAAAAAAAACATCTGCCTGTGTAGGTCCACTTTTTGGCCCCCAGCTCTGATGTCACTGTGTTTTCTGACACTTTTCTATCAGAAGCAATGTTAACCTCGGTAATCTGTGCTACAGTAGGTCTTCTGTGGGAATCCTGGTTCTCATTCCTTAGACCACTTTGGTAGGTTCTAACCACTGCAGACCAGGAACACCCAACAAATACTGCTGTTCTGGAGATGTTCTGACCCAGTCGTCCGCAATCACAATCCGGTCCTTGCAAATGTCTCTCAGATCCTTTTGCTAAAGAGGGACATTCCATTTTCCATGCTTAAAACAACAACTTCAGGACAAAATGTATATCTGCTACCTAATGTATCCAACCCAATGCAACTTGTAACAAGATGATCAATGTCGATGGTTATAATATAATGGCTGATCAGTGTTTATTTGATATGGCAAACATTTTTATTGGTTTTACAGTTGCACTGCCCTTCTAACATGGAAAGTTTCTGAAAGTATAAGATTAATGTTGAAAGTGTTTTCTTACTTTTTTGGTGTCTAAGGTTGGAGCTTTTCAGAAGATACAGACTGTTTCATCCCGGCGTCTTTTAAAGTGCAGTTTGCAGCAGTATAAGGGTAGAAGTGGTGGAGGACCATGGACAGTCCAGACAGAATTTCTGTAGAAACTAAATATTCTTAGATTACCTAGTAATTCAAATTATTGTTTGGAGCCATTTGTTGCCGTGTACATATGTTGTTTTTATTGTAATTGTCCGACGAGCCATAGCAGTTGTATCGCTAAGGCCAAACATAGCCACATGATTTAAATTTATGGCAGTCAAACACAGGTGTTGTAATGATTGAGATGCAAACCGTTTTTTTTTTTTGACTGTGCTCAGGGAGCATTGGAGTAAATCTGGGTTATTTCAAACAATTTGAGTTTAAGAAATAAACGTGTGTTAAGAATTCCCCCATGGACTGGGCGTGTGTAAGGTTTCTTATCTCGAGAGCACGTCAGAACTAAATTAGCACAATTAGAAGCCACTGGCAAATGAAGTGAAGACTTAGTACATAATGTAATTCCGTTTGAGGGACTAATGTTGTAGAGAGTCGTCATGTCCTCGTGTTTGGGGAAGGGAGAGAATGACTAATTATTAGAGGAAACTGACTCAAACACTTCAGGCTGCCTTATCATCACTGAGAAGACACAGCAGATATCCTCAGGTTTCAGAGTGTGCCCTCCCCTCAGTGAAGGGTCTTGTCCAGACCAGGACTACTCTGTAACACAAAGTACCCCTCCATTATGATTTCAGCGCCAACGCCGAGCCTTCATTGAATATTCATGACTAATTATTGCCTATGCCTGTCAGCCCTCTATTGTGTCCTCTTTACTTAATTATTCCTGTCCCCATTTGACAATCAAAGAGCGGTCCATTCATCCACGAGCCCAGTTCACTGCGTATGGGGGGCTTTGTTAGATGATGCTGACTGGCTATAAGGGGCTGTGATGTAAGAGCTCCAAGAGAGGCTCAATGGTTGAGGTTAATTCAAATTCTAATCAGCGCATAACAAAACATGATGTCCTCAGGAAGCGTGGTTCTAAAGGACGATGTCCACAAAAAAAAGAATAACACAAGAGTACTTCAGAGGTAAAGACCCCAGGTTTTACCCTCTAACTCACCGGGCATGAAAGTAAAGCCGCCGGGCAGCTGCATGAGCCCTGTGGAGGCGCCGGTGGTCTTGAGGACGGTACCATTGGCACTGATGTTGGTCCCGGCTGAGACAGGTGCCAGGTAGTTGGTGATTGGAAAGGAAGGTCCGCTGCTGACCTGCATGGTGGTGGAGGTGGTGGGCACAGTGGACTGGGTGCTGCTGTTGGTGCCTGGTAGGCTGGCGACTGTAAAGGTGGGCTTCAGCGTGTCCTGTGGGAGAACGGACACAGAGTGTGAAGACAGGACCGGTTAAATATTTAGATTCGGTTTGTGTCAGATTAAGTCAATGAAGACGATCCAGTTAGATAATATAAATTAAATATAGCAAAAGTTTTAAAAGAGAATAAAAATGAAATGGACAGAAACAGCAATATCTACAGGTGTAAGAATAATTACGCCAATTCCATATTTAGTCCAGAGACCAATTAGCGGTTAGCAGTTAACAGATCACACAGGAACCGTTTAAATGAACATACCAGATAGTTTCCCCACATTCAACACAAACACTAGTTTTACTGACGATGGCACCCTCTGGTGAGGGATGATGTTCAGGATGTGTGATCCTTCAGAGATGCTGAGCTGACCTTCAAAAACTGCCTTTATCAGCAGAGTCAGAAAGTGTTCTTCTATTGAGGCCAAACTTTACATCAGACTACTGCTGGCCCAAAATCTCAATTAGCTCAGAACCAGCCACATCTGACCCAAAAGTTTTGGAATGGGGTTCTGTGGAGCAGTAGGAATATTAAGGGTCTACAGATCAGAGGTGTATGTCCATTCAACCTCCAGAGCCCCCGCCTTTCTTCCTGTCTACCAGCCAGGTCAAAGATCAGTTAATCCAAGAACAAAATGTTAAGGTAGTCATTGGATATTCAAAAGGGTTCCAGAGGACCTCAACTGAACATTCTAGGTCGTCCATCACAGTGACCGGAGTAAAGTTCCAGAGAAAATCTATGTCTGTTCTCTTATTTGAAGAAGGAGGTTGAAGGAATATTCCAAACTGGAGGCCTTTGTAAATGAGGAATGGGCTAAGATTTCTCAGGAAATCTGGCAGAAGTTGTCGTCTGGCTATGCATCACTTTGGCAGCAGGACAGGGCTTTTATAGGGTCTCTACTAAGTCCCAAAGATACTGGCTGTGAGGGCTGAAGCGATACAGAGTGTGCAGGAATTTGTGTTTTATTTGGAAAATCTCTGTACTGAGCTACTCCAACAGATAATGATTGGTGTGTAATATATATCTTTTTTTGAATTTCATTTTTTAAAATATTTTTAAGTTATCCGTTTATTTTTTGGTACATATTTCTACCAAAGCCCTAAAAAGTAGATAAGTGTTCTGTCAGAATGGAAGCCTCTCGGTTCCAGTCACGTTCTTTACTACAAGTTTAAAATTAGTTCAATGTCCCTTTAACATACAATTCGTGTATTTCTGGGAAGTTCTTTGAGTTTCAAACAAAGTCAATGATGAGGCTTTTCCTTTTTGAGAGGCTGAGGGTCGACTTGGCGGTATTTTCAGGGACCAATGATGGCCGACAGGATGCAGAGGGGCTTCTAAGGGACTCAGGGTAAAATCCATGGGGATACAGGCTGTAATTACATCCATATGTAAAATAACAGAGATTCTCTGAGCCGCACTAATGCGAGTCTAAAAAGGGTAAGAAGTTGCTTTTAAGTGGAAGAAATAAATCTTCCACCTGTTGACGATATATGTAGGGGTCTCAATCGCAGACGCTTTTTTTTTTTTTTTTTAAATACTCTAATAGAGATCAACCTACGGTTGATTTTCAAAGGCCTGTATAATAACCAGGGTTTTGTGCAGGAACAAATAACAGCATTTGATATGAAAACTAACTTTTGGTTTCACTGTAAACTGGATAAAACATCAAACCTGCTATCACTAACAGAGCTCCACTAAGACCTGAACAACAGGAAAATAATTTCTACAAAAACATCCCGCTCTCGTGAGCATACACAATGCATGCATTTACTGTGTATCACCATGAGGAGATGATTTATCCTTTCAACATCACACATGATGGTGATGTCTCTATGATCTGGTTTAAGGTAGCGATGGATTTGGATCCATTTTCTGTCTTGAATCTCCTAAGCTGTCATAGATGGATGAATCGTCTCTGAATCTCAGCCACATTGTAGTGACAGAGTCTCTACCGCTCTGTTGATATTGCATAACTCTGGTGTCTATCGACAAGTAAGACCAAAAAGGATTTACTTTCAGAGTTTGTAACACTGTACCTGTTGCTATGTGTCACTGGGAGGGGATTAAAGAGAATATTGTGCCAAAATTTGATATCAGAAAGGGGGTTTGGTTAAAAAATACCACCAGGATGAGCTACATGAACAAATTACAACTTTTGGTTTTGACATATACCGGTACTTGTATTAAAATCTAGAATTATGCACAGAGTGCAAAACCTGTTCTTGCTGTTGAGGAGCTGACCTGGCTCAGGATGTCAACACACTGCTGCAGACATATTCAAATAAACAGAATAAGTGGACATTTCTTCCACTAATTTTGTAAATAAAGAATGTTTTTGTTTTTCAAACTACAGTGCCGCACAAAAGTATTTGCCCCCCTCCTGACTTGTCACACTTAAATGTTTCCGATCATCAAACCAATTTTAATATGAGACAAAGATGACCCGAGTAAAGACAAATGCAGTTTTTAAATGAAGATTTTTAGTAAAAAAAAAAAGAAATCCAAGCTAATCTGACCCTATGTGAAAAAGTAACTGCCCCCTGAAGCTAATAAATAACTGGTTAGGCCATCCCCGGCAACAATAACTGCATTCAAGCGTTTGCGATAACTGGCAATGAATCCTCCGCATCGCTATGGAGGAATTTTGGCCCACTCTTCTTTGCAGAATTTCTTTATTCAGCCGCATTGGAGGGTTTTCGAGCATGAATTGCTTGTTTAAGGTCACACCACAGCATCTCAATTGAATTTAACTCCTGACTGTGACTAGGCCACTCCAAACCTTAATTGTGTTTTTAAGCCATTCAGAGATGGTTTTTAAGCCATTCAGAGGTGGTTTTTAAGCTATTCAGAGGTGGACTTAGCTGGACTTGGCTGATATGTTTTGGGTCCTTGTCCTGCTGCATAACCCAAGTGTGCTTGTGCTTGAGGTCACAAACCGATGGCCGGACATTCTCCTTCAGAATTTTCTGGTACAGAGCAGAATTCATGGTTCCATCAATCACGGCAAGTCATCCAGGTCCTGAAGCAGCAAAGCAGCCCCAAACCATCACACTACCATCACCATACTTGTCTGTTTGTATGATGTTGTTCTTATCAAATGATGTGTTATTTTTATACCAGACGTAACGGGACACACACTTTCCAAAAAGTTCAACCTTTGTCTTATCAGTCCACAGATCGTTTTCCAAAAGTCTTGGGGGTCATCAAGATGTTTTTTGGCAAATGTCAGACGAGCGTTTGTGTTCTTTTTTGGTCAGCAGTGATTTTGCCTTGGAACTCTCCCAAGATCTCAACATGACGAGTTGCTTTTTGAGCTCTTTTAATGTCCTTCAGACAGCTTTTAATTAAGTGATTTCTTGATTCAACATATCCACAGTAATCAGACCTTGGTGTGGCCAGGGAAATTGAACTCAGATTTCCAAAAATGTGGTTAATCACAGTTAACTCGTGATTTTACAAGGGGGGCAATTACTTTTTCACATAGGGTCAGATGAGTTAAAAAAAAAATCCAAACCTAGTAAATAAAATCTTCTTTTAAACTGCATTTTGTCTTTACTCGGGTTATCTTTGTCTCACACTAAAATTGGTTTGATGATCTGAAACATTTAAGTGCGACAATTATGCAAAAAAAATCAGGAAGGGGGCAAATACTTTTGCGTGGCACTGTCCATGACAATCTCGTCTTAAATACATCTTTGTCTTGTCTTCTTAAAAATAACTAAAATTTGACATCGTAATTTTTGTGAACAAGATTAACTTGACAAGCAAAACAGCAAATGCCTAAGGATAAGATATAGAAGTTGGGTATAAATGTGCTTTAAGAATACAACCCTGATGATGTCATGAGGTGGCTGTAGGTGTTATTGAGCGTTTATCTGTTATATAAACAAAAAGCCAGGCAATCACTACTTTTTTCAATCCGTCTCCTCAGCCCTCTCACACTTCAAACAAATGTGGCGTTCCCCTGTAATTACTGGGTAAAACAGAGACATTAATATTAAACTGTTCTTATTCTCAGCCGGGTACACCATTTGTCCATAAGCAGTTCTTATTAACTTATTAACCATGATAACATGGAATTTGGGAGCACAGTTTCACAGAGATGTTTGCCCTTTGAGGAAAACAAATCCAAATTCCAACTATTTGAGTTTTTTCCACTCTCAGGCTTGACCAAAATATTTGGTGAAGTAGTGGCTCAGACTGGACCCCGGAAGGATTTTCTTTGTAGACCCTTTTCCAAAGAGCCAACCTCACGATTGGGCCAGAGGCGCAGTGTCATGTATATAAAACACAGTGTTGGGCTCAGCATTCCAACAAATGGGTGTGAGTATCTCAGCATTAATATGAGGAAACAGCAATGACTCAAGACAGACAGGCTCAGAAAACAAGTTCACTATTCAGTAATAACAAGACAGTAGCGCAGAGGCAGTCAGAGCAAAACTCTCCACCAGAACATTATTGGTTTTTATATGTGACTGATTACATAGGTGAGAGGTGGAGGAACCAGCAGGGACTCCACTGATAAGACCTGCAAACCACACACCACCTTGAAAACATGCAAATGGAGCTACTGAGGTATCGCATTCCAGTTTACAGCCATGTTATAGCTTCCCTCACACCAGTATAACTCGTCCAATTAAAAAACGCATCAAGGCTGGCGGTTGTTGCAGTGAACTGGGATTATTCTCGGCCTGGTAGTGCAGAAATGGCTCAGCAGGCGGTGTCATGTACAAGCTGCTCCTTCAAGGCAAATCCACCTAGCGCTGAGAGGTTGTTTAGCTGCGCTGAAGCTCAGACCCACGCGCTGCTGAGGAGCTGACAGTCTAAGGTTCTTCATCTCCTTAGTTAACAGCTGCACAGTCAAGAGCAGCAAGACGCACAGTCGATTTGCAGCTTTTCAACCAAAGTGCAAAAACACTATAAATTCACAAAATCATCTATGATCCGACTACTACGGAGTGACTTTCACCTCGTTTCTATTCCGACTCAAACTCTGATTTAAGTTACACATGTAGACACATGTGAACAAGCACTAAACCTTTTCTGCTCATTAATTACTTTAACCGAACGTCTCCTGATTTACATACCTACAATAAACTTGAAATAACAACTATAACAACGAACAACTACTGGGTATATTTGCATAACCTTGGGGTATATGGACACCGAGAAAAACACAAGGCTCGCGATTTATAACACCAGTAAGGACAAAATAAACTGTTGAGGAACAACCCCCGAAAACTTTCGGTACATAGAACTTGATCACACATTTCACATTTAATCACCCCGAGGAACGCAGCATGTTAAGAAGCTCACGTTAGCAGCGTGGCTAAAAGTAGCCGGAACTCGGAGCCAGCTAATAGCCCGCTGAATGTAGGTATCAATACGGTCATTTATGGTTATAAAACTTAAGGACAAAAGGAGCTGCAGTGGAACAACCCCGAAAAAGCTCAGCACTATGAACAAAATCTCACACTTCAAATTTAATCTCCTGAGGAACAAAGCAAGTTAAAAGTTAACGTTAGAAGAGCTGCTAAGGCTAGCAGGAGCTAAGAGCCATCCACAAGCCCTGAACGAGACCAACATATGGCAAAATGGAATGAACAACGCTTACAAAGTTTAATTTTCACTTGAAATGTCATACAATTGGTATAATTAATGCACAGCGGGGAGAACGGAGGGTATATTCATTTCAAAAGGTCAGAATACATACACATTACACAATGCTCACAAGTCTTGTAACTTACGTCAGTCATTATTATTTTTAAACTTTAAAGAAAAAAAAAAGGAATCTGGCAAAATCGTTATCGGCCGGTCAGACTATAAAATTGGTGATTGGCCAAGAAATTGCAATCTGTGCATCTCTACTCTATATATTACAGTATGCCATGAAATAAAACCGAAGCTAAAAGACCCAAAATATGCCAAAAATTGGATTTTCGCTGCAAAGTAGCGTCTATGTTCAATAGGGGGCGCTATATGCACATATTACAACTTTTGCCAGCGACCTAAACCTAGGGTTTTATGATAATGTTGTTAAATTAAAAATAAGCAAAAACTAGGTAAATGCGCCAATATGGGCTTCTGAATGATTTCGGGTTGGCAATGGCATTCGGGTCTGACCCAGGGGAATGGTGCTGCCCCATGCTGCGAACCCCCCCTGGGTGAGAATTCCAGTAGGTGGGTGGGTTGGTGGGCTTTCCAGAGAGGTTAACAAAGAATTCTTTATGATGGTAACAGATGAAGTTCACACTGGAGATATAGTGAACAACAACGTGATTGCAAGTAGCACTATTGTGTGTGTGTGTGTGTCAGTGAGTGTATTTGTGTGAATGTGTGTAAGTTTGTGCGTCTGTGTGGTAGGGGACAGGATAGAGAGTGCAAACAGCTGAAGGTACAGACAGCTGGGGGGAAACCTGAGCACCTCTGAGGGGGGTTGAACCCTTTCAGGGGGGCACGTGTAAAGACAGACACCATCTGACTCTGAGCGTTCACACCAAAAAGAACAGCTGAATTCCTGAAGGACTGAGATGCTTCATCTTCTATTACTTTGAATCATAAAAAAGGCACAGATTTTTAAAAAGCGTTTGGTAACTTCCTCAGCCAACCAGAACAGAGAAGTGGATTGATCTAGTAAAAAATATGAATGTTTTTCTTCCATAATCTTTAGAATTCTATCTGCAGTAGTCCTTTGGATCAGCATGAGAGGCAGCTGGTAATCTTATACAACTTGGGATTTCTGCCACTCTCTTTCAACAGAGGGAAAATTAAGAGCACTTATTTTGTCTGATTGATAAAGTGAGTGTACATTCAGTTTATTTTACTGAGAAGAGGGAGAAGTCTGGTATCTCCTCCAAAAGTCACTTTTTGTTTCATTTAATATGTTTCAATCAATGACCATTTTAATTCTAACTTATTGTATGAATCCAAATTAATTTTTTAAGTGTATCGCATGTTTATGTTTAATTCCAATTAGACTTTGAAAAGACATCTAATCGGAAAAGAAATGCTGCATGTCAACACCCCTTTCCGAATGGAAAGAAACTTTCCGATTTAGATTTCGTTCGTTTGCAAGGAGGTAATCTTAATCTTTTCGGAAAGTCTTTCTGATAGCCAGTCGCTGCATGTAAACGCTGTATCGGAAAGGTTTCTGTTTGATTTGTATCAGTGCATGCCCAGCGTCGTTACGTAATGCTCCGATAAGTTTTTTTCACTGACGCATTTTAAATACGTCGACTTGAAAACAGTACCAGTTTGCATCAGAGAGTGATTTATTTATTTCAACTTTGAAATATTTTTAACATTTTTGGAAGGTTAGATGGGCAAAAAGTCACTTCCGCGCAATCCCTCTTTGTCGTATTCTTCTTCTGGACGCTTGTTGGCTATCGGCACCGAGCTCACCGAAGCATTATCGCCACCTTATGAACAGGAATATGGATCGTCTGCGCATGTGCGAACGCGTTTCCGATTAGTTGAGTTGATGCATGTAAACACTGTGTCGTAAAAGATCACAAGTCATGCAAACAGGCGACCAAATTTGCAATTCAGAAAGGTTTAATTTGGAAAGGAAAAAAGTGTCCCATGTCAACCCACCTAGTGATAATAAGTTGTGGCAGCAGTAAAGATGGTTAAAACCTTCTTGTGATTACAATACATGATTTGAATTGGGTCAGAATGGTTTGTCATTATTATAAAGTGAATCCCCTACAAAAAAAAAAAGCTTGGAAAACACTGAACTATATAAAGACCGTAGGGCATTTTAGGGAGTTTATGGAGTTACTACTGATGAACCCTGACCCTATGTCTGCACTGTTATATGTTTTATTACCATTTTTATTAATGTTACTCCGTCATTACTTTCTTCTTCTGTTTTCTATAAATACAACATAGTTTTTGCTCTGATTGCTTTATTGCTCTTCCTCAGGCTGCTGAAGATTCTGCTGCTCTCACTCAACAGAGAGCCATTCTTTGCATGTGCCGATCGATCAGTCCTGTTTTAACCTGTGTGGTAATCTACAAGTCCACAGCCAGTATATCTGACCTACATAGCCCACTGCTTTGTTTGACCATCTCCATGTGTCTCCTGTTCTATTGGCAGCTCTATAAACAGCACTGGCTGCTGGCTTCCAGCTCAGACTGAGTCAGGGCAGCAGAGCGTAGTAAACATAGATCTCAGTGGTGTCATGCATTCTTCCAGAGGGCCCAGAGTCATCTCTGATGGATTCAATGCCTCAGCACGTTCAGTTCTTCTCCTGCACCTCTTTCACACCCAGCAGGGCTCTGATCATGGAGCTATCTGAGGCTACCTGACAGACATCAAGGCTACTTGATGGGTTATCCTTCCTTCACTGGTTCTGACCTCTCTCTCTGCACCATCTTTATTCTGTCATAAGCCCTGGACAATGGTTGGTTGAAGGCACCTTTGTTTGCACTTATGCCTCAAGCTTTATCAAAGTTGTGCAAAGCTAATAAATCACTCTGTTCAAGCACAAATAAATTGACGATACAATTATCTCGTTAATATGTCTGTCATATTTTTAATAAATATGACAGACATGCCCAAGGACCTCAGGGTACTGCTGGTGTATACGGTACCATAAGTCCAGAGATGTAGGAGGGAGAGAGGCCATGTAGGGCCTTAAATGTAATCGGCAAAATCTTGAAATCTATCTTTAAACACTCTGGGAGAAAGGGAGCTGAAAGAGGAGTGAAGGGACCTATTTCTTAGCTCTGGCTAATATTCTGGCAGCTGAGTTCTAGATGATCTGGAGCCGATTGATGGACTTTTCATTCAGTCATGCAAAAAGAAAAAAAACTTTTGCAGTGATGTAAGCCTGAAGATATTAAAACATAGCAAGTAATCTTCTTAAAATAATTCCGATTTCAGAAGTACTTCTAAGTTGAAAAAAAATCGATCTTAGTTGTGCTGCACAAACTATCCAGCCAGACACCAAGATTCTTTGCAAAAGGATTAATATTGTCTGATGGGAACCAGGAGAGGGTTAGGATTTGAATTTTTTATGTTTTGTGGACCACAAATGCAATATTTATGTAGTCATTTTAAAGTTTTTAAAGAACAGAAATGTTTACTGGTCATAATCTCATATTTTTACTGAAAGAAATCATAGTCTTAAGGAAGCCTAACTTTTGAGTAACAGCATAATGTATTACACTAAAAACGTACTTTTGGTACAGTTTTCAGAAACATGACGTCTGGTTAATCGACATTAATGCTGCCAAGGAGGTCATGTTTTTACTGGCATTGGTGTCTTTGTTTGTCTTAAAAAGTTTGTGAACAGACGGTGATGAAATGTTTTGTTGAGGTAGTGTGCAACCCGAGGAACAATCAAAATGATCTACATCATCAACTGGATCCAGATTTTAAGAGGTGGGATAGGGGCAATATCGAGATTTTTGCTTATTGCTTATTATTATGTCTGGAAAATGACACCATGACATCATAAAATCTATAAGATATCAGAGGTTTGATCTCTATCCAACTAATAGTCCAAATCTGGTGATTCAGAATGTTTACTTTTATAGACCATGGGGAACATTCACGAATATAAAAATCTAGACTTGAGGTCAGATCATACTGTATCTATTATTTCATCATTAGTGAAATATTATGTTATATGAGTGACAAACTAAGGATAGGATATGGTCATATCTTTAGGGTCAAACAGTCTGGGGACCTTTCTCTTTAAGCTGGGCATACGCTGAACGAGCTCAGATGTGTTGTTGTTTGATTCCAACTCCTACTGTACAAATAAATCATCTGTACTCGTAAGGGGCAATGACGCCTCACGCAGACTCGTAAGGGGCAATGACGCCTCAGGCGGACTAGTAAGGGGCTAGGACGGGCGAGAATCACATATTTTTTGCTTAGATTTGAGATCACAATTCACTCCATAATCTTACTATTCTGCTTACATCGTATGTCACTTTGTTATAGCCATGAGGAATTAAAAAGTGCCATGCGCTGTCTGCAATAGCAAGTTTGGTTGCAGCTGACGTTATAATTCAGGAATGAGATCTTTATACGATTAATCGCCAGGCCCTAATTGTAGAGTTTCTATATGTTTTATTATAATTGTAATTGAGGACACTAGATAGTCAGAATTAAATAAAAGTAAATAAAACATTTTCCCTCAGGAATGGTTGGTTTGATTGTCTTAAAGTTTTATCCCTGATTTTCATGACAACAAGCTCAGAGCTGCTCTTCTCCATTAAGAAAAAATATTCAATTCTGAGCTGAGGAAGAACGCCACTTAGTATAATGAAGAAGCAGGACTTAAGAAATTAAGTCTGAATTTTTGTTTGGTGCGAATTAATCCTTTGGACTCAGCATGTTATGGAGGCTTCTCGCAGTCTAAATAATTCACTAATTCACTGCGGCAACACAGACATCTCAAGCGCTCTTACACCAACAATCCCAAAACAACATCAGGTCAGGAGATGACTCCTATACATACACTCCAAAAATAAAAGAAAGAAGGATTTCAAGAAAGCAAAAAAAAAAAAAAAAAAAAAACCTTCTTAAAAATTATTTTATTCAAAGAAATATCTTACCTTTGTCTTAGTAAGAGTTTCCAACTAACATTGAGCTAGTCTGAATCAGTAACTACATGAATAAAATTATGATTTGCACAATTTCCCAGCAGAGGAACAAGATTTTCTTCCTTATTCTAAGAACAAGGAAATTCTCTTTGAAGAAACTTTGTTTTAATGTACTTTTTTCTCCAAATTATTAATCATGGATGAGGGCAAAGATTCTTAAATTGAGCTAAATAATGAGTCTAAAATACTAATTTTAAGTAAATCAATCTTTAATCAATTACTTTTCATCGCTTGTAATTAGCAAATCAAACCTGAGTGTTTGATTTCTAAGATTACTTGAAAGAACTCTTGTCTACCCCACCCCCCTTTTCTATTTACATTTTTTTGCTCATTAAGACAACGTGATAAAAAATTTCATAGTTTTTGGCTTAATTCCCATATGCTTGTTTAAGCAGTGTACACAGATAATAATTCTGTTTATGTGATTGAGCGGAGAATCAGTCAGTCTGTCCGTCTACTGGCTTCAAGGATGTTGTGTTTTTAGGAATCTATATATGGTAAAAGACTAAAAGCCTGACTTGCTCTCCTATGCTGACATCATTCTGAAGACCGCGCTCTGAAAGGATGAGAATGGTAATTAAAAAGAGGAGGACAGAAATGATTTCTCATTCATGAGGGATTAATCATTCAGATTCAAAAGTGACAACTGGCAGGCTATTCCAGTGTTGGTGGGACAGCGCTCATTGTGCCTGGTCCTCGTCTAATCTCCCATGTGCTGGCTCCCATCTCCCCGTCTGTCACCCTGCCAGCAACATGGAATTTGCAGCTCCATTTGGGGATAGCTAAAAAAGGCAAGGCAGCCCAAGTGGAGGAGGCGCAGCCAATGACGGCTGAACTGTCCAGTTGCTTGCTGTAAAATAAGGGGGTGGAAAGTGGGAGGGGGAAGGGGGGACATAAGGTTGCTTTACTCCCCGTCTACACGCTGCTCAGCCTCCGACAACGCCACCTCTATGATAAGAGCCCATATCTGAGAAAATTAACTTTCCATTATCTCGGCAATGCTACCTTCACCTACGACGCAACAGGGAGAGCGGAGTAAAGTGTCGAAAACATAATAACTTCTGTTCAAACACAGATTAATTATGAAATCCCTTTAAATCCATTATGGAGATATCTTCATATTTTATTTCAGAGGCTGTCAGCTACGTGTCGAGACACAGGGAAAACAAAAGTCTCTGTCCAGGTACGGCATAATCTGGGCTAATGAAGACAGCAACAACTACAGTTGGATTACAACAACTATGGCACTGACAGTCAACATCAGGGACAAGAGGAGGGAGGAGAAGTGGGCAGAGGAGATTGATACCAAAATTTCTAACTTTGGCTTGATCCTACAAGCAAACATGAGCTGAGGGATGTTCCAAAAATAACCTGAAAAGAATAAAAACATCTGTAGTGTAGTCACGTCTGATATTAAGAATCTGCCCCAGAGGTGATATGAAGTCAGTCACACACCTTCTATCTAATGTCTCATCTCATTTTCTCTTCCTAAACACGCAAACTTTACAATTAGTCTTACTGTTGAGAGAAAAAGCCAAATGAAAGAAACACATCTAGCAACTAGATTGTCAGTTTTCAGTTACATATTTAGGTCTGACCCAAGGATGGATCCAGCGGAATGAGACGAAATGTGCAAGAGCCTTTTAAAAATCCATACTGTTTTCAAACTGAACGCGACACAAATATTTCTAAAAGGTGCGTTTACATGGAAATCAATGCATTGCAGCAAACAGGGGGCGTCATAGAGGGGTCGTTGTGATGCCTCTGAGCCGGCAGCAGAGGGAATAGTGGTGTTAATAAATGGTATGAAGTGGAGGAGCAAGGGCAGCGGAGTGACGGGTTGACAGCATATATTTTGTGCGATCCACAAGCAGAACTAAGCAGCAAATTCCAAAAAGTTGCAAAATTAATAGAAAATGTTTTCAAGATCAAGCACCGCACAACGGGAAGTTGTTTAATGTTGCTGATGCCATGATTTTAATTGTTTAGTTAGTGAAAGTGCTGCTAGACTGCAAAGCGGCTGCCTCTCAGATCAAACCTCTTTGATTCATGGACTGGTACCATACTACCTTAGAATCACCCACCAGAGCTATGCAGTTCTACAGTGTTTGGTTTGAACAGTGACAATAAACAGGTGGTGCACAGATGGGTCTATCGCACTCTTTTTTTTTCTTTTTGCATAAGCACACAAGAATGTTAAGAGTCAAGCCAGCAAACAAAATGCAGCACTACCTTTAAAAAAAAAGAAAAAGCATAAATTACTCCAGCTCATCTGCCACATGCGCATTTCACTGAAGAACAGAAAGAAGGTAATCTCGCTTAAGTTAATTTTAATACTAGCTAATTACTACTTATCTGAAATAATGTTCAATTGTCAAAATAATGTTCTCTTCAGTTTCAGGAGAGAAAAGTTGAGATAATCCAAGTGTTCATGAGCTTCATGAGGAAAATTACTGAGCAGATCTTTAGTTACGAGCTTCATTTGAGACAAAAACCTCTCAGAGAATGAGTTCAATTTGTAAACATTGAAACAAAAGACAATTGTAAAATTTCCTAACATACAAAAATACAATTTCATATTATAAATATGAGTAGAAAGACAAAAGTATTTCTGTTATGCTCTGAACAGATTTGTTTGGGTGTGAATGTTATTGAAAACATTTAAGATCATTTTAAACTACAACAAACAGAGAAACTAACAAAATTATTTTTGTCTTTTAGACATTTCTTACATCTTTAAATTAAGATTATCAATTCTAATCCTCCAGAACCGCACCAGTGTCAGTACGGACATCATGACGGCAGTCAGATAGTGGGTGATCTTCATGAGTGATGTCATTAAGAAGAACTGTTATTAAAATCTAATTTACGTTATCTCACTCACAATGGGCTCTACTTTAGTGCCAAGCTAACACATTCATCACATATGTTCTGGTGATAAAGGGTTAGAAGTCAGACTCTCTGAGTTCAGACATCATGAGAAAAAAGTTCAATTGGTTGCTTTCTGATATATTTTAAATCCATCAGACTCAAACGAGGGAAATTAAACCCAGTTAAATAAGAAAACTGATGCGGAGTGAGACACAAATAACTGCTGATATTAAATATCCTTCTGCTTTTCTCTCTTTCAGATTTCAGGGAAAGCAGCAGTTTTCCTAATAACCTGATTTTATGAGCATTATATCATATCTGCTCCACTCATCTCCTGAGCCTTCGCTTCTCCAGAACGTCCTCCAATCCCACCACCAGCCCCAGCTCTGTTTAGACTAGCCTGGTTCATATGTGTGACATATGCTCTCCTGATAAATGGTGTCCAGACGTTGCAGAGGTGCTCTCTGCGACCGCACGTCAAACCCACTGCACAGAACCGAGGCCTTTTTATCCAGCTGCCATGTCCCCCCAGCCCACCAAGAGAACTTCAGCTGGAGCAGAAGTCTTTGCCAAACACCTAAATAGACATCACATGAAATATTAAGTATTACTCAAATGTTTCCATTCCACCTGCTCATATCTGCATCCATACCTCTCCTCCATATCACTAAATGAGATTTTAGGAGGGGGTTGGGAGGGGGGTCACAGGACTCGAAAGACAGCTGCAGCTTATAAGGAATGTGAGGGGCCTCAGCCAAGAGAGCAGGCAGGGAAACCATACCATATAAGGCCACAGCGGCACAATCTAATTTTTATCAATGAGCAGAGCGGGCGTGAGGGCGGCTAAACATGCAAAGGTTGAGCTCCCATCCCTGACGGTGAGGGTACCAGTAAGTTAGCGCCAGCATGCAGACAAATGTGTGCCCGTCCTACAAGGCCTAAACTTAAGATGGGTACAACATGCAGTGATTCTCTGCTTCTCAGCTACATGAAGGAGCAGACAGAGATGAGTTCTTGCTGATGAGTTTATCACAAAATCACAAAGGTTTGAAAGCATTTCCAGTAGAGGTAAAGCGATCCATTGTGCAGCCAATCGGTAGGAGACAGGAGGTTTAGTTTGGTGAAACGGTAATGGCAGAACAGCCTCACTCCATGCTGAGTACACGCTTGCGCCATAGAAGCATACCAAGCATGAGCTACCACGGCGCCAAACATCTCGAAAGTAAACCAGAAAACACAAAGCTCGTAATTTGTATTACCAGTAAGGACAAAATAAGCAGTGGATGAACCACCACAAAAACGTTTCTCACAACAAACTTAATCAAATACTTCAAATTAAATCACCTCGAGGAGCATAGTAAGTTTGAGGAGGCTAACGTCAGCAGAGCAGCTAACGTCAGCAGAGCAGCTAAAGCTAGCGGAACCTAAGAGCGAGCCATGATTCTACTTCAACTGTAATCCTTAAATAAGAGCACTTTAAGTACATCACTCATTATCAAAAAAAATCGGAATCGGCATCAGTCGAACAGACTTAATAAAAATTGGTGACCGATAATTGGCTAGGAAAATTGTAATCGTTGCCCCTTAAATTTCCAGTACTACATAGCACTCAGTGCCTAATAATGTCTACCTTGAGGGCTGTTGTCCCCAAGGTTGATTACGGCGATAAAATTGAATGCAGACTTGTCCATTCATTTATGAGTATAACCTCCAAAAGGGCCCTATCATTATTGAAAAAATTTTTTTGTTATGATCTCAGGTTGATGAGATGATGATGTAACATCACCAAAATTTAAAAAACCTATATCTGGCAAATTTCCATACAAATCTGTCAATTTGTTTTTTCGTAATCCTGCCACAACAAACAGACAAACAAAGGTATTGTTGGTGGCTGTAATAACAAGGGAATAAATACAGAGGTGCAAACTGCAGCTGTTCATGGGCGACAAAGACTCACTTTCGTTCTACAATATAGACGTCTACGGATACAGAGACTATTTATGTGACCAGAAAAAAGCTCTGCACAATATTGCCATTACAAAAATTATTTGTTGAATTGAAAAATGATGAACATGCTCAAGGTGGCCCCAAGTAGTGCTAAAAGGACCCCAAGGATGAAGAAAGCCTTATCGAAAAACTTTAGATTCAAGCTTAAAATGTGGGGACCCATAGCCCAGTCATACAGCTATTTTGTACTCTACCCAACGGCTTTAGCTCAGTGGGTAGGTCGTCCTTCAATCGGGGACCAGGATTCGAGCCCAGCCCATGAGGGCTGTCTGAACTTGCCGCAGATCCTTGAGCAACCGGCGAGGGGTTCACTGATCCCTCAGGGATGGGTTAAATGCAGAGATAAATTCAACGATGTGGTTCTGTATGTACGTATGTTGTAACGGGATGAAGGGGGAACAAAAAAAGATTAGTTTATGTTTTCAAAGAGCTTACAAACAAAACCGAGCAGTACCACAAGAAATAACTGGGGTCAGTTTAGCTATAATGTCAAGGGAAACAAAAGAAAAGAAAAAAAGAAGCAAAACAAAACTCCAGATCTGATGCTGTGACATATTGGATTACCTTACAGATCATAACCAAGTATGCAGTGGTCTCCGTTTATCCCACTTTTTATTATTAAGTAGAACCGCAGACCTTTGGTTTAGGGAAAATCACTTACCCTACCGAACTACAGGTGCCCAAGGTTCTTGCCTCCGCTAATGCCACGCTTTATTTACTAGGTAGGAGGACTGACACATGTATAAACGTTTTAGTTTATCGTCAATTGTCATACAATGTCATACAAATAATAATAAATAATCATTCAATTGTCTTCTGCTTATTTTATCTTAAAATAAGTTTGTGAAATTATAAAAAGGGCTGCAACGAAAAATTGAGGTAATTGACTAAAATTGATAATGAAATTAGTTGTTGACGAATTTAAGAGTCGATGATGTCATCGGACACTGCCTCCGACACCCTGTAATAAGGTTGAATACATTAGTGCCATGGCAACACCATCGCGACAGAGAACACTAAAGGTGTGGGCGCATTTCTCTCTCAACCCGGCCCAAAAGAATTTGGAAAACTAAAAGATTTGCAAAGCTGACCTGTCCTTGCGTGGACCACGTCAGTAATACTGGAGCATTTGAAGCGGAGGCATGTTGGCTCTGTGGACGATGTAGACTAGTCTCTGTATGCTAGTTAGTTAGCTAGCTAGCTCAGTGTTAAAGGTTATGTACTTAGTGCTTCTGTTGGGTTTAACGTGAAATGGAATGTAGTGAATTGTTAATGATGTACCAAATAACTTATTAAACCATGAAGATACTCTTCACGTTACAAATATGCCCCTACGTTAAAATCGTACACATTGCGTTGCTCATGGAGACGTTTCTCATTACTGCAGTAAGTGTGTTACTACCTGCTGAGTGCACATGTCTCTACGTGTGTTTGTGTCTAATGTGGGCTGCATCCAACTTGTAAACGATTTAGCCTAATGTAGCTGTTGACTACAGGACGCACAAAGCACCGAAACTGCTGTTTTTTTTTAATATATATTTTTAATATTATTTATTCGTACATTTTATTTACCTTTTGTATAAGCAGTGATGTGATGCAACACGAAAGGACTAAATTCCAGTTCAGCAAATATACTGTTGGTATACCAACGTGTTTGGTTTAACAGTCTTTTATAAAATCAGTAAAGTTTATTAAAAGACGTTTAGGAAAGTATAATTCTTCTTTAATGTTTTTATGGTTAGTTTGCATGTGCCTTAAAGACCCTAAAGCTAAAGATTCAAACCATGAACCTGAACCCCCCATCTCCGTGAAAAGTTCTCGGTCGTTGACATGTCGACTTACTATGGAATTACTCTGTCTCATATTGTACATATAGATAATGAAATAAACATCAGGATTGTCAGGGTCAGTACAGCCTTTGAACGTCTACGTGACTCATTGAAGGGAGTAGTATCAAACAGGAGACGAAGCAGAAGTTCTACGGTGCTGTCATACTACCAATCTGTCTGTTTGGTTGTGAAACCTGAAAAAGTCTACCAGCGTCAAGCCAGGAAATTTAACATCTCCAACTGAGCTTGTGAGGAAAGTGCTGAGGCTCAAGTGGCAAGACAAAATTCCTGACAGGGAAATCCTCGGTAAGGCCAATATGCCCAGTAACCCCGGCCTGCTTGCAAAGGCAGAGAAGATGGGCCGGCTATGTGACCAGAAAGCCCTGCACAAGATTGCCATAACAAAAATTATTTGTTGAATTGAAAAATGATGAACAAGCTCAAATTGGCCCCAAGAAGTGCTAGAAGGACCCCAAGGATGAAGGAAGCCTTATTGAAAAGCTTTGGATTCACGCTTAAAATGTGGGGACCCATAGCCCAGGACCGACCTCCGTACGGGAAAAAAAGTCCAGGACGGTGGCGTCTTCTGCGCGGGCAGGAGAAGTTCACGTACAATGTTGAAGAAGCAGAAACACAATCTCTTAAGAAAAAACTGTGACAACACCTAGGGGCTGTACATCTGAAATACTCTCTTAATGTGTGCCACAGAAAACTCAGGGGGCTGCGATTGAGACGTGCCATTGTCATAATCAACTTTGATGGATGAACGTGAAGAAGATCATACAAATTAGAACACGGAAAAGCGGAGATATTTACTTGTGTATGACTGTGACTTAATGATACATGATTTCCACGTGAAATGATGTTCCTCATGAAATGAACGGTCTGAGAAGCTTATTTGATTCTCAAGTGATGGTAGAATAGATTACATAATTAAGGAGCACCAGGCCAACGGCGAACATGACATTTGTTTCATCTGGATGTTTTACTCAAACAGATACGGAAACTTATTGCAATGAACTCAAATAGGGATACAATAATTATATCACATTTGTGACAAGCGATTTTGGAACATTATCAAAACCTTGTTTCCTGTCGCCATTTTTGTTTTGTTTTGAAAAATGTTGATCCTTCACTGCCATCTGATGGCTGTATGGAGGTCACATGAAGGTTACTAGCATACTTGTCTGTGGTCAATGACAAAGACACTACTAGATAGACAAATCTACTCTCCGAGTATAAATGTGTCTTTCGAGTCGATCACAACTCCAAAAACCAAAATATCTGAGCCAATTTATCTTCAATCCTTTCTTTTTTCAACATATAAAATCCATGTTCCCTTCATCTCTGTCATGTTAACAAGTTCAGAAACTGCATTAGATGTGTGTTATTCTATTGTGTTCAGATTATAAGCTCTATTTCACTAACTCAGGTGTTTCGGCTCCATTCTAGAATCAAAGATAAACACTGAAGTCGTCTCTCCCATTCCAACAAAAGCCAGGCCTGCTGTGATCTATCTGTGAGAGTTAGTAGGCTTTTCTTGGATGAGAGGTGAGAGAGGTAAATCACAGAGAGCTCCCCTCACTTCCTGGGATAACGCTTCACGTTTGATCCGATCCTCACTGCAGTGTGAAGGAATATTTTTTGGGTTTAATTAAAAAATGACTGCACTCAGAAGCAGAGACCTCACATAACAGGCAAAAGTCCAAAACTGTGTTTACAATACGGCAAAGATTATTTTTCCACAACTGCGCGGGCTTTGAGTTATTTGCTCATCTTCTGCGGTAGTTTGGCCTTTTTTGGAATGATTTCCCACTACAGCCATTGGAGACTCTAGTTGTCGATCAGAACGTCTTTAATAGTCTATATTATGAAGCAAAGAGTCAGAGAGTCACCAGCCTTAAACTCCAGAGCCACTGGTGCCGACAGAGGGATAAAGATGAGTGCAATCAGTAGAGATGGGGTGTATTCTTAATTTTTGTCTTTACCACACCAGCCCACCTTCCCACTCTTGGATTCTCACCTTTGTGTCGCCCATGCTCTCTGACTCAGACACCTGGTAGGTGAGGTCCGTTTCCTCGAAGCCCGTGGCACTCATGCGCTGATCCATGGAGGGATCCGAGCGTGGTGGTGAGTCAGGCGAGTTGAGGCATGTTTGAATCAGGGCTTTGCCCGTTTCACTGGTGATCATTGGTTGGAGTTTGCGGGTGGCAAAAGTGTAGACGTGACCCGTTTCACTGGCCACGAGCAGCAAAACCTGGGTTCCCGTCAGTGTGGAGAGTTCGTATGCCTAAGGAAGAAGAAAAGAGAATATCAGCTGATCATGTGATGACTTTTGTCCAACTATTCCATCAGACAGATAGCTGGTTCAAGATCCCGTAGTGATCCTACAATCCTCTAGAATCACTACAGGATGTGGAATATTAGAGATTCTAAAGGTGGAAGAAAACACCCCATAGTGCCGTACAGTACAAATGAAACTACAGCATTCGACAGAAGTATTGGGCTCCCTCCTGTTTTTTCTATTTCCAATGCATCTTGGACTAAACCGTTTCAGGTTTTCGAACAATATGTCATATATAAAACAACCAGGGTTAACACACAATATAAGTTTTAAACAATAATCTTATTTAATAAGCTTAAAATGTTGACTAATTCCTAAACCAGCAGTGTGACACACTGACCACTGGTGAAGGTCTCTGACCCTGTAGGACGATCACAGGTAAATGTCTCTGACCATAGTATGGATCTGAGATTTCAGGATGCATCGTGTGATGAGGAACTTTTAACGTTACTTTAGATGTTAACGTAATTTCTGGTGGGTTTACCACACAACACAACCTCTGTTCTGATTGAATGCATCGGTGCATGTGAACGCTATATCTTATTAGATTATACATAAAGCAAACAATTAATCTGAAATCTGAACGATTTCTATCAAAATGAAAAGTGTCCATGTGAACCCATCTAATGAGTCCTTCTGCTCTGGAATAAGCCAAAAAGTCTAATGCCACCTCCGTGTTTGACGGCAGGTCTTATGTTCTTCTAGAGACATTTTTAGAAGTCATTTTCCTAAAGGGGCTGAGATAGACTCTTAAGAGAACGTTTGTGGTTAAAACATAATCGTCATTGAAAAACTCTGTTCTCTGTTTATTAAGGTAGTTTTATGTTGACGTTTTGAAGATCTGATCAGAATTAACCAGGAGGGGGTTACAAACTTTTTCTCAGCGCTGTAAAATAACATGAGATAAGGCTCCCAGAATAGAAATGATGATATGGCTTGGGGGGGGGGGGGACTGGTTTGCATCGACACGAGGTGGAGAGTCAGAGAGAACAGAGGTTCTTAAAGCATACAGGTAAAACATGAGGCAAATATCATACGGCTGTCTTCACATACACACTGGCTCCCAGTCAAACACCACAACGTAAAGACGTAAGAGTTATTCAACAACATTCAACACAAACACACACCATCAGACAATCTACAAGGATGCACTAAACTCTATGGACTCCTGAGAAAACCTTTTTATGGGAGTGAGTCATAAATTGTGTGGAGGATGCTTCTGTTACAGCGCCATCATCATCACTTTGGTGAAGAGAGCTGAAGCAAACTGATAAATGTTCCAATGGAAACTCAAGTGTGGTTCTACATCAGGCAGAGTGAGGAGGATACCAACCTTATTCAAATATAGGTTATAAAACCATGCAGCACCGCTTAAAAACCGTCTTCATTATGGCTCATATCAGTCTGATCCTTTATATCTGGGCATACTAGGCCAGATCGTATAATTGCCTCCTCTGTGCAATGATGTGACATCAGAGCTGAGAGCTCTACAATAATGCTCCATGAATCTCACCCACTCCTAATGCATCATCACAGAAGCAGCTACTGAGCTTCACAGCTCCATTCCATTGCCATCTTACCCGATTAGCTCCGCAACTGCTACAGACGGTTCTGAATCAGCGGGTCTGATGTTTTGCCAAACACACGGCAAAAAAAACAACTCATCTGCCAGTTTAATTGAGTGAGGTTACAGCGCAAACCAGACCTACTCTGCGGTCTAATAATTTTGCCAGAATAGGCTAACAATAAACAAATAAATTAAAGAGCTGTGAAAGTCTCTGACCATCAGTGGATCTAGATTTTTTAGAATAAAAGCGCGTGATGATGAGTTTCTGCCATATCACATTATGTCAGTTGATTGTTTAATGTAGCATTTCTTGTGAGTTTACCTCACAACAAGACCCCACTAACATTATATTTGATTATGTTGTAATGTTGTAACGTCAGACAGAATAACAACTCAGAGGTAAGGCAACATTTTTTTCCTCTCCCTCTCTTGCCTTGTGTCTCCAGTCTAGGAGTAAACATGAGTTATTATCAGCTGTTTCTTCATTAAAAGCATCACAATCACAGTAAAAACCACCCCATCACAAGGTAGATACCCACCCTCTGATGAAACTCGTCATCTATTGGTCGCTTTTGTGATCGTCACTCAGCTGCTGACAGCCTTTGGCGTATGTAAACACCGTTTCTGATTAATCCACTGCTAACGTAAAAAGTCACTTAAGGAATACACTTTCGGAATGATTTCATTCTGAAAGGAGAAAAGGTTCCATATAAAACAAATTACTGTCTCCATGTATTTGTTTGTGAGTGAAATGTTTCTGTAGAAAAAAGTGCTTAGAAATTGCTCTGAGATAATTTTTTGGTGATTTGGCACTATTCAAATAAAATTGAAGATTGCTGAATATTAGGTATTTCGGAAATTAATTATGTTTACAACTTTTTAAAACTTCATTAACTTCCATTTAAGGTGAAATCTATTATAGATGTCTTGACTTCGAGTTCTGACCAGGTGAAATAACGTTGGATACCTTAAGTGATGTCTATGGTAGGTGGGTGGTTGGAGGGGCTTACTCTCAGTCATATCCTACCTGATTTGACTGCCCTGTCAGGCGAAAAATTAGGACTTTGGGTTTTCAATGCTGCAGCCACAAGTTCTTTCCAGATAATCTTGTTTTATTTCATCACTATCTTATCTAGAACAGAAACAGTTGTTGCTTTTATGCAGAATTCAGCTGTTTTTACACAGTGATAATGACAAATAGGAAGCCTCACTTAAGAAACATCATGACCAATACTCATACAAGTTATAAAGGCTTGAACTCCAATTTAGAGAGGATAAAACTGATTAGCGGTATCTGTAAATGTGTTTGAGGATGTCATTTCGGGAAAAAAAATTTTTTTAGCTCATACCTAAATGGACTTATGCAAGAATCAAACCCATAGTGCTGCCTCTGAGCCCCATGACCCTCCAAGCTCATATATATATAAATTATATATATAATATCTTTAATCTTAATTCTGGAGAGTCAGATTTAGGTTATACATTTTAAAACCTTGCCAAACGAACATAAAAGGTGTCACTTTTACCTTATCAAATATATTAAATCTGATTTCCCACAGTGTGAAACTAAAAATATCACCACGTTTGCAAATAGCTCTACAATTCACTACGACAGAACACAGTGACTTCCTGTGGCTTCATTTCTCAGCGTTTATCTCTCTTACTGCTGGTAGTTTGGACGCTAGTAAATACTGCCGTAAAGTCCAACGCAGTTCCTTCACATTAAATCAAACCCACAAACAAGTGACATAAAACCAGAGGAATCTGCAGCGTGAATATTCGACCAACAGTTTCATAAATCATCTGCACTGCTGCTGATCAAATCATTACCATGGAATATTTTGAATATATTTTAAGAAATAGTTTTATACATCAAAATCCAGATAGATTTTTTTGATTTGAGTTTACTTATATTCCAAAGTTGAGTGCACTTATCTTTTTGGTTCAATTTAAACTAAATTTAGAGTCACCACATTACCTATATTCATGTTTTGAGGCTGTGGGAAGAATCCAGAGAACCCTCACAAACACAGGGTTGAACATGCAAACTCCACTCAGAGAGGTATGAGATTGGGATTTTAACCCAGGACCTTCTGTCTGTGTGATGGCAGTACCAACCAGGAGTCCATTATGCTGCCAAGCTTCCGACAAGAACAAAGTTAGATCAT
Source organism: Lophius americanus (assembly GCA_037951165.1). Lineage (NCBI taxonomy): Eukaryota > Metazoa > Chordata > Actinopteri > Lophiiformes > Lophiidae > Lophius > Lophius americanus. The sequence goes on along the minus strand of JBBDHG010000039.1, from coordinate 1,200,464 downwards.
AAATGCACATGCAGAGGCAGGCCTGTCTGTGGAAATCAAACTAAATACTTTGTTTTCTTATTACTCAGAGAAATTAACTAGTTTGAAACAAGGGCAGAACATTTTAAAAGTAATTGAATCATTAAAATCCCTGAAAATAGCCAGATTAAAACATGTAACAATTCGCCAGATCAGTTCTTTGCTGTCGTGTGTAGAAAGTTTGGTGATTAAATAATAAACAGTTCTTGAGTTATGTTGTGGAGATGAAACATGGTGGACCAATGGAATATTTTCCTGTGCCCCTCCTCTCTGAGCTAGTGTCAAAACCAAACCTATGGGTAATAGAGGTAGAATGTGTGACATTGGTAACACCTGTCCTTTACCTGCTATGAAAGTCCAAAATGTCTGGCATGAAAACAGTGCCCTGAGAGAGCGAGCACAACATGTCCCTTTCTGATTTAAAGAAAATTGGATCCAAAAAAGCAGAACCAAAAGTATTGATTGTGTAATCCTGCATAACAAACTGAACAAGTGGTGTTGTGTAATCTGAAGCACACGAAAGCAAACAGACCTTCACATCCTTCAACGAGACGCCACCACAACCAGAGAATAAAAAAAAAAAAAAAAAAACAGTCTATGAATTTTACACCCACTTGTCAATTTGTGTGAGGGCTGGCTAAGTGTGGGCAACAGTTACAGAAATCTCCCATCATCAGTGTGTCAAAGAGAATCTACGTGAAGACACCGCCGTTTCCACAACAACAGTCTGGGATCTAGAGAAGTACTGCACTGCAGTCTCTACACAGCAATGACAGGACTCATGAAAACTTAAAAAAGGAAGCTCAGAAGTGTTTATTTACTGCACGACGAAAAACGGCTCTGCTTCTGCTCACCAGAGGACACCCCTCCTAATCATTAACTTCAGATGCCCAATGTTACATTGCAATACTTTATTGTGGCAGCCATTTCCTGCTTGAGCATGGGCGCACAGGCAGAGGAGGCGTTGTAGGGTACCCTCAGAAATAAGCTCCCTGAACAGTCACTCATAACCACGCAGTTAATAAGTGACAACTACAAACCGCCTTAAACAAATTATGACGGTTTAATGCAGTGCACCACCAAAAAAAATGTTAACCCTCCTTCCCTTCCTGGTTAAATGATAACTGCATATTTGCAATCATGTGACCGCAGAGCAGGTTGAACTCAAAACCATAGTATTTTCATGCTTCTCTGTATGAATCGTGAACGCTCCGGAATAAATAGTGTTATCTGTGCAGCAAAAACTCACTTTACCCTGAACCATCAGTGCACGGACACATGTCCCGTCACAGTATATGAGTAGCACTCTTCCTTATAAGCAGTGGTAGATACTAACCAAATACTTTTTACTCGAGTAATTTCAAGAACTAGTGCTTTGAGTATTTAAAATTTTTCGCTACTTCATACTTCTACTCTACTTAATTTCAGTAGGAAATATTTACTTTATACTCCACTATATTTGTGTGTTAGCAGACTAGTTCTTTTCAGATACCAATTTTTCATACCACATGTTTGGAACTTCCACTTCTCATCATAGTAGCAGATTAGTGAGAGTGACCGTTCTAAGAAATTAGTACTTTTAGTCTTGATACTTGTAGTATATTTTGCTGATAGTACTTACATACTTTCACTTAAGCAGGGTTTTAAACACAGTTATTTTATTTGCAGTGGAGCTATTTTAAGTGTGGTATTAGTACTTTTACTCAAGAAAAGATCTGAATATATTGAAAGAACTCTATGGACGCCTAAAACCTCAAAGAGGAGGAATATTTTCTAATATAACCACACGTTTAATCTATTGTTATTAACACAAACACTAGGGTTATCTGTCGTTGACAGCTGTCAAGAGTTTTACTAAAACGGAGGTGTCCAGACTTAGATTTCCCTTAAAAAGTTCTGCACATAATCACATAATTACCTTCCCTCTGGCGTATTTTAGATGTTTGGGGCTAGTCTGAAGAAGAGGAAAGCTAGTCTAAGACTTTTTGTAATGTTTTATGTCTCCTATATTGCTACTGTTTGTTGGGGAGGGATTTACCGCCATACATTGATCACCAGATACAGACTACACAATGTTTTCTATCTTCTGTATTGATGGTCTTTCAAAGATTCTTTCAAGATTTCAGATCAGTTGATCGCAACTTCTCAAATTCCTGTCGTCTCTTGGTCTCAAGGCTTGCAGCACTACAAGTTTGACACCGACTATTCATTCACATCAAGTAATGTGACGTTGATGAAGAGGCGGGTTCTTTTGTGCTTATGGGAGCATTCAAATTCACGCTAACAATGCTCTTTTATTACTTTGCCCTGGTTTACCTTCAATGAATCATTGAACCGCCAGAGGCATTGTTGCCACATTTCAAGAATCTTCTCTTATTTATGTTTGTTCCATCCCGGACTGGTAACATTTTGAAGTCTACTCGTCACCATGTTTATGTTCACTTTGTCATCTTTTTGGTCGACTTCAGAAATTCTAATATGCCAGACCTTCCGAGAACTGACATGGAATGTCCCACAGACGACATATAGCTTTCCAATGATTGTTTCATATTTTCCAGCCCTGATCATCATATGTCATTTTCAGTTGGGCCTCACGGAAGAAATATGTCTGCAATGACCACTTTGTTTTAAAATGTATCTACAATCGTGTCACCTGAACTACGCCTAACAGATATCTGAACATAGTGACCTTCTGCGCTGATATATTTTAGATGTTCTAGGCTGGTCTTAGATTTGAAATAAGTCATTATTTCTCCTACTGTTATACCTTTGTGGAAGGGGTGTGCCATTTACCGCCACACTATGATTACAAGCTACTGTTCTCCCCGCATGAGAAAATAATCCATACCACATCAGCCTTAGCTCTTTCTAGCTATTGTGACAGCTAGATATTTTTAGTTTGGACATCTCAGTGTGTTGAACTGTCAGGCACTGCCAGGATGGGAACAAACAACTCTAGTAATTACAAATAATTAGATAATGGTAATAACATATAAATAATAAAAAGAAAATGTTTAAATCTAAAGATTTAAGCATTTTGCATGCTATTTTCTGATCCATTAACTCATGTTGATTATTTATACACCGACACAAGTGAAAGTCTGTTTGAACAGCATGTGATACATTGATATTAATGGCGGGTTGGCTACCACTAGCTAACTAGGTCTTATATTCAGTGTACAGATGTTGAAGATAACATTTTTAAAGTTAAACAAGAGTTCTGAAATGTAATGTTGGCACCACTACAGCCACCTTACAATCTTGGCTTGACCCCAAGTACTTATCCTCCTGCACCTCTATTCTTCTCATCCTTATCATCCAACCTGCCTCCCTAATACACACATGTATTCTCTCTTGCTGCGACTTACCTTCACTCCTTTTCTCTCCAGCGCAAACCATCTCTCCAGGTTTTCTTCCACCTGCTCCCTGCTCTTGCTACAGATCACAATGTCAGCCACGAACATCATAATCCACGGAGACTCCTGTCTGACCTTGTCTGTCAGCCTGTCCATCAACATAGTAAACAAGAAAGGGGCTCAGAGCCAATCCTTGGAGCAGTCCCACCTCCACCATGAACCCATCAATTACTCCTACTACATATCTCACCAATGTCATACAGCTGTCATACTTATCCTTTACCTCCCAAAATTATCCTTCTGTCACTTCAGACTTCTTCAATAAACATGCAATAAAACCACTCCTCCCTCAGCATCTGTCATAATCTTCCTCTTCTGTAGCTCCACAAAGACACAATGCAACTAACTCTGGCCTTCTCTCAAAGCAAACATCGTGTATGTAGACTGTCTTTCATGGCATGAAATCATACTGCTGGACACAAATCGTCAGTTCTTTTCTTAACATAGCTTCCACTACTCTTTCCCAGATCTTCATCGCGTGGCTCAACAGCTTTATACCTCTGTAGCTGCTACAGCTCATTACCCTTTTACTTGAACACTTCTTAAATTCTAAACTCAACAGAATGTGATGTAGGTACCTCTGAATAGCATTGAGCAGGTTCTGACATCAAAAGGTGAGCTAGATCACATGGACCGGATGAGGCTGGCCTCTTCTAAACCTGCAGTTATAATGTATGACAGACCTTCTGTCCTTTGTTTTGGTCCCCTCCCCATTCTCCTGGGGTTCAGTTGGCTGTTTGCTCACCACAGTCCTACCTCACACTACAAAGTAAGTGATGGCATGTCTTTCCAACAGAACCTCTAGGACTGCGTTTGGGTGTGATGGTCAGATATACCTTCAAGCACATTTACAATAGATTCTTGATATCCTGTGAGTTTGATTTTTCAACAAATATTTGTTTATAACCTGTGAAATTCCTGCAACTTTCTAAATATAATGACGTAATGTTTTATTTTTGGGTATTATCATCTGGTGTTAACGCAAGAGTCACTTACTGACCCAAAGACAGCCCTCTCTGACCCAAGGACGACCAAACCACCACCCACCTTCTTCATGATCCCGGTCTTCCTCTTGCTGAACGTGGTGTACCGTCTCAACTTGTTGTCAATAAATTCCATCTTTATCTTTACCCGCCCACGTGTCTTCTTCCCGGGTTTTGCTCCTGCGACCCCTCCGGGCACCATGCCGTATCCTCCGGGAGGAACACCCACCTCCTGTCCGGTTACCGCCGCCTCCATCTCTCTCTCCCTCTTCACCCCCCTCCTACTGTCCCCAAGTGACCCAACGGGGTCTTCATCCTCTCCGGAGTCAGAGTCGTTGTCTGAGCCGCTGCACAGAGGAGCAGCTTCTCGATCCGGGTCGAACCGGGTTCCATGCGCATGCACAACCTCGGTGTTTAAGCCCACCATGTTGCCCTGGATGGAAGTCTGCAGCGAGGTCACCCCGGTCCCGTTCCCGGATCTTGCTCCTCTCGGACCCCCTGGACCATTAGCCCCCAGCATGATAGCGTCCTCTCTGTCTCCCTGTCGTCCGGAAACACCGGTGACACCTGGTAAATCCTGTCCTGTTCGGATCAGAACCGGACGGATCCCGCTCCCGATAGCTCCTGATATGTGTCCTGTGGAACCTCGACCTGAACCGGATCCGTTCCCAGATGGTGCAGATCCGACCCGACTCGGTAACATTATATTAGTGGACCAAGTCTCTGAAACGGACCGGGTTTCTTAACCGGACCGAATCTCTGAACCCTGGAGCGTGGTTACCGTCAGGGCCGCTGAACGCATAAACGTAAACAAGCCGAGCCGGTTAGTGGTTCTGAGAGTCCAGGAAATTACCGTGACAAAGTTTGTAAAATGCCGCTACCCCCCCGGACCCCTGAACCCGGGCTCCGTTTGGTTCTCCCTCCTCTACCTCCAAAACTCCGAGCACTTTCTCAAAAAGGAGAACACGAAGAGCGGCCACCGTGTCGGTCCGCCGAAACATATAGTCCGCAATATGAAGCGGAAACGATACCCGGTTCGATCGGTTGGTTATCATATTCTCATTTTCACTAAACTGTCGATACAATCATTGTATCAGTAACTTTTCAGAGACATTTGAAAATGTTTTATTATAAAAGACCGTTTCCCTCCGCGGAGTGATAATCGAAGACAGGAACTACTTCCCTCCTTATAAAGAGATACGATGTTTCCTTATATGGTGTTGTCTCTCCTTATTTGGTGAGTCACAGCCTCGCTCTCTGATTGGCTGACAGTTGTGTTAGACGTGCTGCCATTGGTCCATTTGACATCTCATTGGCATAAATACCAAAATGGTTGCGCTACCGTCAACGTCGCTACAGATAAGCAGGGCCACCAAAATAACAAAACATCCAACTTTTTATTCCCCACAGGTTGTTCTATCGGAACACCAACAACATGTTCCCACAGTTTTATGCCAAATTATAAGTTTACTGGTTTCTAATGACTTGAAGTGGTTCTGAAGTTTGATTTTGCATCAAATTAAATGTATAGATGTTTGATAAAAGATATATACATTTTGGGCTACTTAATTCCTATATTCTTCACATAACAGTTAAGTGTTCAAAAATCTCTTTCTCTAAAAACATATTCTATATCCCTCATCACACTCTAGTAACACTTGATAGGTACATTTCATTAGATCATACAATGAAACAGTCCTGGTTTATGGTGTGAACGCACCCAGGTTCATAGAGTGAAACAGTCCAGGTTCATACAGTAAAACAGTCGTAGTTCACACAGTGAAACAGATCACTGTGTGAATAGTGAAACAGTCCATAGTCCAGGTTCCTACAGTGAAACAATCCGTGTTCAAACAGTTCCACTGTTCCCACAGTCAAAACAGTCCAGGTTCACACAGGGGCTTCAATCTGACCATCAGATAAACATTAAGGTTAATCTGAATTGCACCTTTATACTTTTGCACAGTCTACGCATCTGCAATGTCACTCTTATTCTTTATTCAAAGTACATGACTATTTTTATTTTCAATTTTTATAATATGTTTGAATTTTCGGGAGTACACCAAGATATCCAGTCAAATTCTTTGTAAGCAGACTTACTTGGCAATAAACCTTTTTCTGATTCTGATTAAAACATATTGAGAATTCTCTAGTTGTATTCAAAATGCTGCTCTGGTGTACATAATTTAAACCCTAGATAGATTTCAAAGCAGATTCATTTTTATCATCGATTGATCTTAGCAAAGGTATCTGTGCTACTACACATGGTATTGATAAAAACTACCCGTTGAATGAATCAGCAGAATGGATTCAGGTCAATGATGTCTGTACTATTTCCTCATCATGTTTGTGACACATTAAAAGGTCATCTGTGGAATAGGACAATAAGCACCCTGCTATACTCACCAGTGTTGATGGCAGATAATCAGCCCCACCCACCTACTCTAGGCATGTTAAAACAAATATATCATGTCAAGATATTTGAAAATGTTTTCTCACCCAGGTTTTGTCGAAAGGATGTTTGGGGGTTTCAACTATGATCAGTCCTTAATCCCTTTAATTTCCTGCTCAACTGTTGGGTTGAGCATATGAGTTACTATATTCTTATTGAAAAATGTGACTGAACCTGCTTATAATATTACAGAGTAGCAGCATGAAAAAGAGTAAGGGGCTAAGGTAGGAGCTCTGGGGACACCTCAGGTAAATGCCATGAGGCATTAACATGGTTATGGAGAAAGTCCTATTCGGTAAGTAGGATTGTTCTTGGCTTATTAAACCTTGTGAGGACTAACTTTACATAATTAAACAATGTCTGTTTAAGAGTAGGTTCAGAGGTAGGTTTTGGCCTTTGCTGGATTTTTTTCCTTCTTTTTTTTTATTTATAGCTTCAAAATATTGTATTTTGTTTTTAGACGTAATATAGAATGGGGGCTGAACAATAATGCTTCCAGCTGTACCAAAAAGTCGGTTCCTCTGGTTGTGCAGTAACTCGGAAGTCGAACCTCTCTACTGTGTGTGAGATGTGAGCAGCAGACAACCAAAGGCCCACCCAGGTTCAAATGTAAGCAAAGTGTGGAAGAGTCGACCCAGGATGACCGTGCACCTTCTGCTGAAGTCACATGCGGGCATCACATAAAAGTAACTGGCATGTATTTATGGGATAATTGGAGAACTCTTAATCTAATGATAAAAATGATATGAGCTTTTTCAAATCTAAACAGGACTACATGAAAAATTATTTGTTGAGTATTTATGGTCAGGTTTAAAAAAACATGGAGAAGATCCACAGCTTCCTCTAGTGGTTAAAGAGGAGTGTTAAATTATCAGTAGAAGAGGACTGATTATAGGTGGTTTTATATAATACAACCCCACCCCCTTAAATATAAACAACACCTAGTTTCTTTTACTCTTTTTCAAAGTCACTCCACTTGCACTAAAACTTCTGCAAATACAGATTACAGGGATCAGTTGCTGACACACAGTCTGAAAACCAACATGCCCAGACCTGCTGGTTGAAGGTAATCCAGCTCAGAACATTCTATCCTGTGATTCTAGCTGCTGCAAGGAGGCTTCATTCTCAATGGAAGAGTTAAACAAATTCCCATATTTTTTTTACAGCACATTGTTTGAACAATCCAGACCCTTCAGATTTGTTATGAACCATCCAGACCCCTCAGATCTGTTATGAACCAACTGGACCCCTACGATTTGTTATGAGCCGTCCAAACCCTTCAGGTCTTACATGAACCATCCAAACCCCTCAGGTCGGTTATGAACCATCCAGACCCCTCAGGTTTGATATGAACCATGATACGACCTGAGCCCCCAGGTCTTGCATTTTCTGTCAAAACTGACCGCGGAGAACCAGCGTCCATTTGCTATGACCTACATATCTGGAACAGACCCCCACAGGCCTTGCTACAACTTTTAAAAAAAAAAAAATTAATGTTTTGAGACCTTTTATTTGGCGTTAATTACCCAGTTATAACATTGCACAGAAACTCTCCCTCTTACATTTCACATTTTTTAATTTCTACTGAAAGAATTTTAAAAAATCTAGATGCTCCTAATTTAATTTCATTGTTTTTTCAAAAATATATTTAAAATATATTTTTTGTTATTAGACTTGCCTAGTTTGTGAAATGTTCTGAAACAATGAACCTGCTTTGCCTCAAGCAGACAGTTGAAGTGTCACAGAGGAAACAAACTGGATTGTGATCAAAGCCAGCACCGAGGATAACTGTGGTTTGTTGTGTTGTAACGGGTTGTAATATCTTACTTGTGGTGGGAATGAACCCCATTTCACATTGTCTAGATGGGAAGGAACAATTCTTGGCCAGCTCAAAACCATTTGTAAATGGTTGTAGCACAGTAGCTGTATTGCTTTCAGACCTGAATACCTTTGAGTGGTCGAGCTGACAAAAATTAAATGATAAAACTGGTGGTGACAAAATGGATGAAAATGGAGTGATAAATAATCATTCGATTTGATGAATTTCACACATTTCACACATATGATGTCCACATATCACAAGTAATAAACTCTGCACTCTTTCTGCAAGAATTAACAAACATACTTGTTTTGCCGGTAGTAAAAAACATTGCACTTTTTTAGGCTGAAAGTTACAAACATTGCATTTTTTTTGGCATTTTGTTTGTTAATTTTTTTAAATAACAAACGTTTTTTTGGCCGAAATAACACTTATGGAACTTTTTTTGACTAGTAGTGACAAAAAGTACAATCTGTATACGATTCACTCTACTTGGGTGTTGCATTCAATATATAGATAATTACAATTTAATCAATGTAATTTTTTATCAAATCAAATAATTCATCACTCCATTGTTCTGTTCACGTGCTTTTTCACTCCCAGTTTTATAATTTATTTTTTGTTACTTCCAACCCTCTCATAAAAACCAAACAACATCACTGCAATAATGAGATTTCCTGTAAACATGAACATGGAGATTTTTAAAAGGCTCGCTGTCTGGTTCTGAAATATTTCACAATCCTAGATTAAAACAAAATAAATAAAAATAAACATGGTTCAGCGAATTTGATAAAAATGACACAATTTGAATAACTGATTGATTTTGAATAATTTATGATTTTACAAGTGGAGAACCATGTAAACAAGAACCCCGAACCTGAAGAGACCCGAGCCCATCACCAGTGTGGTTCTGTGACGCCGATTGAAATATGACGACAGTCGTTTGGGCAACACTGTGAACCTTTATTGACAGCAGCAGGTATACGTTTGTTTATATCTGTGATTATTGTGTAGCAGATTAAAAAAGACATATAGGTGTGAGCGCCTAGCATTCATAAAAACAACACAATACACTAAAAGGTATAAAAACATAAACAAAGGCCATTGCTTTTGATTAGATAATGTAAAAAAAGAGGAAAATCCTTCATTGAGCAGGCACTTTAAGCGAGTACTGGTGACCAGCAGTCACTCTTTTGACCTCCTTGGTGTTAGCATATCCAGCTACTCACCAGATTGATCACAAACAGAGCTGGACCATGAGAAATTTGATGTCAGAAGTACCTTACTATAAACAGAGTTAAAAAAAAATATACAGGACCTTCATCATAAATAACCAGGAACCTGTACGTCCTACTACACACCATGAAAAAGAGGGAGATTCCGTAAGTCCAGTTAGTGCATGGCTTCTACACAAGGTACACACAGCCTGCTAGGTTGGTCCACAAAAGATTTGGACCAGAACTGAAACTGTCATTTGACCTCTGTTGAAATGATGTCACAGGTTAAAGACAGCGATTGGCTGCATTCCTGCAGCTCAGACGACACGATAACTAGTTAATGTGGTTAACTATGTGGTTAACAGGCGTACCCACTGGTAGAGAACCAAGAAGCACCTCAAAGTTAAAAAATGAACAGAACACACTTATAAAAAAACAAAAACGTACAGCGGCCACACCGGCCCAATGTCCTCAAGATTCCTAGGCTATAAACTGGATATTTTAATGTTCCTGAAGTGTTTTCATAACACAGATTGCTTATTCACAAGTGGATCACAAGAGAAGACACACACGCACACAGACACACACACACACACACACACACACACACAGACACCCACACACACACACATTTTGGAGGCTTCTGGAGGGTTGTAGACAGACAGAGTAGTGGGGTGTCTCCCTCAGGGTGAGGGTGGTGCAGTCAGGATGGATCTCATTGGTTTGAGATGCTGTCACTCAACTATCCCTAGAATAATGAAGAATATTTCTCGTCTCCACCTCAGACATATTATTCTTTGCTTTCTCTTCAATCTTCTCTCTAGTTTGAGGAGAAACCATTAAAGATTGACACACGGTCTGGGCAGGTCGAGGCACTGATGGTTTCAGGCTCCATTAAACTAAAGGTCTCTGGGCCAGAGCGTTGAAGACATGATCATACAGGAACCATAGACTGGGTGGAGGGTGGGTAGGGGTGGGGGTTATCCATGCTGTGGTTAAGGCAAACAAACTCCTGGCACTGCTCACAAGAATCCATCGACACAAACAGGAGGGTGTGTCCACTGATATAGTGAAGAAGTCTAATCCAAACCCCCGCGATTTGAAATGCATAATAAAAAAAAAGTTTTCTCCTCAACTCTCCTCCCTGAAATGAGTGAGACTAATTATCCAGCAGTCCTGTCTTTACTTTAGGGGAGTGGACGTAGGTCAATGGTCCCCTCCAATGCAGGGTCATGGTCGTCTCAGACTTTGCTGTCCGAAGGCAGCTCTCCTAGGGCGTGCACAATTTCAGTGAAGGAGGGGCGCTCCTTGAGGCTCAGAGCCCAGCACCGGGCCATGAGCTTGGATATTTTGGAGGGACATCCATCTGGGACTGGTAGCTTCAGCCTCCCCGTCTTCAGACCTTGAGGGGCAGAGATCCAGGAGAGAGGAGGGGTTAAACCAGATCAAAACCAAATACACGTGGTTGTTTGATTAAATATCCAACAAATGAAGAATGGATATTTGGAATTACCCGGGGAACTGGTTATTACCACCACCTCTAACCTAACGTATCAAATGCTCAATAGGGAACAGTGGCAGCTGGGGAGTATAAAAACTGGGTAGGATGGAGATATTTCTTTTAATAAGTCAGAAATTACTTTCCTAAATTACAGGAGGCATTTACTCATGATATTCATGATCAAACACGTTTTTTCAACAAGTGATAAAAACCTTTGTCATCTGTTACCTGACAAAACACAACCATCACTCACGCTGCCATTAATTGCGTCATTAGCGACAGCAACACCGTTCTCAACTCCAAATCCATCCTTGCTTGTAATCTTTTCTGGGCTTTTAGCTAACTACTAAGTTTACAATATAATGCCTAAAACTCAAGAAATTAAATTTTATTTGGACAAGGTCTAAATAAAATCTCAATTTTTAAGTTATATTTTAAAGCAGTTAACAATTAATCAATATCTCCTTTACTCCCAGTACATCACACTCAAGCGTGTTACAGTGGTAGAGAACTGAAGAGGAAATGAGGAAACTGTCATTGGACCAACGTGATGTTATATTCTCTAGTTGATTGGTTAGGAGGACATCTTCCTTTAGAGAATCATTTCCTGTGTTTTGGCCAATAACAGATCGGAATAAGTAAAGCAGATGCTTTTTGAAATACATTAAATGGATCTCCTAGATCCCGCCTCCAGAGGAGGACAATGAAGTCTGTCCTCCTCTGCTCTCCACTTCACACTGACTGCCTTTCACTTTCGCTGTTGAAGCATAATCTGAATTACTATAAAGGATTTGAAGATATAAAAGTTATTTTAGAAATGATACTGAGATTTGGTAATGGCTTTTTTCCACCAATTACTTTTTAACATTTTGATCTCCCTCTTGCCACTCAAATACATAGGAAACTCCTCCCCTGCCTCTATGGCCCAGCCTCCTTTCCTTTAGTAGGGAACTAATCTTCTGCTCATTGGTTACTTTACGTGAAGCCATGCCTGAATCACATAACTATAATAAACTTCAAAAAGATCCAGAACTATCAGGTGTATTTGCATAAAATTTGCATTTATGGACAGGTAAGACCTAAAAAATAAAAATGTATCTCCTTGAGTCGATTCATATCTGCAATCTGTACGTAATTGGGCCAACGGTTGAGAAATTTTGTCCAGAAAGCTTTTGGGGATAAAGCTCCTCTTAGTGTTAGAAATATTCAACCAGCCTGTCCCAAAATCAAATGCACTGAGCACTACCATCTATATGGGTATAAGATTTGAAAAGGATCCATGAAATAATTTCGGAGTTATTGCGTTAATACGAAGAATCTACAATGATGATTCCATAACATCCCCTAATTTTTGGGCATATCATTATGGGATACACGGAGTTGGGACCCCTGAAAGGCATGTGTGACATTTCATTGAATTCTGTCCAGCAGCTTCAGAGGAGATAGACTCCCCAATGAACAGACTAGGGTAACCTTTTCATACCCCCCATTGCCACAAAAAAGGCCAATATGTCACCATGGAAACCAAAAATAAATCTTGGTTGTTTTATGTTTAATCAAAAAACATTAGTTAGTATTTATTTCCTATATGGCTTCACACTGACCTTCCAGCGTCTCATCGTCGCTGAGTTTGGAATACGGCAGCTCTCCATGAGTGAACACCTCCCACATCAAAACTCCAAAGGCCCAGACGTCAGATTTGGTGGAGAAGTCGTCGTCAAACACAGTCTCTGATGGGAGCCAACGCAGCGGGATCCAAGCCTGTCTGTAGTGGTAGTACTCACTGCAGAACCAGAACCAGAGTCAGACACTTAAAAAGACAGGATGGAGAACCAGAACTAGAGTCAGTTTCATGAACAGACAGGAGGGAGAACCAGAACCACAGGCAGACCTGTTGTAGACATCCTTGCTGAGGCTGAGTGACGACACTTTGACCCGTCTCTGACTGTTGACCAGGCAGTTTCTGGCAGCTAGGTCTTTGTGAACAAATCGGTGATTGGACAGATGCTCCATCCCATGAGCCACCTGGGCACAAATGGAAACCTGAAAGGAAATTAAGTCAAATGTAAAGTGAAGTAGAGATCACATTTTTACAGTCATGCCGAAACTGATTAGGTGGAAATATTTTGACGCCTATAGCTATTAGCTATTTTCACTTCTCAGCCAGGTTCTTTTATGGGCGCTGCGTCTGATCGCATCATGAACCTGCGACCCAGATGAGTTTACTTCTATCCTACTGAGGTCTTGTGTGTAACGTTATATTCAGGTTCCGTTGCACTGACTAATGTGAAGTGGACCTGAGGTGAAGCGTTTATAACCTGCTGTGCCATTTGACCGAATCAGATGACTGAACATCTTGTTTTCTTTTTAAGTATTAAGAAATAACTGTAATTTTAAAAATGTATGCAATAGTTTTATTCATTCGTACAAATTAAGTATTAAAAGTATTAATATACCAACAAATACTTTTCTTGGAGTTACTGCAGGGATGCTATGGCTTTCTTTAGGGTAACGTTAGGCCCTAGAAGGGGACTGAAATGCATATGAAAATCACTATTTATTTAGTTATTCTAGCTCATATATTATATTATATTATATTATATTACGTAACCCAGCTACAAAAGGGTAAGAAATCATTGAACCTCTAGTACAACCCTCCCCATCTAGCCAGTCTCAGGAAGGAAAGCCGACGTAAACCCTTGGCCAAATCAATATGTGGAACAGGAAACCGATTTCCAAACGGAAGTGGTAGAGACAAAGACGGTCACGGGTACTATTAACCATCATGGTACCAGTAATTACAAATGGTGACAGATGATCCGACCCTGAGAGGGAGTAGCTGAAAGACGATGAAGAAAAGTTCTTATATAATATAATGTGTGTTTACTTTTGTTTATAACGCAGAATTACAGACAAAACACATTCTGGCGAGATGTCTGGTTGGCTTGGAGGATGTAGAGAGTGCCTGGCTGCATATGACTACTGAATTAATAAATGATTAGATTTTGAACGTTTAAGTCATTTGACAAACAAAAATCCAAAACCTTTCCTGATACCAGTTTTTAAATTAGGACTATTTTTAGTTGGCATGTGGTCCACACTATGTGACTAACTAGCAGTAAGTTCATTTTTCTAATCTAAAAGTGACAAGACCGATCAGAATTTAGCAGTATTTAGTTAACATGAATATCAAGAAACTGTCAATTGTCCTAGACTTCTTCGGTTTAAGGTCATCCATTAAAACAGAAACACCACAGATAATACATATCCCAGAATGCACTGCGATAGCTGGGGCGTCAATCAAGTGCGCCAGCTCCAGCTCCAGCTCTCCTCTCCTCTGTTGTCAGACATCAGTGTTTATCCAGTCACTCAAATAAACTTTTGGCAAATACTTAGAATAGATGGTAGAGACACAGGGAGGTGACAGGGATGAGGGAAAACGGTTGCACACTCGCATTAGTAAAAAGAACGCATTTTTATTTCTCTCTTCGGTTCACGTCTTCCAGCTCTTCAACACTTTACTGTTTTCTGAGGCGCAGCTGCTCCTGACAGCAGAAACAGATAAGAGGATAGTCACTCTACTTTGACTGTTTAAAATATGGCAGGAGAAAGGAACAGCTAAATTAGCATGAACATTTCCGAAGGTTAATTTTAAGTTCCTTTTCATTGATATTGTTAGTGAAGAACAGAATGATTTTAGATTTTACTTGAAAAAAAAAAAATTTCTGGCAGAGAGAAAGATATAACAATAACCTGTGCTGATCTACTTTTGTATTACCTTTGTTTGCTCAAAAATCTATTAGATGAGTAAATAAAACAGTCAAAAGACCTCAGATTAAACATGGCAAATTTGAGTGCTGTTTGGCCCATGATGTGAACTTTTAATTTTGGCCCTATCTGTGTTGAGTTTCACACCCCTGCTCTAACTACTCTCTGACTTTCCCCTTTGCATTATAACAAGCCTTCAGGTTTGCTTTGGTCACAGAAAAAAGGAACATTTTGAGAGAATGGAAGTCTGTTTTCTCTCTTACAAAAAGATTGAATGATATGATTTCATGTCTGTATCTTGAAAAAATAAGATACGCCAATCCTAAATTACTTCAGACATGAGGACCTTTACTTACCCCTGCCAAGGGTGGAGGTCATGTTTTCAGCTCTGTGCATTTGTTTGTTTGTTAGTGAGCAAGAATTAGGAAAAACTACTGGACTAATCACGTGAAAATTTACCCAGACGTAGGTTTTAGGATATCCCAAACGTGATAAGGGTTTGGTGACTTTTCGTACGTCGCAGGATTTAAAATAAGATCAAACAAAATTATAAGCAGTATGAAGCGTTGACATCACATTGTGGCGACATGCAAGAGAGTGCAATAGACAAATTTAAACAGTAGAATGCCGTTATTAAGTCAATCTAAACATAATTTTTACACCTAGAACAAGCAAACTATGAGGGCTTTAGCTGAACTCTGTTTAGAATGTCATGCATCTACAACGCTTTATCTTTGGTTTTAAGTCGTGTAGGGAGTCTTTTAGTACATTATAGCTGTCACACGTGACCCAAAGTACCGGACATGACTAAAGCCAAATGAGATAATCTTTTCAAAACTTAACTAAAAGCAGTACGATTAATGTCTTTTTGTTCAGCTGAAGCCCTCAGAGTTCGCTTGTTACAGGCGCAAAGATGATTAGAATGATTAGATTAAAAACGTCATTCTCCAGTTTAAATTTGTCCATGGCGCTCTTGTGTGTTCCCAGAATGTGATGTCACAGATCCAAATGGCATATTATTTTATTTTATTTGAAATGCTTAGACACACGAAACGTCACCTAAATGGAATCACCTCAATGAACCTACCTCTGGGTAAATTTTCCTGCAAATCGGTTTTGTTGTTTTTCCAGCATCTTGCTCACAAACACACCACAAACTTACAGAGGTGAAAACATAACCACCACCCTTGGCAAAAGTATAAAAAAGAAGCTGTCAAGATTTTCCTAAGAGGCAATGTTTGGAAAAAAGTCTCCAGTCTCAATGGTGACTACAGGATTATGACAATGAAAATGATGGTCCAGCACATTATTTATCTGTAGTATGAGATCAGATCGGTAAGGCGTCTCTGCAGTAAAGTGGAAACCCGATTATGCATAAATATCAGAGTGAGAAAATATAAGAACCATTAATTTCTAAAAGTATAATATTCCTCATCCCAAATCTTTGTTTTCTTTCATTTGCGTGGGTGATGTGCACGAAGCCAAGGGCAGTGACACCTACTTTGGTCTTGGTGCTGATTGGTTGAGATTTGACCTTGTCATCTTTGCATTTGGAAATTCTCAGGAACTGCTTCAGGTCCCCCTGGAGTCATAAAAGCAAACAGGAAGTCGCATCAGCACATATTACATACAGTATGTATGTATTTCTGTACGTGTGTTTGTCATTACCAGGTCGTAGTACTCCAGTATGGTGTAGTGAGGCTCCGCCTCCCGACACAGACCCAGCAAGCGGACCACGTTGGGGTGGCTGAGCTTGGCAAACATCTCAGCTTCGCGGCGGAAATCGAGCTGAAGCTGTTCATCTCTGGTCTGTAGGCTCTTCACCAACACAACTGTCTCCTCCTCGCTCTCCTCAAGACCCTTACCTTTGCATAGCAGCACTTCGCCAAACTCCCCTTTACCTGAACGGACGCCCCAGAGCAGAGGTCAGAGCAGAAAACATCACACCTCTGGTTCCATCATGTCAAAACAGCAGCTCTCGTCTAACTTATTCACACTGAAAGAAGGATTTAATCCGGTTTACCGAGAGTAGTGATAGTCTGGAGATTGGCTCGAGGAAAGTGGAGCTTTTCATTGTTCACATGGTTGTGACGTTTATCTGTTGTTGCCGTGGTACCCATGTTGGTGAGAGCCACCTCTTCCTGGATCTCTGTGGTTGTGTGGCCATTTTGTTTAACAGCCCCTCCTGATAAACACATGTCAAACAGGGTCAAAGGTCATATATCTCAAGAGGTATCATAGTGAAGGTGACGTGAGAATAACAGAATAATTTATTCATCTTATAAGGACAGACAAAACTTGTTGCTAAGTTAGTGTCACAGTGATGTTACAGAGAAACATCTGACCATCAGTCCTCCTGATGTCAGACTGCTTCAAGCATCTACTGCTGTCTTCTGCTGTTCTACTGTTCAAAGTAAATCAAACGCTTATTCCTTAATATACCATTCAAATTCAGAGAAACAAATAAAAAGGATTTCCTTTCAAAACTCTAAAGGTATTTTCTTGTGTTATGAGATGTTAAAAGAACGGTTTCAGCTCATTCATTATTCACAATTAGTTTGTTTTACTTTGAAGATATATATACAAAAAAAAAAAAAAATAACTGAATCTGTTAACTCAAAAATCATATAAATTTTGTATTTAAAGCAGAACTTAAAGACAACATGGATGATTTTGAGTTTACCCCAGTCTCTTTCTATAATTTATAAAGTTTCTCCCAACAGCTCTTTAATTTGAGGGATTTTATGGAAGTCTAGCGATTGTGTGTGTTAGTGTGTTGTTGGTGGTGATGTAAGTCAGACACCTCAAACTATTTCTATGTAGGGTTGGCAAAATAGCGCGGCCATTTCGGTTTATTCATAGAAAAATCAATGTTACAAAAACACAGATTACCGGCGCTCTCTGATTTCTTCTCTGATAAGATTTCTAATCTTAACCACAGCATGTTAGAATGGTGGTTTTAGATGAGAAAGTCTCCCTAAACACACATTTGTTCTCTTTCATCAATTTTCTGTGAGCTGAGAGACATCTGTGCATTGAGAGAAAGAGAGGAAGAGCGGGAGAGAGGTGCAGAGGTCTAGCGAAATTGTTGCTGATTATTCTTGTTGTTGATTGCAGCAAACCGGACAATCTGTTTTTGTGTTGGCTCAGGTTAATTCAGTTCATTCTAGCAATAAATATTTGACTGTGCAAAGAGAGGCCCACTGCGTGTTCAGCAAGGTTGCACAACTGTCAAACAATAGTTATTAGATCTTTTCTATGGCTAAAATTGCATCTGAACAGTGAGATGATGCTCTTAATGTATTTGACAAATAAAATATGTTGATCCTAAGGTTTTACAACATCTATTGATTCACTGATTCACTTATATCGCTAAGTTTGAATGAATTCAAACATTTTTAAATACCACTTATTGAAAATGCCGTTATATATGATTACATTTCAAATAATTGATTACAAATCATATAATTAATTAGATCAATTCTCTTATTGCCTTACAGCCTGAAATGCATCATGCTTTGAGTGCATTAAGATTCGTACTCGGTGCAATCCTCCTGTGATCACTCAAGATGGAGTTTGATCAGCGAAACGCTGAAGAGGTCTTTTTCATGGAGACTGTTATACCCACGATGACCACAGGATAGCAGCAAATATCTTAGAATTACTAGCAAAGCTATAAGAACCATGAAATTATTTTGAAGTATCTCCAACCATAAAAGCTCCTCTCCATCCAACATACCATTGAGACACTCCATCTCAGGCTCCTCGCCGTCCGGGCCTTTCTGCAACCGTTTGGCGTTCCGCCTTTTTTTGCAGTAGAACATGAGTCCCAGCACGACGATGATGTATGCCACAGCAGCTCCCACAGACAGGCCGATGGTTTGGATCATCTTGTATGGAGCCTTTTCCTCGTCTTCATCTAAGAAGTGCACCGGTTTTTCTGTTTAGATCAGAGTCATATGTGAGACATGCTGTCAGTCTGCACATTCTCGTTTTTCCAGCATTAGTTTAAGCAATAACGCATATTTAAACCTCTCTAAGAACAGCCTCCTTCTGAAAACAGGAGTTTAGACCTGGTAACCGGGGCAGCTCACTGGTAACACATCTTCACCAAACCATGACTATATATATATATATATATATATATATATATAAATATATATATATATATATATATATATATAAATATAAATATAAATATATATATATATATAAATATATATATATATATATATATATATAAATATATATATATATATATATATAAATATATATATATATAAATATATATATATATATATAAATATATATATATATATATATATATATATATATATAAATATATATACATATATATAGAAATATATATATATATATAAATATAAATATAAATATAAATATAAATATATACATATATATAGATATATATAGAAAACACAACTTCTTGTTCAGGATTTCCCGCATCATTTCACATGATCTAATATTAAATAATTCATATCAACTTATGACTTTTGGCAGCCTCTAGCTGTTGTCACTGTGATATCACCTCTCTGATTAATTTCTATAAGAACTAGCTTTATAATTTAAAATGATTTCTGCTACGATAGATCTTTTATTGGATCAGAAAAGACGGAATAGCCGTCACTCCTCCACGACCATCAATTACCCTGGTGGTTCCTTCTTAGACCATATTGGTAGGTTCTCACGATTACAGACCAGGTTCACCCAACAAGACCTGCAGTTTTGGAGATTTTCCTACCCAGTCCTCTAAACTTCACACTCTGATTCTTGTCAAAGTCTCTCAGATCTACATTCTTTTCCATTTTTCCTGCTACCATCATCAGCTTCAGGACAAAATGTTCACTTGCTACCTAATATAGCCCAGCCACTGACAGGTAACCATGGTAACTAGATTATCAATATCATTCAACTGTCATTGGTTATAATGTCATCGCTAATCAGTGTAGAAGTTTAACTGCATTATTAAGTAAAGCTCCTTAGTGGCGAATGTCACACTTGGGATTACACAATATCCAAAAAGCATGATCTAACATGTAGGCACTTGCATACACACGCAACAAACATGCAACACACACCCACAAGTTATTTCTTGTTGTTATTTTGTTTTTCATTCTTCCATTGTGACACAGTCAACCCTTCCCAACATCATTATGAATTAGGCTGCAATAATAATTCTAAATACTTAAAAAGAAAAGTAAGGTTTAACAAAGTCTAATGTTTAGGTTAAATGATCTGTGACACTTAAACTGTGACATTTAAACCAGCAGCACGTGACACGTTCAGCTTAGCGCATTAATGATGTAACATTAAGCTATTATTACTATTAGAGTTAAATACTATCCTTTAGCTTCATTCCCATCCCTGTAATCTCTCTTCGTCCACCCATCACCCTAATCATTCTGTAATCTGTCCAGCAGAGTGGGGAGGGGCTACTAAATAAAGCTGATATCTATCAATATGATAGACATTACACACTGATCAATAACTGATCGCTTGAACTCTTCTAATTCTGTTTTTTTTCCTGCAGTTGAGGTGCCGCTGCCCCTTACATTTAGATATGAAGAGTTTGAGCAGACAGACAACTATGTAGTTGAGACTCATTACCTCAGCGTACTCAGGTCTGGGAGACGTAAATGTTTAAATACTTTTATTCCACTTCAGTTGTGATTTGCAGCAAATTTTAGACAGCTGTCACACAACAGCTCATCCTAAAGACACAAGTGCCAGTCCTGAAGGCTCTTGATGGTCATTCAGCTTCAACCATTATGAAGACTAATATTGACTCGCCATGTTCCCGCTGCTTCCGCAATCGCTGTTCCTTCATGTTAACTCTAAACGGTTCCATGGATAGATTTTTCAAATTTTATACCCATTCAGATCTAAGTGTGAAAAAACTGGATGGATTTTTGGAAAAGGCAGTTGTATATCTCCGCCACTAGGGGGCGGTCTACCATATATATTTTACTTAATAGGGGGAGTTGTTTACCAAAAAACACTGATTTTCAGACAGGGGATTAGGGCCTTCTCAAGGATATACAATTGCTATCAGGGAGGAAAGCCTTAGCCTACTTTGACTAAGATTTGATCCTCAAACCATATGTCAAAAACTCCATGCTTCCTCCAAGTAAGAACTATCTCAAGATTAGTATACTCAATTCTCCCATCTGGCAACAGACTAAAGTCCCTCTCTTTCCTCCAACTAATTCAGCATGCAGCAGCGAGGCTTCTCAATAGTTTAAACACACAACTTCGCATCACCCTGATCCAGGCATTACATAACAGAAATGCAGACCCCATATAAGCCAGCCTGTAGCCTTAGATCCTCAGGTGGGCCCTGTCTAGCTGTTCAAAAGTTGGGGCTTGAATCGGAAAGTGACCGTGCTTTTGCCGTTAGGAGCCCTCAGCTTTGGAACAACCTGTCCTTTTTAATGTATTTAATGGACTTTATATCACCTTTAATTATTTTTTTTTGCTTTAATGCTTCAGTGTCCACTGTTTTATGTGCTTCTGCCTTCAAATTGTATTTAACTTCCTTTATTTTATTGTTAAAGCACTTTGTAAACTCTTATATCAAAGGTGCTGTATAAATAAAGATATTATCATTACTATTATTATAATGTTCTTAGATAAAATACAATCTACTCATTCAGCAGCTCATCTCTATGATCCACCTCTTTAGATTTACTGGACAGTGAGCGATCAACCTACAGAGAGCGCTGTCAAGCTGATTTGACAAACACCTACATCCAGCACCCTGTTGGACCTGAGACACTAGTGAACACGTGTGAGTGCGATTTCAGCCCAAAAAGAGAGTGAGAAGCATTATTACATCTACTGTCAGCCCGGTGACAACTAATAATAATAATAATAATACATTTCATTTATACTGCACTTTACATTTGGATCAAATCTCAAAGTGCTAAAAAGTAAAATCAGATAAAAGCATCAATAAAAAATAAAATAATAACTATATAAAAACCTGACCAAAAAGCAGCAATGTTAATTTAGGTTATGGGTTCTGCTAAAAAGGAAAGTTTTAAGTCCTTTTTTAAATGTGTCAGTCGTCTGTGGAACCCTCAGATGGTCAGGGAGGGCATTCCACAGAAAGGGGCAGCAGAACAGAAGGCCCAATCACCCATGGTGCTGAGCTTAGTCTGGGGAAGGAGGAGGCGGTATGAGTGGATAGAACGGAGGGATCGTGTTGAGGTCAATGGGGTGAGTAGTTCTTTCAGGTAGGGGGGTGCGTTACCATGGATGCACTGGTGAGTGAGGAGAGATCTTATAATCAATCCTGGTGGAGATGGGAAGCCAATGAAGGGAATGAAGAACGGGGGTGATGTGTTCGTGTTTACGAACTCTCATCAGGATCCTTGCAGCACTGTTTTGAACATATTGAAGTCTTTGAAGACATTTATCAGGGTTCCAGATGAGATGTGCGTTACAGTAATCCAGTCTGGAGGAGATGAACGCGTGAACCAGCTTTTCAGCATCACTCAAGGTGAGTGAAGAACGGAGTTTGGAAATATTTCTGAGATAATGAAAGGAGATCTTGCAGATGTGTTTAATGTGGGATTCAAAAGTGACTTGAAGGTCAAATCTTATACCGAGGTTGGTGACTGATGAAGAGAGGGGAATGTCGTGACCACAGAAGGTAATGCTGGTTAAAGACTGGGTCTGATGTGGGGTGCCAATTAAAATTGCTTCGGTTTTGGAGCTGTTCAACTGGAGAAAGTTGTTTTTCATCCACATTTATCTCCTCCAGACAAGCGTGGAGAGTTGACAGGGGAGATGATGATGACGATGAGGATGGAGAAGCTGCGGAGGAACATGTGTCAGTTTTTATGTAGATTTGAGTATCATCAGCGTAACAATGGAATGAGAGTCCATATCGACGGATGACACGGCCACGGGGGAGCATGTATGGTATGAAGAGAATGGGGTCAAGGACTGATCCCTGTGGGACCCCACAGGTAACGGTGTTTGTCCGGGACCTTGATCTTCCAAGGGAAACGTTTTCTGTTCTGTCAGTGAGGTAGGATTGAAACCAATTTAGGGCGGTGGCAACTGTGGCGTCAGAGCTGTGGCTGTGGTTATTAAGCTGTCCTGATGGATGACAGGCAGTCCCTTTAAGGCTTAAAGAGGGCCTTAATCCTCATATCCCAGCGTACCTGTCTGAGTGAGCACCTTTGTTACTAGTGGAGAGACTCACCCACTACATAGAGCTGAGCCACGCGGTCCTTGATACTGCAGCTGTTTCCCGCCACACATGTGTACCTGCCCGTGTCATCAGTGGTGACGTCCCTGATCACCAAGGAGCCGTTGGGCATCTTCTCTAGCCTGAAAGACAGAGGGGGCAGGTCAGATGAAGATGTATGTGTAGAACTCACAACAGGCCAGAGAGAAAAAGGAGGGGCTGCTCCCCAGATCAGAGAGGATTAGAAGTTACATAATCCACATTCTCCAAGTTTAAACACTCAGCCTG
This sequence comes from Lophius americanus, assembly GCA_037951165.1. Classification (NCBI taxonomy): domain Eukaryota; kingdom Metazoa; phylum Chordata; class Actinopteri; order Lophiiformes; family Lophiidae; genus Lophius; species Lophius americanus. Next base: position 1,176,787 of record JBBDHG010000039.1, on the reverse strand, counting down.
ACATATTAAACATCTCTCTAACGCCAAACTTAAGTAATCTATTACTCTAAGCTTGCAAAGGAGACTGTAAAACTGACTGCAAAGAAAAGTTAAGGTTTCACTGGTGATGTGAAAATAAGTCACTTCTCAATTTAAGTCTGCTCATTGGTTATATTTAAGGGAACATGAATTTTCATATCTCCAAGTACTAAAATATTGGCAGAGGTTGTGTAAAATGTCGACAAAAGGTTGTACATCTCAGAGATGAAGGCTGGGTTTTGTTTGGGTGGCCGGTAGATCAAAGGTATGGTCATGGAGAAAGGGGGTTTACAATTAAATGCCAGGCATTCAAAAGAAGAGATCTCTGGCAACGGCAGTGGAGACAAGTGCAAATCACTGCGGTAGATGACAGACAGACCACCACCACGACCAGTGCTGCGGGCTTTCTGGAGGTAACAGTACCCGGCGGGACAGGTCTCATTCAGGACAGAAAAAACATCTGGTTGTTGCCAGGTTTCTGTAAGGCACATAACGTCCAGATATTTCTCCAGGAGGTGGTCATGTATGAGGCATGATTTGTTTGTGAGAGATTGTGAATTAAAGAGTTTGATTTTAATACTAGATGGAGCAGGGAGTCTCTGTATTGGCCGAAGAAGACTGAAATCCACTCCACGTTTTCTAACCCGCACAGTGGATGACTTTATCGAGGAAAGTCCAGTGACACTAATGAAAAAAGCGACAGCATTCTGATGACGCGTCTGAGACGTGACAGTGCGCATGTCAGACCAAAAGGACGGAATGGAGTTATCGGAGCGGGAGCGGGAGTAAACAAACTTAGAACGGCAACTTCTCCGAATGTAACGGGGCCGGCGAAGGAGTCCAAGTTGTTGGAAACTGGAATAATAACCAGCAATGATCCTGGTGCAGTCACTGCAGACGTACCTCCTGTTCTTGCTGAGGTCCAGTGTCTTGTCTTTGACCATCCAGTGGATGTGAGGTTCGGGGTCACCGCTGGCCTGGCAGTGCAGGATTGCTGTATGACCCTGGTACACAGTCGTATTCTCAGGCTCCACCTTGAAGCGAATGTAGACTGAATGTACACAAACACACAGCGACACACAGAGAAGTGCTCATTAATACATGATTTCCACTGTAACTGAGTTCCTTTAAAGGCTGCGGCTGACGTCTTCTCAGTTACCCACTAAAACACAATTAATTACTGGCTGTAAAAGTCACACAATAAAGACCGTCTCTAGATGAGGAGGATAAATGTTCATAAAACCATCATCAGGTTCACTGAGACCACATGCACTCTGGAGGTTGGACTAATGACTAATGGCAACAGGAGCCTGCGGCATGATGAGTGAACAGTTTACCAGCCACAGTGAGGGTCACTAGTGCCCTAATCTCCCCCTGGAGGCTGTTGGAAGCGATGCATGAGTAATTTCCGGCGTCACTGCGGGTGACCTTGGTGAAGTGGAGCTGGCCATTGCTTTGCTCCATCTGTGGCGGGAGGTCTCCTCCGTCTGTAGGGGGAGACAAAGACCCACAAAGCTGAAGTTTATTAAATCTACTCATGGCAAACACAAATGAAGGAGGGGAGAGATCCATGATGAGGAAAATTCCTCAGCCTGCTGCAGAGTCTATGCATGCGCCTACACTTCCTTGTGGCAACAACATTTGTCATCGTTAGCATGAGAGCACCGAGGGGAACTCCCTGCATTCTGATTAAATCTTTTCTTAGCGAATTCCTGAAGCTATAGTGAGGTTATGTCAGTGCCATGCTCACCTGCTTTGGTCCAGCGGATGGTGGGACTCTCTCTGCCTTTAGCGGAGCACTGGATGGTGATGCGTTTATCCAGCTCCAGGCACTGAGAAGGCTGGGGTGTTGGGGTGAACTTTAGCTTCTCTGAAACACAAGACAAAACACAAACTTGTATCACACATGGTTACCAAGGACCGGCAGGGTGGGGGTGGGAACATTGTAAAGCCTCTTCTGTGCATGAATTGACACAAAGCCAACACAAATCATGTTCAGACACATTCACGGGATCGTGGCGAAATGCACGAATCCGGTATTGTATCAGAAGAGAGTAAACAGACACGTCAGTCCATAAACCCTACAGCAGATCAATAAAACATAGCTGTGGGTGTCCTGTCCCACTTACCAATCTTTCATTCAGGTTACACACACATTACCATTCTCCGCCCACAGGCATAACCACATTTGTTTTATATTTATGTTAGTGTTGTTTAACTAATTCTGCCCTGGAGCTGATTTCACTTCTGTCATCTCTGAGTCAGTTTGGGAAATAACTTCCAGATCAGCCTCTGTATGGCTGGAATGATCCACGGTGTGATCGAGCGTGCATGTAATACACTCATTACTTACCGAGCTTCTCTGGCCTTTTAAGGCCCGAACACAGGAAGTGAATGGTGTCATTCAGGAGTAGGATAAAAAGCGACATCATCTCAGGAATTGCTCTTCCTTTTTGCTTGTAGATGTGTCGACAGGTTATGTGTATTAATGTAAATATTTATGAGTTGAGTCTTTATACCCTCCTGTGTCTTTTTGAGAGTTCACTTCTTTCGGAGTTTTTTTTTAATTATGTTGTTTCGGTTGGAGCTTTAGTTCAGGACCCTTCTTTTAGTAGTTTCTGTTACTGTATTATTTTAGATTGAAATTAATTTCTGAATTTTGTTTCTTAATTTCTGAAATTAATTCAAGAAATTTCTGTTTGTTTGTTGGTTTGAGTTTGAATGATTCTTATTTAAACTCTTAAATTTTAAATCCCTGTTGTTTGAATTGATCATCAACAGACAAAAATTAATACCCGATTGAAAAGAAAATATTTAGATCTAAGCAGACCTACACTGTTGTCCAAACAGAAATGGTATATCCCTGATAAGCCCCAAATCCCCTGTGTTGTAGGAGCAGTTCCCCGGATTGAACTTCTCAAATAAAATGAGATGCTTTGCCCAAAAACGGTGTTTTCCTAAAAAAAACTCTCCCTGGTGAGTAAAATATGATATATTCAAGATAGAGCTCCTGAAGTTGATTCATATGGACCCAATTTGGCCTAAATCAGACCAACAGTCGAAAATTTTTTGCCCGAAAACCTTTGGAGATAAATCCCCCCCTAGTGTTGGAAATATACAATATGAAAATGATCCGAAAATAGGTTCGGGTTATCGCATGAACACAAAGGATCTGCGGTGGCAGAGCAGATGATTCCATAAAATCCGTGAGTTTTTGGGGATCCAATTATACTTATCGATAAAGTGTTTGAAAATATCAAGATGTAATAGTTGTCCCTCTCACACACGTGTTGTTCCTGATCCATGTGCTTCACTGGCTGCTTACCGAGGACGGTGACTCTAGCCTGAGCCGACAGTCGGCCGCCAACATTCCTGGTTTCACAGCCGTATATATGTCCGTCATAAACTTCAACGTTGTTGATCCTCAGGCTGCCGTTACGGAACAGCTTAAAACGAGAGTCCTGGAAAAACAGTTTTTAAAATCAAATTACTTTAAGGAAAAAGTACAGCTGCTATTCTCTTCTCACACAGACATGAGGATGCTCCTCTATGCCACATTAGATGATTTACATACAACAATAATGCTGCTCTAGTTTTAGACAGCGGACCAGCGTTCTGCAGGGAGAAGAGCTGGTCTGCTCTTCTCCCTGCAGTAACACAGTAACTGCTGTGTTACTTCTGTGTCACACAAGTAACACAGCAGTTTCTTGTGTGACATAAAACATAGGTGTCAAAAAAAAAGATCTCTCCCAAGAATAACACGCTTTAAACATCAATCATGTGTAATAATGAGGCTGATCTAGTCTCGAAAATTCAATATGGTTTAAAAATTGTGTCTGCGTAGTGGAATCATCATAGAAACATAGTTAAATAGGACAGACTAATATCCTTTTAATGATCCAATAATCACATTCAACTTTTCCCACTTTCCCAACTTTGTTTTCATCCTTTAAAAGAGTGGGTCAAAATTCAATGTTATTACTTTACCAATGTCTGGGCTACGTTTGATACCCTAGTAAATCATGCCTCTGGGAATCCATCTGAAAATACATATATTGTGTAATTTTTAATTATTTGTGAATAACAGAATTATACACAAGAATAATTGGCATTGTCTCTTGAGACCCTGGCGATTTTGAAAAGCTATGAATGGTGCTCATTAATGTTGGTAGGGAGGTTTTAGGAACACCTGTCAGCAGAAGCATATCATCTGCTAAAGGATGCAGATGATATCCTGCATCCTTTATGTAGGTTAAAAAATTACTGATCAACCTCATTAACTCTATTGAAAATGGGATTACTTTCCATTTGTAAAGAATAACGATTAAAGGAGACTCTCTCCTTTCTTAAAGACCCTGATTTGGTAATCCCTTCTCTGCCGGCTCAGAGGGGATCATAAATGTACCTTTATGGTTTAACCATGCTGTCTTTAACAGGCTATTTGATAGTGGCTATGGATTGAATATATGGCTGAAAAAGATGTGTGTGTGTGTGTGTGTGTGTGTGTGTGTGTGTGTGTGTGTGTGTGTGTGTGTGTGTGTGTGTGTGTGTGTGTGTGTGTGTGTGTGTGTGTGTGTGTGTGTGTGTGTGTGTGTGTGTGTGTGTGTGTGTGTGTGTGTGTGTGAGATAGCTGACCTCTGGCGTGATGATCATGTTGTTGCGGAGCCATGTGACCAATGGTTCGGGGTTAGCCTGAGCTTGACAGTGAAGATATCCGGGCTTACCCTCCTCTAAGTGGCTGTCCTGAGGCCTCGTCATCCACATAGGAGCCGCTGTGGAGATACAAACATATTTACAGCTAGAGGGTAGACAGATCAGCCGTAACATTAAGAACATCTGCCTACTTTTGTGAAGGTCCGCTTCTGCTACTGAAACAGCTGAATAATTTTGCTTTGATGTCAACTAAGTCAGCATTAACTTTTCCAGCAGTATGATCACAAAACATGGGATAGCCTTCTCTCACCATTATCATCAATGACTCAAGGGGTCCTTCCTCAAACCACTTTTGTAGGTTCTAACTGCTGCAAACTAAAAATCCCAACTAGACCTGCAGTTTTGGAGATGTTCCAACCCAGTCCTCCAACCATCACATCTGGTCCTTGTCAATGTCCCTCAGCACCTTACGCTTGTTCATTTTTCCTGCTCCCAAAATCAACTTCAGGACAAAATGTTCACTTGCTACCTAATATAGCCCAGCCACTGACAGGTAACCATGGTAACTAGATTATCAATATCATTCAACTGTCATTGGTTATAATGTCATCGCTAATCAGTGTAGAAGTTTAACTGCATTATTAAGTAAAGCTCCTTACTGCCTGGAGCATCAAACCCACTGACAGGTAACCAGGGTAGTCAGACAATATATCCTACCCACTGACCGTTAACCATGGTTACAAAACATTGATAATGGTAATAAACATTTTTGTAATATTATGGGTGACCGGTGTTTAGACAACAGAATCGTAAGCTTAGACCATAGTTGCAACATGGAGACCATTTATAGTCCCGGAATGTCTGAATGGTCAGGGTACCCCTGATGCCCTGACAGTATTATCAACCATGTACTAAAGAGAGAAGTGAACTCTACTGTAATTCAGCCACGTTGTCTTATAAATCTGATCTTAATCTCCACCAATGAGTCCAGTCTCAAGTGGAGAAAATTAGAACAAACTATATTCATGTGTTATCATAATGAGAGAATAGTACTGAATAAAGTATATCATAATAGAATATATTGTGGATGTTTTGTCTATTTATTCAGCATCACTGACTGATCTTCAAATGACAATTAGTTTTAAATGAGAACATTTTGGGCGTTTCACTTCTACCTTGTTTGGATTGGACTTTCAGACCTTTTCTGTTGGGTTCAAACCAAAATTCTAGCCTACTGAGGACCAAGATCCTTATCAATCAGCCAGACTTGTGTCAGACAAAAAGAGATGGTCTTAGTCCGGATCAAACTTAAACACGGTTTGGTTTGCTTATAGTTTGAAAGTGCTTTTTGGAGGGTTTGGATCTTTGTAACGACTGAAGGAATTCAGAGCAGACTACAGCCAGCATGAGGTTGGTAAGTGATGTTGAAACTGTGTGTTCCGAAGAAGAAATCAAACGCCAAAGGGAAAAAAACAATAAATACATAAACCAATTTTGTCTTTGGATGTGAGAGCAGCAACCTATCGGTAAAGGACCTAGCCCACGGGTATAAATTTAATAAGAGAAAATACATTTTCCTTTCAATGGTTACTTGAACCACAATGAAGTACCATAACTACAGGAAGTAAGCATGTTTTCAAAAGACAGTAGTTCATTGGAAAAGAACCTGAACTAGCCAGATCAAACATAAGCAATCAAAACATAATCCAATACCTTCAGGTGTGAGAGCACCCCAGCCAATGGATCCAGAATGTGCCAAAAAAATCGGCCAATTTTTGGTCTTCAAAACACCACATAAAAGTTATATGCAAATACTACAACCTTTGGCTGTGACATAAATTAGTGTTAATGTAAATTAACATTATATAATAATAATTAATTAAGTATTCGTCTGATGATGGGTCTTCAGGTGTGAGAGCACCATCAATGGCTAAAGCTGGTAAACTGTTGCTTAAAAGCGTTTGACTCACTTGCCACGGTGAAGGTGACCTCCTGGGTCCTGCGTCCTGCCTTGTTCTGAGCCACACAGGTGTAGATGCCTGAGTCTCCCTCCTCTGTGGGACTAAAGACCAGATCCAGGCCGTCCTGGTACACTCTGCCCTCTGTGGGGACCCGCTGACCCCCCCTCTCCCACCAGACCTCAGGCTCAGGTTTACCACGTGGCGGGCGACAGGCCACCCGCTGCAGGGTGTCACCTGTGAACGCCTTGGACATCTTGGGCAGCATGTCGTCAATCTCTGTAGAGCAGTATCAGAACAATTTTCGCATGTTTTATATGGCACTTTTCAAAAGGCAACACAAAAAACACACAATAAAAGACAATTTCCCCTTCGACCCCTACCAGACCGATCCACAAACATGCAAAAACAACTATTAATTTGGATCTATAAAAAAAGGAACTGCACTGCAGCGATGCAATAAATTTTTTAAAACTATAAGAAAAGACAATTATTGAAACACAAAATAATATGATAGACTAATATAATAATATAAAATGTCAACACATTAAATAATAATAAAAACATTGTCTAAAACATAGATGAGTATATAAATAACTGAAAGGTAAATGAATAGGCAGATTGAATTAAATTGAGTTTGCTTTTAGAAATATCATAACACTCTGCCCCCTTCTGGTATTCAGGGAGGTTCGACTGATGTGTACCACAGTCGGAAGAAGAAGTTTCACAGAGGGTTGTTGTACTGGCTTTGGGAATGATTAGAAGGCTGCTAATAAAAGACTCAAAGGTTCTGGAAGGTTCAGAGGATATATCTGATAGATAGGAAGGATAAAAGCCATTCAGAGATTTATAAATCAATAAAAGGATCTTTAAGTAAATTCTGAAGCAGTCAAGTAATCAGTGCTGAGACTTTAATATTGGTGTTATATGTCCTCGCTGTCTGGTCTTGGTTGACTGACAGGCTGAATTTTGCAACAGTTGGAGTTGACATCAGTGAGCAGTCGCCCTGAGCAGCTAGAACTCACACTTATCACATCTGCTATCTTGTTAGGAAGAGTCCTATTTGTATCAGCATCAATGAGATCAGAGAGGAAGGTGTGTTGGATAGAGGGGGGAGAGGAGGGAGGTGATCTCTAAATTAGCAGCCCCCCATACAGGATGTGATGAGTGCGACTCAGGGGACCAGTTACTGTGTGGTTTAATAAGGTATGGAAGTCATTAATACCTTGGCCAACAGCTCTCTTAGGGCAGGTCAGCAGTTCTGACCCACAGGTCTCAGATTTAAATCAACTAAAGCAGAGAATGCATATTTTCCGGCAGATAAAAGAAAGTGAAGCTGGGGGAGGGGCTCTGATGGATTGGCTGTTCAAACTTGTCCCCTAAATGCTGAGTTCTCCTGTGACACAATCCGCTGTAATGCAGGCGCGGATTACCATCAGATTAAGTGAATTAAGGTATTTAAGTGGAGCTGCGGTTCACTGGGTTAAAGCTGCAGATACTGTTGAAACCCTTTTAATCCTGAAGCCTCAGGGGAACAGGGAATGTTCTGGAGGAATATCGTTTGGGATCTTGAAGCAGAAAAATTCCGGCCCTAAGCTCATTCAGAATATTTGACTTGCATGCACATGTATTTGAAAACACCGCTGATTGGTAAAATGAGAACATCCTGCAGAAAGTTGCTGCTCTGAACTCCAGGAGTCATTCATGATGTCAGGGCCGATGTTATCCCGGCATGGATCCAAACCGGATCAGCGCCTTACTGTATGGGTTATGACTGTAATATTTTATTCCGTTTCCTCTTATGTCTGGCGACTCTTTCTTTCACAGCCTGATTATTTCACTGTTCACTAAACAGCCTAAGAGTAATAACCAAAGCCTCATTGAGTACCACATACGTGTCATCACAGAATGGAGTTGGGCGGGGCCATGAGTCACCATTGACCGGAGATGCGCCGGGAATGTGTCATCCTGACTGGAGATTGTCGGGGCCAAAGGTTGCCTTAGTCGGCGGCCTCTAAAGTGCATTTGACCCTTTTAACCCTTGCTGTATTTATTTTACTATCTGTCGAAGGAAAGGTTAAATGGTGGAAGATATCCCCTAACTCTACCCCTCACCTCGGTTGTCAATCACTAATTCTGTGCAGGGATACTGTACGCACGCACGCACGCATGCAGATCTTCTCGTGATGGTGCTGTTGTCAGACTGAGGTGAATACACAAACTGTAGAGAGTTCAGATAATTTAAACTTTTTCTGTTCATATTCTTCATTGCTAATAATAAAGAATGGTCATATGAACAGGTCTGATGACTTGGACAGCAAAGAATTCAATATTTGTACATGATATGTCAAATCAGGACTTTTTCACTTTATTGTAATATTTAACACAATATTCGGTGAAACCAACCCACACTGTTTTTCCTTTTTCATAAACAAAAGGATCATGCCTGTTGCTCTGAAAATAATCCAAAACATGAGTTGAGTTTCTTTGTGTGACTTTATAAAAGATCCCATTGATGTAGAGGGTCAGAGCAAATGGGGAGGGGGGAAAATAAATTAAAGAGAAATTTAAAAGGAAAGCAGCTAAAAGTCATTTATAAGTTTATGTGTGGAATACAGTGTAAAATGTAAAAAATAAACCTCTTTAGTCGCAAATGTTGCGATTAATTTACTGTAACTGATTTTCAAGCTTCAAGCTTGTTGATCTGAACATGCGGGACTGTTGGAGGAATTCATATGGAGAAGCAGGAAAATGCATCTGGCAGTGCGTGAAGTGGATCCTGCTGGACCGGATGCTGGAGAAGGAATGTTTTTATTATGGGCTGTAAGTGAAACAGCTAAAAGAAGAATGAGATGGAGGCCAGGGTAAAACTCTAAAATTACCAAATCACAGGTGTCTGTCTCTCAACACCTTAACAACTGCAGATATGAGAATGAGTGTGAGTGTGTGAGTGTGTGTGTGTGTGCATCTGTGTTTGTACCTGCAATAAGGACAGAGGCGTCCAGTGTAACCTGGGACCCTCTGAGGCCACGGCCAACACACTTGTAGGTCCCGGTGTTCCTGGGTTTGACCTGTGTGATGAGCAGTGTTCCGTTGGAAAGCAGGATCACTCTATGGAGAAGAACCAGACCCACTTTAAATCTTCAGCTCTGCTGGTCCTGCTGGGTCTCATCACAAACCAAAATATAATCACAGACCATGAACATATCTGCAAATGTCACAGATAAGCAGCTCCCCCTCCCACCCCCAATGAGTAACAAAGTATAAGAGGTCTACATTCTGTGCATGCCATGTTACTAGTTATTAGCCCCAGAAAAGGCAAAAGTACACATTAGTTACTCCAGTAAAGTACAGTTACTGATCGAATAAATTACTGAAGTGAAAGTAATGATTACACTTTTTTACAAAGGAAATGTACTTCAATGAGGAAGTACAAAAGTAAAAGGTACTAGAATAAAAGTTGGGGAAGTCAAAAATTTAATTTACTAGTAAAAAAAGTTAAATAAATATAAAAGTATAAGATACTATAAAAGTAATTTTGTATCATACAAATAAAATCTAATTAAAATTAACTTACTTAAGTAAAAGGTACTGTTAGGAAAAAACACCAATATCAAAGTCAAATCCAACTTTTTTATTATTATTATTTTAATTACATTCATTATTATTCCATCTCTGTATTTAAGGGTATAGTCGATTTGTTTTTGTAAAAGTAGATCAACAAAAGTTTCAAGCCTGTAAATTAATTTTGTTATAGCTAAGACAACTGCACATTATGAGCTGATCTGTCCCTTTGCTATTGAAGCTAAAAAAAATAAATTAATAACCGACACTAGAACACAGCCTGTTTTTTATATAGGGGAAAAGTCCAGATATTTGTGCATGGGATATGAAGGGAGTAAGAGTGATAAGTTGTAAGAAAAATAAAGGTTGAGTACAGATACCTGAAACCTCTACCTAGGTGCAGTAACAAAGTATTTGTATTTAGTTACTTCCCAACCCCGGAAGAGCTCCTACCAGGCTGAGGGAGGATCAGGCCCAATTAAGGATGGCATGATGAGTAATTAAAGGCTGGCCTTAAGGCAGCTTCAGGGATGACAGATAAGGAGGAGCACGTCAAACGCTGCCCAGCAGCAAGTCGTGACGGAGGCTCGCCGCACAAACCTCAGTGCTCATCCTGATCTCTGATCTCAGACCGGATTCCATCATCTCAATAATCGCATACCAAGCTCAGATGTGAGCGGATCGCTCCTCTGGAACAGCAGACGTGCTGATAAGATTTTACACGAGTCCCATCTGTGAGACATATCTTTGGACGTAAAACAAAGAGGTTGTTGTTTCTCTCCTCCCTGGTGGTTTGGTTTCACTAATGCTGATGATGGCAGGGTTCAGAGCAGACGGATCAGCATAAAACCACATCAACTCTGGTTATTGTGAATTTTGTTGGCAAAATCTTGTTTGTTGTTTACTCTTAAACTGAAAGCATGAGGAACATCATGAACTCATGAATGCTTGAGGGGGTGGCGGGGGAGAAATCAATCACAGCCACATTTTACGAACCTGTCCAATGGTTCAGGCATGCTGGAAGAAAATTTACGAAACCAACAAACAACTAATTTTTTTTCCCTTGGACATGTGAAACTCTGTAATTGGCTAACAACAGAAAAGTATATTTTGGATATACATGTACCACAGCAATAGGGAAAGCAACTACCTATAAGTGATTACGGGTCAATCCACCTACATTAGAAAATTAGCTTGAAATCTTGATAAAATTTGCGATTTGTAAAGAAAAATTTTTAGGCTGAAATTGAGAAACAATTTATATTCTTGCAAGATGGACTATATGGAATAACTCCTTGCTTAAATTTGATAAGGACTGTGTCTGAAGGTTTGCATTCGTCACTTCAAGGCTGTTAGACCTATGTCCTCTCTGTCCCGCAGTTTGTCAAGCATGAAGAGGCTTCAAAGAGGTTGCAATGCCTCATGGATGATGTTTGGATCACATGGATGACTGCTGTGAAAGTATGTGCTGATAAGGCAGTTTTTGTAACGTTGTTCTGCTTCTGTTATGGTCCTGCTTCATGTCCCAACCATGAATCTGCCAAGAATCCCATTCGGGACCAAGTATGAAGTATGACTCAAATCTGATTGAGGGGTGGTAGAACAAAAAACTAAATGATTAAACAGGAGGTGATAAAAAAAGAATGTGAAATGAATAATTAATAAAGTTATCAAGTGATTTGATTAAATTCGGAAACCAGATTTTCATCTTTTTTTTTTGTAAAATCACTGATTAGTTGTTAGTTTTATGAACAGCTGCTGGACATTGCTTTTTGTGATTAAGTAAGAGTGGTCCAGTTTAGTTTTGATTTCTTATTTGGTTTGTTTTTGTATATTGGCATCCCTATCCTTTGTTTAATGTGTCTTGTTCCATTTTATTGTGTTCATTCTTTTAAGTTGCAAAAAACAGCACCCATTTTGCCATCATGATTATTTGTTGCTTCCCTTATTCCTAGACTGCAGAAAGGGTTGTAATAGTCGGAGGGGAGAGGGAATGAAGGGGTGATGTGGGGGAGTAAGAGATGCATGAGGACAAATAGAGAAGTTAGGCACAGCTTAGGATTTATGCCGCAACGTACCGAGATTTGTTCACCAGCAGCTCGTTTTCGTGATACCATTCCAGCGTGGGTTCTGGCACGGCGGTGAACTGGCAGTGTAGCGCTGCCTCCTCATTCCTCATCACCACCAGGTCCTCAGGAGAGACCAACGGCCGGGGAAAACTCTTATCTGTAAGAGGAATCATTACGATGTTTGTTTCAGGCATCACAGTATGAACGTCCATTTGAGAGGATGCTCCTGCATTGCCCCTTTCTCCTGCTGGCTCCACTAACAGCAGCATGATGCTGTTGATCCTGTGGCTTTCAGGATGGAGGGTTTGTCAACACCTCAGAAAGTCCCTGGCAGCTAATCTGCCCTAATTCTAACACACAAGACAGAATAACTCTCCTCTCATGATATCACCCAGTATGTCAGTGGACAAGGTTAGAAGGTCTTCAGTGAAGTCACCTAACTGGAATCAAAACCAAAATGAATCTGGGTGATGATTCTGAGGCTAAAAACAAATAAAACCAATCATCTTTCTAAGGATGGTGTTTCACGTCACAAAGAAACTTGCATCCCTCTGAGCTATCTATCAGGCTGATATATGACCTACCAGAAACAGAGATTTCCATTAAAAAAAAAGAAGCAGAAAACGACATTGAGGGGATTCTCCATTGAGAAACGGGAACATGAAAATCCCCCTAATCAAGGTTTAAGTGTGTTAGAATTTAAATTGAGTAGCTGATGGAGGAAAGGCTCCAGTAGCATTAATGGCTATTGGTTGGTGTTAAGAGAAGGACAGTTGTGCACACCTGGCCCACCAAGGAAGGCTTGATCTTAAGGTGCTGTGACTGAGAATTTGTCATCCTTTCTTGAGGATGGAAACTCAATAATTATCTGTTCTTCATCCAGCCAGGTGCTGAGGTAGCGTGACAGGGATCTGCAGGTAGAGCAGCGCATCAGGTTGCTAGAGCAGATTTGCTGCTCTGGTACTGTTCTGCAGTGCGGTGATGACACACGGGAGTGCAGACAAACCAAATAAATGTCATGTCAAGAGCCTGTGGAAATATAAATAAAGTCCTTGAACAACCCCAGGAGGAGCAAGGAGTCAGTGAGAAGCTGCAGGTATGCCATCAGATCAGAAGACAGGCGCCGCCACTGATTGTATTAGATGTTTATAATAGAGCTTTTCTGAGTGTGTGGTGGAGAACAGAGGTGCCAACACACTCTCAGATAATCACATTAGGAATACCATCACTCTCTTTCCTCTCTCATCATTAATGGTCTCATCCCCCTCCTCACACAGCATTTCCTGGCAGGAGAAGTGGAAAATGTGGAAGCTGAAAACATGTGATTCTTAATCATAAGCAATAAGAGTGGAACCAGCCTGAGATAACAAACAAACACTGGTTCATCTTCTATAATGTGGGCACCTCCATAACCTGAGTCATAGAGACTTGAAGATGTTGTCTCAGAGGAAGTTAAAATAATTTAAAGCAAGCATAAAATCCTCAGGATCCTTTTGCCACCTGTGCACTTCATTGAAGGAAAACAGTCGGAAGTCTTCATTGTTAACTACTAATCTGAGGAAATAGTCATTTTTCCCAATGTGAAAAAAAAGAAAAAAGAAACTTGTCAAATGTAATTTGTCAAATTCAGAAGTCATCAAAAAACGTATCTCCAGCACATGGGAGGTAATATTTATGGAGAGAATACTGCAGAGCTCTTGACAGAGACCTCTCTCAGTCAAATCCCAGCCTAAATTTAAATTGTATCCATGGAAACCGACAAAATAAAAGCAAAAAAAGTCCCTGAATAACAGAAGTTCTAGTTGACGTGTGCAGAAAGTTTCCTGAAATATTACTCAACAGTTTCTGAGCTATGCTCCAGAAATGAACCATGACTAGCTGGCCAACTGGAATCTATTCCTATGTCCCACCTACACACTTTTTCATGGAGAAGCTGGTGGGGAGGAATATTCAACCCACTGTGAGAATAACCATTAGTTAAAACTCTAAAAGAGTTGAAATTCAGAATGCTGTCCTACAGCAACAAATGAGAAACCATTCAACATGTATACACTGATCAGCCATAACATTAAAAACCACCATCATAGGTCTGTGTGTGTGTAGGTCTCACAGTGATGTCATAGGTCTGTAATGTCACTGTGATGTCACTGTATGTTCTGACATAACTTTTTCAGCAGTTGGCGCAAAACTAGTTCTTCTGTGGGCTCAGAAACATGAAATAGCCTTCACTCCCCACCACAATCAATGAACCTGGTTGTCCCTCCTTACACTAATTTGATAGGTTCTAACTAATGCGTACAAGGAACACCTAAACACCTGCAGATCCAGACCTAGTCAGCTAGCCATCACAATCTGGTGTTAGTCAAAGTTATCAGATCCTCACACTTGTCTATTTTTCCTGTGTCCAACACATCAGCTTCACTGTTTATAATGCTTTGGCTGATCATTGCACATACACACACAGACCTATGATGTTGAGGGTGAAGTTGCTGCTGCTGCACACGTGTCCTGCTGCGTTCTTGGCGCAGCAGTAGTACAGGCCGTTGTCATCCGAACTGGCGCTTTTGAATGTCAGCGTTCTATCCTTGTTGTTGATCTGATGGCTTTTCTCTGTCAGCTTCATCGCATCCCTGAACCACTGGCACGTCGGTCTGGGGGGGAAAGGGGTGGTAGAAGAAGAGAAGAAAACATGTGAGAAGAGGAGGACAAGAAGATCGCCTACAAGGACAGAAGAATACTTATTCAGCACTACATAAATTTTGGAAGCTGTGAACTCTGAACTTGAAGGTGACAGGAAGGAGACTAACCGTGGGTGCCCATCAATGTGACAGCGTAGCGTGACCGGAGCAGAGCTCTCGATGTCTCCTTCTGAGGCGGGCTCTTTCAACGTCACACCACCACTCTCCAACCCTGCAGAGTAGGAGAAGCAGAGGAGATTTTAAGTGGGACGAAGGAAAGGGGGAATAACTGAGAAGGGCGGAGGAAAATTGCGTTAAGTGGTTGTCCTTCCGCCTGTCCTGGCAGGAAGCACTGCAAGGCTAATGGGTGCAGCAGGGATGGAGCAGCGTTAGGTGCATGATGTAGACAGTGTTATGAAGCGGAGAGTTCCACATCTCTGGATCAGCTTACACCATGTTCTTGTCTGAAAGGAAAACGCTGTATCTTTATGGGTCTGTTTATAGACATTTCATGGAGAACTGGTTGACTCGGTCTGCTGGAGAAAGTACTGTGTGTCAGAGAGACCCAGAAATACAAGAACATCAACAAGGCCGACCCTAACTGTCAGCCAAAGCAGATGTAGTGTTCATAGTAAATCTGGTGGGTTTACCTCGTGTCACTGACATATAGGACATGTATTACACTACTTTTGGTCATCTTATATAATTCTGCCATTGTGAAATGAAATTATACAGTATGTGGGTACTACATATTATATACGCATACCGACCGTGTTTCCTCAAACACAGCACAAATTTATATATATATTTGCGCGTGTTATTGGCTGTTTAATTAGCTGCCATTTATAATTACTTCCACTAAGGCAGGAGGTGAAATTTTCACCTCTTTGGTAATGTCCGTTTGTTTGTTTGTCAGCAAGATTTAAGAAGAATTACGAGATGGTTTTGCGTGAAAATTTACCCAGAGGTAGGTTTTTGCATATCCCAGAGGTGATAACGGTTTGGTGACGTTGCAAAATAAAATAAAATAAAATTCTAAGTCCTGATGTTACATTGTGGCGCTGGGCAAGGGGCGACCATGACAAATTTAAACCAGAGAATGCTGTTTTGAAGTTGATCCAAACATCATCTTCGAACCTGTGCTGAGCAATGACAGCTGGGGAAACATTTACAATAAAATAAAATAAGGCGTCTGGAGCGCTGGCAACAACTCGCGGCCCATTTCAATAAATAATAAATGAATGAAGGAATCTGTATGAAGTTTTTCTAAATAAAGTGATCTTATTGATTTTAATTACAATAATGTCTACCTTGGGTATTGTTGTGTATGGCTGGAAGTTTGCACTCAAGTCACTTTTATATTTAAAAAAAAAAGAATTTCTTTTATAATAGGAGAATCTTTTATATAGTATTTTTGAGCAAACCAAAATGGTAAAATAAGCAAAAATTTTGTCTTAGGATGTTAGAAAATCCCTGCTTACAGTTTAAAATAATTATAATTCCATGAACCTTTTGGTTGAACTCCATCCCACAGTTATTTATTGTTCTTTCAATGGAGAAACAAAGAGAATCAGAGATCAAAATCCATACTGCCACAGGCCTGTTTCTGATGAAGTTCAAGAATGTTCATTTACATTTACATGGGTTATTTCATGGGGGTATAAGGTTGAAGAGGAAGGTGTGGTGACATCAGCTGATTAATTAGCCATGAGCACTTACCTGCTCCAGATTATGGACATGATACGAGCCTTTGAAAATTCACTATTAGCTGCTTAGATGCAGCCAGATATTCACCGTCGACCATTTAAGGCTGAACTGATTGCAGACAAAACCACTGCTGCTGCAGGATAAGTTCTCTGACTTCTAATGAATAAAGATTTGGTTTCAAAGTCATCTCCGTTGGTGACAGAATCCTTAGATGTGGCATTATGCAGCTTTCACATAACCACACTGGAAATCCCCTCCTGTAAATGTGCGTTCTTCACAAATGCATGATAACGGGGTTAGCTGTTATTACGCTGATGATGAATGAGCTGTACAGCAAATATGTCCTACCTGAACTCCAGTCTGAGCTACATTCATCATATTCACTGTTTATTTGGTGTGTGCGCTCTGGTTTATTCATGAATCCGTGAGGCTTTCATGTGTGTGTGTGTGTTGATGTACTACATTCCGTCAGGGTGATTTCCCCTCATACGGCCTCCGGCTGAATCCAGTATCTGTGCTGCTATTTTCATCATCTATGAAATATGCATAGCATGAGCCTCCACACCTGAGAGTACAGGAACACAACAATCCTGGGAGGTCGAGGTAGCGCTAGAGGAACACCAGACAGGAAACTGGCAGTGGTCAGAACTCCGGGGGGGGGGAACATGGGTAACAAGGCCTCCATTTCTGTTCACTTAACTTTTATCTCCATCTGAGCCTGGGAGTGCTTACTAGCTTCCTCCTAATACAGATGTACTAACAGTTTGTGTGTGTGTGTGTGTGTGTGTGTGTGTGTACATCAGGCCACAGTGAACAAAGGTGTGTGTTAATGTGTCCCTGAGAGATAAGCCGGTGAATACATTTGAACACATGCGTGTAATTGTATTGAAGTGTCCCTGACAGTTGTGCCGAGGATGCTGATTGGCTCTATGTCTCAGTGAAGGTAGTTTGAGTCAATAACTCTTGTAGCGTCAGGAGGAGGTGATAAAAACTGTTCCTGCTGTGGGGACCTGAGGCCAGACAACCCCAGACAGCCTGTTATTAGAACACTGGAAGCTTAAGAGCGCTGTCACAATCAGAGGGGGAGGCAATTAGCCGCTAAGAGGAAGAGGAGGAGAAAGGTTGATGGAACAGCAAGGACATCTGAAGCCAGACTGAACTTTGCAATTGAAATAGGAGACTTTTAACCTGCCTGCAGTAGCAGGTGGGCGTTAACTGTGGACCTCTGGAGGCACAGCTGTATATTTTTAATGTGAGTTTTTTTCTGTCTAACGCCAGTTGGAAAATAAGGATATTCTAGCCTCTGCGTGTGTCCGTGCGTGCGTGTGTGTGTGTGTGTCGTGTGTGTGCCTGGAATGTCTTCCTGTTAAAAACTCTCTGACACAGTTTTTTATTTTTAGGAAATATTTCACATTCTGGCAGCCTCAAGTCTGCAACAGAAGGAAAAACACCTGGTTGAAAGAAAAAAATAAACGCCCATAGATTAAATATAAGATGTTGGCAGGAAAAACTTTAAACTGGTGGGAAGGGGGTACCACTCTTATAAGGAACCAGGATTTCCCCCAGGTATTGTTCCTAATATTTTGACAATGGGGCATGTGTGATTTGAGACGTATAACATGATATGCACTAACGACCTTCCATCAACTATTGACACAATCTAATATTCCTAAAGAACATTTTTTTCTGGTTTTGTCTAGATCCAACATTTTGTTAGGTCTAGGGGCTTACATCCCCCAGACTCAGCTATGTATAATGATGTAGAGACGTTCTTTTTGGCAAATTTTATTTCCTACCTTCTATGCAATATTATACTCTCAGTTGATACAAAATTTACGGCCAGAAATGGGAGAGAGATTTTGACACTGAGTTTATTGAGGATAACTGACAGGAAGCCATTAAAATGTAATAGATTGGGGATGCACAGTATAAAATTTTAAACTGTCTTCGTATAACTCCTCAAGTACTAAACAAGGTGAAACGTTTGATCTCACCTCTATGTAAAAAGTGTCAAAGAGAGAGTGGAACCTATTACAATTATGTTGAGCCATGTAAATAGATGAATAGATTATGGGGTTCCATTTCTCAAGAACTGGGTGGCACATTCTTGGTAAAGGTTAAAAGAGACTCGGGCATTTCCATTCTTGGTCTTCCCTCAAAGGAAGTAACTGTAACACACATACAGCTTGAACTGTTACTGTAATTTGACAGATACTTTTGACCCAAAAAGGCATTTCAAACAAATGGATCAAGGATAAGACACCTACTGGCAAAGAAACTGGAAAGAATTAGTCCAGATCTGAATGGCAATGAGAGGTTCTTCACCGACATTTGGTCACCACTGCTTGATTACTCGCTTACTGAATTGTCTCAGTTAGTGATAGGGGATAATTTCCCTTGAAAATGGCCACGGACCAGGAAGTAAAACACAAGTGTTGTTTTTTTTGTCTCGTTGCTGGGGTGTAATGCCATGGATGGGAGGGTACTGTGATCGGCTGGTTGGATGGTACTTTAATTTATTTCTATTTTCCTTCCTTCATATTTATATGTATATTATTTGTATGATGGCACCTGTTTCTGTTGAAAACACAGAAAAAAGTCTGAAGTATTTGGGGCTCTAGCATGCAAGAACCAATTATAGGTATCATTCATTCCTACATTGGTGTGGATTCACACATTCTGACCTTCTGGTCTGCCTATAGCTCAGGTTTCTGCAGCTGTCAGCCCATCAGACCCGTCAGACCTATTAGTGGCAGATATTTCTTTCTAATCTCTCCCAGAATGCTCCACTAAGTGTTGGAGCTGGCCTGGCAGCTAACGCCATAATTAGGAGCGTATAATTATTATGTTGAAGGAAGAACAGGAAGCTCCATCAACACTGGGATGAGAGCAGATGAACAGGGGGGTATTGTGAAGGCAGATGTTTGAACAATCCATCTGTCACCGTGCCAACAGACAGCTGTACGTGTGTCTTAATCTGTTTCACTCAATGAGCTGCTCTGGTGCTGTGGCAAAGCTTTTCTACAACGGAGCGAGGGGCGTGGGTGTATGGTTTGACAGACAGCACCATATGGATATGGAAATAACTTAAACATGTGGCAGAACAGATTCACATCATAGACATTGTTTAAATAAAGGTATGCTGGAGCTCAGTCCTGGGAAAAGCGTGACAAGCTCCGTTTGCTGTTTTACACTGGGTGACAGATTTTATCTGCTGTGGCTGACAAAGGTCAACAGGCCAGGATGCGAATGACAACAACTCAAGAAGGGGGGGTGGAGGGATCAGACAGCAGAGGAGATTCACTCTGCAGGGGCGGAGCTGATGATGATGATACGCAGGATGACTAAACAGGGACATTTAAACCCCTGTGTGAGCAGACTCAGTATATACACTGTTAGGTATGTGAAAGTTATCACTATAAACATATCAGCAAAATACACGTTCATTCTGAATGAATATTGGTATGCCAGCTACTTGCAGATTTTGTACAATTAAATCAAAGAATTGATATAAGTATATGATAAAAAATAATAAATTGGAAATAGAACCATGGCATTCAACACCTCATGCAAAATACTGCCATATGGTTTAGTCTTTTTAATGACTAAAATCCATATTACGATATTTTCAGAATTTCTAAGACCATGGAGAGAGCGAAACCTCCTTACCATGCCGCTATTCATCATCTGTCCAGGTGAATCCCCCGGGTGGACTGCACAGAACCCACCATTTAGCAATCAACGGCTAAATGAGTCATGTCGTTATGTTTCCTTTGACAGCCAAGTTTCCTTCTCTGATATTTTTTCGTAGTAAACAGTCAGTCCGATCCTCCATTGCGCAAAACACAAACAGTTATCCATCAACAGAATTTTCCTCAGCATCATTGCTTGTTTTTCAAATTTAAAAGTTTCATTTTTCTCTTCGGCACTTCATCCAAAGAATATCCAAATTCCTCTTTAGAGCTAGAGTTCCGTTTTTCCTTTTTTTTATGCTACTGTACAAACATGGCAGAGCTGCATGATGATCTCCATGGAAGAGGACCCACCCCCCCTGGATACTGTATATAAAGAACTTTTAACAATGAAACGCCAAATGAATAGGCATTCTTGTTCACTCTAATTTAGAGAAGAGGTTGCTTCCAAACGGAAAAATAGCCCATCTCTCTCATTTCTTTTGAACCTTTAAAAAGATTACATACAGATATTTTCAATCACATCTGTAACTATTTTCTTTAAATTGTAATTGTGTATACATCAATGAATTTTCTGCGTGTCCTTCTATGTTTTATACAAATTTTATATGACTTATGTTTGTATGTCATTTTCTGGAACACAGTTCTCCCTCAATAAAAAGATCTAGATCTCAATGAGATGACCTGTTTAAATAAAGGAAAGTAAAAAAAAAAGCTTCGGATTTAAGTCCCTTAAACATTTAAATTCTTTTAGACATTTGTATGAATGTATGAACTCTTCAGTTAATGCCAAAAACGTGTTTAATGAGGTCACAATTCTATAAAATGATATAAGTCATAATTGATCTTTGTGCAAAATATTTAAAAAGAACCCCAAAGGAAAATACAGATGGATAAAAAAAAACTAAAAAACGCAACCCAGTGCCTACAGTATAGGTGCCATGGAGACGTCGTCGATGGTCTTAGATGCACCTGCTTCACTAATGTAGCTTGAGAACACACACTGTGTGATTAAAGATGGCGTTTGTTAGGAAGTGTGTATCTGAGGCTGTGTGATGAAATTATTTGACAGAATGCGCCGGCTTTTCCACTCTTCCTGCCAGCGATGAGCCAGCATTCCCAAACACTGTCAGTTTGCATGTGGTTCACGACAGGAAAGTGCAGCGGCGTCTCCAGGACCAACAAACATTCTAACAATAGTGAAGCCTGAGGCTGACGCCTCACCCTGACGCGGCATCGCCATGGAGACTCAGTGAGAGGGAAGGGTGGGACAAAAGGTTGGAGGAGGCTAAAACGTCCATTAATGAAAACAAGAGGGGGGATAATTACTCTGAATAACTCTCAACTGGCAGGACGAGCCCACCCACCATTCAGAGCAAGATAAATTAACTCTGTCCCTGCAGAGTGGGGGTGTGATCCATTTTAGAACTGTATATATATATATATATATATGGAACCCCCCCCCAACCCACATATGCACGCAAACTAGTGCACACATGAGTGAGCGCCCATGTAGGATTAAAGCTGGAGGGGTCTTTTACTTCAGAGAGGCGTGCCGCTTCATTGCCTGTTAAATGTATGTTGGGGAAATATGAGAACATCTGTCACAACATGGTCCTGATCCGGCTCCATGTCGGGACGGGTTTCATGACAGGAGACAAACGTGTTGATAGAAACTCTCATACTCTTGATTCATTACTATATAGCAACTCCTGCTTCTGTTCTCTTACGAAACTGACATTATCCATTAAAATCTGCTGCAGGATTTTGGTTGTGTGTGATCCAAGATCAGATTGTGACCTGGGGTTTATTTCAGGAAGCGGCCTTAACAACTCTATAACTGAGCTCTGGCTTGACCAATACTGTGAGGAGAAACTCTAGATTTTCGGTGCTAGAACGAGAATATATTTGATTAAAAAGAGGCATCATCAGAGAAGCAGCAGTAAATTAGTGCTTGAATGAATGCTGAATGAATCTACTAGTTTTACTGCATTTTCTCTGACGAAAGTTGGTGGAATGATATTGGAAAGACATTTATTTTCAATAATTCAACCGCCTTTGAAAGCAGCTGAAAATGATATACACATGCATGGTTAATTCTAGGTAGACTCAGAACTCAGTGGAAGAATTGTATAATTCCTCTGTGACTCTTCGGGATTCCGCAACACCCCAGGATGAGTTGGATAGGGTGCGTGACATCTGCGTGGACTGCCGCCAAGGTGACCCCCCGGGTTGAGGGGAATAAACTTCATGGATGAAAGATTGATTCATGATTATACCTCACTCTGATTTTAAATATATTTATAATATCAGTCTGTGGCTATTTTTTCCGCATCAGATATTCACAGATATCTGTGAGATATATTTGAATGATTGCTTTGAGAATTTCATAGAGCCAAATCATGGAATGAAAGCACAGACAATCTGGGTATTTCAGTTCTCGCCAGATTTAAATCTATTAACGTGACAAATGACAGACAATGACACCCCTGCTTCAGGCTCAGAAGAAGGGTGAGTAAGGAACAAACTCAGGCTTTGTAGAAGTAAGCAGGTAAGTTCCCGCGGTAACTGGCTGAGTGTTTAACTTTTTCCACTTTCTGGACAGGAAAACCCAGAGTTTCCCTCATTTCAGAATTAACTCAGTCTTCCAACAAACCCCCTTTCTGGAATGACCCACTGGTCCATCAACTTCAACAACTCAGCTGCTGATGGAGTTACAGAAACAGGAATATTATACATCCTATTGTACTTCAATTCTTGTTTTTGGTATGTTTTTAAATATTCTAAAATATTTATAATATCTCATACACATTTGTTTATTTGTGTCATACACAGCACATATGTTTTGTATCTTTGCATATTTTTATTTGCGTATTTATATTTATATATATTTATGTATAATATATTTTTTCTTGTATATCTGTTTCTGTACAATCTTTCTCTGTCTGCTACTCCTTCCCTTTTTTCACAAAGGAAAAAATAACTCTTTCTTTTTGA
Source organism: Lophius americanus (assembly GCA_037951165.1). NCBI lineage: Eukaryota > Metazoa > Chordata > Actinopteri > Lophiiformes > Lophiidae > Lophius > Lophius americanus. Next base: position 1,153,451 of record JBBDHG010000039.1, on the reverse strand, counting down.
GACAACCTGTTGTCTTGGAAACAGAGTATCAGATGTGATAAAATCCAAGATGAGTGTATTTTCTGGGTAACAGTGGACGGAAAAGGAGGGGGGGAGAGAAAAGCTGTGAGCCAGAATAAACTGATCTGACAGAAGAAAGAGCTGCTTGATAGAGGGCCATTAACACTATGTGCGTCATCTACTTCCATCCACTGTTTACAAAAAAATGATGACTCCTGCAGCTTCAAACCATTTCTCTGTTGAGAAATGTTAAAGAATGTTAGAGGAGTTAAAGAAGGTTTTATCCGTAGATGGATGACTATTTCCTATTTACACCATCACATTTTCAATGTCTTTCTTCGAATGTATAAAAGCACCGACCAGAAATTTATTATTACTCCTCTTCCTCTATATAAACAACCCTCATATATATTTCCATTAATTAAACAAAGAAAAAAGGGCAGATAAAGAGATTACAATAACTTTGCCCAAGTAAACCTCTGCTTGTGTTTTCCAGCGTGTGGGAAAATGACTGACCTGGCACAAACTATAGTCTTTATTCAAGGATATATGATTGCGGCTCTGAAGAACTGGTACTTCATGTCTAACTTGTTTTTTTCTGGTCTGTGGGAGGATGTCAGTGGAGCTTTATTGACACACTAGATCATATTTAATTGTGACACATAAAAGCTGTTCCCTTCAGATCAGACGGGGTTCGGAGAAGTGATGTGTTTCTAGAAGGTTTAATGGATTAGAGATGGTGCTCAACATCACAGACCACAAATATCCACTGGTAGAGGCACATCTTAGAGGAAACTCTGCCCCCCCCCTCGGACTGTCTCTCAGGGAGGTTTGCATTCTCATCTGCTCTTGTAATCAACATTTGAACAATTTAAAAATCACCACAATGAAAAACCTTACGGCTGAATGTTGTAACAGAGGAGAATCGATTCCAGATGGAGAAATTTTTTCTTTGTTTTTTGTTTTCTCCTTCCATCGGTGCAATCTCAGTGTGTTTGTAGGATACAAAGGCTTTTCTGTTACGCTGCTACCTGAGGGCTTCCCACCGCACATGAACACGGTTGTTATTTATCCCATGCAGTGCTGTGCTGAATTTCCTATGAAACCTGAGAGGAGCACTGAGGTTTGGGTATGGAGTTAAACAACTAAACACTAAAAGTGTACTAATGTGTTTTTCCCTCAGAGAGTGACAGAGGGAAGGAGCTAACATGAATCAGGAAGGCCGTGTTAAGATAAACCGGAATAATTATATACCATAGTAGTGAGTGACTCTGCTCAGACAAAAGGCTTTTGAGAGCAGAGAAAGACAGGAGCAACATCTCCAGTTACTTACGGAGAGCTGGAACATGGAGGAAGCATTCCTGCGGCTCTCTCTACCTGTCATCTTAAATTCAGACTTTTGTTGGGCTGTTTTTGATTCATTGACCACACTGACATTGTGAAACCCAGACGGTGGATATTGTTGTCTGTGTGGTGTGAACGCCATGAAATCAAACACTCACACTTGATGTTGAAGGAGGCGTTGGTGGAGTGGAGCTCCTCTCCTGTGATCTTGTTTTGTGCCACACACTCAAAGTTACCCGCGTCCACTTGCCGATCCACGGCGGTAAACTTGAGGTTGCTCCCCTCCTGGAAGCGCCGTTCGTCATCCTCCAGTTGCTGGCCATTGTGAAGCCAACTGTAGATGTTGTCAGCCGGGTCGCTGACCTCGCAGCGGAGCATTGCACTGCGGCCGTGCAAGGCATCCTGGGATTTGGGCTCCTTGGTAAACTGGATGGCAACAGCCTGGATGGACAGAACTGAGAAAGAAGAGAGAGAGGAGGTATGTAAATGACAGGATTAAAACAGGGCCGCTGTGGACAGTTTATGACTTTTTCCGTTCATTAAGTACACGCCATAGCAACCTCTCAGCCTCACGGAGGAATGTGATGTTAAGACAATACCGGGTAGCTGTGAATTATTCTGTCGTAAAATGATCCGACCAATCATGGAGAACATTCTTGTTCCTGTTAGTGAGGCTGAGACACACCCACAGTCTCGTGAGGGTGACATGCAGATCACAGATCCCCACGCACATGTAAGACAATATGCATAGGCTCACGCACACGTGGTACACAAAAATCCTCACCTAGGGCACGCATCCTCACGCACACGTAGTACACATCATGCATTATACAGTGCATCCGGAAAGTATTCACAGCGCTTCACTTTTTCCACATTTTGTTATGTTACAGCCTTTTTCCAAAATGGATTAAATTTGTTTTTTTGCTCAAAATTCTACACACATGACAAAGTGAAAAACATATTGTTTGAATTTTTTAAAATTTATTCAAAATCAATAACGAACATATAACATGTACATAAGTATTCAAAGGCTTTGCTCAATACTTTGTTGAAGCACCTTTTGCACCAAATACAGCCTCAAGTCTATTTGAGTATGATGCTACAAGCTTGGCACAACTGTTTTTGGGCGGTTTCTCCCATTCTTCTTTGTAGGACCACTCAATGTCCATCAGGTTGGATGGGGAGCATCGGTGCACAGCCATTTTCAGGTCCTTGAGTGGCTGGGCCAGAATAGGGTCGCCATCCTGTTGGAAGATGAACCTTCGGGGGTCCAGAGCGCTCAAGAGCAGGTTTTCATCAAGGATGTCTCTGTACATTGCTTTATTCATCTATCCCTCGATCCTGACTAGTCTCCCAGTTCCTGCGGCTGAAAAACATTCCCACGCCATGATGCTGCCACCACCATGCTTCACTCTAGGGATTGTACTGGCCAGGTGATGAGTGGTGCCTGTTTTCCTCCAGACATGACGCTTGGCATTCAGGCCAAAGAGTTCAATCTTTGTTTCACCAGACCAGACAATTTTGTTTCTCATGGTCTGAGAGTCCTTCAGGTGCCTTTTGGCAAACACCAGGCGAGCTGTCATGTGCCTTTTACTGAGGAGTGGCTTAAAAAAATTAATTTAATCCATTTTGGAATAATGCTGTAACATAACACAATGTGGAAAAGGTGAGGCGCTGTGCATACTTTCCGGATGCACTGTATATAATTTTAAATTTATTTCCTTTCGCTCTCTGCTTTACGATCATACAACTCTATTATTAATCATACTAGAGATGGCTGACACCCTGAAAAGAGGCACAGAGTGGATCGACAATGAGAAAGCATGGCATCATGAGAGCTGTTTTATCGATGAAGATGATGGGAGAGCTGCAGTCCTTATTCCCATGCTTGTGAGCTTAGAGCTGGAGTCGACAGCGACAAAGCTTTACCGGCCATTAATGATTTCCAGTGTGTGTAGGTCTTCATAGACTTTTGCAGAACCGGGGCAAAATAAAAAGGGGATATTTGATTAATATTTAAAAAAGGAGCTGGTTAAAGATTAGCCGAAGTTAATTCCTTTATTTCTAATCCTCCTCAACTTGTCCTCATCACAACTGTGCCGCTGAAACAACTGTTGTTTCAGCGGCACAATGGCTCGAGCCGACATATAGGCACATAGGCTTTGGATGGGCCTGAGACAAGAACATCTAAGGCTGACCTTATATAACCTTTTACCTTAAATCTTAAAGAAGGGACAGAATTGGAGCTGAAGATGTGAAGATTTAAAAAACAGATAGGTTTAACTTAAGTCTTAAATCACCAGAATGTAGTGGAGATGTACTTCGAGATGTACTCTAAGTTTACACAGATAACTGACACTGATCACATGACCTCCTGCCAAACAGGTGATGTTCCTTTGGGCTCTTGAGGGACATACTATATTTCACTATTTTTGATTTTTTTTAAAGCAGACATTCAACTTGTTAAAGGAAATAGATCGATGATAGTAACAATCATTGGAACCCATTAATGAATAAATCTCCCACCCTCTAAAATCCTTGGCCTGATTTATGACAGTGAGAATTGTTGTAGTTTGTCTCCTGTATGAGCGAGGGGTCTTCAACCAATTCACCTGAGAGGCTGTAAATGTTTTCCGTCTGTGTGAATCTAAGATAAAAGCCAGCAGATGTGTTGGAAGCACCACAAGTCAACCCCAACATCCTCTTCAAACGGTCCATCATGTAACGTTCAGAGATGAGCGCTCTGCCTGCACGCCAAGGTCACGTTCACGTCCATCACGTCGAGCCTCCAACCTGCTCCAGCGGAGGAACCGCAGGGCTGCAGCACGCCAGTTTTAAAAAGGAGGTGATGAAGACACTGAGATAGTTTCTGTATGTGTGTATGTCTCTTTATATAATGAATGACCTTAGAGAAAAGCTCCTGCAGGGACAACACATCCAGATGAGGTGTTTCCCCAGTATGACAGGCGTGATGGCGAGAGAGAAGATAAAGTGAGGCGCTGTCGATCACACGGCAGGAAATCTGCCAAGTTTACTGTACTGTTCAAACGAGGAGGAAACCCTGACCTACATCTCACACACATACGCACGCACGCACGCACGCACACAGAAACATACACACAGCCCTGCTACTCTAATACTCATGTTAAACACACAGGGCCTTGGCTGCTCCGACTCCCACCACAAACAACAAAAGTGTCTGACAGACCAACCGAGAGAAGAACCTGCAGATCACACACTGAAGGAGAGGAAATGCTTAGCTGTGTACAGAGACCTATTTTAGATAAGGAGGGTAAATTTCATCTAACCCCCCTCCCACCATGGACCCTTCAAAGTGAGAGAGGTGAAAGAGAGGGTTAGAGATAAAGTGGGAACAAACAGAGACACAATGGGAATGTTCTTTTTAGAAAAACTCCTCAATGTTTACACTGAGATACAGAAAAAGGTGAAAGTTAAAACAGCTCCTGAACAAAGAAACCAGTGAAGGAGAATAAATCATTAAAAGGTAAAGATTTTCTTCACTAGTAGTGGTGGAAGAGTGTTCTCTTATTTATTAGTTCTCTGTACGTTTGTATACAAGTCACATTAAACTTCCGTCACACTGGATTGAAACTACTCTGCTGGAGGCTGTATTCAAAATTCAGTATTTCAGATTCAATATTCAAAGTGTTTTTCATGTGCACAGATAGAAACATGGCTTCCCTTCACAATGAAATTCTTAGTTATTGTTATACTCCAAATGGAAGTTTAAAAATATATGGTTAACAATCAGAAAATTACAAAATATACCCAAAGCAAAAATTAACAATGAGAATAGTTAGATAAAAATAAAATATATATATCTGTATTTGTGTACAGTGTTTGAGTTAACAGTGTCGGTACTTACGGTATACATAAGTACCTGTATACATATATCCAGTATCACAGTAGCAGAATTATATTAAGTGTCCATATATATACATACATACATACACACACACACACACACACACACACACACACACACACACACACACACACACACACACACACACACACACACACACACACACACACACATACATATATATACACATATATATCGCCTAAAATATTTTTTTATTCTGTAGTAAACACGTGGATGCTTCTATATTTACTCTATATACTGTATGTACTCAGCATAATTTATCTTACTTTCATTATCATTACTTTTCTAATATTTAGGAGCTGCTGTATCAATACCTTTCTTCCTATCACTGTGTCCCTTTTTCTCTGTCCGTATTCTTTCTCTCTGTTTTTTGTTTTTCTTTCTTTCTATCTTTTTTATCTATCTAATATTATCTGTATATTTATCTCAAAAAGGCACTGACTAATGAAGTTTGCTCAGAGGAAGGTTTGTCTTTTAGGTTTATAATAAATAAAAACCTGTTAGTCTTTTAACAAGAGCTTGAAATGGATTCAAAAGCTAATTATTTTAGGATAAAATATTCTGGAGCCCACGGGAAGGCTTTTATGATCTTGTTTTAATCACATTAAATCTAGTATGTTTTACAGACGAAGAAGCTTCTCAATCCTGTGAAGCAGGTATGCTCGACAAATAGATTACAGAAAGACATCAAGAACTTTTTCACGATTGTATTTTTTAAAGCAGCTTCAAAGCCGGAAAGGATTGGAATGTCTTTTCACAGATAAATTAAAAGAATCCAGGAAACAAAAGAACTATTGTGGCTCTGATCCAATCAATATGCATTTGCCGGGAAGAGCTTACATCAGATGCACTAATGTACCGGGATGAGCAGCAAAGACCATGAAATATTAATAATTCTGTCCCTGGGTTATAGTCAAGGTTGGTGGATCTAAGTTGGAAGAGACCAAAACTAGGTTAAAGATGGAGGGGGGGGGGACTGCTGAGAGGGGTAAAATATCTTCAAGCAGGATTCTCCCTCTTCAGCTCACTGCACCGTCGACCCTATTAAGACTTGCTTTGCTGTCATGGTTGTCAGGTGGAAGTGGACTCTTAAGTTGGTCTGACAGCCAGAACCTACAATAACAGGCGCATCAGCAACGTTTGCCCCAATACTCTCATTATCTACGCTGTCTTCTGGTAGAGCCCAGCAGAGAGGACTGCATGAATTACAGTTCAAGACAAAGCTCATCAGATCAGCTCTGGAGGAGGACAAGACGCACTGCTGGAGCCACACAGAACCTCTGGTTAACTCAATAGCTGGCATCTGTGCATTTGATGGGAGAGAAACTACACACAAGTTTACATCCATTCTTCTACCTAGTTTTTGCAACTTTTTACTGTTCAAAATACTACATTTTAATGTATACATTGATTTATGTCATGGTAAAATGTTGCAGTATGGGCATATGGGTGGTATTTTGTAGCCAAAAGCCTTTTCTGGGCTCAAGTATCAAATAGTTTCCAACAAAACGATGTTTTTTTTTATTCATAGTGTCAATGAACTATAATTGTGTTCAAGCTTTTTATTATAAAAGAAAAAAAAATTAGGTGAGGAAAAATAACTTTTTTTTTGGTGTTTAATCACAGATTACCCGAACATAGTAACAAGTACAATGTACTAACACTGAGAATAAATTATTTTAGCTCTTAGCTGTCTGTTGACACCAAGGTTATACAAATATACCTGATTAAAAAGATGTTCTGATTCTATAAACCCTCGAAGAAGCGGCAACATCAGAGATGGTGCAATCTCACCAGTGATGATTCTACAGTCTCTAGAAGACCGTCAGATGGTTATTGCTGACACTGCAGCAGGGTGAAGGCCCTCGTCGATTACATCCAGACAGAAGTAAAAGGAAAGACACCCCTTCACACCCACAGAACACCCACGGAGACTTGGCACCAGACAGTCCCACAGCACGAGGCCACAGAAGCGATGTGTGTGGTTTAACGGGCCCTCAGTGGAGTTTGTTGAAACCAGACAGCTGTTTTCACATGTCCCACAGTGACAGGACAGCATGGCGAGGTGTTCAAGAATCGCAGGAGAGAGTGTGACTGTCGGAGTATGAGACATGATTGGAGCGTCAACATGGCTGCTATTAAATGACAACTTTAACAACGGTTTAAATACGCATGATTAACCTAAAACCAAAATCTGCAGCAGATCTTATCCAGTACCGCATGAGATATTCACCAAAAAAATCAAACACTCAGAATGAAATCTATTACAACGCGTTCATCATTAGTGAAACCACCCGTACAGGATACATTATATAATAGTATACATTTTATTTAATTTTTGTTGTTTATTTTCGCCATAACTTTATCAATAGGTGAGCCTATAAATGTAAAAACAAAAAGAAAAAAAATGCTCATCACGAAGTGATGTTCGAAATTCCATCTTTTATCTTAGGTTGATCATCTGACACACTGAAATAAAATATCATGCTGAATTTATGACAGCATTTATTAATAACGTCAAGTGGTTGCATGAAATAAATTGAATAAAGAATCACCAAATCAACTTTACCGCAGGTTTTTAAATTATGGGAAGAAACCGCACAAACTGAGAACATGCAAACTTCCAAACAGAAAGGCCTCAGGTTGGGAGTTGAACCCAGAACCTTCTTTCTGTGAGGTTACAGTCCTAGCCACCACTCCATCATACTGCCAAGATTTTAACCAGAACAAAGCTGCAGCATGTCTACACATGCAGAGGCAGGACATTCTGTGGAAATTAAACTGGACTCTTTTTTTTTGTTATTGGACACTTAGAGGCCTAAACAAAAAATCTGCTCCACAACCAAAAATGCATTTTTGTTGTCTTACCTTGCCTGGTACCTGGTATGTATGTACTTAATCAAGATTGAGCTATGTTCCATGAACTGCAGAATACTGACACTAATAAATAACATGTGAAAAAACCATCCCTCTCAGGAAATCCTGATACGGTGACTCCAGAAAACCACCTTTCTGCAACCATGTTTCATCTAGGAACTATTTTTATTTTCAGATCACCGGTCAACACGATGCATGCTAATATTCATGGGCGAGTGTTTTTTTTAATATTTAGAATTTTCCACAACAGAACAGTAATAGCATTCTCTACCAACCACATACAACTTAACTTTAAGTGGGCCATACTCAAATACAGTAGGTAGTGGACATTTTAGTAACTAAAACAACAAATGGTATATCAAGTGTGGTAGCTAATAAAGGATCTAATAAAGGTGTTGGTGAGTTTTGGTTTTATAATCCCCTACTAGAGTAGATGTTGTTGTTTTTTTCAAAAGCTATTCATACATTCAACTCCATAAACCATTTAGCTATGGGGAGACTTCAATATCTTTGCGATGTACTTCCAGGGAAAGGACAAAACTAGGTTTGAGATCTTAATCTGAAAGCTGCTCAAGTGGAGAGGGAAGCTAATGAAGCTACAATATATCTGCTAGCTAACAGTAAAGCTCTGCTGAGGACGACATCATCAATGGCAACTTACCAGCCCCTCCACAGCAGCATCCAGTCTAAAGCATCAGCCCGCCTAAAGCACCAGTCCGTCTAAAGCACCAGTCCCTGTATATCACCAGTCCCTGTAAAGCACCAGTCCCTGTAAAGCACCAGTCCCTGTAAAGCACCAGTCCCTGTAAATCACCAGTCCCTGTAAAGCACCAGTCCCTGTAAAGCACCAGTCCCTGTACAGCACCAGCCCGCCTAAAGCACCAGTCCATCTAAAGCACCAGTCCCTGTATAGCACCAGTCCCTTCAAAGCACTAGTCCCTGTAAAGCACCGGTCCCTGTAAAGCACCAGCCCGCCTAAAGCATCAGCCCACCTAATGCACCAGCCCGTCTAAAGCACCAGTCCCTGTATAGCACCAGTCCCTGTAAAGCACCAGTCCCTGTACAGCACCAGCCCATCTAAAGCACCAGTCCCTGTATAGCACCAGTCCCTGTAAAGCACCAGTCCCTGTAAAGTACCAGTCCCTGTAAAGCACCAGCCCGCCTAAAGCACCAGCCCGCCTAAAGCACCAGCCCGCCTAAAGCACCAGCCCGCCTAAAGCACCAGCCCGTCTAAAGCACCAGTCCCTGTAAAGCACCAATCCCTGTAAAGCACCAGTCCCTGTAAAGCACCAGTCCCTGTACAGCACCAGCCCATCTAAAGCACCAGTCCCTGTATAGCACCAGTCCCTGTAAAGCACCGGTCCCTGTAAAGCACCGGTCCCTGTAAAGCACCAGCCCGCCTAAAGCACCAGCCCGTCTAAAGCACCAGCTCGTCTAAAGCACCAGTCCCTGTATAGCACCAGTCCCTGTAAAGCCCCAGTCCCTCTAAAGCCCCAGTCTCTGTAAAGCATTCTTAATTTTGAAGTAAACTGTCTGTTTAACTAGAAGATTTCTCCCTCCTTCTCTCTGCTCCTGTGGACGTCAGAAAGACAGCGGTAGAAGGAGGAGAAGACAATGAGAAGCACAGTTGAGTAAAATAGCCAATTAGATTGTGTTATTGACAAAACTGGTCGAAGAAGACCTATTCTGTATTGTTCAAAATAGAATTTAAAAAAGTCATGACTCCGCTGCTTTATCCACTCCACTCTGAAATTTAATTAACTGTTTCCTGTCACATGGTCCACATTCCCACCCAGTTTCATAAAAACCATCAGTGGTTTTAGTATGAAATCCTGCAAAAAGTCAACAAACCAAACGCTGGTGAAAGTATGACTTCCTCAGTGGAGACAACAAAACCACACAGATATTACTGAAACCGTGTCAGAGGATATGATTATTATTATTATTACTTCATACAAAGTCTATTACTTTCCTTTTTCTGTCTCTCTGTCTCCATTTGCTTTTTCTTCCCTTCTGTCTTTTTTTCCTTTCTATTATGACATGTCTTCCTTCTAGAGGTGTAACGATTCACGATCCATATCGGTATATTGTCTTTTTTACAATATCCCCTTATTTTGAAATTATTACCGGCACACGGCTGCAGTGATTCCCACACACACTCGCTCCCTTCCCTATCAGCACACAGACCTGCAGACCAATGGGAACACCCAGAAACTGCAGTTTAATTTTGTCCTTTTAATCTGCTCTCCCTGAACGTTACTGCTCACTGTGGCGAAAACTCGGATAATATACATACCAACTTCGTTAGCATTGACTGCGTGACCATAATCAAATATTGAATGACTATATAAAAATAAACTGTTTCACTAAACATATATTTGTCAGTTAAACTCAAAAAAGTGTATATACATGAAATGCTGAGATCTAACATATTATAATTAGTCAAAGCAAAAAATATATTGTCCAGAAGACATTAATTATTAGTTGCTGTTTACAGAAAACCCCAACTGTTTGTTGATGTTTTATTCTAGGGTTAAAAACATTCAGAGTTTAATACTTCCAAACCACTGAGCACAGCACCTATCAGAACCATGTAAATTCAATCTCATGAAACAAAATTTAGACAGTTATGTTCAAAATGTAAAGGTAATCAGTGGTCTTTAATGTTAACTGATAATTAAAAAAAATAATTTTGTATCTAAACATGAAAACTGCTTCTCTTGACAGTGAAACAAAGGTCTTTGTTCTTTTTGTTAATATTTAATTTCAGCATAAAATTGTCAACACATTCATCAAAATTACTTTATAATTTTTCTTTCTTAAGGTGAAATTCAACCGATTTTGTTAAATGGGTATATAATATCGTCTGGTATGGACCGCGGGCCCCTGAATAGAGTTGAACCGTAATCGTATTGGGCATACTTTGTGATATCTTCAAATATCGTATCGTTGTCCGAAGAATCGATATAATATCCTATCGTGATGGAACTGCTGATTTACACCCCTACTTCCTTCCCTCAGTGAGACCGGAGTGGTGTAGATTATTTTGGATGTGAGTTGTGGAGAAGTCTCATTAAAATGATCATTCTGTGGGAAATTCTAAACTTAACATAAATTAAAGTATTAGTAGAAAACATACAAAATAAAGATACAGCTCTGTTTTACGATTGATTCACATGTTTGTTGTCATGTGTATCCAAAGATGCAATGGTTACTGAAGTTTGTTGAGAGTAAGTGAAGCTTTGTCTTTTGTCTGTGTAATAATTACAAACTCTGGTCATGAATTTTTAGCTTGATGGCTGCAGTTATGTGAACGTAAGGGTGTGAACTCGCGGACTCTCGTTCTATTGTTGTCCCGTTCTATTGTTCTCCCGTTTCACTGTCCCAGTCCTATTCTCTCTTGTGTTGTCCTCTTTCTTTCTTTTAAAACAGCAGCTTAATAAATATCATGTCTAAATAATGGGTAAAAATATAATGTATTTTATCCCTTGTAACAGATAGCTTTGTCAGGATGGAACAATATAGTATATACTGACCAAATAAGCACTTCTTTATTTAACCAGGAAAATAAAAGCCCATTGAGATCAAGGATCTCTTTTACAAGGGTGAACTGGCAAAGAAGGCAGCAGCAAATGCGATTTGTAAAACTGAAAATGCGATAAATATCTATACAAGTTACTATAAAAATAAACAATGGTGTCATTTTTTAAAGTGTATGAAGAGATTCTAAACTAAAGAGAAAGAGCAGATCAAGAACAATTGTCCAATACTTTCATGTTCAAGTCACTTAAGAATCCCAGCAAAGTCATTCAAAGAAATCGGCTCATGCAGTTTTAGGTTTTTCTACAGCTTGTTCCAAACAGTGAGGGCGGCAACCCTAAAATCTCTTTTCCCCTTCAATTACTTTGATCTTACTTTTATACTTTAACGTCTTATAGTGTTTATAAAAGCTGAAACCACCATGGCAGCCTAGTCCTCAGCAGGCAGGAGATAAATTGAAAGTGGGAATGAGGGGCCGAGTTATGTGACACTGACAGAGCTTTCTTTACCTGTCGTCACATCACCAGCTGCTATCTCTTTGTCCTCCTTAAACTGACTATAACAGAGAAACACAAATCAGAATATGATTTCATCGACAACAAACATTACAGATGTATATGAAGTGCTGCGATGAACGAGTGACGCAGAGTTTAAATTAGTATAAGGATTTTATAGCATTAAATATAGAGATAAGAGGAAAATAGAAGACAGTCAAATAATGATGTCAGAGTGGATTTTTCTAGGAGCATATCTTCAGTCTCCAGTGATTTGTTGGTCAAGATTTTTTAACCACGATGTGTGTCAGTAGGAGCTTGAGACCGAAACAGAGAAATCGCCAGAGCATGAAGCTGAAACTCTGCCCAAACAAAGAGGTCAGGTCTTCTCATTCAACCTGAAAGCAGAGACGTTAAACCATTGTCACATTACCGACAGCCGAATGTCAAAACTGACCTCCATCAGTTTAAACAGACTACAGTGAATGTCTTGTTACTATGGTTACCCGTCAGTGGGTGGGCTGTATTATGGAGAAATTGAACATTTTGTCTTGAAGTTATTGTTGGAAGCAATCGAAATGGACAAGACTTAGGATTTGAGAGACCATCATTTAGACAAATTACCCTTTGATGTTAATAACTGGCTTCTTACTTTATGTTAATTTTCAGTTAATCATATGCCTGAAAAGTTGGGGATGTAATGGAATCGTCATAGCTGCTGCAGATCCTTAATATTAACGTGAAAACCCAAAAACGATTTTGTGGATTATTTTCAAATTCTACATCCCTATGGACCTCAGGTCGAGGAAGAACTGGAGTGATTTTGGGAAAGGTTGGTTGGATGTTTCCAGCACTATAAGACCCAATAAAAGTTTTTGGGTCTTAACTTCTCTTGAAATTCAAATTTGGTACATATGAATCTACACAAGGCGATCTATCATGGGTATAGTGTATTTTCTCTAATAGTTCATATTTTGAAAAAACGGTTTTACAGACATACCTTCTCATTTATTTCTTCACAGTTAAGTTCTATATTGCCATTTTTGGCAGTAATATCTTTAGAATTTGTTTTCTTCTTTCGGATGTCCCTTTAGGAGTAGCCACAGTGGTTCATACGTTTCTATCTTGCCCTATTATCTGCATCTACCTTTGTCACACCAACCGGCTGCTTGTCCTCTCACTCCACCCAGAAATCTCCTCTTTTGGCTTTCCCTTTATCTCCTGCCTGACAGCTCCAACTCCAACCTCCTTTAACAAATTGATCCAATATCTCTCCTTTTTCAGTGTCAAAACCATCTCAATCTAGCCTCTCTTACTTTGTCTCGAAGATGTCTAAACTGGGTTGTCTCTCAGATGTGCTTGTTTCTAAACCTGTACATCCTCTTCATTCCAAAGAAAATCTTAACTTATCTTCAACTCTGCCATGTTTAGCTCTGCCTCCTGTATTTAGGTCAGTGCCACCTTCTCTAAACCGTACAGAAGGGCTGGTCTCACTACCATCTTGTAAACCTTTCCCTTCACTCTTGCTGCGACTTTTCTCATAGATCAATCCTGACAACCACTGACAATCCAACCAAGTCACCCTCCGTGCTCTACTGCATAACCTATTTTCAACCCCCTTTTGCTCTGAACAGTTGACCCCAAGTACTTAAACTTCTGCACCCTCTTCACCTCTACTCCTTGCATCTTCACCGTTCAACCTTCCTCCCTTTCATTCACGAACATGTATTCTTTCTTACTGTGACTGACCTTCATTCCATTTCACTCTAGCACGTACTTCCTCCAGGATTTCCTCCACCTGTTCCCTGCTCCCTTGAAAGATCACAATGTCCTCTGCAAACATCATAGGCCATGGAGACTCCTATCTGAGTCTGTCAGGCTGTCCATCACCATAGCAAACAAGAAGGGGTTCTGAGCCGATTCTTGATCCACCTACAATCTGGGACTCCTACTGCACACTTCACCTTTGTCATGATGTTGTCAAACATATCCTGCACAACTCTAACATACCTCGCTGTCACTCCAGACTTCCTCATGCCATACCACAATTCCTCCCGCGGCACTCTGTCGTACGCTTTCACTAAATTCACAAATCCCCATGGCAACTCCTTCTGCCCTTCTCTCTACTTGTCCATCAGTACTTTCAATGAAAACCTCTAGAGCTCTTTCTTGGTATGAAACCATTCTGTCGCTCACAAATTATCACAACTTTTCTTAGCCTAGCTTCCACTACTCTTACCCGGATCTTCATTGTGTGGCTCATTAACTTTATACCCCTGTAGTTGCTACAGATCTGCACCTCACCCAGACTCCCCAAGATGGTGTTGAAAAATCTAATCTAGAAAAAATACTCCACTCCTTTCTTTGGAGTATTCAAAAAATACTACACTTCAAAAAATTCACTGTCAACAGGACCAACCACCTTTCCATTCTTCATCCTCCTCAAAGCTTCTCTCACTTCGACCTTACTGATCTTTGGAACGTCTTGATCGATGGGTTTCACCTCTCTTTCTCTCTCTCTCTCTAAGTATCCTATTTATTTCCTTTCTTCTGTCCAGATGACACAACAAGTACCCTACTACCTGTCTCCCTTAACACATTTGCCGTAGTTGCCCAGTCATCTGGTAGCTCTTCACTATCGCCAAGAGCCGTCTCAACTCCTCACTGGAGTTCCCACAGCAGCCTTTTCCCCTTAACTTACACCATTTGATCTTCTGCTCAACCTTTGCCCCTTTCCTCTCTTGTACCACCAGAGTCATCTCAAATACTGCCATTCTATCGTGTCTGACGATGTTCGCCCCGTCACTACTTTGCATTCTCCAATCTCTTTCAGATTACATCTTTTGCATAGGATGTTGTCCACCAAGCTCCGGCCTCCACTATTATATGTCACCCTGTGCTCTCCCTCTTCTTGAAATACATCTTCACTACAGCCATTTCCATTCTTGTCGCAAAAATCTACCACCATCTGTCCTGCCACGTTCTTGTCCTTAACACCATACCTGCCTAGCACGTCCTAATATCATCTGATCCTTTCAACAACATGTCCACTAAAGTCTGCTCCAACCGCTACTCTCTCACCGCTGGGAATACTCAGGGATAACATGTGGGGCATAAGCACAGACAGCATTTATTATCACACCTCCAGTTTCTATCTTCATACTCATCACTCTGTCAACACTAGGTGGGTTTACATGGACAGCCTAATTCTGATTTGATTCGGAAAAGACGTCTAATCGTAAAGAAAATGCTGCATGTAAACACCCCCTTTCAGAATGGAAAGAACCTTTTCTGAATTAGATTTCATTCCCTTGCAAGGAGGTAGTCAAAAATTCCTTTCGGAAAGCCTTTCCAATAGCCAGTCGCTGCAAGTAAACGCTGTAGCGGAAAGCTTTCTGTTTGAGTTGTATCTGCGCATGTGTAGCGTCGTGATGTAATGCTCCGCTAATTTCGAGTACGAGCTCACTGAATCATTATCGCCACCCTTATGAACAGGAATGTGGATTGTCTGCGCATGTCTGACAGCGTTTCCGATTAGATGAGTTTATGCATGTAAACCCCGTGTCAAGTCATGTAAACAGGCGACCGACATTGCAATTCGGAGAGGTTTAATACGGAAAGGAGAAAAGTGTCCCATGTAAACTCACCTACTCTGTTCACCTCCAGAACACTGTTCACTTACTCCTCCTTCAGTGTCACCCCTACTACATTTCTCCTCCCATCTACTCCATAATAAAACCATTTTTACCTTCCTCCAAAGCTTCTAGCCTTGCTAGCTCTCTACATTTCTCATTCTGCCAGCATTCAAAGTTCCTACTATCACCCCTACACTGCTGCCTTTCCTCATCTCTCAATCCTTCCTGGCACATCTTCCACCTTCTTCTAACAAATAAAAATCTTCAACACTCTAATCCATGAAGCATTTCTTTTCAGAGTTTTATAGATTGTATCATATTATTTTTTTTATCGATTCTATTAGATTATTTCAAACTGAGTAGAATTAAAGCAATGGGAAAGAATGTGCCCCAGTTCAGTCTCTCTCCTTTCCATCAGAATTCTGAAGCCATGTCGTATTGGATTCTCTGAGGAACATATCAGTTCATCTGTCTGTTCATTCCTCTGCCTCTAATTAAAAATCATTTTCAAGCAGCTGTGCTCTTTTTTTATCCACCGACATCATTACCAACGCCAATTCTTTTCATTCAACTGCTGTTTGTATTGTAGAAGGTTACGACAGAGCAAGGGTCTCATTCTGCACAGAGGGGCCGGGTTCATCATTAGAAACCTCACTGAGATCAACAATATCTCTCAACACTTCCTCTGCACAGTACCACTGACAACAGAGCTCTCCACCAACCAGACAAAGACCACCCCCACTCATGCTTTTTATTAGGCAGCATCGGCATGGCAACCAGAAGGAAACCTCTCCAGGTGGACTAGAGAGCTCAATCGCTTACGTGACACCTCGATCACACAGCAGCAGAAATCTTACGAAGAGGCATCTAGCCTGATTTTTGACATCTGTCATAAAACCTCTAAGTCATCAGATACATGACACTGATAACATAGTAGCTGTGCTTTCTTGATCATTGTCATGTTCAGCATCGTCTTATGATCATCATCATGATAGAAATTAGTTTCTCCCAAAAAGAGGCTTGAGAGAAGTACTCTCATTCCTGCTGACGAGTTCCTGCTGGTAAGAACACCTCTGTTTCTGAGGAGAGGAACTCTGTATGTTCTCCGTTGAAAAAAAGAAACAAAGAAAAGCCATGTAGTAGAGAGGTGGGCGAGAGGGACATAAATCTCTCAATGGGCAGAACGGGACAGTGTCAGCAGCATTAGGGTGTGGCTCCACTCAAAAATTAGAGCCACTGTGTTCTATTGGCCACCTATCCTTACCCAGTACCGCCCCATTGGTGCTAGTACTAGGAGACCAGGAGCAAACTTGGACTGGGTCAGCTGCTGTAGAACACCAGTATGAATCAGATTATTTATCAGAGCTCATAGTAGACCAGGGTAAACATATTAGACTGTATTTGATTCATGTTTGTGATGATTTTGAGATGGGGTTTTTTCTTTCAACATTAATTAACTGATTAACTGAGTGTAACTGATTCTAATGTGTTTCTTCTTACAAGTTTTAATCTCAATGATACTGTATAAGTTAAAGCAGAACAAAACAACTGCGAAAGATGCTTAATTAGCTGTTAGCTAAGCCGTCTTGTTATATTCTAATATAGCTGGAATTAACTTGACGTTCGCAATAATAGCTAATGCCAGCAATCATATTATAATTAAAATTAATATTTCTGACTTTAATCAAACTTAGCTATTTTAGCTCAATTTTCCTCCTCTTTGAGGTAGCTGTCTAATTGCAACAAGCTGCTTTTTAATCTCCTCATGTTGTGAGATGAACACACGTCTTCAGCATGTCAGACCCCCCTCCTGTCTTCCCACCTCTTGTTTCCGCACTTGTACAATTCACCTCCACTGCTGTTGCAGAGGCAGAATTGAACACCATTAGGCCTTCATTACGTTTCTACAGAGTGGTGGGGTGGAGTAAAGGCTGACTTGTTCCGCCTTGAACAGGCTATTCCACAGGACCTTATGATGTATACCTGGCAGCTGATGGAGTGAGATGCTCCAAATTTATGGAGCTCCGGAACATGAGGAAGCCTTTCAAAGAAGAAATGAGCCACGTCTATCATCGCCTCCCCCTCATCTGTCCATCCACACCAGCCTGCAGAACTGTCTTGTGTATCTAGATAGAGACATCTAAGCATGGCCAGCTCTCGCCCATTTTCAACACCCACTCATATACGGCAGACTGTTGAAACAAAAACAGACTAATGCGTCTCCTTGAAACTCACGCGAGGAGAGAGTTTGAGCCCAATGAAAAAGAACTAAACACTGATGAGGTCAAACCATTTATTTGTAACTGCTAAACAATCAGGAAGAAATATCTGAGCGGCTTTCCTGGACATGAAAGAGGAATGAGTATTATTACCCATTGTGCACAGCTATATGCCGCCTCAGCCGTCCCCTGTAGCTGTGCTCTCACGAGATGAAGAGAATATGGGAGCAATTATAAGATTAAGATGGCTCAGGCTTTGTTCAGGTAGAGCAGGTTGGGCTCTGATCCAGTAATGACAACATTTTCAAAGAAGGTAAAACTACAGCAAAAGAGAAAAACAGGAGGCCTTTTCAAGAGATAAAGTCTCTTTTTAACATGTTTATTTAATCACAACAAACGATCTACACAGGCCGCCATGAAGCCCAATTCAAAACGTTTGTACAGCGCTATAATGAGCTGCAAAGGGTTCGGGTAAGAATGAACAGAGGATTTAGTTTAAATCTTAAGGAACAGTGATGTCAAACATCTGGGGTCACACTTTACAGTATTTCCAGCATCAGGAGCCAAAGATGTAGGATGAACCCACAGAAGAAGAGAGGAGTTCAGCAAACTTGCTGAGCACACACGTCTGATAGATTGTTCAGACCAAATTCAGTGACCTGAAGCTGCTCGGTTTGATCCTCCTATGCAGGACTGAAGACACCGATTCAAAAATGTGACCGATCAGAGATAAAGCACAGAAAAAGAAGACGAGACATCAAATGCTGTTTCCAATGGCGTCACTCATGAAATAGGCTCTAAGAGGATTGGATGGATTAAAAAAAGGGGTAGGTGGGGTGGTGGGGGACTTCCTCCATTGCATAAGCCAAATCTAAACATGCAGACTCGGACGGAACCCTTCCAGAGAGCAGCGTTCATGGGCCGACTTGTCTCTGGAATGACAGGAGCTGCTTTTCGCATCAGTGGATGTAATAAATGACAGTTCCTCCTCTGGCAACAATTGGGCACTGAGGATTTGGCTGCCGGTAACGGTCTCCACTCTGCTGGTACCAGTCTCCTTTCTGCAGGCGGCGCTGGCAGATGCACCTAATCTATGTCCAGACAGCAGTGCCTACCAAGAATCTGGTGGCACCCTTAAATTCCTCTGAGTTGGGAGGGAAGGAGTGGGGGGGGGAAGAGGGAGGGTGGGGGTACTTCCTTTGGCAGAATGAACTAAACCCAGTCTCATTCAGGCTTTTGGCTTCATTAAAGTTGTGAGAGATTATTATTTAGTCATCCTTTGACAATGAGACTGTACAGGAGACTGGGTGTGAGTTGAAACAAACCCCGTGAGTATTATTATTCGACCATGAGTCTTTGGTGACTGTTCAGCTTCAACATCCACCTGATAATATCTAATGCAGAGCTTTAAAGCACAACAAGTTCTCCACTAAACTCATTCCGTCTCTTTCCATCAAACTACAGCATTCCATCTATCTGCCACGGACCTTCAAAGATGTCCTGAATCTGTCGAGTGTAGGAATTCTGTGGCATCTATGTCTCTGAAACCTTCTAATACTATTTGATCTGTCTCTGTTTGTTTGGCAGCCGAATGAACTAAACGGCCACAGATGTCAATCAATATTGTTTGGAGGATAGATCTTGGGCCAGAATTTGTTGAAGATTCAGAAAAAGGGGTAGCTCCAGGATATTTTTGTAACATTACACAATATGCAGATCCTGGTTTCATCTGCGTTGTTTTGTTGTCTCAGATTTTGGCTGTTGCATATCCAGTGCCCTCAGATTCTGGTTCAGGGGTTCTGGGTATGATTCTGGATCGGGTTTAGTTGGCCTTAGCCGAGGGGTACCATCTCCTTAGACTTCTTTTAGTGAATGGTGTGTGTTGTCCTGTGTGAGTCTACCTTTCTAATTTAATTTAGAAGATCTTATTTTAGACATGGGTGGCCTTCTGGCCTCACTGCCACTCTCTTTCGCCGACAAACATGCAGTCAGAGACGTGCATGCTGTTAGGAAATCAGAAAACTTGGCAGCCATTTTTTCCAAGCTGGTTCAGCTCTATGGTCATCACCACAATTTAATTAGCTTCAAACTCTCTGGACAGACGTGTAGAGAAAAAGCAGTCTCTCCTGCTATAACAACGCTTCTATAGACTTAGAGAAAACATCCTGGTGAGTTTCACCACATTCGACCAGGGCGGTTCCACTGCAAAAAACACAGTCTGAAGACTAGCAAGGATGAGATGTTCCTGCTTTATGTTCTCTAATTCTATATTTGAGATATATTAAAACCTGTCAAAAACCCTTTTTTTTCTGAGATAAAGACGCATTCATTATTAGTTAAGTAGGCCACGTTCTGAACAAAAGCCCTCTTCCATAAGTTCCCCAGTTGAAAATAAATGAATAAATGAAAAGTAGAAACAAGAAAGACACCACCTGGTACTGCAAAAAACCAGTGCCCACCACCTCAGGAAGACAGACGTGCAGCAGGTTTTTCTGCTTGTAATATAATTGGGATGTTTTCATGTCACACACACAGAAACCTTTAATAATCAATAATTATATTGAGAACAATTTAAAAACATTAGGACAGACTATGGTTATACATTGCCTGACCTATGTATGGATCCTATCTATGATGCATCTAGGCATTGATCCATGCACACCAGATGGATCTACAGTCTGTATCTGTGTATGCATGTGATCTATTATGTATCTTTGTGTGGATCTGTGTATGATCATCTATGTATATATGTGTATGGATCTATGTATAGGTCTGATCCACGTATGGATTTGATCTACGTGTGGTTCTATGTGGATCTATGTATGGATCTATGTGTGGATCTATGTGTAGATGTATTTATGGATATAATCTCTGTGTGGATCTATATATGGATTTCTGTATGGATCTATGTGTGGATCTATGTGTAGATGTATTTATGGATGTCATCTCTGTATGGATCTATATATGGATTTCTGTATGGATCTATGTATAGTCTATGTATGGATCTATGTATGGATCTATGCGTGGATCTCTGTATGGCATGATATCAACAGCAAACTGTAGTATAAGAGCTCCTTCCAAAACATTTTGGGCCGAGATATAGGGGGGCTTATGGCATTTAAGCTTAGAGTATTTGAATAACAGAAGGATGGAGGCGATAGTGGACCCCTAGAGAGTCTCAGCATTTAGTTTGAGCGCAGCATTTGTATAGGAGGAGCTGTTTCTACTGAGAATCAGAAGAGAGGAAAAAATGGTTCTTTGTGAGATTGTGAGACCGATGTGATGTAGTGTCTCTTATTTACTCTGTTTTAATTTAAGCGATTTTAATCAGGCAAACATGTGCAAATCTTATTACGGCACAGAGATGACAAAGTATGGAATCGCTGCTTGAACAAAAAGCATATTAATCAAATTAAGCAAAAACATCTAAGGAACATCTATCTATAACAAACTGATTTTCTTTTACCATTTCCTTTAAAATAATGGGGGAAAAGAATGGTATTTTAATACATTTAAATGAGGGAGAAGCGCTAATACATAATTATAAATTCAACTATCCGCTTTATTAAAGCGCTGGGACGTGCTGTTGGTGTTATATCAAAAAAAACAAAAGTCTTCTCAGCGCTGTGTTACTTGGCAACATCTCTACTTGGCAAAATCTCTTTTTTTCCCACCTTGACCACTCTGGAGCATCGGTCAAGGTTATGATCATGCAGATGATGAACATATCAGCTCAGTGGCAAATCTGAGCTTTTAGAGGTGTTCATGTTCACAATGACAGCACAGAAGAAATAAGACGCCAGCTAAAGCCATTTAACAGTCATGCTCGACTCCATATCACTGCAGATCATGGTCTCTGGGCAGGAAATTAGATGTTTGCTTTGTTCGTGACAAGGTCTATGGAGTGTTTGTCCTGGTAGTTTGCCCATTGGTAGTCAGCATAACACTAACATGGTGCGAGTGAGGGTTTGAGATATGACGGGAAGACTGACTTCCTTTGGACGAAGTTATACCGATAAACACAAAGTGGTTTTAGACGGGGCAGTAGTATGACCTTCCTGCTCAGACACTTTCAAGGCACCACGCTATCAGACAGCTTTCACCTTCAAACACAGAAAAACACCACCAATGACCTTAAAAACTAACAATCCAACAAGTCTGTCTGCTACAGTCATGAAGGAATTCCCCAAGAATAACCACAATCTGATATTACTTTCTCCTCCTCTCCTGATCCTCCTTTCTCCCTATGCCCAAAGGTATACCCAAGGGTTCATTTCTAGGATCATTGCTCTTATCCATTTATATCACTGATCTCTGTAATGACTGCTTCTTTCCACTGCTCTGCAGATAATAAAGGAATCTACTGCTCATTACTTTCAGTTGATCAAACCCCTTAACAACTTCATTCTCATTTAACTCAATTTAAACTGGTGTTAATTAGAAAAACAAACAAAAAAGAATAATCATCAATTCTTCATAAGATCCTAGCGGCTGAAGGAGCTAAAACTGAAATAATCACAACATATAATTATTTCCGTTTTGTCACCGATCAGACCAAGACCTTCAAACCCACTCATACCGCCTCCACCTTCACCGGACTAAGGTCAGCACCATGGGAGATCGGGGCTTCTGTTCTGCTGCCCCTCGTCTGTTGAATGCCCTCCCTGACCATATGAGGGTTCCACAGACGACTGACACAGTTAAAAAAGAACTTAAAACTTTTGTTTTTAGTAGAACCTATAATATTCATTTAACATTGCTACTTTTTGGTCATGTTTTTATAAAGTTATATTATATTTTTTATTGATGCTTTTATCTGTTTTTACCTTGTAGTACTATGAGATTTGATCCAAATGTAAAGTGCGCTATAAATTAAATGTATTATTATTATTATTATTATTATAAACCAAATACTACAGGCTTTGTCTGCAAACTGAATCTCATATTAAGTTTCTTTTTCGGAATAAATCCTGTTCCTCCCTCCCGCCAAGGAAACATCAGATTTCTGAATCTGTTCTACCTTTACTGGACTCTTCCGGTCTTCATGGATGCACCTGGGCCGAACCTGGATAAGTTGGATGCCATTGTGCTTTAAGTTTAAGACCTTGGAAATGCCACTGTACTCGTCAGTGTGTGTATGTGTTTACTGAAGATTGCTCCTTACCCCAATGGTTGCTTGTACGTTGTCGCTAAGAAACCATCTCTGTATGTTGGTAGACTCTCACATTGGTTAGTATTTGTTTGTTCATCAGCTCTTTGGGCTGCTGGTTATATGGTTTAGGTTCTCAAAATATTTTACGAATGTTGGTCCCCAGAGTCAGAACTGAGTTAGGAAAAAAGTATTTAGATATACAGCTCCTTCTTTCCGGAAGAATCTATATAGGGAACTGAAACTGTCAGAACTTGTTCCTTTTGGGGAGTTTAAATCTATCTCAGAGGATCAGGATAATATTACTGTTAGTCAATGTGATCGTATATGAAATTGCAATTTAAACATTCTAGACTGGATTCAGGCTTTTCACTCTTTTGATCTTTCATATGTAGTTTATGACAGTCGGGTGTGTATTTAAAGATATTCTATATAGTAAAATATCTGTTGTAACAATTTTCTTTGTATGCTACACTCTTTGATTACCAGATTACTCGTGGAAAAGAGATTTCAATCTCAATAAGGATTTTACCCTGTTAAATAACAAAAAAAACATGGGGGAAAAAACATCTAGATAAGGGTTTATCCTGATCCCAGAACAATCTTTACACTGTGCCTTCAGGGGAAGACCCCTTCAGTAGAGTCAGTGAATGGAAGAAGGCCCTCGCAGCAGAGAACACAGAGCAGAGCCACAGCTGGGATCCATCTCGAGAAATATGCATGTAGACTGTGAGTCCTGAAAGCGTTTGAGGAGCAGAGACGGAGAGCTTCAGGCTGATCCACACACAGACTACATGGAACTTCTGGGACCAATATGTGGTTGATTTGTCTCCAAGTATGTGAGGGATCACGTGGACAACATGTACTCATCTGGACCATCTGTTTCTGTTCAGGGTTCTTCTCTAATGACCAGATCGGTTTATGGAGTAATAGACCTCCGGTGGTCCTGATCAGCCCCTCCCCCCCTCACACACTGTAGGCTCAGTGGAGATTCATTGTTCATTCCCAGTCCACACTGAATTACGGTAACTTTGTTCACTAGTTTAAGATTGAATAAGAATAGTAGCAGAGAGACTTGTGGACATACTGTTAAAGGCAGAATATCCTATGATTAGGGGAAGCCATGTTGTCTCAGACAGGACATTTACTGCCTCAGCACGCTGTCTCTTCATCATAATCGACAGACGCTTTCTCCTCTCAAGCACAGGATGCACTCTGCTTTATAGCACTTCCTGAAGTAAAGTGAGCGTTTACTCTGACAAATACACACAAATGCACACCAAGTAATCAAGAATGAAATCCTCAAGATCCCCTGACACGCTGTAGTTCACTGAGGATAGACTGAATTTATTTAGGGACAGAAAAAAAGAGTTATTAATTGGAATGAAGTTCAATCTTCACATTGAATTTGTCTGAGTAAAGACCCTGAACCCCAATATGCCGTCCGTGTGCCTCCCAGGCTCCACTCACTACTCCTCAGGGATGTCTCAGATGAAGAGAAATAATTTCACTATGCTGTTCTACGTAACATTGAATTTAATTAATATCATATACTTAATATAAAGAACAAAAATTCCAAAAGAGCGCCTTTTTGTTTAAAGAATGAAAATGACCACACAACAAATGCAGAGGATACTGGGATGAACCGCCAAACAAGACAGAGAAATTGGCCATCCTCATAAGTAATACTGACGCCGGTACAAGGCAAACTTGAAGAAAAATGTGTGTCAATAACTCCCCCCTCAACATAACAAATCCAAAATGTGATTGGTTAAAAGAATATGAGATGAAATGAAAAACGTCCCGTCCCGTCCCGTTCTAATAAGACTTGATGTTTCAATCCCTGTGTAAAGTCGAGTGGGGAAAAGGTGAGTACGTCTTTGGGGTCATGTGGTGGGCACCCTCGTCATTGATGTTTCATTTGCTAGGCCCTCGATGTCCGATTGACTAGGCAGTTGAAACAGGGGAGCCAAAGGCAATGTTCTGGTTGTAGCACATTGTCCTCCAAACTTCCCTAGCTGTATCTAGGTTTAATTTGGTTTGGTTTGATTTGTATCCCTATCTGGGTTTACATCTGGTTTTAAGTCACCCAATCAAGTTTGAAAAAAGTGGTATTAATATTCCTAAGTAAATTTCAGGATACATCATCAGTTGTATACCTCAGGATCAACGGGTGTATCCGCCTTGCATTACATGAAACCTTCCCCTGAGGCAGCCCTATCAGGTTATCAGGTCAAGAAGTGAATCCTGTGGCCAATTGGGTTTGATCTTTTTCCTAATAAGCTATATTTCGGCGCTATACTTGTATTAAACTATTATTACTAAGTTATTACTATACTTGTATTAAACTGTTCTAACTATGTTATAACATTTACATTATCACCAAAATGGGCTAACTGGAGACAGCCCTGGAGAAATCTGATTGGCTACAAAGCTGTGGATTCTATAGGTGGGACAACATAAGACACTTTTCTCCTATCTGAATTAAACCTTTCCAAATTGCAATTTTGGTCGCCTTTTTACATGACTTATTATCTTTTCTGACCCTGTGTTTACATGCATCGACCCATCTTATCGGAAACGCTTTCTGACATGCGAAGACCATCCACTTAAGGTAGCGATAATGCTTCGATGAGCTGGGTGCCAACCGCCAACGTTCGCCCAGAAGAAAAATACGACAAAGAGGGCATGTGCGGTAGTGACATATCTTCCATCTAACCTTCCAACTATGTTCAACTCTTTCAAAATGGCAATGAACAAATGACTCTCCGATGCAGACCGGTACGGTTTTGAAGTCGGCATATTTATATGCGTCGCAGTGCTGAAAAAACTGAAAACGCTTGGCATGCGCGGATACAACTCAAACATAAATCTCTCCGAAACAGTGTTTACATGCAGCGACTGGCTATCGGAAAGGCTTTCCGAAAGGACTTAGACAACCTCCTTGCAAAGGAATGAAATCTCATACGGAAAGGTTCTTTCCATTCGGAAAGGGGTGTTTAAATGCAGTATTTTCTTTCCGAGTAGACGTCAGATTGAATTAGGCTGTCCATGTAAACCTACCTTATGAGCTAACTACAATCAGCGAGGAGGGAAGCAATGAAATTCATTTATAGAAAGAAACTTGTTAAATTCGAAAAAAATATGATTTTCTTATTCTAATCATCAGTGCCAGCACAGTCAACTTTGCTGGTCCTGATAGCACAAACAATGCGCTTGACACTCAGCGGTACAATGAAACCAAGATCAGAGCTAACTGAATGTGGGGGTAAGGAGCAATCTTCAGTAAACACATACACACACTGACGACATACTGGTTTTCTCTCCCCCTTATATGTAAACAGCATTGGGAACCAGTGGAGCCTGACTGGAACAACCCTCACCCCTCCCAGTGTTCTGTCACTCACACTCTGGGGAGAGACACCTCCCTGCAGGAGGTGGCGCGACCCCCTGAGATTTCACAAAATGACGCCTTCTCATACACTCGCACACACAAACGCACACACAAACACCCACGCACACACAGAGGCTTCTAATTGGCCTGTTTGGCAGGGTGTGAATGGTAACTTGGTGCTGAGGGGTTAGCAGCTGTTGTTAGAAGAAGTTCTTTCGAAGGTAAAGAGGGAGGAAGAGAAAGACAAGAGGAGGAGAAAAGCGTGTGTGTGTGTCTGTGTGTGTGTGCGTGCGTGTGGAATAAAGCTTGTGGTTTCATGTTGTGCCGTCCCCCAATCTAACAGCCAATTACCTGTGTGTGAAGCTGAATTCCCCCCTGTCTTCCTGTCCGAGCTGGTTTCGTCTTAAAGCCTGATTGGACAATCCTGTTTCCTGTCAGAGATCACCCAGGAGAAACCACAGTATCTGAGCTATCCCATAATCGTTGCCATCTTCAGCCCCCCCACATAGCCCTCATCAGGCTCTACTAGTGGTCATTCACAAACTCCTGACACTGAACATCTCCTCTCAATGTATAAGGAGTTATAAATTGGTCATATGTGAATGAAAAAGTAATTCTAGGGTGGAAAAACTGACCAGGATGCAGCTTCGGATCAGACTGCTTACTCCTCAGGTTAGTCAACTCTAAAGCTGGGCTTATACTGTAAAGCCAGGCGTACACTCTACTATTTGAGCCAGATTCACACTTGCAGGAATGCCGGGCCATCTGATTATGTCAGTCCATTGTCGCAAAGTGTACGCAAGCTAACGGGTGCCGATAAGCAGCTTCCGGAAAGTGGTCCGATGATCCCCGGACGGGGTCTCAACTTGATTGGCTGACTTCAGGGCCATCTTCCTTGACAGCACCCGTGAAAAGTAGCGGAGCGTCTGAGTTGCCATGGTGACACAACGCGTTGTAATAATAAAAATAGTGAGTAATAAGTAGTCACAAAGTACAAAGTGCAGTTTGTGAAGAAAAGACGAATAAGAGAGGTTCAGAGCTGTCAGAGCGGGACTTGCTATAAAGTTAAAGCTCAATACAGTCAAACGAAGCTCGTTTAACTCTAAGTCTCTCTGCTAAATAGACCAGCAATACTATCCACAGCGTTCTAGACACATACGAGTCCAGATACACAGGGAACTTTAAAAAAAAGAAGATGTTTCGTTACAAAGGATGGAAAAAAATAATCAAGACCGGTTGTTTCTATCTTGTTAGCATGTTGCAACCAAAATAACCTTTTTTTCTGCCTCAGAGCTTAAAAACAAAACTTTAATGACAGTTGTAAATAACGATAACAGGCTGCAGAAGCCGGACGAGTCCTACGGTGTCAGCAGTCATGCTGTGTAGGGGGATCTGATCGTACAGTGTCAGCACACCAATCGCGAGCTTCCGCCAACGTTTAATTCTTACAGTGAAAGTTGAAATTAAATTGCCTCGCCTCAAAAGTCGCACAGTGTAAGCCCAGCTATAGACTTTACCGTCAAATCCTCGCACACAACATGCGCACTCTATACACACTATACAACCCTTCGGCTCCTGCAGCCTGTGTCGCTATTGACGATTGGCAATAAAGTTTTGTTTGAATGCACTCAGGCAGAACAAGGTTTATTTGCTAGCAACAAGACAGAAACAAGATGTCTTCATTATTTTTTCTAATCCTATGCGCTGAAACCAAAAGACACCGGCATACCTTGACTCGTAAGTTACTAGGAGGATGTGGACAGTATGGCTGGTCTATTTTGCGGAGTATTTGGAGGTAAAATCCTCTAACTATGACAACAGTTCGACTAAAAGCAGAAACATTTTTATTCTGAAATTGAAAAAAGCTCCTCTCAGGAAATTCTAGCTGATGAATGGTTGTCATATTAATTATTTTGGCTAACAATTAAGTCACTTTGTTTTATTTTTTGTTATTTCAACCCAAAAACTGTGATTAGACTTAATATGATTTTAAGTCTAATCACAGTTGAATAATATAAATACTTCTTAAGAGGATGAGGATCCATTGATAAGTGCCCGGCTCTCCATTATTATTTGTTTTAACTCAAATTATTATTTGAGTTAAAACCAAACTCAGCTCACAACGGGGATGTGGTGTTTAGTTTTTACCAATAAATGATGTTCAGGTGAGCTGTTGTTGATTCAAAAGTTTCTCCTGTAGAGATAAACAATCAGAGCTACTTCAAGATAATTTATCAGAATGGGATACATCAGATGACACCATTAATAAGTGCCCCATCACACATTTGGAACCAGGAACAACTAACTCTATTTAAGCCTTCATTTAGGCAGAGATTATCTTAAGTGAAGCATCACCTGAATTACGTAACCAAAATAAACTTGAAATAGCTCAACAACTATCAGGTGTATTTACATTACCTTAGTGACTATGGGCACTTACCTCTGAAAATAAAGGTAAGACCTAAAATGGTTTATTTCTAGAATCTGTAACATTGTAACTTCCATGAATTTGCTCATAAACACATTGATATCTACTGCATCGCATTTGATAGAAATTCCACAAGGTTCATGTTATTCTACACGGTTTTTGTGGGATAGGAGAGGACAAGTACGACTCTCCTTTTGGCACAGTTGGATAGTCAATGGACCCGAAATGTGACAAAATGGGATTTTGACCGCAGAGAGGCATTTTGGTTACAAATTACCACCTACGTTCACTAGTAGGAGCTATGAGCGCATACTACAACCTTTGGCTCTGACATAAACCCATGATCTAAATCTAGCATTGTGGGAATTAATAAACAGCCAAAAAACAAGGTAGGAACCTGATTTAGGATAGATATTTTAAAGCACTTGAAAACCGTGCTAGAACCATCCTCTTGCCATTACCCTCCAAAACCAACACCCCAGAATATGACCTGATGATAAAAATGACACCCAACCAGGATATAGGAGTTTGAACACACTATCAGTGTTTCTCTACATTTAGGCTGCTCTGGGCAACTGGCCATATATAAATAGACGCCTGAATGTGTTTTGAACTATTTTAACGGAGACTCTTAAAGACGTCAAACACTGGTCTACCCTCAGATAAGAAGTCCCAGTCTGCAAGATAAAGTTCGTTTTAACCGCACCAGAATAGAACTTTGACTGAGTCATCAATTTTAACTACTTGTGCTCCATATAATGTAATCTAGGACTCTAACCCTACACTGGGTCCTTTCTTTCTAAATGTAGTGATTCTTCCCATGATTCCCTTTTTGAGCTACTTTCTTGCTGGATGAACTAACTCAATTTAAAACTGATAAACCTAATAAAACTAAAAACCCGTCTGAGTCACGCTGAGAAAAATCTAACTATGATCCATATTTAAGAAATCAGACTAGTGTACGTCAGAAATTCTCCCAGTGCCTTTGATTTGTGTTTGCCGTTGTGTGCCATGCTCAGATGTCCTGGTGATCATCGTGGACCATTCGCCAATAAATGTGTGAAGATGACTTAAATCTGATCCTAGACCACAAGCTGAGCTGGTCTAGACCTCATTCGGCCATATTCTTTCAGCAGTGTGAGACATATTGAAGGACCACCTTCTTATGATGAATCATCAGCCCTCAGACTTACATTCTGGCTATTGAGATGCAAATTATACCTCTGGGCTCTAAACTGGTTTTACGCTGTACGACCTTAGAGTTGTGGCCATTTAATTTCAAATCACACTGTAAGAATCAAACATTTGCGGAAGCTCACGATTGTTGTGCTCACACTGTACGATTCAGATCCTCCCACACGACAAGAGTGCTTCTCTTGCCTGTTTTCGTTATTTACAACTGTCATTAAAGTGTTGTTGAAAGCCCCAAGGCAGAAAAAAAGTTTGTTTGTTAGCTACATGCTAATAAGACAGAAAAGACCTGTATTGATTATTTTTTGTGATCCTGTGTGCCAAAACTTCTTCTTTTTTTTAAATAACAGACTGTACTTTCTACTTAATGACTACTTATTAATTACTATTTTTATCATTACGACAAGTCATGTCACCATGGCAACTAAGACGCCACTTTTAACAGGAACAGTGAGAAAAGAAGGCTCTGACATGAGCCGATCGAGTCGGGGCATTTTTGACAGGTTAGAAAACCTTTCGATCATCCGACCACTGTCCGGAAGCTGCTTATCGGCACTCGTGACCCCGCCAGCGTACACCTGACACCATTAGACGGCCCTGAGGTTCTGAGTCTAATTTGAAAGTCTGAATCGTACAGTGTACGCCCGGCTGAAAAGCTAGGCTTATACTGGGTTGGTTTACATGGACGGCCTAATTGTGAATAGATTCGGAAAAGAAGTTTATTCATAAAGAAAATGCATCTTAGCACCCCTTTCCAAATGTGATTTCATAAATGTTTTAACGGGGTAGTGTAAGTCTTTTTAGAAAGATGTTCGGAAAGGTAACCGCTGCACTTAAACTGTGTTTTGCAATAATCCCCAGTGAGTGCATGCAAACTCTCGGGGGTTTAGGCAAGAAATAATTAACTCTACAAACCCATCCAATAAGAACTTGCAGGAACGGTGATAGATTGATGCTGTGAACAAATTAAAGAGCGCTGGAAAACATTAAAGACGCTCATTATAAGCTCAAGATTTCTTCAAACTCATCCAAAGAATCTTCGAACAAGATTCTTGCGTTTTTGTGATCTTAACCCCTAGACACAAATGAGAAGGAAGCCAGGACCTGACAAAATAAATCATATGTTATCACAGAGCTGATACAGCTGGTCCTGAAAGAGCGATCGAGACCGTAGAGGGGAACCATCATTTCTCCCCCAGAATCCATTTTTCCCAAAAATATCTGAAAGCTCTGCTGTGTGGCGTCATACCGTGTTTTTCTAGAAACCTCCTGTGTGAAACATGACCTGACACTATAAACAGACGTGTTTCTGTTATTCCAACAATGTCAGCACTTCTCCTCCAGAACCTTCAGATCCTACTGATTTATGGAGCAGCCAAGTAATACAGATGCTATGGAGCAATAAACAGAACCTTTTAAAATCATCTCAGCTAAATATTTTCAGTCAGAGGAAATTTATTGAAGCTTACCTGTGATGTAGATGGCGGCGGCCAGGTTCATGCAGACATAAGGAGAGAAGAGAAGAAAAATGTTAGCTTCAGGCTCAACATCAG
This sequence comes from Lophius americanus, assembly GCA_037951165.1. Lineage (NCBI taxonomy): Eukaryota > Metazoa > Chordata > Actinopteri > Lophiiformes > Lophiidae > Lophius > Lophius americanus. The sequence goes on along the minus strand of JBBDHG010000039.1, from coordinate 1,121,720 downwards.
CATAGACCACACAAAAAGGAGGAGTTTCTAGCGACCAGAACCACCATGGTCTATTTCTGTCTGTCTGTGTGTTCACAGTACGCCTCGGCGCTCATGTTGCCATTAGAATGTTTTAAATGTGTTTCTTTAATGTTCCTGTCAAACACAGCATCAGTGCTGTGAGGGTGAAATACCTCCTGCCACCTCCTATATGAGGATCATCAGACCATATTAAGCATACTGCAAAGAACCTTGGTGTCTGATCTGACCATAATCTCAGTTTTGAGCACTAAAATCATTCAGTTTTATCATTTTAGAAATATGGTGATAAAAATATGATCCATTACAACATTAAAAGACGCGGAGAAGATTTTGCATGCATGACTTTTAATATTCTCATGCTAGAAAACAGCCTTTTTAAATGTCTGAATAAAAAATCCATTAGTCAGCTCGAGAACATCCAGAACTCTGCTGCTATAATTTGAACCGGAGCTAAGAGACGTTACCATACCACTTCAATTCAGTCTCTTTCCTTCAAGGATGCTTTAGGAAACATTTTAGGATTTGATTGGTTACTTTTAAGGCCCAGCATGGCCATTTCCCCTCGTATATTTCTCCACTTTTAGTACAGTACCAGCAGTACAGTCTTTTGCAGTCGGACCCCACAACTCTGGAACCGTCAAGGACAATAGGTTAGTTTCAAGTTTCAAGCTAATTTTTATGTGTATTATATACATTTTTAATATTCATTCAAAAGTATATGTACATTTAAATAAAATTTAAACAATTCAAAATTGATAATGCAAATTGTTTTGTTGTTGTTTTTTTCTTACATTATATTGGCTTTAATCCATTTATTTTATTTAGTTTGCTGCACTGTGTTCTATAAATAGGATTATTATTAAATAAGATTAAATATTATGTGTCAGTCCAGGTGACAGCATGAATCTATTTCCCCAGACAATCATGGCCACGATTGGTTAACGGTATAAATCCTGCCAGCAGTAGAAGACCTGCTTTCGGTGGTTTCAACAAACAGCTCCTGGGTAATACTTTCATCCAGGAATGAGAGGTTCAGGTCAACTCACTCTCCCTCTGCCTCAGAGGAACCATCTAAGGTGCTCCAGCTACTTGTTCTAAAATCCGCCATTAGCACAAAAATATAAATCTTCTTCACCAGTTGTTTCCCTTTTCTCATTTATCTCTTTACTCTTCCGTGCTAGGTCTGGATTCCTCAGGAGAGCAGAGGGTGCTCAGTAGCAGTAGCAGTAACAGTAGATCTTACACTGAAAAACGGACAAGTATTTCAGCTAAAAGAGTAAACCAGGCCTCCATAGGAGACCCATCGACCTCCTGAACCTGAACCTGACAGATCGGCTCAGAAGACATTGCTCTATTGGCTGTGAAACCGACCCGCTGGTCTATTAAGTAGAGGATTAAGCGAAGAAAGGAAGACAGCAGGAGGGTGGTGCGTCCCTGCCAGCAATCCCAGCCTTGCGGGGTGTGCAAGTACGATACAGCTCATATATGTAGTCTGACGTGATCTGCAGCTCAAAGCTTGTGCTGTGACCACATTAACACGCCTCTGTGTGTTGTGACATCATCATTACATCTCTGTGTGTTGTTACATCATCTGTACACCTCTGTATGCTGTGAAATCATTAGTACAACTCTGTATGCTGTGACATCACGAGTACACCTTTGTGTGCTGTGACATCATCAGTACACAGCTGTGTGTTGTGACTTCTTTATACAAGCATACGTATATTTACTGCTGTAAAATGACTCTGCTAAAAGTATTAATTCAATTCAGGAAAAAAATCAAAGAGTATTGGTACGAAAATTAAAAAAGTGTAAAATCAAAAAGTATTATAAAAGTTAAAAAAAACAACTTAAGAAATAGTTGCATGAAAGCATAAAGAATACAAGTAAAAATAATAGTGTAAATATTAAAAGTAGAAAAATGTATTAGTATAAAAGTAAAATCTTATGTAAATGCACTAATGTAAAAGTAAAAATTAGTACTATGAAAGTAAAAAGTGTAAGAGTAAAAAGTAGAAGAATAAAATAAAAACTATAAAGGTAAAGAGTGAATGAAAAACTGTGTCCAAAATTTGACTTTCCCTTTTTGTTTCCTTATTCGGTATTTTGTTTAGATGCCAGGAAAACATGCAATGATTCAAAGTAATCGACTAAAGTAATGAGTCTGTTCTAAAATTAGAGGAGTAAAACATTCAGATATTCATTTTAAAATGCTTGAAGTTAAAGCACAAGATTGTAAAATAAATCGATACTCAAGTAAAGTCCAGATACCTGAAAAATACTCTAGTACTGTATTTATTCATTTGTCCATATTTACTTCCCCCCTTTGGATTGAAGTGATCAGATGTCACGCACCTTGAATAAAATGAATGATTTCTGTGTTTGAAGGTGTGGAAATGTGACAGAGCTTTAACCAGGAGGACCTGATCACAGTGGATCCCACTGGTTAAGTGTGTTGTAAAAGCATCAATTGTGGGCCATGATGACCCGGTCATCACCAGACTGGCTCTTCAAATGCGAGTATGCACTGTGGACTTCTTATGGAAGATCATCAGCTATCGTGGACCATCAACCACTGGCCTTCTTAGAGTCGACTGTGACAACTATGGGGAGTCACAACTCATACAGGGTTTCTAAGACCAGCACTTGTGTTTTGTCAACTGGTCATAAGTATTATGTTCTGGGAGCACTCGGTTCCTCACAAGAGCAGAACATTTCACAAAGAGTCACTAATGACTTTCACAGAGACTCTATGGTCTGATCATATCCAAAGACTGTAGTTAATAATATCAGCTATTTCTTTAATTTACTTTCATTACTGAGTCAAACACCCGCAGATGACCCTGTTTGAGTCTTCATTTTTAGTTGATGAAAAAGGTTGATAATTTAGTCTTTCAAAAAAATCTGTTTATTTTCAACATTTCAATTTCAAAATCGCTTTAATCAAGACCAAAACCATATTTTTGGTCATTTAACTCTTATCTAACATAAGATATATCTGATCCCTATCTGAAAGAAATATGTTCAATGATCCAGAATGCAGCGCTGTGGAACGACTCTGCAGGAAGGGACACATTCAGACATGGAACATGTTCTGATGTCATATTTAAATGAACCACGAACCGGCTCCACGCCAGCGATACAGACTTCTGACCAATAAAAATTGAGAAGCAGCTAAGTAGTTTAAATCTCCAATGACTCTCCTCTGTATATTAGGGTCAGTGAAACTGCTGTGCAGCATCAATGTAAGGAAGAACTAGATCACGATTTAGAAAAACACTAATATTTTGTCTACAACTTTTTATGGACAAAATAAAGTGAGATTTTGTTTAAGTTTTATTTTCAAAATTCATTTTTGTTTCGTCTTTTCTGTCAACACACCTCTCTATGTGATAACATGGGTCATTAATCGGCTGTTGATCATCTGATGGGGAGCTTTCAAAAATATTTTATTACATTTCTGTAATCATAACTGACACTTTATCATTATCATCAAAACTTTTTAATTTGGTGATTTTTTTTCACCTTGATTCCACTGGCAATTGCAGAGGGTTTGTTGACATTCATTTATTTTCCTGTAACAATTGTATGAATATGTTCATTTAATATTCCTTAACAGTACTGCATTTTGGTTTAGTCACAGCAGGTGCTTAGTTGTGGTAGTAAAGACCGTTTCATCTTATCCTATTTGTTGAAAGTCATCAATTACCATTTATTTCAGAGATGTCGTTGTAAAGATGACTTAGACTGCTGTGAAAGGACACAGCAATGCTGATGTTACCGCACAGGAGAGTATAAAACATCAGCATGAGCTAAGGACCGTCCAACCCACCTGAGTCCCCCTGCCTGAAACTCTTTGAAGGTTGCCAATAAATCTCCAATGACTTTTAAAAGGTGTAAAGGAAACCATCGCTGCAACCGTCTGGCCCCAATTGAGTATCAGTAGCACAAAGAGCAGCTCTGCCCCTACTCCTCCTCCATCAGAGGTGAATGCAGCCTCCAGACTTCGTGATTTAATGATTTAATTCTCAGGCTTCAGAAAAATTTCTGTGTGTGTGGGTGGGGGGGGGGGTCCAAAAGCTCAGCAGTATATTCCAAACAACAATAACAGATCATTTTTCACCATGAAGACGGGACTATCTGCTCGTCTAATTCCAGCCCACTGCCCCTTCCCCCCATTCGGCTTCCAGTAACAGTCTCTCTTTCCATCTGGCCTCGGCCTAGAAGCTCTGTAATAGTGCTAATACCACTCTGTTCTGGGTCTCATATGTCAGCTCCATTGAACTGAAGCTTGGAAGGATGAAACGTAGACCAAAGGGACAGCATGGAGATGGTTCAGTCTTTGTAGACTTTAAAACACAGGTTGTTTGTGTTTCAGTATTGATCCCGCAAAGCAGGAGTTATCTTAACACATGGAAAGAATGCGAATAGAAGAATCCTCATTGGTTATTGAAGAAGCATGGTCATCACCTGCCTAATAAGTGTATGATGTAATCAGATCCTGCTGGCACCAATTATAAATCTATAAAACATCTGCCATCTGTTTCAGGCGATGGCTGTAACAGGAGGTCTGATGTTTCCACAGCATCTTTCATCCTTCAGCCCAGACTGCATCTTCCTACAGGCGTTTCCACAGCAACCAATGCCGGACAGTTATCCTCTCAGGAGAGGGGGGGGGGGGGCCTCACCAGCGGTGAAAGGTCAATTAAGGCTAATCTATTTTTGCTGAGAGAAGCAATGATCCTCCTATCTTCAAGCCATCGTCATCCACGCCTATGTTTTCTTGAAAGGGCAGGAGAGTAAATATTCATCCAGTAAGTGATTGGACCCTTTAGCTACTGGATTATTGTGATTGGAGCTCATTGGTTAAAGATACAGTTTCACGTTTCCATCTAATGAATGCATTAAATCATTTACCTTTCCCTTCACCTTCCTTACAATACAGTATTTCAAGCCACTTTGTTGAACCAGAGCTGTTTTCTCTCTAGTTGTACTCAATCTTCTCAAACGTAACGAGTCTTCTTCACTGTGAGGAAAATCTACCCTCCTTCTAACGTTTACTGACCTAAATATGCCTGAAGCTGAGACAAACCCTCAGGCTTGTTCACAGAAGTGAAATGTTTGGATGATAAGTGTTCATCCGACCCTGCTCCATTCAGTCGCTCCACTCTGAGGGTTAAAAGGATCTGGTGTCAGCGAGGGACAACATTACAGCGGTTTACTGCCACATGAATGAAGGAAACTTCTGACGAAGCTGCAGAACTACACTGACATAAAACCACGGACCCAGCAGCCAATGGTACCCCGTCTGAGAAGTCTTATTAAGTAGAAGCACTCAACAGCACATCACAACAGCCACAAATATTGCTTTACAACCCACAATGCAAATCATCAGCATCAGGAGATACTAGACAGCTAATGACATTTACTGAAGAGTTATTTAGATGCTATCGGTGGCTCGGGTCTTTGTGCTGAGGGGATTAGCGCCACTGTGCCCACAGCTGAAAGGCGTCTTTGTGGCTGTAGTCTTTAGCAGGATGGGAGTGCGGCTCAGATGCCTGCATCCAGGGTGTCAACTATCAGGGATCCTGCCATGCCTCGCTAATCACTGGCCCCGCAGAGTTCCTGAACCCCAGCCAGCTTGTCTTAGGCCGGCCTTTAGTTCCCTCAAACCAGAAGGACAATGAGAGGTATTCACAGCGAGACCCACTCCACCATCAACCTGGTCTCCGTCTTCAATGTGTAGCATGAGGCTCAAGCAGCAGGGTGAGGGATCTGAAGCACCACAAGGACCAGTCACCTTCAGCTACAGACAAAGATTGAGATGAACCTACACATGAACAATCCACTGTGAGCTAATAAACCTGAAACATGTTTGGAGAAGGCTGTATAGTAATATCTGAAAAGTCAGGGTTTGGCCGTGTTAATGTGATAACTCAGAAAAAATGTTGTGGATCATTTTCAATTCTAAATACACATATCCCTTAGACCGAGGAAGAACTGGATTGATTTTGGAAAACATCGATTTCATATTTCTAAAACTAGGATAAACTTTCCTCCAAAGGTTTTTTGGATGTCATTTCTCAACTGTTAATCCAATTTAGTTGAAATTTGGTTCTTATTAATCGACTCGAAGAGATTTATCTGTCTTTCTTTTTTACGTCATATTTTACTTAAGTAGTTGATATTTTACTCAGTAATGGGAGCTTTTTCATGAGAACCCTTTTTTTTTTGTACATAATCTCACATTCAGTTTGAGGAGTTCAATCAGGGGATTACTCGTACAACAGCAGTGTTTCACCTACCATTATATAAGGGTGGCGTGTTTGAATTCTCCACCACTCTCTGTTTTGCACACAGCGGAGTTCCGACCGAGAGCGCGTCGGAAAATATGTTGCGTGAACCACCTTAAAGTGTTAGTGTCGGTGTACGTCTGCAGATTCAGTTACTATCTTCTTTTCAGGTTATGATTTTTTAATACCTTTCCCGTCCAGTGAAAGCTAAAAGATATATCCAAATGTGTTGATCTTTTACAATGTTTATGAAAACTAAAAGTTCAAGTGTTTCTTGCGTCACATGCTGCTCCCTAAGGTATGGGTCAAATTCGGAGAATAAATTTCACGATTTTGCGCTGCGTATTAATTGTATGACTAGTGAACAATAAAGAATACCTTATTAAATGCAGGTAATTTATTTGCATTGGAGTATTTTAGCATTGTGGTATCAGTACTTTTACTCAAGTAAGGGATCTACATACTTCATACACCACTGATCATGACCACCAGCCACCAGCAGCTACAGGCATAAACTGAGGTGAACCCACAGATGAACAATGCACTGTCAGCTAATAAAACTGGAACAGAAGAAGGTTTCATTAAGAAGGAGTCTTAGTTATTTCCCTGCAATGGTGGCTGCATCATTGCTCTGAGATCACTTTGGTGTGTTTCTTCAGTTTTTTTCTGCCCAATAGCTTTTATTTATTACTTACGAAAGCGGCTTTTCTTACTTCTGAAACAAATAGTCAGGTGTGTCTTTACCAGGACATGACACAGACATGCATTGGTAAAAAAATCTGCCATGATATCAGAGAAAGATGCAAAACATAATCTGGTTTTGACCCGAACCTCAACAAACACACAATCACACCTCTGTTTTACATACTGTAATTAGATTTTATAAGTCAAAATTCCACATTTACTTCAAAGATGTTGATTTTTTAATCAGTTGCCTGTCTGCAGTATCCATCCTAACTTAAAGCTAAATTCCTGGATTAACACTGGTTAATGAAAAAGTGGGTCATAGCAGCACAATACCATATGTTCCCCTAAGAGCAGCCCTATTTCAGCACTCCCAAAGACTCAGTAGAGTTGTCACTGATGTTTTTATTATATATAGCAAGTAGGAGGAAAGAACACACTGAGATTTTCTTTCCAGACAGCCTGCAATTTAGGGCTGAACAATTCATCTAAATGCTGTCAAAATATTAGTCAGTGCATTTTCCATACCGAAAAGTAAGGCGAAACGTAGTGATGCCCTAGCCTTCAAGTCATATTCAAATAATATACATATTTTTATACATGTATACAGTATGTATATATGAACAGTATTTATATACATACAAATGTATATACATGTATATGCATATACATAAAAATCACATCAATACATCTTGTCAACCTAATTGTGTAAAGCTTAACCCTAATCAATTTGGTAAGAAGGGGGTGTCTTGTTTGTTGCAGGGGGAGGAGGTGGAAATAATGGAAAGAGGAACCAAATGAAGTGATGATTCAATGAAACTCTGAATTAATTTGTGACCGTCACTTTCTCTTTCACAGTGTGGTATTCGAGGAGAGGGGAAGTTTACCCCCACCATTCCCTAGATGCCACCTCCTTTTCCACATGCCTCAGCCCGGCAGAGCTCTCTTCAATACTTTATGGTCTCCGTTCCACTCAGCTAGTCAGCAGACATGTAGCGACTGTTGTAAATGCTTGGCTAAAGGATTTCACAGCCCAGCATACCCCCTCCGCACGGACGACAGGGGACATCCTCATCGTCTCTTTAACCCAGTTCTAGCATTTGCTCAATCCTGGTTCAGCACACATCATAAACCTCTTTTTGAGGTTGTCAGAGTGTGGTGCAGAGTTTGTTAGAGAGAGACTCATCCCTGAAGGCCCAGAGTACATCACCTAAACACTTCAAAAAGAACAATTTGAAGTCAGGTAGATAATCAACCAATTCACTGCAGTCACTGGGTAATGGTTCAGAGTCTGTGAATGTGGTTCTGAGGAAACGCACTGCAGAAGAAACACACAGAAAGAGTCAGCTCTGGTTTAACTGGAAAAACACAGTGATTATATGGCTCATACCCCTTTTCCAACAAAAGCGAGCCTAGTGCTAGTTCGATCCTGGTGCTGGTGCTAGTGCCAGTGCTCGGTTGGTTCAACTCGCTCACCACCTAAGAACCTGTTTGCTATTCCATTGGCAAGAAGCCAAGTCAGAGCCACGCCATTTTGTGACCGTTTAACCTCAGTATGCCACTGTCTGTTAACCCAGAGACGCTCGCGCCATACTCTAGCACAAAAATGAACATGGAGCTCGTCTCCATGCAAGTCCAGTTCCTGGCTTTGCAAGCCTACATAAAAATCCAGAGCCGGAAAAACAACTTTTGTTAGTTATTTTAAAATTAAAAAAAATTACTTTGTCAGACGAAGATCGCTTGGCTGTTGTTTTAAAAATCAGCAAAGAGTTGGTGCTTGTCTGGCACCAGTTTGAGAGCCAGGAGCAAGTGCATAGCCTGTCGAAAATCAAAGAAATGGTGCTAAGTCAGGCTCTGGCGCCTAACTAGCCCTTGAACCAGCTTGGTGGAAAAGGGGTATCGTTGGTACTCACAGCTCTGACAAAATTAAATGTTACAACGAGATGGGCCACATCAGGGACAGTGCGTCTGAGACGTAGCAAAACCCCTCTAGCCAACCCCCAAAAACACACACACATCTTTCAGCGTTGCAGTGGAATGCAGCTGCTAACAGCACAGACCATCTCATAGACGCTCAGATGAAAAGAGCAGACTTAACAGCCCTGACTACAATAGAACCCTCCCTGGAAGGCCGTCCTATTTCGCCAGGCAATTAAGGCTCACTTCTAGGTGAATAAGCATTGGTGTCGACACTGGTGGGACTGAGCACGAAGACCAGATCCCTCCTGTCATCTGTAGATCACAACAGAGATATAGCAGGAAGGAAGGCCAACAGATCTAACAGAGACGGCCAGGTTTAACCCCACCGAATGAATACTGAAGTTTATCACTGTTAGAAAATGACAAATAAATACAAAACAACAAGTGGACAAATCAGCTTATCAAACTAATGACTACTGCAGTAAAAATTGTATATTATATGAGACAAAACTATTTACAAATCCCCAGAAACTCTTTCCAACACATCTTCGGGGATCCCGAGGAATTCACAGGCCAGATGAGATATATAGTCCCTACAGCAAGTTCTGGCTGGAAGGAGACCCTGAGGAAGGAGTCTCCTTCAGGGTCTCCATCCAGTTGGATGTGCCAAGAGAAGAAGCAACAGTGTAGCTCCACGCCACTCTCCGTTATGAAACTATGAGCAACACACAAAAGGTTTAACCAATGACACTAGAGCGCCAGTGACTAGCGTGATTTTTTACAAATTTTTTTTTTACATGTGCAGCAGAACTTTGCAAACAGTGTCTGATATCATTTTGGGCGGGGGGGGGGGGGGGGGGGGGGGGGGGGGGGGGGGATCCTTGTACTTGTGTTGTCTCTGATATTCCTCCTGGTTTAAGCACCCTTTTTATGACCAAATACCAGTATTACGCATCAATGTACCTGGAGTATATGCTACTTATAATGGTGTAATATTATATATCCATTGCACCATTTCTACACCTATTTATGACCACAATAGCTCACTTTAAAATCACAACCAGACTGTTATGAGTAAGGTAGTTCAGAGTAGTGCCTATAAAATTATTTTGTATATTGAGGCTGATCTGATGTCCACAATGTGGGTTCTTCAATAATCACTCTTATGTAAAGCCGGGAATTACACTGTTGTTTTGAACCCGATCTAGAGCCTCGCAACGGTCGGGCCAACAGTTTGTGCTCGTCTGGCAGATGACTTCCAGACATCTGTCGGATGATCAGGTGGTTTTCTGTCAGTAATTGTGGTCAGTTGACTCAGGCTTTCACACCGTTGAGCAGGGCAAACTGTCAGAAAATATTATTGGATAATAAATAACAATTAGTCTTAAAGTAGAAATTGTATTTTGTGGTTGGTAGAAACTCAACAGCAAGGAAGAAAAAGAAAAGGTTCTTAACTGTCAGAGCAGTGTTATTCAACAAGTTAACACTCTATACAGTCAAGCGTAGCTAGCATAGCTTCCATTACCTCTGTTAAATTAACCAGTGATACTGTCCGCATTGTCCTAGTCACCTATGAGTCCATATGCAAATATTTAAAAAAAAAGTTCGACACAGAACATGGCAAAAATTATCAAGACAGCTCATTTCTGTCTTGTTAGCATGTTACTAGCAAATAAATGTCTACCTGCCTGCAGGGGCCGACAGGTCATACAGGGTCGGCACTCAAGTCATGCACAAAGACCGCACCATCGTAAGCTTCCGCAAACGATTGGTTTGTACAACTGATATGATTTGTGGCTGTTTTATTTGAGCTCACACTGTACAAATGAATTGTTCACAGAAGATCATGATTGGTGAGCTTCTGCGATCGTGCTTCAACTGTGCGAATGTTTGATTTTGCCAACCAAATGGACATGTCAGAAAACCATCAGATCATACGAAGGTCGCCCGGGAACTGCTCATGCACGTGTCACGTCATGAAAAATGACTACTGCAGTCTACTGCCGTCCCTGAAAACGGGACTGCTGTTGGGATTAGAGTGTGTCCAAATCGCCAATGGAAAAGCAAAACGAGGATAATAAACTTGAACAGGAACACAACTCATTTAAAAACGTTGTATCTAGATTTAAACAGTGTTAAGATTAGAGCCAATGATTTCCAAACAGCAGACATCCATTTTGAAACTAAGCTGCTTCTATACAGATTTTACACTAATAATAACCAGATGATGTGAAACACAACTGGTACATTCTGTCTCTGCCTGAACAGGAAGTTGAATTCGGCTTCATGTATGCAGCCAAATATTTATGACCACATATCCTCCACACGCTGAAAGCAAAGTTTTGGATAATATCAGGCCTTTTATGTGATTTCACATCAACAACACCCGATTGCATTCATTCATGGCACTCGATATGATTTACAGCCAGTGAGGAAAATTTCCTTGCTTGCTGTAAATCAAAAAAACATAACAAACAAAAACAGCAAAGATGGGGGTTTGCAAGGTTAAGAGGGAAAATATTATCATAAAGATGAGGAATGTGGATGTGGCGCCTGATAGCAACTAAACTATAAGAGATTTCTGACAAACTTCCAGATGAGTCAGTGCTTGTAAACCAACATGTGGCTCTTTGTTTCACACAGAGCTGTAATTATATGCTATGAACGTTGGGTAAATGACGATACTGGCGGGGCAACAGCAGTGCAGCATATTTAGATGATTAAAGCAGAATAATTAGCTTTAATTACTTCCTGTTTTACACCCCATCTCCTGCAGGTCATGCACACTGAGAAGGAACAACGTTCTGCTTTTCCAAGGATTCAGGCTTATGGGGGAGTGGCGGATGAAGAAATGTAGGACCTGGAGAGATGAGATCTGGGCAGAGTTTTAGTAAAAGCCTTCAATAAGGTACAAAGATAGACGTGTGCACAGTTGAAATATGGAAACAGAGAGTTTGTTTGTCTGATTAAAAGGAGCAGGATTTGAGTGATAAAACCAGCTATTATGGGCTCATTTGTATGAACATCACAATCTCTCTTTGTGCCGGAGTAAGATGTGTTGAGGCACGTTCTTTCCTTCTCAAAGAGAGACTGACAGCTCTACTCAACCCTACCCTCCTCTAAAGCCCTTCAATGAGCTCTGCACAGTGAATCCACTAAAACCATTCTCTGCATTAGTATGGCTAACAGCTCACTCAGAGTGGGACCAGACAAACCGCTTGGCAAGCATGAATGAAAATAGTTAAATTAAAAAAGCAAATGAATTAAAATTGCATTATTAATTTAAAAATTAAAAATTAATTAAATACAACATATATGAAATCATCTGGAGAGAATATCAGCCGACCCCTTAATCCCTGATCCAAACTCCTCACTCTAGAACCATTCAGGCAGACCCTTATAGACACCACCCTCCTAAAGAGGACTGATTATATTCTTCAGGATAATAAATAATACGCTGAGAAATTTAAGGAAAATCTGCCCAGTCTGTTCTGGCCAAAGCTGCACCAAAACGCCGATTTAGACTTAATGATATTTATTAAAATATTAACATGTATTCTTCCGGAAAATAATATTTTTTCTCGTTATTAATAACCGTCTCATTAAATTAATTACAATTTATCTTGCGTTCCACTAGTGATGAATTGCAATAATGCTTGAGATCCCTTCACTTTACATCTAATTTCATTATCCCATCAAAATTTGTATTTGTATTAGGGTTTGTGACCAAACTACATTTCATTAGCCTCAGCAGATTACTCTACAGTTTGTCCATTAAAAAATGATCATATGCTAATATAATGCAATATAACATAATATGCCAAGGCTAAGAGGAATAAGGTAAAGGTTATATCTAATTGTTATAAAATTTTAAGCACGTCAGCCCAAATAATTTAAACTCAAAGCACTGTTGCACAGATAAGCAGATTAGTTTCTAGACTCAAAATAAAAACATGTCTATAAAGAAGGAACTGACTGAAACCATCCGCATAAAAAGCTATTTAAATAATTGTAAGCACTCATGAGAGAAATTAAATCATCACACTGCTGTTTTGTCAGAAGAGAAGAAAAATAGAATAAAAATTTAAGACAATTTAAAAAAAAAATCATTAAATCATTTATTCTGCAGTTAACAATTCAGTCGTTCTGTTACTACTCAAAGAATCCATCTCTATAAGGTCCAGGCGAATCCAGATCCTGCAGACCCCCTCGGACTTCCTGTTGGTTTGAGGGACTGATCAGAGCATGCTTCTGCTCAAAGATCAGAATTGGATCCTCTTCGCCTCATGGCTGCTATTAACGAGCCCGGGAGACCACATTCCCATGGGCAGGAATGCCCGAAACACTGTCTGAGTTTACTGTATTGGCCAGAGGCTATGTGTTTATTTGAAAGGAGGGGAGGAGATTTACAAAACTTGTAAGAATCCCAAAGAAAGGTTGAAAAGGTTTCAGAAAAGAATAAAATTTAAACTCATTGACTCCGATCAATAGGTGGGTTTACATGGGACACTTTTCTCCTATCCAAATTAAACAGGCGACCAATGTTGGACGATCCACACTCCGGTTCATAAGGTGGCGATTATGCTTCGATGAGCTACCTCCAACTCTGTTAAACTCTTTAAAAGTTGCAATGTTTAAGTGACTCTCTACTGTAGACCGGTCCGGTTTTGAATTTGCCATATTTAAAATGCGTTGCAGCGCTGAAAAATGACATGTGTTTACATGCAGCATTTTCCTTCGGATTAGGCGTCTTTTCCGAATCTAATGAAGGTGAAGGTGTCCATGTAAACCCAGCTGACACCCAAAGAATCGATATGAAACAATCAGCATCCTGTATGACAGGGGAACATAGAGAAAGACCACTCTATAGCACAAGGAGTACTTTTATTTTGATTTACTGGTAATACTTTAACTTAAGTAAGGTTTTGAATGTACAGCTTTTACTTGTAGTGGAGTATTTTCAAAATGGTGCTTTACAACCTTAACTCAAGTAAAGGATCTTAACAATTCATCTGCCACTACATGCTGGTATGGAGCCAGTAAATGCTCCTCAGAGTCATTCATATCCATCACACATTAGACATGAGGAGTGATTCATCACACACTTGACCTGCAAGCTCTGTCCTAAAGAAACCAGATCTGGAGCGGCCCATCCCCCCTCCTCTGTGTGGGTCTATCGTTTCAGTATAGATGTGGACCCAGCAGGGACAGTTTCAGTTCCCAAAGAGATCCAACAGAGCCTTGTTTCCACCAGCAGTCGGCTTAACTTTACTCAGTCATTGAACAGTTTTATTTGTGTTTCAAAAGTTATGGATGGTACAAGAAGAACCGCACCAGTCCATTAAGCAGACAGACGTTGCATTAATAGACGGCAAACTCCTGACTGGTTAGTGAGAAACAGTAGACTAATCTTGCCTCTCACCATTTCTCCTCGCAGTCTCTTGCTGCAGCTCACAAAACTCACAGATCAGATCGGATCACGGATTTTGAGATAAAGACCGGATCTTTTATCTGCTCCTCTCAGCTTCTGGACCATGTGTAGAAAAATGATATATACATTTAACCCTCAGTTAAATGTACTTAAACGTTGCAGTGAGAAGATGCTGTGTCTTGGCTTGTATGTGCAGACACAACAAGGTGATGTCCCTTTTAAAAATTACATATTTCTACAGTACCGTCAAATATTCTCATTAAATGTCTTCATCAGTGATGATGGAGGCTTTCTGTGCAGTTCTGCTCCGGCAGTTACCATGATTGTATGTCAGCTGCTTCTCCAAACGCCCTGCACACGTGACCACTGCTTCATATATGTAACTCTGCACCAAGGGTTTTAGTTACTTATCATTGTAGGAAGTAAAAGCCGCAGTAAAATGTTTTAGATATTATTATTAAGCTTTAAAATGTATCCACGGTTCATAAGTGTTCCAATTGTCCTTTGTTTATTATGGGTTGGTTTTTATGATTACCAAGGAGGCCATATTGAATACACTTATAGTATAGTGACTATAATATAGGTGTACAGATGGCTTCAGTGGAAATCTGTAAGCCATTCGGTGGGTTTACATGAACAGCCTAATTCCGATTAGATTTGGAAAGACGTCTAATCAGAAAGAAAATGCTGCATGCAAACACCCTTTTCCTAATGGTACAGACCTTACCCACTGAGATTTCATTCCTTTGGATGAAGGAATTCTAAGTTCATTCAGAAAGCCTTTACAATAGCCAGGCGCTGCATATAACCACTGTTTGGGAGAACTTTCTGTTTGCGTTTGCGTGTATCTGCGCATGCACAGTGCTGTGATGTAATGCTCCGAGTTTTTTTCAGCGTTGCGATGCATTTTAATTATGACGACTTAAAACAGTACCGGTCTGCATCGGAGAGTAATTTATTCATTGCCACTATGAAAGAGTTGAACATAGTCGGACGGTTATATGAACAAAAAGTTACTTCTGCTCATGCCCTCTTTGTCATATTCTTCTTCTGGGCGCTTGTTGGTAGTTGGCACCCAGCTCATCGTAGCATTATTGCTAACTTATGAACAGGAGTGGGGATCGTCTGCGCATGTCAGAAAGCGTTTACGATTAGATGAGTTGATGTATGTAAACACTGGGTCGGGAAAGAATTCACAAGTCATGTAAACGGGCGCCCAACATTGTAATTCGGAAAGGTTTAATTCGGATAGGAGAAAAGAGCCGTGTATAACCCACCAATTAAAAGTGATGTTGGATAACCAGGTTCGTAATGTGGGCACCAAATGGCATTACCAATCTCCCCTATACACAATCATATGCAAAATCACAGAGAAACATCCACAAAGGTGTTACACCTGAGTATGAAGGCAGTCCCAGAAAACCTGTTTCTCTGGCAGAACCATTCATTTAAACAGGAAGACAGAGGAGAACTGGGGCAGAGGTATCCTTTATAGGAATCCTATCTGGCCAGGCTGGACTACTGGGACTACATGGCCTCCAAACTTGAGGAGATCTTTAGGGATAATTCAGGTCCTTAAAACTCCTGAAAGTCCATGCTCTCTGGTTGAAAGAAGAATGGGCAATCTTTCCTGCTCTGTTAATGATTGTAATGAATAATGATTTGCTTCTTCTTAGGGGCGACTTTTACCACACAGACTGTTTTACAAACAACAAAAGAATATTTGGTCATAAAGTAATTGATTTCATGCTCTACAGATATTCTCTCTCTTAGTTACCAAACAGCTTCAAATAAGAACATTAACCCTTCATGCAGGATAGGCTGATAGAACCCAAACCTATAAACCCAGATAGAGAAACACACCACAACAGGAGGCTTCTGAAAATTAAAGGTGCCAATCTAACAGGTAGTTAATGATATATGCTACTGGTGTCTGTGGAGGACAATAAAAGCGGTTTCCTCCTGATGTTATCTATGTGAGGAGCGGATCCTGTTAGTTTTTCGTGTTCTACTGATCGGAGTACCACTGATGTTAGCTATAATTAAATGGTAAACCCCTCTAACAGAGAACTGCTCCAATCTTTTTCATCCCTGCATGTTGCCCTGAGGCTTCACCTGTAACATAAAGCTCTCTCTCTATTCGCCAACCCTCTCTTTCTTTCTGTTGTCCTCCCCTGTCTTTCTGCTCACTGCTCCTCAAAGCCTGCAGTGGCTTCAGAGAAGCAGCTCACATTTCAAGACAAAGCCTGATCCTTTGTCAGAAAGGAGACACTTTCCAACCTGGGCCTGTTATTTATCATACAAAACCTGTTTTTCTGTCTTCCTCACACCTCTTTACTGATAAGCTGTCCACTAAAGTTGCCCTTTACCACGTAGAGACAGACTGCAGTCAAGGAAAGAGCTTGCTTAAGCTTTAGATTTTCTTTGCACGCTCACCTAATGAGTGCATGTCACCTAAATTACCTCTGCTCTGTCTGCTCGGCCCAGAGAATGATGCATTCTGTTGACAGTGTGAACACAAAAAAAAAATCACTACACTAAGCAAAGGTATGCAAGGTGACGTGGAGTGTTTGAGTTTCACACAAACCGACAGAGAGGGTTGAGGATACGCCGATAGCCTCTGCGTCAGCACATAGTCAGTTTACTAAAGTTTGGATAAACTGTATATTCTCTGGAGGGTTTTTCCTTGAAGCACAATGGACACAAGAATTTACATTCTGAGACGTATCAACACTCCAACAGTCCATCTTTTGTCTGAACAAACCCACAATGCACAGCAGTTGAGCCTGTTTAAAGAAAAGTGATAATTTGTCCGGATTTAAAACCTTGTTAAATAAACAACATGCTGGCTGCTGGTTACGATGGCATTTCCTGTGTGAAATTACACGGCAGGGATAATCAGATAATGACCCTGCAAGAAGCACATTCGCTGCGTTTAAAAGGAGAAAGGTCATGTTATACAGAAGTCCCAGTGTTTCGGGACCTGAGGTTATAACACATGTCTTGACCTTTGTTCAAGTTTGACACCGCGGGTCATGTCCAGAGCTGGTGGCAGACGACAGCGGGTCGTCTGGTTGCAGACGACAGAGGGTTCTCTAGCAAATTTTACGTTTTTGTTTAAAAGATAAATCAAAATAGATCCCCCAGTGAGTAAAATATGATATATACAAGATAGATCTCCTCAGTTAGATTCATATGCATCATATCATATGCTCCCAAATTGATCCAGTTCTTACTCATGCAAAGTTCTATCTGGGTATAATAATTGGAAATGATGAAAGAGTTTTAATTTAACGTGCTAACATGAAGGATCTGCTGAGGCGGACGCAGTGGATATGGCGATGACGTTTCCATAATATCACTGATTCTTTGGGCATGTCATGAATTTCTTACCACAACCCGCTGACCTGTTCTACCTCTTCTAGATTCAAAGAGCTGAAATCCTGAAAAATAAAACTCCTTCACTCAACAAATATCCTGAAGGAAATGTTTCAAGCTACTACGGCTATGCTAATTACAACATTACCACAATACTATGTTCATCTGATGATGACCGCGGGGCTGAGCTCATTATAGTCATCTTATTATGGTAATTTTTTGAGTCTTTCCTGCTGGTGAATGCTACAGGAGTCTGTAGTGTTTTATATGTGTAGCAGGAACTCATTTAACTTGGAGGCTCAATTATGCCTGGATCAAACGACACAATTGCAGCCCCATTTTATAATTATCTGGTTGTTTCTGACAAATTCCTTCTTTCAGGCCTAACCGTGGAGGCGACATACAACGATACACCATAGGGCATGGTGGATTTTCATTAGATAGCTGTTATGCAGTGATCCAGCCTACATTGAAGATACATGAGCAGGTAGTTTAGATTTTTAGCGAAGCCTGATCAAAATCAGAGATTGATTGACGGATCATCTTATTTTAGTGAAGGTGTGTGTGGTTTTGTCTCCTTCCAATCACTATGAACTTGTTCTGGGATGAAGCGTGTGCTCCTACTCTGTGGTTGCGTAAGTGTATTTAATTCTTTTAGGATTTTAAATAAGGTTTCATTTCTGTATCGCCCTATTTCTAGGTAGACTGCTCAGGTTTGTGTTGCTATTTTGTGTGTGCGTGTGTGTATTTGTGTGTGTGTGTATGTGTGTGTGTGTGTGTGTGTGTGGGGGGGGGGGGGGTTGTTTAACTGCTATCTCACAGTCATATACTGCATTGCATTCACTGCGGTAAGAACAAACTCCAAACCATAAATATTGGAGGGAAAAATCAGCATGCTGGCTCAGAGTAGTATGTTTCTGTTGATTTTGCAGAGAATACTTTATTTCATTTGGATCAGCGTGGTCCTGTTGGAGCCCCGCCAAAGGAAACATAGAAAAGAAATGGCATGACTGGCAGTGCAGCGTGGTCAGGAGGGTGGAGAGGTGATGGACAGTCAAAGATGCTCTTGTTGTCTCCCAGAGGAGAGTAACAATGTTAAGAGTACGGAGGAGGGATGTCTGATGAATCCATGTGCTACTAGCCTGAAATCACATGAACATTATCACCATGATTAGATTTCCTGGTAGGATTCACAACTTCATCGTCTCAGTCTGCATTTACAAACTGGAGAAACTCATGTTGCGCTGCATGAAGGTAACTTCTCCACCATAAAACCCTGAACACGGCTCCATGTTTATGGGATGTACTGAATAGTCTAATAACCTTACATTTAACAAGATCTAAAACAAAAATAATTTTTGCTAAACTAGAAGCGTATGTTTTCACATTCAGTTGCAGCTTTTTACTCTAAGGTTCCCATTTAACAAGAACCACTTGTTCGCCTCTTTGAGAAGAATCTTCTCACCACACAGCTCGAGGTGACCTCAGGAACCAGCCCTCATTTTTAAAATCAGACCATAAAGACGCGGCTAAACAGCGTTTCCTTCCACGGCAACTTGCTTTGAGCACTCAATCATCTCCAGCTCATGTGAACTGTAAAACTGGCAGCACGTCCTCACTAAATTCAACTGTCAACAAACTATAAATAATAGGTGCGAGCATGTTCTTCGTGGATTCTGAAGCAACCCTCTGGCTCACACTGAGGAACGCTGCAGCAGAATCGTGAACGTTGATTTCTAGGTTCTAGGTTTAGCTAGAACTGTTTAAAGCAAAACAATAACTTCGGCATAGTTTTAAGCAGAGCTACTGTCATGAAATGAATTGAAGTAATAATAAATTAAAATGAAACATCTGTATATTTGAAGGATTTCTATGTCAATCCATACACCTACAGCCAGATGTCTCTACATCAAAACCTTTAAAGATGGCTTTGAATACGTTCAGGGAGACAAGCTTAAAATTCAGGTCCTTCTTCAACTGATTCCAGGCAGAGGGAGCCTCAAACAGCCACGTTCAGTACCGGCTTTACGGAGAGACAGTAGGAATAAGTCCGGGGATTGAAGACGATAACATCCATGGATTTTTCCGTAATCTAGGCCAAAGCGAAGGTTGAAGCAGACCCAGAATGACCTTATAAATAAGTGTGTGTGCCAGTGCTAGAGTCTTCAAGGGGACTGCAGACCACCCAACCCGGGCAGACAACAAGCAGTAGTAGGTAAAGGCTGCAGCACAGTGATGCAGTGGTTAGTGCTGCTGCCTCACAGCAAGAAGGTAGCGGATTCGAATCCACCTCCGCTGGCCTTTCTGTGAGGAGTTTGCATGTTCTCCCCATGTCTGCGTGGGTTCTCTCGGGAACTCCGGCTTCCTCTCACAGTCCAAAAACATGCAATCTAATCTAGGTGAATAGGGGACACTGACCTTTAAATTGCCCATAGGAGTTGTGAATGGTTGTCTCTCTGTGTAACAAATGAATGAATATAATCATTACATGTACATATGTGGAGAGGACGCTGGCGTTGTGTGTTCCATGCTTCTCCGTCCAGACGGAAAAGTATGTAATAGATAAAAATATGGACTAAATTGGACTGGGGGGTGAGAAAATGTGACCCGATAACTTTGCAGGTAAACATCCCCATAGAGTCGGAAAAATACAACAGACATTTCCAAAAATCATTGCAGTTCTTGCATTACTCTCTGAGTAATGCATCTCTCTGATGCATTACTCAGAGAGAGTATGCATCAAGCGCCACTTCTTTGCAGTTTAATAAACGGCTGGCAGGAATATTTAATGTCTGATAAAGTAAAAAAAATAAGGACCAGATTTCAGGGACCAGATGTAGCCTCCCGACCAGACATCATCTTCAGTTGTATTTGAGCGTCACAGGATGGGTGCCGTCATCTGACCCGCAGAGTAAATCAACTGAAAAGATCATGGGACCAGGCGCCCGACAGAACACGTCTTGAGGAATACTTTAATGGTCTATAAATACATTTCCATGATTCAGACTGATGGTCTGTAGAAGGTAAACTAAATGCATTTCTAAAATATTCAGGACTATTGTTTGGTTCGATATTTAAATCTATAAGATCTAAGCATCACCACTTATACATAAAGACAAAACCAACATGATGAGAAGGACATTCCAATCGAATAAGTTCAAAAAGAGTCAAGAAAGGAACCAGAATATACTGAAGTTTATCAATGAAGTTATATGGAGTGTTTTCACAGATAACTGTGGCTGTGGTTTGAACTGCCCCACATCTGATGTGGCCTCTTGATAGTCTATGAGCTTCCATCACCAAGGTGGAGATCACTCAGGCCCTATATAAAGAAGTGTTGATAACTTCCCTGTTGCCTCAACAGACTCCTTAAGACGCAACAAAAAAGCAGTGGCTCCACTCTTAGCTCCATCCCACCGGATGTCCAAGCTCCTCATCTTATCGCTAAGGCTGATACTAACCACCCTTTCCTTTGAAGCTTGGCTATGGCAACAAATATTAATAAGCATTCATTTGAAAAGACCAATGAAAGAAAGAAGAATACAAGAGAGAAAGAAGAAGACCACAGTTTTTCTTCTTTGAGCAATCTGAAGCTTTTTAAGATGTTGTTTTGCAGCAGTGTTTGGTCTTCCTCATTCTTCTGTTCACACATGCAATGACTTATATTCCATCCAGAGAGCACATACGTAGGTACCTACTCTCAAAAATTCAGTCAATCTGAAGCAAATGGATGCGCTGTGTGCGTTGGACTTTCAACCATCTACGTAACATAGACGTGTCTCTTTCTCACATTAGAGTTCAGGGTTCATCTGAAACGTGAGCAGGTTTTTCATTGGGGGGGGGGGGGGGGGCCTTTTGACCTTCCTCCCTCTCTCTTGGTCTGACGTCCTCCAGCTGCCAAACTTATCAACTCACTCACGCTTCAGAAACTGCTAATTTCCAGCAGCATCCCTGTCTGAGCTCATACTCCTGAGCCTACTGTCTTCAGGTTAATTTTTGTGCCTTTGGGAATTAGGCTATAAAGAAAACTATTGAGAAAAAAAATTATTTACAGTTGTCCATATCGAGCAAAATGAGGTTGATGATGAGGTCCATCATCACCTGTAATAAAGCCAAATTTCTAAAGTAAACCAACCATTTACTAGAAATAAGGTCCAAAATAATGACTGGTGGAAACACACAGAACTGAGAAAACCCTCACTGGCACATTTCAAAAAAAAAGTTTGAGTTTGTGATTGTTTACTGAGGGAAATGGGGGGCAGGGGCCAACAGCCTTGGGAGGATGGGGCCCGCTGAATGGCTCACATACACTCCGCACACGCTGCAACTGCTTCTCGGCACTGACGAGGGACGCTCCTGTTAATGCCTTTTGAAGAGTTTTCGGAAGAGTAACAGAACTAGGAAAAAAAGATCAAACAAAGAAGGATTGTTTGGGGAAAAACTGCAGGTCATCCAGATCTCTCTGTTTGGAGAGATGAGGAAAATTTACTCTGGAGTCTATGAATAGAACTGCTTGTTTAATTCATGCCTGGCCTGTTTCCTAGGGGAGAAGTCGTCTGGGCCGAGCTGACTGAAAAACTTGGGACACGGTTTTCTAATAAGCAGTCCCGATGAAAGAGAACCTGACAGACAGATGGAATTCAGTGTCCTGTAACTTCACTACAGATGTGAGTGTGAGGGGCGGCAGAAAAGGAGAGTGAAGAAGCGAAAGAGAGGTGCACCCGGCTCTCAGGTTTCATATGACCTCATTTGAAAGGTAGACCTGTGAGGAAGGCACGGGTGTAGCTTTCACAGCCACCTTTTCTTTGCTTCCTCCTAGATGACAGGACATGAAGACAAACAGAAAAAAGACTAAGACGCCTGGAAACCATCAGACACCTCAGATGAAAGAGCCGCCATGAAGTCATGGTACAAAAACGCAATGAGAAGACAATTCCACCACTGAAAAATGGTCCACAATGTTTCTGCTGAGCGTATTACTTAGACTAGAGGATAGAAATACTGAAGTTGCTTCATGAAGTATGCTACTACATGAAGCATAACCAAACACAAATAACAGGATTAAATAGATGATAAAACCTGTATGAACCACCCAGGGTCTCCATCACTTGAGCTCATCATTAAAGATACACCAAACTTATGAATGAGGGAGACAGGTCTGATCCCCGTGTCTTGAGTGTCATCAGGCAGGAAGTTGCTCAGGTTTTACTCAGCAACAATAGCCTCTGTCAAGTATCATCATGAAAAAAAAACAGCAACTCCGCAGAGTTGAGATAAAACACTCACATCCTCCCCTGTTGTGTGTCTGTCATATTTTAAAAAACGCAAAACTTCCAAGGCCTGGTGATGTCTGCAGTTTGAGTGATAAAGTCTGTTAGTTGCATATCTATGGAGATATCTCCCTAACGAATCCAATTACTGATGTCCCAATTAAGACACTGAAATGGATTTGAGTATAAAAAATGACTACCGGTTGAATATCCACACAGAAAGATAAATATAAAACGACATTATCCTGGAATAGTTAAAGACACCCCTTCAGTATTTGATGATTTGTGTAATGTTTTGTGAAATCTTATATTAGGATCTGGATCTACCAGTTCTGGTAGAACAGCACCATGAAACACATTTGCACAACATAGACACATATCCATGTGGACAATAACCTTTCTCTTCACATATTTATCACATTCCAATGGATGGTGCCGTGAAACTACAATGTATTCAGAAACACACCCACCCCACATCCCAATCTGCCCCAAAGGAAGTCAGAAGGCCAACCAGCCGGTCCAGAACCTCAGGGAGACCCCAGCCATAGCCCCCCATCCTGACCACACATGCTCAGAGAGCCAAGGCCCCAGGTCCCACAGTTCAAAGCGAGGAAAGACAGGACCCCGGCATGCCACCTGGGTCCTAACCTGGATGAGGACACAAAGGCCTGGCGACACCCATGGGGTAAAACTAGGAGGACGCTGTGGAGTTCCTCATCCTCTCTGACGCAGCGCCAGGAGAAAAAACACACCAAAAAACATGTACTTCCTCCGCTCCCCTCCATAGTGTGTGTGTATAGATATTTCTGTCTGTTGTCACCTCAGATAATGAGAGGAAACAAGGCCCTCTGCACCCCCATCAGTATGGCTATTAGCTGTCTGCACCTGCACAGAGCAGCCCGTGGTAGCGGGTAGGTGGGTGGAGGGTAAGGCCATTTCATTTTAACTGAAAGAAAAGAAGAAATAACGTTTACACTGACCAAAATCATCAATGCTGAGGTAATGGATGAGTATTTTTTCAAATTGAGGTTTCCAGCGGACCTCACTTAATTAATAATTAATCAACAAGTGATCGAATGAAGATTTTAATCATATGCAGCCACTGTGATCATCACATGACGAAGTCATGTAATTTATTAAAAGCAAAAACTTTTAATATTCACGTACTCCAGCCTCTCATACTTGACAAATTCATGAGCATATATCAAACATGACCATAAACCAGTCAAATATTATCATTGGGCCTTTTTGTAAATATATTTTCTGACATTATGTAGATGAAAGAATGAAAATAATGTCAAAAATATTTGCCAGATTAGCCAATAATGACTGACCGCATTAGTTTTGCACGGTCACTGAAGAACCAACATCTTAATATTATAGTTCATGAAAATAAAGAATTCCTTCTCTGTCTTAAATTCTCCCAAAGAATATTTAAATGAGGTGATTATATTTGTAATAGGAGACAGGAGTGACTGCATAGTTGAGTTTGGCCAATAGAACATTCTGAAAGACTGTAACATTAATGGGCAGATAGGGCCCATAATTGAAACCATAATTTGAAACCAGAGTTCTTTTAAAGGGACCCTCACCACTAAGGGATACGTATAGTATAGTATAGTATAGTATAGAATAGATGGGGTAATAACAGTTTTTATATCTGACTTCACATGGTTGACAGTGTTTTGATAAGACTGACACAATGAAATCATCATTATATATGGAACACCAAATCATTATAGCATAACAGATCTGGTGATCCAGGATGTTTAAAGTTATAAAGGTAGTGGAAAATTGCCGACGACTAGGCTGGAGTGACTGAGCTGCTTCAGTCGAGGTTTACACTCTGTGCCCCCTCTCATAATGAAAACATTCCTAGGAGTCCACTGGTCCAGATTGCTCCTTTAGTATGGTTCTCCTGGCAGAGTGGAAAATCCTGCTAAAGCAGCTTTCAGGCTTTGGAGATCATGCTGCTCTAGGTTTCTGCATGGGACGCTATAAATGCATCTGTGATGCTTTGAACAGGGGGACTGGTGTCCCAGAATACAACAGTTTGACCGCATATGACCAGGTGCAGCAGTGTGAATAAAACTAGACAAACAGGAAGCACCTTCCTGGAGCAAATGTAACTGGATTGACCTCTGGCCTCTTTTGGTCTAATATCCTGTAACAGCATTACAGCTGTGATGAGCTTAAAGACATTAAATCATTTGTGCCAGTACAGACTCTTCGGATACGAAAACATCTCCCCTGCAGCAGAACTGAACCCATCTGTTCATCATTTACCTCCCCGACAATTAGAAGAACGTTTCCCAAACATGGATCTGCAGCTTCATTCAAACCTCCTAATGCAGCAAACCCTCAGCGATTCCTCCTTTACTGGGCTTTCTTCTGACAGAACTGAAGAAAGGTTCAGACAGAGGACAGCAGAGAAGAGGACAAGGGTTGGAAGGAGCTGGCGGACTCTATGAAAATGAAGCTAACGCAGAGAAAAGTCCAGAAGAAGGTGAAACCAGCAGTAGTAAACGTTGAAGAGTTTGTGCCACAATAATGGACATGGAAGGAGCTTGAGCTCCGCTAATCATAGACACAACGCACTGAAGCTGCTGCAGGACAAATCCTGTATAACGATGGCGACTAACAGCCTCAGCATAGGTTTCATGAGGTGATTAACAAACTGAACGTCCGGTCTGAGAGACTGAACTGAGGGGAACCAGCAGGAAGCTGGAAGAACCAAACATAAACAGAGTCAATAACAGGTCAAACATAGAATGGTACCATCTGAATGGTGCAATAAATACAGACAGTCCATCAAATTCCATACGGTTAATCTATGATCTCCAAACAACAACTGGGTGCAGTGTTGGTCCGATCCATCTGACCCAGTTCACCAGAAGATAAAACCCAGCTGAAGGCTCTTCTCGTATGACACCAGCAGCCCTTTCAGCCTGTTTAAAGCTGCTGGTGTGGAGCGGAGGAGTGATGGTGTGCCTCTGCATGCGGCCCGGCGTGGCTACGCCTGTGGCCCAGCGCTATGATGAGTTCATTCGGCCTCAGCAAACACAGAGTTAATGGTTGCAGGGATTATGGGATGGCATGCCAGACGCCTTTCTCTCCTCCTGCCCTCCTTTCTGGCTCCATCCCATAGAACCCGCTGAGGCCCAATCAGGCATTCCTGCACGTTACCATCAGGAGCGATTGAATGCGTTTGAATGCATTGGCACAGAGAAAACAGGGATTTAGTTTCAGAAGGAAGGAGAGCTTCGCCCCCCTAACCGGGGCCCCACACCTGCCTGCAGGGAGAAACGCGCCCGTAGAGATTTACGACTGTGGGAGTGTGCGATATATGCAGAGTGTCAAACCTGTAAAAACATCTGTATTCATCATTTTAAAAAGGAAACTTGAAACCGACCGCAGGTTATCACTATCGGCAAATAGGTGATAAGGTAACGCAGATCAGACAGAACCGGGGTTACAGAAGGTCGACAGAGGTCAGCCAGTGCATCTGATAGGAGATCACTAGTGTCACATTAGCGAGAGATCACTTCTTATGTTTATGTGATTACCCTAGATTATTCTACTAGATTAGAGCTTCAACTACGACAGCTCCCCCTGACCCGCTGGTAAACTTGACCTGGTGTCCAACTAGAACCTGAACACACAACAACCCATGTACAGTTTAACTTCAACAGCACAGAGGTTCCTCTAGATATTGTAGAGGAGCATCTCTGGCTGACGGTGGGCTGGGAGTGTTATTTAAAGTGAGGCGGACTGATTTCCACTCTCAGTAGAATATCTGTTCATTTACATGGTTATCAGATTGAAAAACGCACAAAAAAATGTTATTATGAGAATCAGCAGCAGGATGAGTCTGTCCAGCCAGAGCTGTTTGTGTTTGTGTGTGTTTATATGTGTGTGTGTGTGTGTGTGTGTGTGTGTGTGTGTGTGTGTGTGTGTGTGTGTGTGTGTGTGTGTGTGTGTGTGTGTGTGTGTGTGTGTGTGTGCGCGCGAGACTGTGTATAAACACTGGAGTGGAAGCTAACAGGAAATCATCTCTGAAATAATTTAAACTTTGAGAGAGTATTTATTTTCGGTTATATTTTGTTACTATAAGTATTTATTTCAATATCCATCTAGCATTCTTCCTTTATTTGTATTTTCTGTCTTGTCTTGTAATCTTTCTTTATTTTTGTCTTGTCTTGTATGCAGCTGTAACACCTGAACTTCGATTTGAGATTAATAAAGTTGGGATAAGTAAAATAAATTAAGTGATTTTTCTTTGTATACATTTTTTTTCTGAATACAACAGAATAGGTCCCAGGTTCAAATAATGCTCATTTAATTAAATCTTATAAATATCTGATAGATCTAGGATTTTTTGTAACGTATGGTCCTTTTGATTTGTGAGATCAATGTTGGTTAAATACTGTTCTGATCTGATACTTTGGACGATCTTAATCTCTGATGGTGTGATCTCATAATAACCTAAGTGAGATAAACATGTTTTGATGAGGCTTATCTTTAATTATTGTTTTTGGGATTGGCATAATCATTGATTATTGATTGTATAATTATATCTCAATTTAGTTCCAGTTTAAAATAAAGTCTTATATGCCAGGTCTGAACCCCTAAACCGTTTCAGTCAGGCAAGATTTCCAGATGAAATATTTGTTATTATATCCCTTGAAAAATCAGCGTCTGCATCCACATCTTCTTCATGTAAACACGACAACACAGAAACTATATCATCGATCATTTTCAAATGCTATACCCACATAGACTTTAGCACGATGAGGAACCTTGATTGGATTATTTCTGACCCTAGGGGATGCTTATGTAATTATCCAAAATAGCTATTATCCCAAAACATTTCAGGCCATAATTTATCTAGAGTTGGTCCAATTAAGTCCAACTCTAGTCCATATGAATTGACTGGATCTAACTTGAATATACTGTTTCATATTCTACTGTGACAGTAAAAATTATATTCACCAGGGGGAGCTTTTTTGAATGAAAAACAAAAAAAATTCTGACATAACTTCACATTTAATTTGAGGAGTTCAATTGCCAAACTTAAATGACTAATGGACTTCTGTGACGGAATATTTAAGCTTTAATTTAAGGCAAGATATAAAAAATATTTACACTGGTAACAACCAATCACGACAGGAAGGACGGAATAAAGATCCACAAGGCCAGAAACAAGCATGAGGCCCCACATTTTCATGTTTGATTAGAACCTGAGGAAATCATCCGTACCTACAGTTTTGTTTCGACTGTTTAGAGCTGACGCAGACCTCCAGTCGGAGACACTCGTCATCCACCTTGGAGATCTCTCAGACTAATTCTTCTCTTTACGTAAAACGGTAAAGTGCAATCTTAAGTTTGAACTTTTGATTACATGACGGCAACATTTCTTGCGAAACCAGGTTCCAGAGTGTCATCTTTGGAGAACGCTTCCATTACTGTTGCCATGTCAACTGACAAACACAGCCTCAGGGGAAAACTGTGACGACGCAGCTACACCTGAGATCAGCGGTTAGAGTATTTTAAAGGTAGCATGACCTTAATTTGTTACTAATAACTAATATTATTTAGATAAGGATGGAAGATCCGGGGAGGGAAGATTAACCTGCAAAACCAATGCCGCCAGTCTAAAATACATCAGGTGTCCTTTCAGTTAGTCTGAGACAGGAAGCGTTTGTACCGAGACATGTGGTTTTATTCTATGGTGCTGATTTTACTGCCAAGTAGTGGCCAGACGTGATACTGCAGCATTTTAATCCTTGTTTCTTCTGTATATCTGCGTGAAAGAGTTTTGTTCTAATGGTGCTGTTTGAAAAACTTTATTTTGATACAAAACTGTTGTCATGTGAAAAGGAATGAAACAGGGACCCCTATCCAAAAAAAACCCCAAACCTCTGGCAAAAAGAGCACTCCGTAGAGGGGTAGGGGCTGACGTGAGAAAGAGGAATCACAAATTTAAAAAGGTGTCACCTTCCTCAACAAAGAAGGTGTGATCAACGTCAAGAAGACCTGGAAAATTACCCCCGCCCGAAGCCCTGCCCCCACAACCTGTGCTCCAAGTGCAACACACTGGGAACCAGAACTCTGTTTAGAGGGGATTTGTGTCGGGGCTTTGTTTCCTTGTCATGCAGAGAGAGTCAAGCGATCCCAGAAACAAAGCAAGAAACTTCCCGGCCATAACAACCGCCAACATTAAAAGAGTTTAAAACCAAAATGTATCTTATTTCCTGTCTGTGGGGCTTCATGTGTCTCAACTCAAACAGCACCAGAAGAAGACCCCCAGCTGCACACACTACCATACATGATAAGATCTGATGACATCACAGTCCAGAACCCATCATCCCCATATCGCTGATAATAATAACATATTGAAATACGGATCTCCTCTGACACTCAGAGGGACACGAATCAGCCAGGAGGGTCTGCAGAGAGACAAGTACCTGCGCTCCTCCACACTGGTGTTCGTCTAATGAGAGGACTGTGTTGAAGGTGAAAGGGAAAGAGGAAGAAAACATCAACATGATGGGGATGAGGATTTCATCTACTGTGAGACGGAGAGATTTTAGTGTAAACATGCATGAAAACGAGTAAATATTTGAGCCCGGAGTGCCGTTCTAACGCTGTCACTGCCATTACAGTACTGAGCCTGGTTCTATTCAGGGACCGTATAAACACAAACCCAAAGCAGCCCCCTGCTGCTGCTGCACACAGAGAAGACATTCATCCCACAGTGGACTGCAGGACCAGCATTGGAGGGGCAGGGGGTCCTGCCTATCAGGACTGTTGAAGAGAACTGTCTGTGTGTCGTCTACCTCTCAGTCACACGAGCAGGTCAGATAAACCAGAATAAGTTTTGACATGAAGAACTGAGAGTTAATGAGCCTGATCCTCGGGATAACAGCATTCCTGACCAGGAGGGATCATCTCAGGGTCTCCAGTCTGCAGCAGAGGTCATGAACCTCAGGCGGGTCTTATGTTTGGACAGAACAACAGCTCTGTATCCACGCATGAACCCATCAGAACACACGGAGCAGAAGCTCAGAGCTTCACACACAGGCATGAATATGATCTTTACGAATGGAGGATCTGATGTGTTTCATGAGGATAGAAGTTACCCCCCTTGATCATATGATGGCATCCAACCTGCTCTAAATTTACCTCCATGACCTCCACCACTGGTGACTTAAAATCATAGGAAACGTCTAGATCAGCTTTTATTTGGTGTGATTAATGCTTTTATTTGGTGTGATAAAACCCTGCTGGAACTTTTGGGGTCCATAGAACAATGGACAATTTGTGGAGGAGGTTTCAAGAAGAGCAACCACCTACAGTGGATCTTGTTGGTGGATAAGTGATAATCTGGAAACCTGTAGCGTTTGGAAAGTCAGATGTATTCCATCAAGGATCCGGATATCCTTTAGGAAAACATCTCATCATCAGTGGGGAAGCTGAATCTTGAACATCATTGGACATTTTAAAGTATAATGAGCCCAAACAGACCTCAAGAACAAATCATGGAAAATTCTAGAATCAACTGAGTGGAATCCCAATCAAAAATCTCTGGTGGGATTCGAAGATGGAGGTTTCTGCAGGTGAAGCCAGGACAATTGCAGAACTGGGAGCCTTTTGCCAATGAGGAATCGACTAAAATTCCTCAGGAAGACTGCCAGAAACTGGTGTCAGTCTGTGCATCATGTTAGCAGCAGGTCAGAGCAGCTAATGGTTATACAAAGTTGTAAAGACGCTCACCACTGAAGGCTGGAACCATTCAGGGACAGAGGTAGTCAGGAGGAGCAGGGATTTAGGATTCAATTTGGGATAAAACGCTTGTATCTGATAATTACTGTCAATTAGTGATTTGTATATGTTGTTTAACAGTTTGGCAGTCACAACTTCAACCATCATCATCCTCAACACCTCTGATATAACCATAGCACTACAACAACAAACAAACATGTAATTTTATCCACACAGGCTCATTTAAAGTGGATGTTTTACACTCAGTTTAATAATTAGGACTTTCCTGCTAATAGTGAAGGCAAAGCTATGGATCCACTCTCAGAGGGCTGCTGTTGTTGTGTTTGCCCCCGACTGATGGATGGGGGGTGGGTTTCCCTTCTGCCTCCTTTTACCAAAATAAACATCTTCTTTTATTTTAACTGAACAGAATCTATTCCTGGGAATAGACCGTGTTTGGAGACAGGGGTCTCTGGGGCCAGGAGTACACGGAGGTCAGTGGGTTTGTAAGTAAAGCTACAATAAATAACAGCGAACAAAGTATTGACGTTACTTGAAGGAGCTTCTAGCAGCTACTTACATTTGAAGAGGATCACACCGACACCGAAGGCAAACATCTTGTCCACTGGGGGGTTCTCCTGTGGTTCACTAGGCGGGGGTTCTCTGGAAGGGTCTCCTGCCTTCCCTCCGCCGGGCTTCGTTCTGTCCTAGTAGATCCAGGACCGTTCTTATCCTTAGCGGCCCCGGTTTTCTCTGTACAGCCGTGTGTTGAGCTTGACCGTCAAAGAGACAGTAAACGGAGCGGGTGCCGGTCCAAGTCCCCTACTTGTTCGGAGAGTCGCAGGAAAAGGGGAAACCATGTGGGGTCGGTTCACGGACCAGACCGACGACCTACTGAGTCAGACCAAAGAGACCCGTACAAAGTTAGAGGAGGAGTTAAACTTCCGGCGGGTTCAGGTACCGGACGGTTGGTGTTACGTCAGGGGACAGAGGGTTATCAGAACTCGGTCTGTAAGGAGTTGGTCCGGGTCCCTTGTGAGACGAGACGGGGGTCCAGTCGGCCGTGTTTCAGAGTTTTCTCCCCCCCTACACGCCTGTGTGCCTCTTAGTCTACGACAAGTACGCAAAAATAACTGATATGGTTTCCTGTGTGGATTTTCAAAATAAATGTCAGCCAATATAACGTGCTGATATTCATTTCTCTTCATTCAGCTTCAACAAACAGACACTCTAATGGTGACAAAAAAAATAAGACATGCTATACAATAACTTCTTATAGACTTGTGTATAGATAGATAGATGGATGGATGGAATGATGGATGGATGGATAGATAGATAGATAGATAGATAGATAGATAGATAGATAGATAGATAGATAGATAGATAGATAGATAGATAGATAGATAGATAGATAGATAAATGTAACTAATATTTAATATATAACTAAGACTTTAATGGAAAAATCGGCCTTTTTACTAAACCTTGGGTGCTGTTGTGACCTGGTGGAGGCCAGCGCTCTCTGATTGCATTTTTTAGTTTGTTGGTTTGTTTATTTGATCAGATTGTCTCAAGAAAGTAGGAGAACATTTAAACACAAATTTTATTTTGATTTACCAAAGTATATTTTTAAACATTTCTTTGACCCATTTCATACATTTTATCTTTAACAGCAAGAATGAACCTTAAAACTTTATATACATAATAATATATTATCTTATGTTATTAAATATTAATAACCACATCTCCTTGTTTCTTACATACCTTAATCTTTTTGTTCAACAACCCTGTCTCTGAACATTCATTCAACATTCAACTAAAATTAAACTATTATTAATATATTAATATAGAATTTAGTAAAAATGTAGTTAGTATTAACTAAAATAAAGTGCACTTTATAGTAGTATATGCACATTTTATTAGATTGCACATTTTGCAAATTAAATGTTTTAAATCTTATTAGTTATGATTTTATTCTATTTTATTTTATTTTGTAAACATTTCAATACAGTATATTTCTACTTCTGCCAAATAAAGTTAAGTCTAAATATGAATGTGTGTGTTAAATTTCATGATATTTCATGAACTTCTCCAGTTAATAGAAAGTAAGTTTTGCATGGAAACGTTATTTTAGAGTAAGTCTAAAGGTTGATAATTGAAGAAAAAAAAAAAGAATCGGTAATAATATCCTCCAATCCAGACTCAGAAATTGGATAAGGATATGTCACTGATAAGTTTCTAGACGCTGTGCTTTTAGTTTATAATACAAACATCAGACATCCTGGATCCATCTGTGTACTTCCGATGGCTTGATGAGTTTTCCTTTCTTCCGGATCCTACTCGTACCTGGGTCAACAGTGCGACCCACTGGATCCTCCCGATCACTGCCTCCAACAAAGCCTCAAATACAGAATTAAGGAAATTCTGTAATTAATAATAATAATAATAATAATAATAATACATTTAATTTATAACGTATTTTACATTTGGATCAAATCTCAAAGTGTTACAAGGTAAAAGCAGATAAAAGCATCAATAAAAAATATAATAATAATTATATAAAAATACGACCAAAAAGCAGCAATGCTTTAGGTTCTGCTAAAAAGGAAAGTTTTAAGTCCTTTTTTAAGTGTCTCAGTCGTCTGTGGAGCCCTCAGATGGTCAGGGAGGGTATTCCACAGATGAGCGGCAGCAGAACCGAAGTCCCGATAACCCATGGTGCTGAGCTTAGTCCGGGAAAGGAGGAGGCGGTATGACTGGTTAGAACGGAGGGATCGTGTTCAGGTCAGTGGGGTGAGTAGTTCGGTTATTGGAATGGTAATTGGAAATTAACAGAATAGAAATAAACATAAAAAATATTTATACAAATATATTATTGTAATTTGTACGTATGTAATCTGTTTGAGTGTAATCTGTATGTATGTAATGTGTGTGTACCATGAGTGTTATCTGTATGTAATGTTTATGTATGTGATGTATGTGTATGTACTATGAGTTTTATCTGTATGTAATATTTATGTATGTGATGTATGTGTATGTATGTATCCTGTTCGAGTTCAATATGTGTACATGTGTATTTATGTAATGTGTATGTGTGTAATGTGTATGTATGTAATGTGTTTGTCTGTGTATCCTCTTTGAGTGTTAACTGTATGTAACCTAAATGTATGTAATCTGATTATATGTTTTAGCCTGCTGACGAAAGAACAACCAGATAAGGGTGATAATATACACTGCTCAAAAAAATTACGGAAACAGAAAATCTTCCCAGTATGCCACAGAGTATGTCTGACATTCTGGGATGTCATTATTTCCAGATGAGAAGCACAGGCGACTGTTAATAAGTTTCAGCCGCTTTGGCGACAACAGATGGACAGGAGAAGCGACAGCAAGACAAGCCCAAAACTGTTGGGGTTCTGCTGATGGTGGTTACAGATCATTTCTCTCCTCCTTCTTCCTGGCTGACTTTTCTCTAGTTTTGCATTTTGCTATTGTCCTACTGTACATCCATATCGTTGCAAGGTTCATGTCAGGGACACGGAGGAGTTACCAGAAGGACCAGTGCTCTCGGAGAGCAGGAGTGGACAGAAGGGCAGCAACCCAGCTGCAGGACCAGTATGAGCTCCTCTGGTGAAGAGGAACTGGAGGAGCACTGATTTAGAATCTAGCCCTCAGTGGGTTCATCATTTTGGCGTCTACTGACCTTTCTTACGTCATCGTGCTCTCAGCGAAATACAGAATGTAGACCCGTAGTAAGGTTTTTCAACTTATCCAATTCATGTATTGAGATCCGATCTATGATTTAAGTATTCCTAGTATTTTGGGGAGTTTGAGAGCAGTGTATGTAGGGGTTGATGATATTGACGGGACCTGTCAGCCACATCTGCAGTTAGTGAGGGAACCACTGGAAGCTCTAACGAACACACATCTGGTAATGAGACGTGTTCTCCCGACAGCTGAGGAGAGGAGGCTTCAATCACTTCCTGAAGCTTCAAACTCTGACATCTTGACAGTTCAGTAGAGGAACCCAGTAAGGCATGGGTTCTCCCACACTCCTCCACACACTGATGTTTATGTTAGCAAGGTGGAATGAATCATGTTATGATGTCCAGGTCTGAGGAGACGCTAAAAAACTGGTTCTGATCTAAAGAAGTATTTCCATTCATGTAAGCACTTCAAAGATGTCTGTGGGGGGTCATATCTACTGTCACACCAAACAACCAAACAACAAAAACACAAAATAAAGAATGAAAACTTGCTGGTTTTATTTCTGAATCAAGATCACACATTTTTCATGACAGGAGTTTGATTAAGAATCAGATCCAACCACTTAAACTTTTAACTCCTAACAACAACAACGGAATCTAATCAACTGATCTCCTGAGACGTCACATGATAGGTGAGCAAATGGTCGGATTCCATTTGACTGGTTTACAGTTATTGTAAAGGATGAGCCGAGAAACAGTAACTGATCTAAAACAGGAAAAAAATAATCACGAAGAACAATCATGAGGCATTCCAATCAAAGATAGCAGACACCCGTCTGTGCAAAATCTACAATTATTATTATCACAAAGTCGATATTTAAGACATTCTAATCAGTGTAAACATGAGATGAGCTCAGACACACCTGGAGTCTGACATGGCACCAGGGATCATTCAGGTAGAAGAAAGGCACCTCTTCTAACGTACAATTATAAAAGATGAACATCTCCAAAGTCTTAAAGGACTCAGGGATTGTTCCCGTTTTCTCTGCAATGGAAGAGAAAGTATTGCAGGAAGCACTTACACACATATACCAGTTTAAATTTCTTTTTTCCATAACTCTGTATGTTTACAGAGTCATTATTTCTTATGGGTCAAATGACTCATATCGCGCCAGAAGGATAACGGTTACACCCTGTTGCCCAAAGCTTTAACCGACATCTCGCGTTGCAAGGAAATCTCAGCAGGCAAACACATCAACATAATTATAAACAGTATAGCATACAGAATCAAAACCGACAAACATTTTGATTATGCATCAATTATTTGGAGAAGAAATGAATGAATGGCACAGGAAGACACGTATCTCCAGGAAGAACAACACGCAGGAAAATTATCCAGAGCAGAATCATTATGGCATCACAATTAGTCAAAGTGCAAAGGCAGAGTGATCATTAATGAGGGTTGAGAATGAGGTATGTTTGATTGGCCACATGTAGGAGGCGCTGAGGAGAAACCGCAACATCAGAAACAGGACGAGAATAACATACAGCACTCTGTGTCTGGAAAACAAATGTCACCTTAAAAACAAATAGGAGAAATAAAACACAGGGATTGCTGAATGCAGGAAAACATTTGTTGATAGGTGAGAGACTTTTGGTCAGGAGCCGACAGGCAGAGAGGTTCTATTTGAGGTTGGCGCTGTCTGCTAGTGTTGTTGGCAATCAGTGTGGCTCAGATAAAGTAGCCAAAGGAGGGAGTGTGTTTGGATGGAGGAGCAGATTCAGTTTCCAGTGTAGAGATCCACAGTGCTGGAGCTCAGGCCACGGCTCTCTCTGAAGCTCCTGCTGCTTCCCCGAGTCTGACAGAAAAACCATCACAAGACACCGACACCAGAGAGGAGGAAGGAGATGAAGGTTAATATAATTATTTTTCAAAAACTTGTCAAATTTCCACGCTGTGACTGTAGAAGTGGATGGAGAGACTCACTGTTACGTGGAGGGGGGGCGGAGCTGAGGAAGGGGAGGTTATAAACTGGCTGGTAGGGTCAGGGTTTTAACTGAGACCTTGCTGCAACACCTGGAAGTTTGTTTGCTCTGATTTAATTTATTTGATTTAATTAACGATTTGTATATGCATCAGTAAATACCTATAAAATGGGCATGTATTTAATTTAGATGTAATTTATTAACTGTAGGCATAACTGATCTTGTGTTTCCTGTTTTGTACATAGAATATCAAGAATAGATTCTTCCTAATCATTGGTTTAGACATTTTGTTTATTATTATTAATTATGGTATGCACAGAAATATACTTATTATGTTTATTTTGTACAGAAAATTCGCCCGTCCATCACTATTCTCTCATCCTCCCAACCACAAACATCCAATAAATGGTAAAATGCCTCTCAGATCCTTGTTTTTGACTGTGCAAACGAACTAGAGGTTGCATGGCCGAGTATTTAAATGTATCACCATGTATAACAATGGATAATCAAACATCTGATTGCTTGATCCTACAACCTGGAGAATAAATACAGAGATATAGGTCACCGCAAAGTTACCCTGATGATTCTGTAATTTTAAAACAATATTTTGTGTGATTGAAATTCGTTCTAATATATAAAAAAGTAGATCGCTTGACAAATAGCGTTAAGACAGATGCCTCAATCTGGCAGCTACAAGCCCTGTTCTCATTATAGATCATTTACTGCGTTACACTATGTGCTTATTAATATTAGTTTTAATATTAGTGGGTATAAAAATGTGTAATGATGCATGGTGGCCGATTTTGTGCTCTAGGAAGATGTGGAGAATGGAAGCAGATCTATGGTAATTTCATTGATTAAGCGGACTGTCTCTTTGTGGCAAAAGGCACCCGTGAGGTTGCTGCCGGAGAATGGGGCGCACCCTCTTCATCGGCAGGACCTCTGACTGTGATGGAACATGCAGCAACAAGAAATCCAAAAAGGAAACATGAATTAAGTCCTAACGGATGTAAATAGAGTCCCAAAGTTTTATTGATGAATGTGTAGTGTGTGTGTTTTTGTGTGTGTGTGTTCAACACAACTTGAATCTATTTTGGTTCACGCTATTTAAAACAAAGGAATACAAAATACATAGTTATCCTCTTGAATCATACATGTCATCAGTGTCCCCTTCCGTCACTCCACTCAGAAGGGATCCCCATCGACGAGCTCTGCCTGTGGCTCAGACTGTATTTTTCTAATTCAGCCAAAGTCCAACATTTCAACAAAGTTTGACAGAAATCTTTGTCAGCCTGTCATTCCGATTATCAGCAGCTTCACTGCGTCCAACAATGCCTGCATCTCTCAGAACCTTCTAGTGTTTGTAGCAACCGCATTCTGTCCTTCAAACAACTTCTTAGTTCTTGTTTCCATTTCTCTCTACTAAAAACATTCAATATCAAATTGTGTGAAGTTTATTTTCTAGTATTCGTTCGCCATGACTGATGTCATCAAACCGTAGTATTTAATATACATTAGAGGCGTTCCACCGACTATTTGTGGGCAACTGCGGTTGTTGCAAGAAGGCCGCCGCAGTAGTTGCGCCACACCTAAAGTGGGTTACGTTACATAAAAGGGATAGAAGCCTATGACGTGTGTGTGCACTGTTTTATAAATCAAAATATTTTTGTGCCCAAGCAAATTCTATATTTATATGTACGCCACCCTCTGATTCAACTTCTGCGCACAGTTTATAAATGAGGCCCCTGATTACGACCAGCCCGGATCCATCACATAATCACTCCACTAGACCATCTTCAGAAGCAGGAAGTTGGCTCCTGGGCCTCACAAGTGGCACACTATGCCAAAGAAATACGAGAAGTTGATTGCAATTCATCAGTCTGGGAAATGATTGTCTGGACCTAAACCCTTTTGAGATGCTCTGGGGGGACCTGAGAATATAATCTCATGCTTAGAGACCCTCCGATGTGGCTGCACCACAGTGATGTCTGAGGCTGACCTCCAGTCATCAGAAGGGTTTGGTTGCAGTTGTTGCTGCTGAAGGAGGAACATCTAGATATGAAGATCAGAGGGGTGTGGTTTGGGTATTTGAGAACCCTTTTGGCTCAGTAAATACAATGATCATTTAAAATGTATATATTCTGTTTCCCATGTTGTTTATATGTAGAACTTTGTTTGAAGAAAACATGTTGGTGATGGAAACCTGGAGGAGGTTGAATACTTAAGTCTCACAGCAACTGTATTCAGCCTTAAAGTTTTGATCTTATGCATCAATGAATATGTAAATCTCATTAGATTAAGGATAGGATAGCAAATAACAGTAGTGATAAGCAAGTATTAATCCAGTTTAAAAAACACACCTGGAACGGTTCCTCACTGGTTTTGTTCAGGTAATTCAAGGAAGCGGCTCGCTTCATGCTGTTGGATAGATGGAAAATATGTGTTCATTAAATATCCGGGAAAAAATAAATAACTATATGTATATATATATATATAGTATTAGAAAATTATAGTTCTACGTTACTATAAAAGAATCCATTCAACAAAAAAAACAGCCATTTTCTTTCACTTACTTAGTGCTACGGGGTTCTGGCGGTCCATTTCCCTGCAGCTTCTTCACCAGCAGCTCGCTGCTGCGGCGTAGGACGTCCCTGAGTTTCCCCAGAGAGCCGCTGCGTTGGAGGGCTCCACTGCCATCCTGCAGACACACACAATCATCAACCTACAGCCCGCAGAGAAGATTCAGAGCAGAGAACCTCTTTATATCTTGTCCCACATCCCATAATAGTTGTTTATATCAGTCCTGCTATGAAGGACTGGTAGGTGGATCCATGATGTCAACAGTAAAAAACGTACTAAGATTTAGTTAGTTTGGAAAATGTAAAGCAATGCAAAGGTAGCGTCGTTTCTGACCACTGCATTTTTAATCAACAGCCCCAAAGATCAGAAGAGAATTCAATGAAAAGCCTTTAATGTTATTGTAAATAAAATATACAGCAAAATTAGTGCTTCTTCTGAATGCTAGCCAAACAGACCTACCAACCTATAAATATGCGATTAAGATAAATACTTTAAAAGAGGGTTTGATGATATTTATAGCACATGAAGTTGTGAATGTGTTGGAGTTTAGGGTTTTAATGGACCATATATAGTAGAGAAGTTACACGATCAGAACTGCGGGTGAAGACCAACACATCCTACCTGCTGACCTCTCATTGGGGTCCTGTGGTGGGTTTTTCAATCTATAACTGTGGATCTTTTGAAATCAGAAACTATCTCTATGATAATAATTTGTTCTTCTCACCTTTGTGCAGTTGGACCATTAATAGACAAACATGGCAAATGTTTGCCCCCGCACCGCAAATGATTGGGAAAATTAGGGTCTCTCAAATAGACACCAATTTTGGCACTTGTTGCTTTAACAACCATATATCTACAAGAAATGTACCATATGGTCTACATCACCCTAACGGCCCCATCCATTTATGTGTCTGTGGTGCCTTATATTATGAAAATACTTAAGATGCCGTCTGATTGATGGGTTTCTTTGTCTGGGTCAGACGATCATAGCTAATTGTTAGTCTAGACCAAGAACCGTGAACACAGTGCCTCAGGCTTACATGAAGCCGACTTTAAATATAGCCCATCATTTAACTCTTTAACAGTATGTTACAGTGATCCATCCAGCCACTGGTTTACCGTTATCTCGTACCAACCATGTTTACCATCATTCCAACCAGTAAACTTGGTGCAAAAAACAATGTCTGATGTTAGACCCATTATAAACTAGACGGGAAACCTCCCCCATGTCAGCTCAGTTCCCTGTAATATCACTACAACAAATATTCCTCTGATAGTTTGATCCTCATAATATGACTTTTTGACCATGAAAAGCTTCCCATAGAATCACAATGGTATAATTTCTAGTTTGACAGTTATTAAAAACAATATTTCAGAAAAGGTGGTCATCCTCAGAATCTACCTCAGTAACATTGGGGGATGCCGACAGATTAAGCTACGTTCAATCTCAGCTCAAGTCTGTGGATTGTTATTCATCTCAAGGAAGTACATTTTCTATATTCTTTCCCCAAGATATCTGGCATATTCCATGGATCCAGATCAGATGTTGATGTGTGATGGATCTTATGAGGATGTCTTCGAGACATTTTTGTCCAACAACATTTCACTAATATTGGTGTTCGTCAGGATCTAACTCCAAACTATATTTCTTTCTTTCGTCTCCCTTCTACCCAGATTCATCTAGTAGTTGAGAAAAATAGTCCAAAAAGCCCAATAAGGCAATGTTCAATGAAAGTATTTAAAAATCCCATCAAGAATCCAACCAGCAGTATATTGTGTAACCCTGGCGGCTGTCTGATCACCATGATCTGGTGGCCACATGCGCTAATAAGCAATGACTAAATATTTCAGGCTGAATGGACGGTTCTGCATGTGCCACTGAAATATTAGGGTCGCTTAATACACAAAGCTCCATATGGGGCAGAGAAAAGACAAAAGGTTGACATATGAAAAACTTTATTTGAGAATATCATCGAGTGTTGTTGCAATAATCATCACAATGCAGAATGGTAAATATAATAATGCAGTACTACTCACTAAGATAGTGCTTCTACACCATTTATGTTCATCCACTGTAGGAAACTCAAGTCACACTATATATGTCAAGAGTAGACAGTTCAATAAATAAGCATTCCACTAACAACGATATAGTTATAGTTATGGGATGTACATGTACATATTCTTCTGTTGCCTTAGAAGCATGAGGAGCTCTCATCATAAGAAGGAATGAAGAGTCAGGGCAAGAAGCAGACTGAGAAGCTGGAGAGTCAACGCACATGTCAAATCTAGAGATACAGCCTACAGTTACGCTTCCAAAATGTTAAGTCACTTCACATTCAGCAATAATAACAGTTTGATGTGGAAAAACGCGACCTGCTGTCTAAATACATTAACGTTTACTGGTTAACAGCGGCGCGGGAAGAAGGCAGCACACTCCATTAAGCTTTAAGTTACAGAAATACCCAGAACCGGAGAAGACGCCACCAACATCTACACCAATACACACCAGCACGACCGTGGAGCCTAGGTGTCTTTTCACTTCAGTACGCC
The DNA here is from genome assembly GCA_037951165.1 of Lophius americanus. NCBI lineage: Eukaryota > Metazoa > Chordata > Actinopteri > Lophiiformes > Lophiidae > Lophius > Lophius americanus. The sequence continues at coordinate 1,080,139 of JBBDHG010000039.1, read as the reverse complement.
GCGTTCACACCCAACGTCACACCCAATATTCACACTTACTGGTGAATGTCATGATGTGATTATTTCATTTCACTCTGGTAAAACAAGTAATGTTTATTTTTAAAATCTCCTTCCATCATCAACATCGACGCAACTAAACACCCCTGCTTCTTCGGATTTCCTCGGATACTTCTTTGGGTTTTGCCTAAATCTACATTAAACCGGTCCTGAACTTCGACAACAACGCCTTGCTGGCGTCACGGAGTGAGAATTTCAATTCTTTCATGTCACAAAATTTAAATGCTTCAATTTTCTCAACCAAAATAATGTTAAGCCTCATTTATGCTTTGTGTTTGGTTTCAGATGGTGCCTTCCATCCGTACGCTGGCGTCATTTCATCCATATTGCAGTTCTTCAGAGTAATCTTGGTGGGTTGAATCCAAAGCAACTGGACTTCTGTTGGGATTCAACTCACAAGGATAACCATAACCTGGAAGAATGAGAATCTACACCAACATTCTTCAGAGTCAAAGCATACGGACCAAATGGAACGATACGACAGGAACATGTCAGGGGAAGTTAAACTTGTATAGGCAGGGAAAAGAGGAATAAAGTTAAAGGAAAACCCTTCATGAAAAATGTGTGTAAATCGCTGTTTTTTATTGTGCATATGACAATCAACGTCTTGAATCTATTAAAAAGCCTTGCATACAACTCAATATCATTGATTCTGCTTTTGCAGAATTTTTTCGTTTTAAATTATACTTTGAACATCGTCACATCCTGCTCTAACGCTGACATCTTTGTCGTTATTGAAGCTTTGGACTCTTCAATGTCATCTTGTGTTCTGAGATCACAGTAAGTTATAAAGGACACATGGAAGTATGAGGACGGTGAGGAAGGTGACCAATGTAACGTTTGAAACAGACGTTTTTATTCACGTCATTTGCATTGCCTCGTGTGCAATCCCAGTTTTGTATTGACTCTATATATGAAAGCGGCGTACGAACATTTTCCTGACGTTCGGTGTGAACACAGCATAAAACTAGCTTCCAATCCTGAACCAACAAATCATGACAACTCTGGTACATACAGTCTTTTATTTTGAAATCTATTGATGAGTATGATCTCTCAGGCGGTGAAATGTCTGTGCAACACTCCCCGTCTTGTCTTTACTTTAACTGGTTTTTACAGTATCGATATATTTAGCTCATTCCCTTTGTAAACAGAAGCTGCGGTGAACATGTTTTTACCAAAGTAGAGCTTGTTTCCAAACAGTAAAATATGTTACCATGGTAACCGGAGCTAATGTTGGCCTTTCTGATCACTCGCAGCAGCAACACCTTCAACATGCAACCACAGACATCAACATTTATAAAATGTAAACAAAATGATATAAAAACTGAAATTATAAGGGAAAAAAATAATGAAACAAATCAAAAAGTATATCAATAGTCCCTTCTCATGCATTCCACTAACTCCGTCACAATATCTGGATTTTAATCTGTACCTCTTAATTTCCATCCTTCAGGTCTCATTTTCGCATTTGTTAAGTAAAAACCAAAAAAGCACATAATGGCGAGAACAATAACCTTAAATGCTAAATAAAGGCACCAGGCCAGAAGCTCTGAGGTCAACTTTGTAGACAGACGGGGCACAAGGCAACACAATAATGTAGAACAGAGAGCATTATTATTATTATTCTGAATCTAAGGTGTTGATGTGGAGCGACGTCCAGAGCCAAAGCTGCCATTAAAACTGATTCTCATAGTGCTAGAGCAGTTCTTTATCTTCTTCCAGTCAGTAAGGTTCCTACTTCTCAAACTGATCAACTATGTGCCAATAAAAAGTCACAAACAGGTGTTTGAGAGAAAAATATGTGAGATAAAATTTCACACACTATGACCGTTTTTACGTTTAGTGAGATACAGACTATAATTTCTGTAGATGTAAGGGGGTTAGTGAAAGGAAAGGACAGAGCAGAGAAGACCAAACGTCCCAGCAGATGTCAGATCAGCAACCAGGGTGGGGGGGGGGCTTTCTGAGTCTCTGTCGGGATTGGCTGATAGCTGTTGGTTTGTTGTGAGGGAACGACACACATCCTGTTGCTATGGTGATGGGGAAGGACAGAAGGATGGAGGAAGAGTCTTGATGGCTTAGGCCTGATAAAAGAGAGAGAAACAGACACAAACGGCACACATCATAAGATCAAGAGTTCTAGGTTGGTCTTCCTACGCTGCACCTTCCGACCCTCGCCACTTACACTCCACCTGAGCCCCTCCCATTCTCTCCCTCTAAATGCACTGGAGTGACAGTGACCTTCTATTCTGCACCATGGTTATCAACTGTAGTAGAGGTAAGGTCATCATTTCATACCATAAGAACGTTTAATAAATCACTATTGGTTGGACCCTGGCCAGTCAAATCCTCCACTGATTCACTGATTTTAAGAGAAAATAACCGATAAAAGCTTAAAATCTCCCATTTTTAGTTTGAGAATGATTTGGTTCATTCAGGGTTTTTGTTAGCTCAATAATTTGTTCAGTCCGATGTTGAGCACCAATTTTATTATTAATTTATCTATCATTATGCCCTGACATGAAACTGAGGGAAAATTGCTCCATGCAGAGCTGGACTTCTTCATATGCATATTTGTATTACTATTATATTATAATTTTTCTTTACTGCTGCTTAATTCATGTTCTTGAGCTGCTGTAAAAATGAATAAAGTTTATGTCTGTTGGTCAATCAAACATAAATGAATCATAATAAATAGTTTTTCTATTTTCTCATTTTTAATCATTTTGTGTATGTGGTTTTTCCTCAGAAAACATTTGTCGGGTGAGTGTGAAGGATGGTGTAGAACATATATGACATTTCACTTCTCTAAACTTATCTAATTGTTTTCTGTTTTCAATTGAAAGAGGATTTTGAGGTGACTCTGAAGGTTGGTCACCTTCTACATAATATAAATCCTGAACAATATCCACTATTGTTATAGCTTTACAATAGTGGTTATAAAGATGAAGAATACGTAACATACTGATGTATTTGTTACGAACATTTCATGATGTTGGGGGGGATCTGTCATCTTCAGGTGACTCAAGTTCTTTTAAACCATTTTTATCATTATTGTTATACTTAAATCAGCCAACCCTGCGTAAAAGAGAAAATAAGCAAAAATGAAGCGACACAGGAGTACCTCTCCTTCCTACATGAAATTGAGCTGCACTATCAATATTGATGCAATGTTGGTTGTTCTTGCAGTCACAGTGACTCAGCTTTTTGCTTTCTGGAAGCCTGAACTGTGCACGTTGCACCCAACTAGTGACCACACACTGCAGTTTTGGAACATCAGCAGGTGTCAGCACTTAAACAGACACAATACCAGACACACTCCTATACTTACACTCCTGATGAGGAGAGACTGACAAAGTAAATCACACACATATATATATATATATATATATATATATATATATATATATATATATATATATTATCTAAAGGAAGATTAGCACCTGTTTTAAGTCATCTTACCCTTACTTTCACTATGTTTTCTTACCTTATGAGAGGATTATTGGTCAAACCAGTTTATGTCCCTTCATACAAACCCACTTAAGTAGACAGTTGAGGGCAGAGTACAATCCACTGAGTAAGAGATGGAAACATGATTGACAGGCTGATTGGTTGTCATGGCAGGAGTAATAAACAAGGAAGTAGGTTAGTGACACAAAAAGAAGGAAAAGCAAAGGATAGAAACATGCAGACTAACAGGCAGTACATTGTTGCGCACATATATGAGTTGGATCGTGCATCATAGAGACCTCCTCCGTGTTAGGTCTGTGAACACCTCCCTTGGTCTGACACAAGTCTCACGCTCCTTTGAGGTGATGAATTGTTTTCATCTTACACTGAAGTGAACTAATGATGATGTAACTAACCGCTGGAGACTTCAGAGGGAGAACTTGATGGTAGATAAACCCATACACAAGTGAGTGACATCAGTCAATCACATCATTTATCAGCAGCTATCTACACGCTCACTCTAGATTACAAACATGTTCTCCAAGTCCGATACGAATAGTAGGTTTACTGATTTTAAATGAGCTTAAAAATAATTTAGACAAATATAATAATAATTAAAATTATAAGAACACCCTAAAGTGCATAATTTCCTGTATTGACTGTGTGAATGTAATTCCAGTGACCTGGCGTGATGCGGATAATGAAATGCTAGCAGTCCTCAGGCCACCACAGACAGAATGAATGTGCATGCTGGTACATTTGCAGGGAGTAAGTTTTGCAGCGGCTGTGAGAAGCTGTGTTATGCATTTGACCAAATATGTAGTGAAGCATTCAAAGATCAGCCAGCAAATAAAGCCCACCTCTCTACTTCATGTTACTCAGAGAGAAGCAAGTTAACAGTCATTTCAACCATGTGGAAGCAACAACACACATGGCTCCATTAGTGTGCATGTTAGGGATGAGCCCAGCAGGCTGCCACTGCTTCATGCATGTTTGGACTGGGATGGTGCGGTGAACGGCGTGGGTGCACTGGAGCAATGGGAAAGGCACAGGCTCAGGTGAGGCATCCCTGCAGGAACAATGCTGCTCTCTGACTTTTGTAAAGCTAGTTACACACTAGAGGATAAAATTACCCATTCAATCCCTGACCAGGAAGCGTCATAACCGGATGTTGGTATTGTTTACAGTTACAAACATGGCAGCGACATAAACCCAAACAAATTTGTACCCCGAGCCAGGTAGAATATTGAAAAGGAAGACTAGCTGGTCGAATGATGGCAACAACACGACTACTTTTATAATGTATACGCAACACAATCACAATAGGAACAAGTCAATCGTCCTCCATTTTAGTTTTTCTTCTGAAGTCACGTCTACTCACGCTAGTTTCCGTGAGATCTTGTGACAGTGCAATCGTCACTGTGAAATTGTTAATGCATACGGTAGGCGTTCAGTCTCGCGGTCTGGCCGAATTGTCTAGTGTGTGCGATCGGAAAATTTAAATGTTCAAGTCGGTTGAAAATGTCCTTATGTCTGTGGTCTCCCATTTTTTCAAATCGGTTAAAATTTGAAAATGCTCAAGCATGTACGCAGTTTAGGTCTCAGCAAAGAGCTTCGAGGAGATCCAGCAACTCAAACAGGGCTGGAGTAACCCATACACTGATTACCATTCTTTTCAGCACCAACCTCTTTACATTAAGCAGAGGAGGAATTGTACCCTGTGGTAAGAAAATAAATAATCTGAATTGAAATGACACTTAAGGTTGTTGAAACACAGCCAAACATTATAATAAGGCGATACACCCGCAGGATGAACCATTAAGCATGTGCAAAGGAATGCACATGATATTGGGTAAGTTGTTTAATGGTGGTAAAGGAAGACATGCTAGCAGTGATTCAGAGAGGCTGGATTACTCTCAGATTCACAGAAGCTAATAAATAATTAATCTGTTGCCAGGATGCCACAAAATGAGCCTGTTCATTCTTGCAACGACTACCAGTGCAAAAGCAATGCCAACAAACAACCACATCTTAAATCCACATGAGGTCTTCACTGTCAAACAATGAACAGAACAGAACCAAATCTGAGGCAGTCAAAAACAACAGGTCAGCATGCCACGCCACTCAATCAGCTTTACAAAATGTGTAAATGGTTTCAGGATAACCTCACGAGAAGAACAAGGCATGTCTGCAGGAAGCTGATGGACTGGTACAGAAACAGCTGTCACCACAAACAACAGGAATGTGCAGCTCTTTAATGCTGATTCTGTTTTTATAAGTTTGGCTGAAAATCATATAGTGCTGAAACAGGTGTTGCAACTTTGCTTTTATTTCTAGAATCTCACTCTTATTCAATGGAGGAGTTGTGCACCGGAGCTGCTCCATGATCCATACGGACATCTCGCACCCAGAAATTTTCACTACAGCCCTTAAGCAGAATCAGGGTGGGATAAGGCTGGTACCTCAATTACTGGGATATTTCTGCAGACATTAAGATGGATGGATATGTGAAAAATAGGGGTTATAGTGAACCTGAGCAACGATACAAAATCGTCTTGCACTCCCAATACAGACTGAAGATTGTTCTCCTTTTCTTGATGAACAGGAAAACATCATAACTCTCAATGACGACAGGACTTAATTTCTAATTTAACTTTTATTAAGTATCTATTCCTAACTTTGGAAATCTTGAATATTGGTTTAATTGCTTGTGTTATGTGTTCAATAGTTTATTTAAGCAACAAAAAGAAAGAATATAGACTTTATAATACAGATATATAGTTCTAAACATCTTCCTCTTTTTTTTTCTGAAAAATTATCCAATAAGGGTCTAAAACACAGTGACCAAAATTGCAAATCAGTGCATACCTAATATTCAGTGACACTGTGCAGGAAGAACTAGTTTGTGCAGTCTGAGGACAGTGAAGAGACGAAGGACTTTCCTGATGTTCTGTGGCTTTCAGGGTCTTCCTGATGAGAACCGATAATTTAGATATTCTTCTCCTTTTTCCTTTAAGTTATATAATAAGGAATTACATTCATTGGTGGTTCTGTACCAGTCCAGGCTCTCTGTGACAACAACCCCCGTTTCTTCCAGGAAGGACACTGGCTGTTTTCACTCAACTGTAGTGGATTTGTACTCACCCCGTTCCACTCCACGCCCATACTCACTTCCTCGCCAGTCTCAGAGCCACTCTCATACTTGACACTGGTCAGGCTGTCCCTGCTCCTCCGCCTGTCGCCGTCTGTGTCCTTCAGGATCTCCACCACACGTGTCTGGTGAATGGGGTCGATGCCCTGATGTGAACGAAACAAAGGTACAGGACCACTCATGATGAGAACTGGCTCATATGTAGAGACTAGATTGAGATTATGGGTGAGAGTGCAAAGATATTCGAGGTATTAACGGGTTTTCATGTTTTCTGTCTCTGTTAATGCATTCAAATCACCATCACAGAGATCACAGAGACAAGGGGACATTTTAAATGGCTGTGAGATGAGAGTGATGTTAAGAGAGATAGGTCAGGGCTCTTAGGGGGCTATCAGTTAGGGAAAAACCACTTACTGTGTTGCTCTGGATCCAAAGAAATGTAGAGAGAGGAAAAGAATATCATGAGATTTGCTGTCCTGACACAAGGCGCATGTTTAATCATTTAAAAAACAGGATAATTTGAATGAAGAAATGGATATTTTAAGTTGAAGAAATGCTGCTGACCTGCTTCCGAGATCTGACAGCGCACTCTTCCAGGGTTTCAGCAGCCTCCAGTTTTCCCTGTCGGCGGTACAGAGCCCCCAAGTTCCTCAGGGTGGTATTCACTGTAGGGCTGGACAGAGAGAGGAGCATGATGCTGATGATGTGGAACAAATTTGGTCCGAGCAAATTGATGTTGTGTCCTAATGAAAAACTCAAAAAAATGTTTTTCTACAATTTAGATTAATTCATTAAATTAAGACAACCTGTTTCTTGGTGACAGGCCCATAATCAAGCTTCTATTTAGTTTTAGCAGGTTTTGCCTGTCCAGAGACCAAAGTTATGTAAATACACCTGATAGTTGTGGAGCTACTTTAATTTATTTTAGGGATGTAATTCAGGCAAAGCTTCACTTAAAATAACCACTAGGTAAAATGTAGAATAATAAATCATTTATAAATAGGTGGTAAAGACAAGCTTATCACACTGTGCCTCACCTGTTGACTTTGCAGGCCTTGTACCAGCCTCCATACTCTCCATACGGAGTGTTATCTCTGTGCTTGCCCTGGAAGTAAAAACAGGAGAAGAGGAAGAAAAGTGTGTGAGGGGGTGTGTCGCTCTGAACTGGATCAGCAGCCTTTTTTTCCTGTGTCTACATACAACTTTCATATACCCGCAGGGAATTATGTGTTAGGTGAAAAAGGATTGTATTTCACTTTCCAGGCAGTGCAACAAAGTGCCTCTTGTCTAAACACAGCCTAGTCAAGCTTTCGTGTTTACATTTTTTGTTTTCTAATTACTCTGATTTTTTTTGAGAATGTAATAAGATGAATTATACATGCCCTCACCTTGCTCATCTCCTCTCTTTCCTCTGCATGCATCCAGATGGGTTTGTTTTCAGCTGAAGACAGACAGACAGGAGAGGTGGTAGAGCAGAAGTGCTTGACTTCAGAATGATATCAGTCATCCAGTGGTGTTGTTTCGTTATTATTCGATCAGATTGATCTGTGTCACACCTGCTTCTTTAAAGATACTTATTTCTATTGCTTTTTTAAAGATCCATGCTTCTGGAGATAAAAATGAATGATTCGGTTGGAATATGAATCATAAATCATAAAAGACTTGCAAAGTATTTGTAAGGTGAAAATTGATTTCAGTAAAACTGTGACTATAGTAACACACAAAAAAAACATTTTTTTAAATTTAATGTTTTCATGGATATTTTCACAATTTCTTTTTTTACCGAAGTGTATATCTTATAATACCGAAAATCTATATATCGTAAATAATAGCAAGTATGGACGCAGTTCCACCCTTTTTGTACAATCTTGCAATTTCATGTCTTCCATACAATCAGATATTATCTGCTTATTTGCCCTTTCATCATATCTTCCTGCAAGTTTTTGCCAAAAATAACAATTCACACCCTGCTGGAGAGACTGATATGAGTACACAAACCATTGTTAAGGAATCATGTTATTTACATGTTTGGTTTTTATGTCATTAAATAGGTCTTTGAAACTTAAATCTCCGTAAAATTAGAAGTTATTAAACACTGTTCATGACCATTGCAAATATAAGCAATTGTTTAAAAAACCAAAACCTGTTGCTTTGTTCCTTATTCCCTTTCACCTCATACATAGGTATGACATATTGGAGCCCTATCCTTGGGTTGATTATAATCAAACTACAAAACCTCTCAGGAATAAGATATAATTAATCTTTAGTTCAAAAAGCGCCACAGCAGTTCGTTGCGCCGAAAAAAACATGAGTTTATTTTTTTTTGAAAGCAGTTGATCAAATCCCTGAAGAAAAGCCAGCTGAAAGCTTAAACTAAACTAAGAGGAAAAGATGTCATCCCTCAAACTTCTTATTTCGTTATACAGTCTCTGAGTCTTCAGGATGTTGGAAGTTGGCACCCTGCTTAGATTATGGTCCACTTTCTAACCATCTGTCCATCACTGACCCTGCTCGCTGGTGGAAGATAAGACAACAGTGGAGGACAGTTGAAGACAACAAAAAAAAATCTAATCCTTTATTCTGATAAGCTGTGTAGAGTTTTGTAATTTACTGGGCTCTTAGGTTCACTGCTAAAAATCTCCACTACAACAGCCTATAGAAATATTCTTCTATCAAATACACGACGATATCAGCTACGAAGCCTTACCATCCACAGATCCAAACTCTTTCTCATGAGCACGAGTCAGAATCTCTTTGTAAAGAACCTCAGCTTCTTTGTATTTGCCCTGTTTGAGAAAGCAGGATGCCTGAGGGAGACAGAGAAATGAAAACCCTTTAGTATTGGATGAACTATTGACTCAATCCAGGAACAGGCTGTCTATAAGGCTCTTCCTATGCACCATGACTCATGAAATATGATAAAATACCCTTTAGGAAATGCTAATTGAACCAAACATGTTCTGTAAACATCTCAGACGTTGGCAATACTTGAGCTTTAAAAGACATTTATATTCAGCTGTCCTTCATTACTTGAACGTTTTTGTAAAGCTGAAAAACATCAGATGAACACAGGAAAGTTTATAAGATATTTCAAGTTGAAGCTTTTATAGCAGAATGCAAATGTTTGCTGCTGAACTCTCCCACAGAGACAGCACTCTGTTAATGTTTACCTTCGTCAATCAACAGCTTAATGGGGACTTAGAAACGGAAATAAAAAGCATAATTAAGTCAGAAAAAAAGGTATTATTTATGTGTTCCCGCTAACTGCAGCAACTTGATAACTATATGCAAATCAGAAGAAAGTTATAATTCATTTCCAAAGGGGAATATCCGGCATTAGGGTGCCTTTGCATAAACTGGGAGATGAGTATTTTTTTTTAAGGTTTTGTGAAAAAATATTGGTTTTACAGTTAAGGCCCAGTAACCCTCATCTGAGACAAATCCTTCACACAAAATGAGCAAAAATTCAATTTGTAACCATAGAAACAACCTAAACGATACAGGTTCTTAAGTAGAAAGATCTCCTACTTTCTACCTTGTGAAGAAAAGTTGGGGTAACACTACTTGTTTAATTAAGTGTTTTTTTAAGTACTAATTGTTATCGTGGGAACTGATCTCTCACCAGGTTGTTCTTTGTTTTGGCCACATTGGGATCATCCGGGCCCAGCCTGCACTCGTAGATCTCCAGGGCGCGGCAGTAATAGTACTCCACTTCTTCATACTTGCCCTGGTTCTGGCAGAGCAGTGCCAGGTTGTTCAGTTGTTTAGCCACATCTGGGTGGTCCTTCCCCAAGACCTGATGGAAATCAGGAAGCAAACGTTTAGAATAATTATATTAGTTTTCCTTCTCTCCCTCAATGTCTTCTGCTTTCTCCGGTCATCCTTGGTATTTTGTAGCTGTTGCTGCTTACATGTCTACCTGGTGCAGGTAGTCAGTAGACATAATAACTGGATGGCTGATCGAAACAGAGGGTAGAGAGCAGGGCTTTCAGGCAAAGAGAGAATCATGTACCTCTGTGAGCGCTACAGATTTGTCATGTCTACTATCTATCCCCTGCCTCAATCCCTAATGGCTGATATCCACTTTCAGCTGAACTGTCAATTGAACACTCTAAGCCCCCACTGACAGGCATATGGCAACCAGTGAAAACATTAGACCATTTATTCATTCATTCATTATCTACCGCTTATCCAGTTCAGGGTCGCGGGTGGGCTGGAGCCTATCCCAGCTAACATCGGGCGAGAGGCAGGGTACACCCTGGACAAGTCGCATGTTCATCGCAGGGCAGACACATATAGAGACACACAACCACACACACTTAGGGGCAATTTTTGGTGTCACCAATTCACCTATATCACATGCTTTCTGTGGGAGGAAGCCGGAGTTCCCAGAGAGAACCCACGCAGACACTGGGAGAACATGCAAACTCCACACAGAAAGGCGGGCAGAAGTGGATTCGAACCCAGTACCTTCTTGCTGTGAGGCAGCAGCGCTAACCACTGCGCCACCGTGCCGCCCGATATTATACCATTTAAGAAAATAATTTCCTCTTTTGTCTATTTATAGCCGGTGCTGGTTCAGTAGCTCCATCTAAGATTTTGGAGATAATATCACTGTTAATTATTTTTCAATGAGCTAATTGTTCGCTGGTTTATCCTTAAGATGAGGCCTCATTAGGCAATGTTGCAGTAAGCTCTACTTGTACAAATCAGGGATATGGCCTACCTTTTCTCTAATCTCCAGAGCCCTCTTACACAGAGGCTCAGCTTCCCTGTATTTTCCCCGCTTTCCATACAGCACAGCCAAGTTGTTCAAAGTTGCAGCAACCTGGACAGACAGAAACAGAGAAAAACTAATTACAGCAAGCAAAAAATTTATTTATTAAAAATAGTTGAATCTAATACTCCAAACATTCGATGAATGGCATGGAATAATATTGGAAATAAAATTAAATAGAAAAATGTACCTTCTCTTTCAGAATCTTAAAGGACAAATTATTATCAAATTTGGAATTATTGAATTGAATTTGTTACCCCAATAAGAGCATACTTTGTCTGACCCGATCTTTTTATACTTTAATCCATGTAATAGGAACCATAGGAATGTGAACTTCCTCGATTCTGTTGTGCAAATTTGGGTTTACGAAAATGGGAATGTCAAATGTCAGAAGATAAGAATTAGCAGAGTACGCCCTACGCAAGCAATACATTTTTATTCAGGCAGAATTGGAAGAGAATAACGGAGGGTATTAACCTGCGTTTTAATTTATTAACGTCTCGAGGACATGTCTGAATGAGTCAAACACAGGTTCCATGGGAGCTGCAGTAACAAAAACCCTATTTTGATAACTTCCTTCGGGGTTTATGAGGAGTTCTGGAGCCATAGAATATATCAATTCTTAAAAATCTGTCACTAAAGCAACTTTGATTGATAACCTTTAAGGGTTACTAGCCTCTTATATACAGTCTAACTGAGGAAACAAATAAATACTATACACTGTGAAGTTATGGTATGGTTCATCTTATCTGACGAAATGTGGATATGTCTAAATAAAGATATGGTGACATGGCGATATGGGAATATGGTGACATGGCGATATGGGAATATGGTTTCCATGATGATGTTAAAGTCTTACAGCAGGGTGGTCTTTGCCTAAGGTCTTCTCCCGGATAGATAGAGCATCATTGAGAAGATGGGCAGCCTCTTTGTATTTGTTCTGATCCCTGCACATATGAGATGAAAAGAAAGGACACATGATGAAAGTGTTTCTTGTTCCATGAGATGGACTAAGTCAAATCTAAAAGAAACAAAAGAAAACACTCAAGAGTAGAATTAGCTGAAAGTCCTGTCTTAAAACATTCCTGACCTGTAGACCAGGGCCAGGATGTTGAGCATCGTTGCCACATCAGGGTGGTCATGGCCAGAGGTCTTCTCCAGATCTTCAAGAGCCTGCTTGCAGAGCGGGACAGCCACTTCGTATCTGCCCTGAGAGGCATACTGGATCACGAGGTTGTGCAGGGTTCTCAGACGGGCTGGGATCTCATAACCTCCCTGCTGAGCTGCAGCCACAGCAGCACTGTTGTGTTGGTGCTGCACTGTGGCGTCACACACATAGAGCAAAGGTCGGCTTGGATTTAGTCTCTGAGCTGATTATATCACTCAATACGTTTCCATGACCACAAGACTGTGGTTTTTAAGAATAATTAAATAAGCATTTAATGGCATGACAACACTCCACTATAGTCAGTGGGTTATCAGATTAATCATCAAGCTAATTAAGTGTTTTGCACCAGAGAGTCAGGTCCTCATAAACTTAATCCCAGACCAATTTTTTTTTTCTCTCTTTTTTTATGCTCACTGACTGCCATTTCAATAATTCATGCTGCGGAGCAGAATTCCATCTTCCTTACTTCCTTGACCATGTTCCTCTTCATCATTGGGGAAGAGGTCATCCAGGGAGTCCTTTGGTGTGTCTCGGTCCTTCTCCTCCTGCTGAGATGATGAAACAAACCTGCTAGTCAGATGCTCCGTCAGGATTGCCAAGTGATTATATGACAAATAACAGAGACACAGGGCACATCAATTTGATTTTCTTACAGCGAGATAAATCTATTTCATATGTTTACAATAATATTTGAACGATTTTAATTCACCACCCAGCAACAAAACCAGAAAAGTTTATCTTAACAGATAAAGTACGACATATGAGTAAAATGAGATGCAAGAATGTCTTAATGGTCCATGCCCATGATCTATACTTCAAATGAATCACAAAAGTCTAACCTTACATTCGTGCAACGATATTATAAAAAAAACATTACATTCTTAATATAAAAAAATATATTTTTCTACAACGTGTGTGCCACAATTATTGCCACCACTAGGAAATTCTGCTATTAAAAAGATAATTGAAGCATATATCGAGTCATATTTTTCTATTTTTAGGTTCACCTGTACATAAGGAACTCTGAAGTGGTGAACAATGACTTTCTGTTTTACTGAGGTATAAATATGTGACACAGGCTTTATTCTCTTTGAGGTTGGGAAAGACCAGAGAACACAGAAATGATGTACAATGAAAAGATGTTGATCTGCACAAATCGGTCAGATGTTACAAGATAGTCTTTCAACATTTATGAATGTATGTTTTTAGATTTGACTTAATAGTTAGATCAATAATTTAAAAAATCCAGCCATGAAAAGGTCAAAAGCCTGTTTACCTCTAGTGCAGGTCCCAAAACTGGATAAGTGGGGAGGGTTGTGTCAGGAAGGGCATCTGATTATAACTATAATTCCAAATCAACATGCGGAACGAGATGATCTATTGTGGCGACTCATAAAGGGAAGAGCTTAACGAAGAAAATCGATAATTAAGATGTTCAAAGAGGCAGTAGATCTTTAAAATCAGGCTGGAAAAGGACAAGGAAATAGCTTGTAAACAAATCTTTAACTTTGACTTGAGTTTTTTTTACGTGCGGATGTTTTCCATAACTAAAGAAAAAAATCGCTGCAAGTTACATGCCATCCGTGTAATTAGCAACGATAAACGTTCCATTCCCTTTTGGTGCAGATTACCACCTACTGCCAATCAAACCACACATGGACAGGCCTTCCAGCTGACTGGCAGAGGCATAGGTATAGCTTTGAGAATTTCTTCCTTCCAACAATACAAAACGTTTTTGGGTATGATTAATAAGAGTGAAATAAGGGACGGCAAAATTGATTGTTGTTGATGTTGAGTTGGACATGTACAAAATAGTCTCTTAAAAGCTGGAAAATTAGCTAGTATAAGGTACATGTTGAGATAGCACGATGCTGAGGCTGCCTGCTTTTGTGTTTAAGAATACAATCCGCTGTGATCCCCCCATTTTATCTTTTTTCTGATACCCCTCAGCTGGTCAATGAGAGGTTGACCAGAGAGGGTCATTCCTGGAAATTGATCCTATTGACTTTCAGCTCAGTTTTACTCCATTGTCAGATATCAATAAGAGTCAGCAGAATGGTGTCGTCATTTGTTGTGATAATGTACAAGTAATCTCGATTTAAGTACATCTGCTAAATAATAAAAGAAGATTTCAATCTAGCCAATTGAGGGCTCCGTCACCTGTTAACAATGGCAAATGAATAACATATTTTAAAGATGATGAGAAAAGAGCACTTTCAGTGACTCCCACCAGGAGTCAGACCTCTGAAGGAAGAAATGGGTGCACCCCTGAGTTTGCATAGTTGGTGCATTCCTTATTCTGTTTCACCACAATCATGGTTATTTCATTATGATGACATTGCTTAACTCAGATCTGACTTTTTCTTTGACCAAGAGTCCATAATGGTAGGTCTGGATCAATTTTTTCTGGATTCAACTTTCACAGAAACCTGAAATCCATTTAAGTGTCTTTGAACGTACATCATCTCAGCTACATATTGGTGGCAGTGCCATGTTTCTTCCCCTCTCTGTTACCCTACTCTAAACCAATACCCAATGCATGTTATTCCCCACCAAATATGTATTTCAAACTCCCAGATCCAGATTATGAGTCAAATCTTGATCCAGCTTAGCATAGTGGTGGAACATCACATCTGGGTATTTTTGAATGGCCCTTTATTATCTTTCAAAATATTGTAAACATGTTGAAGATACGTTACAATGTTGATAACAGTGAAATAGTGATCCAGATCAGCATCCAAACCTGTATTCCACAGTTCAAGATCCAGCCCAACACCAAACTACATTTAAGTCTGTCTGATGACAACTTATTGAGATATGACAGGGAAAAAGAATGCGTGAGGAGGTTCAGTGCTGGTATTAAGACAAGGTCAGTACTTACAGATGGTGAGACATCATCATCATATTTTTTGAGCTGGTTCATAAACTCCAAGTGCTTCTTCTCCTCCTCCAGCTGGGCCACGCTCTGCTCGCTCTTCTGCAGCTTTTGCTGGGTGTTAGCAAGCTCGTCACGCAGCCACTGGTTCTCCTGGCAGAGCCTTCTCACCTGAGCTCTCAGCTTCTGTTTCTCTGACTCCACTGCATTCAGGTGGTTGGACAGGGCCATCATCACCTGGAGTGGAGACGACATTGAAAAGCAAAGACGAATGATTAACTGTTGCTGACTGAGCCTGCTATGACTTAAGAGCTCAATATCATCTGACGTAGACAATCACACGAGACAGTGTAGATTAAGCAACATTAATAATGTATCCATAATGTCAACCATTTTCTCTTATTCTGACAAATCCCTATATCAAAAAAATACTATATCACTTTAATTCACATTTTATCTTTTTCACATATCCTCCTTGTCTAAAATATGTTTGCAAAATAAAACAATAAACACTTTTTTGCCCTCATTATGCTGCCACCAACCATCTTACCTGGGCTTCTCCCAGACCGAGTTCAATCATCTCAACTGACTTGCGGAGCAGATTGGATTTCTCATGCACCAGGACAGCCTCCTCATCCTTTTTAAGGCACTTGATGGTCTCCAGGAGGCTGTGGAGGATGGAGTTGTGCTCATTCTTCAGGGCCTCCAGACCCTGGATCACCAGCTTTGTGTTGGAGATGATCTCCTCCTGAGAGAGCTTCTCAAGCTTCTCTTCCCGTGGGTACACCATGGTGGACATTTTCTATTCAGCTCAAGGAAACCTGCACAGGTAAGATGAGGTGTTCTTATATCATCAAGGAAATACGTCAGCATTTCTTCAAGCTGTAAGGCAAGTACAGAATGTATGCAGTTTCACCATCATTAGATAGAAGGTTCAGATGTTCATAATAGGCCCATAATCGAGTATCTACCTAGTTTTTGAAATTTGTTTTTAAAGTGCACAATGCTTGATTTTAATAAAATCCTAAGTTTATGTCAATGCCAAAGGTTATAGTATTTGCTTAAAGCTCCCCTTCTGGACAGAGTAGGTGAAATAAAAAATTGTTTAAAATGGCTGGCCCACTTTGAGAATGTCTCAGGTGACGGTACCGAATAATTAGGAGCCTCAAACAGATTAGAGATAATAATAATATAATAACACATTTAATTTATAATAAACTTTACATTTGGATCAAATCTCAAAGTGCTACAAAGTAAAAGCAAATAAAAGCATCAATAAAAAATAAAATAATAACTATATAAAGACCTGGCCAAAAAGCAGCAATGTTAATTTAAGTTATAAGTTCTGCTAAAAAGGAAAGTTTTAAGTCCTTTTTTAAATGTGTCAGTCGTCTGATGAGCCTTCAGATAGTCAGGGAAGGGTATTCCACAGACGAAGGGCAGCAGAACAGAAGGCCCGATCACCCATGGTGCTGAGCTTAGTCCGGGGAAGGAGGAGGTGGTATGAGTGGGTAGAACGGAGGGATCGTGTTGAGGTCAGTGGGGTGAGTAGTTCTTTTAGGTAGGGGGGTGCGTTGCCATGGATGCACTGGTGAGTGAGGAGAGAGATCTTAAAATCAATCCTGGTGGAGATGGGAAGCCAATGAAGGGAATGAAGAACGGGGGTGATGTGTTCGTGTTTACGAACCCTCATCAGGATCCTTGCAGCACTGTTTTGAACATATTGTAGTCTTTGAAGACTTTTATCAGGGAACCTGATGAGAAGTGCGTTACAGTAATCCAGTCTGGAGGAGACAAACACGTGAACCAGCTTTGACAATCAGCATTTGAGATGTGCACAGTCAGGGGCCACTAGGACTGGTTATTCTGGTGGACAGCCTGTTGGGATTTTGTTCATATATTAAGGTCCAGTTGAGGTTAGAGCTGCAGCTTGATGTTTAGCAGAGGAAACTTAAAAGCTGCAGAGTGATGTCTCGTGGTGCCAAAAGAACCCCAGCTGGCTGCATGACTTGGGAATCAAGGAGAAGCTGATTTGGCAAAAACACCAGTAATACAGTAGAGCAGCTGGTTGAGTCACAAAACTTGGTTGATGCGCTCTGATCAGAACTAAAATTTCTTTAAAACATGGAATTACTATTGAGACCAACTATCTGAAAAACGGCTGAGCCACTTAGCTTATGGCTGTATTGTGCAAATGTTGGTGCAAAAAAAGGCTCTGCCCTTCCACCTGGTCCAGTCCATGTTGAGCTGGCACAATTTTTTGTACTTGTATTGTAGCGGCACATCACTGTTTTGTGATGCCTACCGCTCAATTGAGATTATTATAATTATTAATATATATATTATTATAATCATGATAGCCAACATGTTTTCTAAGGTTTTTTTAGGCTGGTTAAAGTTACAGGACTGCATATGATGTGTTACTACCACTATCCTTATCACGTATCTTGATCAGATATAAGTTTACCCTGTGCGACGTAGATCGAGCTCTCAACTTATGAAGACACTGATCAACGAACTTGTCTGGACAATGGACCCTTTGACTCCTAAAAATTCTTGACTCTTGGTTTTAAGTATGTAAAGATTTTAACAACAGGTTAATCGGCCATCAATGGGCTGCTTTGACCCTCTTTCAACTGAAGAGTCTTTGGAGGGAGTCATAACTTTCCCCCTGGAAAGGTTTGCAAGCAGTTATCGTGTCCATGATATTTTATTTTTGAATTTTAAAAAGTGTTTCACCGCCTGAGCCCTCATGAGGAGGAGATGAAGGGGCTTCTTGTAATAAACACCAGCTAAAAACCATCTGCTGACAGAAAATGTACTACAGTATTAGTGTGCGGCTCTCTGTGTTTCAACATTTGTCTATTAAAACCGAGGATAGAGAAAACAAGATGAGAGGAAGACCCAAACAATTGCATTAAATAACCAGGGAGGTGTTTAGGGAGGATCACAGACAGCTGGGTAAAGAGTGACGACGTCACTACATGAACAGAAATATCTGATTAGAAATAAGAAGTATTTCCATTCTTTGTTTATCTGATCTACAAAATATTAGATGCTTTGAAAACAGACATTTTTAAATGTCTCATTGTGCAACTAACAGTTCGAAACAAAATGTTTAATTGACCAAAAAATAGACAATGTACATACTGGAAGCAGATTATTTGTCTTTGTTTCTATATAATTATTGATATACTTCCTGATTAATGCTCCGATTGTCAAATGATTATTGCAGCCCTAATGGCCACCCATGGATAATATCTAGCGGTCTGTCGTTAGTGTCCAGTAATTCTGTTGTGGATATCATGGAATCGTATCTGGTCTTTGTCAGGAGAAGAGTGTTTGAACTTATTTCATGACGGACACAGGGCTGTAAGCAACTGATGGCCACCAGGATGTCAGGGAAGCACTGGAGTGGAGCTGGAGGCACCACAAGGGCAGAGGACCAGCAGTGTTTTATGTCCGCTAACCCAACAAAATTGGACGCATGAGGTCTTGGACTTACTGGACATTGTTTAAAGACTTGACTTGACATATATGGAGATTACACTGAAAAACAGAAAGAAGGACTGAATGGTAAGTTCTACATGCAAAAAGGAATTTGTTTTTGGGAAAACTTACATGTAAGAAAAATAGAAGATATCACAGATGCCTGACAGACTCTGCACCTTCTTTGTAATGAATGGTGGGAGTATTGCTCTGCTACTGGAGCTTGATGTTGACTGCAAAAGCTCTTACCTGCTCCAAACAATATATGAAATTATATCTTTTAAAGATCAAGCACATTCACAGAATAGAGAAAGTTATTTCCCTGCGATTATCAGCAATTTAAAGCCTACGTGTATTAAAAAAGCTGTGTAGCTGGGTATGATCATTGTTGCTGACAAAAATAAGTGCTTTTTTAAGAGTTGGGAAAGAACAAGAACCAAGTTGCATAAAGGGCTTTTTGTTTTTTTCGTTGTCTTGGGAAGTTAATATTTCCCAAGACTTTGTAGAGGTGAGATAAAGTCCACCCTGACTGTTGTTTTTTCTCAAACTGCCAGCAAATTAATCTTTAACATTTACCAAATTGGGGTAGATACAACTCGTGTGCACATAAAATAAATTACAGCATAAAAGCTTAACATAGACCTGACTCAAAAAGTCACACTGCAAAAACTCAAAATCGAAATGAATATATTTGTCTAATTTCTAGTCAAAATATCTTATTGCTCTTGCTAAAAGACACAGTCCCTTAACAGGTAACATGTCGTTGAGCTGGGATATTTGTTATTAGACCATACATCAGAATATCTAGTAAAGTCAAAGAATCTTGAAAACGCCCTGTATTCAGTTTCTCTTACTTCTTTTCAAAGTTTTTTTTTCTTCCAGTGCATGCATGTTCTAACTCTCATTCATAAGAGCCAGAATTTAAGTGTGACACAGATCTTGCTTTTGGACAGAACAAAAACATTCAGTCACC
Organism: Lophius americanus; assembly: GCA_037951165.1. Classification (NCBI taxonomy): domain Eukaryota; kingdom Metazoa; phylum Chordata; class Actinopteri; order Lophiiformes; family Lophiidae; genus Lophius; species Lophius americanus. The sequence continues at coordinate 1,060,199 of JBBDHG010000039.1, read as the reverse complement.
TGTTTCATGTTATACATAACAATAATATGTTATAATCAACATAATCATGATTAGAATATTTAGCAGGGAGTAAACAGAATAGAATAAACATTTCTTAAAAGATGCAAAACGTAAACATATACACATGAACCCTTTGAACTAATCCTTCAGCCCAGAGCTACTGGACCTGTCATAAAGCACTTTCATAAAACATATCGCCATTTTAGTGAAACTTTAGATTCTACAGACAAGATATGAAAAACCCTTAAAGATTATTTGTATAATAAAAAAAGGAAATGCTGAAGTGTAACTAACCGTGGTTACAGTGGGAGATCAGAGCCTCATAGTTTGTTATAGAGAAAAGCTGATGAGATTCTGACTCATCCTCCAGCTACAGTGCTACATGTCAGCAAAGTGCACCATAAAGCAACTGAGCTAATCCAATGTGATCCTTCTTAAAATGAAAAAGGAAACCATCAAAATGAGGCAAGAACAAAAATCAGCGCGATGACTGCAGGCGATGGGGATGAGAGGACAGGAGCTGCTCCCAGGAAAAGGATGACCTTCCCAATGATCCGTCAGAACAACCAACATCAGCATACATCAAGAAACGGCCCCACCCACACCACAGAGAGCAGAGGAGAGTGGGGGAGCAGGTCTGATGGGGGAGGGAGCATTTCGGGTCTAGACCCAGCTTCTTTACTCATCAGAAACAAAGGAATGGGTCTCATAAAACTTACTGTCTCAGGGTATCACACAGTGTATGTGGAAATATTAGATATATAGAAATAAAAATTGTTTCATTTACAATCCAGAATCTTTACCATTTACCTTCTGCAGTTTATGATATGCTCATGAATAGGCAGCTCATTCTTTACAATCTATTTTGGTAATGTTGCATTACATTATCCTCCTCATGATGAATATCTAATGGAAGATCTTGTTACCTGCCGCCGGAAAGCTGTAACAGACTCGACTGATAAAATTTATATTGTAAGAGACATTCAAGACATGGAAAGAATAACTTATTTGGTGAAATTATAAGTGGGCACATTTTTGAGAAATCCGGCAAATTTGAATAAGCTTGTTTAACCATTACAAATTTAACTAACATGTATCATGTATCAGTGTAATACCTGATTGCATGTAAAGGTGGCCAATTGCATCTGTATTTTGTTTTATTTGGATTGTTTTATGTTTTTGCTCGAAAAAAAAAGAATATAAAACAGACGGGAATATTTTGAGTCCACCAAACACTTACAACATGACACTGAACTGATCACATATTCTTCATCAACACACATTACAGAAAGACAATCTCATCAGTGATTCTCTGAAAACTATCTAGTTTCATGATTAAACTAGGCCTTTTTTCATAAAGCGCTCCACCTGTGACTAAATTATGAATGTATATATATATATATATGTATATACACTCACAATGAATTTCCCTACACTGTTCAGCGATTGTGTCAGAAATATACAACTGACCTTTCCAAAAAAAAAAATCCACCTCTTCGGCACACTTTAGTCTAATGGGGTAAAATATCCATGATCCATTAAATTGTTTTTGAGTTATTGCATTAACACAAAAGGATCTCCTACGGTGGACGAATCAACAATGGTAAAAGCAGTCCCATAAATAGATCATATGTGGTCCATCATTCCATCTGTTTCTACTTTTCAACTTACTACCACAGTCTAAATGCCAAGGACCAACCTCTGGGCAATGTTTATTTCACCATGTGTGAGATGTTTAAATCCAAAATATCCTTCATATGGTGAAACAATACAGCATATTCAGTTGTATCAAATAAATCATCAAAAATTATATTTTAAACTTATGTTTCCTAATTAAAAAAAACCCTGAATCTCAAAACAAATTGACTGGACTGGACTATGTTTTGTCTACATTTTGGTAGTGATGTTGTCTCCCAATCGGAAGATAGGAAGGTAGCTGGCTCGGGCCCCAGCCAAGCCTACATGTCGATTGATAAATGAAAGTTAATTTCATTTAAGTTTTTATATCCCAAAAGCCATATAAAAAACTGGAGAATGGTATTATAAAAGGCTGTTTGGTGTATAATCAGCATATTTGATTGACTGTTGTTTTATTTTATTCTGGACAGAGGAAACCTGGACCCTCTCCCTGAATTACCTACCAATCTGAAGATACACCCTTCATCCGTACCCAGAGAGACCTCATCAAACCCCTCAAGTTGTCACGACATTATCACGATATGGAGGATAACTCTTAAAGAACATGTATGTTGTTGCCATGGATAAACAGAGGGGGAAAAAAATATATATATAAAAAGAAAATCCACCATGCCAGCATATTGTTGGTGTGTATATAAGAAGATATATGAAATAGTTTTAAAGTTACCTACCCCAAACGTTGAGGTGTATCCCAAGGGTTAAAATTTTTACTTAAATGAAAATCCTTATGGTGCATATAAAAATAAATCTATGGATACATACCTTTTCAGAGAGACTGTGGTGTCATAATTACAAGTCCTTGAAATGGGACTGCATCAAGAAGCTAAGGGGAATCCCTGCTCTGTCTCCCACAGGAGACATTTCCTACTGCATGAAGTCTGACTACAAAACATTACTAGATTGCTGTCTCCTCTGTTTGCAGCAAAATCTACCAAAAACTGACAGCAGCCATGAAGTAGCTTGAGGCAGTCATGAAGGAGGGTGAGGCAGTCATGAAGGAGGGTGGGGCAGTCATGAAGGAGGGTGGAGCAGTCATGATGGAGCATGGGGCAGCCATTAGGAGGGTGGGGTAGTCGTGAAGGAGGGTTATGCGGTCAGCAGGTATGCCTATAACAGACGTTCCACTTATAAGAGCTGGAAACCATTCTGTTTAATATCATGGTAACGGCATATGTTCTGCACAAACAATAATTCTCTTGGACATTTAGAAATGACTCCTGAACAGAGATGAAACTCATGATGCAGAGAGGCTAACGATTACATTTCTCATAATCAAAATAATGCGCCAGGGATTCATACCAGTGTTTACCATCTTCTTCTGTCATCCCCCAGGATGTTTATTGAGTAATTGAACCTGTTTCATACTTTATTCACTCCACAAGTCAACCTTTGCTATGATAGAACCTGGATAAATCATCAAGATGTCGATCTTTAATTACGGTTCTTGTTGTATCAGACCTTTATTTCGTTCCAGTGATCTAAAGGCTACTGTTAGCTTCAGCTAGCATCACCACTCCCTGATCTTTACCACATCTCATTATTCAAACCAACAAACTTGATTTATATACACCCAAACTCACATTAATACCACTTAAACACACGGTCACAAATATGAATGATAGATTTATAGTAATGTATCATAGAATTGCCGGTATAACTTACCGAGAGCTATGACAGACGGCTAGATCAGCCCCTTTAAATCCAAAATGGCTCCCACACAGCTAATCTCCCGGCAGCCTATGCGGCGGAATGAAGACTATGACGTCATGTTTTGTTTTTGCCACCTTTCCATCTATCGTCTATGCAAAAAAATAAAAATAAAATCTATCGTCTATGCTTCCTTTTAAGACCAGTAATAAACATTATATATCTGGAATTCCAGTGAAATCAATAATTAAATTCCTTGGGGTTACTATTTGTAAAGATCAGAGTTAAAAAATGTCTGAAAATGTTAATCCACTAACGCTTTAACTACAGCAGAGACTTAATATTTGGATTCAAAGAGACTTTATCACTACTGGTCGAGTCTTACTGTCCAAAGCGGAAGGCCTATCTAGTCTTGTTTATTTCAGCTCAGCTCTCAATGACTCAAAAGATGTATGTACAAAAATTGACAAGAACTTGTTTGATTTCATTTGAAAGAAAAAATCACATCTTATTAGAAAAAATGTAATGATACACAAGCACAGTTCAGGTGGATTAGATAAATATATTTCCTGAATCCAAATTCTCTTTGGAACTTTATTACAACACATATATTTGCACCTGTGGGAGTTTTAAACTTTTTGTTAAGATGTGATTACAATATAGAAAAAAATTATCTAAAACTGTCCAATTTCAATAAACAGTTACTTTTATTGTGAGTCTGCTTCTGTGTTTTCTTGGAATCATTTATATTATGATAGCATTGATAAAAGATTAGCTTTTAACAAGCTAATCTTGTTAAAATTTAGTATTTTCCATGAATAAAAAATTCCTGATAAATCTTTGCTGTCATTATGTTACATTTAATGTTATTTCATCATGAAATGATTTCATAAGTATGATTTTCGTTAATGTTTAAAAAACCTGCTTGACCAAACGATTAGTCCTTTTATGGTGAATTTAGAATGCCTAACAAATTGAATTGATGAATTTCCCAATGAAATTAAATATGCAAGGAAATAATTTTTGCATTTTTTAATTCTTGGCAAGGACATCAAAGGGTTGATAAGATTCAAGAAGGACCTTGATATTAATTGTAAATTTTGTAACATGCACCCAGAGACAGTCCATTTGTCTTGGACTTTTGAACACACTCGGAGACCATGACAAGGCATTGGTCATATCGTATTGGATTATTATCTATCATGCTTTTTTTTCTTTATCTGAGGGACTTAATTGATTGATTTTACAAATGACAGGAGATAACTGGGAATTCATTCCTTATGTAATCTCATCATTTTGCTGGCCAAGTTTTTTTATCTATAAATGTAAGGTCTTCCAGTTTAAGCCCTCTTTTTGTACCTATAAAAAGTTAACACAGTCTGACTAGAACACCTGATATAACCAAAAAGGCTGTGAAAACCCTTTATTTGTCCTCAAATATAATATATTAATAGAATTTTAATACTTGATAAAAAAAAAATTCAGTTTTCATTTGAATCAAACTTGGTTCTTAACGTCTGAGATGCTGTATATATGTTGGCTATATTCTTGTATTTAACAGTTGTTTCACTATTCATGTTCTATTTTTTCTTCTTACGGAATATAATAAAGAAACAATATCGAGGCTATTTATCCATTCCTTCAAACTGATACACAGATTTTGACCAGTAAAGCATTTCTTAAAAAAGTTTAAAAGTTTCCTTGATGTCAAGTGTGGTTTCTGTAAACTACATTCTGAAACTTTGTTCTCATTTGTTCTGATCCTGTCTTTTATTTAGTCACTCTCTGTGGAAGAATGTCAATAATTCTATTGTAGATCACATTTTTTCTAACTTTTTTCTTTCTTATGGTTAGGATAATGACTCAAAGGTTTAATTTCACAAACATTTGTGCTAGGCATTATTAATAGATGACAAATGGCAACCACTAATACATACGAAAGATAAAAGTGACATCTAGAGGTTGCTTGAAGAGCGACAGTAATTACTCCAATTCACTAACACTTCTCGCTCTTCATATGTGATACGAAAATAAATAATCTTTTTTCAGTTTTGGCCACATGATATATAAGCTTGTGCCTTGACTAAAAACACCAGTCAAATTTAAGCCTGAGGAGGAGAACTGTCAAAACGCGAGCTGCAGCATTTGGAAAAAGTATGAAAAAATAAGAAAGTGCTCTTAACCCAGAATATATTCCTACACTGTCATCACCGACAGCAAAGATATATCCCCGAAAATCCCCCAACCCCCTTGGTTAAATTCTTCATATTAAATGTGAAGAGATGGCTGAGACTTTTTAAAAAAAGGACTAAAAACTTTCCTTTTTAGCAGAACCTATAACTTTTAATTAAGATTGCTGCTTTTTGGTCATATTTTTATATTAATATTATTATTTTATTTTTTACTAATGCTTTTCTCTGCTTTTATCTTGTAGCACTTTGAGATTTGATCCAAATGTAAAGTGCGTTATAAATAAAATGTATTAATATAATTATAGTACCTTGAAGATAACTTACACACTATTGGCTTATCTTAACCAACTTCTTTAGGGAGTCACTTGGAATGCTTTTCAGCTTACAGGGTTCAAAGGTTATTAAGTTTCTTCTTAATGAATTTGACAGAGATTATAACCCCATTCCACAAAAACTGTCATCCATATTATCTCAAGAACCGCTTAACTAAGATTTGAAACAACAGTCCAACATTAGCTCCAGTCAGTCATTAACATCAAATGAGCTTTAAATTTATCTTGAAGTGTAGTCGCAAAAAAACTGGAAACGCTGTGACGAAACGGGACCATCCCACGTAGAAAATATATGTCAACATCAACCATTCATAGGAGACAGCATGAATCAGGTTAACCTCTACGTAGGGAGTACCAGAGCCAGAACAGACATGGTTTGAGGACAAGTTGGACCACAGAGTGAAATAAAGACTACAAACTAGCTACAAACTCTTTGAAGACTGTTGGAGAACTGTTCCAAGTGATGGCCCCATGAACACCAAGAATGAGAAAAACGGCTCTCAGAGCAGAGCGTTGCTGCCTTACGAATGTCTTATAGGGAGCTGGTTCACGGAGAAATCTAACAATAGCTCTTACAGGTTACAGGAGTGTAGACACATCATCAAACTCTTCTACATAATATTTACTGGTGTTCTTCATTTCTTAACCTTCACTCAGAGTTGACAAAATGACAGTAATGTTCACTGAAAGCTTGATGCAAAAAATACATTACTGGATTATAAATATAAAAAAAGCTTAAACTGGTGTAAAGTTTAACCTCAAGGGAGAGAACAGTGGTTGGCAAAGAAATGCACTCAATTGAAAGCTGATATACCATCTTAGAATTAAACGAAGGCTCTTTGATCGGATTTGGGACAATTGGACCATTTACATGAATCAGGATGCCAAAAAACATCTGGAGAAACAAATCAAACCCCAAGGCAACTCATCCCTGATTGTTGAGATGAAAGTTTTTGTTCAGGTGGAACTTGTTTGTCCCAATTAACCTCCTGTCTGGATCACAAACCACTAACAGGCTTCCTCACCGACTCTGCGGACTTGAGAGCTTCTTGCTGCTTTTGCAGTATCCAGAGCATTTATGGATCTGTGTAGGAACTGCCCCATGGAACCTCTGTAGACCACCACAATGGACATGTGTCTATATTCCTGGTTTTCTGTGTAAGTCTGTCACCAGTTCATAGTAGTTCCTCCTCCTTTAATGATCTTTTTCCTTCCGATCCTCCTCCCCTGTCAGCTCCAAGGTAATGACTACCTGGTGGACTCCGAGATCATGACAATATCTGGTCTCAATGTTGGGGTACACTAAGCTGTTCAATTCTAATAAAAGCTGCACGTCCAGGATCCCTGCTGCTACATTATCTCTATTGAGATGACTGAGAAGATGGTTGGTGATGCTGTGCTGATGACCCCTGGAAGAGAATGAAACCTGACTGTGTTGTTAACGGTATCAGGTCTGATTCAGTCCACTTTGATAGGGCGCCGTTTGTGAAATAAACAGCAACATTTTGCCACATTTGGCAATGCCGTTTGTAAAACTTTGCCACTTTTAGCTGGGATGTTTGTAAAGTTGCGCTAAGATATGCTGATTTTATCACACCACTCTCTGATAAGCTGATGAAGGAAAACTGTTGAGTTTTAGTTTCATGTCAGATATTGTCCTTTGTTGTACTTGTTGTTTTTTGAAGATGTAGGTTTTATCAGAATGTTTTATCACATATAGCGCCAAATGTTCATTCAAAAATTTGTATCTAAATTTAAAATCTAAAACTCGATTAAATTCTAAATGTTGAACCTAAATGTTTCTGAAGTATGCAAATCTTCGGATCAGCAGAAGAACCAAAATAAAACCTCGACGAAGGAAACCAATTCTATACATAGTTAATGTAGCCCGTTTTACACCAAGGGGGTTTCTGAGCATCTTCCTGACGTTTGCTTGCCCTGTACCCTAAAGACGGGTACTTAAGAGCAACAAAAAGCTGCTGGGTTAAAGGCAAGACAGTCGGCGGGTTTTCATACAAACCACAAGTTTTTGTCCGCGATGTTTGAGAAGCTTAAGTGAGCTAAAACCACGTCTTACCGACAAACCTAAAAGTTTGTGAATTAAGCAAGTCATTTTCAACATAATTGGTTTGTTGTTGAACTTTTCGATAAAGTTCTGTCTTTTTAAAGACAGAACTTAAAAAGTGTTTTTCTTCATCGCGTTATTGTTTTGGTACTTCCGCTGACGTCATTGTAAATATGAATATTTTCGAAACATTTAGGTCCAAGATTGGACACAACATATATAAGTGTCACATTCAGATTTAGATTTAGAATCAAAATTTCGATATAGCATTTAGATTTAGATTTAACGTTTAGAGCTAAATGTGGCAAAACATTGCTGTTAAAAATCAACATGTTCTACTTTTATAAAACGGCGCAGGTAAATGGCAGAAAATGTTGCCTTTTAAAATTAGCACGTGCTACATTTACATACGGGGCAGCTAAATGTACAAAATTGTTGTTGTCAAAATCAACATCTTCTGCTTTTACAAACGACACCTGATACTCCTCACAGTAAGAGTTTGGGTTAGTGAGGAGATTCCACTTTACCCCAGCTGAGAAGCTCCCTGCTCTTGAACAACATTCCTGATGATGGTATGTATGTCCTCTGTCTAGTAGCTATGATATTAGGTCACACAGATGTAATAAGGTTAGTTATAGGTACTGCCATGCTATAAAATTCCTAACTTTGGTTTAGTTCATTAATCACATGGTCACGTATCCTGCGACAGAATAACTATTTGTGTGATCAGAGCAGCCGAAATGATTCCCGTGAGAAGAAATTCCTCTGATAGACTTAAATTACAGAAAATAAACTCCTGAGAAACTATATATGTAAATTTAAAGCGTTTCTACAATAAGCCACCGGCTGGAGAATAAATTAATTGCAATCCCCTTCAGGAGTGTGGGAGGGGGGCTCTAGCCTTCATAAATATTTATATGAAGATGCAAATTTTAGTAGAATAATTGTTAAACACATTTAAATAAATATCAGCTTTGTCTAACACGTGTTCTGATAAGTTGTCTCCAAGCAGTTTTTATCTGCAGATGCATGAGGATAAATAAATATCTAATAAACTGAAAAATTGCACAACATCATCTTCAATAAGTTGATTTCACGACGTGACATGTTTATGGAAAAAAACACCCGAGGTTAAACAGGAGCTAGTGTCTAACAGTTGAATAAATTCAATACATATATATCTCATATATATATATCTTATATATATATCTCCTTCTACTCTTTGTCAACACTGGCGATTTTTAAATAATAAAATGCCTTACAAGTTAGTTAAGAAAGACACAAGGCACGAAGAAAGTTAGTAAAAAGAAAGAAAAGTTAATATCATGTAACAGAGAAGTAACACATTTTATTTCAAAGTCAAATACCTCTTATGTAATGATTTCAATAAAGTTCCTGGAGTTTTGAATTGTCTCAATTTTATTTGCAGTGATTTTTCAGTATTTATGTGATTTTTTCCAGTAAAAATTTACAACACTTTGAGATTTGATCCAAATGTAAAGTGCTTAATAAATTAAATGTATTATTATTTATTATTAACATGAGTAGGGGAGGAGAGCAGAATGCAAAAGCAAAGCAACTTCTTTCGGATTTTTCCCTTTTCAGGGGTCGCCATTGCGGATCGTCACATCTCACATATTGATTTTGCGTAGGTTTTTACATCGGATGCCCTTCCTGATACAACCCTCCCACTTATCCGGGCTTGGGACTGGCTGGGTAGACTTCTGGCAGTAAGGACCTTGCCATGTCCACACTGGATTTCTGCCATGCCCTCTTTGACTGGGATTCAAACCACAGTCTCCTGCACCCAGTCATTGGTGTAACCCACTGAGCTGCAAGAGGAGAGCAGAATGCACTAAGCCTGTGTTGCAACTAAACATAGCCCAACTTTTTCCCAAAAAAGTCATTTGTTAGTGCAATTTTTGAAAATCCTACTTCACTCGGTGCAGTCAGTTTTTTTAAAATATGTACTAGAAATTAGTATCATAGAAAAATGCTCATTGTGGCATAGTTTCCTTTGTCGTTTCCTGCTTTGGGGTTAAACTTATTGATTACTACAGAAGACCATTGTCTCCGTGTGATCTGATTGTTTTGTAGAAATCTGTTTTAAGCAATTGTGTTTGGGGGTATTATAATAAATTTGATAAGTAAGTCATAGATGTGCTACTATATTTAACATTTTGTTTTAAAAAATTGTTTTACGGAACAATTCTAATAATTTTAGAATTATGAGAAGATCCCTTTTTCTCACTTGACCCCATGGCCCCCGACATGTTTGTGAACGTCCCTGGTGATGTGTTTCACAGCATTTAAAATGAAATTAAACTAGAAAAAGCACTCTGAGAGCGCAAACCTCTGCCAACCACCTAAGCTTTAGGAAACATGTAAGCACAGGGGTGAAAACATAACCTTCTTCTTTGGCAGAGAAAACAATGGTTAGCATCATATTACAGCAAAGGAAGATGATGGATTTCCCTATATGAACTTAAAAACTTTGTATAATTCCACTCACAAAAAAAAGGCAAGGAGCCATACAGCTTAATTATTGAATTGTTTTATATAACGCACAAAACCTGCCATTGGGGTAAGCCACTTGTGGCTAAAATTCTTAAAACGTACAGTAAAGTCCAATAAAGCGACTAAAACACTCATTTTAAGTTTGTCTTAAATAACAGTTTTCATTACTGTTATAAGCATCCAAAGGTTTAAATATTGCATTTTGTCTAGTTTCAAATGAAAGATTGTAGTTATAAGAATATGCAATTGCTTATAGCTACAGATTATAAGAATTGCTTAAAGAAAAACCTGCTTACCTAGTGGTGTAAAGATTTGGATCTAGTGGTGTAAAGATGTGGATGATGTGGATGCTGATGCAGCTATAGATAACACCAGCAAGAGAGCCGGTTTGGTCATCAATCACAGAGCTTTTAATTCATAAAGAAGTGATGTCACAAACACGGTAGAGCTGCTGGACAAGACATTAAAGTAGACAGCGTTTCAATGACAAGTGTGTCAGAGTTCTGTGACCGTGCATACAGGATTGCTACAAACTCTAGTGAAGACTGACACGTGGTTTAATATCCATTTTCCATGATGTTTCCCTAATTGTGGGATGTTAATTCACATTCTTGGAGCCATCGGTGTAAAGCCGCATGCAGTCTGTGTATTTTTCTTTATAATATGTATTAACTAATATCAGCTTGCATCCTTCTTCTTGATTCTGTCGAACACTGAAAGGTCTACAACAGGTTCTGGAAAAAGCCATGGTGGAACAGGTGGAACAGGTGGAACAGGTGGAACAGGTGGAACAGGTGGAACAGGTGGAACAGGTGGAACAGGTGGAACAGGTGGAACAGGTGGAACAGGTGGCCGGCACACTGCCGGGCCCATCAACAAATCCTTAACCACCAATTCCTGGGCCTGTACTCACCCATGGAATTCATCAAACTCCCTTTCCTTATTCCTTTCATTCCCTGGAATCCCCAGTGCTCCCCCAAACAGTCACATGACAGTTATTATAAACCAGCAGCTCTGTAGTTTGGACCGATAATTCAGAGATAATTCGCTCCTCCTAAGCTCTTCTGTGGTTTCCCCATTTCAATTATAAGAGCATTGCAGGGTGTCTGGAAGCCCCACTAAAAATTCTGAGTGAATTACCCTGACCCTTATTTATTCTTATTTATTTTTCTAAAAACCAGACTCCCAGAAATTGGAATATTGTAACTCTTTCTACTGGTTTGTTATAAGTCCTGAGGTTTTGCTGTGCTGCTTCTTTTTTTTTTAAACCAAAGACCGTATACTATGTCTTTACAACTGAACATTTGAAACCTTTACTTTTATTTATTCTTCCTCTTCTTTGTCTTATGACTGTTCCCTTTTGAGGTCGCCACAGCGGACCAACTGTTTCCATCCATAGTTACTGCCAGTATCCTACTGACCAACAGCATCATTGACGTGAAGTGATTCGTTAACATGAGCTCCGGTGGATCCGGTTTGGAAATCAGTTTCGTGTTCCGCGTATTGATTGGCGTAGGTTTTGACTTTGCCTAATCTGCTTGTTCCCATTATATTGCTTGTGCATGCAGTTGTTCTTGTTTTTATTGTTACTATTATTTACTACACCCTTTTCAACTATATTTATAAATGACAATATTTAATTGTTTACAAATACACAGCATTGTATTTTAATTGTTATTTTAATGTCAGTGTCTGTTAAGTGCTGTAACAATAAACTTCCCACACCTTGACTTCCCCTGCCCATGTCACTACTCTGTCCATAGCCCAATATAACTGCTTTAAAAGATGATCTACATTTCAACCTCCTTCTCATATGGCCCATCATCAGCAATATAGAACATTTCCAACTTAACAAAACATAATGTTTATCATTATATTGAATAAAACTGTATTTATAACACTTCCTTGGAGGAATCCTCATTAATATTCTGACAAAATGACCTTGTTTCTGGAGCATGTTAACGAACCTGCCCGTGATCTTATACAGTACGTTCCATTAGTTTACATATCACAGCCTTGAGTGAAATAGTGTGGTAAGAACTGGGTTCATTTGCTGTTTACAACGAGGTACAATAGTGGAGTGTTTACATTCTTTTGGCTGTATTCCATGTTCCCATACTGTGCTGTTGATCAGTGCCAATATCTCTCAGAGTACCAGATCAGCCAGATACTGAAATATTTTTCAACTTTTCCTTGGGCTGTAGTTCAGTGGGTTGACCAGCCGTCTCCCAATCAGAAGATCTGCGCGTTTCAAGCCACAGCAGTCTACATATCAAAGGGTCCTTTAGCAAGACCCCGAACCCCAATCCATGCTTCCTGTCCTGTTCATTCGGCGCTTCTTCATCTTTATTTCCGGCAGATCTTTCGGCAAATTGCTGCTGTACTCACCGTAAATCCTTAGGTTCTAGTCCCCGTAACCTTGAACAGGGTAAGTGGTATAACGAATGAATGGAGTGAATGCATATTAACATTACACCATTTACTGTATTGTCGTCTATATTATTATTAATCATTCTTCAGACGAGAACATAATTCATGACATCTCTCAAAGCAACACTGAGGAGCAGATTAAACAATATATGTGAAGATGGCAAAAATATTAGCTAATACACTCTACATTCCAATTTAACAAAGTGACGTAAACAGTTCCTGCAATTACATTGTTCAGTTGAACAAAGATACATTATGTGTCTGTCGAGTTACTTGGGATTTTCTGCTCAATGTTTGCCAAAACTAAAAAAGAGAACAACAGAGGATGCTGGTCATCTCAACTCCATATCATCAAATCTTCTTTTCTTGCTTTATTCCTTTTTCCACAATCCAAGTCAGATGACAATGGAGTTTGTCAGCTTGATCACCTTTGAATACAGTTAATGAAAATAAACCAAATCAAGATAAAGTTCCCTATCTATGATTTAGCAATTCAAATAAATTAGATTTATTCGAATATAGATTTATTAGACTTTCCATGCATCTAAGTAATAATTATTTAATTTATCCCTTGACATTATAATTATTATATGATCATCATTAAACAATTTACTTTAAATTTCTGCTATTTCTCCAATAAAAAAAACTTCTTTAATTATCTCACTAATACTATTACACATTATGTAATATTAAACATGATAATAAATAAGTAACTTCATTATATTATATAATAATAATTGCAATAATCAATTGCATTATATTATATAATAATTTCATTAATCAATTGCATTATACTATTTAATAATTTCATTAATCAATTGCATTATATAATATATAATAATGCTAAGAATGATCGTTAATAGCAACCATAAATTGTCTCTAAAAAGCAAACATAACCACCACATTTTATAGAAACGGCTCAGGCTACACAGGTACATCTCTATCAGTTAAGAATCACAGAATATTATTAAAAAATAATAACAAATGATTGATCATAAATAAATGTAACAATCAAATAATTGTGACATATTTTTACAAGTAGTCTCTTTGTTACTGTCTGTTGTCTTCACAGTGTCAATAAAATACAAAAATGTGAGATGTGTCTATGTGAGCATGTTTTCTGTATTGCCGAAGCGTTTTTAAAGGGGGAATTTAAAAAGTTTATGAAAAGTAAAACAATTACAATTGAACTTTTCTTCATTTACCATGTTGAACGATTTATTAGAAAATATTCATGCAAACACAGACGATACAAGTAGTGCACACACCCATGAATTTTTATCTGGAATAAAAAGATCTATTTTTAATTGTGATCAATTGTGATCCCCCCACCCCCCAGCTCATCCACGGGGATTCAAAGGCGTTCCCATGCCAGAAAAATAAATATCTCATCTGGCCTGGGAACTGGGGCTCTGATCCTCTTTTCACTCAAGTGTCGGACGCAAATGTGATGATACAACGCCCAAGTCGATCATAGATCTATGACCTAAGGTGGCCTTAGTACACTTATGAGCCATCTTATGCTTGAACATGGTGTTTGTTATGCAATCCAAAAACAAAGCACCATTTTGATTTAGATTGGGCAGACCGTTTCTCCCAACCACAAACCTCCAGGCTTCTCCTTTGTTGATGAAGTCAACCAGGAAAAGCATCCTTTGACTGGATCCCCTTCTAGAACACCAGCCAAGAAGGCTGAGACTCTGAACTGCTGTTCGATGCGTAGACCCAGACAACAGTCAGAGCCTTCCCTCCTGCAACCTTCAGTCACATGGAGGCGACCCTCTCGTTCTCCGGGGAAAACTCCAGCACAGAGACACTCAGGGGGTGACTTGTGTATTCCCGCACCTAACCGTTGCCTCTCACCATGGGCAACTCCGGAATAGGATAAAGTCCAGCCCCTGTCCAGGATTTTGGTTCTGGAACCAATGCTGTGGGTAGAGGAGAGCCCAAATAAATCCAGCTGGTTCTGCTTCATCTCCTGCACAAGCACTGGTTCTTTCCCAGCCAGAGAAGTGACGCTCCACTTGCCTAAAACCCGTCCGGTTAGCACTCCCTGATGTTGTCCATTGACTGCTGCCCGTACAGCTTTGCACCCGACCCCTACTCCCATCCCTGCAGGTGGTGAAAACACTCTGTACAAGAAGTTCCAGAACGAAGCCGTCCATGGTGGCCTGATTGCTGAACAGGAAGGCTGATCAGGAGGTTCACAGTCCAGAATTTTGCGATGAAAATATCCAGGTTCATATAATGAACAAGTCCAGGTCATCCAGAGAAAGAGTCTAGTTTCATAAGGTGAAACAGTCAAGTGTCATACAATAAAACACTCCAGGTTCATACAGTGAAACAGTCCGGGTTCATATACGGAAACAATGCAGACTGATACTGATAAACAGTCCAGATCTGAAGAACCAAATGAGAGGTGAAACACATTCAAACATAATCTTGGATGAGAGGTGAAACATATTCAAGCCTAAACAGAAGTCAAGCTACTTCGGGTTCAACACAAAAGGATTTTTTCTGGATGAATGAGAATCTACACAGACATACAGAACCTGCTGCTGACTGGATCTGGGCCATGGAACATCTCTGACACTGTGTTCCTTGGGTGCATGTGGCAGTGTCACAAACGCTGCCTTCCAAAGTCACGGGAAAACTACAATAAATAGCAAAGAAATATGAGTACCTCTCCAGAAAGACCCTATAGAATATACAAAAAAAACTACTGATAGACGTGAAGTTGGATATAAAGTAGTATTATTTATAGTTAGACCTAATACAGTGTTCAGGAGATATAAAGATTTTAATCTGTGTAGTTTCATATAAAGTAGTATTTGGGGGGGAAAACCTTTAATTGACTCAGGCATAGTATTGAAGTCTGACCACGCAAATGACTCTTTAGTCATTAGGGTTTCAGTGTGGCCCTCTGGTGGCCACTGTAGGTACGTGCATCTCTATCGTAATTGGTTTATTTTGGAAGTATTGACCGGAAATATTCCTACATTATTTTATTTTCTGACTTGACGATAATGTACTATATCGTAGTTTCTTGTTAAGACCACTAGACAGCAAATACACTGTTGGACACAAGCAGAAATTACCTTCAACATTTTAACACATTAAGCTCCAAACCTTGTTTAAATCGTAGCGTGACACATTTGAGATCACTTTCTATAAAACTTTCAAAAATTTCTAGGAACTTTTTCCATGATAATTTTATTTAGAAAGTATTCACAGGAAATATTGAATGTTAAAGTTCTATTGGACACCATTTATTTTGGAACAACCGTAATCTCAAACAGTCTGTCTCATAGCGAGTGAAGTGCAGCGGCCGTTAATAAAATAATAAATGATTTGATCTGTTTTGTTGTTGTTTAATAGTTGGACATAAAGTAGTGTCTGAGTGGAGTACATTTAAAACTATAAGTTATTACACATAAAATTGTATTTGGATGGAATAAACATTTAAAATTCCAAGTAGTTTGATATAAAGTCATATTTGCATTGAACAAATCTTTAAAACTATAAAAAATGACACATAAAATTAGTATTGGGGTGGAATAAACATTTGAAGCTATTAGCAGTTAGACATAAAATTGCAATTAATAATAATAATAATACATTTAATTTATAATGCACTTTACATTTGGATCAAATCTCAAAGTGCTACAAAGTAAAAGCAGATAAAGCATCAATAAAAAATGTAATAATAACTATATAAAAACCTGACCAAAGAGCAGCAATGTTAATTAAAGTTATAGATTCTGCTGAAAAGGAAAGTTTTAAGTCCTTTTTTAAATGTGTCAGTCATGAGCCCTCAGATGGTCAGGGAGGGCATTCCACAGACGAGGGGCAGCAGAACAGAAGGCCCGATCAACCATGGTGCTGAGCTTAGTCCAGGTAAGGAGGAGGTGGTATCAGTGGGTAGAACGGAGGGATCGTGTTGAGGTCAGTGGGGTGAGTAGTTCTTTTAGGTAGGGGGGTGCGTTACCATGGATGCACTGGTGAGTGAGGAGAGAGATCTTATATTCCATCCTGGTGGAGATGGGAAGCCAATGAAGGGAATGAAGAACGGGGGTGATGTGTTTGTGTTTACAAACTCTCATCAGGGTCCTTGCAGCACTGTTTTGAACATATAGTAGTCTTTGAAGACTTTTATCAGGGATCCCGATGAGAAGTGCGTTACAGTAATCCAGTCTGGAGGAGACAAACACGTGAACCAGCTTTTCAGCATCACTCAAGGTGAGTGAAGAACGGAGTTTGGAAATATTTCTGAGATGGTGAAAGGAGATCTTGCAGATGTGTTTGATGTGGGATTCAAAAGTGAGTTGAGGGTCAAATCTTACACCGAGGTCGGTGACTGATGAAGAGAGGGGAATGTCGTGACCAGAGAAGGTAATACTGGTTATGGAGGAAGACTGGGTCTGATGTGGGGTGCCAATTAAGATTGCTTCGGTTTTGGAGCTGTTCAACTGGAGAAATTTGTTTTTCATCCACACCTTTATCTCCTCCAGACAAGCGCGGAGAGTTAACAGGGGAGATGATGATGACGATGAGGATGGAGAGGCAGCGGAGGAACATGTGTCAGTTTTTATGTAGATTTGCGTGTCATCAGCGTAACAATGGAATGAGAGTCCATATCGACTGATGACATGGCCAAGGGGGAGCATGTATAGTATGAAGAGAATGGGGCCAAGGACTGATCCCTGGGAGACCCCACAGGTGACGATGTGTTACATTTGGTTGTAATAAATAGTTTTAATTCTATGTAGTTTGATATAAAGAGATTGTTTTGGATGGAATAAAACTTTAAAAGTCTATCTACTTCGATATAAAGTTGGTTTCTCCTTTAAAACTTTAAGTCATTAGATATAAAGTAGTATTTAGGTAATAATAAACCTTTATGGTTAGACATAAAGTAGTATTTTGATGGAACAACTGGCCCACAAGATCAGAAAAACTATACAACATATCGTCTAAAACACTTTTGCCTAAAGCAAAACAAATTTTCATTTAGAAAACAAAATTACATAAACAAATTTACGGGATGCAAAACACTTTTACAAACTCAAACACATTTGCAAACGGAAAGTTTGAAGTAAAGGGTGGGTCCTATACATCGGATGTGACATTTCTGTCAAATCATTCAATCATCAATCATCATTCATTAGCATCCGTTCAATAAATGCTTTTTGAACACTGTCCTTCAATATGCGCAGTAAACTTTCCATGCTGATGACAATCCGACATATTAGACCAAGAGCTTTCAGAATTTGATTGTATAACCTCCTTTTACGGCTATGGCCGAGGCACACGCTTATATTTCTGTTACTGAGCAGTGTATTTGAAAAACTGTTATTTTGAAGGACTGGAGCGGAAGTAAGGATGCAGTAAGAATCGGAGATTTGTTCTGATTTAAATCAGAGTGAAAATAAAACAAGCTCGATTCTTTCCATTATATGGTGGCTTTCTTTATCAAGACACATATATAGATTAACTATAAATAATCTTGTTTGCTCCAGAAAATACCACAAAAATGTGGTAGGACTTCATTTGATTTGGAATTCTTGTACTCCATGTACTGTTTAATGGATAGGCAAGTTTATTCAGTTGCTAATAAAACATATCAGCACATTTTGAACAGAGAAGTAATGGTTTCCGGATATTGCATATGTAAGGAAGCTAGTTTACATTAGCTAAACATACCAATGAATTACTTTTTTTAAACCGATGAATTACTAATCTGTGACGAGGAGGAAGCTTACGTCATCAGTCTGCGACTCAGCATGCAAGTATTGTGAAGGACTCCTGAAATAAGCCTGGGATGAAACTAATCAAATATTAAGGTCTGTTTAAGGTTATTATGGATAGATATATAGACAACGTTAGATGACAGCAGATAAACGGTGGGTTTGGTCTGGTTTTTTATTAAGAACGTAGGTGAACGTTGGTTTCTCGCGTTGAATCGTCTTCACTGTTTTTCAGGTTAAGGTTAACTCTAAAATTATGACATTTAATTAAATATGATATATCCGATCACGATTTGGGTTGGAGTGTGGAGTGAGATAACTGTCACCTCTGTAACGAAAAAGGGCAAAACAATGTCCCAGTTTAATTCAGCCGCGATGCAGTGTTAGGAAAGGTTTATAGAGAATTGTACTTTTTATCAGAATGTAATTACAAATAAAATCACATAAGAACTGTCTAAAAAGCTCAATTTAATAATATTACAAGATCCGTAGGCTGCTCTGATGTGCTGCTAACGTGATGCCCAGACAGACATCCTGAGTAATCTTAGGTCCTCCAGTTATGGATTATTATTGGGTTTACCTGCTGTAACCACTTTCCTCAGATCTTCTTTCTTCAGATCATTGCATGGATTTTTTCATCGATTCAATCATTTTCCTAACAGATCTCTTGTCAGATGTTTCTTACTCTGATGATAATGTCCTCTGGTCACTCTTATTCTTCTATGAGCATAGAATTAAATCATCCTTCATTTACAGTCACTGTCACTGACTGTTAAATGATAATGATAATTTGTTCACAAAGTGAAACACTATACCGCTTTTCTGATTTTAAGCCAAACAATGAAGGAGAGCTTGATATGATGGATAAGCTCATTCATTCATTCATTATCTGCAACACCTTATCCTGACTGATGGAGAATTAGCTTTACCCCAAAACTCCAACAAACTGCTTTTGCATTTCCATACCATTAAATTCCTTAATAATAATTGTAATACATTTTATTTAAATAGTCAGTCGCTTTACAGGTACATAAAAAAACAAGTAAAATCATAATCAGGTATTAAAAAATAAAAAGCTCAAATAACAATAACAGCAAAAAGTCAGAATGAAAACCCACGTTGAACGATACAAAGGCTTTTCTTTTAGGACAAGCTTCAAACTCAATCTATTTATTTTTATTTAGCTATATGTCTACATTTTAGTCAGTTTTTATTATTTCATGTTTTTATTGCATTGCCTTTAATTGTTGTATTGTTTTTACCGCCTCACTGTTTCCTCAGTGCATACTGGAAGGTTTGTGATGGTGTTTCCTCAAACAAGTGCTTGGTTTTGTAGTTCCTGTTTTTGTTTTCCCAGTATGTATTTGTTTTTGCTTGGTGGTGAGTGGATAGTCATGGTGATGGGTGGCAGGAGTTTGGTTGGGGATTGTTTTTAAATTCTGCTGTTGTATATCCTGTGTTTACAGTTCTTGCTTAGCTCCATTTCTTATGGTCTATTTTTGTCTTGTGCATGAATGCGTGAGGTGGGTGGTAGGGTGGCTAAGATGAAGCTGTTTTTAATCATGTATAGCACTACTCTCACCTGTATGAAAATTTCTATATAAATGAAGTTTGACCAATTGATTAATAGATATGAGTTCATCTTTAGCCTTTATGCAAATTTAGTACCTAACAGAGTTGCACTGATTGATCGGTGCCAGGAATCAATCGGCCGAGCAGCCTCACTTGAGACAGTTGCAGGTATTGCTGTAAATGCACTTGCAAACATCTCACAAGTAAATTAGAAAACACAAAGCTTGCTATTTGTAACACCAGTAAGGACAAAATAAGGCATCTCTTAAACCCTGAAAGCGTCCGGCACAATGAACTTAATCACACACTTCTAATTGAATCCCTCAGAGGAACATAAAAAGTTAAAATAACATTAGCAGAGCGGCCAAAGTTAGCGGGAGCTCAAAGCCAGCCAAGAGCCCCATGTATGTTTGTATCTAAGCTGTCATTTATGGTTTTAAATCTTAACATCAAAGGAAGCTGCGGTGGAACAACCCTCAAAGCGTTCGGCACAACAAACTGAATCTAACACTAAAAGTCACAATCAAATGAATTCTCCCCGAGGAACAGCAAGTTGATAAGCTAACGTTAGCAGAGCGGCTAAAGCTAGCGGGAGCTCAGAGCCAGCCACGAGCCAGCTGGGTGTATAAAGGCTTTCATTTATCATTTTAAAACATAAGGGCAAAAGAAGCTGCGGCAGAACAACCTCGAAAGCGTTCGGCACAACGTACTTAATCATACACTTAGAATTGAATCTCCTGGTTAACAAAGCAAGTTTAGAAGCTAATCTTAGCAGCGGCCAAAGCTAGCAGCAGCTCAGAGCCATCGACAAGTCCTGCAGTCCTTGAAAAAAAACAACATATAAGATATAATAGACTGAAAGAGGCTTACACGGTTTTATTTTCACTTCCAAATGTTATAGATGTTTTTTAAGAAAAGCAGGTCGGGGAGGACGGAGGGTACAATACTTTCAACAGGTTAGAATACGTCAGGGATATCATTGAATTTTCAACACCGCATCCATAGATCATTTTTCGTTTACGCGACAACTCCAAAACGATTTTGTGGATCATTTTTTAACCAAATAGATCTTAGTGCCAGAAAGAACTGGTTTGAATTTGGGAAAGTTCGGTAGTATATTTCCACCACTAGTTTCAGGCCATAATTTCTCAACTATTGCATCCAAATTTGGTGCATATGAATTAATTTGAGGAGATCGAATTGTATAGTAATTGTGTCTTACTCTAATAGCTCAAATTTTACTCACTAAGAGTTACTTTTTATAAAAAACTAACTATTGATCCGATTTAGTCCGAATTCGGTGAATATGAATCAACTCCAGGAGATTTGTCTTGTATATATAATATATTTTATTGAATAGTTCATATTTTACTCACATTTGTATGAAAAAGTAGTAGTAGTCTTTTTTCGGACACAACTTCACATTTAATTTGAGGAGATCAATCAAGGATTACTGGTGCAATGCAGGGAATTGGGGGCTTGTTGAGGATAGAGTCTTCTTTTAATTAGGATCCCCATAGTTATGATTAGTATTCCTAGGTTCTATGAAAAAGACAATAAAAACATTAAAACATCACAGATTGACATAATATGATATGAACAATAAAATAAATCTGCTGAATAAACAGCGATTAGCCACAACTTTAAGACCGGTGACTGATTCTGTTGTTGTGGCTTATTGAGGTATAGTATCAGACAGGTTTGGACACTTACCAGAATTAGATAATGGATCCACATATATAAATGTTTAATGAATACAGAGAAAAATAAGGAATTGTTAAACTCTGCCTCAACATTTAATCATGTTTTTCTTTTGAAAGAGATGCAACCTGCACAAAGTATCATGAAGCCTGATTTAACGTCCTCTCTGATTTAACAGTTCAATCCTGAAGAAGCCGTGATGATGGCGGTGTCATGTCTAAGTCGAGCCCTGCGTTCCCTGACTCTCTCCCAGTATCCTCCGCTTTCCTCACAGGTCAGTCTCTGCTGCTGGTCACTGTCCTGCAGATTTGAATCCGGAGTCTGAGCTGTAATCTCACTGCTGTTTCCTGTTGACAGCTGGTCCCACAGATGAAGATGGGAGCACCAGTCAGAGGTTTCCTCACCACTGCCTCTCTGGAGCAGAACAGGAAATTCTGGAAGCGGATGGAGAAGTATACAGTGAAACCCATGGGCATGAAGAAGACAGGAGGCCGAGATAACTCAGGTAAAGCGTGTGCTCATTCCCGGAGGAATAGAACTGGTTGAAGGTCCACATAATGCTGGAAGAGGAGTTTCTATGTACATGTCGGGACTCCAGAACTTTCACCTTCATTTAAAACCAGGACTATGCAGTCGTCACAGCAAGGGGATATCCCCTTTAGCCCCCCAATCCCCTACGTTGCACAAATTGCCCTGATTGAACCTGTCAAATTAAATGTTAAGTTACGTCCGAAAAACAATGTTTTTCACAAAAGAGCACTTTCTCATCTTTCCTATTTATTTATCTTCTTAATGTTTATGTATTTATCTTCTTAATATGCATATATGTATTTATCTTTCTCATCTTTATTATGTATTTATCATTTTTGCATCTTTATCATGTATTTATCTTTAGGACATTTGTTGCTCATTTTACTTTCTGATCTCCACTCAGGTAGGATCCGGACTCATGGTATCGGTGGTGGCCATAAACAGAGGTACCGCTGCATCGACTTCCAGCGTCTGCGCTTTGAAGCGGAGAGAGAGGCCCGGTCATTTGAAGAAAAGGTTGTTGAAGTGCGATACGACCCTTGCAGGTGAACTCAGCCACCACACACTTCACTGTTAACATGCACAGCGAAGATTAGAAACTTAGATATAAGCTGTTAGAAGCCTAAGTGTTGACAGGCCAGCTAACCTTTGAAAACAATGTATGGTTTGTAATCAACCTGAGAGCTCCATGATACATAGTATCCCGAGTATGAAGAGAGTGAGATGATGCATTCATGTACAGCAGATCACCATAATCAAGATCAGGCAACAATCATTTTAAGTATTTTTCTGTAATCAAGGGAGAAACAGGAGTTGTTCCTAATTAAAAACCTAATTCCAGTTTCAGCTTTTTACCAGATTCAGTATATGAAGTTTGATAGAGAGATTGTTTTCAATTAGAAATCCCAAGTTTATGTAGATGGATACAGTCTCAATCTGTTTACCTTGAAAAGTGAATATACTCTGATTAGGCTCTGTCCTCCTGGAGTTTGAAAAGACCATGATTTTGTTTTTCTCAGCATTTAGGACGAGCTTGACCTTTGACTCATCTTGACAAAGATAAGTCAAAGGTTAAGTTATAAAATCTGCATCCAGTTTTAAGAACCCAGGCTCAAGATGATCTGAACTAGACAAGTTCAATTGTTTCAGGGCTCTGTGAATCTCAGAAAGAGCAAAAGGTGATAATGTAAAAGTGATCAACAGCAGAAGTGTTTCAAACTTCACATCTGTTTCTGGGAGGAGCCAAAGCTGGACTTGTGGTGTCATACCTGGCGCTATGGTAATCTGTGTTATCGCTACAGGTCGGCGGACATTGCGCTGGTGGCTGGAGGAAACAGGAAGAGATGGATCATCGCTACAGAGAACATGCAGACTGGTGACATCATCAAAACATCTGGAGTTATTGGACGAATGGCAGGTGAGAAGCTTCTGGAGATTATGAACATAGAGTTGATCTGATTGTTGAAAAACTCATTATTGCCTGTGTTTTATTTTGAAAGTGTCAGCCAATGAGGGTGATGCATACCCACTGGGGGCTCTTCCTGTAGGAACACTGGTCAACAACCTGGAGATCCAACCAGGGAAAGGATCTGAATACATCCGTGCTGCAGGTAATAGATTTCTCCACATCTTTGGGATTTATATCATTCTCTGATTATAATATATATTTCTATCGCATAATATTTGAAACTCTACTTTCAATGTGTTTAAAATTGATTTAATTTGTAATATTGCCCTCATACTATGTCAACTCATAACAATAACAAAGTTCCTTTTTTCGATTTGTGAAAAATAATGGTTTTATGAGAGTCCTCTTTATTATGTATTTATCTTCTCATCTTTATTATTTATCCCATCGCTATCTTTTTTTTATCTCTGCCAAGGCAGTAGTTAATGTTTTCACCTATGTGTGTTTGTTTTTCTGTTAATTGGCAAGATTTAGAAAAAACTTTAATACAGAATTGCATGAAATTCTATCTAGAAATAGGTTCTGTCACACGACAGAGAGGATTAAAGAGCTAAGGGCTCAGTTTCAAATGTTCCTTTGATTTTTCGTGGAAAAGGAGCTTGGTGCTCATTTGGCTGAACAGACACACTGAAGTGGAAGCTGCAAGAGATGACCAGCTACAGAATATTTCTGTGATACTCGGAGAGTTTGTTGGAGTGGTCAGTAGATTTATAGGCTGGTAATAACTCGGATATTTCATGTGCTAAAAAATTATTAGCTGTAATCGTTTTGCCTTGTTTTGGAACAAATCCCAAACAAGGAAACATTGGGGAATGCCAGAATCTTCGTTAAAACTGCAAAAGTGGGGTTTAAGAGAATCTTTTTCCTAATAATGGTCGTTGAATAAGGCCCATTGTTATCAGTGCTCAATTTTCTGCCACTAAATTAGATTTTAGCACTTTGAGATTTGATCCAAATGTAAAGTGCATTATAAATTAAATGTATTATTATTATTTAAAAAATAGATTTATTTATGATCAATATAATGTTTATATACCTAGGGTACTGTTTTGCCATTTCAAGAGGTTTGTGCTTTCTCTAGTTTTGCTGTCTCATCTTTGTTTTGGTATGTTTCTTGCATCTTTATTTTATTTATATATTTTTTTCACATCAAAACCAGACAAAATTATTGAAATTTAAAACTATTCAACTAGACAAATGCATTGAGGCTCACATTATTCCATCAATGGTCACATTCCATGTATGCGGCTCATCCTCCCTTCGCTTACTTGGGGAAGAGATGGTATCAGGATAGGAAAAAGCCAGGATAGGCCAGTGGGATGCTTTGGACCATGTTCTGCTGGGAACCCTTTGGTCCTCCAATTTATGTGGATGTTCCTTTGACTTCCTTCCTTTGTTCCTGCAATTTCCCTCATGTGGGACTAATAAAGGTGTATCTTATCTTGACACGTGGCACCTACCTTAAATGTTGCACCAGGGACCAGCGTTGGTAGTAAGGAGGTGGTCATAATGTAATGATGTTGGTACACTGATGATCATGATGGGATGAATCTGTGTTTTAGAGATGATGTTGCAACTATGAAACATGTCAAGCATTTCTCATCGTTTGGGTTTTCAGGTACCAGTGGTGTTCTGCTACGGAAAGTCAACGGAACTGTCATTGTTCAGCTCCCATCTAAACAGCAGGTCCAGGTGAGCTCAACGGACTGACACTCTTGATTTTAATACCCGATTCTGTTTTGAGCTGGACTTAATTATCTTGGCATTCAAAGGTTCTGGAGACCTGCATGGTGACGGTGGGACGGGTGTCCAACATCGACCACAACAAACGGATCATTGGCAAAGCAGGCCGGAACCGCTGGCTTGGTATTCGCCCATCCAGTGGGCTGTGGCAGAGGAAAGGAGGCTGGGCCGGACGCAAGATTAAACCTTTGCCTCCAATGAAGAGCTACATCAACCTACCGTCAATCACTGCTTGATAACAACCGGGTCTGGTCTTGTGTTTTGATTGACCCAGACAAAGCTAGTTCTGTAAAATGAATAAAACCCAGATGTTTGTACAGAAGATTAAAAACTTTATTAAACACAGCTGCTTGCGAAAGCATGGAGAGAAACCAAACAATATAAAAATCCAAAACATATTTACATCTACTGTATAGCAAAACATGCAGAATCGGTTCTTGTCAAGTCGCCATATCGCTAGTGGTGATTCTAAAAATACTGTCATGTCCATATAACAGGGTTTGTGCAAAAACACCGGGCAGCATCTTCAGTAACAGGAGCAATGAGACAACATGCAGTAACAGCATCTGACCCTTAACGAGCTAACACTGATGGTCAGAGGTCATGCCTGCTCATTGGTCCAGTTCTCCAGAACACCCCCATGCTAGCTCTAAACGCAGGGCAGATAACACCAGAATAAAACATGTGTTGTGATGCAGGTTTGTATTTTAACGGCTCATCAACATCAAATAATCCCTCAGGTACCTGTGGTCCACCAGGCCCACTCTGAACCCTGTAACAATGTACACACCTGGGGGTCTCCGGACCACTAGCAGAACCTCTAAGGATTCTGAGGGAGACACTTGTGGTGGTAGCTGCAAATAAGGTTTAGAACAAGTGGCAAAACATTCAGTAATATCCAGAAGGGGTCCTCAGCCCCCACAGGCCTCCTCCAACACAGAACCAGGTACCGGAGCCAGTTTAGACTTGTTCCACAGGACAAGAACCAGTTACAGTGGCTGAGCGACACGAGAGCAGGGGTGTTCAAGTCATGGCTCAGTGCCTATTTTTATTTGGCCAACGAGAGTTTACAAGAATATAACTTGCTTATAATACAATTTTATGTAACTTTACAGAAGGACGGTGTCCATAAATTGCACATCACACGATACATCTCTATTTTGTTGATGTGGTCTGGAAAAGAGAACGAATGGCACCAAAATGTTTGAGAAAAGAAAAGTTGATACAGAGGGATAGTAATTTAATGAGAGATGGGACGGGGGATATATGTTTGTGCAGAATGGACGACAACAGGGATTCATGGCAGTGTTTACTACCTATGGGCCATGGTTTACCTGCAATAACTTGGTAATGTAATAAATGGTGTTTGATAATATTAGTGTAATGGTTTAAAAAAAATCTCAAATTAATGGGATTTATGTTATAATAGTAAAGTGAGTAGGCCCACACCCAGTACTTTTATTTCTACAAACATATGTACATGTTGATGCAAAAGCTTTTCTCTCTGTCAGTGAACTATTTTTTGTCAAGAACTGGTACAATAGTTTTACACTTGACCGTCTGTATTGCCATTTTCATTTTCTTTTCCAAACTTCTGCTTTTAGAGCTGGTTATTATTATTAAAACCAATATGCTGGGGTGATCATCTAATAAGATAAAGAGAAGATTAATTTATAGAATCCTTACAGTTACAACCGACCCATTGTAAGAAACCATTACTCTGAATTGGCTTAAGATGAAATTGAGTTGACACCCCTGCACTAGAGCCCCATCATGACATCACAGAGACACTAGAGCCATGAAGCGAGTCAATTTATTTTGTTCTATGATGTGTCCATAGATTTTTGTCAAGTCTTGCTTGGATTAGAGGGACTCTAATTATTCATTTCCTCTGTGTGCAGGCTGTAACTAAATGTGCAGGTGGATCATAAATGGGCCTTTAATCCAAACATCCACAGTCCTGGGTCATGAACATTGTTTTAAAAAGAGGCGGTCACCATGTTTTGGTTGGTTACAATAATCCCGCCCCCAGCCACTGCACTACCAGTTCTTGTTTCTGGACCAACAGGGTTCTGGTTCCACTCTGGTACCAGATTTCCAGTTTTGAGATCCTGTTCTATGGAAAGACAAGGAACTGGTTCCATACCTATGGAAGGTGGAAAAGGTGCATGATCGGAGCTTTAACACACATCAACAGAAACAGGGTAAAACTAATGACCTATACGTAGTGGTTTACTTTTCAAACATCACACCAGCTCCTCGGAACCAGAGAGAAACCAACATGAGCTGAATGTCTATCAAAGTGCTTCAGGATCCATCACATCTACCAGTGTTTCCATCTTCAGTTTGGAGTCATACTAATATATTTGGCATCTATGTGGAGGAATAAAGGTTTGCTTTTTGTGCTTTAGTTTAGTGGGAGGAGTCACGCTTCACCATAATAATATAATAATACATCTGGTAAATATTTCTATACAATACTATAAAAAGCCACCTGTCAAATTTCCAAAGTCTTCACTCGATCAAAAGCAACAACAAACTCACACAGGAGGGCCCTCTGGTCTGTTTGACCTGGCACCATCATGCGGTACCGTCAGACCCAGATACACAAAAGCAGCAAACTCTCCTCGCATCAGATCCTCCTGTTTTAAGACTGATCAGATGCACACAATGTGTCCGACACTCAGCACTCAGAACTGCTCCTCTTTCTGCTACCAAGACCTGGCCCACAGCGGAGTTTAGGTTCGGCTGCCTGATTCCATGGTGAACACACCTGTAGGATCAACAGCTGTCATCTGATTACCGAGCTCTAAGAAAGGAGGAGGATGTCAGGTCAACCTGACTTTGGCACCTCACTGAACACCTGGACCGATCCAGTAGTAGTCATGTGAATCCTCTCAACTGAGATCTTCAGGTGGCCATAATTACTCAGAACGGGTCTGATTACAGCTAAGATGGAACAAACAGCTCGGAAATAATGAAACAGGAGAAACTGAATTTGGTGATAAGCTGTTGGAACCTGTCAGTGGGTTCCTCAGCGGGTGATTCTGAATCTGCATCATCTGGATGAGATGCTCAGGTGTTTCTGATGAATCATAGCTAAATTCATTAGAGCTACCGTCACACACACCTCAGTGATTCTGTAGGATTCAGGGACACTGTTTGCTTCAGAGCAACAAGGCAACAAGACATTTATTTCCTGTCCGTAAAAACTGACCTGTTGAGGGAGAAAGTTTAAAGGACAAGTAAGAAAAGGGCTGTTCCACCGAGATTAACAGCTATAATCCATCTCTCAAGAACAAACAAAAACAATCAAGCTCACGCACGCCACTGCAGGTCACCATCACACGCCTCTGTCGTCTACAGAGCAATAAGAAATGCAGGATTTCACAGAAATAATAAAATGGTAACAAAACAAAGTGCAAACACAGCTGCCATATCTGAAATGTGGCAAAGAGTCCAAAAACATCTGAATAGCATGACTCTAACAAAATAGTACTTGTTCTTTTGTAGTGTGTAAAAAAACAACAACACCAACAACATCAAAAACATCAAATGGAGAACGTGTGTGTTAGTGTAAGTGTGAGTGTGTGTGTGTGTGTGTGATGAACACAGGGTTGTGAGTCAGTAAGATTTCCACAGGAAAGTTATTACTGCCGGTGTCTCTGTTGCTTCCGTCAGACCGATGCAGCAGGGTCTTGTAAGGGGGGGGGGGTCGGTCTCACACAGGTTTACTGTAACCAAAGATTCCCACTGGGAAGTGCTTGACATGCGTCGGCCACTGGGCAGCGAGCTGGAAAAACTTCACATCGTTCCACTCCACTCCATCGATGGTTACTGAGGAGAGAGGAGAAAGGTTAAAAATGTCCTGACAGATGCCAAAATGTTTTATATTCCTAAAAAAAAAAAATCTGTAAAAGTATATGTAATTATTTACAGCTGAAGCATTTCATATTATCAAAAATAAAAGAATGTAATGGCTAAACTACCACCATCATTTAGAATATCTCAAACTTCCATTGTTAAAAGTGCGGAAGCATTTTTCTCGGTTTTATGCTGCCCTGATTTCTCATTATAAAGAGTCCGCCATGGACAGACTACAGTTATGGAGACAAGAGTTAAGTTACTACGACACAAATGGTTGATGAGAGCCTGTTTGCTCCCCAGTGAAACTAACTCATTGGTTCCCTGATATTCCAGATACCTTAATTAAATTATTGGAGAATGGTTCAGTGCTCCACGGTGTCTGAGAATGCCGTAAGGTGCAAAGATACAAGTGCATGGATTGATCGGCTGGCGGATTGATTGACACCGGTGACCGGCCGAGCAGGCTCAGAGTGCCTGATTCCATGCAGATAATACGCATGCGCCCCATTGATGGCTGAAGTCGCACACACACAAAAAACATGAGCTACAACATAAGAAAAATTGGTTCAGCTCTAGATAAAAAGTAATTCTGACTCCATTGGTTATTGTTGGTTTAAAGGTGCCTGAGAATGCCTTGTTGTTGTTCTTGTATTTATTAATTAATTAATTTATCCCCACCAAGGAAGAAGGTAATGTTTTCACTTTGTTGAATTGATTGATTTGTATGAAATTCTACCCAGTGGTAGGTCTTAGCATATCCTGCACGACTGTTGTTTCCAGACGTCACCAGCAGATGGCAGTAGAGCTCACCTCTCAACATAGTGTGCTGGTGCTTGGCTGTGCAGATCAACCTGCTGATGCCATCAATCACTTGGCTCTTAGAGTCCAGCTCCTTCTCCTTGGGCTTCTTGCTGAGGAAAATCACTGCAGAAGGAAACAGGAAGAGTTGATTGACGTATTTAGATACTTTACTTGAGCAAAAGTACTGATACACTGTGAAAATACTCCACTACATGGGAGCATTATCAGCAAAATAAACTTAAAGTAAAAGTACTTTATATGGAGTAGAATGGTTCTTCTGTGTGTTTGTAGTTATATTTTTTTATCAATATTACTGCAGCATTAATGTGTTGGTCCATGTTACTGCTGTAGACGTTAAAGTTGAGGTACTCAAACTACTTTATGCTGTTGAATTGTTTAATCTATATGCTTATAATAGTCTGCAGAGAGCCACGTTTCTCTAAAAAAAAGAAAAGAAACAACAACAACTTTTGATGCGATCAGCCGGTTTACACTTTTGTGACATTATCCAGACAACCCAAGGTGATTTTTAATCACCTTGAGTTCGGGAACAATCTTTCCATTGGAGATAGATGAGTTCTAAGAAATCGTAATTTCAAAAGTAACTGGGAACTGCAACTGTTAGAAAAAATTTAATTGAGTTGAATACAGAGTAGAAGTCTAAGTGTTATGAAATGGAAATACTCAAGTACAGTACAAGTACCTCCAAGTACTTAGTTACTATACTAGAGGTGAAGATAGTCCTGACTGACTTGACCTTCTACCTGGGGCTGGTAGCATCATACACCTGAACCTCTCACACCTTATCATCACACCTCACTGCTCTCTATGGAAGTTATAGAGGTGTTTATTCTGCCTCTGAGCCGTGGAGGTAGCACAATCATCCTTCTTATGGAAGAAGAGAGTGGCTGTGGGACAGGATTGGGGATGGGGTGATGTGATGTTAAGCAACCCGAATCAGGGTGATTAAAAAAGCATCGCAAAACGTTGCTCGTGATTTGCTGGTTGATGCTCTGAAAACACACCGTTTACAGCATTTACGTGTTGGTTAGTTCAGTTTAAACAAGGTCGTCATGGAGACAGCTTTGCGTCGCTTGACTTTTGAACGATCGGTGGTTAGAAATGGACTTAATTTTTTGTGATTAGTTCAGAGATACAAAGCTAAATTGCAGTATTTGCTACAACTGAAACTGAAATAGCTTTTGTGTTTCTCCTTCCCTGTGTATAACCATCAACATTCTTCATTCATTCATCCATAAAGACTCATCCTGTTCAGACAGAAAACACATAACTCCAGCGATACAGCAGCAGAACAACACTGACAGACGGAAGGCAGGAACGCATGGTGAGGGCCAAACATTAACCGACCAGATCTGTTGTTTTAGGGAAGAGATGTATCTTGGGTATCATAATCACTAAATTTAGCATTTGAACTGTTTTTCAGTGGAATCCAGTTTAAAACTGTGTTAACGGATCGATGCCTTTCACGTGGGAAAAACTGCACAAATCAAAAACACAGCTTGTAATAAACTGACAAACTCAATTATTCAGTTCAGTTTTGAAAGTTATTTATCAGCATTATCTGAATAAAAAGTAAGATGAAGTAATATTTGATTGTTTTGAGGTAATTAGACAAAGGTAAAGAGGTAAATAGACAAAGTTTAAATTGTCTTTTAATTCTCTTAGCGAGAAAATAAAGGGGGTAAGAAGAACACCTTCCCCCCATGACATGCACTACAAAACATTGGCTCTTCAAACAAACCTTTCTTGTTCTTCTCCTTGGTTACGACGGTCATGGCCATGCTGGGGGGTGGGGTGAGTTCTCCTCCACAAGGCAGGCGGCTGACCTGCAGAGAACGGAAGTTACTCTTCAGGGTGTTCTTCAGTCCAACGTCTCTCTTGTCCCCCTCCTTCTTCTTCTCTGGGCCTTGCCAGTTCCAGTAGTCCACCTGGAGCCCCATCACCTCGCTGCCCGAACAGGGAGATCTACCAACCACAGGAGGCAACGTCACAAACCTCAGAGAAGAACCATTCTCCAACTCTGCTATGAGAACATGGCTGCAGTGAGGAGTGGTGTCGTACCCAGCTCCAGAGAGGGCAGTGGACACAGACGGAGACTGTGGGGGGGTGCCCCCTATCTCCTTCCCATACGGACCAGCCGACGGTGGCGTTGGAGAAGACAGGATGCTTGTGTTGCCCCCCATGGCGTCATCAGAGTCCACTGCAGATCAGAAGAGACATGAGGTCCGATACAAAGATTTAAATAAAACATTTGTTGAAATACATTAATTCCAGGAAAAATAAAGAAAATAAATATATTTCTTTCAATAACATATATCTCTGTTTGCTTGTATTCCTCGTGATAAAACCGATTGGTTCCTGTCAGAGGTTTTTTCATCAGTTTCTTAAAGTATTAAATATATTTGAACAAAACAAATTTGCAGTGTTAAAAGCTGCCTGTGAACATCAGAAATGTTTTCTGTAGATTATTTTATCAGTTGTTTTGTAGACCTACTTCTGGAGGTTGATGTTAAAACAGTCTCTTCATTTTCATTTAGAATACTGATTATTTTGTATTAAGAAATGCGCTGTAGTGTGAAAGGTGTCCCAAGCCAAAATCATAAGCAAGGTGAGCCTTTCAACCCGTCTCTCCTAGCGCGCCTAGATGGATGGGGGGGTGGGTGAGCAAGGAGGGATATGATTCTTGGTTGCTGCAGGAGAAGAGGATTCATCCGTCTTTAGAACATGAGCCTACTGAGGTCATTTAAGCTATGTTGGATCGGTCTGTTGCTATATGTACATTTAAATTACACTTTCAGATCAGATATGGTTGTTTTGAAGGTCCATGGTTACAGTGAACTGTTTCCCAATTTGATGTCGTCTGATCTGGCCACCCAACCAGCACACCGTTTGGGTGGGCAGATCTATTTGTTTGTTTCCTGGCTTCAAACTGAAATACGCTGCTCAAAAACATTAAGGGAACACATAAATACCAGATTTTTTCCCAGATCATTTCCTTGAATGTAGTATTCAAGTTAAAAAATCTTTATTGACATACATTGTGTAATTCATTGAGAACAAAATGACATAAGTACGATCACTGGAATCCGAAATAATTTACCAGTCAAGAATTTGTTTCTAAAACTGAAAAACTGAAATAACAGGCAATCCAACAGGATCAATACCTCCACCATCCAGGACCTGCCTACACAGTCTGACCACATGAGGTCGGGCATGTCTTGCACTAGGAAGAACTCAGGGTCCATTGCACCAGTGTAAGGGTGACAGTGGAGAGGATTTTATCTTGGTAACTGACAGCAGTTAGGGTACTGTTGGCTAACACGTTGAGGTCTGTGAGACCCTCCAAGGATTTGCCTCCCCAATCCATCACTGACCCACCACTAAACTGGTCCTGCTGGAGGATGATGCAGGCAACATATTGTTCACCGCAGCGTCTCAAGACTCTTACACATCTGTCACATGAGCTTGAAGCACCAATTGAGAATCTGTTCAATCTGATGTTCCCTGGTGAACACAAAATCCAGCTGAATGGTGCTGGGCTGTAAGGACAGGTCCCATTACAGGATGTTGAACACTCATGCCACCCTCATGGACTCTGTTTCTGACATTTTGGTCAGTAACATGCACACCAGTAGCTGCTGGAGGTCATTTTGTACCACTCTGGCAGTGCTCCTCGTATTTGTCCTCAAAGTGAGGAGCAGACACCGGTCCTGCTGCTGGGATATCGACCCTAAGGTCCTGTCTTGCTCTCCCTGTGTAATTGCTGTCCTGGTATCTCCTCAACTCTTGAGACTGTTCTGAGAGACACAACAAACCTGTGGATTTGCCATCATGGAAGAGTTGGGCCACCTGTGCAAGCTGAATTGGCTGCATTCCGCAATCTGCAGAACCAGAGCCTTTCTGGGGTTTGTCTGGATGATGCCTCTCGTGTCCACCTGGTGCCACTTTCATTTATACCAAAGAAGGTGAAACTGACTCACAGTTGCCTATGTGTCCTAACTGGACATAATGATTTCCCAGAAGTTTAACTGATTGTGTTATCATTCTGTGATGATTAAGTGTTCCCTTCATTTATTTGAGCAGTGTATATGTCAGTTTATCCACGACAACAAACACTTAACCAGGGGCCTCGTTTATCAGACTGATTTATAAAACAGTGCGCATGTCCTAAGCTGATTTCCTTTTATAAATCACAACCTACTTGAAGTGTGGCACAGCATGTGCGGAGTTGATGCAATGCCCAGAGCTGTCCATAAAAAGCCAGTGGAATACCTCAAATTAGTATGAATGACTACTGATTGATGACGTCAGTTAAAGTGAAGGCAGACAGGAAGACTAAAAAATAAACTTAACACAATATGTAATTGAAGTGTTAATAGGACAGAGGGTCTTATAGCGACATGAAGTGTTCGACTCACTGAAACGGCTGATGGTCAGACTGACGGGCTTACAAAGATATCTGTCAAACTTTACCAAAAGTCTGACTTTGGCTGGATAAATAAAGTAGTCTAACTTTATTGGATGAAAAAACCCAAATTGCTCCACACAGGCGGGACCCGTATAATTTTCTAAAAGAAAAACTAGTGGGGGATTTTGGGGAATCCCTTCTGGAGTGACCGAGGGGGACACCGATGAAATGTAAGATACACAAGGATTACTATGCATATAACAACGATCAGTTTCTTGAATGAGTGTAAACCAAATAAATTGAAGTATTGTTGAATGATTATATATTGTATAAACATAATAACATACTAAAAGATCTGGACACCATTTATTCATCCATTAGGACTTAATAGTTTAAGAGTTTGTGTGGAGGGCCACACATTTCCAGAAAAATGCCATGACTGCGTAGAAAGGGGTACAACTCATTTTGTGTCGCCAGGTCGTCTTGACCTCCATGGTTGTCATCATCTCTGCTCCCTGGTCGTTTTTGTTTTCCTGTTCTGTAGCTGCTAGCTGATGATGATGGCCACAAGCACATGCATATATGCTCAAAAACCACATGACTTGCGTCATATGATCAAAAATCAGATGCAGATCTGATTTACAACCACGGACGAAGATTTAACTTGTGTTCACACAGTTATGAAAACAACTTGTGCCTCAATAAGGTATACAATTTATGTCCGTGAGAAAAACATGATCATCTACCTCCAAGCACACACAACACACACGTGCCCAAAACACAATGCTTCCTTACCTGAGGTGGAGAGGCTTTGCTCCACAATCCCAACTTTGACAACCTGCAGGAAAGAAACAGGTTTTGGAGTGAAAGTCAGATGGACCACATTATGTCCCGTTCAAAACAGGAAATTGTTTCTTACCCCAATAAATGGCACAAATTTCTGACAGGAGTCCTCATCAGGGCTGTGAACAGATGGACAGCAGAGAAGCTGTGAGTCTGAGTTGGCCTTCAGCACTTCAGAACTCCAAAGAAGAACATCAACACTCAATGGTTCAGGAGGGATGATGACTAACGCCATCACCCTCAGCAGAAATGGTAACAGTTGGCTTGGGTTAAATGGGTTCATGTTGGGGTTACGCAACAATGAGATGAATGAAAGGACCGCTCCTTACAACCAAAAGTATGAAATTTGGACATTTCTGAGGCTGCATTGCTTTGATCACCTGCAACAATATGCAGCGCAACAGAAGAAATAAGAGGTCACTGTCAGAATACTCGGGTCTACAAGATCCAAATGAAGCCACTAATAGCTGGGTTTACATGGACACTTTCCATTTTCACAATGAAATTATTCGGAAAGGATATTCCTGTATTGACTGTTTACATTAGCAGTGATCTAATCACAAATGGTCTTTAAATGTGCCGACACATCAATTTGGAAGAGCTGTCAGCAGCTGAATGAAAAGCACAAGGGCGACCAATAGATGACGAGTTTCATCGGAGGGTGGGCGTTTGATAAGGGCTGTTTTTGCTATGATTGTGATGCTTTCAATGATGAAACAGCTAATAATAACTCATGTTTACTCCTAGAAACACGAGGGAGAGAGGGAGGGAGAGAGGAAGAAGCGTTGCCTTACCTCTGATTGGTTACATTACATCAGCGTTACCACATTATCAGAAATTATGACATTAGTGAGGCCGTGTTGTGTGGTAAACTCACAAGAAATGTAACATTAATAAATCAACCTAAGTAACGTGAAAAGGCAGAAACTCCTCATCACATACTTTTATTCTGAAAACCCGGATCCACTGATGGTCAGAGACTTTCAAAGAGGTCTTCTTCCTCTTTCATTACTTCCATTTATTGTTGCATAAAACATGAAGTTGGTCTCGATAAATGTTAAGATCAACATAAGCTACAACGTTTAAAGCAAAAACTTCTCATCAGGCGCTTCATCCAAAAAAAAAATTCAAGTAATGACAGGTGTTTGATTCATTCATTCTGAGGTTGCAGGGGCTGGAGCCAATGCCACCCCCTTAAGTACTTCATTCATGCTCAATGAAAAGTGAATTCGGTGGGTCTGATCGCTACTTTGCCGATCAATAAATTTACGCTTTTCAATTTGTTCACAGTGTCGTTCCATCACGGCTCCTTGCGAATTATCTTGGACGTGTTTATAGAGTTCATTATTTCTTAATTCTGCACTCCATTTTTTTGAGTTTTTATATTAAAAAACAATTTTTTACCATTTGCATGCAGCGGTTGCCCTTTTCCGAACGTCTTACCGCAAAGACCCCCCTTTGCAAAGAAATCAAATCACATTCGGAAAAGGGGCTGTTCGCAAACAGCATTCAGATTAAAGTGGCCATGTAAACCCACCTAAAGCATCAGATGAGAGGGGCAAATGTTCTTTGAGAAGAACTTTATTAGAACTAGAGTAGAACTTCTATACAGAGTGGCAAGTCTATCACAGTCCCCCAGTCACCACCCTAAAGAACCAACAGCATCTCTGGTTCCTGTTGCACAAAAGTCATAATACATATTTCAGTAGAATTTTAAAAGTAGCACTGCCAACAACCATCCCAGCGGACGTAGATCCACCTCAGTCCTTTCTGAGTTATACATTACCTATAAACCATAAACACAACATTTAAATGTCATTTGTAAGGTTGTGAGACTAACCACAACAACAGGGTCATGTGATGTCTACCCTAGGCCTGAGCTCATTACTGTAATCATCAGAATGATTCATGTGGTTATTTGGAATGTCAATGGTGTGATGGGGTGTTCATCTGTGGAACTGGCAGAGTTGGGAAGTAACTAGTTATATTTACTCAAGTACTGTACTTGAGTACAGATTGGAGGTAATTGTAGTGGAGTGCTTCAGTGCTGCTTTCTACTTCTAAGTCACTACATCTCTGCCAGAAATATTGTACTTGCAGGTTGATTACTTGTATTGGAGTATTTTCACAGTGTGATATTAGTACCTTTACTCCAATAATGGATCTTAACACCTTTACACTGGTAACTGGACCTCATTCTAGCCTGGATGTTTGGCTCACATAGGAGTACCCCATCCCTGCTAGTGTTTAGTCACTTCCCTTATAATGCTCTGCTGCTGTAACCCTGCAATTTCCCCCATTGTGGGACTAATAAAGGTTTATATTATCTTATCTTATAAGGAAGACGCCAGCACTGTGATATCAAACATCAGGGGACTTTGCGTTGACAACCATGTTGGGGTTACGGGTTAGGTAAGAACACACGCACGGGTGATTTGTCCACAGAACAACATACACCAAT
The DNA here is from genome assembly GCA_037951165.1 of Lophius americanus. Lineage (NCBI taxonomy): Eukaryota > Metazoa > Chordata > Actinopteri > Lophiiformes > Lophiidae > Lophius > Lophius americanus. The sequence continues at coordinate 1,022,155 of JBBDHG010000039.1, read as the reverse complement.
TATATACACAGATTAATTATAATCAAAGATACTTTCAGAGGTAATCTAGTAACACTTGATTAACGACCTCACATGATCTAAGACCTTGTTTAACACCAGAATCTTGATTTGATATACCCTTATATACCGATCTTAGACCCAGTAATAACTCTGGTGTCTTCATTGATTTCCCTCCTGCTGTAAAATGAAACAATATGAAACGATTCTTCAAACGTATCTGCTCATCTTCTGTAAATATAACTTTTACTGAGAGATGAATGCGAAGAGAAGTCTCTGTGCTTCAGTGGTCATGAGTGGGAATCATACGATTAACCTTGGGATTATGTCCTGAATACTACAATACTTCTTACTGTAATCACTAATATTTAGAAAAGGTTGATATTTGTCAATAGGAACTAACGTCCAGTAAATCTTTAACCCATGTCTTTCCTTGGATCAGAAGATCTGACTTCTATTCATTCCACATGGCTTGCAAAACTGATATCGTGGATGCAGGAGTCACTACAACATTTCAATGAATGAATATTTAAGATTGTTTAAAGGTTGTTAGGCAACTCATCACAGCAAAAACACAGAGGACAGAGTCAGAACCAAAACCACACGGAACCAAAGACACACAGCGGGACAGAGCGCAAACTGAATCCACAGTGAGTGTCAGTTGTGGAGAGGAAAATGTTAGTAGGAGCTCAATTGAGGAGAGAGAGGACAGAGGGCAAACAAGAACTGAAGTAGATACCTGATGTAAAAATCAAAATACAAACTCCTTTTCCTTGAATGCAAACGAAAGTGGAAAGGGGGGAAGAAGGAATGCAACAGTGTTAAAACTGTGTGTGTATTTTGAACCCTCTGACGGATAGGGAGCGTCTCATAAAAAGAGGGGGAGGGGCTTGATCAGACATCTGACAGGAAACATACAAATAAACAAAGAAATGTAACAATCTGCTTTGGGTCCGAATGACTGAACTGTGGTGACCCATGCGCCATCAAATTCAACAATCACTTAAGAGGTGAATGTAAAACCACCAGAACCTGAAGCAGCAACAGAAACAACTGTACCTCAACAGCACGTGTGTATGTGTGTGTTTGTGTTTGCATGCAGAAGTAACTAAACCTTCAAAGCAGGGCTGTTTCTATTGAGATAAATCATAAAACAATTACCATCAGTTCATTCCAACACACACACACACGAGGACGCTCATACATCAACAGTCAGAAAGACGGTACCTCTTCTGCTTGTAGGTGAGCATGGCCTCTGAGATGGGGAACTGGTGGGACACATTGGCGCCGGCAAGATACTGAATGACTCGTCCTGCAACATCGATGTTATCTACAAGGGGCAGACAGACGTAACATTGAGTACATACCCCTGCTCCTATCTGACCAGCAAGCTGCAAGGCAGTTGATGCGAATACCAATTTCCCCATTAAGCTTCAGGCTTGCAGACGGAGAATGGATTGGTTTTAACACCCAAGAATGATGAGATCAGGCTGCTGAGTAGGAAATAACATCAAAATGTAGTTGACGGAACATATGATGAATGGTGTATCAGTCAGACCAGGGGGGAACGTTTAGTTTAACGTAAAATACTGGTTTTAGTCTGTTTCTCTTTATCTCAGTGTCTCTTTGCTGTTTAAATGAGAAGATATGCCTCAGCCAGGACCACTCAAACACTGACCCTCCGTGCAGTTATTTAAGTGTCTAAAACAACTTTCCAAATTAAATGTAAATAAATAAAGGGATATCTCCACTAGATGGGAGATGTTAACATGAAGTAATGAAGTACAAACACTGATCCGACACACAATGAGTTGTTGTTAGAATGGAAATGATAAATAAACAGCAAAAGACACCACTTCATGTTATGAGTCATCTTTTTACTTGTAAAGATGACTAACAGATGAAGTAGACCAGAACCCCACCTAACCCATACCCATGATGAGGAGAAATATAGAGGAACCAGCCTTTTTTTTTAAATATTACATCTACCCATTCGGGTATAAAATTACACACAAACGTAACAAAGACAGCTTAAATTCTATAATAAACTCAAAGGGATTGATTATTAGGAAATGTCTGGTCCTATAGTCCCTGGTCCCTGGTCACTGACTGACCCCTGACCTCATTCCTCTCCCTTTAACCATAGTTTCAACATTAAGACACACTATCTGTAGCCACACAGCAGAGCGCTGCATCCTACCTGATGCTGGCCGTTCCGTCCTGCAGAACAGCTCCCTCCATGCGGGGTCCATAAAGATGCTGCTGAATCTGCTGTCAAAGGAGGCCACAAACTTGGCCAGAGGATGAGAACCTTTGCAGGAGAGCAGAGAGACAAACTCGACGTGTGAATCAATGCTGGGCCTGAACTGCAGATTTACTCTGAACCTGCATGACTCACCTATGGGGATCAAAAGGAAGCGGATGTAACTGAGCCAGTCTGGCGTCTTGTTGGCAAGCTGCTCCACAAAGAACCTCAGGATGGTGCTGAGGTAGCTCTGGTCACCTACCACTGCTACCTTCATGGTTGGGGGCGTTTGTGCATTGCAGTTACAGCTGCAAGGGTTAAAAATTAAGAACTCATTCAGAGAAATATCAAGTTCCAGGTAATAAAATGCCTGGTAAAAGAGTAAAATCACACACACCACCAAACAAAATAGGCCTACGCTCTCATCCCCGACAGCAAAGTCATAGCCACAAAAAGCGCCCAATCGCCTACATTGTACGAGCAATCCACCTAACTGAACTTCCTCGAATGCAATTTGAGGTTAAAAAAGTTTCTCCGACTCAGTTAAAGTTGACATATGCAAGATAAATCTCCTCCAGTCAAATTGGGACTAAATCGAACTAACGTTTGAAAAATTATGGCCCGAAGACCTTTGGAGACAAAGCCCCCCTTTAGTGTTGGGAATGAATAGCTGACGTTTCCCAAACTAAATCCAGTTCTTCACTAAAGTCTATGTGGATTTGAAAATGATCCATGAAACAGTTTTTGAGTTATTGTGTTAATACAAAGGACATTCCGCAGCGATAGATGTTGCAATGATAATTCCAGAATATCCCAGAATATCTGGAGTTCTATGCAGCGGGTCACCAGAAACACACAGAGTTCAGTGACGACTGAATATGTTTGGATGCGTGTAAATGTATGTGTGCGAGACTCACAATCTCTGGATTCGAGTGACAATGGTGTTGAAAGCAGCCTGAACATCAGCAGCAGAGCAGGTGGACACGATTGGCTGGGTCTGTTCATTGAGCAGTTCTGCTACATACTGGAGAGAAACACAGAGGAGTGTCTCAATCAAGACAACCAGAGCGAAGCATATTTGTCAGCAGCTGAAAGTCAGGGGGGTATTGGGGACAGCAAGCACGCACGCACAGTCCTACACACACACACACACACACACACACACACACACACACACACACACACACACACACACACACACACACACACACACACACACACACACACACACACACACACACACACACACACACACCTGTCCTTGCCACTCCATGGTGTTGATTAGGATAATGTTCTCTGGTAGACGTTCGTCAGAGATCAGGATCTGGTTCAGCTGGTCATACACAGATTTCCTGGGAACCTTATAGACAGATGAAAGTAGGGAGTCAGGGATGGACAGAACTTTTCCACAAACACACCTCAAGGATGTCTTTGAGATGTTACCTGCGCTATGAGCCGGGAGTCCGGGGAGCATTCGCTCTCCATGCTGCTTGTCCGGTCACTCTGAGCTTTGGAGTTCTGTCTGTCCTTCATCGAGGTGCTGCGAGGACGCCTTTGCAGCCGGTTCTCTACCTTACTGTGGATGAGATGAAACACCACGGGCAGAGAATATATGACTCACAGTGGCAGGAAGGAACCTGATTAACTGAACCACAGCTGTACATCTCACAGAGGCTCTTCAACCACTCCAGAAGAGAAAATCTAAAATATATTGTGTGCATAATTGATGACATGTGCTACTGTGTGTTCAGGCCTCCAGAGGTGCTGCTCTGGACTGTACCTGGGAGACATGTGGTTTTGGGACTCCGTCTTGCAAAGCTTGCCAACAGTGCTTGTTATCCGTTCAGTGCTGACATCCCAGCTGCTTACCTCACCCGACCCCGGCCCACCATCATCACGCTCGGGCTCCTGCACCAGAAGGAGGGAAACAAAGATGAGCCAAAAGGGCTGCGGGGCAACACTGATTTTTATCATAAAACACATTGACTGACCCCCTGACAGACGGCAGAAGTCTGTCCGGAAGATGAGGTAAGCACCCTCGAAACAGGGCCACGTCACCCAATGAGAGAGACATACACAGCAGCCGACAGCGCTGCCTTACAAAAGGGGACATCTCAGCCTTGTAGTTAAACATAAGCTGACACACCTATATTGAAACTAACTTCAGGCACAACCATATCCTCTCTGCGCGTTTTCTCACTGTAAACTGAGCCAATCGCTACGACAATTTCATCAGTAGTTCTGTTTAAATTACCCATCTGTTTCTTCAGATATCACGTGACTCGGAACGTCGATTCAGCTAATAGACCCTTAATGGAATCCTGCAGTGTGAGATAAAACATTGCTTTCTAATCCTGTTGTGTATGCATGTTTGATGGATGATCATTTGTGAAATTGTCATTTTGTGTGATTAGGGCTGTCACGGTTATGAAATTTTAGCTGACAATTAATTGTCACTTAAATAATCAATTGGTCCAATCATCCATTTCAATAATACAAATACACATGTTTAAGAACAGCTGTTAATTTAAAGTAAACAGTAAAACATCAGTATAAATGACTTTACTGTTTGATTTCATGAACAACAGCTATGCTTGGCATATATGACATAAATCAATAGTGTCTGACTAAAAGTCAGTTTCTCTTAACTCCTTGATATATCATCCTTCACTTCATTATATTATTTGTGGACTGATATTTTGGTACTGTATGTTTTACTGGGTAATCCTTTTCTTTAAAATGCTGCATTTTCAACTGTACTGAACGGCAGCCTTTCTTTGGCTATAAACCTTTTCACACCGTCCTTAACATGCTCAATCTGATGCTGCCACCTTTTACTGTTTTCTGAAAATGTCAGGGACCACCAGTTGCTTGGATGAACCTGCTGCAGTGGCTGTCTGTCCCGGTTTGCTGAACTTGGAGGAATGGTAGGTTCGGAAATCAACTGGGAGGGGTGGTGGGTCCAGAGATGTCTTTTTTGGATTTGTGGTATTAGTGGATTTGACCATTACCGGTTTGCTGCAAGTTCATCAAATCGCTTCCTCCAAGTTAATGGGCTCTCCTTTTTCATATGACTTCCAACAGTGGTCGGGCAATAAATCATCCATGAAGTTCACGATAATAGAGATACTTCGGTAAAAGTGGATGGCTTCCCACAAGCTCACATCAATCATCAAACGGTGGAAAACAGTCTGAAAATAATGTTGAAGTGGATTTGGGATTTTTGGATGAACTGAAGAACACGATGATTTTACAAAAAATAAATGACTATACTGAAAATGGTAGATTAATCATCCCAACCATCTCAAATAATTAATTAATCAGGTGATCTTGTTATAACTATGACAGGCCTATGTGTGATTAAACTCTTGTAGTGTGAGTCCTGAAGTGAGGCAGGGAGGTATGAGAGAGGTTCTTGTCTAGTGATATTTCACTTAGTGGCTGATGTTTGAGAAGGTGCCAGTAGAAACTAATGCAACCGTTCTGATGTTCTGTTCGAAAGGTGAGGCGGGGCCAAGATCAGACTGAATGGAAGCACAATGACTATACACACTATAGACCCTTCTTGATCTCCATCAGTCAGGGTCTCCAGCGTGGAGCTGCCTTGTTCGCTTAACTGATCTATAATGAATGGCTGAACTGTGTGTTGACCCGACACTTCTTACTGACCAGCTCTATGCTTTTTCTTCGAAAACAAGCAGGACTCAAAGGGGTTGGCAATGGAAAGGGGCGGGATTTGGAAAATCAAACTTTAGTAAAAGATGTTGAAGAGAGCACCAACTCCTACTGGTCCAAAACATACCGCTATGGTTGTGTCTGGGATGATGTCCTCTTGATAGCGGGCCCCTTGAACTTTACATCTGTCCACTGTTAGGAAGTCTCCAGTCTGGAAAGTGAACACACACAAGTATACTTAATGAGCACTTTCCCGGTGAATAAGGCTGACCAATCTGAACACGACACTAACCCCATTCCCAGAGAGGGCCTGACTGTCAAACATCTGGTAACTATAAATAATAAATATCATTAAATCCTCCTAATGAGTAAGCACAGGAAATAATAACTGATATTCCTTTTAAGATCTACCGTGCTGTGCCAAATACTAGACCCCCGCCTGGTACTGTCTGTATTTACTGGACCAACAAGGTTCCCTGACAACATCTGGATCTGTGTGAAAGAGGCCCTGCCCCCTTAGAGACTAGATCATAAAAACTATCACACTGAATGAAGTACTGTATCAGCTGGACTCGACCCACCCAGACCTGACCACTATTGCCATCAGTGAGGGAAACATGAATTCTCCTCTCAAATAGAAAATTCTGCGGGAGAATGTCGGCCATCAGTCTGTGAGGTCATACAGTGAGATAATGATCCAAGGAAGAATAGTATGTCCACCTCTGAATGGATCAGAAGGAAGGAAATTAAAGTTCTGGTGTTACCTAGTCTGGAACTGAACACCAATTGAGATGCTGTGCTGGGACGGGGGAAGATCAGTTCATGGGTAGGATTTTAACATTACAGCACGGTAATAAGATGGTAATAGGGGAGTAATAGTGTGGTACTAAAGAGTTAATACATATGTAATACAATGTAATTACAAAAGTAATAACTACGTCATTACTAACAATGGTTATCTATCGGTAATATTTACCTGTATTTTATGTAACAGCGAAATAATGGCCCAACTAAGTGTAATAATGAGGAAACAAATTTTAAAATGGAAATGAGGTAAAACTATTTGGTAATAGTACAGTACTAGGTTGATAAATTACTTAAAATAAGATGGTTATATCGGTGCAATATTTGGATTATAAAATGGTAGTACGGGGATTTAATATTGTAATAACATGATAATAATGAGGTAATATAGGTTAATGTTTTCACAGTATTTTAGGCTACTATCAGTATGATACCTTCCAAATTAGATTAAAATTGGTAATTACCATATTATAATGCTGAAATTCGTCCAACCCTTATGTTCCAAACATTCCCTTTTGTTTCAAGGTAATACTGTATAAATTGTATGTTTAATCTTGCGACTCTACATGGAAACCTCTAATAAGCATGAATCAGTGTTGCAAAACACAAAACTACTTCCAATGTGGTTTGATTAAAGCAGTGATGTCAGAGTCTGATTTCCAATTATAAAATAGTTTGGTTCCAGTTATTACTGCAGAAGGTGGAACATCTAGATATAAACACAGAAATAAAATAACAAGGAGGGGTCCAATACTTATTTTTACAGTGATATATCTTCATTATTCCTGTTTATGGAGATCGTTGTAGAGTAAACCTGAGGACTACAGCTGTGTTAAAGGCTCTAGGCTGTTTTACTACTGACTAAAATGGAGTCCCAGATATCAAAAACAACACTCCCTCTGCTGTTTGACTAAACCCCATCAATCTTCTCACTCTCTGCCCTTTTTCATTCAAGTTCAGCTCAGGGGTTCCTTGTCAGGTCTTCTTCTCTTTAACCCTGGAGAATATATGCGTCTGGGTTGGAGTTGGTATGTTGCAGAGGTCACTTGGGGTCATTCCCTATAAATACTCAGGGCAAAAGAGGTGGGGAAGGAGAGGACAGCAGGCCTCAATCCAGTTCTGCTGGGTCAGATTGCACTCAAGCTTGGAATGTGTGTGTAGTCAGATGTTCTCTGGGATCCCTGAACCACAATAAGCTTAGAGCACATCCAAACAATTCTACTGGGCCAAGAGGAGGGATATTATGTAAGAACCTTGGAGGTAAACAGTGACTGCAGATCCACTCACCGGACAGGACAGCTCTCTCTGCTGGCTCTTATGGCTGTGGATACTTCCAATCTCAGTCTGGGAGCTGGAGTGAGACATCCCCTCAAAGAACGGCCTGAAAGCAGAGAGAAAACCAGAATAAATAAAAAAAACTTCACCTTTTCTCTACTTTGTAAATAAAAGCTCTCTCTAGTAAAATCTGATCTAGTAGAGTAAAATAGGATATCTGCAAGATAGATCTCCTCAAGTTGATTCATACGTACACAATTTGGACTAAATCATACCAATAATTGAATAATTATGGCCTGACAACCTTTAGAGCTGTGGCTCCTTTCAGTGTCGGATATATACAGCCGATCTCTCCCAAAATCAATCTAGTTCCTATTCACTTTCAGGTCTATCTAGGAATTAAGTTTGAAAATGATCGATGAAATTGTTTTTGAGGGATCTACGGCGGCTATAATGATATGATATGATATAATGTCATAATATCCACAACTTTTCGGGTGTATAATAAATGTAGCTGAACATTTCTTATCCTGGTTCTCCTGAATGGAATATTTTCTATTTAACCTACCTAAACTATATCTGATATTTGGGACATACTTGAGTTTGGGTTTGGGCGTGCTAAGGACGCTCTCGTTGTCCTCCATCTCTGGACCGCTGTCACTCTGGTTGTACACCTCCAGGCTGTCGTAGAGTAAGTCCAGATCCTCCTCCACCTCCTGGTTCTGATCGACTGGATCAGAGTCCAGGACCTGTTGTACAGAATGGACACATCATCAGGTCACTGTAATCAGGGGTTTATCATGGTGGTTGTGGATTAAATACGTGAGGGGAGTCTGGGTTCACAGCTTTGCAAAGAGCTCATATCTGCTATCGATACCATCCTGTCCAGCTCCTGTGCGGGTCAATTAAGAGGTGAGTGGAGGAGAGTGAATTTGCTAAGCCATGACCTGGCAGCTGCAGAGTGGGCACGTATATCAAACGAGACAGCCCACAAACTAACCATGTGACTAATGCCAGTCCATAAGTGCAGAAGCTGGCAGGGAGCAGCTAAACACAGTCTGCCCCTCCATTGATTTATAGAGCTGAAGCGGCTAGGACCTGATTAGGGACAGGGAACGTGATAAAAGATCACCAGGCCGCCTGGAGCCTCCAGAACCATCACTTGGTCAGATCATATTTAAGGGTGCCATTACTTAAGCTTAGATATAAACAAAGAAGGCCAATTCTTACCCAAACTTTCAAAACTACAACCAAAACGTATAGTCATACGTCTGTGATGATGTAAATACTGGGCTGGTTTAGACTACAGGTTGAAGAAAAAGCAACATGGAGATGATTCCCTCACCTACTGATTACACAGTTTAATGATTATTAGTACCGTCATAATGGTCATACTCAGATTATATTGTGATGGACATCTGGAACTTGATAATTAAATGGTCCACATCATACTGATGATCTGATTACAGGCTGTTGCATAAACCCCTTCAGAGACGAAAATAACAAACGTACGATTGTTTGATCTTACAGTTGTGACAATGGGAAGTGGTGGAAGATAAATTCACTCATGTATTCTGCATGTAAGCCTCTGCTGAGTGGGATGTATGGAAAACACTTCTATAAAGACAGTCCAGAGCCAAGATGGAGCCTGCAGCTCATGAGGACATCAGCAGTGAGAGCTGTTAATACTGACTTCTCTACTGCCGCCAGGGAAATTCAACACCAGAATTGTTTCACAGGTGACTTTCTCAAGCTTCAGAACTGCAGTACGGATGAATGCCAGGCAGGTGCACTAAAATCTACCATACTGCAATGATTCTCACCTCATCGGTTACCTTGAACCTTTTCAGCAGGGCCACAAACTTCTGCTTGAAGTTCGGTTGCTGGAACAGAAAGAGGCATGTAGTTATGAGAAGAAGAACTGTCACGATTAAATATGCATCAAATCAGTCCAGTGGATTAATCCTCAACAGCTACTCTACGGAAAGACTATTAGAGTCGATCCACTGAGCCTCAGTATTCATCTACATCCTCAACCACATTCTGCTAATGGCTCCAACAAATAGAACATGGCAATAAAAGCATATGGAAGAGCGGACATTGGTCCTCCGTTGTTCTAACACTCAGTGATTGAAGAGCAGGGCACTCACTCTTGTCATTGAAGTGGTTCGGATCATCTTCCTGCGGGGTTTCTTGAGCTTCCTAACCTCATCGTCTTCATCATACAGATCCTGTAGGAAAGACATCATTCATCTTAAAATGATGTTCTTGAGATAATACTAACGCTGCCATTATTGAAATTATTTTGTAATGAGTAATTTTGCACTCACTATTCCACAGTGATATGTAGGCCGTTTAAGTTATTGTTTATTTATTTACTTTATTCTGTGAATATTTAATGTTACATTCACCTGATCTGTGACTAACCTGCCCATGAGCTGCATCATCACTTGCTTCCTGCTCCGAAGAGTAGCTGTCATCATCTTCCTCAGAATAGTTGTCCATGTCTGGGGAGCGGTCTGTGGACATGCATGCACACGCACACACACATACACTTTATTAGTGAGTATTGTATTGTATCTGTGCAGATAGGAGTATAAGGGATGTGAGTCTCTACGGGAATAATGATTGTTTTATGTTGAGACCTAAAGGATATCAACAGAGGAGAGCAATCATTTAAACTCTAGACCAAAACTTCAGGAAATGTTGTTTCACCATCTGAAGGCTACTGATTGGATATATATGGAAAAATAGCACATTATTTATAAATGTTTTATTTATTAAGTGGTGGGGTTTGGGTAGACTGGATGATCAGATGCTGTTCTATCTATTATCTATTACAAGGACTTACAGAGGAATCTCTGAGCTGAGCATCAGGTCAGCAATTTTGATCTATTTAAGAACCTATAGCCAGAGGTGTACAGTAACTGTGTATTTTTACTCACAAACTGTATAGGTCTATATTTAAATACAAATTTGAATCACTTGTACTTCACTTACATATTTCCATTTTATACAAGTCAACATCCACATCATTAATTAAATAGCTAGATAACTCAACTTGAAACAAAGACAGCAGTAACATAGATCTACATAGTGATGGAGCAGTAATAATAATCCAAATATAATTCTGAGAGGATTCCTTCTACTGCACAATGAATATCTTTAGTCTGAGTACATTCTACTTACGTAATATTTTGAATGGAGGTTTTAATCTACCTGTCGTGGAGTATTTTGACAGTGTTACAGTGGTAGCTTCATCTTGAGTTCACTTCATCTGATAAACCCTGGTTCTGATTCACCATGACTATATCAAAACATTTTTTTTTTCAACACTAAAAAAATGCTCACAGTGATGTGTGTTTATCACAAAAATGTATAGTTTAAAACCGTAAACAAAATATAACGATGAAGAAGTGTTTTCTCTTAAAACCATTCAGACTAGACTGTTGAGATCATTTGTTCATGTATTATAATATAAAGTATTAATTGTGCGTGTGTTAAAGCTTAGAACAGATCAGGTAAGGACCTGATGTTTTATAAATTTTTTTGATAAAGCAATAATTTGAACCTCCTGTGTCCTTTGAACAATCCTGCTCGTAGTACTGGTATGGAATCAATGTTATTAACGATCACTGCAAAGACCAGAAAGATAAACACCTTTTCTTCCCTCACAGTCTCACCCATCTAATACTTGGTGCATGAGCTCATCTGTTACGTTTGGGAAGCCCCCCCTCTCTAATAAGATTCAGAACAGGCAGGGATCAGCAGAGCAGAGTGGAAGCATGGCCCAGTATTTCTACCCGTACAGAATTAGATGAGTGTAAGGTAACAGGCTCTAAATCTGTTAGTCTGTCCGATAATGACGTTACATTATAGCCATAACTGGAGAAGATAAGAGACCTTGGAACACAGGTCTTCCTGGATTAATCCAGTATATTCTGTGCTGTGGTGGGGGAATCGGATAGGTGTGGAATGAGGGGCCGGGTTAGGGCTTGTTGTCTGCCAGGCCAGGCTAATATTACAGTCACAACTTGGCCGGACAGCACGGGTTCAGGACCAGCACACAGAGGTGACTGCACTCACCTGAGGTTTTGGTCTTACGACCGGTCTGTCCGCTGCCGTCCTCGTGGTCAATGGGCTGGCTGGACAGAGAGTACACACTGATCTCTGCCACACGGACCGGCGCCTCCTTCACGTTGCTATGGAGACCCAGAATCTGTCCCCCATCTGTTGGGTGCTGCATCACCTGGGGATAAACACAAGAGATGGGACAGAGGTGGGCCTCAGTATACGGTAACTGTCGTATTCCGATGCACAACACCTAATTTAAACAGTCTTCTCTGTTATTGGTGCAAACCTTTGAAACTGTTTACTCACCCAGCTGAAAATGCAACCCAACTTATACCAAAATACTTTTAACAGTGGCATGAAATCATGGCATAAAGAGAAACCACACTATTCTCATACCTAAAACATGAGCATATACACATCTTTAGACTGAGTATTTTTATCATTGTTATTATTAATATAAGCATACAGGTCTCTAGACTTCTTATATCTGATTATGTTCTTCTATTTAATCCGTGTTTTTTGATAACTGTACTATACATGTATCTGTATTGTATTTTTCATTTTCTTCTTCTTCTTCTCTTGTCTTATTTACTGCTTAAATTTTTAAAAGCCTCCTGTGGACAGGAGGTGTTGTAAATGACCATTCTGCTGTAAACACTGAGGGTAGGGCATCTGGATCATGTGCATGGTTGAATGTTGCAGAACCAATGTTACTGGATATACATCTCAGGCAAATAAATGAATACTAAATATATCAGATTATGAAGAGAATAGTAATCCAGTAATTGTCCTGATTAGATGGCTATGAATAAACTGAATAATCCAAGAACAGGATCGGTCCATGAGCTCATCAACAGTAAATTTGTGATCTTCTTGTGTTGTAGTGTTCCTGTATCTTTTTATCTCACTGTGGATGAACAGAGTGAAAACAATCCTCCTCAGAACCAGAACTGATTCCACAGTGACATAGTTGGATTTTGGTTCACACTCTAATGTTTGCAGAGATTTATGAGGTGATTAAGCCTGACTTTAAATAAATCTTCATTAGAACCACATTTCTCTCAACAGCTGAATATGAACTGAGCCAGTATGTGTTCTGAAGTCCCATCATTCTATAACTTACTGCATCTGGATTATTCTTGACATCCCTTTCCATGTCGTCTACTAACCGTTACCATTCTCTCTCCAAAAAGACACTACATACATACATACACAGATGCAGCGGGCTCATCGCTGGGTCTGCACCCTCTCTAGCTTAATCCGCTCTGCTCACATTAGCTTCTTGAAACTTGCTATGTTCCCCTGGGTGATTAGATTTGAATCATCTGATTAAGTTAGTTGTGCCAAACATTTTCGGGGTTGGTCCTCCACAGCTTACTTCATCCTTGCTGATGTTAAAAATTGAAAGTTATCTCATTCCTAGAGTGCGTGTACGGCGCATTCGATTGATCTGCACCGAATCGGCCTCAGTGAGGCTGCTGGGTCGATTCCGATGTCGATCACATCAAACTAGACCTCCCGGAGTGCACCCCTAATTTTCTCCTTTGTTCGTTTCATGCTAGGCCTCAGAAATGACATACAACATGACACTAAGACCCTGAGCCCCCATAGAATTTCTCTTTGGATTCTAAAAGTTGACACAACCATTTGGATCAAAGAAAGCAAGAAACATTCCAGATGGATTAATACCAACACCATCACTGTCAGAGAGGAAGAGAGTTCTAAAAGCTCAGAGACTTAAGAGCTTAAGAGAGTTTCTCATTGTATATTATATATTGTGTTTCATAATGTGTTTATTAATATTGTTATTATTATTAGTGGGTGTATAATGATTGTAAATACAGCGTAATGATGCACAGCGGGTGATCTGGTGCTGTTTGAGGATGTAGAGAATGGAAGAAACCATTCTTCAGTAATTTTCATTTCTTCTTGTATGTGGTGAACAGCACCCGTGAGGCTGTTCCTCTGCACACAACGTCTGACCCCCTAGGACGGGCAGAGACAAGAAATACAATCCGAAATATGAATTAAGTCGTAATGGATGTGTAAATAGCGTTGCTTGTTGTAGTACATAACAACAAAGTCGGACAACTTCTAATTCTTCTAATCCTAAATCTGTCTCATTTGGTTTCAGATCTGCCTAAATCTGACATGTACTTGAGGTTGGATATATATCTTTGTCAGCCTATTGGTCGGACAATCAGCTGCTTCAAGGAGTCAAAAACTTCCTACATCTATTGGATCTTTGTGGCGTTTGTAAAAGCCAGTCTGTTTGCCGGACAACCTCTTAGCTGTTGTTTCAATTTCCCTCTATTAAGATCTTCAATTTCACATTGTGAGAAAAATCATTATTTAGTCTTCCTGTCTGTCTTTATTGTGACTGACGTCATCAATCATTAGTCATTCATATTAATTAACATTGTTTTGAAAGGTATACATAAATAAAAATGTATAATAAAAATATTAATTAGAGGCAAAGAGAAGTTAACGTAGCATGTGTCTAAGCACACGCAAATCCTATATTTGTCCATACGTTGCTTTCTGACGCAAATCGTACACACAGGTAAATAAATGAGGCCCCCTATCCAGAGTCTGATGATGGACCTTGGAGCCTGGACTGACCCTTGTGTGAACTCATAGCCATACCTCAGCCATATTGATGACCCCCACAGCAAGAGTCTTGTAGCCCAGGATGGTTCGGTTCTTGTAGCGTTTCCTCCTCTGCAGCATGATCTGGAGTCTGTTGGAGTCCCGCTTCAGAAAGTGGGGGTACTGAAAATGAAGAAATGCTCAAACAGATGACATAAAGAAAACAGATGCTTGTATGGCTCAGAGTCAGACTTTCAGATGACAACACACAGAGACCGATTTACTGTTTTTACTTCACATGAAAACTACCTGTCATCTGCAACAGCAGTAAAAAACTATGCCTGCATTCACACGCTCATTATGCTACTAATCATAATTAATTAAATATGTAGGTAGGACTGTATGATTATGGCTTAAATAATAATTGTGACTATTTAAATCAATACTTGGGATTATAAATCAGGATTATTATTCGTATCAATAGTAAGGCTCAGGAATGGATCTACTATAGTTCGTGACCAGAGGTCAGAGGTCGTAGCAAAGTAGAGCTGTGAGATCGATCTGTAGATTTTTTTCCTATGTTTTACAGACGGGACATGTAATACCACTGCGACAAAACAATAAATAATAAGTAATCGACCAGTTTCTCAAAGCCTTTTTTCTTCACAGGATTTAATGAACACATAACTTTCACAAAATGGAGTGATGTCATTGGTTTAGTCAACATGTCTGATTGATGTGGATGGATGTGGTGGATGGTTGTGGTGGAATTCTGTTCAAGGTTTTGGTTATGGACATCTGAGTTGATGATTTATCTAAACAGCATTTTTCTGTTTTTTCATGCCTTCATCAGGCAGCAGATTGTGCTGTGTTTTTTTTCTCTGCAGAGCAGAATCGACTCTAGAGTTCTATTTGCACATTATTTGTTCTTGGTTAACATCACTCATGTTAAATCTGAAATGCTTCCAAACAACTGATCTAGATCTTCTTTGAGGAATAAGCTCTACTCCAGACGTTTAGTTTTTCATGTCAACCATCTGCTCTCTGTTGTACTTGTTAGGACCCCATCTCCTGATTGGTCAGTAGGTGGTTTAGATAGGGCTTGATTTGCTATGCAGTTTAGCTTTATGAGGAGCGGAATATTTCAAATATAAACATCACTCAATCATGTTTATTTATTAGGATGAAACTTAAGAGTAAAATTAAAAAAGTGTCCTCCTTCAAACATGTTTTTATCTATCGTGGGGGTTTTTTTATTCCAATATTTTTAAAGTTCTTTCTGCTTGATTATCTGAATGTCTTTTCTTCCATGTTGTTGTATTTATATGTTTTCGTTCTTGTCAGATGTCAGAGCTGCTGCGATGTTCCTTTAACATCTTAAGGTTTGACGCTTTGAGTTTAACTAAGTTAATGTTAGCATATTTCTATAAGAATCAAACCTATTTTGTACCATTTCCATAATTCATGTCTGATTTTGTCTGGATTTGTCCCCCTCTTTACCTCTTTGACTGTTCCAGTCCACAGACAGTCAGCACACACACACTGTCAGACATTTCATAATTTAAATATTTTCTCATAATAATAGTAATAATAAAAATAATGATTTATTTTTGCAATGAGTGGTAAAACGCCTCCAACAGTATAGATGAAATCAATTTCTACAGCAAGCATTCTCACAGATATAACAAAAAACACATGTATAAACAGACACACAAGTTTAAAAAAAAACAACAATACACATGTATAAACAGACTCACAGATATTACACAACACACAGGTATAAAACAACACACAGGTGTTAAAAGACACACATGTATAACACAATATACGGGAATAAACAGACACACAGATATAACACGACACACAGGTATACACAGAAATTTTAAAGTGAAAACTCCAGATTGGAGCTACAGACAAAGACTTGAGTTGGCAGCTAACTGTTGGGTGAGTGTGAGGATTCAGAGTTTGGTGAGAAGGTTCTTGCCTGTAGAGAGAATGTTAGCTCCAGATCTGTTTCCATTAGCCCACTGGGTGGGAGGACATACTCATTGGATCTCAGAAGACGCTTAGAACCCTGGAAAACAAAAACGAGCAGAGATTCACTGTGAGTACATTTATAAAGATGGCAAAGAGAGCACAAACTTAAGCCAGGACCAAGTCTTCCAATTGTGTCTTTAGAGCTAAACGGAACAGTTCCCCGAACTCGTGACCCTCATTATGTTTACCTAGAATCTGGAATAACTGTGGTATTCAAGGAAAGCTGTATTTCACTGATGGCGGCTTACCGTATCACAGACTCAGTAACTTTTACTTCAACAAACGTAAACACCAAACAGAATCAGAACAGAATCAGAGGTCATGTTTGCAGTAATTATTATCTATTATTCCAGGGGAAAGACATTCTTGTGAAATCTTCAACTTGAAACATTCTGGATCACCAGATCTGAAACCACATCAGACTATTAATTGGCTCTGTGAATTTATTCTGGGCCTGATGATCTTAATTTAATTTAATTTAATTACACATAATGCCCTGCTATTCTTATTCTGTTATTCTTACTCTGTAACATGCTCTGCTGCTGTAACATTGCAATTTCCCCATTGTGGGACTAATAAAGGCAATCTTTATCTTTATCTTTATCTTTTATCTTTATCTTTATGATGATCTGGATCTTTGGTCGATATAATCCCCATAACATTTAATCAAAATCCATTAATGATTTTGATTAAATCAAAAAGTCTGTAATTCTCAGAGAACACATAGTCATAGATTGAAAGGCAATTGAAGAACAGGAATTATAATTATAAAAGTTTTTACTTCAGAGTATTATCTAGTTTAATCTTCCAATGATAAACCTGCTGAGAGGAACAGCTGCCTCTTTCATTCATGAAGAGTGTCTCTGACCCCAGCACCAACTTGAACTCCAGAAGGAACTTCTCTCAGCTGAGAGAACAATGAATCAGAGAGTTCTCTTACTGCAGCAGGAACACAGAGCCTGGACTCATTGCCCTCTGCCCCACTCACCCCCACCCCCGCTAAAGCTTCCCAGTGTCCTCCTGAGGCCACATGGGGTGATGTTACAACCCATCTACTGGACCATGCCTCAAACACTTCTTCTCACGTTACTCTGTACAGAGAAATGAGAGGAGAGGATTTAAAGCCAGGATGAGAGCTCAGCTTCATCAGAGGGCTTTAAAGACTTCTTCGTGCCGCCATCACGCACACACACACGTGCGCTCTAAAACGCACACACTTTATTGGACTGCTGCAGATGGAAGTGCTTTGGACAATGACTGACACTTAAGAAGATTGAAGTCCATCCCATCACAATCCAGCTAACGTGAACTCAGACAAGAGAAGCTGGATGCAGATGCAGAATCATAGCCGACACATTTCATAGGCAACCACACAAAATGAAAGAAAGGTCTGAGATACTTGAAGTGATCTGGCGGTCTCTAGGGTGACACACAGACGACTACATCCCAGCAAACACTGGTCCTCCTGGAGACTAAACAACAATCCCATCATCCCTTTGGCGGCTATCTGGGAGATCATCCAAATCGTCAGCCGTTACTCAGGGCGTATGTGTGTGTGTGCTCAGCCTGATAAAACCAGAGAGAGTGGAGAGAGGCTATATGCTGAAGACTGAACCCCTGACCTGCTGTCCTTTACCATCTGAAAATAAAACCCTCCTCTTCCTGATTTCTCAGCATCTCCCTTTTTCTTAACCAAAACTTCAGGAAGCTACTTCTAATGATCCAGTTCCATAGCGTTGCTGAACGGAGAAAATCCTGGGGGCTGCTCCGAGGAACCGGGGAGATTTCATTCTCCAGTGATAGCGTAGCTCATGGATACCTCCAAGCTTGAACGGTTACCTTCTGCTTCATGATGACAGTAAATGGGATCATCCGATTGGGGGACTATGAAGCTAGTATATAAAATGCCTTAATATTATGTTGTTCATCCTGAGCATCAGTTGTATTGACCTCCTGAGCACACGTGTCATATTTTTAATAGTTTTTTCATTCATTACCTCATCTGAAGCAGGATGTTTCTCTAGAATCATTCTGCTTTCGACCTTTCCTTCATTATGACCTTTGTTTACATCCTCATTAATGACTTGTAAAAATATTAATCACAAATTACTGGGATTTTTAATCAATTTATCATAGTTCATACTGAACCCGAAGTTGCTCCCAACAGCTGTTGCATGAATGATCATAAATGATGAGAAAAAAAAGAATTATGATATTCGACCAACTTTTGAGTGGTCAAGCAGACTAGAAAAACTCTACATAAGTATAGTCCATTGAGTTGAATCTCATGAACTAGCATGTAACATAATTTTAACTTTCATTACTTCCATATATCTCCTCAAGTCGATTAATCAGCTCCAAATGTGTACTGTATCGGATGTATAGTTGAGAAAATGTGGCCAATAGACTTTTGGAGATAAAGCTCCCCCTTGTGTTAGAAAATCTATCATAGATTTTTTCCAAAATCAATGAAGTTTGACCTTTCACAGTACACCCAAGACTCTAGACAAAAAAATAATAATCTAGGAGCCAAAATAAATTTTCAGGAGCCAAAATACTGTATGTGGACTTCAGAGTACGCTGTCAAATGTCTGCCTTACCTTTTCTTTCCCTTCTGCCTTTGTTTGCCGTGTGTCCCATTGTGTGCACTAAATATGTAATATGCCGTTACCACAATTACAAAATATCCTAATTCTTTTTTTCTTCAAATTTTGGTTAAATTGGTTGCTTCCTTATTATTCCGGCTCTGATAATGTATCCATGTTTATTTCTGTATCTCCTTCCCCCATAATGATACAATCCATGGCATTTAGAAATATGTCAACTTTTACTGTCCCCATATTTCTTCCCCGTTTCGTCTTTAAAATTATTGGAACCGGTAGCGAACTCTATTTTTTAAAATTGTATTAGGGGTGTAACGGTACACAAAAATCAGTGTTCGGTACCTTGGTTTTGTTTTCAGAACAGTGTAAACAGGGAGCAGAAAACATTAAAATGTTTCTTTCCATTTCTCTCTTCTTTTTTCTTTTAAAAATCACACAATATACAAAATGAACACATTAAATGTAAATAATGTAAGAATAAAATTGACACATTAAAGTGCAGCATGTAGAAAAATCAAAGGTTACCTTTGACTTTCACATTTGTCTTTGTCCATCTGTGACTGCAACACTGAAGTGTTCCCACAGAGTAGATTTCAATGATAAAGGAGTTTCTTCAAACTCATGTTTGAAAGAGGTCGCCATGACAACAAGCCTGCTGCCTTGACTGGACTAACAACATCCAGTCCTTTGGTAATGTTCTCCCGTGGAATATGAGTCTCATACGAACAGAAATAAGTTTTGAACGTGCACTGGCTGCATTCTTTCGGTATACGTGTGCTGAACACAAAGGCCGGTGGATACATGTAAAATTAGACCCCTGGTTTTTATTTATGGTATATCTTTGTCTGGATGGTCTCTGATGAAGACTAGCAGAAAAAAACAGGTCGCAAAATTGAGAAGTAAGTGACCAAGTGAATATTCACGAGCAAAGACAGTGTGATTGGCGAGCAAACGCAAGGTGATTTGCAAACGAAAAACATGAATGACAAACAAATATTTTCTGTTTTTCCAATCACAAAACGTACTAACGACAACTGCATTTCTTATAAGTACAAATGTGAATTCAAAAGTACAAGAAAATCTATCTTACAACTTCACAAAATGAAAAATCACACATGATTTTTGGCACAAACACTTGACTTCATCACTGGGCTCCAGATCACTTACATAAAAACACAAATCTGACACATGAGCATACATTTTTATATTATTCAAAGGAGGCTTAAATCCTATTGCCTGCAGGTGGCACTGTACTATAACTTAATACTGTCATTTGAACTTCAGCAGAACTCTGATCCAACATGTGACATATTAGATTGATTGCAACATGGAAAGTGATGTTTTGAGCACATGCGTCCAATGGCGAAATTCACGTTGCTATGGCACCCTTTTCAAGTTGTAGAAAAACGTTGCATGACCTTTCGTCCTCAATGCTTTCATTGATTTTCATCAAATTTCAAGTTGTGGAATTTCTAGGACTAGTTAATTAAGTGAAGGATTTAGAAATTGAAAATAGAAAATCATCAGAAATTCTAAACTAAACTCCTTAATTTATCATGGCTTTTAATCCTAATGATATTAACATGTCAATTATCAGATTTGAAGTCAATAATGTTAAAACTGTAGGATGAATTAGTTAAAACACCTGGAAATGGCCAAAAAACATCCAAAATCTCCCACAATGTCCTCCTAAAAATGAAATGTCTGCAGAAATTCATCAGTTTTTGAGCATGCTAAAACACCCCCAAAAGGCAATTAATTTGGCGAAAAGAAAAAAAAGGAACTCCTTGCATTATAATAGTCAATAATAGTAATTAATTAAAAGTCCACAATGTTGTCCCCAACAGGTGACGAGGTATATTCCTGAAGAGTGTTATAGGTGATCCCCCTGATTAAACTCCTCTAATTAAATGGGAAATTATGTCCAGATAGTGTTTTTAAAAAAAAGGTTCCTCAAGCGTATAAAATTTTAGCTATTAGAGAAACTAAACATACCAGATAAAACTTGATTCATAAGCACCGTAATTGGAATAAATCGGACTAACAGTGAAAAACTTGAGCAAAAAACAGTATTTTTTGTTATAAAAAGCTCAGACGTAGCTCCATGTCATAATAAATCCTTAGAGTCATAGCTGAAGATGAAGCTTCTCCTTACGTTTTCTTATTTAGAGGTTCTATTCTGAAGTCAAGAAATTTGGAAGAATCTATTTCGAAGTAGCCATCTCAGTATGGTGTTGGTAGAGGTAGTTTTTCTTAATGAAAGAAAAATGTTTCAGGAAGAAAAAAAAGCCCCATCATCATTTCAGTTAAAACTAGGTTCAATGCTGAGTGAACATTTCAAAATCTGTCCATAGATTAATAGCAGAGTAACAACGCACCAGTCAAGTTACTGATTAGGCGTATTATTTAAAAACTCTGAACAGGATTTGCATGTGAAGGTGGCGTTCAGACAAACATAGGATTTGTTCGGCGCACAAAAATATTCTGATTTCTAAAAAACTGCAAATGGGCTTCCTACGCTGATTTCCCTTTATAAATCACAATCCCCATGAAGTGTAGTGCAGTAACTGCGGTCTTCATGCTAAAAACACAGTTGCCCATAAAAAGTCGGTGGAACGCCTCTGATTAATATTAAATACTACTGACTTCAGTAACCGTGAAGGTAGAATGGAGGATCAACAAATGACATTCACACAAAGTGAAATTGAAGTTCTTAGTGGAGACAGATGGAAACCAAGAACAAAGAAGTTGCTTGGAGGACAGACTGTGGCTCTTACAAACACTAGAAATGTTTGAGAGACGCAGAAGTGAAGAAGTGTTCGACACGGTGTAGCTGTTGCCTCAGATGTTCAGACTGACAGGCTAACAGATAGCTGTCTGACTTCACAAAAATATCAGAAATTTAAATTGAAGTGAATTGTCTATTTTTCATAGTGATAAACTAGTGGGGGGTTTTCGGGGGAATCCTTCCTGAGTGGAGTTGCAGACAGGGACATTACTGACACATGAGGATAACTACATATTTTTACTTTCTTGTTGTCATATGATGGGAAACAGCGCTGAAACCTGCTAATTGGGACATTAGAAACGGCTTCAGTGTTCATCAGTACACTTTTTTAATTACGAGAACGATTTTCAATATAGTGAAAGTGATAGTGACAGAAAAATCTGAGGGTTCTTCTGCAGTGAGAAAAAGCTCTGTCTGTATTTATCCTCCAGGGAGGATCAATCAATAACCTGTTTGATTACTTATTGTAAAACGTGCATTGAGTGGTTGTATTGGGATTTATTTTACAAAGAGGTACCAATTGCACAATGTTTTCTCATCTCATCTTCCTGCCACCTCAGTCACAGTTTCCCCATTTCTCCATTTTCTGAGCGAACGCAAAGGATTGCATACAAAGTGGCATGGGTCTTTGTCTGTGCAAACACATAGTTTTATAAATGAGGTTAGTCCAGAGTAATAACTAGTAACTGATTATGGTATGGAGAAGATGATGAACCCTTCATGGAAAACTCATGATATAAGATTCATAGAAAAAGCTTAATATCAAAAATTTCAGCTGTCAAGGTTCATTATATTTGTCTAGAGTTTGTTGAATGTGGTATTGTTTGTAAGATGTGCTCCAAATAAAGAATTTGAAGGACAGGACAGATGGAGGTACTGAAGCTGCTGCTTTAAATAGAAAATCTGGTCTGCATCTAAAGCACCTGAGTGGATATGGCTAAGCAGAGTTTCTTGTGCAGGTCAGGAGATTTTTAATCAATCAGCAGGATTAGGAGCATGTCTCATCAGCGTCTAGGCTCTGTGCTTGTTCACCAGACTCCACACTGTAACGCTCTCTCACTCCGTCACACACCACTAACTCACCCACCTGTATTTTGACTGCTATGGACAGGGAGTTGAGCTCTTTGTCCAGCTCTTTGAGGACAACCAGCTTCTTCAGTGTGAGGCTGCATAGCCTGTGGAGAGGAGAGAAAAACAGATGAGTGGACTAACACAACGTGAACAACCCTTCATTTTATTTCTACCTGTTATGTTTTTATTCTTTCCATCATCGGCGGCTAAAGCAATAATTACAGGAATGAACCAATGATTGGAAGACAGTGAGTGAACAATCAGCACAACAACATAATAATCAAATCTATTCTGGGGCTTAATTTATAAACGCTGCTCGAGGCATGCAGAAGGCCTGGAACACTAAACTGGAGTATACATACAGAGATACTAGTCATCGCAAGATGTGTCTCCCAGCTCAGTCTCAAGAGCATGGAGGAGATGCCAGGAGACAGGCTGTTAGATCTGATTAGATCTTGACAGGTCCGTAGAAGGAAAACTACCCAGCAGCCAGACTGGTATCTGCTCCAAAGTGTGAGGAGGAACAGGAGTAGTGCCAGATTCCTACAAAATGCCCTTCTGTGGGCTACTGGTGTGATGTTTCTGACAAAACTGTCAGCAACAGACTGCACGGGGGTGGCATTAAGGCACAACGTCCTCTACTTGGACCTGTGTTCCCAACCCAGCATTGTGGAGCTCAATTGGTAGTCACCAGAGAACAGAAGAATTGGGAGGTTCTCCATTGTTGCCCCCATCTCTTCACAGATGAGGGCGGGTTCAAAGTGAGGTCATGTGACAGACGTTAGAGAGTCAAGAGACGCTGTGGAAAACATAATGCTGATGCATCATCATCCAGCAGGACTGGTCTGGTGGTTGGTCAGTGATGGTCTGGGGAGACAGATCTGAATGGTCTCACAGACCTTCACAGGGTAGCCAACGGTATCCTCACCGCTGTTAGGTACCGGGATGAAACTCAACCCTACTATCAGACCTTACGCTGGTCCAGTGGACACTGGGTTCCTCCTGGTCCTGGACAATGCCCGGCCTCATGTGGTCAGAGTGTGTAGCATGTCCTGGAGGATGAAAGTATTGATGTCATTGACTGGTCCTCACATTCCCCGAACCTGAATCAACCTGAGAACCTCTGAGAGGTTATGTATTGCTGCATCAGACCCCGCCACCACTGACCACAAACTGTCCAGGGGCCCTGATCCGGGTCTTGGAGGAGATCCCCCAGGTCACCGTCTTCTATCTCATCAGGAGCATAACCAGACATTTTCAGGAGGTCCCTTTGGCACGTGGAGTTCCGGACTGTGATTTAAGTGTCCCCTTAATTTTTTTGAAAAGTGTATTTGGTTTACACTGAGATTGAGATTTACACAAATTAATGTAAAATGCTTAGTTAAACATCAGTGTCCCCCTCCGTCACTCCGGGCCCGCTTGTGTTTCAGACGTCTGTGCTGCGTATTTATGTTTTACATCCAACAAAGTGAGAGGACCAGTTTTCTAATTCAGCCACAATATGAAATCTGGTGAAGTTTAACAGATATCTTTGTCATTTTTTTTGTATTTTTGCCGACCATCAGCAGCCTCACAGTATCCAAAAAATCCTGCACTTCTCTGACTTTTTTGGCCATTGGAACACGCTGTCACCCCAAACAACATCTCAGCTCTTGTTTCCACCTCTCTCAAGTAAATACTTAAGTTACATTTTTATTTTTTAGTCTTCCTGTCTCCCTTTGCCTCGACTGATGACGTCAGTCGAGACAGGTCCGTCATTCAGCTAGAGTAGCAAGAGAAGAGAAAAGCTCATCTCTTCCTCTTTCGGCTGTTCCTTTTTGGTCGCCACATGAGATAATTTGTTTCCATCCATAGTTTTGATCGGTACCCTGCTGGCCAGCAAGTACCAATGACCCTTGGTACCGGTAAAATTGACTCCTTGGTTGCTGGGGTTTTTTCATTATCTGATTAAAAGTGACCAGTTGGGGCTAGGCACTCGCTGAGCAGAGACAGGAAAGTAGAAGGTTTGAGAGAATGAGGAGAGACAGACATGTCCAGACTATTTGATAGATACTGAGAGAGTTTGTTAGAGTTTTTTGATAGATTCGGAGGCTTTCAATAACTCAATGGATCAATTTGCATGAAAATATCCCAAATAAATATTGTGTACGCTGGGTAATGTTGTTTCTCTGCGAAATTTTTAACTCTCTGAGTACTTTCTAGTTTCATTTTAATTCGTTTTTTTTTTTTCTGTTCTTATTCCATCTCTCCTCTACGTTCTGTATTTCTGTATAAATCATTCAGATCCTTTACTTGAATAAAAGGGAACTAATGCTAAGCTGTATAATACTCCACTACTAGTAAAAGCCATGCATTTTCAATAGAAAACATCAAAAGATTTGTATTACGTTAGAAATATGGAAAACTACAGCCACTTAAAATTACCATAAGTGGCTAAAACATGTTCAAAACATGTTACACTACACAAGCTTTTCTTTAGAATGTGTGGGGTCAAAAATGAAGTCTTGAACAGTAAAATATTCTCTAATTAAATCTAAAAAGAAAGCTGTCTCCCTACATGACATGTAGGTAGATCAGGATAAAAACTCTCAGGAACAAACAACTCACAAGCCAAGTTTCTCCAAACTCTTCGTGACCCACTTTTACCAGCAGACACTCTGCATTACATCATGACCCGTTTGAGTCTGAGTCAGAGGAACTAATACAGAGCGAGTCACCCTCTTGCGCCTAAATGTCCGTCTGACATGTTTGTGACATATGAGCCTCGAAGAAGCCTGAGGACATCGGAGTCTAGCCTGATGACAGTCCCAAGGGTGGGAACCAACAATTCTGTTATCACGCAGCACAAACCTAGAATAACCTCCCTGATAATGTTAGATGAGGCCCTACCCTGAACCACGTTAACGTCAGAGCTTTAAACATCCCCTTTAACCTTTTAAAAACTGCCTACTCCAACCTGTAATGTCTTAAAAGTTATTTTAAAATATTTCAAATTACCTTGGCATCTCTTGATGGCACGTTTGATATTTTACCTTTACCTTATCTATTTTCTGTCTTATGAGAGCCCGGTAACTGCTGTACAGGAGTATTGGACCAGCTCTCGGTCTACAGAGTCCTACTAGGTGAAGACCCAAAGGGGCTTCACCTAGTAGAAAAAATCATAATGATGTTTAAGCTGGTGACGAGGAGGCTCTCCTAGCTTCTCACTACCTCCATCCGGACATCTACCCTGCTTCCCCTGATAATACACCTGACTGGTAGCCTCTATTAGCCAAATACAACAGGAGCTGCTCCTTTTAACAGTTGTTCTCCTTTAAGCGATCTGTGCACCTTGTATGGTTCTAGGTTTAGACTTTAGAGGCCAGGAGTTTAGACACAGGCAAAGATCTGTTTAGTACCATCACTGTAAATATGAAACAAATTAAACTTTTACTTTAAAGACATTTTAGAAATGTAGCATATGCGACAGATGTGAGAGAGTCTGGAAATGTTGTGGAGAACATTCTGATGTCTGCATCATCCCCAAGCATGACCGGTTGAGGATGGCAGTGGCTCAGTGATGATCTTCGGAGGCATATCCTTGGAGGGCCTCACAGACCTCCACCTGCTAGCCAGGGGTACCCTGACTGCTGTTAGATACCGGAATGAGATCATCAGACCCATTGTCAGACCGTTTGCTGGTGCAGTGGGCCTGGGGTTCCTTGTGGCGCGTGACAATGCCCGGTCTCATGTGGCCCGGTGTGTTAGCGGTTCATGGATGACGAAGGAATTGATGCTATCGACTGGCATGCCCGTTCCCCAGACCGGAATCCAATCGGACACCTCTTGGGCATCATGTATTGTTGCATCGACAGCTGCGACATTGCCCCGCAGACTGTCCAGAAGCTGACTGATGCCCTGATCCAGGTCTGGGGGGGATATCCCCCAGGAGACCATCCGTCGTCTCATCAGGAGCATGCCCAGACGCCGTAGGGAGTACATACAGGCAGGTGGAGGCCATACACTCTACTGAGCCACATTATGAGTTGTCTTGATTCACAAAAGCTGGATAAGACTATGATCTGAATGATCTAATTTTTCCACTTTGATTTTGAGTATGATACTGAATCCAGTCCTCAGTATGTTAATGATTTTAGTTTCCATGATGATGATTGTTTCGTTATTTTGTTCTCATCATATTAAACTATGTAATCAATAAAGATTTTCAACTGAAATATTTCATTCATCCAGATATGGGATGTGTGATTTAAGTGTTCCCTCTATTTTTTGGAGTAAGGTATATTAGCTACATGATAATATTTTACAACAGTGCTCTGTGCTTTGACTGGTCTTTATAGGCAGACTAAAATCCTGAACACAGCAGGCCTCAAACTGAAATTCGCAATCTTTCTTGACAGTCATTACTCTTTGATTGTAAATCAGAATGTTTTATTTTTCATTGCTCTATAAAGTACTTCAAATTGACATGGTGTATGAAATGTGCTATACAAAATAATGCTGCCCTGCCTTTTCTCTCCAGAACCAACTGACACTCCCTATGATTCATCAACACATCACTATCACACATAGGATAAATTACACAATCACTGTCATACAAAGGATACATTACACAATCACTGTCTCCCACAGCTGGAACTACACAACCACTGTCCCACACAGTAGGAACCACGCAATCACTGTCACAGAAAGGGAGAACTACCCAATCACTGTCACACATAGGAGAAACTACGAAGTCAGTCTCACACACAGTAGGAACCACGCAATCACTGTCAAACACAGGAGAAACTACGAAGTCACTCTCACAAACAGTAAGAACCACACAATCACTGTCACACACAGGAGAAACTACCCAATCACTGTCACACACAGGAGAAACTACGAAGACACTGTCACACACAGGAGGAAGTACATAATCACTATCACACACAGGCGGCCTACACAATCACTCTGTGCTAAGCCATGAAAGCACAAAGGCTCTGCAAACATTTTTGTAGTATGGAATACACATTTATCACGAGTACGCACAATTTAAGAGCTTCAACTTCTAACTTTGTTTTTTAAATGAGTCTGTTGTTTGGGTGGCAGTTCAAACAATATAAGATTAAATGAGTCCTATGAAACACAGCCAACTTGTGCTAATCAAAAATTAACGGTTACAGTACAAGTACTTTATTACTCCACTCACACAATAGAGGACAAGCGGTTGATTATAACTCACAGCCTACTTAAAATACAACCACTTAATGTAAAATGGTAAACATTAGGCTCTGGGGATTTCACTTCTGACCCTCCTGTCATAGTTAAAATGTGCTTGCTAGCTAGAAAAATTTTCTTTCCATGATGTTATTCAAAAAACAACATAAATAACCTAAAAAGACAAACACCCAGGTAAGAGATAGGAACATTATAAAGACATTATAAAGTAGCAAAATATTGTCTGAATATTATTATCAACAAATCCCAGAATAATATCCAGATATTACCATAAACAACAGTTACTGTTTTACAAGAAAAAAAATATGATGATGATCTGTTCTCAGCTAATTATTAATATCCGTACTTTTCCCATTCACTGACATACATTTGCCTGTCACTCATGACATAGAACAAATCATACACCCAGTAGCATTGAAACAATGTCATTAGTGTAAAGCTCTCCAGAGGCGAGGGTTTACACCAGCAGCCAACAGAACATATCTTTAATGATTACAATTTTCAATGGACCAGGAGGTTGGTGCTCTAGGGATGAGATGGGGTGCCATTCGGGAAACTGGCACCCTGGAAATGGGTAGCTTCTGCCTCACTCTTTAAGGCATGGCACCCTCCCTGTCCTGTTGTGTCTTGCTACATAAACCCTTGGGCCTTGGGGGGGTAGTTATGGTGCGTGGTGGGTAGGGCTGTTTCAGTGTGGCTTCGCCATCCATCTTCCTCTCTGACTGTTTTCCAATTTTAACCGCACCATAGACACTAAGGGCTTTGGGGACATGCAGGACATGGTGAGGAGCTCCACTATCTGCCAGCAGGGGGGGCTCCTTGCCCCAACCGGCCCCAATTTTAATCACAGAACCTTAGATATCTAGGTACTAGATATCCACCTTACAACACATGCACACACCTCATGTACACAGTATGTGGGGGATAGGGCTTTCCAGCCCAGGGGGGGTGTCGGTCTCTGCTGTTGTGTCTCCGGAGGGCCGTTGGGTGCGTCGTCGTGCTCCCTCATGTTGTGGTCTGGGGGTCCCTGGCCTCTCCGGCATATTGCGGGCTCCATGTTGAGGGGCTTGGTGGGTCTCGGGTAAGTGTATTCTACGAGTTAGGGGCCCTTCTTCTACGCTCGACCTCCAACCATGCCTGGGGGCTGCTGTCCCCTCTGCGGCCCCCAGAGGGAGCCTCGTTCTTCCCTCTTGGGGTTGGATTCTTCTCTGGGCCTGCTCTTGGCCAGGGTGCTTCCTCGGCGGCCCTGGCAGGCTTTCCCTTGGTGCCTGCGTGTGGTTCTCGTGGTCTCGGGTCCTTCATGCTCTGGGGGCCACGGGGTGCCATGGTGGCTTGGGCCCCTCTCTGCCTACCACTTTGGGTCTGGTGGCGTTGTGATGACCCGCCACTTGAATCCACATCCAGTGACAATCTTTTTCACTCCCACAGAAAGAGGCGTGCACACACTCACAATAAGGTGAACGCAAAGTGATATAGTTATAAATGTAATGTTGATTTAGGTATGTGAATGTTTATGTGTGTTTGCATGGACATTTCTGCATATGTATACATAGTTATGATAATATAGTTATACCCCCCCGACCCCTTTTCCAATCCGGTCGTCTATTCAACTAATAACACATAATAACAAATAAAATACAGTTCACCCAACTGGAGAGTGAAGAACTTTTCCTTTGTAGACTAAAACCTGTCTGGCACTGTTGTTGATGTTCTGTGTTCTTGTGATGACAGTTTATGGTCCGTACATCCAATTCACAGTGCAATAGACAGAAAGATGGGCAAATTCTCCATTGTTGGTGTGTCATTACCACATTTCCTGGAGAAAGCCTGGGATGGTTGGGTCCTCAGGAAGACAGGGTGGGTGGATCGGTTCATAGAAATGACTCGGTGGATGGATCAGTCCACAGAAAGGACTGGGTGGGTGGATCAGTCCACAGAGAGGGGGATCAATCCATAGAGAAAACCGGATGCATGGCTCAGTCCACAGAGAAGACTGGGTGGATGGATCAATCTACAGAGAGGACTTTGTAGATAGTTCAGTCCAAAGAGAGGACTGCGCGGTTGGATCAATCCTCAAAGAAGACTGTGTGGGTGGCTCAGTTCTCAAAGAAGACGGGATGGGTGGAGAGTCAGTCTATAGTTCAATGCTTATTTGAACAGCTAAGATAAGTCAGACCTTCTCTGTCTGTTTCCCCGTTGATAAGAACGTACAGGGAGGCACATGCAGGGGTTTTCACTTGTGTTGTTGAAGTCATGGTCTTTTAAGCTTCTCATCCCATCAGCCCATGTTTAGGGTTAGGGTACAGATCCTTAGACATACCCTACTAGATTCTATTTCATGGGTTTGACCATACATATGGGAGATGACCCTGATGACATTATTTCATCAGGTAGGCATTTTAGTTTCATTATATGTATATACTACTATCATATTCCTACATACAATGCCTCCCAGAATTAATTAATCAAATTATTCACAAAAATCTAACCTCTAATTCAAGTAACATAAATAAAAGAAACAATCTTACAATTTTAACATGAAACAAATATTTTTCTCTAAAACATATGTGCCACAATTATTGCCACCCCTAGGAAATCCTGTTTTTAAAAGGTGAATGAAATATATTTCCAGTCCCATTGTATTTTTTTAGGTTCATACCCACAACAACTGTAAAAACCCAACCTGCACTTATGAGGATGTGAGCAAACTGACAGGTAAGTCATCTAAGACTCAAATGTGATGAAAATGTAAAAGCAAGCAAACTGACTAGTAATCAGGCGGATGTCTTCATATGAAATGCCACGTCAGAGGTGATTTTTTTTTTTTTTTGAGATGGTAATAGCCTGTACCAAGTCACTTACGAGTGGTCAAATAAACAGCCAATGGATAGAGACAACATCTCTGAGACAGCCTCATTCTGATTAAAATTGGAAAAGAAGTCTAATCGGAAAACAAAAATGCTTCATGTAAACACCCCTTTCGGAATGGAGAAAACCTTTCCGACTAAGATTTCATTCCTTTGCTGCGACGCATTTTGAATACGGGGACTTCAATACAGTACCGGTCTGCATCAGAGACCGGCACAGGAGAGTGATTTATTCATTACAACTTTGAAATATTTGAACATATTTGGACGATTAGAGTCAAAAGTCACTTCCGCGCATGCCCTCTTTGTCTTATTCTTCTTCTGGGCGTGTCTGCGGTCAGCACCCAACTCACTGAAGCATTATCACCACTTTATGAACAGGAGTGTGGCTCATCTACGCATGTCTACGCATGATGATTAGATCAGTCGATGCATGTGAACACAGGGTCGGAAAAGATCACGAGTCATGTAAACAGGCGACTGACACTGCAATTCGGAAAAGAGAAAAGTGTTGCATGTAAACCCACCTACAGAAGACTGAGACTCACATGTATTAAAATGACTTCAGGAGCTGAAGGGGATCACCTAGGGAACCAGGAATCATTAGAACGAGGTGTTATCTCACTCCTGTCTGCCATCCGCTCTGGTCTGGTGCTAGTCTGGACCTGGGCGTGTGCTTCTACAGATGGACCAGAGTAACTCTACATGTGTCATAATGTTGGTACAGCTTTCAGTTACTTTTATGACAAAACCATGATCGATCATCAGTTAGTCCATCAACATAACAAAAATAGCCTAAAAAAAATCAAACAGTCTAGGTGTAAAGTGATATTGATCAATACCTGAAAAAAAATAAAATAAACCAGATAAAGAGAGAATCCTCACTTCATAGTCCATCTGATAAAAGAATAATAATCAATTTTGACTGGAGTTGGGTCAGATTGACCGACATAATCTGGAACAAGGAAACACTCAAATGAAAGTAAACCCCCACACTAGACTGATTCCACGCCACCAGCCAGAGAAAATTTACATCCTATGGAGAGTTTTTCATGAGCAAATCCCAGCAAGCCATCTTTGATTCAATGCACCATGTGATTGGCCAGTTATAGTTATGTTCTATTCCAGACTACTTACAGGAAGCATGTTCACTTTTTCAGGATGACGTCTTCCATTAATGATAGTAGCACATGAAACAACATTGTTTCCTGGTAAACAGTGATAGCCTCAGGTCTCTACAGCTAATAGGTTAAGCCCATACTGCATCAGTCGCAACGGCGTGATACTGCGGCTCCATTCATGTCCATTAGCTCGCCCCCAGTTCACCCACAGTACCGTCACTAGCTATTGACCTTTTCAGACCTCTGAAGTAAAGCACAGCCATTAGTAGAGGAGACTGCAGATAGAACAGGCTGTTCCCAGTAACAGACGGCAGGAAATCCAACACATTGAGGGGATAGATGTGATAGATTTGTGGGAGGAAACAACAATCAATCTGATCTGAAGTTGTAAAGACGAAAAGGGGTGGCTCCTCAGACATGACTGCTGCATTCCACATAATGACAGAAAGTCACAGGCACATAAAGCCCTAGTAGACAGACTTCTCATTCACAGCTGACAGGAGTGGATGTTACAGAAGTGCACTGAAACTCAACTTCATCAAACATATACAGATCAAATAAGTGAAATCATCCCTTATGTGAAATAAAACAGGAAGTGAAGCTACCATTCAATTCTGCTTGACGATAGACAGTAGGTCTGTCGTTCCGCTCAGGTATTTTCACCTCGGTCTGCCCCGGACAAACACAAACACCTATCAACACTCATGACCCAGCTGCTAAACATTTGGTTTCTGATAAGAGGAGTCTATAAGTCTATAAGGCCTGGAGCCTTATCTTATCTAGACTGCTTCATCCATTTACTCTACAGGAATAACATCTCTCTCTCCCTCTCTGCACGTGCGACAATGGAATACACACCGACTTTTTCAGACACTTCCAGAACATCCCTGGACAAGAATTACTGGACATTTTACAGAAAATGTTTTTTGCTTGAGGGACCCTGCCAGCAGACACCGAGCATAAACGCACCGCCTATCTTAAAATTGTTCGAGTTCACTGCCAAATAAAGTTCCGTTGAAAGTCAAGTTTCTCTCAGGTCTCTCGCTCTCCCTCTCTGGTCTATCTCTCTATCATTAACAAATGTTGGTGTTGGTGGGGGGATGGAGTGTTTAACCTCTATTTTTGTAATGACCCGTTTGTTATGGAGTTAACCAAAGTAGTGAATCCATTCACCAAACTGCTGTAAATCATACTGATCTAAAGATAATTTATTTTAAAGCGCTAAGACCCTTTCCCCGTATGAGAATAACAAACAACGACTCATGAGGGTCTCTTCAATCTGCCAACTCCGCTCTCATTAAAAACAACTGTAAAAATATCTAAATGAATAGAGATTTAATTTCTGTTCGACCCTTTCTGATCACACTCAACTCTGAGAAAATATGACGACATGTCCCCCGACCCCCCACAATAAAAAATGTAAGACAGATAAATCAGTTTATCATCCATTCCTCTGGCGAATATTGGATCTATGCAACCCTCAGAGTCACCTTGTGCTCATTTTTCCATTGATCTCTAAAATAAAAAAATCTAAATACGAATAAAAAAAACTTTAATCATTGTTAACATGTAAATAAGTTTAGTATATTTAGGATGTATAATTTGTGGGCCAAGGTCCGGACCAGGTGACCATGATTAAGGAACACCTTATGTGGACGCCAGGTGAAGATACACGATGATGTGAGAGAATGTTTGTGTTAGTGTTTGAATAGAAAGATATGCTGCCTAAACAAAAACAAAAAACTCCTCTTCTCCTCTGGTCAGCATGCTGCTTGGTGTTCTGTCGGATCAGCGCACAGCAATAATCAGAGGCTCAGAGGAGGGTGGAGGATGACTGATGTAACAGGGGGATGGATGAATAACAGACTATGTTTGGTATGTGCTGGGGGGCTTCAAGTCCTGCTGTTAAGTGTTTTCAGTGGAATATTCTGTGAATGCATGTTTGAACATAATGCCATGAATGAAGTTCAGCAGGAGGATCGACAGCGGTGGATGGAGAGAAAGAACAGTCCTGACCCTCCAGCCAAAGCCAGAGCACTTAGTTCTTTCATGTCACACGACTTCATGTTGTGAAGTACACTACTTCATGTCTCCTGTATAATTTAGTCCATGAATGTGCAGAATCATCTAAAAGCCACTACGTCTGAATATTTTATTATCTTACAAGAACGTTAAGAGTAGATCTATGATCTATTGATGGTGTGGGGTGGGCTATGGAGAAAAACAGGAGTAGATCTATGATCAATTGATGGTGTGGGGTGGGCTATGGAGAACAGGAGAAGATCTATGATCTATACAAGTTGTGATGTGGGCAATGAAGAACAACAGGAGTAGATCATGGTGTGGGGTGGGCTATGGAGAACAACAGGAGTAGATCTATGATCTATTGATGGTGTGGGGTGGGCTATGGAGAACAACAGAAGTATATCAGAGTTTGGGTTGGGCTATGGAGAACAACAGAAGTATATCAGAGTTTGGGTTGGGCTATGGAGAACAACAGGAGTAGATCTATGATCTATACATGTTTTGATGTGTGCAATGAAGAACAACAGGAGTAGATCATGGTGTGGGGTGGGCTATGAAGAAACAACAGGAATGGATCAACAGGCTCTGGAGAACAACAGGATTAGTTCTATGATTTATCCAGGGTGTGAGGCGGGCTATAGAGAACAACAGGAGTATAATTATGATCTAATCATGGTTATGGGAGTGCTATTGAATTGATTTGCTTTGGCAGGAATATCCTTTAATTCCTCTTTATCTTTTACATTTTATGTCCTTTTATATAGTATATCTTCATTTTTAGTCACCTTTAGAATATCTGTTGTGTCTGTTGAAGCTGCTGTAACAACTAAATTTCTCCTTTGGGGATTAATAAAGTTTCTATCCATCCACTTATCTACCCTTCCACTTATGTATCCATCCATCCATCTCTTCTTATTCAGCATAGGTTTTGGGTTGTATACCTCTCCTAACAAAATCCTCCCAATTTATCAGTGCCTGGGACTGGCACAAGAAAATAGTAATTTAATTAAATGAAAACAAAAATATGAACACTGGCATAAATAACCTAGACTCTTGAATCCATAACCACCCACCCACCATCCATGTATTAACCCTTTTTACATTTTTGGCATTAAATTTGAGAAAGACTGGAGCGCAATAGAAAAGACAGATAGGAGTTAAATTATTGCTGGATGGTTAATCTATACAGACTGACTGTTATTTTACAGACGGTAAGATGTAAACAGGAGCTTAGCGTGAACGCAGCCTCACAAGTTAAAAATAACCAAGATCTTAATTTATCAAAGCCTGATTTCTGAGGCCCATTCAGTTTGAGGCCGGACCTCGACGATTCATGTTAAAAAGATCCAAAATAAAACAGATCTTCAGATCCGAGAGTGACCAATGATGCTGTGAAAAAGCGTGGATATATGTTTTTGAAATCCTATCTATTTCCCATTGGACATTAATTGAGAGTGCAAACACCCTTAATTCAGGTTGTAGCTGAGATTCAGTCCAATTTATATAAACCTCTTTATTAAACATGTAGATTGTGTTCAATCATGCTGGAATGATTGTGGCTCTGGTCTATGAGACGTGAGCTGCCGGAAGAAAAATATAGGCATCACCATCAGATGAAACAAAGGGAGGAGAAATTGAAGCAGATAAAACAGCGGGATGAGAGGAGGTAATCGTTGCACTCCGATCTGTCATAATACTCTGTAATATGGTCTCTATGTCAGGATCACAAGCTGTTTTTATGTAAGACCACTCAAGGCTCGGGTTCAGTGCTCCCTGACAGATTCAATTTGGTGATTTACAGCTGCTACTTTCCTTGCTATCGAGTTGAAATGTGTGTATTAGAGGTCTGATGAGTTTGACATATTTTTCAACTGAACCAATGCCCCTATGCTACCTTCTATTTTATTAGTAAAAAAAAGTCTCCAGCTTGAATGTGAATGTAAATTGATTAAAGACAGGAGCAGACAGATAAATGAATTTTACATTAATAGTATAAATTAATTGAAATCAAGAAACTGATCAGAAAAAAAGACAAGTAAAATAAAGATACTGATTATCAGCCAAGTCTGTAAATACATGAAAAATTTTAACATTAGAGGGTCACCTCTTTGATAGGATTGGTGACCGGCCGAGCAGTCTCAGTATGGGGGATTCCGTACTGGTTACACGCCAGCACCGCGCGCTGGTTCACATCGCACGCAGACCACACGCCAAGCAAAAGTTACCCTGGCTCCAAAAATCTCACCAGCTTTGAAATCTTTCACACTGAATGGATTGGATTACTAATTACACACACTGTTCATGTTCAGGTATGATGTTTGTGATGTCTGAAACTGTCAGTGGATGCCTTGTACTACTAATCTGCAAACCAAATCTACCCATGGGTACAAATAAAGTAACCTGAAGCAGAACCTGTTAAATTTGTCTAAGAACTTTGATTCCACGGAACACGGAAGATTCTAGGTGGATTTTACATAATCAGGAGAACTGGCACTACTAGATAGGAACAGGTTCCTGACTAGATTGATGAGCTAATACATAATATAGATGTTGAAGAGAAAGATTGTGGAAATAACTTTAGGTTGGACCTATTCTGGCGAGCTACACAGCAGAATGAAGAGAAAGAGCAGCCTATGGCGACGTCCGCTCAAGATGTTCTGTTTGAACTGGATGAGAGTGAAGTGTTTGACCATGTGAGCTTCAAACATCACAATCTATTCTTTACTAAAATATATATGTGTTTTAGCATAGTGGGTAGAGGAGTCGCCCAACAATTGGAAAATCAAGGTACGATCCGAGCCCTGCTCGAATAAAGGTTGGATGATTAAATAAAAAAAATACATATATTGATCTGACACTAATACTTTTTGTTCTTCACAGCTATCACTAATCCTGTTCACAACGCAAAAAATTAGAGAAATCTGGCGCCGCTTTTATAATTTATGATTTATGAGATTTTATTGAAAAGATAGATTTAGGTTTTCTCTAGAAATTTCAGACAATCATATTAAACCTCTATACATCACAGTGGATGGACAATCACGCTCGGACCTGCTCCTCCGTTCTGATCGTTAATGGAGGACCATCAGCACCAGCAACATCAAGAGACAGAATGTGTTCAGTCTGAAGAATGGTGAGGTCTAGGAATCCTCCATGGGGGATGTAGGGAGAGAAAAAGAAAGAGAGAAAGAGAGAGAGCCTATGACTCAAAGTCCCACAAATGGATATTGGAGTATCTGGAACTATACAAGGGGAACTCCAAGCTGTTTTAGAAAACAAACCTCGACGCCAAGAATAAGGCCATCGCACAAATCACCATCAAGTGCGGCATGTACCAAGGTGATGCACTGTCCCTGCTAATGTTTTGTATTGGCCTGAACCCCCTCGAAAGGGTGGATATGGATACAGATTCAGAAGTAGAGTAACCATCAGCCACCTCCTGAATATGGATGACATCAAAATGTACACCGTCCACTCACTAGATGAGTTCTCAGTAAGGCTGAGTGATGGATTGAACAGAACAATCAAGCAGCAGAGCAGACAGATATTAAACGTCTATATGACGGGTTCTGATTCTGACTGAGTGATAGACACTAGAGGAGTTTTTTTCAAACAGAACCACCAGGAGTCGAGCAGAGAACTCTATCCCTGACCAACATCACCACAAAATTTTCTGTTCTTTGTGCTACGCTCATATTCATGGATGACACCCACAGTCTGAAATCCTGCTGCTGGTTTGGAGCTCAGGAAATGCCGGAGGAGAGGTTGGTAATAAGAACACAAAGAAGAGGAAAAAGAGACAGATGGAGTGGAGAAACATCATCCCAACAGTGCTCATCTTCAGAGGATCCTCCCTGCAGCCGAGGATCGTCTCCTTGGATCTCACACACACACACACACACACACACACACACACACACACACACACACACACACACACACACACACACACACACACACACACACACACACACACACACACACACACACACACACACACACACACACACACACACACACACACACACACACACACACACACACAGAGTCTGGCCTCTGTGAGGTCCAGCAGGGGTAACAAGTTTTTCTTCCCTTTGTGAGGAATTCGACACCAGCATTCAGCTCCTGCTCTTTGAGGCTCTGAGTGAAGTTCCTAGCCAACTCAGCAGAAATGTTTCAGCAGGGTGAGCTCCAACACCCTGCCAGAGAGCAGGTAGCTGGTCAACAACAGAACACAAAGGGGGGCTGTGGACGGAGAAGAGAGCCTGGCTTCAGCTGCTCTCTAGTTGCCAGCAATGTTAAACGTTTCCCAGGGAAATTCCTCCTCCAGGAAGATGTGGAAGGAAACCAGGAGAATTCTGACACATTTTGGGCCTGGGGGGAATGAAGGAGAGAGGAGTGAAGATATTGATTGGTCTACAGCTCGCTGAGGGTGTGAGCATTGTGGTGGAACACTGGATGGAGTTCAACAGCCAAACCTTTAATGATGCATAAATACAACCTGCACAAAAAACAAATCATGTAGGTTTGAATCAACGTGATCCTTGTCAGTATCTTCAGCGGCACATTACTTTACATTACATTACGGTACATTCGGTACTTTATTCAAAGTACTGAAGTCGTGTCCAACATTCTGCGACTGGAATGTTTTTATTTTGGTTCTAAAAAAAATTGATGTCATCTAACTTCAGTGAAACAGCTGTCTGAAGACAGTGTTTTTTTTGACTGCTTTAGAAAATCACCTGCTGAACATACTTCTACGACTTGCAGCACGACCAGAACTCCAACCGAGCATAATGGTAAAAAAAAAGTTGAGTCAAACCCACTCAACATCAATAAACCACAATTCTACACCATCACCATCACTGGACACGCAGTTGCCATCACTGGACCAGGATCTGACCCCGTCAATGGATCAGAGAACGCAACTCAGGCAGAGTGCCATGAGTCTATTATAGACTTCACTACAGCAGAGTCCAGCTGGTTTAGGTATGCTAACCAAACAGCTAGCATAGCATCAGTGGCTAATGCCAACTGCTAGGTACCCTCCTCAGAGTTTGGTCAACCTCTGATATCAGTTCTACTGACATACTAATAGAGGTTCTACATAATGTCAGCGTTAGACACCACGGTGGAGTCAGAACCACAGAGTCAGACCTGTGTATGTTCACCTCCAGCGCTACACTGCAGCTGCAATTGTCAGGTCTGTTTTATTATCTTAAAATAATAATTATTAACTTTATATTAATAGTTTCTGGTAGTAAGATGTTCATTGAATCCTTCATTGAATGTCTTTATGTTTTCAACCCAACAAGAGAGAGAAGAATTGATAATATTATAGTTAAGTTTCACTATCAACAGTGAGGAACAGAATAATGAAAATGAGACATCACTTACAGACTCTTTGACTATGACATTCTCCCCCTTCTCCATGCGTCACATGTCTGATAGTAAACACTCGTAGACAGACACAAACTGCTTTGTCACCATGCTTTAAGGGCACTGGGGTTGTGTTTATGATGCACCAGGAAGTAGAGGATTAGGGCAACAGTGGTTGTATGCCACATCAGATTACCAGCTCATCTTTTCCCGTTATGAAATCAGATTAGTGCAGCCCTCCAGCCTGGAGAAACAACAACACAGCGTGAAGATGGATAGTTCATCCAGGAGGTGAAAGGATAAAAATTGCAATGCAAGGGAGGAGTGTCATCCTGGGACGGAGGGAAAAAATCTGATTAATGCCAGAGGGAGGAAGATACGTGTTTTATTGTTTCTGGAGCTCTTTGCACACAGATGCTGAAACTTAAAGAACAGATGTAGGACATAAATGATGTAAAAACATTCA
Organism: Lophius americanus; assembly: GCA_037951165.1. Lineage (NCBI taxonomy): Eukaryota > Metazoa > Chordata > Actinopteri > Lophiiformes > Lophiidae > Lophius > Lophius americanus. The sequence goes on along the minus strand of JBBDHG010000039.1, from coordinate 981,925 downwards.
AGGACTCAGGCTCAAGGTCTCATGAAAAAAGTCTCTCCAGATCTCTGCTACCAAAATAAAACGATGTTTGTAAGAAAGCCTTTAAACCAGCTAGGGGTGACCAAAACAACATTCTTTTCAGTATCAGTATTTAAAATCGTACAAAGTCAACGATTGATAGAATCGAGATCATGAAAGCAATTAAGAAACTAGAAAAAAAAGCACGAGCCCGATGAATGTATGTATCAATATGTTTTGCGTTTTTGGACAAAAGGAGTTCAAGCGGAACATCCCCGAATGAGCACAAACCTCTGCCAAAGGCGAAAAACTTCCCCTGACCCTATTTATCTTTCTCTCTTAGACAGAGATAATAAATAATTGTGTAAGTAAAAATCTCCATAAATTATATCACTGCCAAAGAAAGAGGTTATGTTTCCCTCCCATTATTTTGTCTGGTTGCTTGTTTGTCAGCTAGTTTATGAGGAAAAACTAGAGTTGCACAGATCGATTGGCGCAAGGAGGCTAATTTGGATGAAATCGACTAACAGCCGAGCACCCTCACTCCGTGATGGTTACACGCATGTTTGTACACGCACATCACGCAACTGTTGAGGAACAATCCCAAAAACTTTCAGCACAACAAACTTAAACAAACATTTCACATTTGATCACCCTGAGGAACACAGTAAGTTAAGGAGCTTGCATTAGCAGAGTGGCTAAAGCTTACGGGAACTCAGCGCCAGCACGAGCCCGAAGAATGTATGTATCAATACGTTTTACGTTTTTAAAACTCAAGGACAAAAGGAGTTCAAGCGGAACATCCCCGAAATTGTTCGTTACAATAAACGTAATCACATACTTCAAATTGAGGAACGTAGCAAGTTAAAAGCTAATGTTAGCAGAGTGGCTAACACAGCACAGCGGGGAGGACGGAGGGTTCATCGATTTCAACAGGTCACAATACATACACATAACGCAATGACAACCAGCCTTTTTACTTTCACTTCAATCCTTCAAGAGCCCTTAAAATACATTGCTCATTTTGATTATTAAACTTATAGGAAAAAAATCGAAATCGGTCAAAATTGATATCGGCTGTAAAGAAATCGCTGATCAGACAAGAAAAAAGTGCAATCGGTGCATCTCTAGACAAAACCAATGAATGGATCTGCAAGAGATGTTACCCATCCTTAGAGTTGACAAAATGTTGGTTGTTAAATGTATGCAGCACTTCAAATAAAATAAAATACAAATAATACAATGTTTGATGTTGTGATGTCACAATGTGGCGAAGTGCTGTCTTGAAAATGTGTCCACTATTGATGCCTTTGTTTCTTTGATTCCTTAGATGTTCCTTTGGGGGTGGAGCTGGGAGCTCATTGGGCTAAGCGGAGACGCTGAAGTGGAAGGTGCAACATTCGACCGGCTAGACTAGAGAGTATTTGAGAGATACTGAGACTCCATATTCGATAACTCCAACAGTTATCTGTAGATTTAGAGGCTGGCAATAACTCATACATTAATGGAGAAATCTGCATAATTGTTTCCGGTTACTCTTGCGCCTTGTTTTTAGGGTTGTTTTATACTGCAGAAGAGCCCATGGTTCCCCACTGACAGCCTGTGACTTAATGGACAAACAGTCTCCAACTGAAATCCTGTACTAGAAGTATCCACAGTCAACCACTGATGTCCTGTGACTAAACAGACCACCGCTGACATCCTGTACTAGAAGGACCCACAATTCACCGCTGATAGCCTGTTGTTGGATGAAACTATGGTCCAGACCTGATGTTGAGCCTCACATTTTTCGCACGGCTGCGGTTCTTTGACTACAAACTTGTAGAATGTTATCTGCATAATGAGCACCAGCTGTCAGTGATGGTTAAGCCACAACTATAAAACCAGTGATGATCTAAAAGCCTCATGGTCTCATGTAAATCAGTGAAGAGCTAACAGCCTCCTGTTCCCATGTGGATCAGTGAAGAGCTAACAGCCTCATAAAGATCTGTGCCACATAACTGGACGCCCTCATCAACTCAAGGCCAGCAGAGGAGCAGACCGCTGTGCAGGAAGACCCAACCCCTGCAGGAATGTTAGAGCTGAATTTCAACAACAGGCCGAGGGTGTGGCTCCATGTCTCTGTGATCGAGTCAGAGACACATTTGATCCAAACAGGTGCAGTAGAGGACTGGAGGATTACTTTAAAAGGAGGATTTCTCACAAGCATATGACATCTGATCTGAGAGAAATCATCAGTGAATATTCCAATCATGTGTGTCATGAAACTGGATTTCACAATCAGTGGGGATTTTGATACTCCTGCAAGCTGAGTCCTGCTTACCCCACAGTCTCCTGTAATGGATTACTGATGATTACGGCAGCTCTGAAGTTCCATGAGAAGATAGGAAGGTGAAAAAGACTAGATTTCAGATAAGGGCTGCAGTCATCGACTTTTTTTTTTTAATAGAATACTCTGTTGATTATTCTGGCGATTAATGGAGTTTTCAAATAAGAGATATTGCTTGCTCTAAAATGTTTTAAAAAGCAAATCCTTTTGCTTTGTTCAGGAGCATTAATAATATACAAAACAAAATATTGAATGAACAACTAATTGTTACTCTTTTTAAAAAACAACAACACCTTTATTGCTTGAATTGCAATAATGACTGTCAACATTTATAATAATAAATTATTAGTTTTGAAACGGCAGTGTTTTCCAGCGTTTTATCATTTGTTCACAACATCAGTCAACATCGCAGTTACTGACTGTTTTTCTTGGATGTTTTTTCTAGAGTTCATCATTTCTTACTGTCCCACTTATTTTTTTGTACTGAAAAAAATCTCTCTGCTGTGGTCTATATCTCAATTAGAAAGGGCCTTTTCATTCGGAAAGGGGTGTTTACGTAGAACAAAGATTATCGTGTTTACGATAATCTCAAAGTTAGATTATCCCCCTCGTTTACCTCCTTTCAACGGGTGAGGAGAGACTCGGGCCAGTCCATGGGTGACGGAAATTTATAAAGCGCTTTGTAGAGCGTTGATACAGTTTGCAACAAGTAGCTTTCAAAACAATGGACTACAATACGATGCCATGGGTTGGCAGGCTACCGGCGGATTGTATGGGACGATCTCGGCCACTTCCTCTATGAGTGTGGCACCACTGTGAGAATCCGTTTCCGTACTTCTCAGACAGCCATTCATGTTTAAGGTGTTTGGGACCGTGTACGTGACCTAATGACACCACAACTAAATGTGCTGTATAGTTGTCCATATTTCATAACAATTTTAGTAATTGAGTTACTCGAATTATTCGAGGAATCGTTTCAGCCCAATATCAGATTAACTCATGATTTCAGTCAGAAACAGAGACTTTACTCAGGCAGTCTTCTATTGAACAAAGACTGCTAAGCCTTCAGACTGGAGCACATCAATAATCCACCGTTAAGGTTCTCTATCATAAACAGAGAGCAGCTTTTACCACCCAGAGGTTAAGGAAATCAGAGCGTTCTCTGAACCCACTAGCAGCCATCTTACCCTGTATCCCCAGAATCCATCTTGCCATGTCATCTGAAGCTTCCTCATACACCAACAAGATGGCCGCTGTCACCAAATAAAGAAACCTCTGCATTGGTCTTCATATTTTACTCCTGCATGGCAAATCCATCTCAAACATCCTTCTACCAATAGATCCACTATAACTCCCCTTCACGTGTCGAAACCATCTCAATCGGGCCTCTCTTACTTTGTCTCTAAGATGTCTGAGCTGGACTGTCCCTCTGTTGTGCTTGTTTTCTAATCATGTCCATCCTTGTCACTCGCATAGAAAATCTGCAACTCTGCCACCTCCAGGCCTGCCTCCTGTCTTGTGGTTAGTGCCAACATCTCTAAAGCATACCGCAAAACTGCTCTCACTACCATCTTGTAAACCTATCCCTTCATTCTTGCTGCTACTCTTGTGTCACAGATAACTATTGTCAATCTTCTCCACCCTGCTTGTACACGCTTCTTCACCTCTTTCCAGAACCCCCCTTGCTCTGAACAGGTGACCCCAAGTACCTAATCTCCTTCCCCAACTCCACTCCTTGCATCCTCACTGTTCCACCTGCCTCCCTTAAATGTACACATATATTGTATAACCGTATTGCAGAAAATAAATATAATACATCTTATTTTCAGTGCATATCGCCACCTCTCCAAGGTTTTTTTCCAACTGCTCTCTTCCCTCACTACAGATACCAGATGTCTTCCACCAACATCATAGTACACAGAGACTACTACGTACTATCTGTCAGCCTCTCCATCCCAATAGCAAAGAAAACGTTGCTCAGAGATGATACATAGTGCAGTTTCACTTCCACCTTGAACCCAAAGTGGAGGTGGGACTAGACCATCTCCACCACCACCTACTGCAAATCTCACCACTGTCAATCTCCTCTCATACGTATCATGTACCACTGTAACCTACTTCTCTTTTACATCAGACTTCCCAATACAATCCCACAATTGCTCCTTTTGCACTGTCGTATACTTTTTCTAAATCCAAAAAGACACAATTTAACTCCTTTGGGCCTTCTCTTTACATCTCCATCAGCACTCTCAAAGCAAACACTGCATCTGTTGTGCTCTTTCGTAGCATGAAACCATACTGCTGCTCACAAATCGTCATCACATTTCTTTATCATCACTTTAAGGAGTTGTTGGCAGTTAATTCAGCCTCTTGTCATCCAGCCCCACTACCAGCTGTGACCTAAAGAATTTCATAGTCAACCATCAAAGTAAACTAATTCAATAAACAATAATAAATAATGTTTTCCTGCTCCTGCAGGCACAAAAGAAGCAGCAGGCCAATACACTGTGCAGGAAACCCACTTCTCTGCCAGTGAGTCGAACAGATCTAGGTCACCCCTGATTAATGAGCCCAGAGCTCCCGAGAGGCTTCTGGTCAAGAGGCAGCAGCGCCTGCACTCTGACCATGGCTCCTCCTGCAGGAGGCAGCAGTACTTCTTCTCCGAACGGGGAGAATACTGCAAGGTATTACTGACTACTATATCCCTATCTATTTATGTACACTATCTACATATTTATACTGTGTATAAGTATTGATGACTGCAGATGCAGTCAGTTTATCTACCTAATGAAGTCACTCTAAGGTATAAGGTAAGGTATGTCTTTCTGTTGTGTTATATTATTATTATCAGTAACAGATGTCATTAACACTCATACTGTGTCTGTGGTTGAATAATGACAATAAATATAAAGTTGAATTGGGTTATCGTCCAGAGTAAATGCATCAGAGTCATGTGCAGAGAGAATCTGCAAAGGTGCACAAAAAGCAGACAATCACAAGAGTTGAGTCTGCTCCTGATTTGCTGTGTCAACACCATCAGTGGTTGTGTTTGTGCAGGAGTTAGACAAAGCTGGGCTACAAACAGAAACACATCATACACAGACGTACACTCAGATGAGTACAAACAATGTTAAATAACTAGGGTTGGCCATGATACTTGTATCTAATGGGATCTCTCGGTATCTACCTATATCTCATAAGTCATATAGGCCTAACTGTTCACATTGGCTCATAAATGTTCATATCACCCACAGTACGATTTATTTTCCTATGTGCAATAGTGAACACACTGTCTTATATATTTTCCTCTCAGTGCAATATGAATTACTGCTATGAGTGCAATAGTATACATTAATTGCAACTATTTTGCATTATTCCAAGATATCCTAAACTGCTTTTAATTATTCTTCAATAATGACAATTCAGTTATTTTATATCTCCTGGTACAACTTATAAGCAAATATATACTGTTTTATGTTTCAAGAACAGTAAATCTCAGGAAAAAATAATAATATAAACAACAGCTGTTTGACCTGAAGCCATACATTCACGCACCAAAACAGCGACGATGGATTTTAGCTGACTTTACTGAGTGTGGCAACAATTTGGTTTACTGAAGTTCACGAAGGACGGCTGATAAAAGAAAAGAAGGATTACTTAGAAGATTAAAGATACGGACAAAATGTATTACTAGTTACCAACCTGTTGACTAACTACCCGTGTTTACTCTTTCAAACCAACGGAAATAAGTGCTTTCATATGATCAGTTGAGAAGATCAGAAATCAAATTCTTGCTGACAGCAGGAAAAAATATACTGCATATCAGCAAGAGGAGAAGATCGTCTTCTTACGATTTTTCTGCTGTAATCACATGTATAGGCCTACATCTTTTTAACGAAAATGTTTAGCATTAAGGATGATGAAAATATTCTAAACCATCAAAATATAGCGCATTCCTACATTTTCTGATCAGGTAATGTCAAAATAGGAATATGGAAATACACAAAAAAACAATGAACAACAACACTGCAATAGAAATATTCATCATCATTTACTGCTATATATAGATCATCATTTACTGCTGATCTACTGATGTTCTCAAATCATGGAGAACCAGAGGAAAGCTGCAGCTTTTTTCCACCATCATGTCTTTATTAGACACCAGACCATCAGATCAAGCAAACATCTACATAAACAACCATTTATCAAATGTTATATATATATATATATATATATATATATATATATATATATATATATATATATATGTATAAATCATCATCAATGATCATTTACTGCTGAATTGTAGAATCTGGGAATCTGCTGTGATTTAATTCATCATATCCATGAGATCAAAATTTAATTATTATATTCAGCAGCAGATATTATTTATTGACATTAAAATAGATCATCATCATGTTTTCACACTGCTAACTGCTCATGGCTAGCTTACGTGTTAGCTCCTGTCCAGCTTTAAAGTTAGCTCCTGGCTAGAATTAGCTGTAGCTCCTAACTAGCTCCAGCGTTGGCTTCTGGCTATCTTTAGCGATAGCTACTAGCTAGCTTTAGCTTTAGCATTCGATGGTAGAGAACATTGTTTTGATGTGAGCAGTGGCTACCGATCAAAATTAAAACAAAACATAACAGTACTGTTTGCCTTTTCTTTGCATTCTGCTGGCTGACGTTTACATTGTCTTCATGTTATCTATCTGTTGTTCAAACTGTCATCTATAAACATTGCTGTTTGTTTATCTAACGCCTGTGCAGATTCATAAATAAACTTATAACCCTCAAACATAACCCTGTCTTTTACCGTTACTCGTTACAGTGTATTCTCGTTACCTCGGGACGCAGCTCGGGGATGATCGGTCGATCTCCCATGTAGCGAAAAGGTTCATGGGTACCGGCATGCTCCCGGAGCCGAGGACCACCGCCCCGGTTAGCCCCGCTCCGGTGGGGACGGTGGTTGGGGTCGCTCCTCCACCGGCTCCGCCGCTCGGGTTGAGGAACGCGGCCCGGACTCCTCCTCTCTCCACGGCCGCCGCCATAATCACCGGCCGGGGAGCAGCTGCTGCGGAGGGTCGGAGAATCGCGGGGAGAGCCGCGGAATGACGTGCGGCTGATCCAGATCCTCTTGATCCAGAGCCTCCTGATCTTGGTCCAGTTCCTCTAGTCGTGCGCCTGGTCCTGACGCTCCTCCTCTGAGCCTCTACTCCGTCTGCAGACTGGGATCGGAGGGGCGGGGCCTGAAGTCACTGATGGACGGCAGCACAGTACTGCTGCTCGGGCGGGACACCCTCGCTCTGATCTAGACCGAAACACAGATACAGGAGCCAGAATCAGGATCGGGTCTCATGTGGGCACGTTTCCATGTTTATGGAAACCTTCTGGTAGAATTTAGGGAGGAGCGTCTTCCCCAGACCTTACTAACATCAGGTTTGATAGGATCAGGTCTCATGTAGGTTGGGCTGGTCCTGGTATGTTCTAGGTATGTGACCAGTTTTCTGACTGTGAAATATGTTCAACACAGAACTGGATCACAAACCCCATCTGCTCTGAGTATTCTTTTAAGATCATCTGATGATCAGTCCAAGGAATCATTCTGCAGAATCTAATGCAGATTAGAATCTAAATGCTAACAATTCCATGTTCCTCAGGATCTGTCATCATGCTGAGATTATGCAATGATCTGATGACTCCTCTGACTGGTACCATGACTCAGGCTCAAATAAAGCTGACTAGACTGAACACGCCATGGTGGGTTGAGTCATGTAATTGACAGACTGTTTAGATGCTGATGAGTTCATACGGTATAGCGTTTTTCACAATAATAATTTTTTCTCATTCTGTCTCATTCCCACTGCTCTGCTGGGTCTTTCTTCCTTAACGACTGCCCTGACCTTATTTTGGATGAGATGCCTGCGGTCCTGCCCATGCGCCTGCTCTTACCTGGGTGGTACGGTGGTTCCTAAGCCGGCCTTTCCTCTGGCAACTGTTCCAACCAGGACTCAGCCTGCTCGACTGCTGCCTCTATTCTTCGCTTTCTTCCAGTCATGCTCGCTATCCTCCCATCCCATGACCAACAGAATAACATTTAATACATTTCTATAAGAATATATCTAATAAGACACGGTCCTATAGAAAAAAACATTCTAAATAGATACACTTTATTTATCACATTACACATCGGAGTAAAAACAGAAAACAAATAGTGTAATAACACGTATGTATTTGAGAAAATTTACATCTGAATTCAAAGTGTTTTGCTGCTTGACAGGAATAGCAGAAAATAAACACAATATAATAGAATAAATATTGTCAAGCTTAAAGGAAGAACATTTGTACACCCACAAATATCATATAAAACTGAAAAGATAGTAATCTGATCAGTTAATATGTTTGAATAGATTTGTTTAAAACAACTGACTCTAATTAAAGCTCCAATCTGTGGAGGATCTAATTTAATATTCCACCCTATGAATATCTGGACATGCTCAAGCCTCACGGGGAATGATGAAGAGAAGTGGTGGAGTGAATCGCCACCCAGTGTTTGAAGAGAGGCTTGCAGGTTACTAACTAGAATGTTCAGATTCACCAGTAGATGGCATGCAGACCACATGTCTGTTAGAATAGAGAAATCTGGGTCTCTTCTCTTTCTCTCTCCACTCTCCTCATAGTAACCTCTGCCGCCTCCTCCTGTGATTTATTTATTTATTACATTTAATAAGCAACGCATTCAGTTTTATTCACTTCCAGAGAAAAAGAACCAACATCAATTTGTCATGTGTCACAAAAAATATTTTCGTCAAATCAAAAAATTTCCTTGAATCCTCAAATTAGGCTGCAGATCTTCTGGAATGGACCTATAGGAATCTCTCAGAGGAATCATAGTGCATCTCTCACATATGCACAAAGGCAACAAACAATAGATTGCTGACATCATCGGTTAGGTAACGGCGTCTCAGGAGTGATGGAGAGCTGTGAGAAATGGTGCTTCCAAAGCACATCTTTATTTTTTAGTTGTTTGTTGTAGGTTTATAACTTGGTTCCCTAAGTCAGCTGGACACCATAAAACTCAAACATTTCTAACCCACTATTGTCTGATCACAAGCTAAAAACATTAGTTTGGTGAATTACAGCCTGGAGCTGCAAAAACCAATTTGCCAGAACTTCAAGGGCATTTGCACTCTGATTTATAACAGAACACAGATACCACTCGGACCACAAATACTGGACACAACACAGAAACTGGACACCCCGGAGATATCGGACATGCCATAGATACCAAACAGACCACAGATATTGGACATGCCATAGATACCAAACAGACCACAGATATTGGACATGCCATAGATACCAAACAGACCAGAGATACTGTTCTGACCACATACTAGATAGATCCAAGATACTTTTTTCTAGATCTTGATTTAGAAACAAAATATAGGTCTTACATGAATGATTTGGATCCATGCGCAAGCAGTGAACTTATATGATCTTTATCGATGAAAGATGAAGGACAGAAGTGGGTCTAGGATTTTTTTCTAAATCAAGGTTCACATTTTCACAAATGTATTTTGGAAAACTTTCTTCAATGCTGTCTACGTCTTTAACACTTAGAAAGCCAAAAACAAACTTTTTCATTTATAGTTTATTTTAAAATGAGGTGGAAAGAAAACAGTAATAGACACACATACACATAATACACTTTTCTTTTCAATTGAATGATCAGATGTTTCCTTAGTACCCGTTGGGACATTTGTTTTATTTTTTGATGCTAAATTCAAGAGCGTGGTAAAGTCAATAATCCTACCTCCGACTACTGAATGCATTCACATAATCATCTTGGAAAACAATACGGATGCCCAGATGATTGTTAATTTCAATAAAGTCTAAACAATGCAAACATATCAAATACAAAACATTCCTAAAAGGCTTGTAAAAATAATCTTTATACTTATTTAATATTACTGTTAACAGTTACAATGTGGGACACCATATTGACGTGGGGTTTCAGAGAAAACAATCCAACTATGCAGTAAAATCATTTTGTATTCAACCATCAGAAAGTTCCATAAGATCTATCTTCTGAATATGATTGAAAAGATTCTCTTTGGGGTTCTGGCTCATATACTCTCACCATTCCGCAGAGCAATGACTTCATTGGTGCAGAAAGCCAGGATTGACGCCTTCTCACGGTGTCTGGAACACGCAAACTTCATCTGGCCTGTGATCCAAGCTGCCAGGAGGGAGGAGAAAAACCTTCACGTTAAGTTCCTATTTTTGGCAAATGCTTTCGGGTTTTGCCTCTTTGCAGCGTTGAATTCCTTCCAGGTCCCAGAGAGCATTATATGCCTAGATCAAATCTCACTTCGAGGACATCAAGTCTTGATACACTACCTAAGAGCAACACCCCTGCCTAGCACCATGAGAAAGGTATTGTACCATTTTGCCTCTGGCAATCATCATGGCAATGGAGTTCATCATTCAGGTATCAAGTTGGGTAGGAGGTTAATGTTTGAAGGAGGGGATGTGTACATGGAAGACATGACCACAGTAACAACAACAAAAGCATGCAAGTACACATCAAATAGGCAGTGCTCAAGATCAAATCAAAGTCCTTTAGCATTTCCATTATGAAAGCCCAGCTCAAAGATGACAGGCATCATAGAAGGCTGTTCCATAGAGGCAGATGACGATGGTCCTCTTCTAATTTTGAGAGGCAAGAGGGAGATCAAAAGTATAAAAAGTTATTAGTTGAAAGAAAAAGACATCACCAAATCCCTGTTTCATAATTTTCACATCTTCCCTGGAAAAAAAATCCATTTTTGAAATACAATTTATCCTTCAACAGCGACACCTGTTGGGCATGCATGGTGAAAGGCAGTGTGGAGTGAAGGTGAGAGCAGAGGAGGACACACTTCACTATCCTCCTCTGGAGGCGAGATCTACTTCATCAAATTAATATATTTCAATGTGCTTCTATTTTTTTTAGCTGAGCTAATAGCTACAAGCCCTGAAAAGCTTATCAACAAGGATGGATTTAAACAGTGTCTTATTTAATTGATGTATTGCAAATGAAATGCATCAGGGATGAGATCAGAGTTTGCTTATGTGGTCCACACCAGAGTTGGAAAGAGCTTTGACTCTACCCCAAACATACCATACTATCTGAGGAAATGAACCCAGAGATTGTTTAAAGCAGCCCTAAGAGTTTTGGTGTTAAAGGAACCTGAGAAGTTGATAAAGCATAGAGCTCAAAGATAAAGTGCAGGTGGAAGGCAAGAAACAATCATCTCAAGTAAATCAACAGCACTACTCTCCCTGGAAACGAGCTCTGTTTTTCTTAAGTTTGGACTACTGCCTTGACTAATGTGGCCAATTGCCATTTACAAGGTGCATGTAACGCAGACCAACAGACTTTAGTGACCGGTTAACACACAGGTGAATTAAAAGGGCTTTATGGTCATGGGGACCAGTCCCTGCCCATTCGGGTCTGGTGTAAGAATATAAACGTAACAAGGCAAGAATAGGACACTAACAGATTCTCAGGACCTTGTCATGAGAGGTACTGTTCCGGCTCTGGTCACAGGGAAGAAATGCACCCCTGCCGCTGCAGTATTCAACTCAAAACATGTCGTGCGACACAGGCACAAACAGCCATGTCCGACAAGGCAGAGGTGGTTTTGGCCAGGGAAAATAATTCTTAACTGACAAAATACAACTTTAACTGAACGCCTGCATCTGGCGTTGGAAAAGGGGTGATGGCAAAGGAGGGCTGGCAGTTGTGCCAGAGCCATATCTCAGGCCAGGCAAGGCAAATGGACAGAATGGGAAGCTGATGAGAGAAGGAAGTTCATATGGAAAGAACTTTGGAGCATTAAGTTTAATGGACTTATAATCAGAGCTACATGACGGCCTGTCCTCTCCTAAAAATGTAAATATTTGTTTAGGAGAGGACCCAACCTTTCCAATCAGACATCAGCTTGCATACAGTCACTCTGATAAACATTAGGGTTAATCCTTAGAGGAGATGCTACGGAGAACGGGAGGAGATATAGTTGATAGATCTACTTTAAAAACGATAAATAACAAACGTATAAGTAAGTTACTTGCAAGTATTAATAAATCGAACACACGTTTTCATTAATTGTAGAGGTGCGTTCATGTCCTCCAGCCGTTCAACATGTGTGAGTGCTGTTGCGTGCTTTAAAATCAAGAAAACACATGAAGTTGCACATATTTAATGGTAAATACACCGTTAGGCTGTTCATGCACCTGACCGTTTTCTACTTTTACTGTTTAATCGTGACAGAAGACTGAAATGGCTGAAGTAGCCCAGCCATTTACCAAGGGGCATTTAAAGTTAATTTTGTTTGAAAACCGATTGATTTGAGATGTAATTTGAACTTCCATTATAAAGTTTTCGGGTTGTTATTGATGCCTGTGAATAAAAACTTTTCTTTGGAAATAATTCTGTGAAACTATGCTAATAGAGAGGGAGACACAAAAATTTGTTATGCTGATCTATTTTGAATTAATTTAAGCCTTTTCTATTCTGTTGGTTTGTTCATAATTCTATAAATGAGTGAATAAAATAAGAATAAAATTGTCATAATACCAAATTAAAAATGGCCAGTCTGAGTCCTGTTCGGCCCTCCATGCAGACTCCATCGGAATTTTGGCCCCCTCTGCGATTGAGTTTGACACCCCTGCTGTAGACAGTTCAATTAATAAATCAGCACTGTGCTGTCTATTGTAAAGATAATATAATATCATTCATTACTGATGCAGCTGAAATGGTATTATGAGCAGATCTAAAACCAGATTGAAAATTATTTTAAATGAATTTCGTCCTAAAGAATGAAACAATTGAATATTGACAAAAGATTCAGGGGTTTTGGCAGTACAAGAAAGCCTGGAAGTTGGACGCTAATTATTTACAGCTTTACAATCTTTTCGCATATGAATTTAAATAATAAATGATAATATCTTTGAAACTGTCTGACTTATTTTTTTCCAATCGAAGTTTAAATCACCCTTAATTATCAACTCTGTGACTGTATAGGGGGAAAACATGCCTAATAGGTTGTCATTCACCTGGGTGAGCTGAAAGGGGTCACCCCAGGAGACAGATGGTAGACATGCAAAACTCTTTTGGAACAGAGGATGAGATCAGAATCAAATCAGAAGACGGTTTACTGCCAAGTAAGTCAGCTTAGAAGTAATTTTACCTGGTATCTTGGTGCAAAGCATGCAGTCAAAAATAATCAAATCCTAATATAAAAAAAGAAAAGAAAAGTAGACATGCACTATGAATATAGAATAAAAGTGACCATGTAGTAGTGCAGACTATGCAAAGAATAAAGTAAAGAGAATAAAGGTGCATTTCAGATCATTGTCAGAGGAAGTTCACGTTAATGTGAAAGGGGGGAGGAGGAAGGGCGTTGTCTTCACCGTATTTAAGAACAACAGATGGGAAGAAGCTGTTTTTGTGGCATAAACGTTTGGTTCTGATAGACATCAGCCTCCTGCCAGAAGATAGAGTCCCAACAGATAATGTCCGGGATGAGAGGGTTCGGCTACACTCTTTCTTGCCTGCTTCAGGGTCCTGGAGACGTACAAGTCCTGGAGAGACGGCAGATTGCAGCCGATCCCTTTATCAGCTGATTGGATGCTATGCTGCTGCCACTTTCAGTGACAAGGACAGACCAGACCGACAGAATACAGGCGGAATATTATAAGGTGATCATATGGTGAGATAAACACTGATCCCGGGAAGCATGGTTTAACATAGATTGCTATACCACCACCTTCCCCTTTTCTGTCTGCTCTTAAAAAAAAAACAGATTTAAACCATCAATATCTATAGCACAATCAGGGACAGTATTTTTCAGCTAAGACTTAGGGATGACGATTACATCTGGGTCTGTCTTTTTGATCAAAATAAGCTGCTCAAAAAAGAAAAGGATACAAAAATGTCCAGATAGGAAGCATAGGTGATTGTGAATCATTTCACCTGATTTGGTGAAAATTAAAGTGACAGCAGGTAGACTGGAGAGCCAACAGAAAAACAACCCAAAAAAAGGGTTTTGGTTCTGCTGGTGGTGGCCACAGACCATATCTCTCTCCTAATCCTTTCCTGACTGATTCTTCACTAAAATTGTGTTCTGCTCGTGTCCTTTTCTCTACTGGTTGCATGATGCGGCTACTGCAGCCCATCCAGGTTGCACAGGGAGTCCCGTTTCTCCAGGATGTTACATCAACACATGCTGTCACAAGAAGTCATGCTGTGTATCCACATGCAGCCTCGAGAGCGTGAAGGAAATACCAGGAGACGTGGCTTTACACTAGGACCACCACTTAGGACAGCTGGACAGGGCCGTAGAAGGGCAATAACCCTGCAGGGCAATAACCCAACAGCAGGATTGGTTTCTGCTCGTCAGTGTGTAGAAGAACAGGAGGAGCACTGCGGATCAAAATAAAACGACCTGTAGCAGCTACTGGTGTGCATTTTACTGACCAAAATGTCAGAAACAGAGTCCGTGAGGGTGGCATGAGGGCTCAAAGTCTTCTAGTTGGACCTGTGCTCACAGCCCAGCTCCATGCAGGTGGATTGATGTTCAACAGAAAACACTAGAATTGGGAAGATTCTCCATTGTTACCCTGTTCTCCTCACAGATGAGAGCAGGTTCAAACTGAGTTCATGTAACAGACGTGAAAGAGTCTGGTGACGCTGTGGTGAATGTTATGCTGCCTGAAACATCATCCATCGGGACCTGTTTGGTGGTGGGTCAGTGATGACTAGCACAAACTTCCATGTGTTAGTGTACGGTACCCTGACTGCTGCTAGCTACCATACCCACTGTCAAATCTTACACAGGTGTAGTGGACCCTGGGTTTGTCCTGTGTCAGGACAATGCCCAGCCTCATGTGGCTAGAGTGTGTTGGCAGTTCTTGCCATTGACTGGTCCTCATGTTCCCCAGACCTCTGGATCATTATGTATCGGTGCATCACGGGCCACCACGCACCACAGACTGTCAAGGAGCCCCCTCAGGCCCTGATCCGGTTCTGGGAGGAGATTCCACAGGACATCATCCTCGATCCCAGGAGCATACCCAGACATCGTGGGTCTAACACACCACTGAGTTCCACTGGCATATGAGTTGTTTTGATTGAATTCCCACCAGTTGGATCAGTCTGTAATTTAATATTGTTATTGACTTTGGGTGTTATAAAGAATCTAATCCTTAATGGGGTTCATGATTTTAGTTTCCATTGACTGCCCTTACGTCATTTTACAAACAATACAATCTATATCAATAAAGATTTTCAACTTGAATATTTAATTCATCTGTACATACTATATTTCCTCCTCAGGTTTTTATGCATCACTGTGCTCAGGTAGTATCCCAATGCTTCAGGTCCAGATAGTGTGAGGGTTATACTAAGACCTCCTGTCGTTAGAGGTGAGCCTGAGGACCAGCTGGCGGAGGCCACTCCTCCCTATGTTCTCCCCTATGTTACGGAGGTTTTTTTTTTAAAGTTCTTGGGTTTTCTCAGTCTCTCTGTCCTTGAAGGCAGAAAGCATCATGGCCACAACCAAAAATCTCCTACTTAATCTTTTTTTTCCCCAAAGGCTTCCCAAACAAGCCCTTCCTGAAGTCATGCAGTTTATGGAAATGCAGACAGATGTTCTACTTGCGAATGTCTCTTTAGAGAAGATGGACGTCCCTTGATTCAGGCTCTCCTAGGTGATGGTATAGATGCTGGCCACAAGACACAGACCCAGGTCTGATCCACCTGCAGTATGTCTGTCTTGATGTTGTCATGTGCTAAAAGGCTAAAATACCTGCTAAAGCCAACTGATGATGTCATCATCGTGGCCAAGAATTCCTTTGGTACTTTTAATGTCACTTTAGGGGTGGAGCTGGGGATTCAGTGGGCTGAAGAGAGATGCTGAATTAGAAAGCGTAGGAGAAGACCTTCTACAGAGTATTTGAGAGATATTCAGAGAGTTTTTTGGAGTTGTTGTTAGAGTGAGAGGCTGTCAATAATGCAGAAAAAAATGGAGAAATCTGCATGAATTGTTCCATAACCTAGGATACTGTTGTGCCTTGGCAGTGGTTAGTGCTCTGTGAGTGCTTCTTCTAGTTGTCTAGGTGGGACCTGTTTACGCATGTAAACAATTGTAGGCTGATATGGTACGCCATGGTAAGGGGTTTCTGCTGGGTTGATAGTAGAAGTGAAGACATTTGTCATTTACCTGTGTTAAGAGAGTCTGTGCATCTACCTGCAATAATGATAAAGCATTCGGCAGACTGATTGTGCTGAGGGCACAGTCTATTAACTATTCTATTTTTTTTGGCCCTTAAGGGGGAAGAATCATTATTGTGTAGCTGTGTGCAAATTATTTGTTATTGAAGTTATTTTGAGTTGAGTCTGTTCACCTTTTTTGTTATGATCGCACGTGTTATATGGTAGCAAATTGTATTTGTATATAAAAACCTTTTTGGTACGGGGAAAAAGTTTCTCACATCTGCCTCCTGCCAACTTCCTATCACCCTGGTAAGGATTCCATTCACCCTCTCTCTAAGAACTTTCAATGTCTCTTTCTGTTCTTTCTATCTGTTACAGATTAACAAAGTAATTTGTTAACCAAAAATGAGTCAAATAAAGCAAAAAAAAATTGTGTTTCTGGGAAGAATCTGTAATGTCAGTAGTATATGAGTGGGAATATGCTGCATGGATGTTGTAGTTGCAAAAATAACCAATGAGTCAAAAACAAAGGTTTGTTCAGGACATCTCCGTCAAAATGGCTTCTGATCCATGTTATATGTGTTGAGCACTTAATTGGTCGGCAGTAACAGTCATTTTCCATCCAATTACTTACAAACCTGTGTCAGTATTGTAAGAAATTTCTGATTAAACACAAAAAATACCAATATTACTGATATTTTTTAATTTTTTATTATATAAAAATGGTAAATGTACTGTACTTTTATAATTCTTTTCCACCACTCAAAGTGCTTTTACAACACGAGTCAGCAATCACCCATTCAACCGGCATTCATACAGTGATGATAGAGGCTGCCATGCAAGGCGCCAAATGCTCATAAGGAACAGTAACCATTAATGGCATCATTCATACACCAATGGAACAGCCACTGGGAGCAACTTGGCGTTCAATATCTTTCTCAAAGACACTTCAAAGACACATGTGGACTGCAGTGGTGATCGTACCACTGACCTTCAGATAACCAACTGAGCCACCTTAGCTCTAACATTGCATAACAGTAACACCATGGACAAAACTATCAATGCATTTGTTCAGAAACTCTTTGATAACTATTTCATCATATTTGATAGAAATACCACAAGGTTTATGTTATTTCACACACTTTTCGTGGGTAAGGGTTTTGGCTTCAAAATTCCGTCTATATGCACATTATACTATCTTTGACTGTGACATCAACCTTTTGCTTTATTGAAATCTGTCATTGCGCACAGTAAAAAAAATAGCAAAAACTAGGCAGTAGCCTTGTTTCTGCTTTTGAATATTATAGGCCTGTTGAGAAGAACATGTTCAGTGGATATCATCTATCAGGGAAACTGCATACTATTGCTGATAGGTTTCTCATTTCACAGACATAATATAGCTCAGAGTGATTGGTCTCTGGTGAGCAGACCCCTTTAAAGGTTGTCTATTTGTGATCTGCTGGAGAGATTTCCACATAGCCTGATTCCTGAGCTCACTGTTCATCTCTAACCACTAATCAAAGTCAGAAACACTGAAAGCTGCAAATAAGCTGCTGATATAATTAAGGTTTAGCAAGCCCAGCAAATTAAGGATGTTATGTCTTATGGATTATATCCCTTCTTTCAGCACAATCGATGCACAATTTCCTCCATTTTGATTAATACCAGGTTTTATTATTACTTTTATTATTATCTGTGTTGCAGATAATAATAAATGGAAGCAACATACGATTAAGGAAAGCCACTGAAAACGCATCTTCTGTAAACAGTTTCAACTCAATTTAAATTCAGTAATCTTTCTGCTTTCTTCTTCTCCTCAGGTGAAACAAACATCAGGTGAGGGATGAAATGTTAGTATTTTTTGTGTTTTATCAGAAACGACTCACACATAGTGACAGGTACAATGTTACTGACAATAAATTTAGGTCTTAATTGTCCAAAGACACCAAGCTTATGCAAATGCACATAGCTATTTTAAGATAATTTTTGGTATGTATGTCAGGCGTGGCTTCACGTAAAAGCAACCAATGAGCAGAACATTTTTCAAGGTCTTACTTTTCTATCCCGGCCAATGATGGTCTCCAGGTCAGGGTTGTTGTGTATTTTGAGTTTCGTAGGGAGGACGTCTGGGGTAACCTGATAGTGATGTTTTAAAGACGTCATGTTAATAAATAGTAAATGTTCAGTTGGAGTCGGGTTTATAATTGTTTTATTTAGTAACACTGGAGAGTGAAGGAGATAACAAAAAGAGCGGACAAGGACCTCAGGACGTATGTTTGTTGTCCGTAATTGAGAAGTATCTTTTTGCAGTGTTTCTCTGCGGAAGATTTCCCTGATCCAGGTGATAGTCGGCACCGGTGTCTGCCAAGGGAGGATATCTTGGCGTCGCTAATTAAGCGGAGAGGAGCGGAACAGTGACCACCTGACAAGTACTATTAACGGGAATAGCGCCGGGAATATTGAAGGAAGTAATGCCGCTGAGGGGAGCTGTCTCTAAAGGGAAGGAATGCCATACAACCAGGAGCCCAAACTGGGCTCCTGGTCAATGGCACGGGCAATTGACCTCTTTTACAGAGCGCTTTGACTACTTGTGATAGAGCCAAAGTCTTTTAGCTTGGTACACGATCTCCTACAGCCAACTAAGCTAGGCAGTTAAACATACAAAGAAATTGTGGACACACCGACAAGCCACTTCTCACCTAAATCTTTGGTGATTGTGGAGATTCCAACGCAATCAAGAAGAGGGTGAGTCGTCACCATTTCTGTTGCAGCATTACAGAACAAACATGGTGGCTTTGAAGTAATTTTAACTGCCCTGAAAATGAATTTAAGGACACTTTACATGATACATTAAGAGATAGGCTTGTGTTGGGACTAGGGAATGAAGTAGAAGAAATAATCAACAGAAAGTGACTTGACGCATGAAAAAGCCTTCAATGCAAGTGTAACAAAATCTGTAACAAAAATGGAGATGGCATCCGAATATGCCCAGTAGTTTACAGGCAGGGTGCACAAATGCAGCAGTAGAAAGCTAAAGGTCAAAAGCTTTGTTTTTGATGTATCAAATATGGACATTTTGCAACCGAATACTTGTGTAAAGATATGGATTGTCATAACTGTGAGAAAAAAGGCAATGTAGAGTGGGCATGTAGAAATAAAAAGAGCACCGACAAAACCTAGAAAGTCTGAAACAGAGACAATGTTAAACATAAAAAGAAAATACTTTGCACGCCTAAGAATGACAATGAATAATGCGAATAATGAGTGTGGATGATGGCTCAAGAAGGCTACTGAGCTAGACCCAAACTGAAGGGTCATTCAGTAAAATTGCAAATAGACACTGATTCTAGGGCACTGTGACGTCATACAGAATCTTCACAGATTTCATAGGACACCTTCCAATCCTTTTTTCCAACGCTTTTTAGAGGCCATACTGGACATGAAAAGGATGACAGTTTTGACGGTTATAAGGAATAGCCGAAATTAAAAGTTGTCAATTTATCATATTGTCAACCAGTTCTACTCATCAGCACGCCATACTGGAAAAACACAATTTACTGTGATGATTTAAACAGCATGAAAAACATAACAGCGAAACTAAACGTAAACCAGAAGGTAAACCTGTGTTTCTGAAAGCAAGACCACTACCATCCAACCCAAGTTGGAGGCATACCTTGATATTCTGGTCAAGAATGGGCTTTGGAGCTTTACAAACAGTGAGTGGGCCATCCCCATTGTTCTGGTACCAAAAAAGGATGGGGGAATCCAGACCTGTCAAGACATTATCACTTAATCTGGTTCTAGCTGCAGAGCAGTATCCCCTTCCATTAATGGATGACCAGTTTGCTGGACTGAGTGGGGACAGAAATTTAGCAAAATTGATCTCAATGATGCTTACATGCAAATGCATTAATAAGAACAGCCACATGAAATGTTGACCATTACCACTCAGAAAGGACTTTTCAAAGACTGCAGATTGCCTTTTGGTATCAAATCAGCAATGGCACAGTTACAGTGAGTTATGGACCAAATCCTCAGTGGGTTACCAGCAGTACCATGCTACCTGGACGATATCCTGAAGAGCATCAGGATGCAACTCTTCAAAGACTAAAAGAGTACAGCTCAACATTATGTAAGGAAAAATGCGAGTTTTTCCAAACTCCAGTGGAATATTTGGGGCATGTGATTGACACCAAAGGCTTACCAAATGCTGTGGCCACACAGCGATTGTGGATGCACCTACATCGCAAAATGTCCGTCAGCTGAAACCTCTCTTGGCATTGTTGAACCATCATGGATGTTTCATTCCCAAATTGGCATCACTACTGCAACCGTTGCATGAACTGATACGCAAAAAGAGATCATGAAATTGGAGAGCCATCTGTCAGGAGGCATTAGTTCTAACCCAATTCAACCCATTACCTCCAATTCAGCTTGCCTACGATGCCTCCCCTGGGGCAATGATCTCTCATGTACTACGGGATCGTGGGGAAAAGCCAATCATTTTTATGTCAAAGAAAATTGTACAAGGCAAAGGCTAATTATGCTCAACTAGAACAAGAAACATTTGGGACAAAGTTGAATAGTTAAAATGAAGGAAATAGCAAAATTCTACTTTTAATGACAATGCATGGACAAGCAGTTTAAAGAAATGGCCAACAGCTGCTTATCATGCCACAAGGTCCGAAACAATCCCCCCCTAGCTCCTCTTCATAACTAGGAATTTCCACAGGAGCCGTGTGAATATAGATTTCAAGGGACAATTTGAGGACCAAATTTTCCTCGTTATTGGAGTACAGGTTATAATTGTTATATTTAGTCACTTTGAAGAGCGAAAGATATAACATGGGTCCTGTTGGTCCTGGTGCTGGGCAGACAGACACTTGGTGGGTTGAGTCAGGAGGACCGTGAGGTGTAAAATCAGAGGAAGGAGAAGGAGAAAATTGCTATTCCAATTTACAAAAATAGTTTATACTCAGTAACTGAACTCAATGTATGGAGGGTGGCACTCTGAGGTATCTGGTGTGGATGTCGTTAGAGGGACAAATGAATACAATGTATCTAATGTGAGACATATGAAAAGCAGACAGATTCCATCCGACTAAGGCTTCATGATGTCGCAAAAATCTGATCTGCATATTCAGTGCTACTGATTGACCGCTTAAATGGAACGGCATGAAATCATTCAACATAAGCCCTTTATAAGGTTACAGAGAAAGAATGCATCTGTTACTAAGAACTTTCAATGGATATTTGCACATGAATGATGCTGATATTCCCGGTCCATCCTGCCAACATGTCTTACTGCTGTACGTTTTTGAAAAAATCTCCCAACATGGAACAAATAAAAATTTCCAGCTGATTGAAACTCCTTTTTTCTTTCCTCAGATATCTGCAGATTGACTGTTATGGTGAATAAAGGAAGCAAGTGGAGGATATTAAGAGGGGATAAAAGAGAGAGAGCTTGGGGAAATGAGTAAGGGATGGAAGGAGTTGATACAATCCTAATAGAACTCATAGGTTGGATATCAAGAGACATCATTCAAAAATCTCATCATGATCTCACAGAACAGGAAATCTGCTTAAAAGTTCATTCATAATTTGGATTCAGTGCAACAGTGCTGATCTGAAGGATGTACGAGTAGATTCCCCTGACACCCATTGTGTTTCTACTCTGGACAATGCCGCCTAGAGCGACTAAAGAGGATGTCTGCATCAATGCCAGTTCAGAGAATAGAGACGAGAGACAATACAAAGGAGTCCAGGAGACTTACATCATCTCCTCCGAGTGCTGACCAAGTTTCCCAGATAGCTTTACAGATGAGAGACAGCATCAGGGAAAATCCTCCCGTCTTGAAAATACCAATTTAAGAAGGAGCAGGAGAAGCAGCTTGATCTTGTCGCGTCCCTCTCCTTAGTATATTCAGATGGGAGTTTCTGCTGAAAGCAATAGTTTTGTATATCATTTAGTAAAGAGATGCTGAAGAAGTTCTTGCTTGTCAAAAATTCCTCCTAGTGAGTTTTCTTAATCTCAGATGATTATTTTCTTCCCTGGAGTTGTAGCTGGATTGCTGGCACATGTTTATTCTCAGCTATTCCCCGAGATAGCCAAACTGACCTCCCCCGGGTATCTGTGATTGTTCTCCCTGTGTCCTTCTGACTGTAATCAGAGAATAAAATAATTGGTTGGAGATTCCAGTTCTGAGAAGAGGATAATTTTCATACAGAGGACTACAACCTGACATTTCTATTTTGCCCAAAGTCTTCCGACATTTTCTAGCTTTAGAGAAACATGCAAAGCTTTTTTTTTTTAATTTTTCCTGTGCACAGAGTTTTCATCCATTTGTGAGAAGATACTAGGAGGGGACACGTGGGCGGTGGAGATATGCTCGTGAAATACAACAGAGACGGCGATCAGCCTATGATGGCTCTATCTCCATCATGTTTCAAAGTGCCATACATTACAAAATGTATCTATTCAAATATAAGAACTTAATTTCAGAAAATTCCATCACTATCAAGTGAATTCATCTGCCAATGCAGATCTCTTGGCAAATTCATGAATCTAGAAATTATCTAGACATTTAAAACTTAGAAAACTCTAGAAAAAAGTGCTAACCCACTCATTCCAAACGCAAGAACCGAACAAATACACTTATGAGTTTGTTAAATCTTTTTTAACTGTTTCTATCTTCTCTGATTAGAATAAGGCTCATCGGTGACGGACAAAGTCATGTATGGAGGATGGCAGCAACATGTTGGAGACATATTTGGATTTGGTCGACATGCTTGGTTCAGAGAGCCATGTTTGGGTCTGAGAGACGTGTTTTGATCTGAGAAACATGTTTGGGTCTGAGGGATGTGTTTTGATCTGAGAAACATGTTTGGGTCTGTGAGACGTGTTTGGGTCTAAGAGACGTGTCTGGGTCTGTGAGACGTGTTTGGGTTTAAGAGACGTGTTTGGGTCTGTGAGACGTGTTTGGGTCTGAGGGACATGTTCAGGTCTTACAGATGTGTTCAGGTCTGAGTGACACTTTTGGATGTCGGAGACATATTTAGATCTGAGAGACGCGTTTGGGTCTGAGAGATGAGTTGGGTCAGAGAGACATTTCTTTTTCAGTTTAGTCTCAGCCTAAAAATCTGATGGACCTTCACCACACTGCTGTCTCCACAAAACACTTTACAAGAAATGAATGCCTGCATCACTGTTTAGTGGTTAACACTGTTGCCTCACAACAATGTGGGTTGTGGGTTCATATCCGTCAAAAGGCCTGGTGGCATTTACTCATAGGGTTTGTAGTTTCTCAATGTGTCTGTGTGAGACATCTCTATGTTGTTCAGCTTCCAGAGCGTTGATGTTGATGAATTGGTGAATTGGCGCATGCAGGCACGAATGGTTGTTTGTGTGTGTATGGACGAATGGCTTGATTGCTGGTGGATGATGGATGGATAGGACTGACTTACCATTGATATTTTTTGTTGTTCAGCAGTGTGCTTATCATTAGGGTTATGCCACAGATGTATAGACGCTGATAGCAAACACGGTGTCAAAGAGGCAAAACTTTCAAATAAGAAATCATCTCATTTTCATAGGGAGCCCCTCTGGTGACATTGAGGAAAAATAATTTGCGTGGGGCCATGTCTTTATAAGTCGTGCAAATTTCTTATTATATCGTAAGAAGGAGTTTTTAAGTCGTGGCCATGAGATAATAACTCGTTCCTACGAGTTATTAATTCTATAAAGGCCCCTGTACGGATTGTCGACAGGGGCAAACGCACTGCAACTTGAGAAAACATATACAAATAAATAAAACATAAGCAAATAAAGAAAACATTTTCATCAATTTGACCAAGCAGGAGCACTGCAAAGCTAAAACACAATACATTAAGAAAAACAATCTACAACAGCCACAAGCGTTTACGAAGAACACATAAAAGTGATGCACAGACGATGCACCTTTTTAATGCCTCATTTAGTGAATGAAACAGATGTAATACACAAACATTTCATGATTTTTTCATTAGCTGTGGATGCATCACTTTTAAGTGTCCTTCGTGAACGCTTCCATAAGCGGGTGGCTTTTGCAGATTGTTTTACTTAATGTGTTTTATCCAGGCTTTTGCAGAAATTGATGAAGATGTTTTCTTTATTTGCTGTGCGCGCGTGATGACAGATTGATGATGTTTTATTTACTTGTTTTTTGTCTACATGAATGTGTTTTCTTAAGTTGCAGTGTGATTGCCCCAGTCTGCCAAATAAAATCTGAAACAATAATAATAACAATCATTCTTGTAATAATTGAGTATCATGAGTCAGTGTTATGCACTAAACATCCTCAGCAGGAGGCTGGATTGGCCATTGAAGTTCTAAACTACTTTGCTGTGATGTGTGGATGGTTCTGTTGGCTTCATCTGTTCAGACGCGCTGAGGTAAAAGGATGGATGAGCATTTCAGAAGAACAGCATGACTCTTACAAAGTCTGACAGGATGTTCTTATTTTCATACCACCCAAATTGTGCCGCAGAACCATTTAGCCAAGCACCTTGTTATGAATGAAAAGTATTACCGTTTCAAGAAAGCCATCAGAAGAAGCTGGAGCGTGTTTGCAGCTAAGTGGTCATTAAATTTTTCATCCGTGCATTAAGTACTTGCATCTCAGCGTGCACTGAGCTCTAACAGGATGCACCATCCTGAATGTCAACAAGCTTCCCTGTCTCCCATAACTTGTCACTGCTCTGTGTGGGAACATTCTGCAAAGCGGGAACCTGACAGACCTGATGTTCGCTGCAGAGCAGGAGGAGGGAATCCCTCTGCAAACCCTACCTTCAGGTCCAGAAACACGAACAGCACTGACTTCTTCTGATCGCTGGATAGAGTCCCAGTCTCTAAGTTGAGAGTGTGGTCCATGTGGGTGTATGTGTGGGTTATGAGGAGTGATTGATCGATCACCTCCTTGCACTTCTCTCTTGATTTATAGTGTTATCAAGTGGGGTGTGCTTGCACAAGAGTGCTTGCACCTGTTTCTCCTGCATTCTGGCGGCCTAAAGCGCCTTCCAGAGGGCAGGAGCTGGTACTCGTTATCTAAAACATGGGAAGGTCCAGGGACTAGAATCCAGGGACTAGAATATCCAATTGTGAGAAATTATTTATCCAAAATTATTTATAAACAAAATAATTTCACCTCCATTCCACATTAAAATTACCAAACCAGGCCTAAAAGTTAGATAGGTGGTTCATATGGGGGTACATTTTGACTAAATTGGACCCAGGGTTAGAAAGAAAAAGTTGATGTTGTTAACAAAACCCATTCTTCTGTGAATATGACCTAATATTGTGAAATATGATACAAGCACGATAGATCTCCACAAGTGATTAGTTTGAAAATGAACCAGTCATATCAATCAACAATGTGTTGATGTGTTGAACCCAATCCAAACAAACAAAATAACAAACAGACAGACAGACAAATGCCCGATGTGAAATGTGAAAACATAACATCCTCCGCGTGACGTAATAATTTGGCTATTGCTGCCTTCGTTTGTTTGATTCCTTAGATCTTCTTTTGGGGGTGGAGCTCGGGGCTCATTTGGCGGAAAACGGTCGCTGAAGTGGAAGCACAGGAGAAGACCGGCTACAGAGTATATCAGATATACTGAGAGAGTTAATGGACGTCGTTGAAAGATTTAGAGACCGGTAATATATCTCCAACATTAATAGAGAAATCTGCATGTATTTTTCCGAAACCCAGGGTACTATTTTTCTGTGGAGGAGGTTTACACTCTCTGAAAATTCAGTTCGGTTTAACCTTTATTGTCCCCCAGATGGAAATTTTATTAGCAAATGTGATCAAAACAGACAGAAATACTTTATACATAGGACATGGGAAAAAACACACAGCTATCACCAAAAGATAAAGAAATGCATCTGTCGTTGAAAGAAAACCATCAGTGTCTTGTCCTCATTAAAACAGTTCAACCTGTGCATGAAGTAAAGCCTCTGCGGGCCTTTTTTGCACATTGCAGTGATGTTGTGGTCATGATTGAAGTCCTTTTCAACCACTGCTTGCAGATACTTGTAGCAGGTACTTTCTCCACCATGCCCTTAGACTTGGAGAGGATGGTTTGGTTTGTTTTTTTCTGAAGTCAATGTCCATCTCTTTTGTTTTATGAAAATTAAGTTATAGGAAGTGGTTGTCGCACCACTTCACAAAGTCCTCAACAACTGGTCCATGATCCACTTCTCCATCCTGGAGCAGATTTATTAACACGGTGTTATCGGCAAACTTCAGGAGGTTCCTGTCTTCTTGGTTGTTCCTGCAGTCATTTGTGTATAAAATGTACGATAATGGTGACTGGACGCACCCTTGGGGAGAACATATGGATGTCTGCTGCTTCTTGGATAGGACACCGTTAGTCCTGACCGCCTGTGGTCTGCATCTTAAATTCAACACCCAAACTAGAATCAACAATTAAATAATTCAATAATGTACAAACTAAAATGTATGACTGGATTGTATTAAAAGCTTAGGAAAAATCTTACAATAGAAGCCTTGACTTATGAGGTAAATAATAATAAATAATAATAATAATAATACATTTAATTTAAATGATTGTGAATGAATGATGATAAAGGATTTAAAGTGATAGTAGCATCATCTACTATATATCTACTATTAGTCTGATATAAAATATAAAATGGCCCTGAACATTATCAGTCAGGATATGTATGACCAGTTGTTCAAAAGTTTTCATTATCACTGAAAACTTTCACAGCCATAGACCTGAAGTTATTAAGCTCTTTGCGGGATTTATTTTTCACCATGGGTGACAGATAAATTCTTTCCACAGCTTTGGGACGTTGTGCTCATATTTAATTTAAGGAACATGGTTCTGACAGAATGGACATTGATTTTTGGCTTAGAGGTGGCATTACTGTCACTCAACATATCAAACAGATTACTATACTCATTAGTGAAATCATTTTCATCATTAAAACGTAAATAAAAATCATTTAGTGCAAGCTCCAAATATG
Source organism: Lophius americanus (assembly GCA_037951165.1). Lineage (NCBI taxonomy): Eukaryota > Metazoa > Chordata > Actinopteri > Lophiiformes > Lophiidae > Lophius > Lophius americanus. Next base: position 954,310 of record JBBDHG010000039.1, on the reverse strand, counting down.
AGTTGATGTTTTATTGTACTGGAATTTTATGGCTTTCATACCATCCCACACTGCCCTCAGATCATTACCTTGAATTTCTTTCACCTCTCACCACCTTTCTCACTCTATTTTTTTGCCTTATATTGGAGCATAGCTCTCTTGATTTCATACTTGGCCTCTATTTTTGGCCTCTGCCTTACCACCATTCCCAAAATTTAAAAAGGCGTAATGTTACCTATGCAGTGCATCATTCACTGTTTTATTTTACTAGGGTTTATTGTTAAGAAACAACCTCACTTGTTCAATAGGGATGATTGAGTGTTTTAGGTAAAGGATATAAGAGCATATCACCTCCCCCCTCTCATAAGGGTGAGCGGTGGAGTTGTTTAAAGTGTTCCAGTATCCGCTTTCAAGGGGTTCTTTTATTTCCTCAATAGCACCTTCAGTCCATATCTCCACTTCTTTGTTGGCAATACTAACTCTTTTGAGGACCGGCTTGTAGATTTGGAGAAGAGGGATAGTGTTGTGATCCTAAGAGCCAAAAGGGGGGAGAGTTACAGACTTATATGTACATTTTAATGAACCGTAACATATGTCAATAGTTCTGTTCAGTCTAGTAGGGCAAGAAATATACTGGTAAAAATTACTGATTCATTTCAGGTTAGTGATTAAACTCACCAAGGATGAGACGAGGGGCATCAGGAGAAAGGGGCCGAAGAATTTGTGTAACCTCTTGAATAGTTGTTACTGCATTCTTTGCATTGGGTTTTGGGGGAATGTACACAATAATAACAAAATATTTTGGGCAATTTCGCAGTGGGAGGTAAAAGGGGAACAGAGAAACAGATGGTTATTACTAACTTTTGATGGTCATGTTCTCGTCGCTGGCAACATCCAAACCTCTCTGGACTCTCTGGCTGACAGTGAGTGGACACCAACCAGAAACCAGAGGTACTGAAAGGCTCCGAGTCAGGGTCTGGGGAACTTGCGACCAGAGGTTCGGGGTCTGGGGAACTGGCGACCACAGAGTCGGGACCTGGGGAACTGAAGACCAGAGAGTCGAGATCTGGGGAACTGGAGACCAGAGAGTCAGGATCTGGGGAACTGGGGAGCACAGAACTAGAGTCCGGGTCACTGGAGAGCACAGAGCTGGAGTCCGGGTCACTGGGGAGCAAAGAGCTAGAGTCCGGGTCACTCGGGAGAGAAGTCGTGGGAGGAGTCACTGAGGGAGTCGGGAGAGAAGTTGTGGGAGGAGTCGAGGAGGAGTCGGGAGAGAAGTCGTGGGATGAGTCGGTGGAGGAGTCGCTGGAGGAGTCGGGAGAGAAGTCGGGAGAGAAGTTGTGGGATGAGTCGGTAGAGGAGTCACGGGATGAGATGGTAGAGGAGTCACGGTCGGAGTTGGTAGAGGATTCGGTAGAGGAGGAGACGGGGTAGTGGAGTCTTGGGAGGAGTCACTGGGAGACGGGGTAGCGGAGTCTTGGGAGGAGTCACTGGGAGACGGGGTAGCTGAGTCTTGGGAGAAGTCACGGGGAGACGGGGTAGTGGAGTCTTGGGAGAAGTCACGGGGAGACGGGGTAGCGGAGTCTTGGGAGAAGTCACGGGGAGACGGGGTAGTGGAGTCTTGGGAGCACGTAGAGTCGGGACCTGGGGGGACTGGAGACCAGAGAGTCTCCAGTCCCTGCCCAGCGGGTCCTCAACGGCGCTGGGCAGCAGGTCTTCAATGGCGCCGGGCGGTGACGATGAAGAGCTGGGCAGCGGTGAGGATGAAGAGCTGGGCAGCGGTGAGGATGAAGAGCTGGGCAGTGGTGAGGCTCGGCGCCGGCTTTGCTTCCTTTTGGAGACCGGTTTTATTACCAGCTGGGTTCCCCGAAAAATAGAGTACAGGGTGACACCAACCTCAGGAACACAACCAGCTCCCTCAGGTAATGTTGCTGGCTGATGGTAAGCGATTAGGAGGCCTGACAGAAGTCAAGCCGGCTCGTGGCTAGCAAACACGGGGTCTCGAGCAGGGGGAAAACCAACAGGCCGGGGCTGAGAACATGCGGGCAGAGCGTCCGGGTTGCTCCACAAAGGTTTTGAGCCAATCAGGCAAAAAATTCCTCAGCCAGGGTTGGGCCGGGATCTTCCGGCGAGCGATGCGGAGAGCGGACTGTTGTACCTCCTCATGCAGACTTTTCATCCACTCCACATGGAGACAGATGAGTGTGTATGTTAAATCATTTATTTTTTTGTCCATCAATGCGTCCGCTGTCCATTCTGGCCAGTTCCTTCTGTTACGTAGTTTCACTGGGGCAAGGCTTGGACATAGGTGCACACACAAGACAGCGGGGCAGAGCAGGTGCAGTTAAAATATATAATGTTTAACCAAAAATAAGGCAAGAGGAAAAAGCAGGGGAGCAAACAGGAATGACGAAAACACTAGGATACACTTACTTTGACAAAGCACTGGGAGAAGGCTGGGATGAGTGATGACAAACAACGAACTGGCAACAAAAGAAAAGTGAGGACAGAATATATACACTGATTTATCAAGACAATGAGAAACAGTTGGAGGGGAAACACAGGTGAACATAATGAACAATCACACAAGAAGAAAACAGAATCACAGGGCTGACACAGAGAGGGAAAGGAACACAGACCAAAATGACGGAACTTATAATAATAAAATACTACATAAACACAAAGTCATGACAGCGGTATGTCGATGTCTGCATTGCATAAAGTTTCTGGCAGTGATGTTCTTGCACCAATGCTGATTGATAGAGGCAGACACCTCCCCCTTGGGATTTTACCATAATGTCAGCTCTCTGTCAAGCCTCACTGGAGCCCCAAAACCGCCGAGAAATCTGGGGAGGTCTGCGGGAGTGAGCCAGGTCTGGGTGAAAAGCCATGATACATGCGTAACTGAAATTCTCCTGGTGAATGACGTTAGCCTGGATCTTGCCGATCTTGTTCCTAATGTGCAGGGTGATGCAGAGCAATATCAAAGAAAGCGGTATGGCAGTTCTTTCTGTTAGCAGTTCTGTCTGTCAACCTATCTGTTAGCCTGTCTGTATGTTTGCCAGCCAGTCTGCTGCATGTCTATCTGTCCATCTATTAGTGAGCAGAATATCCAAAAAAACATCACCATTTTAAGCCAGTTCTATAAAGGTACAGATGTGGAGGTGGATTACGGTTCAGATCCAGGACATCTTTTCATCTCATTATGCAGGTTTGTTTTTACTCAATCAGGTTTAATCTGAACTTAGATCTGCAGAGAGATTCAGAAATGCTGATAAAATGGTTTGCAATGTGATTAGTTTGGGTCTTATTGTGTTTCTGGATTCCTGTGTCTGAGTTCTGTGAGTCCTTCCAGCAGTGGTTTTTCAACACCTGCCAAAAAAAATCATGCAAAAGAATACATGCCACATCACTGTTTAATTGCTGCATTATGAATAAAATGGAAACATGGAGACTGAAAATCTTTGCTCAAACATAGATTCTGTCTGTATGGGAGACAGGTACATGCATGCGCACGCACACGCACCCACACACATACAAACACACACACACACACACACGCAGTTTTTGGTGTCTGGGTCGACGGATTAGCTGTAAAGGTTGTGTTATCTGGTGGCAGAGAGAAGCATTGGCCGCTGACATTATCTTGATGTGGGTAATTGGTGATTAGGATTAGAGATTCACTGTCTTCTTCTTCCTCTCAGAGAGAAAGAACAGAATTTTAATTATCTCGTCCTTAGACCGTCACCTCAATGACTTCATTTCCCTCTTGTTAGTCCAATCCAGATGCACAGAGCAGCTTAGTTCCTCTCACCTCATCTACCCTCCAAGACCAGTCACAGCCGCTCCTTATTACCATCAATAAATCCAGCGCTGACTCCCTTTTCTTAACTTTCATGCCCTAGAGCTGAAGCTGACTGGATGATGGGGAGATTTATTTGAGCAAAGAATAAAGATCAGAGATGGTTCATGTTGGCTTTAGCTGAGAATGAGACTCTAAACCGACGCAGGCAAAATGAACAAATAGGAGATCATAGTCGTTTCAGACAGTCAACCAGTGAGGATCAAGCTGAATTTGTATTTCACCATGTCGATGTATCAAACAGCCACGTCCAGGAGAGGTGGGATGGTATAACATAAAGTTTCTACTTGCATCACAACTGCTGGATAAATACGGCCGATGAAGACATTCCACCGCCGATAACAGTCATCTAACTTCCCGTTGTTATTCAAATGGTCAGTGGAACCAACTTACTATGTGTAGATGTGGATGTGGATGGCATCATGTGGAGGCCTTCATACTCAAATAAATTCATAAAAATTTATTTATTTGACAAAAACTCCAGAAAAATGCTGCAGAGCAAGGCTGGTTTTCACAGAGATGTTATCACACTCCAATGCTCAGTGAACAGCATGATGGGAGGAATGGCATGGCATGTCTGATGCAGTGGAATACTACAAGGTATGTGATTTAAAGGAGCTTTGTTTGAAGTATTTGGTTCAGTTCTTTATCCCTCCTCAACTGTATGGGTCCCCAGATTGGGACTGTTGGACGGGATGCGAGGCCAGAATTACCATCATTATTGGATGCATTTATTTATCATATTTATATCGTATACCTGCTACACCGATCCCTGTCACATCTGGAGAATCCTGGAAGCGCTGTGACAGACATATTTTATGAGTTCTGTAGTTCTTATCGACTCATAATGCTGCGAGGGACGCTGGAAAAACAGTTGTTGACCACCAATGACTAACTGACAGACCACAATACGTGATGCTGAGGGACAATACGTATGACATTAAGCCTGCAGCACGGGAGCTCAGGGGACAGTACTTTTCCCTTTTCTGTTTACACTCTACACATCATACTTGAGATACATCACAGCTCAATGCCATGTCAATAAGTACTCAATTTTAATTTCATCAGATTTTTGTAGCTACCGCTTTCATTTTATAAATGTTGGAGCTGCTGTAACGCTTGGATTTGCCGGTGCGGATTAATTAAGTTTGTTCTATTCCATTCTATTCTATTCTATTCTAAATAAGTAAATAGAATTGTATAATTATGTTCGAGGCTCCTGGGAGTTTTCTTATGTGTGAGACAAGTGATGGTGATGTTATCAGTGAAGTATAGAGCCGGGTTTAGAGCCAGGACAGAAGGTGAGGATATGTTGGGTTCTCCTGTAAACAAGAAGGAACATTTGGTTTTAAGCTGTCTTTTGTTTGTCACTCAGCTTAATTCTTACGAAATCCTGCATTTCTGGAGTCCGCCTGTGATCAAGATACCTCAACAGAGAGGTTAGGATACAGGTTTGTTCTGTCCTGGTTCAACTTTTACATATTGAAATGTGACTTTCATTTCGTGAGAAAGCTGCAAACTCTACTTGTTCTTTGTGAAAACATTTTTTAAACATAACGTCTGTACTTTATAAATTCACCTTCACCGGAACCAAAAGAGATGAAGAACAGAACCAGTGAGATGAGTTCTAATGCCGGTAGAATCAATAACTTTTGTTTTTCTCAAAGTTCATTTGAACATGTTATGAAAGCAGCTGGGTGGAAGTGAAATCACTAGAAATTAAAAATGTTATTGCTAAACATCACGGTGGCAGATCAGGAGACCATCCAGAGTGTTGGATTACTGATCACTCTGTGCGTGTATGTATATATGTGTGTGTGTGTGTGTGTGTGTGTGTATCTGAGAGAGTGTGTAGACATAGTAACAGGCTTAAAAAAGCAATCTCATCCTTCCCCCTCATTGCTCATCTCTGCTTCTCCCGTGGCCTGGCATGTAGAATGGACCGTGTAATTTGCTGTGTGTGACCAAACCCGCTTTGCTCAGGTAGTTGTTTGTTGTCAACATGCAGTCTGGTACAAAAAATTCTAAAGTAGTGGCAGAAAGTCCATTAACAGCAGGACCCATCCAAATGTACTGCTATTAGATGTGATTTGAGGAGAAGGTTTGGGCGTTTTTCAGTAATTGGATATGTTCCCCTACATGAACAGTAAAAGATCTGAAATAAACATGTTTTTCTCATTCTGGTCCACGGAGCCACAGTGGAGCGCTCTGGCGACACCCTGCAGGGACGGTCAGATTTTCTACCTTCAGGCTGGCTTACAAAGCTTACTGAAACAAAATCTGCTTTGTCTCCACAACATCACTCTGTCTGAATAATGCTATTTCACATTTCTTCTGTGAATCTTTGCTTTACACTGAGACAAGTGGTTTGGGTTTCAATTTGTTCCATCACCCACAAGATTTCATTGCATTTCCTCCTGAGGCTCTGCAAATACAGATAGCTGGGCTTTGGAGGACAGACACTGGTTCACAGTATGAAGCCAGCGAACTCTGGACTTAATGTTGAGGAAATGTATAAAATGTAGAACGCTCAGCGTGATAACCTTGAGATTCCACCATCACTTTATTTCTAATAGAGCCAGAATGAACATTAACCCCCATATTTCTCTCTATATATCAAAAATACAGATTGACACCAGTAAGGAGCAGTGTCATGAGGCCAGGGAACACTCATTATACAAAAATAGATTTTACTGGGCAATAAAATGATTCTCACATCAAACGCGGGATCTGTTTAAATCAACCCGACTATTCTTTCTCTCTGGTCTTTAATGTGTTCATTTAGAAACAGCTATGAAGCAGCAGGGTCTGCTGGATTTGTCCTGGATGTAGTTTGATGAGAGCATGGCTGAAAAGAATGAGCTACTGATGACTGTGTTTAATAGATATGAAATGTGTCACAAGGCAGCGACAGCCCCTGCAAAACGTTTGCTAAAAAATGAGCGATGATGTGTTTCAACGTTTCAAAAATGATGTAGTCTCAACCTGAAGAGGAGATCACCAGGAGGACCTTACCTTCACAGAGTGTTTTGACCCTAATACACTCAACACGCTCCAACTGATGGATCAACACTGGTGCCCCAATCCTCCAGGATTCCAACCAGGCACCCCCTTAAGGTTCAATCCAGGACAAAACATGGCTCCCCCCAGTGTTACCATGAAGACTGCTGCCTTCAATATCATTGCTGGTTTTGATTGGGTTCTTCTGAGGGTGATCTCCTCGAGTTCTTAGGTAGGTGCAGGATGTGCACTTCCTGCGCAGAACTCTCCTCCGTCTAATCTCTGTGTTCAAACCTAAATCATTACTTGTCCACACTTTGACCTGCTCTGATTTATCTTTAGCCCTTGTTTACTTTTAAAAGAATATTTTACTGTTATAGATTAAATGTTAATCACAATGGGCAGCTTTTTAGAAAAAAGAAAAGAAAAAAAACACCCTTTTTTTTAGGAGTTCAATTGAGGAGTTTAATCAGGGGGATCCGATATCACCCTCAGTTGGCCTCCAGGCTCTCCTGGAAGACATTGGTTTCCCAGAGTGTTCAATTAATCAAATGAGCCACCTTACAACCATTTAAACACCGATGTAGCCTCAGCAGAGAAATATAAATCATTTGCTTTGCTCTTTGTGTGGTGGCTGCTGGTGGATCCCAGAGGACTCAGTGGCTCATCTCTGACAAGCATATCTGATTGGTATTGGAAGACTGTGCACTGGTCCAGAGACAGGTGTAATCTGTTTGGATTTTTTGGTTTCCTGTCAAGACTGCAGCTGTATTTCCACCTAAGTCAGTTTTTCAGGTGTCAGATAAGCTTATCTCTCAAAACTATGCTGACTTTTCTCTCTTGTAATCTGCAGGTGAGGGATAGTCCATCTTTAGAATAGAATATTTTTATCACTCAAAAATATTTTGCATCTCTACGTCTTCCTGTCAAACAATAACTTTTGCCCAAGCTAATTTTATCATCATTGCCTGGACATCGTTTCAATGTGTAGGCAATTTTGCACAACACAAGGATATCATATAAAAGCTGTGTAGAAAATCACCCCTTGTCACCTTTGATCATTCATTTATCTTCAGAAACATTATTCTGCCTGTCGGATCTAATGTTGAATAATAATTTGAGTTAATGTTTCTTGAATAATGCACCCATTAAATAACTTGCTTGTATTCCAGTTTCAAAAACAATGTGAGGACAATCACCTTAAACCTAAAACAAAACCTGATGCGAATTAATTCATTAAAAATGTCAGACTCCATTTTTCTGGTTAGACAGCTCATAATCTGTGCAACAAATCAGGCAGAAGAGTTTCTATTCAGCCCCTGAATGACAAATTCAACCATTTGTCTGCATGTGAGCTAATGCACTAATATTTATCTGTAGATGAGCTTTAGATGACCTCTCTGATTAATACGGAATGGTATGAAGGCGGTGACAAAATATATCTGAAGAAGCATGAATGTTAGGTCTCCTGACCTCCCCACTTTTGTTTCACCTGCAGCTCTTTTATGGGCTTCTCCCTCAGAAGTAGTCCATCATGGATCACTTTGGCATTGCACTGGTGGAAGCCAAGCCAGGGTTCACTTCTCTTAAAAGTTACGAGAAGTTACCAGATCAGGCCCAAAACTGCTGTTTGTCTGAATCTATCTTCAAACATGAGTGCTACTTTGCATCCAAGACTATCCTGTTTTGCGTGAATATCTTTGCTTCATCTGTGCAGCCCTCTCCTTTGACTGGAAGACTCTCCAATTCACCTGTGCAGCCCTCTCTCTTCTCTGTTGGACAGGTACTGCTCTTTACAATGGTTGCAGCAGATTTTCTTTGTAGAGCTGACAGTCAGACATTGAGGTGGTCTCACACTCCTGGTTGGGGTATTCCTAATTCCTGAGTGCTGTGTATTTTGGGTGTTTGGTTCACGGCTATTAGGGGGGACTTTATCTGGTCTACCTACCTCTCTTCATCAGCTCAGCTGTCCACAGGTGCCCCTCAGCCCTGAACGGTGACCCTGTTTATGTAGAGTGAAAATACTGGCTCTTTAATTAGTGCTGTTCTTCATAGTAATAGTTTTAATGTGTTTTTACTCAGGAATATTTTCTGCTGTTTACTTTTTGGAAATGCATCTGGGGTGAAAACAAATAAAATTTTTAGGTGAAATTTAAAGGGTTGGTCTTTTTGGTTGTTAGCAGCTTAGCCTGTCATTTAATGGGTTTCTGCCTCCATTCTTTTGTAAAAAAAACATATTTTATTGCCATTTTTCAAATATTGTTACATAATGGGTCTTTTCCATGTGAAACTGACATTTTGAACCTATCCCAGAAACCCCGTGACCCAAACATTTGGTCTCCCAACCCAGGGGAATATAAAAAGTAAATGAATAAAAACAATTGTTAATAAATAAAATAAAAGAAATAGATAATAATAATGTGCATATATAACACCATAATTAACATCACCATAACACCATAAATTAAAAGGTGGTGGTCGCATGAAAACTTTTAACGCATATCTGCGTGGATTATCGTAATGAGTCCCTTTCAGTCCTGCCAAAGTAGAGAGTCCATCTAGAGCGCGTCCTCAGTCCGGAGAGAGGGAGGTCAGACTTTTAACATAGGTGATCAGAGGCCGCCATTGGCTGTAAAATTTGTCTTTGGAGCCCCGTATAAAGAATTTGATCTTCTCCAGTTCCAGAAACAACATTGTATCACGCAGCCATGAAGCTGTCGATGGGGGAAGTAGATTCTTCCAAAATAAGAGTATTCTCCGATGGGCTATCACAGATGTAAATTTGTAATTATGTTTTGCTGAGAGTTTTTTTTCTAGTTTCAGCTATACCAAATAAGGCAGCCTCTGGGGTCGGTTAAACTACCTGCTCTAAAATTATGGATATGACACTGAAATAAGATTTCCAGTATCCTCCCAGACTCGGGCATGACCAAAACATATGAGTGAAATTACACGGAGCCCGAAGACGTCTGTCACAGGTGTCAGTTATATTTGGGTGTATCTTGGTGAGTCTGGCCTTACTTCAATGCGCCCTATGAACTATTTTAAATGATATTAGTTAGAACTTTGTGCAAGATGAACAAGATTGTATTCCCGACAATGCCCTGGACCACATATTATCAGAGATCACAGTACCAAGTTCTGTTTCCCACTCATTTTTAGTCTTTAGCAAAGCAGAAGGAGCAAATGAAATTTGCCGTCTCTTCAATTTTGTCATTGGTTGATATTGATCAATTCCAGAAGAGGGTGGGGCTTCAGGAAACAGGGGTGTATTTGATTTGACAAAATCTCGAATTTGAAAATACCTGAAAAGAGCAGATTGCTGTAAATTGAAGGCTATACACAGTTGAGCAAAAGTAGAGAATGTGCCTTCAGTGTACTGATCACCAACTGTACCAAGCCCTTATTTTTCCCAACGGGAGAATGTGCAATCGATTTTACCAGGCTTGAATATTTCAATGTTGCATATTGGTGGACAGTGGAGTAATGTATTCAAGCCGAACTACGGTGTGATCTGTTGCCAGGTTCTCAGAGTGGATATAACTATTGGATTGTCTGTGTACTGTTTTGGTTTAAATCTATTTGCCTGACACACCAACGCTTTTAGAGAGGAAGAATTACAAGAGTGTAGTTCCAATTGGCACCACTGTGTCTCTGGGTAGAAGGCCAAGTATGCAATCTTTTGCAAGTTAGCTGCCCAATAATAACGTTGCAAATGTGGTAATCCTAAGCCTCCCTCCAATCTGTTTCTTTGTGATAGAGATTTTTGAAGCCTTGGCGGTTTATTGCCCCATACAAAAGAAGATATCACTCCATCAATCTGATGAAAAAAGGACCCAGGGAGGAAAAGAGGTAAACATTGGAAGAGATAGAGGGCGATAGAGCACGAAACAATGTTCATTTTGATGGACTGTATCCTTCCTGCCAATGAGATATGCGAGCAACTCCACCTCCGAAGATCCTCCTTAACTTTTGTTGATAGTACCCAAAATTATTCTCGAGTAATAGGGTTATGTTTTGGGAAATTACAACACCCAAGTATCTGAATGTTGCAGAGGAGAGAGTGAAAGGCAACTCAGACTGCGTGATATCCCTTCCCAGTTCATTGATGGGAAAGAAGTCACTTTTAGCTATGCTGAGGTTATACCCAGAGAACTTACCAAAAGTCACGAGACTACTTCGGATATGAGGGTTGGCTCGTTTTGGATCTGATATATAAACAAACAGGTCATCCGCACATAGTGACATTTTGTGTTCAACACCCTCCCCCTCCTAATGCCCGGAACCGCACCATCTGCCTTCAATGCTATGGACAGTGGTTCCCCCTTGTCAAAGGAAAGAATATTAATGTAAGAGTGTTGGTACATACGCATGCTTCTGGGGATGTGTAAAGCAGGCGCACCCAGTAAACAAAACGCTTGCCAAAACCAAATTCTTTGAGTGCAAAAAATAAGTAGCTCCATTCCACCTGATCGAAAGCCTTTTCTGCGTTAAATGACACGGCCCCCTCCGCAACAGTCCCTGAGGCTGGAATAAGAATTACTATGCATTAACACTAACTAATATGCAGTAGTGTTATGGCTTTAATTATCTCAACTTTATTTAGTGTAACATCTAGTTTGCTCTTCTCTTAATCTGAAATGTTTGGAATATTTTGGTTTTAAGAAAAATTTTAACATTTCCGATTCTTCACTTGGCGGCTCCGATTTGTAGAGTTGGGAGTAGAATGACCTAAAAGTGTTGTTACTGGCTCAGTTACTTTTTGACCTTGGGAATTTTCTATTTGTGGAATCATTTGTGAGGCTAGCCACCCTTTAACTGGTGTGCAAGGAGAGGTCCTGCCTTATCGCCATGTTCATACAGAGAACCACGTACTTTAAGTAATTGGTTATATGCGTGTTCTGTTGATATGAGAGTAAATTCTGTCTGTGCCTCAATTTTTCCTTGTGCAGTTCTGCAGTCGAGCTAATGCGTATCGTTTGTCCTGATCGGCTATTGAATTCAATAGATTACACTTCTGTGTTTTTCTAGTCTTGTTGATATGCGCAGAGTATGACATTATTTTGCCCCCGAGGACTGCCTTAAGAGACTCCCTCAATAGACTAGGACTGGTGTCATCTGTTTGGTTAATATCCAGAAAAGATTCAATAGACTGAGTGATATATGTGCAGAAATGGGAGTCTGAAAGAAGTGTAGAGTTGAACCTCCAGCTCCGGAATACTCTAGGCTGGGACTTGAAACTCATGTCTAGAGCTAGAGGAGAGTGATCTGAGTACAACCTTGCCAAGTATTCAGAAGAGGCCACAGCGGAAAGAAGTTTTTTGTCCATAAGAAAATAGTCTATGCGTGACTGGGATTTGTGAACCTGGGAAAAGAAGGAGAATTTCTTATCCGTTGGCTGTAAAGAGCACCAGGGGTCCGTGTAGCCATACTGGTTCATAAATTGTAATAAAGACTGTACTGCTTTAGAGAGTCGTATCCCTTGGGTTCGACCTGTCCAAAAAGGGATTTAGTACAGTGTTTATATCACCCCCCCATTATCAGATGGTGGCAGTGTAGTATAGGTATTGAGGAAAGGAGCTTCTTTATGAAGTCTTCATCATAATGGTTAGGGGCATGCACATTGACCAATATTACTGGTGGACATTGACACAAACTGCTAGCCACGATGACATATCACCCGTTATTATCGTAAACCGTTTCCACTGGATTAAGAAGGGACATTTTTCTTGATCAAAATTGCTACCCCTCTTGTTTTAGTATCAAATTTAGAATGAAAAATCTAGCTCTCCAAGGTCGACTCAATCGCTGATGGTCAATGGTACGTGAATGAGTCTCCTGTAGGAAAATAATGTTTGCGTTAAGATCTTTTATGTAGGAAAATATCCTGGTTCTTTTAACAGTTCCATTGACTCCGCCCAAGTTCCAGGAGATCACTCTGACCGTGCGTCCCAAACTCTTCTTCACATTAGCGTTCAAACGATAAGCAAAAGATTTAATCTAACAGAGACTGCAGCCTGCAGATTGGATCCCAATAAATAACTCCTGTGTTGAGAGAAAAGAAAAAAGAAAAAAGAAGACTAGAAATAACAAAAAACAAGCAAACGTATTAGTCGATCCACTATACTCAAATGAAACCATGAGAACCTGATTTGTGTGCGCTTCAAAGTCCGAAATGAAAGCAAAGTATCAAAGGTTTTCCACTCCAGGAGGGTGCGTCTTATCTCACTGTGCAGTTCGGTCCAATTCCCTGACCATGAATACTCCAATGTCGCCTCCGACCTACCATGTACATCCAGGGACTTCATCATTTAAGTTGATTGGCGCTGGTTAGGTGTTGGTTAAAGAAGCACTCTGCGTCCTCTGCATTGTTGAATTTATGTTGTGCTTGTTGATGAGTGATCCAAAGCACAGCTGAGTAACGGAGAGAAAACCTAATGGCGCTCTGGTGCAGTTTAGTCTTAACAGCGATGAATGTGGCCCGCTTCTTAGCCACATTGCTCAAATCTGGGAAAATAAAAATCTTATGGCCCTGGTACAGAAGTTGCCATTTTTTTCTTGCGGTCGCGAGTACCTGCTATTTCTGCTGGAAACGCAAAAGCGCACGGTGATGGGCCTGGGTCTCTCTCCTCCTGCCGGCCTTGCTCTCAAGGTTCGGTGTGCTCAATCCAACTCGGGAGGGCTGGTAAAGGAGCCATCCTGCATAGGTCGACGAAAAACTTTGACATGAAGGCAGTAGCAGCTCGTCCCTCGAATCCCTCTGGCAGACCCATAACACGCAAATTATTGAGTCGAGATCAGTTCTCCAGGTCCTCCGTCTTTCCTAATAACTCCTTGTTTTCTCTCTGGAGTCGGACCACCTGCCTTTCCAAGTGCTCCAGGCCGACACTGAAGCTTGAATCTTGGACATTATAGCTGCTCGAATTTTCTGTAGTTCGCTGAGATGGAAAGCGCCATGTCCTCATCCGACTTCTAACTAACGTTAGCCAGCTTGGTTAAGTCGGTGACAGATTTTCCTCTTTGCGACCTCGCTTTTTGTTTACCCAATATTTGTGCAGCAGCTCCAAGTTCACTGTTTTGTTACTCGTAGCATTAATATGTGTAAATATATGGACGTGTTCTCAGAGCCTCCCCCCACGCGTGTACCCTGATCATCTTCCGGATGCCCCCAGCCTCCATCCTTGTTGCCACATTCTGGTGAAATCAGCAAGATTACTAATTAACACCTCATATTCCCACACATCATTAGTGAGGTAATCATCACTCACAGTACATGCACAAGACATGACAACTTTTTGCAGATCTAATGACAGTTAATGTTGTCAGTTCTTCTACAGCTCTACACGGGTCAACACTCCAGGTTCACACAGAGAAACTGTCTGTAAAGCTGTGTGTTACCTGGAGGTTATATTTTATTCAGGTGAATAATAGGTTGATGTAATTGCAGCTCATCATAATGATTCCTCACATTCCCTGAATTGTTAGATGGTATCATAGTCTTTAGGCAGCGAAGTCCTTGAATTCCAGGCCCACGTGTGTTGTTTAATGTTTTCAAACTTCAGTTTTTTTCTAAGGGGAGACCGTGTTTCCATGTCTGCTGTGACTCACTGGACCCTTTATACATTCACCTGTTACCAATGATCCTCTGCAAATATGGACTTGTCCAATCAGCATTCTTTTTGAGAATTAAACTGTTGGTTGAGTTCAAGCATTGCTGACCTCAAATTCATAAGTTAGTAAGAAATCATGAAGACTATGCTGAACAGCTTTAGCTTGTTCTGTTTTTGATTGGAATGAGCTTCTAAAGGATGAAGAACTCATTACATTCTGTTTGATGAATGTCTCACTTAGTGTATCAAACTTATTTTATAATGGGGGTCGTAGTGAAACTACTGCTCTATTTCAGACAAACGGGGATTTGTAGAATCATATAGGGCATATTATTGAACATAATACAAACAGTAATTGATGACTAATAGAGTCTCATTTTCAAAGTTTGGGTTTTTTCTTTGTAGTCGAAACACATTGTCCAACAAAAGCAGAGAATCTCACATGTAAAAGAAATGGTAGCAGTGAATCAGCCTCTCTGTCACTGTGCATTAAGTGGTCGTTTCAGGAGAGAATGCCATCTGTTCTGAACGATTATGAGACGATGGAAATGAGCTGTCATTTGTAATCAAAGCAAGCTACACTGCATCCAACATTTTCAGTCCTTTCCTGTGCCAACGGGCAACATTTCCAAACTTCAAAGAAGTGTTTTTACGCCCACACCATGCTGTGAATCAAATGAAAGATAGAATATAATTGCAGCCTATGAATAATTCAGTTGTGGGATTTATGATGATACAAAGTTTTTATCGGGTCTTTCCCTCCAGGTCCATGCAGGATGTGTTTTCTTTTTTGTATAGTTGACTGCTTGTATGAGGTTCTGAGGACTCTATCTTCTCGGTCTCCTGCTGATGGCTACCAAGAGAACAAAATCTGCATAACTCACAATGATGGCATCAAGTCTCTGCCAACAAACACACAATGGGGTTATGCAGATTAAGATGTTACCTTCAAACACATAACATGCAGGAGAAAGATTTTTGAATTGATCTGGTTTCTTCCTAGTTGTCCTGATTATAGTGAGGTGGGGATGGGCTGATGACTGAAAGTAATCACGGATCATCAAAACAAGAAGCAAGACAAGCATGTTCTTTTGGAACATGTCTACTTTGATGAGGGACCTGCAACAACAAGAGATGTCCACAGTGTTTGTAGTGTCGGACCGGGAAAGTTAGTTTTTCTTCCTCTATATCTATTATTGTGAAGTCTGATGTCATCTGTTTAACAATGACATCAGCTCCCCTCTCGCTATGGCTGCTGGTGGGAGTTATCTTTTCTTCACAGCTGTCTATCCTGGGTTCATATCAAAAGCAGAGTTTCTGCTCAATTTTATGAGACAAAACTTCCTCTGCCTTGCAGCAAAAGTCACCCCCAGATAAATCTCACAAAACACAAATCAAAAATTGGAGGTGCACTCTAGAAAGGTGGAGAGGAACAATGTGCTCATGCCTATCCTGAATTGATAAATGGGACAGCTCTAATTGAACATTGACTCCCCTTTTAAATCAAATCCATCCCTGGCGTCTGAATCTTGCCTTCCCCTCATGATGATGATGGACCGAAGGTGGTCGTGGTTATGGACAGAGCTGAGTCACAGCGAAGCATTCATTTTAGTTTGAGCACCATCTGTCAGACATCTTTGTTCTGATGTGAATTTGTGACCTCCACAGTTAAATGACCAAGGTCACTCAGTACCTTTAGGCTTCTCTCTCACATGATGGTGGAGGTTTTAGGATTCCGACTTTTATGTGAATGATTTTCCCTGCTTTAAGGACCTTCCCTACACACACAGTCACCCCAGTGACGTCAGACAGGGTGATGTTAAAACAGGGTCGGTTTATCCTCTGAGGAGTCTGATGCTCTCTGCGTAGAGTTATAATTTATAAGTGAATTCAAGGTTTAGTCCCAATAAGCCCCCAATCCTATGCATTGTACAAGCAATTCACCTGATTGAAGTGCTCAACATAAACGTGAAATTAGCAGTGTTATTCGTACAAAAGCTCCCCCTAGTGAGTAAATGTTTGATCTATTGGTGATTTGAACAAGATACTTATCATATCCTGTCGATTCATAAGCACCAAATTTGGAATGAATCTGACCAACTGTTGAGAGATTATTGCCCTACAAATCTCCTTCTAGTGTCAGAAATATAAAACCAACCTTTCCCAAAATCAATCCAGTTCTTCCTCAGAATAAGAGGGGTGTAAAATTGAAAATGATCCATGAAATAGTTTTTGAATTGACACGAAGGATCTGTTGCAGGGGGGCCGTGGAGGATACTGATGATGATGAGATACCATAATATCCCCACTTTTAGGGAATATAATAAAGTACGTTTTTCACTTTCTATAATACCTCTAGTCACAAATGCTAATTTGTTTGTTTGGCATCTAGAATTCTGGAAGGCCTAAGAAGGAATTATTTACTCAAAAAAAAAATTCAAAGTTTGTTAAAAAAATTTTTTTTAACAAACATGTTAAAATCATGATAAAAATGTAAATATGCTCCCTTTACCAAACTTTTTTTTTACATTCTTTCAGTTGACAGAGAAATTACCTTAATTTTAAAATCAAGAACACCCTGTGCTGTTTGAGTCCAACTATACTAAACCAGAAGTGTGGTAGGAAACATCTCATTACTGTCAACAGAGCCATGAGTCACCATCGGAAGTGTCTGGGCTCCTTTAAGTGTGTTATTTACTGATGCGCAGTACAGAATTTGTTCAGTTAAAGAATGTCTGTCAGACTAGCTATCAAATAATTTGCAGTAGTAAACATTTATCTTCATTCAATTGTCTCCTCAAAGTTGAAAAAGAGTTTGTGTCTTGATCTTAATGGTAAGAAGTTGGTCAAAGTCGGGATCCTTGCTTAGAAATGGTCAACATTGGCAGGGAAAGGGAAGACAATAGGTTTTCTACCATGCTATAGGTGAAGTATTGGTTTCTTTGTGAAAAAAACACTACAATCACACATTTTATTCTTCTGCCTCCGATGTGTTCAAGTCAAAACTCGGACGACAACAACAGACCTTGGTTTTAGAAAGTACAGGCGCTGAGTGGGTATAGGGCATCTCTTACAACAAATAACTAGTCTTAGAATGGGAGTTTCACAAACAGAAGGAGAAGAAACTGGGTCAGTGTTTGATCCACTGATCTAAAATGCACTGCAAAAAAATTACTTGTTTAAAATGCTCTCTGTTAACATCTCCTGTAAAAAATAACCCCAACTCATTTACATCCAGTGTTTATTGAATGGTTTAAACCTTTTTACTATCGTGATTGTTACAAATTCCTTTCTAGTGCTGGAGCAGATCTCACAGAGGAAATCCACAGAGGAGTGTGTGTTTGTTCTGCTCACCATGATGGGTTGTTCTGAGAGGCTTTTCGCACATCCGGAGCCGCAGCTTGTCAAACTCTTCACCTTAGCCCCAGGTGGGTTCTGGTGTTGTGCAGGATGTCTTGTACCAGCCATCAGACTCTATATGTCATTCTGACGCTGCCCCTGCCAAAGGACACTGAGGCAAACACTTGCGTTGGCTTTTAGCACTTCAAGGTTCTTTGAATCCCTTTTAAAGTAGTCAAGAGCTAGAGTTTCTCTGAGTTTGTCAATAAGTCTGCATCTTCAAGCCCACCCTGGCAACGCTCTGCTACCCTGATACTGATTCGCTTTGTGTTATTCTGAGTCAGAGGCTTTGACAATGGAGACTTGATCTTCTCTTCTGATGAAGCTTTAATCCTGGTGCACTTCTGTTCACCTCTTTGCACACTAGAGCATAATCCTAACTTTACAAACTAGTCACGTTCACAGCTTGTTTGGGTGAAAGGAGTTTCTATCTGACCAACTTCTCGGATTACTCTAGAGCAGTGGTTCCCAAACGTTTTCCCCAGTGACTAACATTTTTTAAATGACAGACCATCGCGACCCAAATCCCTATAGACCGCATAGAGAATAACGATTTCAAACCATAAGCATTACTGACCATTTTTACTTCTGTCTGCATCATCTTATTATCCAGAAAAGGCATTCCATCCAATTCAAAATGATAAACTAGTCATTTTAATTAGAACTAGATTGATTACATACTGAGTATAAACTGTACATATGTTAAATACTTAATTAATACGACCTAATACGGTCATATCAGTTAAGTAATATTATTGTTTTTATCGCCTCTGATCTAAAAAATAAATATCAAGGAATTGTACCACGTAGTCCTAATCAGAACTAAATAGATTACTTTATAGATGAAAATTCCAATGAGTTGGAGCCACTCCTTGCAAGATGTTTACATTTTCATATGAGAAATTAAGAGCATTTTAACTTTAACACATCAGTGAAACAATCTTCACATTTAACCATACTTGAAAAGCAGACAATTAAGTACATTTATATTTAAGCGAACAGGTACTAATCAGTAAAACAATACACACTAACTAATTTATTGGAGACAAATTAAGTGCATTTTGGTGTAATTAACAAACTACTGTTTTTCTTCCAATCAATGAAAGTGACAAAATATAGGCACTGGCCTTTCATGTGATGCTCATGCTACTGTGGTGAACTTATAGATTAATGGAAATGAAATGAACTCATTATCCTTCTTAGGGGCTCTTCACACAGATAGAATTTCACTAATTGTGAGAGCATCTTATGTCATTGTGCAAAAGTGTCTTGCCACAAAGGTGACAGTAATCCATCAAAAAAATTCCCAAAGAACATTAACACTGGTTACTGCAACAACAAGCAACATTTGGCGGACTGAAAGCACATTTAAATATGAGCTTTACCTTGCTAACGAGATAAATGGGCCTCGTTTTCGTTCAGCCAATCCTAATGAGCATTTGAGCAACGCACTGCCCTTCTGCCAATGTTGCGCGATTGACTGAATTTCATATATGGTGGAGCAAGAAACGCTCACTCATGTCAAAGGTGTACAGCAGATGTATTTCAAGAATGCAATTAAAATCAAATTAAAACTTTATCATCTGGTGACCCAGACATTGGGAGCAACGGCTCTACAACACCAGCCAGCATGGATCCATTCAGGAACACCTTCATCAACTGGTGGCAGAGTCTTCTGTCCACCCAAAACAAGAGCTGACTTGTGGGCCCCTCATTCACCATCCCAGAGATTCAAACAATTGCTAAAGAATTACTTTTAAGCACATGACGATAAGCAATCTGACCCATTGGTTTAGATAATAAAGATAAATTACATTTCCACCACGATGAAAGCACCTGATGTCTAACAGTACAGAGAATCGGAATGTATTATCAACCTCTTCTTTCATTACCGACATCAGTTGTGTCTAAACATTGACTCTTCTTGTCTGTAGAAAGCTTTTTCATCATTTTGGTCATGATTTCCTCCTGCATCTCACGCCTCTAACCTCCATACCTCCATAAGGTCCAGGGGATGCCTTTGATGATACCACAGGAAGAAGAGGAAATCTTAGATCATATAGCAATCTTTACACGATTTTAAACACAATGAATCCATGTCCATACAGTTGGATATTCTTTATAACCTGTAAATGATTCCGTTTAGCTTTAAAGACTATATAGAGCCGTTTTAGAGAAACGCATCATCTTCTCATGAGGATATTTAATAAAGGAATGCGTCCTAAAATAAAATTTAAGACATCTATTAGTTCCTGAAGGTGCAATAAAAGGTCAAATCAATACACAGACACTTCCTGGAGGGAATCCAACACTAAACTTCATCACTTGGCACAAGTAATACTGACAGCGCTCTATAGAGACAGCTGAGGTCATGTCCTGTAATCGCTGAGCTGAATGCTGAAGCTCATTGACCAGGACAGAGAGCCAGAGAACCCCCACCAGCACACACACACACACAGTCACACAAACACACATATACACACACATATTTATACCCACTCAAACATCTCCCCTCAGGAGGATCTGATGTCTGATATCTGGTCTGGAGGGAGCCGATTTGTGACAACAAACCGCATGAAGGAAGCAAACATGAAGCTCATCAGTACAACATGGTGGAAACAGAGGAGCTCCTTGAATTTTAATGGAAGCAACAGAGGATAAATAATTAATGGAGCATTACATTATTAATGAGTTTCCTTTGCATTGTGGAGCAGCAGTAGGGGAAGAGAGATCTGAAGCCACATGTCCCGTATAGGGTATGAAAGTATGGGGGCCATATTGGACTGATATGGTGCGGTATCAGCTAGATTTAGTGAGGCTCTCCTCCAAGAACAGCACTGGTTCTGGAACCAAAATCCTGGAGAGGGGCGGGACCTCATCATTTTCAAGAATTTCCCATGGCAAAAGGCTTAGGGTGGTTGTGTGAATACTCACAAGTCCCTGTCTGTGCGCCTCTGTGTTTCTCCAAACCATGGACTATCTATAACAAACAGCATGTTCGGGCATAAGGTGGCTCATAAGTTTACATGGTACCATACAGCCCCAGGCGAAATATCTATGACTTTGTGGTTGTATATTCAGATACAAGGCCTTATTGTCTAAATTTTCTGCACTATATAATAAACAATGACAAAACAAACTAGGAAGCTCAAACACAAAGATAAGCCATGGATCAACAAAGGTATAGAGAATGCTTGTAAAAAGGAAAATGTATTAAATAAAACATTTTAAAAACACAGATCAAAAAAGGCAACAAAAAAAAAGGTATTTAAAATGAATTAATAAGACTGAACATTGTAATAAATTACTGAATCAGAAAAGGATTAACTATCATTTAGCCAATGAACTTAAACGACCTAGTTATTATACTGGTTTAGATGACAAACATTACCATTTACCATTTTTATAGCGGTGTTAATAAAAAATAAATCTTAGATATTGTCCACAAATTTAAAAATGAACCGACATGTCTTTAATGAACCTCTAATGTTATATAAGTCATCGTGAAATCATTAAGATACATGTCTCCTATCAAACAGGCCTATTTTCAAGACAAATGAAAGTAGCAATATTAATTTCTATTCATAAAAGTGGTGAGCGACATAAATTCACAAATTATAGACCGATTTCTGTGCTTTCTCAATCCTCAAAAATATTAAAAAACTATTCAAACAACGTCTTGATAATTTAATAGAAAAACACAACTTGCTCAGTGATTACCAGTACGGATAAGAGCAAACAGGTCCATCCCCATGGCAGTGATGCAAGTTATAATAATAATAATAATACATCTAATTTATAATGTTATTGAAGATATATCAACAGCTATAACAGCTGTAACAGCTAGATAGCAAGGAATACAATGTGGAGGTGTTCATAGATATAAAAAAGGCATTCAGTACAATAGATTACAGTTTACTAATGAGGAGGCTGGACAGTTATGGCATAAGGGCCAAAGCACAGTTATCTTGATCCGAGGAATTGATTTGAGTACAATAGAAAAATGAATTAAACGTCCTGTAGAGATGGTTTTGATTTCAATAAATTATCACGGAATTCCAATAAAACAAATGATATAATATTTAGAATTAAGCAAATCAAAAATCAAGTTAAAATCAAGATCAATGATGTTGAATGTTTAGTATTTGAAAATGTTTTCTGGATGTAACAATAAAACCAGCACAAACCAAATCTTCAGGCTACAAAAGAAAGCCAATAGAATTATAACTCTATCAAACTATTATGAATCAACCAACACATTATTCATTAAATTAAATACACTTAAATATGATTTAGTTGATCTTAATATTCCTCTGACTATGCACGTAGTAAAGAATAATTCACTTCCTGGCTGTATTCAGGGGCGATTTGAATCAGAGAGAGTCATTCTGAAATCAGGGGAACAGCTTTGCTTAAAACAATGAATGTAAGAAAAAATACAAAATGTATATGTATATCAATTAAAGGTGTAAAGCTGTGGAACAGCCTTTATGAAGAAATACGAAAGTGTAATTTAATTTACAATTCTTAAAAAAATAAAAAAATAAGATTGTAATTAAATATAGTGCTGCATTATAACAAAGTATTGTAAAGGATGAATATAGAACCTCTACACAGACTTCCAATGTGTGTGTATATTATGTGTGTATATTCAGTAAAGATATATATGTAGAATATCTATGTATGTATCTGTTTAAAGGTATGTGTGTAAAATTGTATTTATATATGTATGTATGTAGGCCACTGATATACCTGTATATTGTATATGAATAGTAAAGCCAAAGGTTTTT
This sequence comes from Lophius americanus, assembly GCA_037951165.1. Lineage (NCBI taxonomy): Eukaryota > Metazoa > Chordata > Actinopteri > Lophiiformes > Lophiidae > Lophius > Lophius americanus. Next base: position 931,670 of record JBBDHG010000039.1, on the reverse strand, counting down.
CTTTGTTTGTATGTTTTTTTCTTTCATTTGTAACTTTTGCCATTTTCTTTATGTTTTATGACATATTTTGGACAGTCTTTTCTTTTTTTGTTTAGGAGAATATAGTAACAAAATGTGATAGGTAAAAAGGGTAGGCATTATATGATGTAGCTTCAGCCTACATCTTGGTAAAAAATCCCCAAAAAGACTAAATGAATTTGTATTTCTATGTATATTTGTGCATACGAAAGTTGGTTCGTTAAAAATATGTAAGTATGCATGTGTACAGATGAGAATGGGAGATATGTAAATATGACCGAAATAAATCAAATCTGAAACAGAAACTGTGGCCATATGTTTTGTGACAAAGGAGCAGATCTGTCCACTGAGAGCAGGTAAATCCAGTAGTTTGGATGAACTGAGAACATTTGGTGGAGGCCGCTGTTCTTCGGATCATCAACTTACTTCTTCGGAGGAACTTCCGACTTAACCCGGAGGAAGTTGGGTACATGTGATCTGACTGGGCCAAATTAAGATCATCCATTGTGGAGGCAGCTTTTAGTAGCTGTGTCCCTAAGGTCATTGGTGCCTGTTGTGGAGGTAACCTAAAAACTCACTGATTGACACCATTGGTGAAGGAAGCTGTCAAGATGAAGAAGGAAGCAATTTGGGCTTGTGAGGCTGCAGACAGTTACTAATAGACCAGAAGAGCGGCAGCCTTTCTAGTTGCTGAAGCAAAAACCTGGATGTGGGAGGATTTTAGGGAGGCCATGGTAAAAGACTTTTGGTAGGCCTCAAAAAAGTTCTGGCAAACTGTCAGAAAGGGAATGCAACATCCAACCACCAGCAATTCGTAGTAGCAGACAACTGCCAACTTTTACTGAGGATAATGTCGGATGTTGGAAAAAACACCTTGTGGAGCTCCTGAAAACGGTGGAGGGCCCATCCATTTTCTTGGCAAAAGTCGCTGATGTAGCTGAGAAGCTACCCAGTGGAAAGGAGCTTTGGATGGATGTGATTCACCCTGACATCCCGAAGGCTCTGGACCACAGTGGGCTTTTGTGGTTGAAACCTTATTCAATATCAGGTGGCGGACGAGGACAGTTCTTGTGGAATTGCATATTAGGGTAGTGGACCCACTTTTCTGCAAAGGGGGCTCGAGGGTGTGTTCCAATTACAGGGGATCACACTTTTCCTTGGGAAAAATTACTCCGGTGTTCTGGAGAGGAGACTTGCACTGATTGTCGAGGCTCGGCACAGGAAAACAACAGTTGGGGTCAGAGGTCACATTGGTATTAATTGTTGACTGTAAATAAATAAAACATTTTTCATTTATTTCCTTTAAGCTGCAGCATTAAAATCAGAATAATATCCTTTTCGTCTCACCTGTCGCTGGACGTGTTACTCTAGCTGAATTCCTTTTTATGCAGCTACCTCAGCTAATTTGTTTCTGACTCCTAGACTTTTCATGTTCCTTAAATTCTGTATGCTGGCTTGTGCAAAGAAACATCAATGTCCACCTTTTTGAACCCAAACCTTGGATGATCTATGTCCAACTCCGCCGCTGTCTCGGATTTGTTTCCTGATGCTGTTTGCTCCAGTCTTCTTTTTGTGGTGCGGTGACCTTGCACGACGACCCAGCACACACTCTCAACACACATGGCCATGAATGGACTCAAAACTTTACTTGGCAAAGCAGCTTCCAAAACCATTACACAACTGCAGAGTTCTGTCGGAGGATACTTACGTAGCTCTTGTCCGAAGATCTGAGTCGGAATTTAAATACTGCAGCAGCTTGTGGACATGAGATAATTAGTTGCAGTTGCACTAGTGGCTCAGCAAGACACAAATAAGTGCACACAAAAAACACAGAAACACACACACACACACACACACACTTTTTGTCTGTGTCACACACACAGACACACTTTTTGTCTGTGTCGTACACACACACAGACACACAAACTTTTCTCTGTCTAACACACGAACACACACACACACCACGGACAAATTCATTCAGAACACAGCAGAAATGTTCAAGTTGAATCTGTCTTTCCAGGCTGAGCACGAATGAAGGTTAGTGTGAGCCTTACAGGGCTGCCCCATCTTATACTTCTGCTCAACCTCTTCAGAATCTGTCATTAACTCTTCCTCAACCTCTTCAGAATCTGTCATTAACTCTTCCTTTCTAACACTTAATATGAGTAAAGCTGAATGTGTGTCGTGGACACTTCCAAAATCTTCAAACCTTTAGGCTGATCCAACTCTTCAAAAATTTATTTAAATTTTTCAGAGTTGTTAGCTCCAGCTTGCTGTCAAGATGACCGGATGGTGGATGTTCATGTTGCCCGCGACAGCTACCTCATTCTGTGCGCTGTTCTAAAAAGATCCGCTAGTTCAGGTATTTTACAAATGGAGTTAGGTTTGGATGTTGTAGCTACTACTGAGCATTTAACCAACAGTAACAGTGTAGTATGTTTATTTACAACAAAAAAAAAGTAACTATAAAGTTGTATTAACAATTATTAACATTGATACAGTTACATACAATATGGCAGATCAAGATCTAAAACATTGATGCATTGGTGCATTGATTTCTTTCTGCTTATCAGTGGATGAATAGTAACTGGACTGAACTGATCCAGGAGTTTTTCTACTGTTCCTGACAGGCTGGTGGCACTGAAGAGTCTGCCATCCCCCGGGAGGAGGATGGCAGACTCCACAGCAGAGCCAGCCACTCAGCTTGATGGCTCCATCCATAGGGTTTTTGCCGAGTCAGCATATGGACCTGCATGTTAATGCTTCTCCTTGACTCCATGAAGGCGGAACACAGGTTAGATGGAGAACCGAACCAGGACCAAAGCAGGCTTATTTATCTGTGCATAGATTTTAAAGGAACCTGTTGAAAAAAGAAATTATTTTCAGACGTTTTACGTAATGAAACAATTTAATGTAATATAATAACATAAGGTAGTTACTGTATGAATGTAGTTCCACTTTGTTGTACACATGATATGGGTCACAGAAATGTAACAAGTCTGCTTAATCAAGATTCATTACTCAAGTAATATTCAAATCAATATGTTGAGAGATCATTGTTTACTACAATTATTTGTATTATTTGATCATTCTATATTTAAACAATAAACCAACACTCAGAAGAGAGACAGAGACGTACCAAGCTCAGGAGACATTCTAGCAGGTCCTTCTCTTCTCAACCCACTTCTACATCCCAGCTCTTCTCTCTCCAAACCATCTTGTGAGCTGTGCTGCTTCCAACTCTAACATGTTCCACAGCTATCTATGACCTGCCACCACTGAGCTCTGACGTCAGTTGTTACGTCAACAAGTTCGCTACAATTGTTTTGCAGTATTGCTGACTTGCAAAGTCCAGACTTCTTTGAAAATAAAAAATCGCAGCTGTCCCCTTCATTAAAATATGATTTAAACATTAGGTTAAAGGATCATTAATAGTAACAACATCCAAAACTAATTATTTTCCCACATATAGCAAATCTAAAAACACCTGAATTGGGGATCATGTTAGAACAGCGCATAGGCATGACGTAGCTGTTGGTGGTTACCATGAGCGCTGACCGGTAATCTTGACAGTGAGCTGGAGCTCACAACTCCGAAAATGTCAGAACAAATGTTTAAATAGACTCAGTGTTGAAAGACCCAGCACATATCTGCAATTTAAACATCTACTATTGGACAACAAATAGTTTTTTCCGGGATTATAACTTACAGCTGTGCGTTCTCTCCACACAACAGCTAGTGCTTCTTTCAAAATGTATGTCGGGATACATGACTGTCTCAAGTCTACACAAGATTTCTGGGGTTATTGATTGATGCAAACTTGTGAATTTGAACAGTACTTGAGCTGCGACTGATGATGTTTCACAAGTCCACAAGTCTGCTAGAACACAGAGGTATAGATATTGGGAAACTGACATACTGAGCTCTGTGATAGGCTGTCCTATAATGAAGTTTATTTACAGAGGCTCCACCCACAGTGGCGAGCAGAAACAGGATGAGCTCTGCAGCAGTGACATGCTTTCCTTTAATTATGACATCAGACTGACTGATTTCAAATCATGTAATTAATTAGATAAACTTTCAGATTGAGTTGACAACTGTTGATTATATGTCTATATTTTTTAATTTTTTAATTATTGACTCTAAAACAACTACAGAGATCATGTTGAACCTCACTTCTGTTAGGAACGAGTTTGAACAGCATGACTGGAGGCCTGAAAGGATTTTGATTGAAAAATTGAACTTCCGCTTGCTCTTTTCACCATCTTGCATTTGTTTAATGGTTGAAAACCGGCTAATTATTCCTCCCTGCGTGATATACAGTAATAAAATAAAATAAAACTTAAATGCGTCATTAGTGCGGCATCTCTTTCTTTCTCATCTGGCCGCTGGTTTACCTTCGGAGAACTGGATCTACTTAAGATGCTCACTGTATTTTTTGCTGATGCTGCATATTTCAAAAGTTGCTAAAAATAAGACTAGATGATGTTATTTCTGCCATTACACAATATCCCATATTTTATTTTAGTCTTCAAAAGTATTGCTTCTTTCCTTGCTTTGTTGAGGTTTTTTATTTTATTTTCTGCATTTGTGTTTTTCCTTCTCAGATGACCCTTTTTGTTTTAATTCAGGACAAACAGAAGAGAACAGCAGAACAGAAAAACAGAGAACAGAACAAGAAAAGGCAATCAGGGAATGGAGACCCCCACCAAGGCACATCAGTTACCCAAGGTTTACGAGAAATTCATGCAGATTTTTCCATTAATGTCTGAGTTATAAGAAGCCTCTCAATCTACCGACAACTGCAACAAGCTTTAGTTCCTCTCAAATACCCTGCAGCTGGTAGTGTATTTTGCATTCTACTTCACAACCTCTGTTCAGTTCATTGAGCGACCAGCTCCAGCCCCAAAGAAACATCAAAGGAATCGAAGGAACTAACGCATCAATAAAGGACTGAGTTGGGACTGCGCCAAAAATCAGCTTTTAGCCCCTTGTTGTTTGCTATGGTGATGGACAGACTGACGGATGAAGTCAGAGCAGGAGTCTGCATGGACTATGATGTTGGTGCAAGACATTGTGATCGAAAGTGAAAGAGAACAGGTGGAACAAAATTTGGAAGGTAGGAGGTGTAGGACAAGTGAGAGTCCTACACCTCCAAGAGAGAAGAGGAATGAAGGTCCGTCGCAGCAAGACAGAAGACGTGTGTGTGGTTGAACGGATCAGGTGGAACGGTGATGACGCAAGGAGTAGAGGTGAATAAGGTGCAGGAGTTTAAGTAATCTAGTTCAACTGTTTAGAACCACGGGGAGTGTGGAAGAGAGACGTGATAGAGACGTGAAGATACGTGAAAAGGCGGGACAGAGGGTGTATTGGCAGCAGGATGCACACTCACACACACACACACACACACACACACACACACACACACACACACACACACACACACACACACACACACACACACACACACACACACACACACACACACACACACACACACACACACAAACACATATATATATATATATATACAATATACTCATCTACAGTATATACTTATATGAGTATATACATTATAAGAGTTTATACTTTATGAGTATTTACTTTATATGAGTCCATTCTATTAGTAACATATTAAAGTTAGGAGAGATGAGGAACATGAAACTGTTATGAGAACCAAAGCAGCAAAGCAAACTTTTGAAAGATTTTAGTTGGGCAATCAGGGTTATAGAACTGAAGTGGCTTGAGAATCAATAAATCTTTAAAAGGAACCTTTTTAACAGTTACAGGCATTTTTTCTTGAAAACCAGCAAACAACAGAAGTTACACTGAACTGAGGAAACATCTTGGATGAGAGGTGAGACGTCTGCCAAAATGTCCAGTTGCTTCGGAGTCAACTGTCAAGGATTACCATGACCTGGATGACGGACAAAAAGCCAAACCCCTTAAGCCTGAGAGCTGAAAAAATGAGACTACACTATTTTCAACTGATTGTGTTCAGTAAAACAAGCCCAACTACATTTCAAATCAGTTACTATGGAAACGTATACTGTGAAAGCTGCCTAGTCCGGGACTAAGCTTCAGTGTTTGCTGATACCGTGACCAGAGAGCAGAGAGATGATTTCCCTACTGAGCCTCTGGTGTTAAAATGTACCATTTTAATCAATTTCAATTGTAGCTCTTTTCACAAAAACACAGACACAGGCTGGTTCTTTGAAAACCGGCATTCATAATTAATCTTTTTGAAACCTGACAATCTCCAGGTTTCTCTCACAGTCAGATTGGACACCTTTTAAGACCTTTTTAAGACCATTATCAATGGAATTTAAAAAACACCTCAAGTCTGTTTAAGACCACTATTAACGCATTTTAGACCTATTTCACGTTCATACTGGCAAGAAAGTACTAAGAATATGAATGAAATTCAGACCCCCATAATTACTTGCAAGGTAAATCAATTAATTCAGTGAAACACATTCCTTCCAGCAGTTTTTAATTTGTTTGGCAAGGTTTTCACAGTTTTATAAAATATAATAAATAAAATAAAATAATAATAAAATTAATTGTAATCCGCACAATCCTCTTGAGCTCAGCCATTTTTCCCTTACAGCTCCTCCTCAGAGTATTTGATTTGGTTATGAGTTGGGCCATCTTGCTGCTAGCCCTGCCTTCAGCCTCGTCTGCCAACTTGTCTTTATCCCTGGCCAGACTTTCAAAATCCTTTTCAATGGTTTTCCTTTTCCTTTTTAATTCGTCCAGGTCAGCGTCTGCAGCCTTTCTCTTCATACCCTTTGCCTCCCGCTTCTTTCTCTGTCGATCCGGGTGGATGCAATACTTTGACCTGGCTAATAACACAGAAGTTAGCAGTTCTTTTGACAGAGGAACCTTTGTAACCCCGCCATGTTGTTTGACATAGTCACACACAAGCCTGTGCGCGACAACAGTGTCCGCCTGCATGTTGTAAGTCTCAACTTCTTTGTTCACAGTAAAGCCCCTCTCCACAGTGGTCTGTCCATGGGACAATACAAACAGTTTCTGGCAAAAGGCCCAAAGCTCTGAAAAAGGGCTTACTACTGAAATCACACACAAAAATGTACAGCCTGTTTTGCGTCAGCAGAAAGGAGAGGAACTCTTCACTCTTGCTCCTCAAGGGACAGGAACTCAAATTGTTGGAGAATGGCATACCTATGACCTATGAGAAATCAGATAAGAGAAATTGAGTGGAAATATATTGATGAATTATTAGATTATATCAACAATATATAAATGTGATAATGGTGTACAAACAGAACAGGTGCCTGGCCATGTAACAATAACAAAAGTAAGAGATCGCACTCATATTATTTTGTCTACTGAAAATAGAGAAACTTCAGTAAAAAATGTATACAGTTTATAATGTGAAGTATGTCAATTGCCCTGTAAACAATTACTTGTCTATGAAGATGGAGCAACAAGCTTCCGTCCTAAACAAACACAGACTATTTACAGCATTGTCTCTTATTTTTTTACAACGTCTATGCCAGTACTTCCTACCAGCAGAAACCAAACTGAGTCAGACAATTCATCTGCCTTCTGCACTTGTCTGGGTGTCTGTACATCGAGGAGGGGTCCAGATGCGAGACCTGCCAAACCATTGGATACTTAAGAGGCCTCTTCTTGTGCACTTTTAAGGCACTGTTTGACAGTCACTGTATGCATTCCATTCTAAATTGAAGAACCCTGAGCTCGGAAATTTTGGTGCACTGGAAAGGAGGTTGTCTCGCTCGATAAAGCTAAATAAAAATAAATAGTAAATAATAGTCCCCTGTATCCACTTTTGTCATAAATGAGTAAATCTAATGCATGAAAAAGATTGACAAATTTGCCTGTTCCTTAATAACAGTGTAGATATTAATTAGGCTTAATCAGTAATGACAAGTGTTGTGATGACAATATAAATCATTACCTTGATCAGCTCAGCCAAGTGACTGCTGAGGAAAGGCATCACTGAGTCATCTTTTTGATACATCTTTAAAAGAGGGTTCGAAAGTCCTGGCAACAGAGGCGTAGAATTATAACTTGGCCACGATGAGTTGGTCTTTCAAGGCTGTTCCTATTGTATCAAAGGATGCTGACCCAGGGTTTGGAGGTTTCTTGCTTGTTACTGCATGAAAGATGAATGTAAGACAGTGGATTTGGTGTCAGCACTGTGGTCTTCTCTCCTGGCTGGTACATTGTGGAACAGTGTGTGTAAAGCTCTCAAAAGTTTGTCAAGTTGCGAAGTGGCGAATCCACTTTTGAAAGCATTATGTAATGTATGCAATCCACAGCTCCACACGAAAACAACCTGAGCACCTCAAAACTGTTCTGCAACGTTTGTTGGACAATTTCCAAAAATTTTTAATTTACACTAAGCACATCCATTGAGATGGACACCAGATTGCTGAGGTTAAGTTGGCCCACACAATCCTGAGAAGAAAAATAAATAAAAATCAATGTTTGCCCTTCTCTTATTCAAGTCATGTCTGAGTCTGATTATGTTACCTCTAGTATTATATCTAGTATTGTGTTGCTGATAAGTGAGGAAAATAAAAATAAAAATTGACGTATTGTTATTTAATTTCTTTGTGCCTTTTATGTTCAGTCCCCCATTTTCCAAATTTGTATAATTTGGGGGTGATTCTATTATTAGCAAACAGGCCGAGACAGGAAGTGGATCAACACCCACTCTCACTATGTAACCAGAACTCACTGTTTATTGTTCAATTATATGAATCTGGTTGTAATTTTTTGGAAGTTCATCTGTGTTCCTCTCTGGTTTAGTCTGAGATGTTTTATACGTTTTCAAGTTGACTGCTCTGCTCAGTGAGAACCACGCGGGTTCCTCAACTCTGCTCAATAAGAACATTGTTGGTTAGTCCACTCTGCTTAGTAAGAACCCTGTTGATTCCTTTGCTCTGCTTAGTAAGAACCTTATTGGTTCCCCTTTTTTCCCCCTTTGATTCCTCTTGTACATAGCTGCTCATGTGCCATACAGTTTTCTTCTGCCTCCTTCCTTTCCTTGCCAGAAAAATTCTCTCTGTGGGTGTCCATGCCTCATTGCAGGATGGGTGTGCTGGAGGCCGATTGCCAGCTGAATTCCATCTGCATATCTCCCAACCAGAAATACCAGATCTCAACTCTACCTATCTACTATACTCTCTCTCTCTTGCCAAATACTAACATTCATCTCCCTCTGCCTGCACACTCACCTCGGGCCTGACCCCAAATACCTCTCCACTCCAGCATTGGAGCAGCACAGGTAGCTAAAGCTCAAAGCATTCACTGAACTTGATCACACCAAAGACCCTCTTGCTCTGATGGGACCTATTATCTTCTGGCTCTGATGAACAGTGATAATTGTCTTGCTCAGATGAGTACTGGTATTCATCCGGCTCTGTTGGGTACTGGTTATATTCTGGCTCTGATGAGGACTGGTTATATTCTGATGAGGACTGATTATATTCTGGCTCTGATTAGGACTGGTTATATTCTGGCTCTGAAGAGGACTGGTTATAATCTGGCTCTTATGAGTACTGGTAAATGGTAATGGTAAATGGACTGTACTTAAATAGGGCTTTTCTAGTCTACTTGACCACTCAAAGTGCTTTTACAACATGAGTCAGCATTCACCCATTCCCATAGACATTCATACCGTCACGATAGAGGCTACCATGCGAGGCGCCACATTCACATCAGGAGCGGTAACCACTCACGCACCAATGGAACAGCCATTGGGAGCAACCTGGGGTTCAATATCTTCCTCAAGAACACTTTGACATGTGGACCGCAGTGACCGGGGATCGTTCCACCGACCTTCAGATAAGTGGACAACCCCTCTACCAACTGAGCCACCGTCATAGTGGTAACCTACTATGAAGGATCCTTTGGTTCTGATGAGGACTGGTTAACTATTATCAAGGATCTTCTGGCTCTGATTGGGACTGGTAATCCTCTGGTTTGGATGAGGACTGGTAATCTTCTGACTCTGATGAGGACTGGTAAACTAATACCAGTGGTCCTCTCGCTCTGAAGAACACCTTATAACTTGCAACTCACTGCAATCTTAAGTATCTGATTTATCGTTATTCAAAGAAAGTCTGTATACTTTAGTCTTGTTTTTGTTTTATTGTTAATAAATCCACCATTTTGACACATTTTATCAGCCTCTATCGCCTGTATCTGAGTTTGAACAATAGCCTTAAACATTCTATTTCTATGACTGTGTCCCTGGAGAGTGTCGGGACATGTATGAGGTATTTTTCATCTGTTGAATTAATCCCTTGAATGCAACCAGTGAAGATTGCAGTTTTTGCAGTCAGCTAATATGTGGATCTGCTCTTTGGTTGGAAGAGATCTCCAGAGACATTTTAAACAAAGATAAGGTTCCTTGTTTACATTCCATCCAGATGGTCATTCAGTTTCCTCCCTGTGGTCCATCTCTACAAATATTCCATTTGGTGTGCTCGAATTGGCCGTTCAGGAACCGATATAGCCTAAACTGATTCCTTCAGTGAATTCAAGTTAGGTGTTGGACTTTGACTGGGGCTTCTCTCAGGTTCCAGGTATCAGGTGCAGAACCCCAGTCACGCTGATATCTTTACAGTCAAATGTAAATATTTGGTTCATGGTCAAACTAGGGTTCATTGGTTTAGAGTTGGTATGGTTCATTGGTTCAAGGTCAGTTATGGTTCTTTGGTTCAGGGTCGGGTTAGTGTTCATTGGTTCAGTGTTGGGATATGGTTCTTTGGATCATTGTTGGTGAGGGTTTATTGGTTCAGAGTTGGGTCAGCGTTCTTCAGTTCAGGGGTGGGTTACGATTCTTTCCTTCTTTTAATGAACTATGATTACCTTTCTTTACCATTCACTAATGAATTAATAGCTCACACTTTCATTCAGCTGCTTTGACTTTTACAACAGAATAACCTTCAGTTTAATAAGTGAACCCATTCATACCCTCTGTCAACATGTCAGATTAACTGTGGAGAAATTTCGATTCAATAAATACTATGTTCTTCTCATACTAGTCCTTTCTAGGGACTTATACATTGTATTTTATTAATGTGGTACATACAGCTTTTCTTTGTACCAAAATCCATTATTATCTTTTCGTATTCCTTTCCTCCAGTCTGTTTAACAATTTACATTATTTCCCACCAGATCAGTCACTTTGCATCATTCTTTGTTCATTCGTACCACTGGGCAGAGCTGTCTAGATCATTCTACAAAATAATTTTATAGATTCCTTATCAAACTGTACCATTGAGTGTCCTAAATTCCTATATTTATTTTAGGATAGTTTTGGTTAATATCAGGTAGACAGAGTTATTTATATAGAAAAAAACCCAAAAACATTAGTTTGTTTATTACAGAAAAAACATCAGCATTTATCCCAGTTGACAGGATCTTCAGTGGGGAGAAGTCCAAGACCAGTTCAAATGTCAACAGAACAACGGGAAACTTAAAAATAAACCCATTACAGGACTCTGTTTGCACAGAGTTGTAGAGGGAGGAATGTGTGGATATATCCTGAGGGAAAACAGAAGTTTGCAGGAGTGCAGACCAGAGAGGATCAGCTTCCATCTCAACATGTCTGCAAGATTTGGTGGGGGTGCAAAATCTGTTCAGCATCTCGTGGATTCAAACCAAGAGCCACTTTTCCACTTTGTGTCTTTCAGTCACAGTAAGCACAGGTCCAAAAGACTAGCTTTTTGAAATCTGGGCTTTGTTTTATCAAAGAAGATGGACTTTCAGTGGCCAAACAATTGGAATAGTGACATATTTTGTATCTGTACACAAATCACAGACGTATATCATAGACGATATATTTCAGCATGTATATATATTATATTGTATTCTCTCATGTCAGAATAAGGAGCCTAGAAATGAAAACGCATCACAATATCAATGTTTATCCTTCAGGCATTGTCCTGCACCAGCGTAAAGTCAGATATGGGGGTCTGAGGATTCTATCCTGGTACCCAACAGCAGTTAAGGTACCGTTGGCTAGCACTTGGCTAGAGGTCTGTGAAACCCTCCAAATAAATGCTACCACAGACCATCACTGATCCACCATCAAACCGGTCATGCTGGAGGATGTTTCAGGCAGCATAACGTTCACCACATCTTCTCCAAACTCCCCTGTCTGTCACTTGAGCTCAGTGTGAAACCGCTCTCATCTGTGAAGCCTGCCACTTGCACTTATAAATAGCGAAACTCTGGGGCAAATGTGTTTTTGGATACTGTCACATTTACTGTCAGTCATTATTCCATCTTTGGAGGTTCCAGAAGCTGGACCCCATTAGAATAGGTAGTCTTCTAGAAGTGTCAGCCTGCTAACAGACTTAACTTTAAACCCCTTTAATTTCTGCTGCAGCTTCTTTATCTCTTGCAATGAATTCTGGGAGACCTGCTAGCACCAAGATGAGCCTCAAGATAAGATAAACCTTTATTAATCCCACAATGGGGAAATTGCAGATTTCCCCATTGTGGGACTAATAAAGGAGATGCTGGGTCGGCCTGAAGTTGGGGACCCAGGATTCTGACTATGTCTATGATTTTGCTGCTACTTAACCAGTTACTAGGCATGTAAGTACGTAGACAATAAAAATAATAATAATAATACATTTAATTTATAACGCACTTCAAATCTCAAAGTGCTAAGAAAACCTCCTCTGCCCCCACCTGACTTAAGTTACCATAACATAGCAGTGGCAAACATTCCACCATCAGTCAATTACCACTGATTTCTTGTTCCATCGTGACAATTTTGTTCATCCATGGATGTGGCATTGTTGAGTATACTCGACAGGGGAGATTGGGTGGCTGATTCCTGAGTCTCAACAGTAGGCCCGACTGGCTCCTCGGCTGCTTTTATGAAAATCTGCATTAGATACTGTGAGCTGAAAACCGATATCCAGTGACTCCTTGCTACTGTTACAGTGGTCTGCATAAGTATCAACAAACAAACTGAACAACATACATAGAAGAAGCACTTAAAGGGAGAGAAAAGCTGAATCGACTACGGTAAAGGACCAACTTAAGATGTTCTAATGTAACTAAAGATGCACTAGACCAGTTCCAATGTTTTCAGAGTTTTAATATGCTGGTTAAAACAAATCTGCTGTAGGAGCCCTGGAGTGTTGGGGAATCCAGCCGGTGCCTGTGAGTTGAACTGTGGGGAAATTAAATTATATTGTTCTGCACATCTCTTCTGGTATATTGCAATTACAAAGAGATTGTGTGCACTCCTTCTGCCGTAGCCCACTCACGCTGTGTCTCCTGAACACTGTGTTGGATGTGATCACAGTGATTGTCAATCTGGTTTTCTCCAGAGCTTATCTGTGTGCAGACACAGACTAAATACTTACTAATTTAGAATCAATAGAACAGATATGAAATTCTTCCTCGGTCGAAATGTTTGCAATGCATCAGCTCCATTAGACATCCTGATGGTTCGAAGTAATTTGATTTCAACCCTATAACCCAATCCCTTTATTATCACAACGATTCCGGTAAAGCAGGAATGAAGGTATAGAAAGATGTTTTATTCACAGATAGACGACTGTCAAACATCATTATGCAGAACATGAAAAATCCTATTTGTTTTTTAATGAACAGCTCAGATATCATCATGATTTATATAACCAGCTTGTCCCAAAATATAATTGTTTGTAAATAAAAAAGGTGGGTTAAGAGTCTTTATGAATGATGTTTCTAAAGATGGTCGATCCATTACCTGCTGATCACAGGACAGAATAGGAAGAACTACAGTGAATGATTAATGCAGATATCTGATAACTGAAAGTTTTAGGTGAAAATCCTGCAGTCTTGACAGCCCTGCAATAAATCCACAAGCAGATTACACCTGTCTCCGGACCACTGGGACCAACACACAGTCCTTGAAGACAATACGGATCACGTATGATTGTCAGATATGAACCACAGATGCCTCTGAGATCATCCAGCAGCACAAAACAGAAATAACAGGTGATTTATATTGTCAGATATTACTAAAATGCTTTTTAAGATGACTCTTCATTAATCAGACCGATCACAGATGATTTTTAAAACAGTTAACGTACTTTATGTGTAGGGGAAACTGTGTGATATTGGGAGAAACAGTCCTTAATGTTAACCAGCAGTGATGGCACTCAGAAACAAGCTAGATGTATTCATAGGACATAAAGACCCAAGATGAGTGACAAGCGCTAAGGCAGGACCAATAGGGTGAAGACTGATGAAAATAATTTAGACTGTATCTGCCGCCTTGGAAAATGTTGACCGGTCTTGACTGGCATGTTGACTCGTCATCGTATTTAGGTGCTTAATTACAGGTCCATGTATGAATTAAGGTGGTCCAAAAAACTGATAATTGTGTAAAATACGTAGTCACCCGCATGAAACAAGTTAAGACATTATACAGCATCTCCAATAATTCAGTCATTCATGTTCTGTGGTGGTATGCCTGGAATTTGAAGATGGAACTCACTTGAAGCAACAGTTGAAGAAGCAGCTGCATCATATTAGATTGTAAAACATCTAAGAAAGCTAAAATATCTTAAGCCAATGCTATATTTGTTTGCCTTTTGTCTTACATTTAATTTTTGAGCATGTGGTGTGTGTCAGATGACAGTTAATGTATGATAAATGGTCCAGAGATGGAGTCAAGCTGTTAATCTGTTTCTAACAGGCCTCCCGCTGCTCCCTGCAGCACAACCATCTTTACAAATGCTGATGCTCTGCACATACCCGTTCTTTCTCTCATCAGATGGGGAGCCGCCGGGGACTCCATCCTGTGTCAACAGTTTCTGTCATCATAACTGTGATGAATTCACACCAAGAACAAAGTATATCCCAGCTTTGCAGGTGCAAATGGACGGTTGATGTAAGTGTTAACAGATATCTTCTCTATGGATAAGCCACAAAATAGACATTAATTTACAAACCAATGAAAGAATAATAGGAAATGGATATTTCTGAAAAGAGTTGTTTTTATTTTTTAGCAGATCCGGTTCCGAGGAAAATAAAACCCAGTGTTTGCATGAGTAATGAATAGTTGGAGAGCTGTTTACTTAGACTTGACTTAGACCTTCCGGGTAAAATCTGGATGTTGGTGACTGATTTGAAGACCTTTTCATGGGTTCCTGCTGATCTGTAGAATCTTTGACGTACATGTATAAATATCAAATAGTGAACTATTCTTTGATGGGGAGAATTGCACAGCTCCAAAAGTTCAAAGCCAAGCAGCTGTTTGTTGTTCTGGAATATGTAATCTCACAGGACCTAGTGGTGCCTCCCATCCCTACACCTTCCTGTACACTTTCCAAGTGTAAGGCCCCTCAGTTTATGCTGTCCCACCTTACATCTGCGCTTACACTGATGTTAGGTGCTACTCTATGCTAGAACATCTGAAGGGGCATCTTTGCACAGTCTGCATGTTAGGTCCTGTCTTAATCAGAGCCTCGGTGGACTCTCACCAAAAAGAACTAGGTGCTGGTTCTGGGCTGGTGCTAGAGCTGGTTCTCAGTTATTTCAACTTGAGAACCAGTTCTGAAACCCTTGCCAACAATAAAGGTGTTGAACCAGAACCAGGTTCTGTTGATCTTTAGAGCACTATATCATCCATCATCATATTTTTTTTACCGAAGACCAGCTTCAATACTTTAAAGGCAAGTTTTTAGTTTGTTGTTGATCCCACGGTCGATTCGTACTTCATTGCAAACATGATGCTCTTTATTTTGCTTCAACATGGACAAAAGTAGACACTCTTTTTCTTTTTTTTTCTTCCTTCTTAAACATGGCATGACAAAATGTCGTGGTTGGCTACAATAACCCAGCCCCCTTATCCCAACTTCACTGGTTTCTTACAAGCCCAGCTTGCTTTGAGTTCATTTTAAGCACCTGTTTTCATGGGCAAGGGTCAGTATTTCCAGTATGGAAAAGCTAAGAACTGGTTCAAAGTTAGGAACTGGCCCAGGAACTGCCTCGGTGAGAACGGGCCCTATGTTGTCCTTTCGGACTGCTTTTTGTAGCAACTAATACAATTTCATCATGTCATGTCATGTCAATCTCATCATGTCTCTCTCACTCTCAGCATACATCTTGATGTCATCCATGGGTTGGAGATGGCTGTTGGTCACTACACTTTTCTAATCTGTATCCATATCCAGTCTTTGTAATGATCCAGCTGTAGGCTCAGTAAATCTGCCTCTGCAGAAGCAGTAGCAGGGACAGCAGCACAGAAGTCTTGATGAAGGTGCTCTGATATATTTTGCTGTTGGATGTGTGTGGGACATGGAGTTGGACGCTTTCTAGTAGGCAATCCAGATGATGCTTTGGTTGGTGTTATTGGAGTCTTGGGTGTTTGATTTGATGACCACTTGTTGGTGTATATATCCTCTGGTGTTGTCATCAGTGGTCTTCAAATGAGGTATCTCAACTCCTTAAAAGCTGCTATTATGCCACTCCATGTAATGGAGTGGCTGAGGTTTCAAGATGTTGCTATCTGAAATTTCCTTGATGCGGAAAACCCTTGTTATGATTGCCAGCTGTTATCAGCTCATTCATATGTGCTGCTGGATGATCATGGAGCCCTGTCGGCTTCCAAGCCAGTAGGATTAGATCATGTCAGTTCCTACTGCTGATGTTAGCCCTTGTGATGTAGACTGGTTCATGTACTGGGAGGTTGATGTGGTCTCATGCTGTGTCCACCAGCCTCTTGATATTGGTGCGTCTATCTCACATTCTGGATGATGTATTATGGCACTTTCTCTGCTCCCGTTCTGTCTGTCTTTGTGCAATTTCCCGTCCGGGCCGGGATTACACCCTGGACTCTTCTCAGACCGGCACTCAGAGCTGTGATTCTTTGTTTTCTGGTCTCTGGAGTTTCACTTAGGGGCATCTTGTCTTACTCCTACTTGTGTTTCTCCTGATACCCTTGTGCATCCTTAACTGACAAACTTCCCTCGGGGCTTCCGTACCCTTTCTTCTGTTTTCTTTACTCACATAGTGCAGGATGTGCATCTGAATACGCAAATTCAGGCCTTCAGCTATATTATACAAAGTGCAGGAGTGACTGTTTGGAAGTGGCGCTCTGTGTTTATGAGTTTGCTGGTGTGAGTGTTTGTGTTTGTCTAACCATGAAGGGGTGATGTAAAATCTGAGACAATCTTGAAACAAGTAGCTGCTATGGCACAGGCAGAGCATAAGTGAAGATAAGCGATGTGTTCTGGTTCGATGCGAGCTGGTGATTCTAAGCCCCACAGGCAGAGGATGAAACATCTCAGCAGCACGGAAAGACGGCAGGAACATCAAATAAGTGAAATCGGAGCTCCGGTTCCACCATAAAGATCAATGATAGGAGTTGCATCTAAAGCTGCTTTCACAGGAGTCTTACTAGAAGTGTAAAGATTGAATCAGTGCATTGATGTGGTTCATTGTGTCCACTTTTAATTGCAAAAGCCCTCACAGGTAAACATAAACAGATTACTGAAAGTAAAAATGCATTTTAAAATGGAACATAATAATTTACTTGCTCAACTTTTCTGTCATCTGCAAATAGAAATATTTATCTGTAAAATAATTAGAGAAGTCATTTCTGATGAATGTGTTTTGTTGTTGCAATCCCCTCACATCTTCTGCTGATAAACCTGCAGTCAGCATGAATGAACATCCGCTTTACCCTACCGAGACCAATTACATGAATAATGTCTCCATCTGGGATCCAGATATTCAGCATCACTGACGAATGAAGCACGTAGACTCGCTGAAATCACTTCCAACTTACAATTTACACGCTAAAATTATTTACGTTGATTTTACACCAAACATAGTTACAAAGTGATTGTTTTCCACATCCAACAATCTGTTAACAAATAATCCTCTGGAACCAGAGTCACTGGTCGGTCCCAGGATAAAAATAAGATGTATGACAATTGGCTTACGTATGGGAGAAACGCTTGATAATTAGTCCATATCACCATAAGTGTTTGCACTCTGGACCTTTGCCTCACCAGGTGTCAAAGCCGAGACATCTCCTGGAGACCACAGCGTGCAGTGGTTCATGCCACGGTCCCCCTCCTGACCACCCAGAACCACATGTTCATTGACTTACACATGGAAAGCACCAGCGGGTAAACCTGGGGCCAAATTTGCAAAACTGTGTGTAGGATTTGCGTCAGAAGATGGGTTAAAGATAAACATGGAAGCCAAAGGGATTTGTATGCTAATCCCTTTATAAATCACATCTTCCCTAAATGTGGCCACTTGTGCGAGTTTCATAGCATGCCCACAGTTGCTTATAAATAGCCAATGAAACACCGCTGATTTCTATTAATTAATAATGACTGAATGAAGAATATCATTGAGAAAGCAGAGTCAATGTCAAAAAAAGTTGAAACTCTTTTTGTAGAGTTGAAAACAAGTAAAGCAATAATATTTTTAGGACACTGTTTGAGTATTTAATGCCAAAAAGGCCTTACAGTGGCAGCTGGTGACGACACTGTAAATACTGCTGCCTCAGAGGGTATGACTATGGCAGGGATGAGAAGTTCGCCAACATGAAGGTTGATGCTAAGAAATGCATCGCGTTACACCGGCAGAGTGTGTGTGCTACGGGCAGTGGAGTCTGGAAAACGGAGCTCACACTTTAAGCTGGTTGGCATGTTTGGGGAATCTCTCCTGGCAGAGTTATTATTGAGGCAGAAGGGGGATTTAGACGAGTGTAAAGCAAATACTTTCAAGTTGTGTTAACAAATTCATGGACACAAAATGCAGAGGAAGGTGCGCCTGGCGTCCCAACTCCACCTCTTGCATCCCAACCTGCCGTTTCTTCACAGAAGCTATGCTTATTTACACTTCACTAAAACATTAGGTCAATTACTAGTGTAATTTCCTTACCTCCTCTCTTCTTTTTACAACCAATGCATCACATTAATAAACTGGAGCATGGCACCAGTTTGTGCCTGCAAAGGTTTGGGGACAGGGTTTGCCGTCCGGGTAAATACAAGGTCAGGGGGTAATGTCACATTCTTCGTCTGTGCCACGTTGTGAAGCATAGCACAAGGCATCACAATTTTGCACATTTTTTCAGGCTTTTACAGCCGAACTCCTCCTGAGGCATCAAGGCATCACCATCTGCCCTTCAGGAGCCCGATGATGTGCTCAACAAAAGTTCATGCATAGGTGTGGCACACATATCCACTGTTGCCTAAAAGTTATTGATTGGGTTCGACAACCTCAGTATAAAAAATATTTCCAGGATTTCTACAATCACTATTCTTACCTAAAAGATATCCATCACGTAGAGCTCCAGCTCCATTTGCGCGTAACATGTCTGCATCACACATGATTTGCACATTGATTGAAGGAAAACCTTTGGGATTGATGAACACAAATTCATTGTCACTCAATTCCCAATCTTAAAGAGACATCTGTGCCGTCAATAGCAATGGTTACATTTGGGAAACCAGCCGTTGCTGAAAATTGTGCTTTTTTGTCTTCCTTCTTACCAACCCTGTAAGGAAACTTTAAGTACAGGTGTGACAAACCAGTTTTACCAACTAAGACTTTTGACATAACATTGCTGAAAGTCTGCTGGGATATCCCTGAGCAGTCAGCCGGCTCCCTCTGAAATGTACCAGTTGCGAGAACGTGAGTGCTGACAGGATTTTAATTTAGGCTGGCAAGAGATGTATGGGTACGATGATAATAATAATGATGATATTTGTGTAGCGGCTTTCAAAAGTGCACTTCAAACTTAGAGATAAATCAAACCAGGAGGCATAATTCTTGCAGCAATATGAAACAAAATATTCAATATATATGTAGCTGCATCTAGGAAAAAATACAAGCCAAGATCTGGTGGCTTCAGTGCTAAATGATTATAATGGACTGACCTGAAAAGTTGGATTTAATAATTTATTAGGTTAAGTTAAATGTATATGTTTATTTGAACCAACAATGACAGACTGGGAATTTCACCCAGAGAATATTCAATAGCCTCAATGTCAAACACCAAAAAGACAAACAGGTCTGTTATACTGGAAGTATGAGACAATGTTCCATTTAGCAATAATAAAGTTTATTTATAATTGTCACAATTAAGATAATCTGATCTGTTGAATTAATTAATAAAGAGCCAAATGTCCAATATTAGAGTCACCTTTCAGGACTGAGTCTTAGTGCTGTACCAGGGGTCTAGGAGGTAGGTTCACCATAAGGAAGTCACCCAAACAGACATGAGTAACACCCAATTACACTGCACACAAACGGAGGAATACCACCACCAAGATGGGAAAGCCGCCACCACCTTTGGTTCTCAGTGCCTGGAAATGGACAAGAATCCTTTAATACAAACATACAAATAGAAATACAACATAAAAACTACTATTACTGCAGGAAAGTAGTTAAGAGTCACCACTACTTTATCTAAAGCCTCCTACCTGTAATGTAACAAACAGAAATAATAGCACTGCAACACACCTGAACGCGAACAGCTCGGGTGCGCAAAATAATCAATATTAACCAAATGTGCGTAAATGAAATAATAGCGAACTGACAATATTCCAACCAAATGAACCTACAAACTATACAAATAGGACACCAAATATAAATGAGCAATTTACAGTTTAGGTGTAAACAGAAATCCCATAATGATCATATATATGTTACGATGGCTCATAGTCACAGAAATAAACAATTCCACAGTGCCTACTATAAATAGAATCCTTTTCCAAAGCTTGTGGGACGCTGTATGTCCACAACAAAAGCCAAGCATGCATAACACAGCGTTGTGTATGTGAAACAGAGCCTTACAGACCACATGATGGGCTTAGCAGGCACAGCAATACAGCATCAATAAAGGCGCTGAGGGAAAAGGCAGATCACTGGCACAGGTAAAGCAGGCAGGCAGTTAAGTTAAGCATGCCAAGCAATTATCCACTCAAAGCATTGCAGAGCAGAGAAGCAAAGCCAAGCAGCAGCTGAAAGTGACCCAGGGTGGCTGTTAGCAGTGGTTGATCCAGGCTACATCTTGATTGAGACTCTGGCGCAGCTAGATCCAGCGTACAACCTAGAGTCAACACATTCGCCGAAGTCAGTTGAACGGAAATTATGCATTTGCTTGCTGTCAGAGTAAGAGTGAGGCTCAAGAAAGGGCTACCATTATTTATGTGATACCAATGTTTCATGATTGGTTGTTGATTGCAAACTAATTAACCTCTACAGCAAAACAAACCCTGGCTTCGAGCCCCAGCATTCATCTTGCTACACTCTACCCCTCCTTGGACTGTCACCCGGACGATGGACAAATCAATATCATCATACAAAACCTAACTCAATGGCCTTGAAACAGCATCAACTGAATTGGACCAGGACAAGGAGAGTGTGCAGCCCTATACGAGAAATTCCCCATCAGCCTCGGCAGATGATGGACATTCAAGTGCTGACCAGCAGTGGGCCGTATTGTCCTCTTACGTGTTGCGTCACGGGTGTCAGGGTGGCTGGTTAGTGGAACAGCCACAGAGCCAGATGGCTGATCCTGTATCACTGGGTGAAGAGCCAGGTACACTGCAGTTGCAATAGGAGCCAAAAAAGAGTGCGGATGACGAGGGGTTGTTGAAGTCACTGCAACTTGTCCAGCAGATGAAGGAGTCAACGCTCCCTGGCCCTTCAAATGCCATCTAAAGTCGGGCCTCGTGCTCCTGAATCCATTCATGAACATCAACCTTTGCAGGTTTCCGAACTCTATCCAACAGAAAATCAACTGGTAGTGTAGGTCCCTGACCAAACATGAGGAAGCAATGAGACTCACCAGTTGCCTGATGGTGATTGGTATTGTAGCACCACTGTACCTGGGGCAGTCAGGAAGTCCAGTACCTTTTCAGGGACACGGGAAGAGTGCGCAGCAAATTTAGCAACGTTCTGTTAAAGCGCTCACATTGGCCACCATTTCCTGCCGGTTGATATGGAGTTGTACATGACTTTTCAATGCCATAGAGACTGCACAGCTGCTGGATAAGAGAACTCTCAAAGTTGCGGCCTTGATCCGGATTAATCATCCAGGGACAACAAACTTGGAAAACCTCCAAAACCTGGGCCACAGTGGAGTCACATTGGCCACGGGTACGAATAGCCAGTTTGTATTTACTAATAACATCTGTCATTACTGGGACAATTGTCAGTCCATTTTCAGCAGGTTCCAGCCTGGTGACATCAATGGCCAGGATCTAATTAGGCTGTGATGCCAGCAGGTGTTCCATAAAGCTCTGAGCCGCTGAAAGGGGTATCCGTGGCAACTTGACAATGATCACAGGACTGTAGGGCCGCAACGAATAATCAACGGTAATCGATAAAAATTGATTATGAAATTACTTGTTGGCAAACTTAATAGTGGATTAGTTAATAAAGTCATCAGACACTCCTTCCTACACCGCGTAATAAGAAGTAAGTACATTAGGACCATGGCAACACCAACGCGATAGAAAACATCCAAAGTGTGAGAGCATTTTTTCCTCAGCACGGCTAAAAAATTTTATAAACTGCAAGATCTCTAAAAACTGACCGTCCGGGTGTGGAACACATCAGTAACGCTGGAACATTTGAAGCTGAGGCATATTGGCTCTGTAGACAATGAACACCCATCTCTGTAAACTAGCTAACTAGCTCAACGTTAGAGGGCATGTACTAAACGCTTCTGTTGGGTTTAACGTGAGTTTTGAAATGTAGTGAATAGTTAATGAAGTCAAGAGTACCAAATAACTATTGTTCAATCGAGATGATACTCTTCATGTTGGTGTCCAATGTGGGCTGCATCCAACTTGCAAGTGAGTTATCCTAATGTAGCTGTTGAGAAAAGAATACAAAAAGCATGGACTGTTTTCTTTTCTGCCCTTGTTTATATTCCTAAATTTTCATGGATATTTGATTTGATTCCAGAGAAACTGCTGTATTTTTTATATATATTTTTTTATATATTATTTATTCTATTTACCTTTTCTATCAGCAGTGATGTGATGCAACATGAAAGGAGTAAATTATAGTTCAGGAAATACACTTTGGTATAGCAACCTGTTTGGTTTAACAGTTTGTTATAAAAGCAGTAAATTTATTGAAAGACATTTTGTAAAGAAGAATTCGTCTTTATCGTTTTTATTGTTAGTTTGCATGCACCTAAAACAAGCTAAAGCTTGATTCAAAAGATGATATGAAAATGAAAGCCATTTAGGTCATTTTTATTCATTTTTATTTTTATTTAACCTTTATTTAACCAGGAGAAAAAATTATCCGATTAATTGATTAATCAGTCGAGTATTGAAACGGTTAATCGGCTATCAATATAGTCATAAGTTGTAGCCCTACTGGACTGACACCACTGGGCCACACCAGAAGATATTCCTGGCCATTAACACTGTGACCAGAAAAGAGCCAAAGTCCTCTCCACACATTGATGGCCGTGCTCCTAATGAACCAGACTGAGCACCTTGTTCGTCAAGATGCAGGTAACAGCAACTGGAACGCTGGCACGGCCCCATCAGGATGGAATACTTTATGATACAAGACTCTATTCTCATCAATCAGGCGATCCCATTGACCCAGGGGCAATAATTCAGGCTGGGAAAACCATTTCCACTCCTCATAACTAGGTTGCCGCGTCTGTTCCATATATATACCAGGACTTCTTGGATAAGTTGGTCAGCCTGTCTGAGAGCCAAAATATCTGATTGTCTATACTAAGACAAGACAGTGATCACAGCTTGGGTTACTTTTGTCTTTTCCGACTGCAGAGCTTGCTGAAGTAAGGAAAGAAGTACTTGGAACCAAGGCTTCCGCATCTTTGAAGCTAGGGGAATGCTGACGGTACAGGACATCTGCATTCTTGTTGAATCTCCCTACCGGTACTCTATCACAATGTCAAAGGAGGCTGAATGTCTCTATTATGGCCCACTTAAGGGTCAAGAACTCCAATATCATTGAACTGTAGTTCAACATGTTGTGCTCGGTGGGCCTAAGACCTCGTCTAGCATAGGTTATTGGCCTCACCATGCCTCCTCTCTTCTGGACACCATGGCTTTTGTCCAGCTTTAGGATGAAGGGCAGGGAGAAGACACTATAGGTGAGTACAAGTTGGTTTTAAGTGCCTCAAAACTGTTGTGGCATTCAGTCCAGTTCCTGATAACACCCTGCTCTACCCTCTTTTACCCTTTCTCTCCCATTTCCGCCACCAGCCTATAGAGAGTGCCATCCAACTTTGCAAAGCCTTCAACATAGCTGCCTTAGTAGCCGGCAAATCCCAGGAAAGACCGACTAGAGACTTTAGCAGCATCCATATCAATTTAGCTTGGATTGGTAGAGACACCCTTATCAGTGATCACATAGCCCAGACAGCTCACCTCCTGATGGAAAAAAGAACATTTGGCATGTTTTGCCTTGAGGCCCTCTTAAGGCCAGCACTATATCCAACCTCTCCAGATATTGCTCTACTGTTGAAGAAAAAACCACAATGTCATCAAGGTATAAGAGCAAAGATTAGCATTGCTGTTCCCCTAAGATATGTTAGATCAGTCTCTGGAATGAGCCTGGGGTGCACAGAGGCCAAAAGGCATAGAGTTCCACTCGGACAACCCGAAAAGTATGCCGAAAGGAGTCTTGGGCCGATGTCTGTCAGTGACTTGGACCTGGTTGTAACCACTGGCGAAATCCATATTGGAGAACCACCGCTCGCCTGTCAGCGTATACGTGGTAAAGGGAAACATTCTCTCTGGTCTTGCTGTTGAGCCGTCTGTAATCGAAACACATGCGCAGACTGCTATCCTTCTTCCTGACAAGCACAATGGGGGAAGCATAGGGGCTGATACTCTCTCTGATCACATGAGCCACAAGTAGTTTGTTGATAGGAGGGGGGTAGACCTATAGCGTTGCCTGACAGGGACATCATCTACGGGAGGACTGTCATGACTTATCAGGTTAGTGCAAGTTTCCATCATGAGCAAAGAAATTAGGTTTTTATTTCCTAAGAAAGGACCTTACCTTGCACTTTTCAACTTTAGACAACTGAGACTGGCCAGCAGCATCTAAATGGTCCTCCACAGTTTGGGGAACCGTTTGAGATGTTACTGTGGCAAGACTAGACGACACCTCTGTAACTCCAGAAGGCAAGCTGACCACATTAACATTATCCAATGCACCCACAACAGAGCAGGGATAGAGCAACACTTTTTTTGGAACCAAAATTAACAACAGGTTAAAGGTGCTAACTAAAGCAGGAGAAGCAAGCAATCCAGCAGCTAAACCTGTGTCAGGGAACAACCTTGTTGAACCAGAGTACTGCTCTGAGAAGGTTGCAGCCACAATTTTCATATTACCACCTGGGTTACAACACACTTTGTCGACCCTGTACCTGACACTGGCTGCGAGCCACAGCATTCATCCAATTACATATAATACCAATAAATGAAACTGTACACTTGCATTGGAATGTGGCATCCAAATTGTCAACCGTGTTAATGTCTATTTGATAGAGTTATTTTTTATTTATGAGAAGGAATTTTAATAACATATAAATATTGTAAAAATTATGATTATAAAATATGTAATAATACATTTATTTAGTATAGTTTAATTGGACAGACATGTTTATGTTATACACCTTTGATGTTTTGACAAATCAAAATCAGCAATTCGGTGTGAGTGTGTCGGCCCAAAGGTACCTTATTTAATCTAGTGATTTTAAAGGTCTGTGAACACTTTGCTTTTAAAAGCACTGAACTCCATTAAACTTTTATGATTGTTTTCATCCTGTTTTGACAAGAAGGAGATTGAAAATATTAATGTCACGGAGAGTCATTTTACCTTTTGATGAAATAACTTAATACAATCGAGACGCTCTGACTTCTTGTTTCAGTCCACCGGGGTCTGTTTTTATTAATGTCGACCAGGATTAAAAAAAAAAATTCAAAAATCAATAAATCAGACATAGTGTCATTCCTTTGCGACCAACATAGCATGTTCAGATTTTTTAAATCTCATTTTCACTTCACCTTTTGTTGGCAAAATATTTATTTTAAAATATCAAAAATGAAAATTGTTGTTTGGTATGTTTCTACTCTGACCTCTTGGCAGCCGGTCTGAGACCTTCAGATCAGTTTTTGGTATTTTTGTCTAAATACTGTACATAAATGAAAGAACTTTTCTCTGTTGTTACACAGACTTAGAGCCGGGGAGTACACTGTACGATTTGAGCCTGTTTCACACTTGCAACTGAGCCTCATGTCGTGCAGGTCGTACACTATACGACTCAAAAGTCGTATAGTGTAAGCCTAGCTTAAGAAAAGACTTTAGACTTCTGACTGTATCTCACTGGAGGATATCTGGCACAGATATTTGGTGATAATTCTTTAACAGTGGCTCTCACGCTTTATCATATCAAGGATCTCTCAACCAGATTAGAATATATATATATATATATATATATTTATACATACATAAATACATACATACATACATACATACATACATACATATATAAATATATATATATATTGGTTGAAACGATTGAGAAATTATTGTCTGTAAAGTTTTGGAGATAAAACTCCCCTTATTGTCGAAATATACAACCCATCTCTTCCAACATCAGTTTAGTTGTTCCTCGCACCAAGGTCTATGGAGGTATAAAATATGGCATTGGTGCATATGAATCGTATCGAAGAGATCAATCTTATTAATACAATATTCTCTCAATAGGGTGAGCCCTTTATTTAAATTTTTTGTCTTTTACAAAAAACACTGTTTTTAGGCGCT
Organism: Lophius americanus; assembly: GCA_037951165.1. Classification (NCBI taxonomy): domain Eukaryota; kingdom Metazoa; phylum Chordata; class Actinopteri; order Lophiiformes; family Lophiidae; genus Lophius; species Lophius americanus. Next base: position 904,835 of record JBBDHG010000039.1, on the reverse strand, counting down.
TTTACTCTTTTACACTTTCAATCCGGGGGTTTTACTAGAATAAAGCAGGGGATTGAGGGTTTTTCAGGGATATACCCTTGCTGTCTGGGATGACTAGCTTTTAGTTGGAAGTGCCTGATTTGAAACACAGACATGATGCCGATGTCACTGACAATGCTATAATTTCTCGAACTTCTCAGTCTTGGTGCCTCAAACATCTTGTCGGTTCTTTTCCATCCCTTCAGCATCATGCTCCCCCTGAAGATGAGCTCATTAGGCTCCAGAATGAGTGAAAACATTTTGGACCGGCAGGAATGTCTGATCTTCTGTCTGAGATACTGATCACAAGCGACGAACAGCAGTGATGATCATTTCACTCTGGGGACGGAAGAATATGAGTTACTGCGAGTTGAATTAAAAGGAGGATTGTTAAATCTGAAAGTTCAATCTAACAAGTTCTGTAATGGAAGCAAGATTGCTGTCAGTGTATGGAGTCAGGGACAGGAGGCGATCCTGGAGCCCTCTGCAAGATGGCTGATGAGGAGAGACTCACATTGTTTGAGGCAAGTTTTTATTTCCATAACAACAACCATATAAATATAAATATAGTCACAGATGTCTTTTCATGGGCAGATATCTTTGTCAGGGTTGTGAGTTGCTCAGTTAACTCGTTAGTTTCATTCTGCCATCCTGTCAAACCTCTGAGGTTATAAGCATAGCTATTAATTTTCCTCCAGGCAACATATCCATCTATTTAAGGATTTAAACTCTACCTGTATTTCTATTGTCTCATTTACATGTAGTGTGTGACATCTTATAATAACATCCAGTAATAACATTAAACTTCAGTAGCTCCTGTTTGTGATAGATTGAGAGATCACACACTCCTGTCACCATCAGCAGCAGGACGAGGGCAGAAGCCTGTAATTTATTCATATGACTCCCACCTCCTTCTCAACACAGCTGTGAAGGTCATTCCTGAAGGTCATACGCTCCACACTGATAAGTAGCTGAAAAAAAGAGAAGGATGTCACTGCTGATGATCAGTTTCTTGTTCTTTTTAAAATATCTCAGGAGCGGCAGCAGGATGAGGCTGTAAGGCGAACTGTCAGTTTGCTGCTGTACGATTTCATTATCAGGGTGTTAAGAAGGCAAACAGAATCGACTGAAGCTGTTTCAGAGGGGCCCGGATAGAACAATAAACCATGGTGGAGGAGAGAAGGAACAAACTATCTAGAATGAACCTGACTCTATGAGAAAACCAGCTAGAACTAGTGTTAAGATCCATCTCATCTCCTGACACCTTTATCCTCCTCACTGCAGGCTTTCTCACCAGGTTTGAGTTTCAATCAGATGTTCAACCCTTATATCCGTAATTTATTCATGTGAGGAGGACCAACAGTATGTGATTAGGTCATCATACGACGGAGAGGACTCAGGATAAACATTCAGACCCAGGGGGCATTAGAGAGTGAGGTTGAGATACAGAGCTGGCAGGTGAAGGCACTGGGAAACTGGAGCAGAAGATGAGATTAAAGGAGCAGAGATTAAATTAGTCAAAGAGTTAAAAAAAAAAAAAAGAAATCCAGAAATCCAGATATTAAGCACCTGGGAGGACTGACGATCTGGATATTTGATTTAGCGATGCGGGATTGCAGGTGTTGTAATAACCAGCCGTCAGCAAGTGCTGCCACTCAAACATTCAGACGAGGGGGGAAGGAGAGAGGAGAAAGCTGAATCCTGACGCGTGGATGAAATAACCGGGTATCTCCCATTCTGTCAGCATAAAATGTTACTTTCCAACACCTTGCTGTGACAGTAAGGCTATAGCAACAGGCGATAGCAACAGAAGATAGCAACAGGGGATAGCAACAGAAGATAGCAACAGGCGATAGCAACGCACAATGTGACATTTCATCACCAAACGCATCACAGAATGCACTGGGGTTTTGTTTGTTTACACTATCGGATTTCCTGTTGAACAGAGGTGCCTGTTTCTGATTGGTTAACATATATTCACGGTTGGGGCTTCATCACCCCCTGTTGGCTTGGCATACACATGGCAGTGGTTGAAAGAGCCAGTGAGTGTTTTCTTGTGGATGGAGGTACTTTGAAAGCGTTGTACGTGTGGACGTGATTTTTTTTCATTAACTATACCTCTGCTGTTTTCCCCGAAAGCAACGGTATTTCCCCCAAAAGTCCTCAATGCCCTGCTTTGTATTAGCAAATCCCCTGATTGAATGCCCCAAATCAAATGTGAAGTTATGTCCAAAACAAAGTGTTTTTCCTAAAGAAATCTTACCTTGTGAGAAATATATGAAATATTAGAGTTAAAAACGCTTTGTACAAGATAGAATTCCGTGACTTGATTCATATGCATCCGAACATCCCCCCTCCCCCCAACACTAAAGAGATTAAGGCTGAAAAACAGTGGTATTCCAGATACACAGAAAAGTATCGATTATATAGTTAATGAGTTATTATTAAATGAATAGTGTATTATCGTGTTAACACGAAAGATCTGAAGTGGTGGCAGCGGACTCAATGGCGATTCCATAACATATCCCCGACTTTTCGGGTAATCTCTGACTTTTCAAATATATAACGACAGAAGAATTCATATCCTCATACAAATCCTCCAAATCTGCTTCTCACAGCTGCTGAATCCACATCTTGATGGAATACGAAAAAATTGAATTCACTTTTTAATTGTGTATGTCTTTCCTTTAACAAAATGTGTCTTCACCTCCTCTGTGTAAAAGATTTAAATTCATTAAGTTGAGTTTTCACATGATGGGATTTTTGTAAGTTTTTTTAAATTTCAAGGGAGCAAGGCTCACAGCAGCTCACTTCATGGTTACCTTGTGTCTGTTACTATGGTGACAGCAGCACTGATAAAACCATCAGCACGATTTCAGTTAGTTCTCTCACTTACAAGAAAAGTAATTTCTCAAGCAGATAATATAAGAGCTTAAAAATCTATTTCTAATACACCAGGCACACTAAAAATACGGTGTTACTGTAATGAGCCGATAGTGGGTTGTTGCTGCTGGGTAACTGGTCAGGTTGGACTTACCTAACATTATTTTTAAACATTTGGTTCAAAATAACTCAGTGCAGTGGGTTGCAGATACAACCTGAAATCAAGGCTCCTCATTCTTTGAAATTCAGGGAATGGGTGTGTGTCCATTTGTCTACACTGTCTCCAGCACTGTTGCTGTGTCTAAATTTGTTTATTTTTAATTTCAGGTGTAATAAAGAAGGGAATTAGATCCCATTTCCTTTAATTAGTGGAGTGTTGTGTTTTCCACGTTAAACGCCAATCTTCCTGTCTAATTTCTATTTACAGTTATTTTTTCCCATTTTGCTTTAAAGTAATCAATATCATTTCTTTTTTGATCACAGCGGCTTCGATATATAATTTGGAGATGGATTTATTGCTGGTCTTTGTATATGCCCCAGTAAAAATATCCATCACTCTATTGTCCTCTTTGGACAATCGTGGTTTAATCTCTTTTTCATAAAAATCTGTTATTTGTAAGTATCTAAATAAACCTGTTTTCTAAATTAAAATTGTTCTTCAATTCTTGAAAAGTCTTGAAACTTTCCCCTATGGCAAGCAATTTCAGTATTTTGATTTACCATTCTAAAATATATTTTTTTATGGCTTACCCCCCACTACTCAGTGTCTGGTTAATAATTTAATTATTGCATTCTTGGTATATCTTATTTCTTGTGCCTCTTAAGGGTGCCTAGTTTTGCTAATTTTCCAATTTATATTCTATATCTTTCCGTCATGCTTGGTAGAATGAGCAGCAAGCAAGTAAAAAAACCTCTGAACTCTGAACTCTGAGAAGTAAAAGTAAAAATATTCCCATCGGCCCGGAAGGAACATTCCACCTTCATGCTTGTCCAGTGTTTTATACTTGACCCTTGGTTTTTTGCCGGCCGAAATATAAGTTTGTCGCATGTTCTTAATTGTGTGGGATACTGTATGGGATGGAATGGAATAGGTACAGGAGTTATGGCAATACATTCATTTTGATCAAGGTTAAACGAGATCCAGAATCCAAATTAAAGGCAGACCATCGTCCAATGAACTTGAACTGAATGTCTTTCTGAAAGCTGTTATTCATGCCGTAAAAGTTTATTTTAAAGACTTGTTCAGGTTCCTGGATATTACCACTTCAAGATATCTAACTGTTGTTGAATTCCATCTCTCAAAATTTTGAATTTGGGTGATCTTTTTAGAAAAAACATGGGTCTATGAGGTGTTTAATTTGTAACCTTAATATTGACGAAAGCTTTCTAAAATGGCCATGAGATTTGGGGTCCTGGACTAACACGATAATATAAACAGACCAAAATCCTGACTATGTGTTCTTGCATTCCTACGTGAATACCGCTCAGATTCTCACTCTCTCCGATAAGTTGTGCCAGACGTAAGTGAGAAATAGAAAATAGTATGGGGCTAAAACGGCAACCCTTCTGAGTTCCACATTGTCCGTTAAGGATCTATTGATTTTTATCCTGCCTGTAGAGTCCTGATAAATTGATTGACTACATTTTATTGCCTGTTGTTGATACCCAAATCGCTCCATAACCTGGAGTAAAAGGTAAAGAGGGAATGATTAATGAAAACATCTGAGGTATGAACATGCGGACTATTAACTGAACAGACCCAATATAGACACAACCTAAGTGGTTTCTTCAGGGCTCCATGGTCACCAGGTAGACCCCTAAGGTCTGTCTGTCTGCAGACAGGACTGGAGTCGGGGGTCAACGGCTGTCCTCCATCTGCTGATCTGCTGACTACTCACCTGGTCAGCTGTCCTCATCATTGGATCCTCCTCAGGTGGGATCCACTCCTCATTCCTGGATCCTGTTCAGGTCGGGTCACCACCTCTCTCCTAGATTCTCCTCAGGTCAGGTCATGTCCTTTTCCCTGGACCTTCCTCGTCTTTGCTCTACCCTCCTATTGACCCTGACCCTGACTCCAAGGTTTTTTTCTTGTTGTAAATAAATTTAGCTGTTATTATTTTTATTAATCTCCGTGTTTTGGGTTCCAGCTCCCTAACAAGGGTGAACTTAAAACATCCCATAAGAATCTTCATTCTTTATTCATTTATTTTTTTGCACGACTTGGCCTCCCAGAAAGCCTGTAAAAACGGATTCTAAAATAATAATTTTTCCAAACCTCTTGCACACCAAACCTTAGTTATACAGAACAGAAATAAGACAGGACACAGGTTACTCATCAGGAATAATGCGTTTTTCAGGAGGAACTAAGGAACCACCACCCAACGTAGATACTCACGTTTATAATAGTTATTTTATTCCATGGCTTTATGGTCCAGGGGAGAGTGTGTCCATCAGTTAGAGCTTCTGTGTTATGAAGGCATGGAGGCTTCTGTTGGCTGAAAGTCGATAAAACACAGGACGTCTGCCTAAGGCATGCTGAATGTATCTGAAGATTATCTATGATTTTATCCATCACAGCAGCTGGCTGGACGTCTAACTGCTGGTCCCGAGAGCAGCAATGGATTCCTCTGGTTCCTTACTTTGTCACTCTGGGTATCAGTAATGCAAAAAGAGGGCGTTGGCTCAAGAAGATGATAGAGCTTCTGTTTGTAGCCAACTTTCTCTTTTAGCATAAAATCATGACTCATCAGCCTGGCAGATTGAGGGCTCTCTCCTGTGAGTGCTGCTGTATAGGGAGGAGGTCAGGGCTGACTGCTGAGTTTGCAGTAGAGGTAAATACTTGTGTTCCATCTGTACATCTGCCACAGTTCTCATAAGCACAACAGATTACTTCTCCTCTGATCTTGGGACCCCCTCCTTACATCCTATAGAACTTGATGTCTCTCCGAAGTGAATACCAAAAACCCTGTTGGGTTCAAAGCCTTGATGTACCAGCTATCCATTCTACCACAGATCCTCTGCTGGTGTATACAGTGCCCATAACTAGAGGGTACTGATTGATCTGCCGGCTGATCGCTCAGTGCCGGGAGGCCTAGTTTAATGAAATCGCCCAGAAAAGTAGCCAGAAAATACCAAGCTTGCAATTTGTAATACCAGTTAGGGCAAAAGAAGCTGTGGTGGAAAAAGCCTGAAAGCATTCGGCACAAAAACTGTAATCACATTTAATCACAAAGCCAACATATAATAATGAACTGAACAACGCTTGCAAAGTTTTATTTTAACTTCAAAATGTCATACAATTGGTTGAATAAATGCATCACGAGGGGAATGAAGCATACATTAATTAATTCACGTACATTCATGGATACGACCGGCATTACTTCCACTGTAATCTTTCAAAATAAGAGCAATAAAAATACATTACTCATAATGATTTAAATCTTCAAAAAATAAATCAGAATCGCCTGCTCCGACTTTATAAAAATCGGTGATCGGTTATCGGCCAAGAATATTGCAATTGGTGCAACTCAAAAAAAAGAGTTAGGACTAAGGAAGCCTCCAAGTTGAAAGTTTAGTTAAGTTAAGTTTTAGTTAAGTTAAATTAAGTTTAGTTTTTGAAAGTTTTTAGCACTTTGAGATTTGATCCAAATGTAAAGTGCATTATAAATTAAATGTATTATTATTATTATTAACTCTACCTATAAAAGTTGAAGCACTCGTGAGGAAGACCAGTGGATACCTGCAGAGATGGTTGGGCGAAACCTCAGCCTGAACATCATTCCTAAATCTATGGTGTCACCGACACAGGGGAGTACATAAAGTACAAAGGATCCAGTGGTCAAAATGGTATCAGCTGGCATCTGCATCCAAATATCACAAAGTTCTGGAGGAGGAGTTCTGAGACATGGGGATGAGAGAGCTGAGGCATTAGTGTAACAATGTATGAATCTAATTACTCAAATTTTGGAGAAATTACCTTTTTATTCATAAAACTGATAAAAATGGAGACAAACCTCTGATTTTTTTCCTTTACAGGTCTTTAAGTAATATGGATCAGGAGTCAAATTACCCTGATGAAAATCCAAGAACCAATAAATCAATCATTCTAATCTACCTCTCTGAGCACATGAGGACACATTTTTTACGGCCGTCATTAGCTCAGTGGGTAGAGCAGTTGTCGTTTCACGATGTTATACTTTGTAACGTGATAAATAAAAGAAAGATTATTATTATGTGTCCTCAGACACCAATTTTCTGGTTTCTTCATCTTTATTTCATTTCATTAGATCATTAGATAAAACAGCTTTGCAGATTATCCTAAAATTCTTCTGAGATTCTTTTAAGAATTTTATAAGATCTTTCTGAGATTCTTCTGAGATTCATCTAAGATTTTTTTGAGATTCATTTAAGATTCTTCTGGGAAACTATCTATTTTTCATGATATTTTCTTTTATATCAGATGTTTTTATTATTTTTACTCGATGAAATCTGATTACTTTAGTACATGTCTAATTATTTAGTACATGTCTAATTGTCTAATATTTGCACTTGTAAGGGTTTTCATTTCTCTTTCCTTTTCTTCTTTTATTTCATGACAATTCTGTGTTTCCGTGCTTATGACTACAATTGTCTTAAATTCTTTTTTAAGACAATTCTGTTTCCCCTGATGACATTGTGCTGAGGAGGACTCGTTCTCAGTACTTCATATTAGACGTCATCTGTCTGTTTCCTGGTAATAGGTAGAAATGAGGGAAAGGATGCAGGAAGGCCTGAAGAGCCACTTGAGACTTGATTTCACAGCTCCTGACAGCTAAATGCTAAAAACAGAGACGGCTGAAAGGAGGCTGCGGGACGTCCAGTGGAGGGTACATGACCCCTACATGACCACGACGCCATACTCATGCCATTTGTGAATAATTGGTGCATGAATAAAGAAGCTTAAAATGAGAAAATGTGAAAATGAGTATGAATAAATTAACATCAAACTAAACAAAATTCTGATATTGGGAGAAATGCACACATATTAAGGAAACAGAACAAAATTGAGGCAATAGGTACTAAAAATGGTAACACCTGAATAAGCCAAAGTGGTGAGAGTAAGAGAACTCAAAGAACTACCTAGTTACAGATGGTGGTCTACAAACTATAACCTGTTTGTGTTAGCACTATGAACAGACTTTGTTTCGAGAAAGTGAAGGCATATCATCTAACACACTTTATAGTTATTATGAAATCATGATCTTCAAAACTTTTGACGAAACAGAGCATAAAATGTTTAATATTGATAATTAATTTTGACCCACAACCCACTTTTACAATAAAACCATCAGCTACAAAAAGCACTTAGACTCTAAGTCTTAGAGAGTGCAAACCTCCACCAAGGCACACTAGTACGCTAGGTTTAGGAAAAATCATGCAGATATCTCCATTAATGTTATGTTAATGAGTTATTGTCTGCCTGTATTTCTCAAATACTCCGTAGCCTGTTGTCTCTCCTGCATCTTTCATTTCAGCATCACTGTTCAACAGACCCACCCTAAAGAAACATCAGAAGAATTAAAATAACAAAGGTAGCGATAGCCACATTGTGATGTCACTACGCCAAAACCAACCTCTGGTTTTGTAATCTGTTTGTAGTTTTTACATAATCATGCTCTCAAACATACAAACAAACAAACAAACAAATAAACACACAAACAGACAAGCAAATATACATACAGACAATTAAATAAGTGTTAAAACGTAACCTCCTTCGTTGGCTTTAGTAAATAGACACACAAAATTCAAGACCAATGTGGAATTGAACAGATCTTTAACAATAATACATTTTATACTTCACAAAAACACCGCTAATATCAAGGATTAGGTAAGCCAGTTTTTAAAAGTTTAATGCAATTTATATGTCTGCGACATGTCATGGGAGTGACAAAGATCTAGAAGTTGGACTGGATGTGTCACGCCTCTGTGTTCCTTTCTCCCTCTGTGTCTGTCTTGTGATTGGTGATCATGCTCACCTGTGTTCCCCTCCAGCTGTGTCTCATTGACTCGTTATGTCTGTATAAAGTCTGTCCTTACCTTTCCTTCTGTGCCAGTTCGTTGCATGATGTCCTTGTGTTGTCGCGTGTCCCAAGCGCTCCCAGTGTATGGAAAAGGTAACCCAGTTATTTCTGTTCCGGTTATTTCCTCGTGTCTTGGAAACACTCGGGACGGGAGTCTGGGAAGCGTTGATCCCCAAATTCACAGACACTCCAACCTGATCCTCCACGGCACTGGGCAGCGGGTCCTCCACGGCACTGGGCAGCAGTGAGGACGGAGAGCTGGGCAGCGGTGAGGACGGAGAGCCGGGCAGCGGTGAGGACGGAGAGCCGGGCAGCGGCGAAGGTCGGCGCCGGCCTCGTCTCTTTTTGGGAACCGGTCTTATGGCCAGCCGGGTTCCCTCAAAATGAGAGCCCCAATCAGCCTCAACCACCGAGACCCTACCGGTTCCCTCAGGCGATGATGGTGGCTGAGGGTTAGTGGGTAGGAGGCCCGTGGACTCCGGAGCCGCAGCTGAAAGAGGACTAACCGAATGGTGGCTATCGAACACAGGGGCTGGAGCAGGAGAAAACCCAACAGGCCGGGGCCGAGACCATGCCGGCAGCGCGTCCGGGTTCTCAACGAAGGTCCTGATCCACGCTGGCAGGAAATCCCACAGCCAGGGTTGGGCAGCGACCTTCCGGCGAGCGATACGGAGAGCGGCCTGCTGTACCTCCTCTTGAGGACTTTTCACCCACTCCACATGGAGGCAGATGAGGGTGTAAGTCAACTCATTAATTTCAAGGTCCAGTGGTGCGTCCGCTGGGTCCATTCTGGCCAGTGGCCTCTCCCGGCTCCTCCAGTGACGCCTCTCCCGGCTCCTCCAGTGACGCCTCTCCCGGCTCCTCCAGTGACGCCTCTCCCGGCTCCTCCAGTGACGCCTCTCCCGGCTCCTCCAGTGACACCTCTCCCGGCTCCTCCTCTCCCCGTGATGCCTCTCCCGGCTCCTCCTCTCCCCGTGACGCCTCTCCCGGCTCCTCTCCCCGTGACGCTTCTCCCGGCTCCTCCTCTCCCCGTGACGCCTCTCCCGGCTCCTCCTCTCCCCGTGACGCCTCTCCCGGCTCCTCCTCTCCCCGTGACGCCTCTCCCGGCTCCTCCTCTCCCCGTGACGCCTCTCCCGGCTCCTCCTCTCCCCGTGACGCCTCTCCCGGCTCCTCCTCTCCCCGTGACGCCTCTCCCGGCTCCTCCTCTCCCCGTGACGCCTCTCCCGGCTCCTCCTCTCCCCGTGACGCCTCTTCCGGCTCCCCCTCTCCCCGTGACGCCTCTTCCCGCTCCTCCTCTCCCCGTGACGCCTCTTCCCGCTCCTCCTCTCCCCGTGACGCCTCTTCCGGCTCCTCCTCTCCCCGTGACGCCTCTTCCGGCTGCTCCTCTCCCCGTGACGCCTCTTCCGGCTCCTCCTCTCCCCGTGACGCCTCTTCCGGCTCCTCCTCTCCCCGTGACGCCTCTTCCGGCTCCTCCTCTCCCCGTGACGCCTCTTCCGGCTCCTCCTCTCCCCGTGACGCCTCTTCCGGCTCCTCCTCTCCCCGTGACGCCTCTTCCGGCTCCTCCTCTCCCCGTGACGCCTCTTCCGGCTCCTCCTCTCCCCGTGACGCCTCTTCCGGCTCCTCCTCTCCCCGTGACGCCTCTTCCGGCTCCTCCTCTCCCCGTGACGCCTCTTCCGGCTCCTCCTCTCCCCGTGACGCCTCTTCCGGCTCCTCCTCTCCCCGTGACGCCTCTTCCGGCTCCTCCTCTCCCCGTGACGCCTCTTCCGGCTCCTCCTCTCCCCGTGACGCCTCTTCCGGCTCCTCCTCTCCCCGTGACGCCTCTTCCGGCTCCTCCTCTCCCCGTGACGCCTCCATCCGTGACTCCCCCTCCCGTGACGCCTCCTCCCGTGACGCCTCCTCCCGTGACGCCTCCTCCCGTGACGCCTCCTCCCGTGACTCCTCTTCCCGTGACTCCTCTTCCCGTGACTCCTCCTCCCGTGACTCCTCCTCCCGTGACTCCTCCTCCCGTGACTCCTCTCCCCGTGACTCCTCTCGCCGTGACTCCTCGCTGACTCCTTCCCTGAATTTTTTGTTGTTGTTTTCTGTAGTCTTTCAAAATGTCTTTGAGATATATTATGAAAATAGGTCTGTTTCTTATAGACTGACCTGACCTTGAACACCAGAAACCTTCATTGCCCTCAAGTGGAACTGGTATGAAGTCTAGGTCTCTCATGATCCTAATACAGCCTGTGACGCCTTTTTGTCAAAATGATCTGTGCAATGTGTGTCCAATAAGGAAACATAAGCTCAAACACGCAGATAAGCCAGGGATAACTGTACCGGACAACGTTTGCTGAATGGGCACATGACAAAAGAGGCTGAAAACAATTATAAGATGCATAAAAATAAAATATTCTTTCTCTTCCTTATCATCTTCTTCCTCTTCTTGTTTCTCTTCTTCTTCTGGCTGTTCCATTTCGGGGGTCTGTTTCCATCTTGCCTTGTCCTCTACGTCTTGCTCTGTCACATATAATAACTGCAGGGCCTCTCTCACCATCACATCACCATCACCACTTCTCTGTCCCTTCTCTTTCGTTTTCTCCATTTTCTCCTGCCTGGCAGCTCCATATCCAGCATCCTCCAACCTATAGATCCTCTATATGTCATATGTCCAAACCATCCCAATCTGACCTCTTCTACTTTGTCACCAAGACGACTAACCTAAGCCTATGATGTGCTTGCTTCAACTTTTGTCCATCCTGGTCGCTCCCAGAGAAAATCTGCAAAATTTCAACTCTGCCACCTCCAGCTCCGACTTCTGTCTTTTGGTAATTTCCACTGCCTCTAAATCATCCAGCAGAGTGGCTCTCATACAATCTTGTCAACCTCTCCCTTCACTGTTCCTGCTACTCTGCTGTAACGGATAACTCCTGACACTCAACACCCACTCCACTCTGCCTACACTTCCCTCTTTGCCTCTTTTCCATTCCCCCTGTTTCACTGAACGGTTGACCCCAAGTACTTAAACTCATGCACCTTCATCATTTCTACTCCTTGCATCCTCGCGGTTCAACATACCTCCCTTTCATTCACACTCTTTTATTCTGTCTTGCTGCGAATAACCTTTATTCCTCTTCTCTCTTGCACGTACCTCCACCTGCTCCCGGCTCTCACTACAAATCAAAATGTCATGTAAGAGCCAAACCTTGGTGCAGTTCCACCTACACTTTAAACCCATCCCTCATTCCTACAGAACACCTCACCGCTGTCGTGCTGCTGTTATACATATCATGTTCAATCTAACATACTTCTCTGCCAGACAAAAGGCAATCTCCATCAGCACTTCAAAGCACCCTCTATCTGTGGTGCTGTCTCTTGGTATGAAACCATAGTCCTGGTCGCAAATTGTCTACTAATTTTTTTAACTTCCACTGCTCTTGCCAAAGTCTTCGTTTTGTGGCTCGTCAGTTTTATTCCTCTGTAGTTGCTACAGCGCTGCACCTCACACTTGTTTTTGAAAATTTGCACCAGTATACTTTTCCTCCATTCCTCAGGAACCCTCTCGCTCTCCAAGATAGTGTTGAACAATCTTGTTATATACTCAACCTGCCTTTTCTCTTAAATACCTCCATACCTCCACCGGTATGTCGTCAGTACCAATCGCCTCTCCATTCCTCATCCTTTTCAACACTGTTCTCATTCATTCTTACTAACCCTTTGAACTTCCTCATTTGTTAATCCCACATCATCCGCCTTTCTCTCTCTATCATGTTCCTCGTTCATTAGCTCTTCAAAGTAATCCTTTCATCTTGCCCTCACACCTCCTTCATTTGTTAGCACATTTCCATCTCTATTTTTAATCCCCCTCACCTGCTAAACATCCTTCCCATTCCACAACCCCATTCCAGTCTCTTTTTCTTCTTTCCTCTGTCCAGATGACACGAGCTCCTTCCTACCTGTTTCCCTTATCACTATTGCTGGAGTTTACTGTATTAAATTCCCATGGTTTAGTTGGCCTCAATCTTGTTCTCATAATGTACAAGGTAGAAAAATGATTTACTCCCTCACTGTAATATAAAATTAGAGAGTCTCAGTAAAAACCCATAGGATCATGTTTGCTTATAACATGTAAAATACAAATATAAACTACAGATGTATATCATTTACATGACTAAACTTCTGGATAGGCTTTAGTAAAGAAATTTGAACATACAGTTCTTTATGTAAAATAAAGAAATTTAAAAAATATATGATGGTTAAAAATTATCTAACCGTTGTATAATATTGTGTATGACAAAGAATATAGAACTTTTGACCTTCAATGTGGATGTATGTATGTGTGTATATACTTTATATGCATATTTGTGAATATATATTTATGTGTGTAAAACTTTTTTATTGACAAACAGTGGGATAAGTAACAGCGTTGACTAATAACTTTTCTTTTTGTTCTTTTTTTTTTTTTTTTTACAATTTAAACAATAATAATAGATGCTGAAAAATAAAGCCCCACATCAATAAAAGCCAATGAGAATATGTTGGTCTTCAGTCACGATTTAAAAGTCAGCGGGGTCCTAGCAAGTTTTATATTTTGTTAGTTTAGTAGAAGTGAGAGTCAGATTAAAACCAAAGTTTAAAAAAGATGGGCAAAATAATTAATACATGCTGTTATTTGCCATAACATTAAAACCATGTGCCTCATATTGTTTTGGTTACTTTAGCTGCCATAACAGCTATTTGATGTCACTGTGATGTCACATCTTTCTAACCAAACCAGCATCAACTTTTTCATCAGTTAGTGCTTACATCCTGCATAGTTGATTTGCTATTACCCTGAGGTCCTTTACTCATTCTTCTTTAATAATAATAATAATAATAATACATTTAATTTATAATACACTTTACATTTGGATCAAATCTCAAAGTGCTACAAAGTAAAAGCAAATAAAAGCATCAATAAAAAATAAAATAATAACTATATAAAGACCTGGCCAAAAAGCAGCAATGTTAATTTAAGTTATAAGTTCTGTTAAAAAGGAAAGTTTTAAGTCCTTTTTTAAATGTGTCAGTCGTCTGTGGAGCCCTGAGATAGTCAGGGAGGGCATTCCACAGACGAAGGGCAGCAGAACAGAAGGCCCGATCACCCATGGTGCTGAGCTTAGTCCGGGGAAGGAGGAGGCGGTATGAGTGGGTAGAACGGAGGGATCGTGTTGAGGTCAGTGGGGTGAGTAGTTCTTTTAGGTGGGGGTGTGCGTTACCATGGATGCACTGGTGAGTGAGGAGAGAGATCTTATAATCAATCCTGGTGGAGATGGGAAGCCAATGAAGGGAATGAAGAACGGGGTGATGTGTTTGTGTTTACAAACTCTCATCAGTATCCTTGCAGCAATGTTTTGAACATATTGTAGTATTTGAAGACCTTTATCAGGGATCCCGATGAGAAGTGCGTTACAGTAATCCAGTCTGGAGGAGAAGATGTCATGGACCAGCTTTTCAGCATCACTCAAGGTGAGTGAAGAACGGAGTTTGGAAATATTTCTGAGATGGTGAAAGGAGATCTTGCAGATGTGTTTGATGTGGGATTCAAAAAAAATTTGATGTTGGAATATCGTGACCAGAGAAGGTAATACTGGTTGTGGAGGAAGACTGGGTCTGATGTGGGGTGCCAATTAAATAGCTTCGGTTTTGGAGCTGTTCAACTGGAGAAAGTTGTTTTTCATCCACACCTTTATCTCCTCCAGACAAGCGTGGAGAGTTGACAGGGGAGATGATGATGACGATGAGGTTGGAGAGGCTGCGGAGGAACATGTGTCAGTTTTTATGTAGATTTGCGTGTCATCAGCGTAACAATGGAATGAGAGTCCATATCGACTGATGACACGGCCAAGGGGGAGCATGTATAGTATGAAGAGAATGGGACCAAGGACTGATCCCTGGGGGACCCCACAGGTGACGGTGTGTGTCCGGGACTTTGATCTTCCAAGGGAAACGTATTGTGTTCTGTCAGTGAGGTAGGATTGAAACCAATTTAGGGCGGTGGCAGTGAGTCCAGTGGTGTGATGTAGGCGGTGTAGGAGTATTCCATGGTCAACTGTGTCGAAGGCAACAGACAAATCAAGGAGAATCAGGAGGGAAGGTGAACCAGCATCTGCTGCCATCCGTTGGTCATTTGTGATTCTAAGCAGAGCTTTTTCTGTGCTGTGGGCAGAGCGGAAACCAGACTGAAAGGTTTCAAAGAGGTTGTTGTATTTGAGGTGGTCCTGGAGCTGGGCAGCAACTACTTTTTCCAGAACTTTGGAGAGGAATGGGAGTTTGGAAATGGGCCTGTAATTAGCAAAAAGTTCTGGATCGAGAGGAGGTTTTTTGAGGAGTGGTCTGATTATGGCGGCTTTTAAGGCAGATAGAACAAAGCCAGCCTGGAGGGATTGATTTATTACAGCGGTGATCAGGGGACTGATGGAAGAGATGTTAGTTTTCACTAGGGCTGTAGGAAAGGGGTCGAGGGCACAGGTGGAGAGCTTCATCGTCTTGATGATAACCTCAACCTCCTGCTGTGAGATTTCTGGGAAACAGTTTAGAGGCTGGGAGATCTCAAACTGTGAGTAAGCAGACTGGATAGGTAGAGAGGAGGAACCAGAAAGGACAAAACGGATTGAGTCAATTTTTGATTTGAAGAAAGCCATGAAATTATTATAGTGCTCTTCTGTCATTTCTGTAAGTCGGGGAGTTTGTGGTTTAAGAAAATGATTGATAGTGGAAAACAGCTGCTTAGAATTTCCAGCACTGGAATTGATGATGTTGGAGTAGAACACTGACCGAGCCTCTCTAAGGGACTTTGAGTAGGCCTTTTGGTGTTCCCGAAAGGCTAGCTTGTGGACAGTAAGACCTGAAGCCTTGTAACGCCGCTCAAGGACACGCCCAGCTGCCTTCATTTCCCGTAGCTCGCTGGTGAACCAGGGGGCTGAGCGGGATAAGGTGACTGTTCTAGTTTTTACAGTGGCGTGACGATCCAGGATGCTACTCAGGGATTTATTGTAGAAATCTACTGAGTCATTGGCTGACAAACTTAGAACGGCAACTTCTGTGAATGTAACAGGGCCGGCGAAGGAGTCCAAGTTGTTTGATAACCGATATGCACAACGGAGTGTTGTAGTTGTTGAATTTCATCAGTTGGGTGACGGAATAATTCATCATCATGCCAGTCGTGGAGACTAGCCCGTTATTAGCCATTAGCCATGGACGAGACGCACAGAGGACGTTAGCAGTTGTTATTTTCATGGAAATGATGCT
Source organism: Lophius americanus (assembly GCA_037951165.1). NCBI lineage: Eukaryota > Metazoa > Chordata > Actinopteri > Lophiiformes > Lophiidae > Lophius > Lophius americanus. The sequence goes on along the minus strand of JBBDHG010000039.1, from coordinate 888,606 downwards.
GAGGAAAAAATAAAAAAAAAAGCTAGCAAACACAGAAAGTGATATACAAAGGCTATTAGTGAGAGTTTCATGGGGGCAGAGATAAACAGGACGATGAACAAACAGAAACGGACATAAACGATGAAAAAAAACGATCGCCTAAACGATGAAACAAACAGATACAGAAGTCTTTGTGTGATGGTACACTTGAAGCCACAGGTAGGTGGACTGTCACAGGACTCGGTAGAATTCTTACAAATACAAATACAAATACAGAATAACATATACAAATATGGATATATATCCAAAAGGTTTGCCGGTGAGCAACAATAAAAGGTATACTTGTCGGTTAATAGTATTGCAGGCTGTAGAACTCTGATGGAAAAGCGTCGAACACACAATGCCAGCGTCCTCTCCCTTCAGCGTCCAGACTGATTGAACAATCTTTAGGCAACGATTCACTGCTTTCCATTAAAGAGTGACTGCAGACCTGATGACTATCAAGTGGAAGCCGAGGCCAACAGAACACCGTCAGCTTCAGAGAGCCAGGATGCGATTTAAATAAATATTCCTAACAACTTTTGGCCCTTTTATGGTTTTTGCTGGGATCAATAGAGCCTTGGCAAAGGTTGTACTCTCTGACTGTAGTACCAACATCTGCTTTTATTCAAGAGCGCCAAAGGATGCCGAACTTCAGGAACTCTTAAATAAAATGTAAGACCAATCTTCATGTATAAAGAGCTGACTTACACTGTAAGAAAGGAGAGGCCTACTATTAAATGAGAGCCTGTTTGATTCAGCTCAGCAGGTAATTGATTGATTGGCCACAGTCTTCGTTCTCTTTTTAGTCGATGCAGCAGCCATCAGAGCTGAAGGTTAAAACAACCTCCTCTACCATCATTAATGGCCAAACACTTGTCCCTAAGGTGGAGGAGAAGGTGAATGAATCCATTGTTGTGCTACTTCAACATATATTTAGGAACGGAAGACTCAACACTGATGATTCTTTTAATGAACGTGGTAGCATTATTATCTTAATCTTTATCTGCTGATAAAGCTTCAACATCTTATGTCCTTCTAAGGAAGATGTGACTGGTTGTTTATGAGCAAAAACATCTTAAAGTGTTTTATATTACCTTATTGGAGTGGTTGTCATTAATGTTGATTTCAGGAGTCACAGAGAAGTAGTTTGATAAAAGGATGTTGAAATCCCTTCATGAGGCTTCTTAAGTCCATTGATGCTCTCCTCTAAAACAGCAACCCCCTAACTGAACCCCATCCTGACTGTGAGCCACAGCCAGTGACCAGATAAAAGTGGCACAGAGTGATGTAACAGTGGAGCATTGGCTTAAACAGGTGAACGGATCTGAAGCTGTGCTGCTTATACTGACATGGCACGATGATGGAGGAGAGGCAGTGGGATAAATCGGCTATTTCACTTTTTACTCAAAGCTCATCTCACTGTTATTTTTTTTTTTTAAATGAACCCACAGAGTTCTCAAACTGAGAGTTGACGTGCAGAGTCAAACATTTGGGGTTGGCATGACTACGCTCTGACTCAGATATGAATTGGCTATGAATAAGTTCCAACTCGGCTCTGACTCAGATATGACTCGGCTATGACGGCCTGATATCACTGTGAGAAATTATTGTTGTCCATATTGGATGTATCACCATTGTCCAGAAGCTTTCTCCGTAATAGTTTTGTCCCTCACCATTCTCCCTTCATCAGTTTCTTCTACAGGGAATTCAAAATAGCAAAAATACTCATGATTTAAATGATGTAGGAAATGTTGGAGTTCTTTTGCCCCTCCCATACCTGTGGCTGTGTGTCGATCATACGAATATGCTGTACGGACACACCCACACAAACACCTGATTGTGTTTCTGGTCACTGACAATCTTTGCTGAGGTTTATAACTTCATGAAATAAAAACTAGACTAGATCTGTAAATCATGCTATCATGGTAAACCTTCATGTGCAAAGCAAAAGCAGATTTCCTGCAGTGTGCTTCACCATTACAAACAGCACATGTTTGAGGAAGTACACGGACGTCTGCTGTAGATAATAAAGCTAAGTGTATAAATTAAACCCTCACTATATCTAAAGGAAAGACTCTCGCTCTTACCCTGCTCAGTATGAATAAATCAGAGCTCTCCTGTAGGAGCGCTAAACACACACCTCTGCTCTCTCTCTACGAGCCTGTCTGATGCTGAGGAGTCTTTTTCCAACTGAAAACAGTGTATGAAAGCTTGTATAGTCTTGCCAGACAAAGAGCTACAGCGAGGGGACACAGGCTCTGTCCCGTTAGCCCAATTAGAGCGCATTCAGATGGTCAGCTGGCGGGGAACAATCCTGATGAAATGGAGATACTGCATGAGTCAAATCTCAGATGTAGTAGATAAAATAACCTGTTATTGTTTGTCTTTTTTCTTTTGACACATTGAGACTGAAATTTCAGATTTTTTACAAACAAGATGTTCATTAAAAGGAAATAGTTTCCTCATTAACTGCAGGGCAGAAGAGGATTTTTACATTCGGCATCATTTGAAGCATTAGCAAAGAAGAATGTAGGGCAGACCTCCTCTACAATCTCATCCCACCTCTTCCTGCATCGTCTGGGCTCCGGTGACTAATAAGTACGCTTCTGTTGCACAAAAAGCTTAAATCACATCAGTGTGTCATTTAGCTAATTCTCCATATAGTCTCTGCACGTAGTTTAAACACACCTGCTTATGGACGGCTCCTCCTGCTGCTTCTCCTCTTTAGTTTCATGCATATCCATCTCATTTTCTGTCATCCAGCCGGTTTCAACTGTCTCTGGTACCAGACCATGGTGATGGTGTTGGGAGTTTGTTATTCTGCATTTGATTGGGTTTCCTCTCATTTCAGTTCAGTTAAATCGCTGTAAAAACATTCCCATATGTGTGTGTATGGGTCTCTGGCTTTCACAGGACTGTGACAACTGTATGACCCAAATACACTCTTTGAGTGGTTGCAGCTCATTTTCACTGAGAATGTGACTGAGCCCTTCCTCACCACACTAAAAGATTTACTTGTGAATCTAAATGGGACAGAGCTCATTTTTAGAGGAATCCTGTTCTACCGCATCTAACAGGTTCAACATGTTCATTTGAATTTTACCGCCTTTCAAACGTGCATCAGGGGGGAGTTTGTTATCTCATAGCGCACACAGACCAAATTAAATCTTTGGTCACCTGAGCAGCTGCCGAAGCTCTGAAATCTCCATCTCCTCTCTCTGCTTGACTTCCTGTTGGAACAAAAACCCTCATTCCCGTTCCTTCTCTGCATCTTCCCTCACTGGAATCACACGACACAAATTCCCCAGCTCTCCGATAACTCACTCACTTCTTAGTAGGTGGGTTTACATAAACAGCCTAATTCCGATAAGATTCTGAAAAGATGTCTAATTGGAAAGAAAATGCTGCATGTAAACACCCATCTGAATGGAAAGAACTTTTCCAAATTAGATTTCATTCCTTTGCAAGGAGGTAGTCTAAGTCCTTTCGGAAAGCCTTTCCAATAGCCAGTTGCTGCATGCAAACGCTGTATTGGAAAGCTTTCTGTTTGAGTTGTATCTGAGCATGCACAGTGTCGTGACGTATTGCTCCGCCGAGTTTTTTCAGTGATGCAACGCATTTTAAATATGGAGACTTCAAAACAGTACCGGTCTGCATTGGAAAGTCATTTATTCTTTGCAAGTTTGAAAGACTTTAACATATTTGGAAGGTTAAGTGGGCGAAAAGTGACAACAGAGACAACTTATGAGAGGATGCATGTTGGTTCATACATGCTGGTATTTACATCAGATACAGGAGAGTATTCATTCCGTAAGGTGAGTGAAAGAAACAAGCAACCAGGTCTTCATTATAAATCTGATCCTAAAACATTCCATTTCAATATTTACATGTGATGGGTTATATCTATTATAAGTTCAGCGCAGAGATCAATTTCTAGTATATTATGAACTATATGTGTTTATGTTTTACTCTGTAAACAGCAAGTAGAATAGAATAGAACTTTTCAATTTTATTTATGAATGAGATGGTGAGAGAGAGAGAGTGATGCTGACCAGTGGGTGAGCTATATTGACGTTTAACAGGAGAGAGAGTTGTGTGCAGTTCTGCAATACATCAGGGAACGAAGTGAGGCAGGAATGTTCAGGTTTACCCAAACCTGATCTCTACCATCCCTGTTCAATCACATCACTTCGTTAGACCATTTTCAGAAGCAGTAAGTTGGCTCTTATCACCTGATTACACTACAGTACACTGTGCCAAAATCAGAAAGAAAGTCCATAGGGTTCCAAAGATTTTTCTATTGTATTTGGGAAACCACAGCTCCACGGAGTGACACATTATCTCTATCTATGGAGAGACTTGAAACAATAGTCAACCTTTACTGTCCAAAAATCCCTCCAAGAGCACGATGAAGGCTCATTCAAGGTCACAGAAGATCCAAAGAAAATATACAAGGATTTGCAGGCATCGCTCACCCTAATAAAGGTCAGAGGTCATGACTCCACTGTTCCAAAGACAATGGGCAAAATGGCAGGCTGGGATAGTGGTCTGAATTTACTCACAATACACCTTGATTACCCTCAGAACTTCTAGGATAATCTTCTATGGACTTTTAGGTGGAAAGCTGAACTTTTTGAAAACTGGGGTCTCGTTCCACCTGGGGAAAACCATCACAACATTCCACCAGAAGGACATTAGACCAACGGTGAAACATGGAGGTAATGAAATGTTGGCGAGATGCCTTGCTGCTTCAGGACCAGGATGACTTTCCATCATTGAGGGGAACATAAATTCTGCTCTGTAGCTGATAGTTCTGAAGGAGAATGTCAGGTCATTAGTCTGTGAGGTCATACAGTAAGACAATGATCTCAACCAGAGGAGTAAGATTGAGTAGTCAGAATGTGTAAGCAGGGATATAAACAATATGAAGGTAGAAAGGACACCTTCAAATTAACAGATTGTTCCTTAATGTTAATGTCTCTCCAGTGGACACAAGAGGTCCGAGCCTTACGGGCAGGGCCAGGTTCCGACAAAGATGTAGAAATTAATATATAGAATTTAAGTTTGGGTTCAAGTCGGGCTTCGTCATATCAGAGATAATTGAAGTAAGGTTTGGTAATATTTGCCAATATGATGATGTTTTCATGATAGCTTAGTGAAAACCCATTATAATAATAACTGAAAAATAATGGATATACTGTCTGCTTTGTTTGCATTTTTCAGTATCGGGAGATATTTTTAAATTGACAGTGCAATCAGCCCATGAATGCAGCGAAGACTATGTGATATATATACTATACTTATATAATAATAACATAATAATCTAGTATATGATACATATCAGGCTGTAGATTCTCATGTAGAAGTCAAGCTTAAACCATGGAGGATGTCAAGCAAACCCACTCTTTGGTAAACCATGCAGTTTTCACTTGTTTTAATCATTTATATTCTTGTTCTTAAATTTCTATCTTGGTTTTGTGATTGTGTATATGTGTATTTCAAACTGCTGCTGCTGCAACAAGTGAATTTTCCATTCTGGGATCAATAAAGTATGTCTAAATCTAAGTCTATAGCCATGATTTTTAATTCAAATTATTTACAAAAATGTAACCTTTAATTCAAGTAACAAAAAAATTTTACATTCTTAACATAAAACAAATATTTGTTCTTATGCACATGTGTGCCAATTATTGGCAATCTGCATTGAGTATTTTACTTTGCCCCCTTTTTGACACATAACAGCCCCACAGAACATCCCACAGATGCGGGGTTTAGGTCTGGTCGCTGTGATGGCCACGGCAGACCCTTTAATTTGTGATCTCCGAACAGATCTTGTGTTGATGTTGAGGTGTACTTCAGATACTTGTCCTGCTGGAAGGTCCAACCATGGCCCAATTTGAGTTTTCCAGACAAAGGCTTTTAGATTAAATCCAATATCTGCTGCTATTTCCATAGAAACATGTCTCTTTGTAAGTTTTTCAGGCCCTTAGGAAGAAAAACAGCCTCCTAAGCATCAGAGATCTACCACCAGACATCAAAGTGGGTATGAGGAGCTTTTCGCTAAGGGGAAGCCGGGAGGATCAAGCACACTTCATTTGTATGGTAAAGCGATGCTATGTTGGTTACTATGCTGTGACCCATAGGGCGACAGGTTGTTTGATGTTTAAAACAGACATCCAATCAAAAATAGAAAAAATCAGTAGGGAAGTCGAGTACTTTTCCAAAGTACTGTATAAAATTAATTTCGAAAATGTAATGAGCTTAAATTTGGAATAAACCTCTTCCTGTAACAATATCCTTTGATAAAACTTGGTAACTGTGGTGGTCTACAGGATTCTGTCAGAATCGATGTCTGACCTTGTTAGTGTTCCTCACCTAGCTGAGCTCATTAATGCTCATATGTCCATCACTAGGAGATGCCTTAAAACAAACCATCCCGGTCACGCTGTGATTAATGGGACTTGTCACTCACGGCTTAACATTAGTGGAGCCACTTACCAACAGCTGCCTCCAGTAAGATCTGTGGAGACCAAATGGAGATGGAACACATCGCAGATAAGGAGAGTCTCACCAAGAACTTAAATTGCATAAATTTACTCTGCTCCAGATGAACAGGACTGAAAACCCATCCCATGACCTTAACCCACCACATAATCCATTCAGTTGGCTCAAATCCCTCATGTCTAAAATGGTGTCACTACTTTTCAAAGAGTCAGAGAAAATGAAACAGTACTCAGAGGAAATCCATTTGGTTTCACAACTAATGAAGCTTCAGACGAAGCCAGCAGCGTCTCAGAGTTTCGCTTCTATCAGCTGACAACGTTCTGTTTATTCATGGTCATAAATGGAATATATTCTGCTATGTGCTGCTCTAAAAACAGAAATTTCTAATCTAATCTAATAGTCACATTCTGAAACAGCCATTAATGAGGTTTTATTTTCTGTTAAGTTTTTGGTCAGCCTGTATCATTGTGAGACTTTAGGAAGAATAAAACCCAATGGATTTGGAGAAAAGGCTGGGTAACCAAATGCCTTTTAGGAGGATGGGCTCCATAATTCCCTTATTAAAACATAGCATCCAGTCTCCACTCCTGTCAAGTGAAGTTTTCTGTTTGCTGTAGATACACAAACTGACTGCTGGCAGTGAAGAGCCCTTGGTTTAACAGGAGAACAGCAGTGACCGTTTCATAAATCCATCTTTGGTCTAACGTCATATCAACATTAAAGATGCATTAAAATGTCATGTTTACAGTATTTTAAAAGGTTTGTTTCTACTTCCTGTCTTCTTCTGTGTTTCTGTGTCAGCTGTATCTCCTGACCTCCTGTGTAAAGGAGGTCAGGAGATACCTGACCTCCTTTAGGTCATGATGGAGATCATCATTGGAGAACTGTAAACCCCTTTTTCTGGAGGTGTGAAAATGAGGGTGAATGATTGTCTTTCTCTCCGTGTCAGTGCTGTGATGAACTGGTGACTCGACCAGGGTGTACCAAGTTTATTGTCTAAAGTCAAGTTGGATAGCCTCCAAGTACCCTAAACAGTAGCAATAATGATGGTTGAATTCTGTTTGCCTGCATGGAGTTTTCTCAGTATCTTTGTTCTTTATTTGTCAATCAATCTCTTAACTGTACTTTCCTTTGTCTCCCCTCCTTACTTTCCCCTCTTTAATTGTGCGCATGTGGGTCTTGGACTTTGAACCACAAGAAAATGCAATATGTGCCGGGCCGTTCTCCACCAACAACAGTCAGTGGCTTTTTAATGTGTTATTGATCTACATTGCACTGCCTATTGGAATTTAACCCCTGGCTTCCTGATGTCCTGCTCTGAATCAGTGAACAGCAGATAGAATGTGATGGTAATGGTGGTCTTGATACTGCGGCTGGTCGTGTTGGGCCTGGTAGTGATGGTGTTGATACTGCTGCTGGTGGTGATGTTGGTGTTGATATTACTGCTGGTGGTGGTGGGGTTCATACTGGTAGTGGTGGTGATGATGCTGCTGGTGGTGGTTGTTTTGTTACTAGTACTAGTGTTGATAATAGTAGTGGTGGTGATGATGTTGCTGATGGTTGTGGGGATTATGATGCTAATGGTGGTGGTGGTGGTATTTATACTGCTGATGGTGGTGATAGTATTGGTTATGGTAGTGGTGGTGATGATGCTGCTGGTGGTGGTGGCGGTATTGATACTGTTGCTAGAGGTGGTGGTGGTGTTGAGACTGGTAGTAGTGGTGGTGATACTGCTGCTGGTGGTGTTGATACTGCTGGTGGTGGCAATGCTACCGGTGATGGTGGTGCTAATACTTGTGTTGCTGAACAGCAGGTACGAACAGTCTGGTCACAGAGATGACAAAGCAACACTCTAATAACGCTATCTTGAATGATGTGTGACCAGATCGTCACTAGAGAATCTCTCGTATTTACTAAGTGAGGCTGAAGATGTGATTGAGATCCCTGAGGGGCCACCATGATTTGTGAATAATTAGGATTTATAAAACTTACTGAAGGTCTCTGGGGATTTTGTTTTTGTTAAATACTTGAGTACTATCCCATATAGAGCAACCCCCCCACTTCCACCAGAAGCTCGAGGGAGGGATTTGTTATTTTCCGTTTTTAATAAAGAGAGCTGGAAGGGAGCTGTTCAGAAAACCTGATTTAATTATTTCTTTGTCCTAACCCTCACTGTGTCTTCCGTGTCTGAGGGTTTCTCAGCCATCAGTGAAAGCTTCATGTGTCTGACCCACGTAGGACTTGAAGAGGCTAAATCTGATGTAAATGCTGTTTGTTAAATGCAGAGGGTCCTTGAGCAAGACCATGAAACCTCAGTTCCCCTAGCGCTTAACAGTGGCGACAGACCCTCAAATCCTTCAGTATGTCTGTCTGGTCATTGTTGATATGGCCCCACTGCCCCCGACCTGATCTAATAGCCTTGTGAGAATCAGCTCAGGACTTCCGGACAAAGTTTGCCGGTTAAAGCCTTGATGGGGGTGTTTAGGGATGGGACATTTGTTTTCCTGCCGGTAATCGATGGTTGACTCAGTCTTACAGCTAATGTGATTTATGGTTCTTATTTCCGCTGTTATGCTTCATATACAAAATGTCTGTGGCTGTAAATTCCCCAATCTTTTCACAACTTGCTGACACTGAATCAGCTGCCAAACCCAGGCAATTAATTCATGTTTGTGTCCTCGTCCTGTTTTCTCCGCTAACAACACCAGGAAATCATGAGACTGAGAAGGATCGAGCAGCAGACCTGATTCTTAGTGAGGAACATCACAGAGACACGGAAACATTTTACTTCTATTAGCTGTGAAAATATGGATACATGTCTCAGGATGATTTTAAATAGCAGGTATTCTTTTATTTGTATTTTCTGCGGCAGAGTCGTACTGGTGACTTCTTTACTGTAAATCATGTGAACTTAGTGATGCATATTCTTCTAATTATATCATTATATCCCCTCGTTAGGCTAAAACATCCGCTAAGCTTCAATTTGGGGAAACACTGATGGAATAAACATGCAGCATTAGAGAAACAGTGGTGCTGATAATAGCCTCATATATATGTAGATTTATATAACGTCAGAATGTCTGTTGACTGCAGAGAAGGAAATATGATGGATGGATGGTCAGAGAAGAGCTGAAGAGAGAGACAGCGAGGAGACGGATTGAAACCGCGCTTGCAATCAGACAAAACTCTGAACAACCTGAAATCTAGATTGTCTGCCTGTGACAGTAAAGATAGTTATTTTCTTCTGCCTACACATTTTTAGCATGATTTAAACTGAGTTGAAGGTGCAGCATTGAATCCCTCCAATGATATCCCCTCTGACAAGATGAGGAAACATGTTTCTCAAGTTTTCTCTCCGTTGTCAAGGGAACGTTTCTGAAAATGGAGCTTGCACTGAAAAAACAGCCACAAATATTTGCATACCACGTTTAAAGGCAGAGGATCCAGTTCATCGTTTGATTTTTAAAAAAAGCAAAACTCCAGACAGCCATGGAGGAGGCCTTCCATATGTAGATGCTTCATGTTGGAGAGAATTAGCGGGTGGTGTCCTTCATCGTCTACTAGCTGCTGGAAACTGATCACAGATGAAACAGCGTTCCCGTTCCGGAGCCAAGGACATTCCTCTGCATGAGGCAGAGCCTGCTGGACAAACAAGAGACCGAAGAGGACCACTCCTGAATGTACGTCAGGCGGCTAAAATCTCATAAATCATAAAGTAGGGTCTGGTGTTGGAAATGATGACATTAATCAGGACCAGGAACTATGACACAAACAGGTGTAAAAAAAAACCTGTGGGTAAATCAGCTTTATCTATACGAAGCAGCCGACTTGACGCTCATGAATTATAAAAAACACGGTGATGCAAGACAGAAACATTATCAGATGTTCTTCAGAGGCTGACCCTGGGTTAGCCATCCTTGTTAATGGAGAGACTATCCACTGACTATCAGTAGAGGTATTTAAAGTAGAACAAAAATGATTGACTACTGGATGGGGGTGGGGAGTAGAGGTGCTCTACAAATCTCCCAGACTGATTCTACTGGGACTCAGATCACATCTCTCTGGTGGGACAGACAAATGATCCAATGGTTTATGAGGATGGCGTATAGATTCTGCCGGGAGGAGTGATCAGGAGGCAGATTAGTGTCTGACTGCTGCACATAATAATAATAATAATAATAATAATAATAATAATAATACATTTAATTTATAATGCACTTTACATTTGGATCAAATCTCAAAGGGCTACAACGTAAAAGCGGATAAAAACATCAATAAAAATATAATAATAATAACTACATAAAAAGTCCTGTTTTAAATGTGTCAGTCGTCGGTGGAGCCCTCAGATGGTCAGGGAGGGCATTCCGCAGACGAGGGGCAGCAGAACAGAAGGCCCGATCACCCATGGTGCTGAGCTTAGTCCGGAGAAGGAGGAGGCGGTATGAGTGGGTAGAACGGAGGGATCGTGTTGAGGTCAGTGGGGTGAGTAGTTCTTTTAGGTAGGGGGGTGCGTTACCATGGATGCACTGGTGAGTGAGGAGAGAGATCTTATAATCAATCCTGGTGGAGATGGGAAGCCAATGAAGGGAATGAAGAACGGGGGTGATGTGGTCGTGTTTACGAACTCTAATCAGCATTCTTGCAGCACTGTTTTGAACATACTGAAGTCTGATAACTGAAGACTTTTATCAGGGATCCCGATGAGAAGTGCATTACAGTAATCCAGTCTGGAGGAGACGAACGCATGGACCAGCTTTTCAGCATCACTCAAGGTGAGTGAAGAACGGAGTTTGGAAATATTTCTGAGGTGATGAAAGGAGATCTTGCAGATGTGTTTTATGTGGGATTCAAAAGTGAGTTGAGGGTCAAATCTTACACCGAGGTTGGTGACTGATGAAGAGAGGGGAATGTCGTGACCGGAGAAGGTAATACTGGTTATGGAGGAAGACTGGGTCTGATGTGGGGTGCCAATTAAAATTGCCTCGGTTTTGGAGCTGTTCAACTGGAGAAAGTTGTTTTTCATCCACACCTTTATCTCCTCCTCCAGACAAGCGCGGAGACTTGACAGGGGAGATGATGATGACGATGAGGATGGAGAGGCTGCGGAGGAACATGTGTCAGTTTTTATGTAGATTTGCGTGTCATCAGCGTAATGCGACATGGCCAAGGGGGGGGGGTACAATATGAAGAGAATGGGGCCAAGGATTGATCCCTGGGGGACCCCACAGGTGACGGTGTGTGTCCGGGACATTCCGGGTCTCGAACATTCCAGCAGCAGGTGTTGTTCAACTGAAGCCCACCATGTGATCACCAATGAGCTATAGAGAGTGAAGATGTTGAGGAAGGAACACCTGCAGAACTAACCTCTAACCATCGTCCCACTGTTTCACCCGTCTCTAAGGAGGAAACACCGAATGAGAGACCATCTCTCCTGACTTCATCTAGCAGAAAACAAAACATGATAAATACATAAAGCATAATTTCAAAGTCAGTAATAGTATACATATAAAATAATGGATTCAGTGGAGAAAATGAAATGCGCTTATATGTCTGAATTTTAAAAAATCTGTGTTATTTACCATTGATGGCTTTCTGGAGATAATAAAAAGACAAAAGTTTGTTGACTTCTATTTTCTCAATGTTCTTCAGAGATCAGGATGGTCACAGATCAGTCAGATTCTACTTCAACTTCTGACTTCCACACGACCTGGAAGTTAAGCGAAACATAACGCAACAGCTGAAGAGTATTATATCTGTTCTAAATGGTATATCTACACGCTGAATCTGAATGAAAATATTTAACCTAAATGTTTAGGAAATCTGCAAATTTAAGTCGTCCGCGGATGTACCAAAATAAAAACTCAATGACGATAACTGTTTCTATTAACGGAAAATGCGTTTCCTTGCAAAAACATTTAACATTTCCAAACAGTTCAGCAACAAAGAAAAGTTTGTAAACAAAACTTTGTAGAAGAGGTTACATGCTTATTGTTTTGTTTCGTCAGGTATGCATGTGTTTGCTCACTAACACCTCTAAAACATGGCTGAATAGAACTTTTTTGTTTGTGAAGACAACCCCTGGTTACCTGTCAGAGGGTTGATTGTATTAGAAATCAGAATAACATTTTTAGCTTAAGTTGACGTTGGAAGCAGGAAAAGTGAGGATTTGAAAGAATTTGACAAGGACCAGATTGTGACGGCAAGATGACCTGGTCAGATCATCCGAAGAACTGCAGGTCCTGTTGGGTTTTCCTTGTCTGCAGTTGATAAAACCTATCAATGTGGTCTAAAGCAGGACCATCAGGGTCACTGATGGTCATTGGGAGTGAAGGCTAGCTCGCGGTGTCTTATCCCACGGAAGATCTACAGCATAGCACAAACTGCTGTAAAAGTTTATGTTAATTTTGACAGCAAATGGAAAAACCTAAACCCAAACAATATTGTAATGTTTTAATTTTATGGTTGATACCTCAGACCTTTTAATCCGGTTTTCTGTCCAACAGAAAACAGGATTAGAGTGAATGTGAAAGTGAATGTGCGTTTTTATCCACATTCATTCAGAAAAACAGCAGATTTTTATTTCTCACAAAAAATGATATGATAGTTTTAAGATGATCTGCAGTGAGGAAGAATCATAGCTGATGGGTGGGTTAAAAGGTGCAGTGAAGGTAACACCAGTCCAGTGGTGGGCAAAGGGCTCTAGTGGTGAGTGAATCGGTCCAGTGATGGATTAACGGGTCCAGGGCCGTTTAACGCGTCGGGCGGTGAGTAAACAGGTCAAGCATGGGTTAATGGTTCAGATGGTGGGTGAAGAAGTCCGGTGCTGGGTTAACGGGTGCAGTGTTGGGTAAAAATGTCCAGCGGTTGGTAAATAGTTCCAAAGGTGGATCAACAGTTCCAGTGGTCTTGGCTTCCCACACCAAACAGCAAGCACACCTACCTATGTATCATATCAGATCGGATGACCTCTCAGAGGAAATAAACATGCCACGCCACTTATTCTACAACACATCACCCTCTCCCCCCTCATCCCAATCTCCCCATACCCCTCATCTTCCTTAATCTCTGGCTTCATCTCAGTTTCCTTAACTGCTCTCTCAGTAGATCAATAGAAAAGCTCTCTGTCAGAAAGAGCCACAGCCTCCCCTTCAACCCCCCTGCTCGCCCATTGTCCCTCCAGACTGCAGACACACAGCCTGTTTGGAAGCCGGCTTTCTACACACCATATTGGAGAACATCTCTCCTCTCTTTTCCCCCACCGACCTATTTCTTCCCTGTAGATTACTTTTTCTTCTCTGCACCTCAAATTCAATAAAAAAAAAGAAGCTTGGCATGTTATTGGGCTTCTCGAACGGGGGCAGGGGTAGGGGAGGCTGGGTACTTTTCAGGTAACACGAGACAATGGGATATCAGCAGACGACACAATGTGAAAATAGCAGAGGGATGTGGGGACAAGAGATAATATGAGAGAGAAGTTTTGCATTCAGCTGAGCTGCAAAAGGCTGGCTTGCAACCCGCCACCCCCACCCATCTCCTGGAATAGTCTTCCCTCTCTCTCTCTCTCTCTACCTCTTCCCTCACAGCTCCGCTCTGCAGCTGTGGTCTACTGAGCGTCACCTCCACACAGCAAGGGCTTTTACCAGAGCAGGAGCAGCTGTGAATGCAGCAGACAAGCATAGCTCGGACTCTGCAGAGGACCGAGGAGGAGGACACGGACAGAGGAGCCACGGTGGAGCATAGAACTCTGTTGGAGCAGAGTGGAGACTGGAGATTCTTCCGGTGCTGCTGATCCTGGTGTCCACGGCAAAAGCTGCTGGAGCAGGAGACAAATCATCATCCAGGATCTCACTGGGGTCGGGGGGGAACAGCATTTTACAGGGACAACGAAGCGTGGAGACAGCTCAGAGCTTCACGTGTACATACACACACACAAACACACACACATACAAACAAAGACCGCGCCAATTGCTGAATTCAAAAAATTCTTTTCATTTGTTCTTCTGGAAACCCAACTTTGACAGATAGACAACAGATGTTTCATGGATGGTGGACAATGGAGACGAGAACTTCTTGGGAAGAAAATTTATTTTAAGCAGGACTGAGAAGAAGGTATTTTTAATGGGTTTGGAAGTTCAAAGGTTCAATTGAAGAAGAAAAAAAACCTGGTGGTTTGAGAGCGTGAATTCAGTTTGAGCAGTCAGTGGATGATGATAACAAGATTTCGGGAATTCTATTATATTTGAAAAAAAGTGGGGTAATCTGTCCGTGACTGGTGGAGTTACATTTACATCTGAGAAAAAGAAGGGATCTCCTTTTCTCCTGCTGTGGTCTACAGACAGGACTTTGTGATTTCTCATGGAGGATCACTCACTGCCCGGAATCCCAATAGAGTACACCGAAGGACACCAGTGAGTATTGCTGGCTTTTTATCTCTGAAAGCTTTTACGAAAATGTCGGTTCATAGGATATTGTAAATCTGTAATGAGGAGACAGCATGAGAGTTTTAATTAACTGAATGTGTGACTGATGTTTGTCTACAGACCTCTCACCAATGAACCAAATGTCTAGAGAATACTCACCAGTAGACCTGCATGTCTACACATCTATCACCAATAGACCTGCATGTCTACAGACCATTCACAAATAAACCTGCATTTCTACAGACAACTCACCAATACACCCACATGTCTACAGACAGATCTCTCCCCAATTAACCCTCCGTCTATAGATCTATCACCGATAGACTTGAGTAGCTACAGACCTATCATCACTACACCCACATGTCTAAAGACCACTCACCAAAAAGACAACATTTCTACAGTCCATTCAAAAATAAAACCATATGTCTAAAGACCTGTCACTAATAAACCGAGAGGTTTACAGACTTTTCACCAATAAACCTACATGTGTACAGACCACTCACCAGTAGACATGAATGTCTACACATCTGACATAAATGAATCTTTGTCTACAGACCACTAAGAAACCTGCATGTCGACAGAAAACTAGCAAATAAACTCATATGTCATCAGACCCCTCACCAAAAAACACATATGTCTAAAGACTTACAAACAATGAACCAGCATGTCTACATCTGTCTCATCAATACACACACATACTTACAGAACTACATGTCTACGGACCACACACTAATAAACCTGCATGTCTACAGAAAATTCACCAATAACCCTGCATGTCTGTAGATCACTACCCAATAAAAACCCTGTTGTTTAGAAACCAGTAACTAAAAAAACCCCACATCTACAGACAACTCACCAATAAACCCATATGTCTAAAGACCTGGCACTTCTATAGATCTCTCCAATAAAACTGCATTTCTACAGATCTCTCATTGATCGACCTCCGTGTCTGCAGACCACTTACCAATGACGTTGCATGACTTCAGACTATGTATCAATAAACCTGCATGTCTACGCGTCTCTAACCAAAAGACCTGCGTGTTCACAGACACGTTTTTTCACCTGAATAAACCAACGTCTACAGACCTCTCATAAAAACAAAACAAAATTTCAACAGACCTGTCACGAATGAACCTGCATTTCTACAGCTCTCTCATCAATAAATCTGTGTCTTTAGACCACTCACGAATAAAGCCACATTTCTACAGAACTACATGTCTATAGACAACTCAATAGTAAACCTGCATGTCTACACATCTCTCAAGAGTAAATCATTGTGTCTACAGACCACAAACTAATAAACCTGCATGTCCACAGAAAACTCACCCATATCCTGAATGTGTACAGAGATCTAGTCAACCTCCTACAGACAGACCTCTCACCAATAAACTTACATGTCGGCAGCATCCAACAAGAATACGCACGACGACAAACCTCTCATAAATAAAACTGCATGTCTGCAGACTATTCATCATTTACCGTAAACCCATATGTCTACGGACTACTCATCGAACCGATATGTCCACAGGACTTTCACCGATAAACCAGCATGTCATCAGATCTTCTCCAATAAAACTGCATGTCTACAGATCTCTCACCTGTAGACCTGCGTGTCTACAGACCACTCACCAGAAGACCTACTTGTCTACAAACCATTACCAATGAAGCTGCATGTCTCCAGATCTCTCGATAGTAAACGTGTATGTTTATTAACCACTCAGAACTGCATGTCTACACACCTGTTACAAGTACACCTCCATGTCTAAAAATTTCTCTGTCATAATGCTGTGTCTATAGACCAGACAACTAATAAACTTAAATGTCTACAGACCACTCATCAATTAACCAGCATGTCTACGGATCAGTCACCAATAAACATACATTTCTACAGACCACCCACCAATAAACCCAGGTGTCTACAAACTACTCACCAATAAATTCACATTTCTACAGACCAATCAATAAAAAACCCACATGTCTAAAGATCTGCCAACAGTGAACCAGGACTACTACAACTCTCATCAATACAAACACCTTTCTATAGAAATACATGTTTCACTAATAAACCTTCATGTCGACAGAAAACTGCATGTCTACAGATCTCTCACCAATACATACTCCTATCTACAGACCACATGTCTACAGCGCACTCACCAATACATACTCCTATCTACAGACCACATGTCTACAGCGCACTCACCAATACATACTCCTATCTACAGACCACATGTCTACAGCGCACTCACCAATACATACTCCTATCTACAGACCACATGTCTACAGAACAATCACCAATACATACTCCTATCTACAGACCACATGCCTACAGAACAATCACCAATACATACTCCTATCTACAGACCACATGTCTACAGAACAATCACCAATACATACTCCTATCTACAGACCACATGTCTACAGCGCACTCACCAATACATACTCCTATCTACAGACCACATGTCTACAGAACAATCACCAATACATACTCCTATCTACAGACCACATGTCTACAGAACAATCACCAATACATACTCCTATCTACAGACCACATGTCTACAGAGCAATCACCAGTAGACCTGCATGTCTACACATCTCTCACTAATAAACCGGTGTGACTAGAGACCACACCATAATAAACCTGCCTGTCTACAGACTACTAGATTATAAACCCCATTGTCTAGAAACCACTCATCAACAACCCAAAATGTCTAAAAACCTGTCACCAATGAACCTGCATGTCTTAAAAACTCTCACGAAAAAATCATCTAGCCAATAAACTTACATATCAACAGACTTCTCATCATAAGGCCTGCATGTCTGCAGATCTAAACAAAAAACGCACATGTTGACTGACCTCTCATCAATAAAACTGCACGTCTACAGACATCTATGAATGAACCCAAATGTCGACGGGCAACTCACCAATAAACCTGCATGTCTACAGACCACTAACAAAGAAACACAGATATCTACAGAGCATTCCCCAAATGACCTTCATGTCTACAGACCTTTCACCAATGAACCAGGATGACATCAGATCTCGCCAATAAAACTGAATGTCTATAGATCTTTCACTGGTACACAGGTGTGTCTACAGACGACTCACCAGAAGTCCTATTTGTCTACAGACCAATTACCAATGACGATGCATGTCTCCAGATCTCTCGCCAATAAACCTGAGTGTCTATAGACAACTCACAACCAACTTTATGTCAACAGACCTGTTACAAGTGAACCTCAATGTCTACACATCTCTCTGTCATAATGCTGTGTCTCTGTAGACCACACACAAATAAACCTGCATGCCTAAAAACATCTAGCCAATAAATCAGTATGTCTACAGACCACTCCGGAATAAACCCAAAGGTCTACGTATCACTCAACAATAAATCTACATGTCTACAAATCTCTCACCAACAGACCCGCATAACTACAGACTTTTCAGCAGTAAACATACATGACTTAAGACAACTTACCTATAAACCTGCATGTCTCCAGAAGTTCAACCAATAAACCTGCAGGTCTAAAGACCGCTCACCAATGAACATGGATGTTTCCAGACCTTCAACCAATAAACCTGCATGTCTGAAAAACTATCATCAATAAACCTTAATGTATTCAGACCACTCACCAATAAACAAGCATGTCTATAGACCAATCAGCAACCTGTATCTCTACAATCTTCTCACTAATGAGCATGCATGTCTACAGACTACTAACCAATAAACCTACAACGGTACAGACTGCTCATTAATTAATAGGCACGTCTACAGACTACTTACCAACTCACCCTCATGTCAACAGACAACTAACCAATAAACCTGCATACCTTCAGACCACTCACCAGTATACCCCAGTTTGTCTGAAGATTTCTCAACAATAATCCTGTATGTCTACATATACTAAATAATACATCTACGTTTCTAGAGACCACCAGCAAATAAACTTGCGTGTCTACAGACAACTAACAAATAGACCACAGGTCTATAGACCACTCACCATAATCCTGCATGTCTAAACACTCTAAACAATAACTTGCATGTCTATAGACAACTCAAAAACAGACCTGCATGTCTACAGATCATATCTTTTGTAAATCAGGGATCCTATCTCCTTGGCAGGTGTTGCGGGCTCAAGTGGAGATTGGTTAAAGTGATCCGTGTGAATCTGATTAATGCATCCTGGATTCTGGCCAAGGTTGAAGGGATGGACAGAAACATTGCTGTGTAGCAGGTCTGATCTCTCTCCCCACTGTTCTTACTGAGCAGCCTCTGCAGCTCCATCCCAACTCCAATCCTCATCCTCCTCCTCCACCTCCTCCTCCACCTCCTCCTCCTCTAGCCAGGCAAGGATGGTACCTCCACCTCCCACCAACAAGCCCCACGTCTGCCTTTCCACTGTCCTCATCATGAGCAGCATGGCACTGATTGATGCCTACCTTGTGGAGCAGAACCAAGGACCACGCAAGATTGGCATCTGCATCATGGTGATGGTGGGAGACATTTGTTTCCTGATTGTGTTGCGGTATGTGGCAGTGTGGGTTGGTGCCGAGGTACGTACAGCTAAACGAGGTTATGCCATGATCCTCTGGTTCATCTACATCTTTGTGCTGGAGATCAAAGTCTACTTTGTGTATCAGAACTACAAGGCTGACAGGAAGAGCCTGGATGCTCTAGCGAGGAAAGCGCTGACATTGCTGCTGTCCATTTCCATCCCAGTGCTGTTCGTGGTGCTCGTTGCTATCGATCACATGGAGTACGTTCGCCCATTCAAGAAGCGTGAAGAGATCCGTAACCGGCTCTTCTGGGTTGTGGTGGATTTGCTCGACATACTGGACATCCAAGCAAACTTATGGGAGCCCCAAAAGAAGGGGCTTCCTCTATGGGCGGAGGGCCTGATGTTCTTCTACTGCTACATCCTTCTGCTGGTGCTGCCCTGTGTGTCCTTAAGTGAGATCAGCATGCAGGGCATCAACATCGTGCCCCATAAGATGCTCCTGTACCCCATCCTCAGCCTTGTCACCATCAACATCATCACCCTCTTCATCCGTGGTGGAAACATGATTCTGTACAGGGACGCCAGAGTGTCCGGGATCCTGATAGGAAAGAACATCCTGGCAATCATCCTAAAGACCTGCAGCTTTGTGCAGTACAGGAGACAGTTGCAGAACGCTTCAGCCGCCTTTGGGGTGGAGCTGCAGAAAAACTCAGTAACCCATGCTCGCCCAACCCCCACCCCTCCTCAAGTGGTCATGCAGGACCAGACGCCCTTCCCGGAGGTGACGACATGTGAACATACATGACAGAATGTTGAAGAGAATCCTGGAGACCATGAATATAAACATGAGCCTGTGGAAGGCGACACAAATCTTCACACCTTTCAGGGTATGTGAACACTCATGTGAACTCACTGGCGGTCAAAACCTGAAACTTAATGGTTCACAGGACATGAAGAACTGTTCTTTATCTAAAGCTAAAACCATGGTGCAAAAATCCAGCTCCTCTTTTATCCTCAGTAAAACATTTCCTCTTTGAATCTAGTTAACGGTGTGTCTCCAGAAGTATTTTAACTGACGACCAGATACGAGGATATATTTTTGAATTGTGTACTTCACTCTGAAATCTAAGGGTCTGTGTGTTGTTGTGTGAATTTCTGTCGCTCCAATGTTCTTAGTAGTCAAAGGATGAAAATAACACCTAGTTTCCCTGAAAAGATATGTTTTTTATACAGGTTGTGGTTATTTTATAAAGTATTGTGTACAAAAGAAAAGCTGTTCCTGCTCTTTCATTGGCTTTAAAACTGTCTTTCATAGACCTGTCAGACTGACTGAGTACATTTCAAAAGAAACTCTTTAATGTCCTGATCAAATGTTTCGTTAAGCACATTTTGAGTCTTTATTTCTTGAAATGTATTCCATGTGAGTGAACCTGTTTGTTGTATGACCCAGCGTCAGCATGAATTTGCCAAAGAGTAAAGGGCCAAGGATGGATCCCTAGGGGACACCACAGGTCAAACGGACCACTGAGGAAGAGACATTAACCATGGTTATTGAGAAAGTCCTTTCGATAAGTAATTTTTTTTTCCATATTAAAGCATGTGAGGACTTACTCAACAGACTTGAGTAACTCAATACAGCCAAAAAAGTCAAATATGGGTCAGATAGTTTTATAAAAACATTCCTTCTAATCTAATCAAAATGTACTTTTTCTGATGAAATGCAAATTTCATCATGAAAACATTTTATAAGTCTATTTTTTTTTATTGTTTAAAAACATGCTTGACGATACGGTTTGCCTTTTATTGGTGAATTTAGTGTGTCTAAGATAACAAAAAAAGAAATGCCCCCAACAAATAAAATATGCAAACAAATACATTTCTATAGATTTTTTCTTGGTGAAGACGTTAAAGGTTCAATGAAATGGAACAAATATCTTTTAATATTTAGCAAAAGAAAATAGACAATTATTTTCTTTCAAGCTTCATTTCACTCAACTGTTGGAGATACTTAATTGTTGAAGCGGTTGCTTTACAAAGTTATTCACCTCCAGAGTGAACAATAACTTCAAGTATGAGGAGGAGAAGATCCGACTAGTTTGATGACAGGTGGGACAGACAGTGGGATGCAATGGAGGACAGTGTGACTGTGCCGGTGCTCAGAGGGTTAGGATATCTGTTCTTTAGCCCACTCATGTGAGTACAAACAACAAACAACAGCCAAGAAGATGTCACATCTTCTAAAATGACAAATCTCTCTCTGTCTGAAACTATCTTTTTTTTCTCCATCATCATTTGAGTCACAACTTCTTTTTAAGTGTATTCTTTAAAACTAAGAAGAAATGTCAAAAGCAGGAGAAATAATTACAAGACAGAGGCGTTTTTTGCAGGAGGTCACTTCAAAACAACAGAAACTAGCTTGGAATGATGCTCGATAAAAATAAAGAAAGAGACACAGGTTATTTTACTACTGAGGTCACTGTGCTTCCTCTTTTATCGATCGATCTGTCTGTCTGTCTGTCTGTCTGTCTGTCTGTCCATACATCCATCGTCCATCTATCTATCCTAGATTCAACCTAGATTGGTTGTCAGCTGGGATACGCACCAGCCCCCCCACTCCCGCAACCCTGAAAGCTAAAGCAGCTATGGATCTTGAATTAATTAAAAATAAAAAATACAAAAACAGACACACACACACACTTTTGGCCGGAGACCCAACCTAATCTACCATGAACCCTTCCACACCACTGCATTGCCAGACCTTGAATGAATGTTACTTTCATCCAGATGAGCATGTTTTTCTTCTATTTTCTTACGTAGCCTTCAGATGTAAATAAACAGTAGGGGCCTCGGGGTGGGGGATGTGTCTGTCTGATGCACACACCTTTACACTCCCCAGATTAACACTGACAAAGCCGACTGTGCCAAGCGAGTTAGATAAATGGCTGCAGTAAATTCACATGGCGACCTTCGGCCGTCTTCGATGGCAACGCAGCTGGGAAACAAATGTATTTTTCATAGAGAAAAATGTTGAAGCAGATGCAGAACAAACTGGGAAAGTGATGCACATCAAGTATTGATTCTCTGCTCTGCAGGGTAACTGATTCCAGATTTAAAAAGATCACTTTCTAAAACGAAACACAGATGGGTTTTTTAAAGATGAAGAAGAGAATGTGCTTATAGCCTTTGTGTTTTGCTGTGAGGTGTGGGGCTGCTCAAATGCTAATACCTGCTCTGATCTGATTTAGTTGCAGAGAGGTTCTGCAAAGAAAGGCCAGACATTTATACTGTTTGATATCTTGATAAATCCTTCTAAACGTACTCCCTGCACTACATTCTCCAAGTTTGAGCACAATAGCTCTGGGCAACATTTAACATCCTTGAACAACTTTGCTGAAATAGCACAACCATTCATTCTGTGATCACGACACTTGTGCTTCCCTGCATATCTGTCTCATATCTGGCTCATGCACAGTTTGGTCAGGATTAACGGAAGATGTGAAGTGTGAAATCGACAGAGGATCAAGCCTGTGACTCACTGCTCCACAGCAATCCTTCTAATAATCAGGTCACTCAGCTGGCCTGCCAGCAACCTGACGTCCGCCCAACGGGGAACTGAGGTGTCGGAGATGAGAGCCCACCGCCTCCAGCTCTGCAAAGAGCTGCATGTAAATGTGAAATATGGAGAGGTGTTTCAATATTTAAAAACTGTTGGAAGTTTCCTGAGATTCAGCCTCTCAGTCTCAGCAGCTTTGCGGGTTTTCATTGTTGACCTATAAAAGATCCAGATGGTTTTTGATTCTCTCTGCCGCGCACAGAGCTTCTCGTGCAGCAGCCTTTTATATGGAAACAAATAAACATCAAGAATTTTTCATTTATTATGTAAAGCTTGGAATGGAATCTACAGGAAGATGTTTACAGGAAGAGGTTTCTCGATACTTTGTTTAAACTAAACACTTCACCTCGTGGCAGGAGGCCTAGATGTCAGTCCCGCCCCCAGCAGTACAACACCTGTCAGCCATTTTGATGAGCTGTCTACCTGATACCTGCCATTAAATAAAAACAGCGCTGACATTAATTAAACAGATGGAGGATGCAGGTAGATTTTAAGATCAGCAGCAGGAATTACCTCTCTCCAACATGGTTTCTATAACCTCCAGGTGGGGAAGAGAATCCAGCCCAGGAGTCTCGCAGTTTATTGTAAAGTCTGTAAGGTGTGACTGTGCTATTTGTCAGAACGCTGACCCGCACAACAGCAGGCAGAGAACTAATGACTCATTCGAGTGGTTCTGGTCCTTAGCTTTCCCCTGGAGGAGGTGGATAGACATCCCTCACAATCAGCAAGAGAGCCTCCTGAGTGAAAGAACCGGCAATATGATTATTAAGGGGTGGTTTAATGACTTGTAGTCTTTGAGTCTGGAGCCAGGAACCTTTAATTAGTTTGGTCACATCAAATGCGAGAAGAGCCTGATTGGAGGAGCTGGTGATCCTTTAGGACCAGAAATATTTATTTATTTATTTATTTATTTATTACAAACATTATGCTGTAAAAATATTTGACACCCTGCTGGTTTCCTCTACCTCTGACTTTGAATTTAAATTTAACAACAACAAAAAAAATATATATCTTACACCAAATACAATACACCAAATTTTTAAATTATGTTTTTATTTACTCAGGACCAGGATGACTCACCATCATTGATGGAAACATGAATTTTGCTGAAGGAGAATGTCAGGTCATCAGTCTATGAGGCCATGCAATTAGACAATGATCCAGAAAAGCAGAAGAGTGAGTCCACCACTGAATGGCTCCTTGTCAAAGTCTGGACCTGAAACCTGTGTAGATGCTGTTGTGGAACCTGAGAGAATCAGTTCATGGCCACAAACTCTTGTTGTGGCCCGAATGTTGCTGAACTCAAGCAATTCAAATTCCAAATACAGTGACATCAGGGATGTTCCCATTGTTACTACTGAAGGAGGAACATCTGTAGATGAAGATGAGGAGGATGAATACCTTTTCACACAGATTATTTAGCTTTGGATACGTTTTGAATTTATTAAATTACATAATAGTCTAAAACATGTGTTTCATATTTACATAGAACAGATCACTCACAAGTGTCTCCTGGGAAATTGTTCAGCCAAGACAGTGGGGGGTTGGGTGCGGTTTGGACCCTGTCACTTAACCTTCTTCACTTCTTTGGAAATGGAGTGACATTCTCTGAGCTACCCTTGTATCTGTAGCCACAGGGGGGATTATTTTTAAGCTTATTACAGCCTTAACTCTGAAACAGTGTTTGACGATGACAGGAGACATGAAGCTGCTCCAGAAGCTCCTCTTGCTTTGATAGGTAATATTCTGTCTGACTTTTACCCAAACAGTTCTAGCCTCGATATGCTTGAACGGTTCCATCTGACATTTCTTCTATGACCTCCAGCTCTTGTAGCCTAATTAGCAAAAAGAAGGCAGGAGATCCAGCATGAGCAGAGTGGATGAAGGTCAGAGATGTATTCAATGTGAGAAAGATGAGGTCAAAGAGCCGAACTTGAGTGCCGTACAGAAAAGAGGCGATTTTGTGGAGGATTTCTCTGGGGGATGCTCACTGGTGAACTATGAAGAGAGTTGAGGAGAAGGAGCGAGGTATATGTCTGTCATCGTAAAAAAAAATGATTCAACCTGTGTACTTAATTAGGTTTATACATCAACTGTTTCCAATTATAGAAATGCATGAGAGCAAATATTAATCATCCGATGCATCAGATATTAGATATGAGAGTTTGTCCGCAGTATGACACAGAATGTAAAGTCTACTGAATGGATTCCATTCTTCACGGTGAGTGTCTCCAGGACGTTGTATCACTTTTAGCTACTCTGACCTCCTGCAAACACGATGCACAGACAGAGACCAGCTTCTGACAACGATCCAGAGGAATGTTAGCCAATTCCTCATGGACAATGAAGGATTATGGTAAGGTTTAGCCAAACAAGAAATGTTTAACGTATCACTTATATCCGTCCTTTATCTAGTCCTTACCTCTTCAACAATTCCTTTTCCCAATGGAACAGGATTAAGACTGGGCATCAAAAGTAGAAATAAAAAAAAATAAAAAATACCATTGTGAGTTATCTACATACCTCTTGCTCCACAAACTTCCAGCCCCCCAAACTTAACCCTGAACCTGTATATAATATAAGCTTGATCCTCCTTCTTCAAAACCCACCAGAGATGTTCTCCTAGATTCTGGTCAGGTGACTCTGACATTAGCTCTAGGAAAGCTGGAATAGGGACTTTGAGGTCTGCTTGGGGTCGTTGTCCTGATGGAATGTCAATGTTGTGCAACGCTTCCTCTTCTTCATAGACGGTGAGATGTTTTCTTCCATGAGTTCGTCAACCTTGATGAAATCCATCTGACCTTCTACCACCCTGCAGGATTCCACATCATTGCTGATACACCACCATCCTTCACTGAAGGTAGGATGTTCTTCTCAGAACCTCTTAAAGATACATCACAGATCCATAGACCACAAAGTTCCAGTTTGGTTCCTAGCTCAAGAGAAAGAGATGCAGCTCAGGAAATTCAGGAAGCAGCATATTTCATGTTATTTTGGAAAACCTGTGGGGGTTTTCTTTAGGACACACAGCAAGGAGGACTCTAGTATGTTTCAGTCTTTATCTTGACACACAATATTAATCCATCTCTGTTGTGCTGAGATATTTAAGCTGCTCTTACTATGAATATTAAATAGTGTATTTTAAGAATAAATGCAATATGAGACAGGGTTTGAATGATTTTACTTGATGTCACTGAAGATAAACGCTGTTACTCACAGTTTGATGTGTGTCATCGGATGAAGCAGAGAGGTTCGACCTCACTCTGACTTCAGAATAGACAAATCTGATCATTCATATGTTTCCATTTTATTCATAACAATGTGCTCGGTCTCTTTGGTACCTATACCAGACTGTAATATATATAAAAGTACATAATAAAGAAAATGAGAAATAACAGTGTTTTGACTGTGATTTTGCTTTATCGCAGCATCATAATTATTTTGCAATGAAAACTTGATAAAAATTAGTCTTCTGTTTTATATCAACAGGTTGTTCATTCAGTGCTACTCTGTAAAATATATTTTTTAAATAATAAAGATTATTTCATTATTCATGATGAATTTGATGTAGGCTCTCCATTCACTTACATTCTGTGCCAAATGACACAGACCTTATATGTCTGGACTCTGACTGTGGAATAAGGATTCTGGCATTAAAGTATAACAGGTTCACCCAGATAAATTATTAAGTAATAAAAAAGTTGTACTCTTTGCCGGCATGCACAGCTGAATTAATGAGTCGTGTACTCTTTGCCAAATCGTAATTTAATGAGTTGAATCCCCCAGACTGTTTGAAGAATACAAGTCATTACGGGTAACATTTATGTGCTCGTTAATCGTTGTTGTTTCACTGCTGGCGACCAGCGGGTTCTCTACGTGTGACTGAATCTTATCCAACACTCCAGCCGCAACACCACTCAAAAAAAAAACTGTCTCAGCATTCGTTACAAAATTCTTCACAAAGAAGGAAAAAAGATTTAGTCAACAATTAATCTGAAATGAAATGAAAAGTTGAATATTATTATAAATGATAAAATAATACATGAAGCAATAGAGACTCATCAGAATGAAGGTAGACAGATACTCAAAAAGAATAACTGGTCAAATATAAAGGTCAAAGGGTAAACGTGATGAAGAACAGCAGCGGGTAAAGTTTCCAGTAAAATGATTGATGGAGAAGCATCTCTAACACTTGCACACTGAAAACCGTAGCGGAGCATTAACAGTCTTGTGTCAGCTATCAAACCTAAAGCTTAAAATATGAAGTTGGTCACCATAAATGTTTAGATCAATATCATCCATAACGTTTAAAGCAGGATATCCTCATCACGTGCTTCATTCTAATAACCAAAACCCACGTCATGACGGTCTCTGATTGATTCATTCTCAGTTGGCGGGGGCTGAACCTACGCTAGCTAATTGGAGTGTACTTCTAAAGCACCTTTCTATCCTGTTCAAACATTCAAAGCCCTTTTTCTACACGAATCAGCATTCACCCATTCACACAAACATTCATACAGTGATGATAGAGGCTGCAATGCAAGGCACCACCTACTCATCAGGAGCGGTAACCATTCACGCAACCATTCATACACCAATGGAACAGCCATTGGGAGCAACTTGGGGTTCAGTATCTTCCTCAAGGACGCTTTTACATGTAGACTGCAGTGGCCAGCGATCGAACCAATAACCTTCAGATAAATGGACAATCTCTCTACCAACTGAGCCACCATCGCCATGCAGCGCTTCATTCATGCTCAATAAAAAGTGAAGTAGGTGAGTCTGATCCACTTGATTGTCGTTGGATTTATGCATACATTGCCGATCATCAAATCAGTGTCTTTAAAGTTTTTCAGCGCTTTTTTCTCACTCATGGTTTTTCTTGGACGAAATTGTAGACTGAATTATTTCTTACTTTCATACTTCATTTTTTGAGATTGTGCATTAAAGACAAACTGCGGAGGTGTAGGTCAGGCAATGTGTCTGTGAGTACCACTGCCGGGCACGCACTCACCAGGTGTAACTCCAAAACACTGTTTACGTGCAGCAGTTGCCATTCCAAAGGTCATTCCAAAAGGACTTAGACTACCCTCTTTCAGAGGAATGAAATCTAATTTTGAAAGGAACTTTCGAAAAGGGCCATTTGAATCCAGCATTTTCATTCCAATTAGGCGTCTCTTCCGAATCTCTTCAAAAATGAACTGTGTATTTAAACCCACATAGTGACCTGTAGCAAGTCGGGGTTCAGCAAGCAAAAAGGCATTGCCTATTGGACATGTAAATGTGAAAACTTTCGTATGTGTCTGAAAGCAAATTAAAAAGCAAAAATAGATGGACTAAGGTAAAAAAAAAAATAACATTGTCCCTCACTGTTAGATGGTGTTTGATCTTGTCCTCCTGGACGTGACTATAAGAAGTTGAGTGAAAGTCAAATCTGTTAAATTTCTTATTTTCTTTGAGACAAAGCTCTGATTTCTATTATCTCACTGGAGGCTGCAGGAAGAGAAGCAATGACATGACATTAATAGACTAATAGGGAAGAAAACCCTACTAAAATACATGTCGTCTCAATTAAAACGTTAATTCAATTATGAAAATATTATTTTCTGACAATTTCGAGGCCAGCGTAGGCAGTAGGCTTTGCTGGCCCAGATGGGCCTTATTGTGAGGATTACTTTTTAAATTTAAGCCATTAGAGTCACAGGTTACTTTTTTTTAAATTATATGGACCAATATAAGTAATGTAACTTGATTACTTCAAGTTAATTTTGGATTATTTCAGTACCAAATATGCAAATAAAGACTAAAAAAGAATAAAGTTGTATCCTCTGCTCTGTATTTTTAAAGAAAAATTCAGGCAGGAGCCAATTACATTACAATAAAGTGCATAACACAACACCCTATATTGTAGGACAGTTTACAAAGCAATAATAAAATCCTTTACAAGGCAAACAGAAAATGCTCTGTTTTACTTCTTAAAAACGTACTATTTTTAAAGAAATCCAGTGTTTACGTACTAAATTTTTTAAAAACAAAAAGAATAAATGGATGAAAGAAAATGAAAACAAGGAAGCAAATTCAGGCTAATTGAATCCAAATTAAATTATGGGACTACAGATAAGTATAGTGTACAAAGCGGGAGTAAAATCTTCTCCTTTGTCTTTTGTTCTGCCACCGTTGATTCAACTCTTCTCCTTGTCTATTTTGAGATGTACCTGGCTGTTCACTGAACTCAGAGTCTTCTGAAATACACAAAGTAAAAATAAATAATCAAGTAATTAGGGTATATTTGATTTATTCAGTTTTAGTATATTTATTCATCCACTCATTGACTATTAACTATTCAGCTGTTTTCAAGAATTATGTTTAAAAATGTTTTAAGTTTAAAAATTGCATTATAATAACAACAAAACTATACTTACTAACTATTAGTAATACTGTTATTAACATTATTATTAGTAGTAGAAGTAGTAAAAAATCTGCACCTGTGAGTGGTGATCCAGATACGTGCCGAATAGTTACGACATGTCACTGATGCTTGAGACATCAAGTGTATATGTGCTGAGTTTAATAAGTGCTCGTCCTCCATAATATGTCATATTCATACTGGTAAAACGACTAGATTCGGTTGTAATCTAGGGTACAGAGCCGGTAAAATAAAGTAGTCATAGGGTGACGGAAAAAAAGATCATTTCTTTATTTCATATGTAATCCAACCATGAATAATGTTAATTTCAATCTATTTCCAAATATAAACAAGTACACATTCCAAACACATATATAACGGAAACAATTCTATGGTATCACTGCAATCAATAAACAGTCGTGCCTGCAGATTCAATAAACTGCAAACAATTCTTTGGCCACAATTGTGACTATTTGGTAACAAGAGAAGAACTTTTACTATAACTGCAGACATAAATTTACGTTCATTAGCACGTTACTACTGTTTGTTTCAGGTAGAAGCAGCTGTGAACGTTTACTACAAAATCCGTTTTTGGAGGACGATATCTTTCTGTCATGGCACCAGTCAGCATCACCGCCTATTAATTTAAAGTCTCAATATATTTTTCCGTAATAGTAGTAGCAGTATAAGTAACTGCCAGGTTAGCTAGTTAACTAACATTAACTTTATCTTACATCCAGTAAGCTAACAATAATGTTACCGTGTAGCTACAGTTAGCGGTTGTTCTAACCTGTAAATGTTTCTTCAAACGGGATGTTGAGTCCTCGGATAATGAAATAACTTTTACAGCTGGAACGCATAACTTGCACTGTACTTTAATAATAATAATAATACATTTAATTTATAATGCACTTTACATTTGGATCAAATCTCAAAGTGCCACAACGCAAAAGCAGATAAAAGCATCAATAAAAAATAAATAAATAAATATTAATAATAACTATACAAAAACGTGACCAAAAGCATTAATGTTAATTACAGTTATAGGTTCTGCTAAAAAGGAAAGTTTTAAGTCCTTTTTTAAATGTGTCAGTCGTCTGTGGAGCCCTCAGATGGTCAGGGAGGGCATTCCACAGACGAGGGGCAGCAGAACAGAAGGCCCAATCTCCCATGGTGCTGAGCTTAGTCCGGGGAAGGAGGAGGCGGTATGACTGGGTAGAACGGAGGGATCGTGTCGAGGTCAGTGGGGTGAGTAGTTCTTTCAGGTAGGGGGGTGCGTTACCATGGATACACTGGTGAGTGAGGAGAGAGGTCTTATAATCAATCCTGGTGGAGATGAGAAGCCAATGAAGGGAATGAAGAACAGGGGTGATGTGTTCGTGTTTACGAACTCTCATCAGGATCCTTGCAGCACTGTTTTGAACATACTGCAGTCTTTGAAGACTTTTATCAGGGATCCCGATTAGAAGTGATTATTGTGATAAGTGATTATATTATAGTTAGATATAACTTTGATGTTATTCCCTTTTTCTGCTTGAAATAAAAATGTTGGAAATGTCCACCCACTGAAGGCACCTTTTTCACCAAAGGCCACGGTGGCAATGAACTGGCGGGTTGACTATCAAATCGACTAGATAGCTAATGTGAGCGGTGTTGTGGCGTCTATTTTGTCGTGAAGTGTATGAGCACATACATTCATGTGTATGACTAGGATGCATCATAAATATGAGTAAACGCATGTGTATGATGCATCCTAGTATTGCGGTAGCTATATCACGAGGGGCGTGGTTGTTTGTGACCTAATATTAGGTATATTATTTTTATCAAATGATGAAAGAAAGCCTGACAATGGCACCTTTGGAATTTCACCCAAGGAATTAATGGCATTCAACCGTTGAAGGACAACCAGGTTTGTTACAAATATAGGCAAGAGACCTGGTTCTAATTAAAAGTTGACTTTATTTCACAATCTTATAAAACATTTTAAAAGATGACTAATACAACACTATTCATAGGGGAGACGATAACTTGTCTGTCAACTCAATGCTGAGGCTTACCAGTGAGGAAATGGGTCAGTGAGGGATGGGAGAGACCCCCAGGAAGAACACCACCCTGATCACACGTGGCAAAGACACACACATACACACTATGGCGACCAGGGGATACACTGTAACAGCAAAGGGGGTAATGACCATTCAGGACACCAGCACAACCACCTTGGACTCTCAGAAACTGCAGAGACAGAAAGACACCAAAATAATAGCAAGGGTACAGAAGAACACAAAATAAACAAGTTATGTAACAGGCAGCTGCATGGTGTTTAACTCAGGGAAAACAAATTAACTAATAAAGTAAGCTGCTTATAGAAATTCCGGATTAAAGCTCCCAATTTAAAGAAAATTATAACAAATTACTGAACTTAAATTATCTTAACCCAATCACTTATCAATTGAATTAAACACGTGATATCAAAATGAAACAAAATAAATTAATAAACAATCAACTAAACATAGGGAAATCGGAGCAAATTAACCTAAAATAACCTATTCCCAAAACATAAACTAAAAATGAAGAAAAGATCAGGTTAAATCAAAGGGGAAAAAAAAAAAAAATCAGAGGATAAACAATGAATTCTTGTTAAGTTGACCGCTCATACATTGGTCAACAGAAAGGAAAGCAGTGCTGAAATGTACCCCGCAGTCCACCTGTTCATACAATAGGATCAGCCTGCTTAGCAGCTAAGTAAAGTAATGCGCAGTCACATACATGAATCGGGCTGAGCCAGAGTAAGTACAGATTGAGCGCATCTGAAGTGGAGTTAAAGCTAAGTTAGAGGCACGCAGTGGCTACAAGTCGGTAGCCTGCAGTTAAGGTGCCGGACCACAGCTTCAATCAGGCAGCAGCATCCGAGTGTTGGCAGGAGGCCTTGAGAGATTCAGTGCTGACCACAAGGGGACCAGCGGACAAGAGCCTGCACTGGTGGAAAGATATCGAAAGGGAAGGAAGCGACGAGGAAGCGCTTGGGTCTGCGTACCAAAGAGCAAGAGGGTGTCAGGACGGCCACCTACTTCCCTTTATAGGATGGCCTCGTGTGGTGAAATGCGAATGAGCCCCGAGATGACAGGCACTAAGCAGGATGGAGCCCTTTCATCCTGCGACACTAGCATATCATTCTCTAATTTTTTTTAAATTGTAAACCTGCTAGTAATCCCCAGTTTTACTGAATATAACTGTAATCTGATTAAATGTTTACATGTCTGTAACGGTAACGGAATGAAGTTACATTTATTTTGTATACTAATTACGTAATGCTGTTAAGTGTATTCTGTTACTCCCAAGCCTGCTTAATGCCCATAAATGGGGTGATACCAGAGTTTTTGAAGCTGGGGGCTTTGCTTTAGAAACTCAGTTGGTGCCATTCCATGCAAAAAACTTAAAGATCAAGAGAAATACTCAAAATTACTTCTCCACGACAACACCTGCAAGTTTCCAGTATGAAGTTTTTTCGTTATGAGTGTCTCTATTATTTTATGTGAAGCTCTTCTGTTTTGAAGTTTCCAAATGACCCACATTCAGTCCTTGTATAAAGAAAAGGTTCATTCAAATACATGATTGTTTTCCCACACTGAGCATAAAAGCATCCATGTTTCTCTGGGAGACAGGACTGGCAAGTCTTTGTGCTTCCAGTCAAAAATATTTATCCATCCATAAACAATGGCCTCCTCATCAGCAGGTCCTTCTGGATCCATTTATTTCCTTTGTCACCAGCCCACCCCCTCTCTCTGTATGTTTGGCTAAGAATCCCCTCGGGTAATCCTGTGCTGGAAATAATTTACTGGAAGTTGTCCAAAAGCATACAGCCCATTAACATTGGGCCGTGTTTGGGACTCTGTGTGATAGCTGCCATAAGATTCTGAATGTGGGAGAGTTCCTGCATGGATATAGATGTGTGTCAGAGGTGGGTTAGTGGGCAGCGCTAGCTGCCAGCTATCTGCGTGATTTAACCATGTGTGTAAATCAAGAGTGAGTCTCTGCTCGACCAGCCAGCCTCATTTCAATCTCTCTACAAATCACACGAAGCAGAAAGAGTGAGGGGAGAGAACCATAAAGGCCGCCAAAAATAATTATAGTCTGCACCTCTCTCAGGCTTTCATTTATTAAGTAGATGAGCAAAAATCCGACAGCCATCATAAAACACCCTTAATATATGGTTTGGTATAATATTGAGGTCTTGAAGCATTTATCATCTGAATTTCTGTGCATACAGAGTCACACAATCCGCTGTAGTGCAGGTGTGCTGGAGCAATATTTGACTTGGCTGCAGGCATAATGTGATAGACTATCTATCTATCATCTGCCCAAATCCAGGCTTAAAGAGCTCGCTATTTACGGTGCGTGAAAGAGGACATTGAATTAGCATACTTGCTTGTGCCAACCATGTGTGTTGGACCAGGCTAATTTGCAGAGTGATCCAACAGTAGGCAGAGAGAACATCCTACCACTTCAAGATCCAACGCATGCAGAGCGCATCATGATTCACCACCATGATCCAACGCCAGGCAGCGAGCATCCTGTTGATTCACCGAAATGATCCAACTCCAATCAGAGAGCATCCTGCTGATCGCCACCATGATCCAACACAGCTGGAGGGCATAATGATACACCACCATGATCCAACGCCAGGCAGAGAGTATCCTATTTCACCACCATGATCAAACGCCAGGAAGAGAGCATCCTGCTGTTTCATCGTCATGATCCAACTCTACGAAAAACCCACAGCATCAAGTCTATCACACAATAACAGCAGTATCTGAAAACGGACTTCCTGTTCTGTGACCATTGACTATCTGTCCAGTATCCTCTCATTTGCGGTCCAGAAACACCTGACTTCATGTCAAGTTACTATTGACCTCCTGTCCAGCATCGTTTGACTTCCTGTCCAGTAACTCTTACTTTCTGTGCCTTGTCTGAGATAAAATCTAATAATTATATCTTAAAACACAGTGTTTCTGCGAGTGAATGCAAATACTCTGTCAAAGTTCATCAGTATTCTAAAGGAGGAGTCTGTGCATTTAATGAATTCAGCCAAACCACTTTGTCAGATGGCTCTAATGGTTGGCTTCCGATCTTCATGATGGTCTGTTTGAGATTAATTCATCTGCGCCGTTTGCTATCTTTGCTTTCTGCTATTCCCCTTAAGTGTTTTTTTTGAACCCCTAAGCTGCTCCTGATGGGAGCCTGACCTCTGCGAGATCATAATATCATGTACACCATGGTTTTATAGGCACACTGCATTTTGTTTGAAGATTCAGCACTTTTAATGGATACACACAAAATAGAAGAAATCAAGATTGGTTAAATAGTTTCACTTTCACAGCTGTGCACTCTGTCAAAAAAAAAAAAATAGACCAAAAAAACACTTGATGAGTTCAAGAAAGTGGAGGGAGCTCTTACACACTGTGAACAGCAGGGATCTGATTTTGTAAAGTTTTACAAAAAACCTTAACATCACACAGAGCAGTTGGTTTCAAGACAGGCAAGAGTCCTTTCAATATTGAAGTTAGCAGGTTATCTATGTTTTACCTAGAAAATAATTGAATAGGGGCACCACCCAAAGTTAATTGGGGAAATTATGAAACCTAAAATCAATCAATTCTTAATTTCATTAAACTTAAAATTCTCACATCTGAAAGTCATGAACTCTTGTACAAAGTACTCTCATTTCTCTTCAAGAAGGAAAGACATGACATCTGTTATGCTTAAATATGAATATGTTTATTCAACGACACACTAAACAAAACAGGATAAATATGGATAACTGATAATGAAGTGGATAAACAGGTTAATGCACATACTGGTGTTTGCATGTGTGTTTGTGCGGGCTGATGGTTCAAAAGCTGAGAGTTTGAGAAATAGGTAATGGTGATAGAGAAGAATTTGAATTCTTTGAATTCTCTTGAACTTAATCATTGCTAAAGGCACGATAAAATTTAATGCCACTTAGATTTTATGCATCAACCCCAGATCATGAATGAGCGTGATAGAACGGTCTAACTGTTGCTGGTCAACAATCACGTCCGTGGATCGGGTGCTGCAGTCGATCAGGCAGTTTCCTCTCGCTGGAAGAAAGGCAGCTTCTCAAAGTCATGTGAAGACTCTTCTCCATGGGACTCTTTCTTCGCTACCGTATGGAGACTGGTGGCTGTTGCGCACACACGTCTGGCTGGGCAACAGATGGACCTGGCACCGACTGTCCTTTATGCAGGATGCAAAAATGTGACAAGGAACGGGGTCCCTTTAGTCTTGCGTGCAAAACTGATTTCCAGGGAGAGTCGCAGGCCTCGCGAAATTCCTAAAGGAAATTGGCCTTTGCTGTACTGACAGTCTTAGAACGTAGAGGGATTAAAACTATTTGACTCTTAAAAGCAGGTTCAAATAAATGAAAAAAGGTATAGAATATCAGAATATGCAGAACAACCGAACAGCAAAAACATTACGAAAGGCGAAAAGCGAACGACTTTAAAAGAGGAAAAATTTAACTTGAAGAATGGAGAATGAAATTAAGAAGTGACAATAAAGGTAGGAGAAGAAGGCAAGAAGTGAAAAGAGAAGAAGGCAAGAAGGCAAGAAGGCAAGAAGCTAAGGGGGCAAGAAGTGAAGAAGTAGGAGAAGAGGCAAAGAGTGGACGCAGGGCGTCATTCCCTTTTTATAGCCGTCCAGGTGTCCCAGTAACTTATTTGCATGAAAAGATGAGCAGAGAGTCAGGTTTCTCTTGGAATAATGCAAATAAGGTGGACAGGGGTAGAGATAAAAATACAGGCCTGATAGTAACATGTTAGAATAGTAAAATCGCTTTCTCCCACCATGGACAAAGAGTGATCAAGCTCATGAGGGATATATATGTATATAAATACCATGTATTCTATAAAATGTGTTCATGCAAAACAGTAATCAAGATATAAACAAGTCTAGCTTAACTACAATGACATCAGTGTTAATAAGGAATATTTATCAAATTTGTAGCAGACAGGATCAGTACATGTGAAACAATCAAACTTAGCAAATAAAGTTGTTACGAGCAGTCTTCATCCATCTTTTTAAACTGGATGAGGTAAGACATACATGTTGACATATTTGACAGTAGTAAACAGAAAAACATATTTTCGAAGTGATGTTTCTATTAATGACCGCTAGGTGGCTATGTGTTACTGCAGAACTGTCCAAAACGGACAAGCTAGAAAAAAACTCTTATTATTATGCTTATTTGAACAGATTACGATAACATGTTTTATAACATTGTAAAGTAAATTTTGCAGATTTTTTAACTGTGTAAGTTGTGAAAATAAATAAGAAAAACTTAACATAGAAACAGTCTTTTTGTTGATAAGGTTCCAATCAACACAGTCCTTCTTGAGTTTTAAAACTTTAAAATTCCAATGAGCTCTTGCAGGTCAGAAAACAGGAGGAGTTGGGGTTAGGTATCAGTCATCAATGTTTTATTACACCTCAGATTCTAACACCTTGGTCCTCCCGTCACAAAGCAAGTCTCCTTTGTCGATTGATTGCTATACGAGAACAGAATCACTTTTGACCCTCTGACCCGGGAGAGCAAATGTGAGATTAAGCCTGTCCTTCCCTTGCTGTGAAAAAAAACAGATGTGGAGATGTCTTGCTACAGAAGTAATCATGCATCTATAGCTGTTGTCCCACAGACCCGCCTGGACAGAACCCAAAGCCAGTCTCTCATTCAGTGTCACCTTTACATGTCGCAGATTAGTTTACATCAGCAAACTCAGTATCTGCCAATAACCATGACTGATATGACCTCTGAAAAACTGCTGACTGGCTGCGTCTAAACACCATGATTACATGATGATAATCCTCCTGGAACATCCTGGGTCAATTTTACAAGGTTAAGTATTTACACAGCAAAGAGAAAAGAATGTTGACAATAAATGTGTAAGCATTGTGATTGGTGAGTTATTCTTCTGGGACCCTCCAGATTTCTCAATAGTTCAACAACATACAGTTGAACCGGCGACTGTAACTAGCTGGTTGTGCTTTCAATGTGAGTGTGAATGTGTGATTTGGCCATGACAGACCCTGTCTCTTGTCAAAGTAATGAGCAACTCCAAGCAAATTCTTGTACCAAGCAAATTAAAGCCATTATTACTCTTCTGTCCGCTAACTTTATTCTGCAGACATACCCCTTACAGCCATCCAAGCTTGAACCCAGTTGGGTTGTTCTGTTACTATTGAAACCACATTATTTAAATGTGGTTTCTGGTGTCGTTGGCCCTCTAATCCTGTATCTGTTCAGTACCTTCGGTCCTTAGTTGAACCTGTAGAGATGTAGTGTTCCGACCAGCAGCAGTTTTCTAAGTATTTCTGAAAATCAAGCATGGTGGACCTCCCTGCTACAGTTTGACATACAGGTAGAACTTCTAAGGATCATTGAGTCTCAGGGTCTAACCCTAACTCCTTTACCTAACCCAACGTTAGAATTAGTTGTGTGTGTCGGCAACCGAATCAGGTCTGTATGACATCACATATTAGACATATAATAATTTGGCTGCTGCGTTCTATGTTGCAAGGTAACGCAGCTCTGGGCGAATCAATGGAATTATGGCCAGTTAAGACGCAAACCTATTGGACCTTAACTAAGCGCTCGTGAACCATCCCTATGTTCATTTCTGTCTGGCTGCCTGTCTCTGGAGGGTGATGTTTGTTTTAGCAAGCCCTCTAATGTTTTGGTCTCTAATTCTTTAGTGAACCTTTTCAGACTGGACTACAGATTCCAGGGATTCACTCACTCCTTTTTCTCCAAACCTTTCTGCACTGTTTGAGACTGGTACCCATCGCTCTATGCCTGTTGCATCTTGGCCTCCAGTCTTCTCATCCTTTAAAAAAATGCCTGACTACCCAGCAAGCAATTAGTACCAAAGAAGCCTCTTGAATGAGATGTGAAACGTCTTCAAGCTTAAACAGAAGTCCATTTGCTTTTGATGCAACCAACATGGATTACCATGACCTGGATCAATAAGAATCCACACAGACATCCTTAAAGACAGACTATTGGTGAGCTGTTATGGTGAGAGTCTCCAGGATTACGTTTAGCAGTCTCTGTTCTCAATGGGCTTTGAGATGGTTCTTCTACAAAGAGTCTCTAGTTAGCTTTATCTTCAGTCTGAAGATCACAAACTCCACGCTGTCTTCTCCATTAACCATTTCCTCGGGACAGTATGACGCTATAATTCACTGTTTTATTCACTAGTGCACTAGTGTTCACACTGAATGGACAGCAAAGAGTTGGATGAAGTAAAAGATCAGTCAAGAGGAGAAAAGGATCCCACCCTTTACGAAACAAACCCATCATCACACAAGTGTATTATAATAAATAATGCATAACAATACTCCTTTTTCTTTGGCGAAGAATCAGTCTATAAACCGAGACTGTTTCCATATGGGCAAATTTGATGTCAGAATGATGGTGAGGTTTTAAGCTCATTGCAGTGAATGAAGGCATAGATGAAGGTTGACCCTTCATGTTTACAGGACCTCCACAAGCTGACTGTCCTGGGTTCTATTTGATTTGTCGAGTGAGAACAAAGAGTCATGGTTTGGATTTGTGGTGTCAGCTTCGGCTTACTGCATGTATGGTTTTTGGTCTATCTTTTTTATCTTTTTATCTCTTATTTTTCCATCATTTTTGTTCTTACACCAAGCAATAAGAGGAAAAAAGAAGAGATTGATGAAATGTGTACTGACAGCCTGGTTTGTTACATCCAACTCCAGTCTGAACTGGATTTAAACTGGATCAGGTTCCCGGGCCTTTTATCACCTTCATAAACTTAGATAAGGGAAAGAAGGAAAGACCTGAACAAAGTAGGCCAACATCAGATCTATGAGAAGAAGAGCAGAAGAAACGTCAAATAAGGATATACCAGAACCTTACTGAATGTTCTGAAGTTTCCTCATGATTAAAAGGTCCCGTTTTAATGTTTTAGTGTGAGCAGTGAGGTCACTGTCTATGCAGAAGGAAAAACTCACAGGGCAGATTTGAAAATGGAACCAAAGACTAAAGCTGGCAGAGGGAGTCAGCAGCAGTATCAACATCAAGTTCCTCAGTCTGATGTTCAACTACAACGATCTTTCAACCTTTCAGTCGTCCGACACGTAAGAGTGGATCATCCACCAAAGTTGTGTCTGGAGCACTCAAGAGAATAAATAAACAGCTGAGTCTTGACATGAACATGAATCAAAGTCTAATAAAGAAATTACACCATGGCAGTAACTCCAGGGGCTTCAGCATATCTTGGGGTTTCTGCATTTCCTGAGGATTCGCCATCTGATGAGGGTTCACCAGCCGATGAGAGGCTTCCGCCTGACACCCAGCACTAAATGAGTTAATCTCCTGTAATTAATGTAAATGAGAACATTTGCAAACATATTTTTGGGTGAGAAGAGTGGATTCTCTGCAGGCAGCAGCAGCTCACTAATCTGTGAGAGGAGGAGATCCCTGGCTGACAGGTGACACGAAGATCATGAATAAAACATGTGAGAAGAGAACATCAGACAAAATCTGAGGAAATCTTGCCACTGGCTTGGGGAATCTTCCAGGTCCGGGGGATCTGGTCTCTGGTCTGGTGGATTTGTTCTCAGGTCCGTGGACTCTGAGAGGATCTGGTCTCTGGTCTGGGGAATATGGTCTCTGTTCTGCGAGATCTTGTGTCGGATGTGGGATGTAGGATTTCAGGGGCTCTGGACTTGGGTCTGTGGGATCTCAGGGAATCTTGTTTTGGGTCTGCAGAATTTCAGGGGATGCAGTCTCGGGTCTTTGGGGATGTGATGGGCTCTGGTCTCGAGAGTATGGTATATGATGGGATAAGGTCTCGGTGGAAGTAAACCTAACTTCACCTGGATGATGTGGCTGAATCTTAAACACCGCTCTGACAGGGACTGAGGATGCTGGACCTTCTCACACCTAACCAAACCCGTCTGATGATACTGTTGCAGGTCCAGATTGTCATGACTGGACCTTAAAGAGTACTGAGGGAGGTCAAGACTTTCAGGACTAGATTCTTGAAGAGTTCTAATGGAGGTCCAGACTGTCATGTCCTCTCACTAAGGTCCGTTTGTACCTTTTCCTACGATTTCCTCTCACCCAGCCGGAAATGTGTCTGGGGTTAATGTTCTACAGCGTTTTCATTATGGGATGTTATTGAAACAGGTTCCAGCTGAATCTGAACCTTTGACTGATTTACTGGCACAAACTCGGCTGCGGCTTTCCCTCAGTTAATCCTGCAGTCAGCCACTATAAAGAACCAGCTCTGGCATTCAGATGTGGTGCTGCAGGTAAGAGTCCGGCCCAATAGCTTACCTTGTAGACATCCTCATGAATATTCATAGCTAGTGGCTGGATTCCAGTGTTGACATTGCAATCATGCTAATTACTGCTGCATCATGAATAAACATCAGATCTGTGGATCGCTTACATCCGTTCATAAACTCATTTGCAGGAACAATTATGGAGCCTGAGCCTCATTTTATATGGCCCTAAAAACTGTTTAACACAACAACTTCATGAATGAAAATTATAATTTACTGTGATGCTCATTCAATGTTTACTTCTCACACACTGTCCCATGTGTGAAATGTAAACATTTCAAGTTTAAGCCATAGAAGAAGGATAGGAGGAGGAGCTGCTTTTCTTAATTCTTCTCTAATCCTCGATGTAAACACAGCGTGTAAATGACTGGAGCATCTCAATAAAAACAAACATGTCTGACTAATTCTGGGTCATTTCCTACGCTGGGTGACAAATTGTGCTGTCCTACTGCAGCAAGACTAGGCACGCATACTAAGTAAAGTGGAGATTTAGCTGCCCTGTACTTTTCCTCCTTGACACCTCTCCCCCCATCCCGCTTGGCTCTGGTTCAACTCATGTCCTTTCAGGTCTCTGTTTCCTGTCCATGTGTGTCTATGTGTGTCAGCGCACCACATCTCTGAGACATGAAATGTAAAAGAATAAATACTGACACTGAAAACAGTATGATGGTCTGCGGGAGAACTTCCAACCCTCCATACTCTGCTGCTCTATTTGCGGAACCGACTCACAGTTTGAAGAGTTTAGTCTTTTCCACATTAAACTGAGTATGAAATCCTGACTCAGATATTGATCGCTGGGGAGATCTACCACAGTCATGGCAGGAGCAGAAGAATCCCCTACCAGGCTAATATGAACCGCAAAGAGAGTCCAAATTATTTTAAAACGTTCTATCCAATTTCATCATAAAAGAAAAACCAATGACGTTTTAAGGATCAGATCAGATCCTGGATAAAGTGGCGGAGTTAGAAATTTGACAATGTTTAGAGTTTACTTAATGCAAGATTTCCAGATTCTGAGATCCTCGTAGAAGATGTGGTCACAGACCGAATCAAACTGGTGTATCTAACCATTCATTTCTCTTGGATGGAGTCTTGGATTAATTAACAGATCTGATATAATGTTTGACAGAACTTGCATGAGTCCAATGACGGCCAGTTAGTAGCCTATAGCATGCACTTTACCACTGTATTTCCTGGTAGCATATGACTTCTGCTCTACTACATTTGTAATATTGCCTCCTTTACATTTTTGTAATACTCCTGTCTGATGTTACTTTGACACATAACTTTGAAGTCAACACATTCATTCATTCATTTATTCAAGTCCTTCATTCATTCATTCATTCATTCATTCATTAGTGGATGAATGAATGAATGAATGAATGAATGAATGAATGAATGAATGAATGAATTAATGAATTAATGAATGAATGAATGAATGAATTCCTACTCCTACTACTCCACAGTAGGAGAAACTCCTACTGTGGAACACATAAAAGTAATCCCAATTTTCGGGCGAGCAAATTAAACTGTTCATTTGTTCCCCAAATAAATAAAAAAATTGCAGAAAATATATAATTGTACTGAATTGGCAAATTGTCCAGGGTGTAACTCTCTCGCCCACAGCTGAAAATAATATGCTCCAGCAACCCCGCCATGCTGAACAGGTTGAGTAGTTACAAAGAAAGAATAGTTGAATGAATAGTTGAATGATTCATTCATTTGTTCATTCATGAAGGAACATGGAAATTGTTCAGTAAAGTTTCTCCTCCTTCAATTTTCGAATCATGTTAAATAAACACCCTCAACCATTGATTCTGTAGTCGTTGCTGATTGAAATAAATTTGGAATATGTACATAATATGAAAACGTTGTTAATCAATATATTTCAGAAATTTGCACATTTTGCACAAGCCTTAATGGCAATGTGGTCACGTTTAGAGCTGACGTTTTATACTCCTTTTAGTTCTACCAGCTGAAAGCAGGGAGTGTAAGCCCAAGAATCCACACAATGTTATTTTATAGAAATAACAAAGGGAGTGTGTTTATATTAGAAGAGTAGAGAGAGATCTTCTTGTTTAAATTGTGACAGTATAAATTGATGCTCTCTAGCAAAGTGGAATGAGGAGAAAAATAACAGTCTAACCTGAAATGTAGAGGATAGGGATGTGCTGGTTTGTATTGTTCTTTGATGAACAGAGGCAATCAATAACACATATTTGTTACTGCAGCACCCATTGACGTCTGCTGTATTAGATGACATCATCAGAGGGTTACAATTAAATGTCTTATATGTTACATGAAGTCAACCTCCTCCTCTCTTGCACCAAAACACCATCCAGACTTAAGCACCACTTACATTATGATCTCACCGCTGTATCCATGGCAATGCATAAAGCCAAGGTTAGCCGTGGGTGTCGCATAATGCAGCGGATGATGCTAGAACACTTTGTTGATGGAGGTGGCTGTGACAGGCTGGGGGAGAAGGCCAAAAAAACTAGACAGACGATGCCTTTATCAAACAACACTGTTTCTCGGCGCATCAGTGACCTGGCTGAAGACGTTTTAAAACAGCTATTACATCGCATACGAGCCAGTGAATTTTACACACTATAGCTGGATGAGTCAACAGATGTGGCCGTTCTGGCTCATGTCCTGGTAAATGTGCGGTAAATTCTCGAAGGGACAATTAAGGAGGACATGCTCTCCTGCAAACCTCTGGAAAAAAGGACAACTGCAGAAGACACTTTGAAAATGCTGGACACCATTGTGAAATGAAACTGACTTATGTGGACACAATGTGTTGGCATCGGCACAAAGGCCATGGCGAGACACAGCAAAGTGGTAACGCGATAGCAAGCGGTTGCTTCTGATGCCACTTGGGTATACTGCAGCATCCACCGAGAGGCTCTTGGTTCCAAGGGTATGTCTGCCAGCCTGAAGAAAGTTTTGGACATTACAGTGAAAATGGTGTACTTTGTGAAAGCCAGGCCCTCGCATATTTACTGCATTATGCATTGAAATGGGCAGCGATCATGAGACGTTATTACTTCACACAGACCTACGCCGGCTATCAAGAGGCAAAGTATTGACACGTTTCTTTTGAACTGAAAGATAAACTTAAGATTTTCTTCTGAGCATTTGCATGATAAGGATTTTTTTACATGCCTGGCTTATCTGGGTGATATTTTTTCTCGCCTGAATGAGCTTAATCTCGGTTTAAAGGGGGTTTCCGCAACCATATTCAATTTGCAAGATAATGATGAGGCCATGACTCAGAAGTTGAACCCCTGGTTAAACTGCAGGGACAACAAGAAAACAGAGGTCTTTCTGTCGATGAATTCCTTTTTTTGCTCAAATCAATTGTGTTTGATAAACAGTGTGAAACAAGAGATAACCGCACACCTTGGTGAGTTGGCTGCACAGTTGCACAGGTATTTCCCGAAACTGAAGGGTCAGACAGCTAGATACGTCTTCCATTTACAGCTGTGCTTGCCGCTTTATCAACTTCTGAACAGGAGAGCCTCAGTGCAACAGATGGATCCCTGAACATGGAATTTAATCAGAAGCCCCTGCCAGATTTCTGGATCGGACTGCGCACAGAACAGCCTGCGCTGGCCAAACGCACTGTCAAGACTTTGATTCCTTTTGTCACCATTTACTTGTGTTAAAATGGATTCTCAGCTCTGACAAATAT
Source organism: Lophius americanus (assembly GCA_037951165.1). Lineage (NCBI taxonomy): Eukaryota > Metazoa > Chordata > Actinopteri > Lophiiformes > Lophiidae > Lophius > Lophius americanus. Next base: position 844,060 of record JBBDHG010000039.1, on the reverse strand, counting down.
GAAAACAAAATACAGAGCAAGACTTTGTGTTAAGAACGATTTAAGACTAAGTATTTCTTAAATTCAGCCAAAAATTGCAGAGTTGTGTTCACCCTCTCAAGCACATCCTTCTCATTAAAGCTGTGGTGAGTTTGTATATCACATATTCAAGTGGATTAATTACTGAATATATTGTATGACCAATATGTTAATTCTAGAAATGTTCGGTAGATTTCTTTTTTAAAAAGTGAACTGGTGTTGCTCACTGAAAATGCTGGTAATTTATTATTAAATAGATCAATTTGGTGAGAAATAATTCAGTGTAAGAGATTGTATGTAATGTGTGCTGTGTGTGTGTGTCAGGTGGAGGTGGGCCTCACAGATGCTAATTTTTTTTTTAAGTCTGGGGGAGTATGGGGTACATGGCTGGGGGTCAACTTTCTGAAGGGGTACGGATCTGTCAAAAGTTTGGGAACCACTGGTCTACATTTTGAAGTACCTTTGACAAAGACACTGAAACCCAATGAGCTCCTGATGGCTGTGGCTGGATACCCCTGACCAGCAGGTGGTCCCGTGCATGGTAGTCTCTGTCACCACTGTGTGTGGTGTGTTTGTGTGTGTGTGTGTTTGCATGTGCTTGGGCTTGCGCGTGTGTGTGTGTGTGTGTGTGTGTGTGTGTGTAGTAAAGAGTGCTCTGGTGTCAGGTTAGTCGATCGACCAGAGAAGATCTGGGTAGATGAGCTTAGCTCATTCAAGATACTTATATACTGACTGACAGTGACTCCTTAAATAAATTCTTTTAATAAACACAATTTTTTAATCCTTGGCAGTTGAATCTAAAGTTACTAGATTTCTGTTTAGACTTGAAGCAGTTTCTCCACACATCAAAGGGTCTTCCTCAGTTCTAACTGACTGGTGGGGGGGTCAGGTTTTTATCCTCCAATAGGTCTCGATGCATAGACAGTCTTTAGGTAAGAAGTATACAGTTGAACCCCCCGAAACACTAATGTGGGTTGTGAGAACTGGTAATAAACCGGTGACCCCACCCTCACTAATGTGGGTCGTTAGGAGTCACCCCGGTCTTGATTATTTGTTGAGTCATCATGTCAGTCATTAGCATAACAGGATTCCAGGTGGGAATGATGGTTAATCTGTCTGTGGGAGATGCTTAAACTATTGATGTGAGCGATAGCTCGGCGTAAACCCATACACCTGTTTAGTGAGGGACGCTCCAGTTTGACATAGATGGCTTGCTTAACTCCTTTCTGAAACCATACGTCTTTAGAAGTGTTCCTGTTTCTTAAGATGCTGATAGAATGTTGAGTCCAGTCCTGACAAGCTGGCAAATGCTGGTCCACATTCGTGTTGAATGGTTGTTTGTTCTCCCGTTCATACATATCTGCGACTACTCTTTGCTCAGATTGTGTTGTGTTACTTTGTCTTTAGGTTGAACCAGAGTTTGACTGAGGTTCAGGTTCTCTTTTGGTTTTGAAGTTAATCAGGATGTTGTATAAGAAGAAAAATGCTGCATATTTTTACATAACACATTGTGTTTGCAACAGTGCTTCTATTCCTCAGAGGAGTTGTTCTTCTGGGATTTCTTAGCAGACTTATGAAGGCCAAGTAGGGATATCTGCAGGCTATCAGTGCCTTCTTGATGTGAGTTTGTTCCATTACTTTTTCCTCTGCCTTCCTATTGAAGTGTAGGGTTCTAGTGACCGCACAGTGCTGTAGGGTTGTACTGTCAGCCTGGTGGTGTTAAAGTTCTGGTGTCAGTTCCGTAGTGTAGGGTTCTAGTGTCAGTCCGGTGTTGTTATTCTAGTTCTAGAGACAACATTGAATGATGACATTTTTTTTATCCAGGGTAGTTTCTGAACCTTCTTTGGAATTCTGGATATGTTGTGGAGTGTTTCCCACCAGGGAGGCTAAAATTGTGGCCAGATGCTGTGCAATGTTGTACGTGATGGAGTTCACACTTCTCATAGCGGGTCGGAGTGAAGTTCCTTCCTTGCGTATTTTTGGAACTCACTAAAGACAAGATGTGGATTCCCTTTGGATGGTCTTGGATTCCACATTTCTGTGTAAAGGTGATGTACATATGTAATTATTTGTTTTGATAGTATCACTCTCAACACTTTTCAATTCAGTCAATGATTTTCTTTCCCTGCATGCCTCTTGAAAAACAACAGCAGGTAGAGGTCAAGTTAACCGATCTATGTGTAACAGTTTATTTCATGTTTTTATGTAAAATTTCTTAACATCACTTGAAATCTAGTTGATCCTGAAATGCTGATAATGAAATCAAGAGAATACTTAAAGAGGGTAAATAAATAAACATAATCATAATACATAGAACATTCAGTAAAGACAAGTCAGTTTACCTGTAGTTTACCATGCAGGAAGATCCACTGCTTTTCAAAGAGAAGTGTGAAGTGAGAGGCGAAATTAATCGGAAAGTACATGCAGTTCATAAGGGGCAAAAGATCAGAAATATATTAATCTAAATCAAAAAAAAATATTCACTTCAAAAAGAAAAAGAAAGCTGATGAAAAGACGCAGAAATTGAGTGACATGAATGGTTTTTAGTTCTTAACCGTTTTGATGGTTTTCTTGTCAAAACCAGAGAAAAGATGTTACAATAATCCAGGAGCAAGAGAAACAAAAAAATTGAATTCAATCTGTGCGTCTCCTCTTAACTGGTTTTATTTTAGCAGTGTTATGATGGTGGTGAAACACGACTTAACATTAAACAGAAGATTTCTGGCCGTTCTGACGGTTACGCAACTGGTGGTCATATCTAATTATTCATATTCTGGGGCTCAGAACAAAGCTTCTCTTGTTTTATTTGTGTTAAGTTGTAAAACATTTAATCACATCAAGAGTTTTTGATGTCAATCAGACAGTCCTTTAGATAATCTCGATTCCTGAGGTCAGCGTCATCAGCATAACAAGAGAGGAAATGTCTACTGATGACACATCGATGATCACATGCATAAAGATTAAAGGATTGGTTTGAGCCTAGAGTTGAAAATCATCCAGATTAAAAGAATCCGAGTTAACCTCAAAAAAAAACAATAACATTACAAGAATAAATATATCGCTGGGTAGGGGCACCACTCTGGGAAGCATCAGAGTCTGACAGACAAAAACACATCAGGACTTTTTAACCACATAGATAAAACTTTTTCTCCACTGAAAAACAAAGTATAGTGTTTGCAAGATCATGGTGACCTTAAAAACCCTTTTCCACAGAGATGATTGAGTAGGGAAATAATGAGCTACTCTATCTAAAATAAATAATGAACAGTCATGAACCAGCAGCCCTTCTTCTCCCCTTCACTACATTATCTCCATCCATTTTCAAAGTACAGCTGGAGTTTATAACCCCTGCAGCCTTTTATAAGGTTGTGGTCTGTTTTTGTAAATAATAACTGCATCGCACTCTGTTATTGCAAGGCATATAAGAACAAATTAGATATGGGAATAACTCTATAATGAACAAAAAGGTTGAACAGAGCACAAACATTTACAATTACGATACAAATATACAATATACGATATAAATCCAATCATTTGATTACTTAATAAATGATCATTTGTTAGTCCAGAACCTCCAGGGCTCAAGTCATCAACGAGTCCAACATAAAGTTTCTCTCTATTGTACGTAGATTTGTTTCTGTATCGGCAGCTAGAATTTCTTCAAATAACCTTGGTTACTTTCCTCTACTCAGGTAACATATGATTGTATTGGACATACCTCAGATGTCTTCAAAGCGAGGTAATATATTTTGATCTGAAGATGATCTAAGGAAACTTATCGTGTGATTCTGCAGAAAGGAGGAGCGCGTCCAGCTGAGCAGCAGGGGAGACATGAATGTTTGTAGCTCCTTTATGAAAGCCAGCAAGTGGAAGATGACTGGGAGAGTTCTGTTGAACCCTGTTCTCTCCTGCTCATCATCCAACTGTGGCCAATTCTGACAAGACAAGAATAATGGAGAAGGAAAAAAAAAGTGCATATCCATTTCAAGGTTGGACTGGTTTGATAGACTGGGGAGCATTGATCGCAAAACCCGAACAACCAGCAACCCAGGTATGAACAGAAGATGAAGGAATCCCATCTTATGATGAGAGGACAAATAAAAACAACAAAAACATTTAAAAATAAAAAATTATCAAATATTGTATGTGCGATTATTCAAGCGGACGTTTATTTATGTAGACAATAAACACAACACCACCAGACATCTCTAAGACAATATCTATGTTGTTTGTTAACATTGTTTATATAGCGAGAAAATAAATAATAAGATATTCTGTCTCTAAAGACGTTGGTCCAAAACTAATCCATGATTAATGAAGATAATTACGACCCAAAAAGACCTGGAGAAGAGGAGCATTAACAAACTAGGATAAAACAAGGAATCATATCTTTGTACAGCGCAAATCATTCATTTAAAACATAAACAAAGATCTCCAGCACAACCAGAGATGGATAAGCTAAATCTTTAAATGAACGGAGATGATGCTGATGGATTATGTTCTTTTTATTAGAGGAACATTATTTCAAAACAAATATTTTTTTGTAAGTAAATATTTATTGTTGGGAATGTCTCTATTGCCACTCAATGTGAGTTAAACTCCTAAAAAATACATTTCCAATTATAAAACTACACACACTACTTATAATACACAAACTTTCATTGTTTTATTGCTTTTATCATTTGAACAGTCCTTTTGATGAAAAAAAATTAAATAAAACTAAATTTGATATGGAAAAAAAGCAAATGGCCCCTTTAATATTCATTCATCCATCCATTCATTCATCATCTGTAATTGTTTATCCTGTTCAGGGTCGCAATGGCTTACCTGTAACATGTTCCATTTACACTTCTTTCCAAGATGTTGATTAACCTATTATTGAAAGTCATTGGACCAAATGACCCGGAAGTTAATGGATGGTAGCAGGCCAAATTCATTGCTTATGAATTTACTCAGGGAGATCTTTCTTGTAAATATCATACATCATTTAACTTTTGTAGCTTATAATTTACTCAATGGATTGAGCTTTTTAAGTGAAAATCACAGCTTCCTGTACTTAAATCAAAAATGGTATGATCATATACAACTTACTACGAGGAAGAAGTGGATTTATTTTGGGAGGGATTGGTTTCATATTTCTGAAACTAGGGGGAGCTTTATCGGCAAAAGTATTCGGGACATAAATTCTCAGGCATTGATCCGATTTTGTCCAAATTTTGTTTATTTGAGTCAACTCAAAGAGATCTATGTTGTTTACTTCAAACACAAGTTCAATTTGCAGATAGGAACAGTTATCAGCCCTACTGCCGGGTTGTTGCCCTTCTAAAGTCTTGCCCAGCTCTCCCTGTGTAATGGCCCGTCTCCCGCTTATATGGATGTTCTATCTTGGAGGAGGTGGACTACCTGTATAACTTGAATGGGCAGCATGTACCACATCATGGTACCAGTAGAGACAAGGATAAAAGCAAACTGTGAAACTAGAGAAAAATCAGTTAGGAAGGATGAGGAAAGAGAAATGGTCTATGGTCACATGTGCAAAATCAGAACCTTTATCGGGGTTGTATTGATGTTTCCTCTTTCCTCTAGCTGTCACTTTCATTTCAACCAAAGCAGCTGAAATGTATTCACAGTCACTTATGCTTCGTATCTGGACGGATTCAAGTTTAAGTGTGGTGTTATACGCTGATGATTAAAGGTATATATTTAAGTCCTTTTTTAAAAGTCTCAGTCCTTTGTGGAGCCCTCAGAGTGTCTGGGTGGGCATTCCACAGACGAGGGGCAACAGAACAGAAGGCCCGATCAACCATGGTGCTCAGCTTGCTCCGGGGGGAAGAGAAGGAGTTGGGTTTGAGTGGGTAGAACGGAGGGATCATTTTGAGATCAGTGGGGTGAGTAGTTCTTTCAGGTGTTGGGTGCATTGCCATGGATGCACTGGTGAGTGAGGAGGGAGATCTTATAATTAATCCTGCTTGAGATGGGAAGCCTATGAATTGAATGAAGAACGGGGGTGATGTGTTTGTGTTTATGCACTCTCATCAGGATCCTTGCAGCACTGTTTTGAAAATACTGAAGTCTTTGAAGACTTTTATCAGGGATACCGATGAGAAGTGCGTTACAGTAATCCATTCTGGAGGAGACAAACACCTGGACCAGTTTTTCAGCCTCACTTAAGGTGAGTGAAAAACGGAGTTTGGAAATATTTCCTAGATGGTGAAAGGAGATCTTGCAAATTTGTTTGATGTGGGATTCAAAAGTTAGTTGAGGGTCGAATCTTAGTATATCTTGGGTCATTAGAAGCACAGTCATGTTCTCCATGTTATCCTGTGTCATTAGAAGCTCAGTCATGTTGTCCGTGTTCTTCTGTGTCATAAGAAGCTCATTCATATTCTCCGTGTTCTCCTGTGTGATTAGAAGTTCATTCAAGTTCTCAGTGTTTTACTGTATCAGGAACGGGTTTTTGATCTTCACTTATATTTCGCCTAACATTTTGTCTCATTTAATCTTCTTCTGCCAGGGAAATGTCTTACAAAATTTGTGTTCACAAAATATTTGCATTTCAATATTTCTGTGCATAATTCACTAAATCTAAGTGACTTGTCTCAGAACCTCTTCTTCCTCTGATTGTTCCGTCAAACTTCACCCAGGTCCCAAAAATGCTCAGCCTGAACGCCATAATCATCCAGCCTGAACGCTGGATTGTTAAGATCACTGTCTTTGTTAAGACAGTCTGTCTTTGTTAATCACTCTCAGCCATCTTAAACACTTGTCCTGTTCCCTACTTCTCAGTTATTCCTGGTGAGAGTGAAACGTGGAGCGATGAATCACGTTTTTGAAATCAGGCACGAAGGAAGAAAACATGAAACCAGTTCTGACACAGCAGTTCAGATCAAATTCATGCTAATGGGCTCCATGTAACCTCCTAAGGGTGTTCAAACAGAGAGAGAGTCTTATTTAACACGACTGGTCATATATCTCCAAAACACAGAACAACATCAATAACTTCTTAAAAAGCTGACAAGTAGAGAGTGAGCAAACCTCGAGTTCATCAGTCTGAAACAAGCAGTAAAGGGTCTCACAAGTAAATTGACTCCATTGTTTAAACTTCCATGTGGAGAGCCTCTGTGGCTCTATGGCTTCAGTGGTCTATAATTGTTGCCCATGTCTTCATTATCCTCTTTGTTAATCTGTCTTTGTCAGTTTATGAGCAGTTTCCAATTAACGGATGAAATCAACCATTCAGTCTCACATAAGGAGGCACTGTTTAGTCATATGGTTTGGTTTCAATCACAGACAGAACTAATTAGGTGCAATTTGAGATGCAGCAGACTGGCTACTGAAATGTCTATATCATAAATTAATAACATATCCTGTCATTCACAAACTATAAACTATGCTGTCATCTCAAACAGCATGGGTATGACCCCAAGAAGCCCCCAATCCTCTGTGTTGTACAAGCAATCCCCCTGATCGCACTCCACAAGTTAAAGTTATGTCCGAGAAACAGTTTTTCTCTGAAAAGCCCCCCTAATGAGTAAAATTTGAACTATCAGCGTAATATATGATATATACAAGACAGATCTCCTCGAGTCAATAAATTTGCACCAAATTCCAACTAATAAAGAACAACGGTTGAGAAATTAAAGCCTGAAAAACCTTTGGAGAAAATGTTCATCCTACTGTTAGAAATATACAACTGTCCTTTCACAAAATACATTCCAGTTCTTCCAGGTCTATGTGAGTATGCATGTTCATCATGGTCCGTTGAAGGGGACATATTGTGAAAATTGAACTTTTTTAGTGTTTTTAATTACTTATTTGGGATATTTGGAGGGCCTACTGACCCACCAATGCATAATTAGACTGCTACATGGTTTCTTTGGTGAAAGTCAGAAATCATGTGACTCTTCACATTGATCGGAATGCCCCGGATGGGCCCTTCAAACTTATTTTATTTTTTTAGTTATCATGCTAACAAGAAGGATCTCCTAATTCCACTTTTCTGCTTTGAGCCTCCAGCTTTAAACTGACGGATATTCCAGTTAACACTTTTGCCAAAAGGAGACACCCTTGCAAGCGGCTTTGTATTATTTTATTTTAATTTAAATTGTGCAATACATAAAACGTCACCAAATTTTGATAATCTCTAGGGTGACAAAACCACCATCTGGGTTAAATTGAATGCAAATCTGTTCCTAATTTTTTTTCATAATTTTGCAAACAAAACTTTATTATGATGTTGAGTCATGAGGTAATTTTTGATTAATAGAATAAAACGTTAAGAGTTTACGCCTTCTGCTTTTTGATGAGTTCATTCCAGTATGACCCAAAACACAGCTAAAGTTTCTGATGGGTGGATTTCTCAAATCAATATTCAGTGTGACCTTAAGAAGCCCCGTTCTGTTTTCCTTCTTGCTGTTTGGCCATCGAGAGATTAAAATGATTTTGCGCATCCATGTGACATTGATTGCAGAAGAAATTCAAACCATGTGGACGGAACAGCTATGAAATTCATTCAGAACCCATCACCCTCCTCCTGCAGGAAATGGTCTGTCAGTCAGCCTGAAAAGGAATGGCCTGTACTTTGTTATTTGTCTGACTTGGATTAGACTGAAGATGAAATAGATTTTAGGACTTTATATAGGGAAGGATAAAACCCCCGCCCTTTTTTGAGATCGCCAGTTTATACCTCATCAGATCCATGAATGAATGGGTCATTAACAGTGTGTGAATGTGCATCACTGGAGGAGAACGCTGCAGACCACTGCAGTATCAGCAAACTCTGAGAGCCTGAGATGAAGAGATTAGAGCATGGTCTTTCCATCCTGTCTTTCCTCTTCTGTATGCAGCAGCAGAGCTCAGTTTTGTTTCTACCCGCATAAGTATGATCTGGGACTTGTGATAACCCACAATACATCTTTCTCTTCCAAAAAAAGAAAGAAAAGAAGGAAGTAGCTAAAGAGTTACATAGAGTATTTGGGCGTATCATGTCCCGTTCTTCAGGCCGCTGTTATCCTGCAGCATTTAGGGTGATGTGTCGTTCAGATTTTTGTCTTTGCCCTTGAGGGATTGTGCAGGTCTGTGGCTTACACTAATACTCTATATTTAGTATGGTTGATGGCCCACGATCGGGGGGGGGCTGCTTTCAGAATGCACTGCAAGATTTTTCTGCAGAAGCCATGATTGGAGCGGGCGGGAAAATCCTGTAATGGTTTAAATGTCAACTGGTCAATAAAAGCTTGGCATGCTGTCACTTTTCATTTGTACGCAGACCGATGATGCTATTAAAAATTGAAAGTAACATTCAACCTGACATTTTACCAATCACTGGGACTCTTATTTTTCATTTCAGTTTCTGTCACTGAATAACCATGAATTTGCTCCCTCTGACTCTGAAAATTACATATTATTTATGGCAACAGCCCAGGAAAGGTCTTTATTATGAGACGGTTCAGTTATTGATCATGTTGTAAATTGCCAAATACAACAACATCATTTAAATTCATGGACAAATCCTCGTATTGACACTCACATGAACTCCAGAGTTCATTGGCGGCTGACATTTGGTTGTCTTATCGAACCTTCGGTTTTGATGGAGAATTAATTAATTAATAATAACAGAGTTCAATGAATGAAGGCATCATTATTTTATTTCTGCTGCTATTATACGCATATTACTGAAGACGATGGAATCAATGTCACAGTTCATTTTGAAATATACTTTGAAACTGGTGAACCCCATAAACAGACCTGTATGTCTCAGAAGTCAATCACTGACTGTAACTGGTCAACTGACACCCCGCCATCTCTCGCCTTCTGAGAGTTGCCTGTTAAGTTGATGCCCAATGCTTCATGACACTAGGGTGGAAGGCCCTGTTGTTTTGGCTACAAGGTCTTGAGGTTTAACTTGATCCTAGTTATAAAACACGAGTGGTAAACCTGAGAGAAAAGTAGAGGACAGGTTTAACAAACAATAGATAGATAAATGGGAACTTTATTAATCTCCAGAGGGGAAATTTTGTTTTCACAGCCTCACCACAGACAGACATTCTAAAGGTGACAAAAGTAAGTAAGATATACTATATAATAGGACTTCTTATAAACATGTATAGATAAATGTATATAACTCGATAGATAACCACTATATATATCTGCAGACTCTGATCGTTTGGAGCCAGTACAGAGATTACCATTCTGCTTTTAAATCAGTATTTCGGAGTGTTTACAATACTGTATTGTCTGGTATGGTCAGTCTGTACTGTAATTAGATCTGTTTTAGATAGTCTGTACTGTATTGCAGTTTGGTTCCGTCAGTCTCTAGTGTAATGCAGTCTGGTTTAGTCAATCTGTATTGCAGTGTGGTCTGATTAAGTCAGTCAGTCCCGTAATGCGGTCTGGTTCAGTCAGTCTGTACTGTAGTTAAATCTGTTTCAGACTGTCTGTACTTTAATGCAGTTTGGTTCAGTCAGTCTGTACTGTAATGCTGTCTGGTTCATTCAGTCTGTATTTTATAACGGTCTGGTTCATTCAGTCTCTACTGTTGTATGGTCTGCTTGAGTCAGTCCATGTCGAACCGTCTATTTCGGTTAGTCTGTACTGTAATGCTGTCTGGTTCAGTTGGTCTGTACTGTAGTGCGGTCTGGTTCAGTCTGTCTCCTTCGGGAGATGAGCTTCTACAACACTTATATCAAATACAGTTTATTGTCAAACTACTGTTTATTATTTATCAGCTGGTTACATTAAGGGAGTAGAAACATTACAATAAGGTAGTGCAGTTGGTGGCATTGTTGGCTCACAGCCAGAAGGTTCAGAGTTCAACTCCATGTTTTTGGCCTTATTGGGCATTTATGGGTTTTCTTGGTTCTCTGAGATCTCCAGCTTCCTCAACAGTCCTCACATATAATATGGGTGACTCGAAACTGCCCTTAGGTATTAGCGGTTGTTTTTCTCTATATGTGACGACTCGTCCTGAATCTAAAGCACTTCTTACTTAAGTGTAAATGTTAAATGTTAAATCTAAATGTTAAATTTAAATCTAAATGTTAAATGTTGAATGTTAAGTCTAAATGTTAAATGTTACATCTAAATGTTAAATCTAAATGTTAAATCTAAAAGTTAAATCTAAAAGTTAAATCTAAATGGTAAATCTAAATGGTAAATCTAAACACAAATTCTAAATGCTTCAAATATATGCTAATTGACCACACCCCATGAAATGCATTCACTTTAGCGCCAAAAGGGCGGAAATTTTTACCTAGTTCCTAGTTCTGCCTCTAGATGCAGGCCCGACTTTAGTTTGGACCTGGCTCTGCAGTCATAGCACAGTGCCAACCACCGTCACCGTAGGTGAAAGGAAAATTTCAAACATGGCTGTTTCTCTCCAATTAGAAGACATTGAAAAGGCAGTTGTGGCAGGTGTGCGGGCTGCTCTCCAAGGTGTAGTACCATCCACACCAGTAACGATAAGTTTTTATTTAAATTTCTTAATGCATTCTGGAAGGATAGCGTTTCTGTAAGATACTACGTAGCTTACTAACGTTTGTCAGTTCGACTCGGATGCTAGCAAATGTTTTATTATCCACTGTAAGGAGTTTCTGTAGCTTTGCTCAATCACTCATTACATGAAGTCAAGAAACGTTATCGGGGCAGGTAAATACACGGTTTGGACGGATTTGGATGTAGTTCTTGATGTTAAGTCTAACTAAGCAATTTCAGAACATTTCTGCTGACATTGGTTAATGTTGTGTTATAAACTGCTTAAGAGAGTGTGTAATGTTTGTGTTTGAGGTGTTAAAAGAAGATTTAACGGCATAGAGCCAAAATAGCGCCCACATACACTCATCTACATTGCTGACATAAGTAATTAGACAAGCGGTAGCCAACTGTGTGATGGCGTAGACTCTATGAATGACTGGGGTCGTGCTCGGGCATAAAAAAAAAAAAAGGTTGTGTAGTACTAGTTTACGCACTCGTTCTGGAATTGACAGAAAAATGTGGCCCAAGCCGCGCCCTTATTTTTGTCCATTGAGAGACAGTATAGTCGTGCAATACAATCTAATATTAGTTATTGTGCTATGACCCATAGGGTAACAATATTCTGTTTTCTGTCCAACTAGCAACTGATATTGGATATAATTCCACACAGTGGAATATACAACCATCAGTGTAGTCTGCAGTAAATGATAACAACACTAAATACCATTACTGATTCTATAAAAGCAGACTCCATAAAGGCTTTCTGTTATTGTATTTACATGGTCTCGAGGGGCAGTTCTTGGAATTTTTGACTTGGTTGGCAAGGGTGACAAAGTCATTAATAGAGGTGGCCCTATACGGTGTTCATATTTGTGCACAGCCTGAAGAATTCTTAATATGTATTTATAACGTATTAGTAATACATTAAAACAGAAATAAGCTATATTGCATACACATGAATGTTAATGGTCGGTCTGTAATTTTTCAGAATCTTTATCATGAAGTAAGCCAGTATTAACAATTTCAAACAAAGAGAATCCTTTTCTGAACAATTTTTCTTTAAGTTAAAGCTACTAACTAGTCAGATATTGCAGAAAAATCACTAATAATAATAATAAAGTATTTATGTATTGTGATTGTATTGTACAACTGGAAGGGGGGCTTGTACAGGGCAACACACTAGCTAAAAAAGGGGCCTCTCTCTGACATTTACAATGTGGGCTCTTGTTTCAGGTCTCCACATAAGCGGTGCCCAGTGCCAGAGGCACTTCCATCTTTGCCACTAGCAATGTAAACGATACATCACTGAGATTGGTAAGTGTGATGCATAAGTTGTGATATAGTTAAATAAGGATTATGTCACTTTTAGATAACTGACAGAGATATCTCAAAGAATGAAACCCATCCATTCTATCACCAGGTATGTAGATTCACTTTCATTTATATGTGGATTTGTTCATGTAATTGTGAAAAGGTCCGACATCTGATAACTTACTTCCCCTTGTGGCTAGTGGGGAGGGCTAAGGTTAGATGCTGAACTGAGAAACTAGATCTCTTGTCTGTCTTATCACCACCTTGAAGAGACGGACAAGGGGCAGACTATTCTGTCTCTGCTTAGGTGTTGTTCATCTGCAAAACTCTTCTCTGCCAGAGAGAGAATCATTAACAGTTTTCTCAAGTTAAATGTCATCCCGAAGCCCTCCACACTGGAAAATGAGTAAAGTAATGAGGTTTTCTTCCTGACTTATGTATGACTTTATATGCATCATGTTGTCTGCCATAAATGTTACTAAAGCATAATTACATGTTAGTCAAGTGCAAGTGGGGATTGTGTTAGAAAATTTAAGCAAGTTTAAAATGTGTTAATACAAACCACTGATAGAATTGTATCTGCTTAAAATTGAAGTTCAACATTGGTTATAGTAGGCCTATGTAAATCGTAATGTGACATTTTTTGACTTGGGCAAAATGACATGAGTGCCTCCACAACGTTTAGGTCTTTATAGACTCCTTCACACCTTGACTATTAAACAATGTTGTGCTCCATTAACCAAAATCTCTACTTGTTTTCAATATGATCCTCTGCCATCCATCGCTCGACGTAATGGAGCACGATCAGGATACTTAAGCCGAAGAAATATGAAAACATACACAAAGGAAGTCATATGTTTGCCTTTTTCATCAGAGGCATCGGCCTTCGCTATACCCAGAGGAGATACTCGGACCAGGTTAAATCAGGCATGCCTTGTTGGAAAAATCTAATTTTCCCCGGATTGGTCTGAAGACCAAATGAGAGCTGAAATAAAGGCCATCTTTAGAGGATCATTTGGATTATACTAATGCTCCTCTGAAGATGGCCTTTATTTATTATTTTTGAGCACAATTAAGGGATGTAAAAAACTGATTAAGCAAAACGTCACCTCCAACTTCCTCTGGGGTAGTAAAGAAGTTGCTTCTGTCTGTTCCAGCACATGTCTGTAGGATGGGTATTTTAATATTGTGACACAAATTTCTGCGACCTATATTAATGACAATTGTTTGACATAACACCTAACCATTCGGTTCAGTGAGGTTAATTAATTTGATTATTAAATGTGATTTTGCACACATGAACCATATCAATAGATAAATTGATATCGAGAAAAACCCTGGTGATCATCGTGATATTAATTACAACCATTACAACCATATTGGCAAGGCCTTTAATAATAATAATAATAAATTTAATTTATAATGCACTTTACATTTGGATCAAATCTCTAAGTGCTACAAAGTAAAAGCAGAAAAAAGCATCAATAGAAAATAAAATAATAACTATATAAAAACCTGACCAAAAAGCAGCAATGTTAATTAAAGTTATAGGTTCTGCTAAAAGGGAAAGTTTTAAGTCCTTTTTTAAATGTGTCAGTCGTCTGTGGAGCCCTCAGAGAGGGCATTCCACAGACGAGGGGCAGCAGAACAGAAGGCCCGATCACCCATGGTGCTTTCCAAGATGGTGAAAAGGAGATCTTGCAAATATGTTTGATGTGGGATTCTAAAGTTGGTGAGGGTCAAATCATATGCAGAGGTTGCTGACTGATGAAGAGAGGGGAATGTTGTGACCAGAAAAGGTAATACGGGTTGTGGAGGAACACTGGGTCTGATGTGACGTGCCAATTAAAATTTCTTCGGTTTTGGAGCTTTTCAACTGGAGAAAGTTCTTTTTCATCCACACCTTTATCTCCTCCAGACAAGCGCGGAGAGTTGACAGGGGAGATGATGATGACGATTAGGATGGAGAGGCTGCAGAAGAACATTTGACGGTTTTGATGTAAATTTGCGTGTCATCAGCGTAGCAATGGAACGAGAGTCAATATCGACTGATGACATGGCCACGGGGGAGCATGTACAGTATGAAAAGAATGGGGCCAAGGACTGATCCCTGGGGGACCCCACAGGTGACGGTGTGTGTCCGGGATCTTGAACTTCCAAGGGAAACGTATTCTGTTCTGTCACTGAAGTAGGATTGAAACCAGTTTAGGGCGGTAGCAGTGAGTCCAGTGGTATGTTGTAGGCGGTGTAGGAGTATTCCATGGTCAACTGTGTCGAAAGCAGCAGACAAATCAAGGAGAATCAGGAGGGAAGTTGAACCAGCATCTGCTGCCATCCTTAAGTCATTTGTGACTCTAAGCAGAGCTGTTTCTGTGCTGTGGGCGGAGCAGAAACCAGACGGAAAGGTTTTAAAGAGGCTGTTGTATTTGAGGTGGTCCTGGAGGTGGGCAGCAACTACTTTTTCCAGTACTTTGGAGAGGATTGGGAATTTGGAAATGGGCCTGTAATTGGCAAAAAGTTCTGGATCGAGAGTAGGTTTTTTGAGGATTGGTCTGATTATGGCGGCTTTCAGGGCAGATGGAACAAAGCCAGCCTGGAGGGATTGGTTTATTACAGCGGTGATCAGGGGACTGATAGAAGAGATGTTAGTTTTCACTAGGGCTGTAGGAAAGGAGTCGAGGTCACAGGTGGAGGGCTTAATTGTCCTGATGATAACCTTAACCTCTTGATGTGAGATTTCTCTCAAGCACTTTAGAGGCTGGGAGGTCTCAAACTGTGAGTAAGCAGACTGGATAGGTAGAGTGGAGGTACCAGAGGACAGAACGGATTGAGTCAATTGATTTGAAGAAAGCCATGATATTATTACAGTGCTCTGCTGTAATTTCTGTAAGTGGGGGAGTTTGTGGTTTAAGAAAATGATTGATAGTGGAAAACAGCTGCTTACAATTTCCAGGACTGGTTTTGATAATGTTCGACTAGAACAGTTACCAAGCCTCTCTAAGGTACTTTGAGTAGACATTTTGGTGTTCCCGAAAGGCTAGTTTGTGGACAGTGAGACCTGAAGCCTTGTAACGCTGCTGAAGGACACGCCCAGCTGCCTTAGTTGGAGAAATTCGGATGCAAAACGACATGCAGGGGAGTTGACATGAATGTTCATATCTCCAAGTACTATAATATTGGCAGACGTTGTGTAAAATGTCGACAAAGGGTTGTACATCTCAGAGATGAAGGCTGGGTTTGGTTTGGGTGTCCGGTAGATTAGAAGTATGGTCATGGAGAAAGGGGGTTTACAATTAAATGCCAGGCATTCAAAAGAAGAGATCTCTGGCAACGGCAGTGGAGACAAGTCCAAATCACTGCGGTAGATGACAGACAGACCACCACCACGACCAGTGCTGTGGGCTTTCTGTTGGTAACAGTAACCGGCGGGACAGGTTTCATTCAGGACAGAAAAAATCATCTGGTTGTTGCAAGGTTTCTGTAAGGCACATAACGTTCAGACACTTCTCCAGGATGTGGTCATGAAATGCGCATGATTTGTTTGTGAGAGATTGTATATTGAAGAGTTCGATTCTAATACTAGATGGAGCGGTGAGTCTCTGTATTGGCCGAAGAAGACTGAAATCCTCTCCACGTTTTCTAACCCGCACAGTGAGTTACTTTATGGAGGAAAGTCCTGTGCCACTAGTGGGAAGAGCGACTGCATTCTGATGATGCGTCTGAGACTCGACGGTGCGCACGTCAGACCAAAAGGACTGAATGGAGTTATCGGAGCGGGAGTAAACAAACTTAGAACGGCAACTTCTGTGAATGATACGGGGCCGGCGAAGGAGTCCAAGTTGTTCAATAACCAACATGCACATCTGAGTGATGTAGTTGTTGAATTTCATCAGTTGGGTGACGGAATAATTCAGCTGGGCAAGTCATGGAGACTAGCCCATTATTAGCCGTTAGCCATGGACGGGATGCACAGAGGAAGTTAGTAGCCGTTATTTTCATGGAAATGATGCCGAGAAAAAAAGAGAAGTCTCCGGGTGACTGTCATACTCCACATTTTTTACTTAATAGTCAAGTTGCCTGTTTTCTATAGGAGTTCACAACTTTCTTTTTTTGCAGACTGGGTGTGTAGAACTATCTGATGACAGTTATTTTGAAAGCCCAGCTGGACAATGAAGGAGAGGTGAGTTAAAAAAAAACAACGCCCCTCATTCGTGTGAAAACCACTGTAAATAAAAGCCTCTTGAGGTTACTTGCTTAATTCTGAAGGCTATGTAAATCTGACTTTATTTTTTTAGCCATTCATTTGTGACTTATTATATGTTAAAGTTATTGCTGAATAGATTTCGATCATATATGGAGTCAGACAGATGCACCGCCCATAACTCAGGAAACACTGTGAGAGACAAGAGTGTGCCGGTGTTTCCTCTGATGATGGGATTGAATTGCAAGGACAGTGGGGGCCAAATGATGCTGCTACTCAATTTGCCGATTTATTGTATATGTTTTAAGGTTTTCACAGATACATTTATGTCACATTTTATGTTTGTTCCATGTGCTTACAGAATGCATCGTATTTTATCCTTTCTTGTGTCTAATTTCTAGTCCAACTGATGTCGAAGAAGACGAAGCCATAGAGGAGGCCATTAGACTAGAGTCTTTTAGATGAGTCTGTAGCCCGTATTCTTGAATAGCTCTTATGTAACTTGTACTGTTGTACCGCTGAAAGTAATAGAAGGTCAGTTTGGCTTTAATTTATTTTGTTAATAGTCATGTTCCCTTGTTTTAAAGGTTTGCAAAAACTTTGAGTGAAGAAGAAAATACAGGAATTATAAAAGCTCATAGTGGTTGTAACATCAGCATTCAGACAGATCTACATCAGCAGAAGGAACATGTGGAAAACTGGCTTCCGACAGTTGAGTAGACGTAGATTCACTGAGAGTACAGATATACTGCGTGTAACCTTTGCCGGTGATGAGGACACCGATGAAGATGCAGAAGATCTCGGAGGGCCAAGGCGAGAATTCTTCCGTCGACTTGTAAAAGCTATCTACAGTGACAGTGGAACATTTCCAGGTTATCATGTTGGCGTAAATTCAATCTACTGAATGTTATATGAACTGCTATGCAGTGATTTTAAAATGCTTTTTCTTAAATACTGGGTAAATGGCCCTCTAAAATTTGAATAGCATACATAAGTAACTCATTATGCCTTTATTAGAGATTAAGTCTTTACTTTGAAAAATATTGTAGGATAGGGACCACATTGGGGACTTGTGCAGCTAATGCGATTTTGTGTGCAGCTAATGCCATTGCAAATAAGTATTAGTATTTTAACCTTACAGATATCAAATAAAGGTGTTATTAGTTACTTCAGAGTGACTGAAGTGTTCACTATACTAAAGTGTTACTGATGCTCATATTGCCCTCTCAGATTTGGGACACTTTAGGCCTAGTAGGTCAGCATATTGTACGATTCTTAGTTTCCAAACATTTCCGATATGGATTATTGTATATAATTTGTATTGAGTAATGTGTATATTTCATGTGTTTTGCTAGAGCCTCAAAATGGCTTAATTCCAAGAATGAACATCTGTCATGTGCAGAATGGAGTTGTCCGCACGATTGGACAGATGATGTCCACAATCATAGTCCAGGGTGGAGAACCTCCAGACCTCTTTTCTCCTCAAGTAGTGGACTACCTTATGACGGGAAACATTTCTCAGGTAAATGTTAGTCCAGATGACGTAGCTGAACTAAAACTGAGAGAAGCCCTGAGTGGGTGTGATACGTGTTTTTTGGCTTCAGGCGTAGTTTGTGAAGCATTATTGTCCTATTGGAGAACAGTGTGAATCATCAACAGACCTCACTTTTCAGACATAATGTCAGTGCATCAGAGGCCAGCCGGTTTGTAAGCTCGGCAGATGTGAATAGCTGGCTGTTAAGCTGTGCCAAAGTAAACTTCGCACCGTTATTGGTGTGGATGGTGCTATACCTTGGAGAGCAGCCCGCACATTTGCCACAACTGCCTGTTCAATGTCTTCCAATTAGAGAGAACTGGCCATGTTTGAAATTGTCTTTTCACCTACAGATCCATTGACATCGGTGAGGTTGGTTGGCACTGTGCTCTGACTGCAGAGCCAGGTCCAAACCGAAGTTGGGGCTGCACCTAGAGGCGGAGGTGAATTAGGTCAAAGTCCGCCCTTTTAAGATGTAGATTTAACATTTAACATTTAGATTCAACATTTAGATTCAACATTTAGATTCAACATTTAGATTTGACATTTAGACTTTACATTTAGATTTAACATTTAAATTGAACATTTAAAAAATATGACAAAATCGCTGGTAAATCTGGTAAAAATGTATTTAAAAAATGAACACATCTTTTGAAAACGTTAAAATGAGCTAAATGTGGTTAAATGTTGCTGTTAATTTCAGCGTTTGAAATTTTACAAACTCAATTCATTTTACCATTTACTTGTCAGATCATCACTGATCCACTTTATGCCTCACTGTTGGTAGGATGCCTTTCTCAGAACCTCCGCCAGACATACTTCTGATCGAGTGACCCCAAAAGTTCCAGCTTTGTTCCATCGTTCCACAGAAACGCATCGCAAAACTTCATGCTGTAACCTAGATGGGTCAGAGCTACTGGAGATACTTTTCTTAGGATTTTGGCAGTGGTGGCATCGTTATGGCCTGGACATAAAGCTCTGATGAAAGTGTTTGCCTTAACAGGAAAGGGTTGAATGACTTTTAAGCAACAGGCTAGCCACAGCAGAGACTGCAAGCATTCATAAAGAACATCTGGAATTCCTTCATATGCACACAAGAATTCATTGTCATTCATGTGATAAGAAAAATTAAGCGTCTTGCACTCCTTTTCTCAGAGGAGTGAGTTTTTTCCATTCAGAGCTTTAAATGATAACAATGTATGTGTTAGAGTTCAAATGAGGAAAATAATCAAGGCCATGAACAAACACACAGGCACTTGATCTGCTCTCAGGATTAAATCAATGAATGCAACTAAACAAACAAACCAGGGAGCCTAGATAAAGATTTCTGCTCAGGCCAGAAAGCAGCTTGTGTTTTCTGTTAATGAGGGGAACTCCAGACACGCTGTAGATAGAGATGCTCTGCTGGTCCCTGCCATAGACCCAGTTACATCTGGAGGTATCAGCTCTAATAGAAAAACAACCTTCTTGTTTTCACTGAAATCACAGAGAGGAGGACAGTTTGCAGCAGGTACCTCCTCGCTGACTCAGCAGTTCTTGTCTTCAGAACTGCTGAGCCTATTTTGATCCTCTATGTTCTCCAAAAACTGCTTCAGAAAGGATTGGAAAGATTTTTAATTAGCCGTGGCTCATGATACTGAACTAATTATTTGTACACATCCATGAATTGCCCCTCACTTCAGACCAATCTGAGCTGATGCTGCTTTGAGATCTAATCAAGCATCTGCTCTCTAAAAGGAGACCATTGCCTCCTGAGGTGCATTTCCGACTTTATAGGAAGGGTATCGTAAATAAGAATATAGTAACTATAGGCACACACCAAGCCCTATACCCCCTGCATAGCACCACAGATTGTCCAGAAGCTGATGTACGGATCCAGGTGTGGGAGGAAATCCTCTGTCTCATCAGAAGCAGGTCCAGAATTGTCCGGAGTACCTGCAGGCACCTGGGGGTCAAATACACTACTGAGACACATTAGAGTTGAGTAAAGGAATCCACACTAGTTGGATCAGACCCTGTGACATCAGTTTCTCATTTTCATTATGAGTACAGTTAAGAATCCAGCTCTCAATGGCTTCATGATTTTAGTTTTTATTGACTGCTCTTATGTAATTTTGTTCTCAACAAACTACACAATGTATTTCATTAAAGATTTTCCACTTTAAAATTTCATTAATTGAGATCCGATCTCTGTGTTAGGTGTTCCCTTAATATTTTTGAGCAGTGTATATTTGTATAACACATTCCAGAATTGTGGGTACATTTCAAGTAAATAAAGAAAACAAAGAAATAGGATGATTTTCATAAAAAAGACTTAAACATTTCACCATTTCGGTTCTTACACGTGTAAGGTTTTAAATATTCATGATGAAACCCATGGTGAAAACAAATAATATTTTTCGACACTTACAGGCAAATTAAATAATGATTACATTTCCTTAATATGGAATGCTGTCAAAATTGTTTCCTCTACTATCTTGAGCAGAATAAGTAATAACTGGAGGATGATGAAAAATGGTTTTTCATCCTCATCACATTTTGCAACATTTGACTCTTTGTTACTAAATATCAGCTATGTTACTAGTTAACTTTTTAAACCAGTAGAAGAGTTGACATTTTCCAGCATGATGTTCTGACCTCAAACCAGATATCACATGATATGTCTAAAACACAATTTAGTTGATTTCTGTTTTTAAAATCGTTTTCTTAAAAATTTAATCAAAGTCTCACTGCAATATCATGATAACATAGTGGATTAATAATTAATCAATTCTTGGTGTATCCTCAATCTTTGATGCTGGCGTTGCTCATCAGTTCCGTCTTGTTCTAAATGCCGCCATCATCTCCAGCATGGAAATAGTTAAGGGCAAAGTCCTCATGGTCAAGACTAAAGTCCAAGAAGCAGTTCATGTTCTGCTTCTGCCGTGAATCCTAGACACTAGGGCTCGTTGAGGATGTACATGCTTAAAAACTGGTCAGCAGCATATTCTACAGTCTAAGATGCAGCAGCTGGTCTCCTTTATGCAGGAGAGGGCTAAAGGAGCGCTCTCCAACACGCTTCACCAATTCCAGCACACGGATGCACTTTCTTCTTTGATTTAGAGAAGTCGGTGTCAGAAGAAGCTGTCCATCTGCATGACGGAAAGGTGACCACAAACCAAGAAGAAATGAGGAAACATGCTGTGGATTTTTACAAAGACCTTTAGAGGTCAGACGGCTGTGATGTGGACTGGAATATTCTGGGAGAAAATCTTGTGGATGTTTTTAGAGGGTGTTTAAACAGTGAGACTCCAGCAGGCAGGGGATTCGCTCTCTTCTGTCATACAAGGAAGCTCTAGACCTTTTAAGGTTTGGATTTACTGAATGTAGCACTTGCAATTAGATGAGCAGGCTGATCTTCTAACGGTGCGGCAGTTTGTGTCAGTCAAACATGTGAAATAGCACACGCTATCCATATGGTACATTTTCTTTAATGGATATCCAATATCGGGTGTTTCAACCCGAGCGTGCAAAGCACTGGGAGGAGGCGAAGAAAATAGTTTAATTTAGCACAAGCAATGTGATTTACAAAGTCTGAAAAAAATGCAGTGCTTGTGATTGTGATCGTATTTAATAAGTTTAAAAGGAAGATGCTAATCACTTCAGCGTTGTACACTGTCACAGTTTGACATACTGAAAAGCCAGTTCCGTTGTTTGGACCGTTTTCGCACAACATCGCCAAAAATCACGGTTGGATCAGGACGTGGAGGAGGAGAATTCCTAAAGGCCACACGTTGGGCTATACACCCTCCTATAAGCCCTTGTTCCTCTCCTGTCCCTGAGTGCTCCGTTGTAGAACTGCTTCGAATGAGAGACTCACTGCCTGTATACCTAGGGGTCTCTCTTGCGACAGAGAGTGCTCATTTCCTGCGCAGTGGATGTATCCATCTTCAGTACTACAAATTGACTATAGTCAGCAAAAATGTTAAGCATGAAGCATCTTTGTTTTTGATTTGGTAAATATGGTAAATAGATTAAATATATCCAAGTTTGTGTCTTATTGTACTGATCACAGTAGGTGACATGCACCAGCTACTAAATAGTGGTCAACAGTGATTTTATTACAAGCTTTCTTATGTTTTACGTTACGTTAAAACGTACGTTAAAACGTACGTTACGTTACGTGTTTCTTTTATCTTTTCTTTCTTTATTTCATCAGTTTTGTTCTTACTTTACCCAGAGTCTTTGTCGCAGAAAATAACTTTACCTTTCCCGTTTATCTTTTCCCAGGTTTTACCAAACATGCTGGACAATTTAATTCTGACATGGAATTTGTTTGATATATTATTTAATATCAATGTTGGTATTATTGACCAGGAGAAGGCCTTTTGACAATATAGATCATCTTTGTTTTTGTTCTTGTCTCTGTAGGCTTTCGGTGTTGGGGAGAAGTTCTTGTCCTGATTGAAACTGCCATGTTGTGCGATAAAAGCTGGGTGAGGATTAATTTGCCCAAGACGATTCAGAGGTATCAGGCATGAATTGTTTCTGACTTCTCATGGTTTTTCATGAGAAGTGAGCTGAAAATATGGAGTTATATTTTCATTCCTACTTGTGAACCTTATATCGTGCTTTCAGGAACTGCAATCCCCTCATTATTATTTCATTAAAAGGGCTGTAATGCAACGCCCGAGCTAATATAAGAAAAATATCACCGACGAAATTGCATTGAGCCGTTTGTAATCAGAACTGAAGAGTCCTGAAGAATTAATCCAGAAGTGAAGATTTCTGGAAAAA
This sequence comes from Lophius americanus, assembly GCA_037951165.1. Classification (NCBI taxonomy): domain Eukaryota; kingdom Metazoa; phylum Chordata; class Actinopteri; order Lophiiformes; family Lophiidae; genus Lophius; species Lophius americanus. Next base: position 820,748 of record JBBDHG010000039.1, on the reverse strand, counting down.
CTATCACAGGACTGATAATTCTTGTAGAACTATTCCAGTATAGGAGGTGTCTGAAGAACTAATGGAGGACTAAAGATGTCTATAGAACTAATCGAGGACTAAAGATGTCTATAGAGCTAAAGAACTAGGACTGATGATTCCTGAAATTCTGGTCCACAATTGATTCATCTCAGTTCCATATATACAGAATGACTGTTATGTATGCAATATGCTTGTTCCAAATATTTGGTGAATAATAAAAAAATTGAACACTGTTTCTACATGTTTGGACCTTACTCTTGGACACCAAGTTCTGAGGTGTATACACCGACAAGGAAGTCGGTGTACACACCTCAGAACTGGACTGAAGTCGGCTAAAGATAAATGCAGGGACTCGTTTTTTTCTTAGTATTCTTGCTCTATTCTTCAGGTCATAGTAGGCGTCTTTGTAAAGTTTTTAATAAGACAGTTAGATCTCAGGCCAGACTCCATGACTACACCAAGATTTCTGGCTTGGTCTACGCTTTTTAACATTACAGATTGAACATGAGTGCTGACCTTTAAACTCTCCTCTTTGGCTCCAAAATCTAAGACCTCCGTTTCATATTTCAAAGAGTCCAACAAGCTTATTTTCAGACATGGATGAAGAGTTCAGGTGGTTTGAGTCCGACTTGATGAAGAGTTTTGGTGGTTTGGGTGCGGTTTGATGAAGAGTATAGGTGGTTTGGCTGAGTCTTGATGATGAGTTTTGTTGTTTTCTGGTTTTGAAGAAGCATTTTGATGTTTTCAGTGTATTTGATGATACATTTTGACGGTTTGAGTGAGTTTTAAAAGCCAGATTAATTGTTTGGTCAAGATGCATGTTGGGGATACAGACTGTATAAATAGTTTTGAATAACTGGCTTCAGTTTTGACCGATGCTTGTTAGTGTTAGAAAAAAAACCTGTAATTAAAAAGTAATTAAAAAGGGGAAACATTTATATTTTTATACAAAGATTATCTGTTGATCTTTAGAATATAGCCTGAAGTGGATTCTGATGGCAATGTGAGTTTAATGGTCTCACTTAAACGCAGGCTTCAGTTTCCTTGGTCTAACGAGCGTTGTGCCAACAGCACAGTAGCTCTGTTATAACAGATCTGTCTGTAATAAATCCACATATCTAAATAAGACAACTGCAACTTCTGCTGTTAATTCATTTTCCTCATTGGTTCATAAACAAGATGTTTCTTCATCTATTCTGTTTCATATTGTTTGTCAAAATAAAGGAGAAATTCTGGGTCAAATTAATATGTCAATAAATGTCTTGTACTTTTACTGCATTATGTTCAGCAAAAGGCTGAAGGGCTGTTTGGATAGAAGGCTATGTTGGGTCTTTGAATGTGAATTTAACATGGGCCTCAATTTCCTTGGTTTAACGAGTGGTGTGCCAACAGGACAGTAGCTTCACAGATTTTCACAGAGTACTCCTTGATGACTCGTCAAGGGTCAACCAATGTGAGCTAAGATAGGCTCGCGCCCCGAAGCCCTCAACAGGATAATCGGTTACGGGGAATGTATGAATAAATCAATCAATCAATCAACTAATCAATAAATAGATAAACATGATGAAGTTTGTTAAAACAAAGTTAACAAATAGTAATTAGTTAACTGTAACAAACTGTGAAAGTCATAAAAGACAGTTTGTATGAACAGTGTATAACCTTAAATTTGAAGCGACAGTAACATAATGTTGATTTTACAGTCAGTAAATTACAACTCTGTTACAGTCTTGACGCTGAAGGGAGAGGACGCTAGTGTTGTCTGTTTGCTGCGTTTCCATCAGAGTTGTACAGCCTACAATATTATAAACCTATAAGTATATCTTTATTGTTGCTCAACGGCAAACCTTTTGGATTTATATCCGTATTTGTATTTGTTATTCTGTATTTGTATTTCCATTTGTAGGAACTCTACCTAGTCTGGTGACGGTCTGCCTACCTGTTGCTGCTAGTGTACCATCACCCGGTGACTTCTGTATATGTTTGTTTCATCGTTTATGTCCGTTTTCTGTTTGTGCATCGTTGATGTCAGTTGGTTTATCCGTCTTGTTCATCACTACCCGTGTGACATTTTCACCAAAAGCCGGTGTTGATAACTTTTGTGTTTGATAGCTTTTTTCCGGGCATCATTTCCATGAAAATAACGGCTACTAATTTCCTCTGTGCGTCTTGTCCATGGTTAACGGCTAATAACGGGCTGTCTCCACGACTGGCATGATGTTAAATTGTTCTGTCACCCAACTGATGAAATTCAACAACTACATATCAGTTATTAAACAACTTGGACTCCTTCGCCAGCCCTGTTACGTTCACAGAAGTTGCCGTCCGAAGTTTATTTACTCCTGTCCCGTCCGATTACTCCATTACGTCCTTTTGGTCTGACGTGCGCACCGTCAATCCTCCCACTAGTGGCTCTGGAGTTTCCTCCATAAAGTTAGTCACTGTGAGGGTTACAAAACGTTGAATGGATTTCATTCTTCTTAGGCCAATAGAGAGACTCACTGCTCCATCTATTAAAATTGAACTCTTTAATACACAATCTCTCTCAAAAAAATCATGTCTCATACATGAACTCATTCTGGAAAAGTGTCTGGATGTGATGTGCCTCACAAAATCTTGCAACAACCATATGCTTTTTCTGTCCTGAATGAGAGCTGTCCAGTTGGCTACTGCTACCTCCAGAAAGCCCGCAGCACTGGTCATGGTGGTGGTCTATCTGTCATCTAGAGCGGTGATTTGGACTTGTCTCCACTACCGTTGCCAGAGATCTCTTCTTTTGAATGCCTGGCATTTAATTGCAAACCCCCTTTCTCCACGACCATACTCTTAATCTACCGACCACCCAAACCAAACCCAACCTTCATCTCTGAGATGTACAATCTATTTTCAACATTTTGCAGGAGATACAGGTGTGGATGAAAAACCCCTTTCTCCAGTTGAATAGCTCCAAAACCGAAGCAATTTTAATTGGTACCCCACATCAGACCCAGTCTTCCTCCATAACGTAATGTAACGCACTTCTCATCGGGATCCCTGATAAAAGTCTTCAAAGACTTCAGTATGTTCAAAACAGTGCTGAAAGGATCCTGATGAGAGTGCGTAAATATGAACACATCAGCCCCGTTCTTCATTCCCTTCATTGGGGTCCCATCTCCACCAGGATTGATTTTACTATCTCTCTCCTCACTCACCAGGGCATCCATGGCAATGCACCCCCCTAACTGAATATACTACTCACCCAACTGACCTCAACACGATCCCTCTGTTCTACCCACTCATACCTCCTCCTCCTTCCCCGGACTAAGCTCAGCACAATGGGTGATTGGGCCTTCTGTTCTGCTGCCCCTCGTCTGTGGAGTGTCATCCCTGACCATCTGAGGGCTCCACAGATGACTTAGACATTTAAAAAAGGACTTAAATCTTTCCTTTCGGGCAGAACCTATAACTTTAATTAACATTGCTACTTTTTGGTCATATTTTATATAATATTTAGTATATTTTTCATTAATGCTTTTATCTGCTCTTACCTTGTAGCACTTTGAGATTTGATCCAAATGTAAAGTGCATTGGGTGGCACGGTGGCGCAGTGGTTAGCGCACAATATACAAGAAAAAGTGAACTTACAGGGTTAAGCTATAATAATAATAAATTGGACTTATATAGCACATTTCTATGAACCCAAGGATGCTTAATATTTAAGATATCTTCATTTGTTTATAAATAACTTTCCCTACATTAGTAAAGAGTTTTAGATATTTGAATGAGTTTTAGATATTCAAAATGTTATGGCAATATTCCAAATGTGTGTCACTGCTGAAAGATGGTTCTGAGGGGCAATAGAATAACTCGTTGAGAACTTACAACTTCTCAATGTTCTTTTCACCAAATGCATAGTTATTTGTAATCTCCAAAATAGTTTTTTAAGGAAAAATGAAATTTACCTCTTTCAATTAAGGAGGAAGACGGAGCATGATAAATATTTTTGTTGTTAACTTAACCCTCTCCATCTGTAATACCTTCGGCCCATAAGCTCTCCTGCCTGCAAGGTTAGAGCAGCATCTCTTTGATTCAATACTTATCTAACATTACTGACCCTATCAGTATGTTTGAGCATTTGTTGCTTCAATCTGCTACCATCTGAGAAACCTCTCCCGAACCAAATCAAATGCAGATGTTTTTTGTTTTAAAAAAAATACTATTCAATGTCCCATTTTCCAGTTATGCTACTTTCAATCCATGCACTTTCAATGCATGCTTGTAGACAGCTGTCTGAGTAAAAAAGCAAAAGGTAAAGACTGTGCGGAGTCACAGCGTGGGTTTCTGACTGGTTTTATGGCTATAGGTAAGTCTGTGACATAATTGTTAATACACTGTGTATATGAGATAATAGAAAAAAGTCATGAAATGAAAAGAAGTATAACAGCCGGTCATTACATAAGTAACTACATAACAACATAAGTGACTTTGTTCGCGACGAGGATGTTTGCCTTTTACAGATGCAAAATCAACAGTGAGGTCATCATGTGACGGGGGCTGCGGCTGACCTCAATGAATGCTTCTAGTAGTCAGATTACCCTAAAGCTGTAGTCCTCTGGATGGGTGGAGGTTTGTTTCAATGAAGTTTACTTTGGAAAAGCTTGGCTCAGCAGAGGTGACTGTGACAGTCACCTCTGTGTAAAACGGAGATTTGGACAGAGCTCCTGTAGATGATTTTCATGCAGAAATGACAGCATCTCTAAAGCCGATGTTTGTAGTGGCAATATTTCTACAAATAACTGCTGGAAAAAAATACCGAAAACAAATACTAGACTAGACTCAGAAAGATTAAGATGTTACTTCAATTACCGCTTCTCCCAATAATGATCTATATATATATATATATATATATATATATATATATATATATATATATATATATATATAGCAAAATTTAAATGCTATTTTTAAAAAATAGGATCATTATTAATATATATATATATTTATAATGATCCTATTTTAAAAAAATAGCATATACATTTAAATACAATTCTTAATTTTATAAATCATCAGCATCATAATAATAGCAAACATAATAATAATAATAATAATAATAATAATAATAATAATAATAATAATACATTTATTTTATAACGTACTTTACATTTGGATCAAACCCATTAGGCTTAGACCCATGCCTTAGACCGAGTCCCCTCCCACTTTCTCACTGAGGCAGGACTTCATGTGATGACGCCGCTTCTGATTGGACGAGAGGACGGGGCATCCGGTGACTGTGAGGCCATTTCTGGTTGATGACGTGGACGCTTCTGATTGGTCAAGTGACAGATTTGATGGACGGTACATGTCTATCTTTTTTTATAGATATTATTACTGTTATATATAAAGTATGCCTATTATATATTCAGTCTGACTGTTATATGTGCAGTGAGGCTGTTATATATGTAGTATGACTGTTATATATGCAGTATGACTTTAATATATACAGTTTGACTGTAATGTGTACAATATGCTTGTTACATATACATTATGGCTGTATATGACTATATATATATATATATATATATATATATATATATATATATATATATATATATATATATTTATATATTTATATTTAACACAGTTCAAGACATCTGTTTATCGAAAAATGTGCAAAAAAATCTGAAAGACACGTTGGTGAATTCAACACCAGAAATAAATACACATACATATGCATGCAGCTGTACGGTCTTACACTTTTCTGCTTTCTGTTCCTGCTGGAGCCAATCACCTGCTCCAGCACCAGAAAAAACATTACAATTAACACGTTTAAACATTGGTCTAAATATTCAATTAATATAAACTATACATTTTCAATGAAAATGTGCTATTCCTGCATAGAAAGTTTTTAAAGTTTTTAAAGTTATGAATATAACATTCATACCCATTAATGATTTTAAGAATATCATAAAGAATGCAGTGAGGGAGGAATGTTGTGGTTTCTCTTGAAAGGCCACAATGCTTAAATAGCTGTCTTCTGTTTATTTAACTATTTGTATATCATGTACGTGTTTTATATAGTTTTGATTTTGTATGGCTGCTACCTTGGCCAGGTCTCTCTTGTAAAAGAGATTTCCGATCTCAATGGGACTTCCAGGTTAAATAAAGGTAAATAAAAATAAAATCTTGATGTAGAACATCATTTACAACATGTAAAGTGAGTTAAAAGTAATGAAGAGCACTTAGTTACATTGACTGTTATATATTCAGTTTTACTTATATAAGAAGTATGATTTTTATACTGTGTGACTGTCATATATGTAGTATGACTGTTATATATACATAAATACTGTTATATTTAAATTATGAGTGTTATACAATTTGACTGGTTATGTAAACAATGGAACTGTTGAATATGCAATATGGCTGATATAGAAACATTATTACTGCTATGTATAAAGTATGTCTGTTAAACAGTATAATCCTTTTTTTTTTAAATAATTGATCTTTTATTGATCACATGCAGCCATTCTCAGTACAACATAGTGAAATTATTTCTCTGCATTTAACCCATCCCTGAGGGAGCAGTGGGCAGACCCATTGAGGTGCCAAGGGAGCTAGGGTTTCAGGGTCTTACTAAAAAGCGCTGTGACATGTAGACCCTGCTGGGCTCGAAACGTCTACCTTATGATCATACGATTAGATATGGCCGCTCTAACCACTGAGCAACAGCCACCCTTTGTCAGTAAGACTCTTATATATAGGTTATTACTCTTATACATTAAGTACGACTGTTATACAGTATGACTGTTGTATATGCAGTATGACTGTCATGTATACATTACTACTGACATATAAAGTATGTCTGTCATACAGTGTGACTGCTGTTTATGCGGTATGACAGTTGAAAATACAGTATGACTTCATCTTTAACTTTATCCCCAGTAGAAGGGGGGTTGGGTAAGGGTTATCTCCTCTAGATACTGCAGTATGTCTAGGAGGATGAGAGTCTGGGAGGATCTCTGATGTTCTTTCTGCTGACTATATGGAAGGAGAGTTCCTGCCTGAGGACCATTCTCTGCACTCCTGCTGAAATTAGTGTTGGTGTTTGTTTATTTATACGTAAACAACCAAACATGATACAAATCCCTCAGACTGTTCAGGTGGTGCACCTCTATATTTTTGGAAATGCTAATCAATAAAAGCAGGAATTCTGGGAAAATATTGGTTAAAACTGAGTACGGTGAGTTCATTATTCCGGAGAGTGAGGGGAATGTTCAAACAGACACCGCAGCAGGTTAGGGAGAGCTGCAGTTTATTTTAAAAAGTTCTTCCGACATGAAAAGCATGTTGGGTAATGGTTTTAGTCCTTTTTATTGATCTAAGTGCTGGAGACTCCCCCAGCATCATTAGAGATAGTGTTTGTATAACACAAAACCCATCACACCGTGCAGACCTTAATAGGATGGATGAGTCTGTCATGCTGGTTTTCAGGTTGTTCATGTTATCCTCTGGCTGGATCTGAACAATAGAGGTGATCAAGGCTGCTCTCCTCTGGTCAATTAAGGAAACCAACAAGCTTTGTCTTCATCTCAGTTGGACTCAACTGTTCAGCTTATCCTCCAGTTCCTTGGTGAGAGAGTGTTCAGAAACAGGTAGACACCTCTCCATGTGTCCATGCTCTCCCAGCCTCAGAAACCTACATGTCCCACTCCCACTTACGCTCTCACAGTGTTCAGCTTTATCATTTAATGTCCTCACCAATAAAAAACAAATAAGGGAAATTGATGGATTTGCATATTGGAATTTATTATTTTAACATCTTAGGCACTGCAAATTTACCATAAATAGCAAATAGTTTGGTCAAGACTGTTTTAAAACACTAAAAAAGTCAGACTTATAAGACTATGAAATTGTGTATTACATAGACAATAGTTTCAATTAGATCAAACCTTTTGGTAAAGGACTTTTTTAGAAAAGTATTTGACCCATAAAAGACTGATTTTGGTTGTATCGGTTACATAATTATTTTTTATAAGTCCTGGCATTTTTAATATGACAAAAAACAACAACTTTTTAACGAATAGGACACCCCCAGTAGCCATAGTTAATGTCTCGTCCACCATGGCCCCTTTTACCCTTTTTATCCTTGTACCCTTACTATTGAGCATTTCATGCAGTCCCTGGGTCATACTATAAATTGGTTCAAGCAAAAAGCACACATTTGTCAATAAGAAATATAAACTTAAAATGTCCTCAACCAAACAGCTGAGAATGACATTAAAGGGTTAAAGATACCACACACAGACCCCATGAATATGTAAAACATCTTATTTACATTGCCGGCATGTCATGTGTTTGAAGACTCCGTCCCTAAAACATCATCAATGTGAGGTACAGATCCAACAAAATGTCTTAGCAGCTCAATGTCTATAGGCCCTGCAGCAGAAGACAGGAGTCTCACTTTGGGTAACGCCCGGCCTGAGTGGAGAGCTTTATTGAGGGTGGGCGGGGGGGTTTCCAGACAGTGAGGATGACCCTCTATGCTAATTTAAAGTATTGCCTTTTAATTCGTAGAGAAAGAATAGGTCTTGCTAAACTGTATATATGCTTAATCTCCGGTAAGAAAAGAGAAAACTATCCTCTGTGTAGCTTTTTGACACACTTGAGCCAAGAGATGTTTTATGGTTGTGAATATGAATTCAAAAAAGAAAGAAGAAAATTGTTCTGTTAGAGTAGTGAGCCAGTTTTACATCAGCTTCCATTATTTGTTTGAAGAGTTTAGAAGACTTCACCATCAAGAGCTCATCTATATAAAATTAGTTTGGCTCCAGGGCAGCTCGCTAGTGCAGTAAGGAGTACAGCATGAAGGTCCAGGTTCAGCTCCAGGTTTACCTGCTTCCGTGGTCCTTGGTTGAAGGCAGCACACCCTGATTCAGGATCGGCTGGAAGTTTCTGCATGTTCAAAGGGAATCTATTTATTTACACTGTAACGGTGTTCTTTTGTCACCAGGGAATTGTTGGGTCACTGTAGAATAAAGAGTCGGTCTATTCCTGCTCATTTTGGAAAGTGCCTTTAAAAAGTGCAACATAAATAAAATTGGATTTGATTTGATTTGATTCTTCTTACCATCCCATTTTTCACCTAACGCAGGTCCTCACCTGTCGCCGGTATTCTCTCCTCAGTCTTCACTTGTCCCAGTCTTCCACTGTCCCCGGTCGTCATCAGTCCTGGGTCTTCTCTTCTCCTCAAAACCTGTCCCAGTCTTAAACTGTCCCCCATCCTCATCTGTTCCTTGTATTTTTCAGTCCTAGGTCCTCAACTGTTTGGAGTGTTTTTTGGAAAGTGTTTTTGGGAAAGTATTTCTGACTTTGAGTTTTACATATTTTTTGGTGCATACTAACAGAATCAATGAAATCTATCTAGTCCGCATCATGATTTACTCTAATAGTTCACATTTTACTCACTAAGGGAAGCTTTTTTCTGACATGACTTAAAAAATATTTCATGGTTCATTTTCAAATTCAACCATGAAATATAATGGCTCGCATTAAGGACTGCATCGATTTTGGAAAAGATCAATTACCGGATACAAATCAAGTGGAGGTTATTTATCTTGTTTATATTGTGTATTGTAACCATTGTGCCGATTAAGGCAAAATTTGGTGCATATGAATCGGCTTGGGGAGATCGATCTTTTAAATATCATGTTTTACTCCTGTAGGTCATATTTCAGTTGATATTGGTGCAAATAAATTGACTCAAGAAGATCTATCTTATATATATTTGGTTTAATTTATTATTTCTTATTTTACTCACTAGGGGGAACTTTTTACAAAAGAACCTGTTTTCCACTGATTTCCACTGAAACTGATTTCCAAACTGGATTAGTCAGGGCCTTAGTTTACAATGACCACCGCTGGCAATGTTAACCAACAGGGTGCTGGCGGAAACTATAACACTGTTGGTTGAAGAATATAAGATTGAGAGTGGGGGGGTCCCTAGGGATACTAAGAGATGAGGAAAGACAGGTTTGGGGTTAAGAATACGAACTTCAAATTTGGCATAATTTGAGGTAAAAGTAGAGAGCTAGCAGACATGACAGATAGAAGGTAGATATATTGTGTGTCGAAGATAGGTGAAAAGGCATTAAGGCTAGAAGCATCGGGGGAGGGTAAAAACTGTTTTATCATGGTGTGGATGGGAGGAGGAACGGCGTGGGGATGATCCTTGTGGAGAAGTATGTGAAGAGAGTGTCAGACAGAGTTATGAGTATGAAATATGAAGTATGACTTCGGTAGTGGTGGATCGGGAGAGTAAATGAAGGAGTGGTGGAAAAGAAGTTGCATAGCATGAGTAGGCAGAAACATCAAGGGATATGGCATCTATCCTTTATGTCATCTGATTACAGACAGAAAATACATCGCCTCTCATTCTTCCTTGGGGTTTAGCAGTACTTGACATCCCTTTAGTCTATTAGTGCCGTCCGGCTTCAGCCCCTTCTTATTTAAAAAAAAATATTATACTGAGTTTCCTCCCTTTGTTAACTGCTTTTTCTTTTTACCTGTTTGATTCTGTTTTCCTTTGACCACACACATGGCTTCAAGGTCTTTGTGACCTTATTATCTTGATGAGCTGGATGTTATTGTGACACGTAATAAATGAATGAATATTAACCTGAAAGGCCCAACTTGTATTTTGCTCGCATCACCCAATGAATTGGAAAAGGAGCAATAGCCAGCATTTAGCATAGAAAGATAACTTTGGCAGCTTTTTACAAACACCGTTTGCAATGCCACCGAAAAACCAAGGCAAAGGTAAAACGCCTGGAGCAACTACAGTCAATGCCAATATGGAGGTTTCCGAAGAGGTGATGGAGGAGCAAATTCTTCGGCTACGAATGGAACTTGATCGAAAGAATGATGAGAGAAACCATTTTCAGCTGCAGCGAGACAAGATCCAGAACTTTTGGAAGATAACAAACAGACAGCTTGCAGAATTTGAGGTCAAACAGAAAATCTTGGAAAAAGAAATAGAAGATAATGAGCAGCATCACCAAGAGGAGATTATAAAGTACAAGCAGGAGATTAAGCAGCTCTTGTATGACCACAAGAAGACATTCTCTAATTTCGAATCCAGTGGTTTACACTCTAATGAGGTGAGACAGAAAGAGCAGGAGCTATTAGAGACTGTGCTTCAGAAAGCAGAGAGGGCCATCAAGATAGATACACAAGGACTAATTAATGAAACCTTGGTCAAGAGGTTAGAGATGGAACACGAAAAAGAAATTACTGAAACAAGGAACAATTGGGGCAAAAAGCTTGCAAAGATTAAAGCCAAATATGAGAAAGATATGGATTTGGTCCCAAAAGAGATGGACAACATGAGAAAAAAGAAGACTACTGAGGTTGAGGATGATTTAAAAAGCCACATCACCGATCTTAAAGTTGACCACAAAAAAGATTTCAAGGAGGTTGATGTGCTCACTCGTTATTTGAAAGAGAATTTGGATAGGAACAATACCCTAAAACAACAAATTACAGACTTGAAGTTGAAAAAAAATGAAAAGAATGAGGCTGCAGTTTTCCAGAATAATACGTGTCTCACTGAGCTTCTCTTGAAGGTTAAATGGGAAATTGAGAAATCTGAAAATGAGCAAAGATTCGCCTTCTGTGGATTGGAAAAGGGTGCCAATGAAAAGATTGATAAAAAAAAGCTGATGGAGCTGAAATCAGATTGTGATGATCTTGAACAGAAAATCAGGAAACTGAATGTGGAAAGGAAGGAAATAAATGACACAATATTTCAGAATGTTCAGAGTGTGCAGGCTGAAGAAAGTGCGAAGAATGATCTTCTAGTAGGTAAGCGGAAAGCTCTTTCAGACAGTCTGGAGAAAACATGTGCTCAGATGAGCGCTGTGCTTTCTGCCTCCAACTTGGACCAAACTGCCCTTGCTGGGACAATAAAAAGAGTTGACGCAAATTTTGATTCCCATAATAACCTGCCACTGACTCACATTCCATCCCCCTCCACCAGGAAAACACCTGCAGCACAGCGCTACCTTCCTTCTGAGTATAATATAAATACTGATATGTTACTGCCCAGATTGACCCAGAAAAAGATTCAGTTGAGCAAGCAGAATCTGAAACCCAAAAAGTTGCAACCAAACCACCCCCCAACCATTTCCACCAAGAAAAAGCCTGCAGGAAAGCGCTGCCCGTCTTCTGACCACAGCTTCATGGTCACTGGTGAAACCTTACCTATACAGACAATTTAAAGGAGCCTGTTTGCTTGTTTTTCTCGATGAAGTTTGAATTTCTCCTGTGATGATTAATTGAGCTACAATAGAAGTCTCCTGAGGGACAACACTGATGAACATATCAAGAAGTGAATCATTGCTAAGACAGGACACTGCAAAGATCGAAGCGGTTTTACAGGAGGGCTTAAAGAGAACATCTACTTTTTCTTCCTCTCCTTCTTCTGGCTTTTCACTTTAGGTGTCTCAATAGCAGATCATCTGTTTCCATTTCATCTTCCTTTGTCACAACAACCAACTGCAGGTCCTCTTACCACACCCGGAAACCAACCTTTCCTGCCTGGCAGCTCCATCTCCAGCCTCATTCTTCAGCTCTGTCTCCTCCAGCTCTGCCTCTGGTCTATTGGTCAGATCCTCTGTCTGTTAACTGTGCTGCAGAGCGGCTCTCACTACTGTCTTATAGACCTTTCCCTTCACTGTTTCTGCTTCTTTTCTGTCAGAGTTACCTCCTGACACTCTTCTCCCACCGCTCCACCCTAACTACACCCTCTTCAGATATTTTCCACACTCCCCGTTGCTCTAAGTTCTTGGGGCACACAAGCAACTTTTTCACTTCTGCATCTTCACTGTACCAGCTGCCTCCCTTTCATTCACACATGTATTCTGTGTTGCTACAACAGATTCATTCCTCCTCTCCAGCGTCACTTATACCTCAACCTCTCAAACTTTTCCTCCACCTGCTTCCTGTTTCCACTAAATATCAAAATGTCATCAACGAACATCATAGTCTACAGAGTCTCCTGCGTGACCTCATTTGTCAGCCTGTCCATCACCATAGCAAACAAGAAGGGGCCCAGAGATGATCCTTGATGCAGTCCCGCCTCCACTGTTAACCCATCCGTCACTCCTACTGCACACCTCTCTGTTGTCATGCTGCTCTCAAACATACCTAAAATACATCTCTCTCACTCCAGACTTCCTCATGTAATCTCATAATTCCTCCCTTGGCACTCTGTCATATGCTTTCTCTAAATTCAGAAAAACACAATGCAACTCCTTCTGACCTTCTCTGTACTTCTCTATCGGCAGTCTCGAAGCAGCATTTCTGAAATCATAATGCTGCTCACAAATTTTTCCCCACTTTTCTTAGCCGTGGTACTCTTACCCAGATCTTCATTGTGTGGCTCAGCAGCATTATACTACTGTAGTTGCTACAGCTCTGCACCTCACCCTTGTAGTTGAAAATCCACACCAGTAAACTTTTCCATCCTCTCACTCTCCAAGATATTGTTGAACAATCTTGTTAAATAGTCATATGCCCACTCTCCTAGACACCTCCATACCACCAACAGTATGTCATCAGGATCAACTGCCTTTCCATTCTCCATCCTTTGACAAGCTGCTCTCATTTAATCCTTACTGATCCTTTGAACTTCCTGATTTACGATTCTCACATTCTCTTCCCTTCTCGCTCTCTTATTTTCCTTGTTTATTACTTCTTCAAAGTACTCCTCCCATCTTTCCCTCACACTCTCCGCACTTGTAAGCACATTTACATTTCCATCCTGAAGAGCTTCTTTTTCTAGTCCAGGAGAGACTAGACATATTAACATACATATTAATGTCAAGCCGAGTAAAGTCTTCGCTGCTATCACAATCTCTCAACTGAAATTAATGTAGTCCTTAGTGCCAGTCAAACAATGGGTCAATCTCTGTGCTGTTGTTACTATTCCGCTGTGGACTAAATTCCAGTCCGTACACTCATAATAGTCCCTTAGAGATTTGTGGGCCTCTGTGATCCAGCTTCTTAATGAACACGTGGTTGCAGTCTTGCTCAGCACACAGGGTTTGTAAGAGCTCTGAAGAAAGATCAGACCTCTGATCTGCTCGGTGGTGGTAGAGCTGAAGCAATGTAGAACCCCCTTTAGATTAGCATAAAACAAATCAATAGTCTGATATCCCCTATGTATCCCCCAAACAAAATTTCAATATCCTGTGACAGTAGTAGTTCTCCTGCACTGTAATATAACCAGTGTTGCATCATTTATTATTTACAAACATAATCAGCCCCCCATCTTTATTCGTTTCCCGTTGCTGTGGTGTCTCTGTCCGCTCGAACTGCCTTGACACTACACCCATGATGTCCTCGCTGGTTCTTCACAAATCCCTCCAGCTCATCACACTTATGAGCCAGAGTTAACATTTCCTATGAGGATTTATGGTAGAAAAGGCTTGTAGCGCTTTCTCCTAGCCTTTACCTGTGCTGTGGCTCTGCATCCACAAAGCAGCGCCTTGAGCTCAATTGAATGTTTAACCAGGGTCCAGTTCGCTTCAGCACAAGGCGTTCTTTCCCTGCATAGACAAATTTCTCAGAATTTGGTTTCGTCATCAGACAAAAAGGAAAAGACAAAAAAAAGAAAACAAACAAAACAGCGAAAATACAAAATACTTACTGCAAACTGCAAAACTATGAGACAAGAACATACTGCCATTCAATCAGCATACGTAGTTGACCTGAAGACTTTGTTGTCTTTGTGAAGTTTGACCCAGAAAGAGCACTGCTTTATTATAAGTCATAGGAGTGTGTCTATGTTAACTATGTGGTAAAGTGTTCAGGGCTTTTCTTGTTCATGGTCACTGGGGCTTGAGCATATCCCAGCTGACATTGGGTGAGAGGTGGAGTACACCCTGGACGAGTTGCTAGTTCACCACAGGCGCGACACATTAAAACATTCAGCTTCACATTAACTCCTACGGGCAATTTAAAGTCACCAGTTAAAGTAATTTTTTGGTAATTCATAAAAATTCTTTTTATAGCACGATTCGACCCGAAAGCATAATCTTTAGAAAGAAAATTGTTCTTTACAACAAAAAGTATTTTCAACTAAACCTATTTTCAACAAAACCAATCCTTTTAATTTGTTTATTTCCAATTTTCAATAACAATCTTTTTCATAGTGCAGAATGAAAGTTTTACTGGAGAGTTATTTTTTCTTTAAACCTCTAAAGTCTGATTTTACATTTCTGCTATCGCTGTCAAATAATTAGAATAAACATGTTTAAATCAAGTTTATAAAATGAATCCAAGACACACTATAAAAAAGGGAAATGATAATCAACTCAGGAAAATTTAGCTGGTAAAACTCAATGAAATGAAGTCTCTCTTAGTCTAAAGTATGAGTTGGAAATACTGTTGTTTATTTTTCAGTTCATCAGCCACTGTCTTTTTTACAGTACAGAATTATATGACTTCTGGGGAGATTTTGTTTGGTGGTTAGACCTCTGAAGTCTGATTTTAAATAACTGAAATGTTTGCATCGTAAAACTATAAAAAATAAACATGTTAGAAATCTACATTTGATGGTAACGTCTTTACATGAGGCTCAAAGACACAACGTAAAAAAAGAGAACAATACTTGAGTTGAAAAATATTCTATTTAATTGAGTGTTACCAATGATCAACAATTGTCTTTCTACACTGTGAGTCAAACAGAGCCAACAGTAGAGGGATATATCATCAAATAATGCTAGCAGCTTCTCCTGCAGCAGCTCAGGGTGCAGTAGGTCAAACTATACTCAGGAAATCGGCACTGAATCTTAAGTAGTGAGATAAGTTATTGACAGCCCTGCAGTTGGTATACCTCAATTACAGCCCAGAATTGATTGTAAGTCCTGTGCTGATGTAAAAAGCTGCGCAGCTATGGCTTCCCCTGTTTGATTTGCAGCCAGACTACATCCTTTTTTTGATACGCTACCCGTAACAAAAAGCCTGTGATTGTTGATAGTCAACAAAATCCCAATATTTTCATTGACGAGCCATGGCAGTTTGAAATATTACACACAACCCGGTGATAGAATAGCCCTCAGGATCAATCACAGTTTCTTTTTGATTACAGACGGAAGGTATTCTTTCTTCACCTGCTCTTATTCTGTTGTAAGTTTATATATAATAAGATTTTAATACGTGTCAAATGTCACTCAGCATGATAAATGAATGTATCAGCTCAGCTCCAGTTGTTCAGGAGGCAGAGTGGAAGATCAATGGTATGATTATAGCCCTTGAAATATACATGTCGTAATGTCCTTGAGCAACACCCCGAACCCCAATTTACTCAATGTATTCATTTGCAGAGAACTCATTTTATTTTTGTCCTGTATGTATAGGCTGTGTATGACATTAAGCACTAAACATCACTGTTAATATCAAAGCTGTCATTCTGTGTTTGCACTGTTTATAAGGTGTTTGATCAAGGAGATTTCTTAGTTAATATTCAGAAATAACTTCTGGACAGAAGTCCCTGCTACTATCCCATTTACTTTATGGAGATAAACACTTTAGGCGGAGCAAACTCTTTACCCGGGAGGCTTCAGAGACTTCTGAATGTACTTGGTTGGTTCAGTAAAGTCTGAAATAGGTCTGAAGATATTCTACACAGCTACTCAGCTTTAAAACATATCTTCTCGGTGAAACTGATAGTGGCATGATTCAGCGACATACAAAAAGCCCATCTAAATGTGTCTCAAACCCTGAACACATTCAAATAAAAGGTAATACTGTCTGTTATTATTCTAATCTTGTACCAAAATCAATGAAGAATGATGCTGTTAATAAATTCCATCATTAATTAATATTTCTATTGACCTTTACATGATTGATGAGCTCTGACATCAGACAAATGACAGTGATAGCTTATGTGTGTTATTTGTCCCCGTTTCTGGCAGGAACCTACAAACACAGTGAATGCCTTTCCAGCTTTTACTTCAGAGGTCATTTAAGATAGATCAGAAAATCTCAGCCACTGCAAGGACTACATTAAAAAAGCCATCCACTGCTTTTTCAGACTTTCTTCTGCATGAGGAGAAATTAGTGGTCAGTGTATCATCTGATCAACAGGTGAAGTGTTCTGACTACACCAGAACATTCCATCATTACCTCTTGATGTAGTTTTAGTAAGTTATGTTAGTGTAAGTAGAGGTTGATTCACTTAAAAGTATTCCAAAGAAAGCCAGGCTAAAAAATACTTCTGTGGTACTACGAAGGCCTGCAAGGTATATTCTTCTACCCCCAGTTATGAAGCATAGTTCCTCTGGTCTGTGGAGTCATTTTGCCACACACTTTATTCGGATATTTCAGATCACTAAGTGGACCACCTCTGGTATCTGGTAGTTGTGCTAATAGTGGAGATTTTCTATGAATCCCTGGGACCAATAACTGGTTAGAGTCTCACAAGGTTATTCCTAAAGAACCCATCTTTCCACAAAATGTTATTGAAATCAAAAACTTTTGCCTTAACCTGCTAGAGAACTACACACACACACACACACACACACACACACACAGACACACACACACACACAAACACACACACACACACACACACACACACTCACACACACACACACAAACATACATATATACATACACACACACCACACAGATGGTACCCATCACATAACCTCCTCCATCTCTCAGTAGCAGAAGTAAAGAAACAACAGCAACACACCAGTGAAATAAAAGGGGAATGAGGTACAATATGATGACATGCCTTTTAAATGTTTAAACTGTTATATTTGCTAATTGTTTTTTGAAAGGTCACTGAGTCTAATGATTTTTCTGAGCTGGTTTTTAATGTAGCCGACTGATGCCTGACGGCTACAGCACAAGGAAGCACAGCCATATGCAGAGAGTAACATGGCCAATAATTGATTTCAGCTACACTCCTCAGATGTGATCTATTTTGTTCTTCTTTCACTTTTGTTGCTTTCACACACTTTGTTTCTCAAATGTGAAGCAAAATGTTCTCTCATTTTCTCACAGACAAATTATCAGGTCTGAACATTTGATTGGATGAAGTAATTTCATATTCAATCCATATTTGACATCTTACATGTATGCTTTTCTAACAAATGCATTTCAAATAATCCCATATCATTCAGTCATACGTCAGATAAATGCATTTAATTATATCCACGAAAACTTGGGGATATTATAGAATTGTCATTTGGTCCGCTGCAGAGTCGTTTGTGATAATACAAAACTCAAACAACTATTTCATGGATCCTTTTCAAATTTTATATCCCCATAGACCATAGTGTGAGTGGACTGGATTTGGGATCTTGGGAAAGGTCAGTCATACATACCTGACAATTGGGGGAGCTTTACCTCCAAAAGTATTTTTATTTCATTGTTCATATTTTAGTCCCTAAGGAGAAGTTTTTCCTGAAAAACACTGTTTCTCTGACATAAATTCACATTTTATTTTTGGAATTTCAATCAGGGGGGTTGTTTGTACAATGCAGGTAATTAGGGACTTTTCGGGGATATACCCTCACTGTTTGGGACGACAGCATAGGCCTACTTATTCAGGAGAGGTCACTTTATCCTGACTCTATATAGACTATAACATGAGACTAGACTAAAGACTATAGGCTACACTTTACCTCTATCTAGACTAATGCAGTGCATGAAGTCATATAATACTAACATTAGCTTGATTAGCAGTTACAGACAAGACCCTCTTTCTGTGTTGTAATGCTAACGTAAGGGTGGTTGGAGCATTGGAGTACTCCAGCATTAACGCTAATATTAATCTTTTCTGGAATTTAGGTAAAGCCCTACCTCAGGGGAAAGGATATTAGACCGTGATCTCTGCATCATCTATTTTTAACCGTTTTCTTTCTTAACTATAGGACAATTGAGATATCAGGAAAATGTACACCTTTGCTTCATTATCCCATAGTGTCTGTCTGTCCAGTCTTCAGAGTTTCACCAACCTCATGAGTTCATCGGCGTCGTTACATTCAGTAGACTCACCAGTGACTGGATAACATGGGAAGACTTCATCTTTCTGTTACTCAGGGCAGGTACCCTTCAATCAAGATCTCCCTGAATCATTAGTATGTTCCTGATAAAACTGACCACCGATAACATGCTTGATCCATCTCCTTCCACCTCGCCAACATATCCACCAGTATCATTACAGGCAATCTCTATCAAATTCTAAAGTTCTTGATACAAACTACGGCATGTTTATTTGTCACATACAAATTCATAGATGTACAATGTGCTAATGCCCAGAATAAAATTTATATATGCTGCCTATATACTGGTTTTACCATTAATAAGTCATTTTCTGTAGACATGTCCAAACAAAATGCAGCCTCTGTTCAATGTTGACATCTAAACAATGTTGAAGCTTCTGAAGTTTCTATTGTAATTGTACACAACAACAGTTGTGTGAAGAACTTAAGAGTGGTACTTCTGCTAGGTGCAAATTTATAGACAAACTAAAGCAGACAATGATACAAATGCAACTAATGAATATAAGACTACAATAAATAGAGGAAAAATTGATATGATAGTGATTGCACATGCAAAATATTACACTTAACGTACTGAGTACTTATTATTGCACTACAGTATTTAAAAATCAGCATGATGGTTTATACGTGAAAGGTATTCAGAGTTGTGACGGCCCAGCTGGCTTTTTGTCCAGTTTTCTATGCTGCTGTATCTCCTACCAGAAGGAAGTAGAATGAACAGTTCACGGCCATGGTGGGAATGATTCTTTGTTATTCTCCGGGCGCTGCAGAGGCACCCAGAGATGGATACATAATCCCTGGAAAGCAGACGGCAGCCAATTATTTTTCCAGCCATTTTGACTAACTTCTGCAGAGTCTTTCTGTCTGCTGCCGAGCAGCCGGTATGCAACAACAGCCATGCAGTAAGTCAGAAAGCTCTCAATGGTGGATTGGTAGAAGGTCACCAGCACCTTCTCCTTCATTCTAATTTTCCTGAGGACTCTTGGGAAGTGCAGTCGCTGCTGAGCCCTTTTCAGCCCCACTGAGGTGTTTACCAACCAGGATACGCCTTCTGAGATGTAGGTTTGCAGAAACTTGAATGCGGAGACCTTTTTACACAGTCCCCATTGATGTAGAGCAGCAGGTTCTGCTCTGACTCTCGATGTCTATGACTATTGGGTGTTTTTGGGTTTATGTTGAATGCCAGGTTGTTCCTTGTGGGGCACTGTATTTGTTGTGTGAAGTTAAGAAGCATTGATGCTTGATTAAAATCCTCAGCGCGATGCAAACTGCGTCAGGATGAGCCTGCTGTTGTTCGTTCATTACGCCATGTGAGTTGGCGAGAGCCATGTTCACGTACCGGTGGGTTACAGGGCAGTGATGATCACTACCCTGAGGTCTGTGGGAATGCTCTTGGGCGATAAAAAGGGTCTACACAGATGGCTGAAAGGGTCTACATATGACAGACATTGCTCCTAGATCTGGAGAGCAATAGGAGTGAATGATTGTAATGTATGTTCACCAGTAAGTATGTATAGATGCAAAGATCTCCTCCTCTGCTCTTACTGGACTCTCTTTCCGTCGTGAAAGTGGTACAAAGATATTTTTAGCAATAACTTAAGTTGATCAACCTTGTGGACAAGGCAAGCAGCAAAGAGGAGAATGCTTGGCAGCAGTGGTTTATATGGATTTTTTCTTAACGTAGCAAATAGGACCAGCTGGCTTCCTTGCTTCTGCTTCCATTCCTGAATCGATGATTCCCCATCCAGCCTCTCCCTGGACAAGAATCCCAGGAGAGTCCGGTGCACTCGTTATGTCTTGCAGAAATTTAAAACGGTCGTAACGTAGGAGTTACAGTATATACGTTTTCTTCTGATACAGATAAGCATCGATCCAACTGATGTTTTACATGTATTTATTATAATCTTACACATACATAATGTCTGTTCAAATTAAATTACAACCACTTATTATGTTCCCCTTCTGACCAGAAATTTAGGAATTGTTAGAGTCCTTTTATGTCCTCTAATTATTGGTCACCAACAAGCATCTTCTTCTGTCTGACCTCTGTCAGTAGCTCCATGCAGCATATGCTTCCTCCTTAATATGATCATGTATACGCTGTATTCTGTCCATTCAATACAATTCTCAATATGAAAAGTAGGTGTCACTAACATAACCTAATATGCACACACATTTCAAAATAAAAATTTTCTTTAAAATTAAATTAAAATCTCTCAAAAGAAACAGATTTTCTGCGACAGCTACAGCCAGCATCTTCCAATGTTAAGCTGACTGTAGTCATATTTTAATTACAAACATGCATTAATCAATACCACAAAAAATTCTCATAAGCTATATGCATCCGATCAGGGAGCTACAAGCCACTGTTTCTATGTGCAACGGCAGCTTGATTATGAAGTGATTGGTTGCAGTTGGGTTTTGATGTTAAACTGATTTTCATTTCCAACTAAAAATGTGCAGATGCAGATGTTAAGTATCTGCATAACCCAAGACATAGCTTTCCTGATAATATATCAAAAAGACCAAATTTCACATCAAAAATGGCAGACATTACAGGAAAAGCATAAAAAAAAGAATGGAGAATTTTTAAATGTGAAGACTCAGATCAAGAATGTAGCATGGGCAAAATAAAGTTACCTTTAATATCATGTCTTTTTTGTTTTGGTTAAAAACTTCTGGACTATGAAACAAAAGTTCTAGTTCACCTAATGGACCCATACTGACTACACTGAAACCTAAATTGTAGAGAAAAGCGATTTATTCCTCTAATGCATAAAAAGCTACTGACAATTAACAATCAATGAAAGGATGAATAAAGGTGACCCTGGTCTGATGATCCAGCAATGATCATTAAACAGCCATTCTCATCAGGAGAACCTCACTTTACTGCCATCAACAGGAAGCCCCTGATGATTCTCCAATAATAATGATTTAGGACCTTTGGCCGTAATTTTAACGACAAAACACTTAGGACACAGAGACACAGTGCATGAACATATCATCAGTAGCCAATAAGATGCTAAGCTATGCTCTCGTTGTCATCCAACTGCTCACTCACCTCGTTTGCATTCCAAGCACTAGATTTTCTTATTATGGGAACATAATAACTTGATAATGCTCCAAAATTTTAACTAAAGCAAAATAGCCTCTTAGAAGTTTAAGCAGGACGACAAGACTGGAATGAATCCAGCATCACTGTGCTGATTATGGAGAAATACGAGAGGGTCTGACATTGAACGTAAGAACAAGGTTTGATGAGTTGTAATTATTACAACTCATCCGGTGGACAAAATTGTCATCAAAATTGATCATCTTTCTTTTCACCCCTGTTCTGTCCATTCTACTCCAGTGTAATTCTCAATCATGTTCCACTGTGTTCCCTCTAATCTCCTCTGTTGTGATCACCCATCTTGTTCTCCTATGTTCCATCTTTCTTCAGCCGATGTCATTGACCATTATGTTCTCCTGTGTTTCCTTTAAATTGGTTCGGTGTTATAATTTAATCTTGTTCACCCGTGATCTGTCCATTCTCCTCTAGTGTAATTCTCCATCATGTTCGACTATGTTCCCTCTAATCTCCTCTGTTGTGATCATCCATCATGTTCTCCTATGTCCCATCCTTCTTCAGCTGATGTGATTGACCATTATGTTCCCCTGTGTTTCCTTTAACTTGGTTCGGTGTAATCTTTGAGTCTTGTTCACCCGTATTCTGTCCATTCTTTTCCAGTGTAATTCTCCATCATGTTCCCCTGTCTTCCCTCTAATCTCCTCCGTTGTGATCATCCATCATTTACTCCGTTGGTCCCATTAATCTCGTCTGGTGTGATCATCCATCTCTTAAGTTCCATCCATTCTCCTCCGCTGTTATCATCCAGTATGTTCTCCTGTGTTCCATGAGTGCTCCTCCGCTATGATCGCAGATCATGTTCTCCTGTGTTCACTTTAATTTTGTCAGGTGTGATCATCCATCATGTAATCCATTGTTGCCATTATTCTCGTCCTGTGTGATTGTCTATCTTGTTCTCCTGTGTACCAACTATTCTCCTCCGTTTATATAAAATATTATCTTCTCCTGTGTTCAAGGATTGCTTCTCCGCTGTGATCGTACATATTGTTCTCTTGTGATCCTTCCATTCTTCTCCACTGTAATCATCGATAATGTTCTCCTGGGTTCCACCATGGCTCCTTTGGTGTGATTGACCATCATGTTCTCCTGTGTTCCGTCCATTTTCCTCAGGTTTTATCATTGATAATGTTCTCCTGTGTTCCATCATTGCTCCTCCGCTGCGATGGTCCATTATATTCTTCTGTGTTCCACATATTCTCGGGTTTGATCTTCCATCCTTCTGCTTTGTTCCTATCCTTGTCCGGGTCAATCTTCCATAAATTCTTTACTGCATTTCCCAGCATTCTCCTCTGGTGTGATTGTTGTCCTGTGGTCCTTCTAATATTCTCTGTTATATCTGATTATATATCCTTGTGTTCCATCATTGATTCTCCGGTGTGATCATCCATTATAGTCTCCTTTGTTCTTCTATCTTCCTCTGGTGTGTTCGTCAATCATAGAGCTGTCCCTGGTGATGTTTACCGATCCACACACATTCTCAACTACCCACTCTCACACTCTTACACAGTGTTCTATACGTCTAAAATCCAATCTGAAATTCATCCATGGGCCAGGACCAGAAACTATGAAAGCACCGAGGACAGAAAAATGTTAGTGCTCCCACAATCATTTATAATAAGATAATTAAAATGAGCACAGTGAGTACATCATATATATATATATATATATATATATATATATATATATATATATATATATATATATATATATTGCTCAGGAAACCTCTCACTTTTGGATAATCCTACATCTAATTTTAAGCACGTTGGAAAGTATGAATTATGATTTAAAAGAAGAAGAACTATTTTGTTTTAAAGAGTGTGTATTAAAAGCCTAATTTAATTTGTTAAGGGCCAACTTATTTAAGAGTTGGTACGTGTATTATTTCAGTAGAAAACCTTTCATGGGATAAAATGTTATAAAGGAAGGCCTGTTTGACAGAAGTAGATCTTATTACCTGTAACACTTCTTTTCAGCGTTTACCATTATATAATTTTTTGTTACAAATATTATAGAATAAATATATTTACCTCACAATACTTATAGCACTTCTAAGTTCAATAAGAATTAATAGACTTAGAATGATTTTAGATAGCCCATATAAATATATGCACCATAAGGGATAAAATAATAGAAGTAGCAGACATATTATTACATTAAATTACCTATATTTGACATGTCAGCCTCATTAAGATTCCACATTTAAGGATACAGGACAAGCGATACATGGATATAATTCTTTTAGAAAACATAGGAATACTCATGGCTGAGGATTTGCTTTCTATGTTTAAAGTCACATACCTGTTCAAATAAGATAGATCATGTCATCAGATATTGAAGTACTCTGGATACGGGTGAGTCTGAAATCACTTAAGACAGTACTCAAAGTATGTTGCTAAAGACCACTTAGTGCTAATAGTTGGACATAAGATAATTTGTGACATGTTGGATCATACGAGTAGTACTAATTATGACATATATTGTATGAGTGACTTGAATAGAGACTGGAACTCTGGAGTTTTTTCTTCTGTCCAATGAAAATAAAACTGCAGCAGTGTAACTGCTGCTTGTGGACTATCAGGTTATTGATAACCTAACTAAGATATGTTCCAAGAGTGATTGGACTTGAGTGGCTACATGTATTGACCATATTTTGATAAATACACCAGAACTTTGCTCTCTCTATATTAGTGCCAGTGGGCTACAGTCAACATTATCCCATTGCTATTGTGGGAAAAACAAAAGTTCTAATCCAAATAGAATAATCAAGAGATAATTTATCATTTACATGACAGATATTTGATACATGTTACAAATACAAACTGGTAAAATGTGTTTAAAAAAAAAAACATGTAGAAGAAGCTTTTAAAGCTTTCAATAATATACTTTTGAATATTAGAGATCATGACGGGCAAGTATACAAGTTTTTTGTCCAAAAGCTTCAACACATATGGTTAGATAAGGAATTAAAATAACTAATGCTGAAAAAAATTAACAATTTCATCCATTCTTATATCAGAGAGGCAAATTCACCATAAATTAATGCATTTTCTCAAAAAGTTAGACAAAAAGAAAAAAAAAAGTATTTTAAATACGTTTGAAAATACATGCATACAGGGAATACCTTTAATTATTTGAATCCGCTTCATCTTACCTAATTATAATTAGATTATATTACTACTATATTACTAAACCTACCGACATAGCAAATCATCTAAATAATCGTTTCATATCCAAGGTAGGGAAGCTAAAAAGCACTTTACGGTCAAAGAATTCAAATTTGTAATTAATATATTAATAGAAGATATTATGAAAAAAAAAAGGATAGTTTCGAATTTAACGAAGTGAATGAAGCTAAAGTGGAATTAATGATAACGACTGGTGGGAATAAGCTCAAGCCCATAACCCTATTCATTCCCCTGTTGGCAACGCATTATTAATCATAGTCTCAAAGAAAATTTCTGTCCTCAAGCAAGGAAAATATCAAAAGTGGTGCCAATACCAAAGAATAAAAAGTTCCCTCTTTCAGAATCGAATAGTCAACCAATAAGTATACTACAATTTTAAGTAACATCATGGAAAGAATCATATCGAACAGATTCAGACCAGATTATTTTTCTAACAATAATTGAATCATATATTTCCAACACGCTTATAGAGTCTGTTATTCTACAGCCATCCTGGGTCAAACGTCAGATGCTTGTTGGATGGAAATAGAGGAGAGGAAAATTATTGGAGTTATTATGTTTGATCGTTACTCTGTATTTGATATTACTGATAATGAATTAATGTTGATAAAATTAAAACAATTGTTTTTTCCAAACCATCGTTATTATGGATAAAAGGTCATTTTATTGATCCGGGGCGAACGCTGTATTTTAATGGAAGTTACTGAGATGGCTAAACATGGAGTTCCTAAAGGAAGTTGTCTTGGGCCTCTTCTGTTCATTATTATCACCCATGACCTTCCTTTAGTGCTAAAATGGGCCATTATATTGATGTACGTGGATGATTTCATAATATACTTAGCGGAAACAACAATAACTAAATTAAATACAAATCTAGATCAGGAGTTGTGTTGTAGACTGGATTAACTGCAATTGACTTATTTTGAATGGGTCTGAAGCAACCGGCGTAGTAGTGGATCAAACTACTCTTTATGTTGAAATCCAAGGCTTGATCTAAAAATTAACAACGTGAAAATAAATCCGAAGAAACCAAACACTTGGTAATTATTATAGTTAATAAATTGTCTTGGAACAAACACAGTGGTGAGCAAAATGGGAAAGATTTTGTCTATAATTAAAAGAAATACCAAATATCTGTCACAACAATCATCTCATTTACATTATTGCTGAGCGGTTTGGTCCAGTTCTTCATCAGGTAACAAAAGAAAATTAGGGCTGGCCCAGAATAGAGCAGCACGTGTTTTTCGGTCCTGCGATTTCAGATCAAATGTGATTGAAATGCATGAATGCCTCGGTTGGTTTGAGGTCAAAAAACATTTTCTTTATTCGCTGAGGGTGTTACTCAAGATTGTCCAACAACAAAGAATCCTCTTAAATTTAATAGTAGATTTTCCTTCAGCACAACAACATATAATTATTCAGCAAGGGTTGAAGCGGGAAGCCGCTCTACTATATCGAAGGCCAAAACATAAGCATCTCATCTTACAGTAATAATATATAGAGTTTTTTTTTAAAAATGCTAAAAGAGTACTATTAAAAAAGAACATTTGAGTAAGTAATAAGAATTATTCGGCGTGTTAGTATGTCATGGCCATTTTGTGACTAAATGATCATTTTTCTGTCAGAGTAGTATGAATTTGCGTTGGAGCCGATATATTGATGTTGTGTATAATTTATTTAAATGTGTATTTTTGTTTTCATTGCATTACTGAATTGTGATTAGTATGATTGTATGTTTTGTTTTACCATTATGATAAATGTGTAAACCCCAGGAGAATTGCTCTTGCTTTCCAGAAGCCAACTGGGATCTTAAATTTAAAAAAATTGGGTTAACCTATCCTGAATGAATGTTCACATTATAAATTGAGAACCTGAACAGGTATTTATTGGTTTTGTCACTGAAGTTTTTGTCTCACCCTAAAGGTGCTGATACGGCAGAAGTGTCTGAGGGGTTTCCTTATCTGTTCATATAAAATGAGTATTAAATCCTTTTAGCTAATATGTAATTGCAAACAAGATGAATATGTAAACACAAACAGGACAAATGTGTCATTTCATACGTGATGAGTGTGAGACTTTCCATTTCTGTTTTATATTCCTCGCTGTTCATAAAATTATTTTTAACTTGTGCGTTGATGCCTCTCTGGAACCGTCTGGAATCCCCCTTGATCTCAGTGCTTGGAGGGGGACTGAAGTGAACTCATCCCCATCCTGTAGGTAGGCGCATATCTCATGGAACCAAAATCATTGTGATTTAACTATTCTTTTGAAGGAGTGTTTGGGGTGATGTCTAGTTGTGCAGCAGTGGTTGTCTATCAGTTCCTTGAAAACTAAAACTTGAATACTTCAGTGTGGCCAATTGTTTAGTCCGCTCAGTGTGTTTGTGGAAAATATGGGGGTGTTTCCAGAAATAACATGTGTCTGACCTATTAGTTGTTTTAATTTTATTTGGTGGATGAAAGGAGTTTATAATTGCTTAAATGTTTCAATTGATCTGATGGAGCTTTTCCAAAGATAACATCAAGATGTCTGGGGTATAAAGCTGGGGCTGCATCATATTTTCTCAAAAGCTGTTCGTTCCCGATCTGCTAAATAGATATTCTCATATGAGGGGGAGTATTTTCTACCCATAGTGCAACGGCATAACTGTAATTACTATTTATCATTTATCAAGGTCAAGTGTTTTAGTCAAAGTGAGTTCTTGGAGTCGGAGGATGCTGTTATCTGGGCTACAGGGTTATGATGAGTTGCATAACATCTCTCCATAGCCAGCAATCCACTTTTAGCTTAAATATTTACATGTAATGAATAGATATTGTAAATAGGACAGTCTACTTTGAAACTATTATTTTTTTAGTTCTTTTCCATATTTTCTATGTATCCGTCACATAATTGTTGTGCTAAAGGGTTTGTGTAAAAATCCATGAAATTAGCTATTTCGTTATTATTCCGAACCACAGTCAGTCACAGTAGGTGTCCCTGAAGGCAGTGAGAATGGTTCAGTTCCGGTTTCAGAATATCTTTGAGTTTCGAGTAAAAGATAAAAAAATCTAGCTCATGGATTGTTTGATCCAAACAGGATAGAAAGAAAGAATCCTTTATTAGTCACATAGATAGGGCTTCCGCATGGCATCAATGGACTTGTTTTCATACAGCTGTTTCACTATTTTCCTGATAGTAAGCTGGCTACAAAGGTTCAGCTAGAGCACATCCAGCCCATGGAACACGTATATCCGTTCCGCGAGACAATATATAATTTCTATGATAACTTGCCCGCTAATATACAAAACAAACAGATGCTAAGTCCCAGAATGCGCTGCGATACCCAGTGCGTAGATAAAGTGTGGCAGCTCCCTTACCACTCTCCTGTTGTCATTTATCAGCGTTTAGTCAGTCAATCAAATAAACCTTAGGCTAATCCTTAGAAGAGATGCTGATGGGAGGAGATATGGATGGGAAAGAAAATTGAAACCCAAAATAATAAAAGTGTTAGTAATTTGTCCGCACATATTAGCAAATAAAACTCTTTTTTAATTAACGGGCTTGTGTGTTCACATCTTCCAACCGTTTAATATGTGATAGTGTCATTGCATAAAATAAGTTGCTTACATTTGTTATGAAATACACCTGGAGGCTATTCATACACTTGTTTTCAGAGGTGAAGCTTGCTTTACTGGGGGTTTTTTTGCAGAAAAAGGGAACAGCTAAATTAAGGATTCTAGATTTTGATGATTCTCTTGTAGTTGTGATATTCTTTGAGGATCCCCATTGGAACTGGTGGTTTGGGGGTCGGAATAAAGGTAAGTTCTTCTCTAGAAGATTTCATACTGTAAAAAGTTAAATTGAAAGATGAGCTGAAAAGGATATGATCTGGTCTGGAAGAATGTGACTAGCCCCTTCATCCCTCCTCAAGCTAAAATAAACAAACTCAGTGCTGAAGATAGTGTGGACACAGAGGCCAGTAATTCCCATATCTTTGGGACATGTCCCAAGGTCTAATTTTGATGCCAATTTGTCTTAATAATAATAATAATACATTTAATTTAAAATGCACTTTACATTTGGATCAAATCTCAAAGTGCTAAGAGATGTGCTAAGTGCTAAGACTTATCTAACTTAAGTCTTGACTTAAGTTAGATCTTGGGATGTAAAATACGCATGAAAATCAAATTCCTGTACCTTGGTCCAATGACGGAGGATGTGATCCATAACGACTGGTGGTAGGTGGTGGAGAACACCTCAGTCAAACATGAAAAAATATCTGTGCAATAATGAGAGACTGTCTGAACTTGTGACAATACTCTGCACTTGTATAGTCTTTACTTAACTTTTATCCTGCCTAAAGTTGAGGTGTTGGAAGAAATAATAATGGGTGCACATTTTGGGAAGAACATTGTTATCCAGGCTGTGGAGAATATACAAGGTGTTGTTTTTTTGATTGAAAAATCAAAAATGAAAAACAAGGCGCTTCTCCTTTTCACGATCAAATAGAGATGAGGGAAATTTTAAAAAAGGTTTGATTTGTATTTTTGTACTTTGATGTTGAAAAAATTAAATCACAAGAAGACAAAAACGAAATACAGGTTCGTTTTTTGTTTTCTCAAACTGGATTTGGTCGTTTACAAGTGTAACAATGAGGGCGGTGCTCCTGTTCACAGCCCTCAGACTGTGGCAAATAGGAAATACATTATTGGCTGTGAAATCGGATTAATCTTGATTATAACTGCTAATACACAGACCGAACAGCCACAACATTACAATCAGTCAACGACTCATTTAAATAAACAATGAAGCCTAAAATGATTGTTCTCCGTTCTAAACACTAAACAACGGTGTTCATATTGCTGGACCAATCACCACATCCCATTTTACGATGGTCCATGTCACCATACGGCAGCATGAGAAATGTACAGCTGCAGTATGGAGTTCACTCCACCTAGGATCTTTATTACAACCATACACCAGCTAAACCACTGGTGGCCCTCAGTTCCAGCATGGATCTTGCGGTAGGAGTGGTTCTGAGCTAGTTCTGGGCCAGGGCACGTCAAAGACTGGGGGCGGGGTCTTGTCCGCCATATTTGAGAAGCCTTAGTCAACAAACGTTGCGTCTACCTGAGGAATAAAAATAAAACATGGAACAATTCCGAGTTATTCTCATCATTCTTGGTTTGTTGTTGAAACGTTCAGTAAAGTTACATGTTTTTTAACCAAAAATTGCAATTTTTGCTCAAAAGTGTTTTTTCCAGCTCGAGCTCTTAATTTGGTCCTTTCTTCAGTGTAAAACTGTGTAGCAGACTCCGTGCCACCTGCGTGGATTCCCTCAGGACTACACGGTGTAAGACGTTTCAAATGAAACCAAACTTTCTGTCGAGCGTGGCATACGGTCATTACTTCTCGGTCAGTGTCTTCTTGTTCCAACCATCTACTGCAGGTGAAACAGAGTGTCATAATCTCATCACCACCAGCTGCGTAAATAACTACTCCTGGCGCTGCTCCCGTGAACCAGCTCCCCACACCTCTCTCTCCCCTGCAGCTCCATGCTTAACCACGCTCAACTCCACAATTTGTATTTAAGCATAACATTTAGTTTTGTGCGAAACCCAGCCACAAAGGGTTCACAAGTCAGTCTACTTCTTGTTCTGCTCCCAAGACTGTATAAATGTGGTGAGTTGCAGGAAGCGTATCTGGTGTTAAACCTATGCCAAATCAATATGCGGAACAGGAAACTGAATTCCAAACTGGATCATTCAGTAACTATGGATGAAAAAATGTGATCACTGCGGCAACCTCGAAAGGAACAGCCGAAAGAAGAAGATTTATCCCAAATTATAAATTAAATGTATTATTATTATTATTATTAATACGAGTATCCGCACAAACAAAATTCCAGTGCAAGTTGACTAATCCCAGTTGCACCAATTTATTTAAGGCCATGTCAAAGAGACATGATAACGTTTCAGCCTGGTGGCCTTCCTCAGAGCATGAAAGAAATTGGAGATCAGGCAATTTATAAGTAGGTACCTCCAGTGGTCACAGAGACTTATTGCTTATCAATATCAGCGCTGTCTTTGAAGCAGAAAAAGATGATTTAGTTTTTTGCTACATTTAGTTTAAGCTTGTAGATTTAAATATAACATTAAGATGTAACATTTAAATTTTGATTCCACATTATATATATTTGTATTTAATAATTAGACATTTTATTTAACATGGAAAAGTCTATTTGACTAAGTTCCTTAATATTGATGTAAATTTGATTTAAAACATAAAAAAGGGAGGAGGGAGAATTACAAATTCTTAAAATATCGGTGTCTACAAATTATGCAGGTAAAAAAGGATAAAATATTCTAAAATAATTATAAATATTGTGAAGAGGAGCACTTAAGTGTGACTTAAATTGCAAAGAAAGGAAAAGGCGAAAAACAAAAAGAAGAAAGAAGAGAAGAAGTTGAATCAATCAAAACATTAAATTATGTTTTTTAAACTCAAAAAGTAATTATTACTATGCAGTTTTGAGTGGGACTCTGCCGCCATCTGGTGGCCCTAGTAAAAGATGCAATATTTACAAATGAGACAACTGTTGTTAAATGTGCTGGGTAACCCAACAACGCCCTCACGGCAATCTAAACCTCTTTTAGAATTCATTAAAATATGTAGACTGAGCCACTGGTACTCCAAATACTACTGTAAAATATGCTGTTAGGCTGCTTCAGTTCCAACAGAGGTATAGATACTTGGGAGACGATTTGAACCTTTTGTTCAAACAGTCAGTTTGAGGCAGAATATGCCAGAACCAAATGATATTATCAAGAGATATAAAAACTAAACAAATTCAATTCCAAATACTATATCGCTATTACTTAACTACATCTAGATTACATCTATTAGGCTTTAAAAAAACAGTATCCTGTTGGAAGTGCCAGAACCCAGAAGGAACATTACGCCACATTATCTGGCATTGTCCAATTATTCAAGGATTTTGGGTCATGATTTTCAAATTCTCTCCCACATTATATGTGCTTGGTGACACAGGACTAGTGAATGACTGAGAATGCATAGTTCATTCAAACTGCTACAATGGTAGGTAGACAAACTCTAATGAGAAGCTCCGTCTTATCAGCAATGGTTAAGGGATCTAGGGAAAGTTGCTTCAAAAGAACAACTTTTTTATAGAATGACAGGGAAGACTACACCTCAAACTGAGGGAAAAACAACAGAGCTATATTTTTCATGTTAAATAACACTGTAATTTAGTATTTTGTATATGTTTATTCTGAAAGTCACAACATGAATGTACATATGCAATTATGTGAACATATAAATCCAAGTATATTTAAAGCCTTTATTTCCATATTTTTAATATGCATGCATTACCCCAAGGGGTTGGTGTATAGACATACATTTGATGTGTTTTTACTTGTCTCTGGTGTTCTAAGAGGTATTAACGGGTTTAGCTCTGGTTTAACGTGGAAAAAGGCCCAAATTTCCTACACAGTGTTAAAAGAAATGTAGTCCCATTCTTCACGTAGAGAAGGGGGGAAGGATTAACCAGTCCCAACGTTTCACCACTCTGTCTTCCTCAGGGGAAAGAAGTAGAGTAAAGGATTGTGGCCTTCATATCAGTGCGGGAGGGCTTGGGATTGGGTGGAGTCATCTGCTGACTGTTTCATGGAAATTGTCCTTGAAGCGTCTTCATTAGGTGCTGCTCCCAAATTGATGTCTTCTTGTTCCAACCATCTACTGCAGGTGAAACAGAGTGTCATTATCTCATCACCACCAGCTGTGTAAATAACTACTCCTGGCGCTGCTCCCGTGAACCAGCTCTTTTTTTATGATTCAAGTATCATAAACAAAAGATTTTTTTTTCTTATGATACTTGAAAAGTAACTGCATATATATATTTATATATATGTAGGAACTTTGTCTGGTGTACTCTTTGCACTCTCCCTAGAACCACTGCTACAAAATATTCCCACAAAAAACAATGCACACCAGAATTGATGGCATGATTTTACTTGGTTTTGATGTGAACACTGTTTTATTTGGCCTACGCAGATAACGTAAAATCTTTTTTTTTGTCAAAAATCTGAAAAAAGTGTTTTGATTTTAGTTGATATCAAACATAGTATCACTGCATATCATCAGAGAGGGTGGACTGACAGAAGGGGGCCCATGTAGTTGGTGGATGGAGAGATTCACAGTTCTTCCCTAGAACCTGGATTGAAGAAAATATTTCTGAAAATACCTTGGCATCTTTTCCGGAAATAAATCAATTCTCAAGAATTCCTGAGAGACCGTCACAGAAAAAAATCAGTTGGAGTTTCTGACTCTGTCTGACATTGGTACAGCTCTGTTTGCAGCAGGAGCCCAAACACCATCCATTTTCATTCTGTACTAGGCACTTGCAGTGATTCAGCAGGCATTACGGTCCTGTCCAGGAACAAAACTGTGGTCGACTTCTTCACATAATAGAGCCTATCTGACATCCAATAACCGGAACATCGTCACCTTGAAAAAACACAAGCACAATGATCAGTTTTTAGGTTAAGATGATCCCATTATCCCCCCTGAACAGTGTTGAATCCCACTGGGGAATGGTCTAAGATCTGGATGTTTCTTAAGAATAACGGTACCATGTGGTGACATCCATGTGTCTCCTTCAGGATTAAACTGACCATCATTGGTTTTTGTTGAAGGAAGAAGAAAGTGATGTCACCTTAACACTCTTGTAGATGAATCGACACCTGTAGACTTCTTTGCAGCTACCCTACAAATTACAGCTTCTAAACCTCCATATTATACCCGAGTTCCTAAAAGACAGGCACCTGTGGAAATAAGATTTTAGAATAGAAGAATTTACTGGTTGGTTTAAGTGTTTTCCGCTAAAATGTTTAGGCCGAATTAAAGACCATTTCCTCTAACGATAGACCACATGTGGATGTTTGTATATATCGCCGTTATTATCAGAAATTCGGAGTTTCTTGTTGGAACCGGCACACGTCGAGTTGGGTTCGGAGCTGAGTGTCTTCCGCGAGGAGGGGGGTGGGCAGGAAGAGGAGGAGGGGGGAATAGGTGGTGTTGGGCTGGTTCCCGCAGCAACAGTGAAGATGGCAGCTCTCTCATCTCTCACTCAGGTAATAATCAAAGATTATTTCATCATAAGGATCCGAAAATAAAGGTTCATCAACGGTCATGTGATCTAACGACTATACCATCAGTGTGTTTTAACGGAAGCAAGGATTAGGCAGTAGGATGGGGGAAGGACCGTTAGCCCGTTAGCTGAGCATTATGAGGCCTGCAGCAGTGGCCATTAGCTAGCGGCTCATTTGGTCAGGCTAGCTCTGGGTTAAGACGCAGTGTACTCACTAATTACACGTTTAAAGACGAAAAGCAGCGTAAAAAATCCGCTAGTTTATTTAGACACTGTATGTCTATTTGTTTACTTATCCATCACAGCATCACAGTTTAGAAGGAATAACGTTCAGGTTTCAGCCCATAGCTGTGATGCTAACAGTATGGTTCATGGTGCTGATGGGAGGGTTCATCAGTGTTCACTTCTGTTTACACAGCTGAAAGTTCACGAGTGTACAATGGTGACTATTGACTTGTTGACACACCGCTGAGGATTAGCTTGTGTCCACACTGCTAGTGTTTACCATGCTGTGTGAACCCTCAGCTGAGGTTTAATAGTGGTTCCACTGATGAGGATTCACTAGTGTCAACACTGCTGAAGGTACACTAGTGGTTACACTGCTGAGAGTTCACTAGTGGTTACACTGCTGAGAGTTCATTAGTGGTTACACTTCTTAGGATTCACTTTTGCTCACACTGCTGAGGGTTCACTGATGTTTACACTGCTGAGAGTTTACTAGTGCAAAAGGCTGAGGGTTCGTAGAGGTTCCATTGTTTAGGGTTAACTAGTGCTCACACTGCTGATGGTTCAATAGTGCTCACACTGCTGAGGATTCACTAGTACTCATACTGATGAGGGTTCACTAGTGCTTACACTCCTCAGGGTTCACTAGTAGTTACAGCGCTGAGGGGTTCAATAGTGGTTGCACTGCTGAGGGTTCTCTCATGTTTACACTGCTGAGGGTTCACTAGTGTTTACCCTGCTGAGGGTTCACTAGTGTTTACCCTGCTGAGGGTTCACTAGTGGTCACACTACAGAGGGTTTACTAGTGGTCACCCTGGTGCGGACACCACTGTGTCTGTGCTGTTGTTTCTCTGCTGTTGTTTACATGTTTTAGGGTACTTGAGCAAGACCCTGAACGGAATATGATCAATGGGCCTTTTTAAAGGAGCTGCCCGCTGCTCCTTCAGGGTTGTGTCAAAGGCAGAACTGTACTATACTAAGTGATGTTGTTAACCTGCTGTGATTTTGGTGTTGTTGGTTTCATGCTGTTTTTACCTTCTGTTTTTAACATGCTCTGGTTTTCTTACAGTTGTTTACCTGCGGTTTTTTCTGAGCCCTAGTTTCCGTGCTGTTCTTTCATTACTGTTTGTTCTGTTCTGTTGTTTACATGCAATTGTTCCCCATTGGTGTATATCCGGAAGCAGGTTAAGTGGAAACACTGTGTGAGTTAAGCCTGAGATGAGGGGAACTCTGGGTTGTCTGTTCCAGAAAGTGGAATAAATTCAATTTTGAGTCAGTTACGGTGATAACTTACACTGGGAATCTAGCCTGCTCACCGGCAGGTTAACTTTAACAAACTCTATGTTTGTTCCTGACTCTTCCTCCTCCTGCGTCTGAAGCAGATCTGTCAGACTGTTTCCATCCCTCATTTGTCATGACTCAGATTGTCTGTGCTTTTATTCTATCTGACTGATATCTTTCCAATCGTGCATATCAAACAGCTCAAACATCTCACATCGTTGATGCCTCTCACATCCGAACAAAGTCTTTGTGTTGCTCTCTGTTTCGTTTTTTTAAGTGTTGTCCACAACATTAGTGAATATTTGATGTTACAGCTACTGAAAAAAATTGCCACAGACCAAAATATTATAAATATGTTTAAAAGCAAAGTTAGATATAATCTTGAATCTATCTGCCATCCATCAAGTTTTTCCGGATTGGTGGTCGTGGTGCCAGCAGTCCCCGCTGATGTCACACAAGCCTGCCTCGGGTTGGGGGATCCCAAATTAATTCATATGAAATATAAAATTACTCCAGCGAGTTCTTTGTCCACCCCAAAAAAAAACACCTTCCTAATTAAATGTCATGAAGCATAGTAACTACATTGTCTTATTGGTTGCCATAATGAATCCAAGTCTCTGAGCTCCATCAATGATGGTATTTGATTCTCGTGGTGCACGATTTTGACTCAGCGTTAAATAACTTGATTGAACCAACTCAGATCAGATGTCCTGGGATTTAAAATCCAAATTCTTTCATTACAAGCTTGGTCAAGCCAGTTTCCAGGCATAAACTCAGGGTTTCTTAAGCCCGCTTCTCGAAATACCC
This sequence comes from Lophius americanus, assembly GCA_037951165.1. NCBI lineage: Eukaryota > Metazoa > Chordata > Actinopteri > Lophiiformes > Lophiidae > Lophius > Lophius americanus. The sequence goes on along the minus strand of JBBDHG010000039.1, from coordinate 783,896 downwards.
CCCTACTGTTGTTGCTGTGCTGTTGTTGTCAGTCTGTACCTGCTGTTGTGTACATGCTGACCTGATACAATGGCTGCTATCTCAGAGGTGAGGCTCAGGATGTTGGCTTTTTACTGACCTCCTCACCTCCTGATATCCCCAACCCACTTCCGATAAAACAGACCCAGTCCTTGACATGTTCTTGGTGCCTGGTCTGACGACGAGTGTAAGGTTGCTTATGACGTGATTTTCTTCTCTCTCTGCCACAGCTGTCCAGTGGGAACCCGGTGTATGAGAACCTGTACAGACAGGTAAGATAATGGTCCGCAGTGTCTTACCTTTAGCAGACGTGTTTGAGAGTCACTGATGAGACTGCAACGTAAAAGATTAATCAGACCCTAACTGTTCATTTTCTCAAAGGTCGATCCAGGGAATACAGGCAGGGTCGGGCCAACAGAAGCTGCCTTCTTCTTAAAGAAGTCTGAACTCCCGGACCTGACGCTTGGAAAGGTATGGGGTCCATCTGCTTTCAGTCTGGTTCTTCCGTCAGTCTGAGTCTACTGTCAGTCATTGCCTGCTGTTTGTGTCGTCCGTCAATCTGTCTGCTGTCATTCTGTGTATGATGACGCTCAGTCTGCTGTCAGTCTGTCTGCTGAAAGTCAGCCTCTGTCTGTGTCTGTCGGCTGTCAGTCCGTCTGCTGTCAGACTGTCTGCTGTCAGTCCAGGTCTGCTATTTGTTTCTGCTTTTAGTCTGTCAGTCATCAGTCCAGTGTTTCCCCACAGGTTAAGAATTGAGATGTCAGCACACTATCTGACTGATTGGTTCAATAATCAACCAGTCAAACATCGCTTGATTTATTGCAAATATATAACTACTAAAAAGAAGTATGCATACTATTAAAAAACAATTCACAACTTCAAAACTTACGATAAATTAACATCTGCGAACGAGTAACCACTCCAAATATTTTTATTTCAACATAAATAAATAAAAACAAATAAGTAACTATTTACCTACATACCAAAATATCATCAAAATTCATTTCATATAAAAATATCAACATACATTTCCATTTGTGAATGAATAAACACTCCTACTACCTACAAAAACATTTTCCATAAATTGCCATTTTCAAAAAATTAAGTAACAAAACTATTATTTCAAAAAATAACAATATGCATAAAAACAATAACAAGGGGGTTCCGGTTATAGCGGCAGACTGAATGGCAGCATGCTCAAGGGCTCTCATATGATATCCACGATTACTGCGTGATCTCTTTTGTTTTTTACGCAATCTCTCTTCACATCTAAAATTAGCAAACTCTTATACGTTCGTTAATTGCAATTGCAATTGTTACTGAGAATTCCAAATGCCGCCTAAAAAGACAGACGAAAACAAGAAAAACATCGAACCGAAGGAAGCTGTACCGGATAGCATTAGCATGGCTAGCACAAATGCACTACTGGCTAGCACCGAGAGCTCCTCGGAAACACAGCCTCCAATATGGTTTTAAAAGAAATGCAAACGATGTATGAAATGATCCAAACGGCACTTGCAGTCCGTCTTAATCAAATAGATGCATCCATTGAGAAGCTCAATGGAGGGGGGAATACAATCTAACACTGAGAGAGTGACTCAATTGGAGCAAAAATGCACGGAGCTTAAAGAGTCGCTCACCAATCTAGATCAAGACTTTGATGAGCAGACCGATAAACAAACCGAGCCAAAGCACAATTCAGTTCACAACTTGACGACCAGGAGAATCGACAGAAATTTCTTTTTGGAGAATTGCAGGATTTCCAGAAGGAGTTGAACGCAAAGACGCTGTTTCCTTCTTAGAAAAATGGTTACCATCGATCCTGGATCTACCCGACACAGCTGAGATTGAGAGGGCGCACTGTACCCTATGGAAGCCGCGTTAGAGCGTTATGCCCAGGACGTTTGTCGTTAAGCTCCTCGGCTACTGGTATACTGGCCGCATCCTGGATGCCGCAAGGAAGAAAAGGGAGCTAATATACGGCAACTCCAAAGTAATGATATTTATCTCCAACTCTTCATAAGAAGCGGATGTTTTATCCTGCAACCCCAAAAGTGGATAAACGCAGCAGGGCGACAAGGACGTTTGAGTCGGTGGAAGCGGCAGAGCGGTTCCTCCGTAAAGAAGTTCTGATATGTTCTCATAAGGCACTGGTTCTGATCATGTTCTGGCTGTGTGGAAGTATTAAGGAAAACACATCCAAACAAACTTTAGACTTTGACGGTTGCCGATCATGAGCGTGTTACATCTGAAGTGAAGATGTGCCGGAAAACATCGTCCTTCTGGCGCTCGGGTTAAGACATCTCTTAAATGTTGTTCTGATTAAATCAGCCACTCTTCAGTGAATACTTGTGAATTTGACAGCTGAAATGTATATAAATGAGGTAAATGTACTCAGGTTAAATTTACATTTTCTTATGAGTGGGTATGTATGTATTTGTGGGCACACATACATTTTTATAGTCAACCTCGCCCAGGAGTTTGATTTGTAAGTCCTATTTATGGCTGTTAAAATCCAGGTTGTCTGTGTTGCATCACAGTGAGATGAACATAAAGGGTTGTTTTGCATGGTTTTCCTTTTTTCCTGTTCGTTCCTTTTGAATGTTACACTTCAGATTGCAACAACCGAGAGCTGAACAGATGTTAAGTGTTCTAGAATACCAACACAAGAACACAGATTCCAGTTAGATTTAGGGGGTCCCTCTTTAGTTCAGGTAAAAGAGGTTGGGGTTCAGAGTCCGACACAGGTTCAATTTCTTTCATTACCACTTTCAAGAAGTTTTTACCTAAAGATTCTAAAGAATAATGGGCGTGGAGTCTTGGTTATGAATATGACTGCTCTCAGTTGTTGAATGTTATACAAATACTGATAAATAACCACACCAATGGGATAAAGGTGCCTTGTTTGGAATGTAAGAGGGGTCAACAAGTATGTGGAAAGGAAACGCATTTCGAGTTACTTAAAACAGCATAACATCGATATAGCCTTCTTACAAGAGACAAATTTGACAGACAAAGAACATATGAAACTGAAACAAGGAGGCTTTAATCAGATATACTTCTCATCATTTACATCACAAGCCAGAGGAGTTGCCATGCTACTTGATTGAAATGTCTTATTCCGGGCAATTTCCTTTGTCAAGTAACCTCGTGGAAGATTTGTGATAGTGCAAGGACTGCTACACTCCGAACCTGTAACTCTGGTTAATGTTTATGGACTTAATACTGAAAAACCCTCAGTTCTTTGAGAAATTATTCTATGTACTATCAGACAAACACCTAGAGGTTTATATGGGAGGAGACTTCAATCTAATTCAGGATCCAATTCTTGATAGATCATCACAGAGGGCCTATTCCTTGACACGGAGTGCTACATTACTAAAAGAAGATATACTAAGGATAGGACTGGCAGACATGTGGCGCACTTTAAACCAAAATAAGAATACTCTTTTTACTCTCCTGTCCACAATAGTTATACCCATATTGACTTATTATTGACTCCATCTTCCAAGGTACATCAAATTAATTCATGTGAGTATTTGGCAAATACCTTGTCAGACCATGCTGCTCTATTGGTTACAATACCTCTGCCAACACCAGTTACTAGATGTCATAGATGGAGATTTGCTTCCTACTTGCTCAATGATTCAGCATTTATGAACATGATTAGACAGGAAATTACCTCATTTTTTAATATAAATCAAGATACAGCAAATCCTAATATTGTATGGGATACCATGAAAGCATATCTTAGAGGTTAGATCATAGCGTACACTTCAGCTAAACGCAAAGACTATATAAGGAAAATTCAATCTCTGGAACACGAAATCTAAATCGAATTAGAGAAACTACACATGCAGACACATGATGGTGCTACTCTTGAAAAATTTAAATTAAGGCAGTTGGTGTATAATGTGATCAACACACATACAACTGAAAATTAAAAGAATGAAACATAAGTATTACGAACAGAGAGATAAGGGAGGGAAGCTTTTAGCTTGGCAGATCAAGAGGGATGAGACAAATATCGCAATACATACGATCCAAAAAGATGATATACTTACCATTAATCCCAGTAAGATTAACAAAGCTTTCCTGAGCTATTATCAATCCTTACACACCTCACAAGTGTGTGACCTTGGGATGACTGAGTGTTTTCTGGACAGGCTTGATCTACCTGCATTGTCAGACCACGACAAGGAATTACTAGAAGGCAGTATCACAAAGGAGGAAGTGCTTAAGGCCTCAACTTTACTTGCCTCAGGAAAATCACCTGGCCATGATGGATTTCCCGTAGAATTTTTCAAAACATCTTGTCCTATACAGATAGACCCTATGCTCTCCTTGTTCAATTGTTCCATAGAAAAAAGGCAAATACCAGAATTTATGGAGCAGGCTCTGATTATTGTTTTACCCAGACCCTAAACTTTGCAGCTCGTTCCGGCCTATTTCAATCCTACCCAGTTAATATAAGTTTTTTTGTCTAAAGTCCTTGCTCTACTACTGGAAAAAGTCATAGAGCAAGGACCAAACGATCTTATAAAAGTTGCTGCCAACTTTTATAAGATGACCCTTTATGCAGATGATATATTGGCTTACCTGTCAAATCCAGACAAATCTATCCCAGCTCTGATGGAAGAACTTGAGAATTACTGGAATTTTTCAGGCTATAAGATTAATGTAAATAAAAGTGTAGTCATGCCTCTTAATGCTAAAGCTACTGCTCAACCCCTTACCACAATTTTTCAGTTGAATCATAACCACATCACGTATTTAGGACTTAAAATTCCACATGAGCTTCGTAACACATTCTCCCACTACTGAAACAGACAAAAGAGGACTGTAAAAGATGGGCTGACTCGTCTCTGTCTTTATTTGGTCAAACTAACTGCATAAAAATGAATATATTGCCAAAATACCTGTATCTATTTCAAACGCTGCCTGTCCCAGTGCCTAAATTGTTCTTTAAACAACGTGATCCTTGTCATAGTCAATTTATATGGAAAAACAAACCACCTAGGATAAAAACGAAAGTATTATAGAGCTCTTTTGAAAATGATGGATTGAAACTCCCTAACTTTGAGTACCTTTACTGGGCGGCGTAACTTAGAACAATATGGATATGGCAAGAAGAAAAAACCCAGTCACAGATATGGAAAAATAATTATCAAAGCTAGGTAGCTGAAGTTTGAGTCAATACCATATATGAACTTGGTTAAGTCTCCCCTGGCTTTAACAACCAACCCAGTCATTACCCATACATATAAGATTTGACAACAGGTCCGGAATAAAACTGATTGCTTTCAGTCACTATACGATAGGTCTACTTTCAATGTGAATCCTATGTTACCCCAAGCTATTAGAGATGGTATGGTAGAGATTACTATTACTTATAACTGTGGTTCACAAAAGGGATCAAAACATTTGGAAATCTGTTTAAAGAGCGCTTCAGACGTTTGATGCGCTATCCAATCAGTATGGACTATCCCGCACTCACTTTTTCTATTACATCCAGGTTAGAAACTCTATCAGGTCTTTAACAGCTGGCCATTCAAACTTACTGCTGGAAATCTCTCTCGAAAAAATTATGCGTGCTAAACAAGGACTAAGAGGGTTCATTTCCTATTTTTACTCCGGAATTCACGGAATCATAGGCAGTGAAAGGTTGAGAGAAAAATGCATATGGGAAGAGGATCTAGACTGTAAATTTTGAAGATTGGGAATGGGAAGCTATATGTATTTGTAGTCAGTATTTCTCTTTTAACACTAGGCACAAGATTACACAGTACAATCTTATTCATAGGACATATTATACCCCTGACAGGTTGCATAGAATAAACACCCAATATTCACAGTTTTACCCAATGTGTAAAATGAAACAGGAACACTGATTCATATGTTTTGGGAATGTCCATGCCTAAAATCGTATTGCACCTTTATACTCAATGTACTCAAAGACATCACAGGAATTACTATGCCCACAGAACCAAGGGTAGCCTTATTGGGCGACACATCTGAGATAAAGGTAGATAAAAGGAAACTCAGATTTATCAGAAGTGCCCTCATCACAGCCAACAAGTGTATAGCAATGCACTGGAAAGATGTACAACCGCCTAGCCCGTCTAGTTGGACTGCTGAACTAACACCATGCATTCCAAATGAAAAGATTATGTACAACCTGAAGGGAAGACCCAGAGAGTCAGCAATGGTTTTCTAACATTCCTAGAAGCAGAGCCCAGAACATAGTACTCTTTCACAAATAAAGATAAAGATAAAGATAAAGAAATATATTCAAATATTCAATCCAACTGTAAATTAGTCATTGGATTGCCGTCAATGCTGTTTTGCTCTCCTCATATTCAGCATAAGACACCACTTGGTTAGAAATCTATATATTTTATTATTGTTTGTATGTTTACATGTACATTTTTTTTTAAACTCTATGGCTTTTTATTTTTATTTTTTTCCCTGTATTTTCTTAGAACAGGTACATTCTCATATCCTATGTTTTTGAAGCTGTTTTTAATTTTATCTTTTTGGTGGAAAGTTGCTGTATTTAACCCATGGGTTGTTTTATTAATATATGCAAAAAAACAATAATAAATAATAATGTTGAGAAAAACAACAACCAAACACTTTATCTCACAGTGTTTCCCTTAAATACCAGATTAAATACCTTGCTTTGTTTCATGTGCGCGGTTGTACAGTTGTCTAAACATTAGATTTTTCTTTGTTTGGGGAAAAAAACATTTATAATGCCTATCTGTATGGGTATGCTTCAAGGACTTCCGTTTATTGAGATTCTGAAGAATGACACCAGGTGCTCTCCTTAAAGCTTTTTTCTGAAGCAGCTTCGATCTAAAACAGAAATAAACTAACATAACCATTTTGAAATACACCGTAGCAGAATTGTACACAAAATTCACACATTTTGCTCTCTTTCATGCTGGAAAATCACTTACACTGTTAATTTTTGAGAAGTCTCTCTCACATTCACACTGGACATGGGGGTGACTGGGGCCACTGCAGCAAGAAAACTCAATCCAGGGTAGATGTCTGCACACTCATTGAATTTACTGGACAACTGTTGCAATATCTCTGCCTGGTTTTTGTCCCATCAGGACAGAAAATAGAAGAAAGCAGATTACGGAACCATTAAAAATGAAGTAAGAGTTATTTAAGTATTTGCATGGAATCCTGCTTTCCAGAGAAATCAGATCCCTCCAAAGGGATTTGTTTTAAAGCACAGTTTAAAGAATTGTTTTTTAAACAAATACAGAGAATAGAAAAATGACAAGTTGATTTAGTTGATACATGCCCGAATCCTCTTCACAATAACTGATATTATTCATATAACAGTACATATTATCAAACTTATTTCACAGAAATCCAGGAGGTGGGTTCAACTTTGAATGCGCCTGACAGCACATGTTGCTTGAGCGACATCCTCTTTTTGACAAATGTGGGCTCCTGTCAAATCAAAGGAGGAATTTCCTGGTGAGTGTATGCAGATTAGCAGAATTAGCTGTGTCATCCAATGTAGTTGCCTGTGGCACCAGGACACTGAAGGCTCCAGGAATGTAAAGATTCTGAACTCTATTCTCGAGATTGCATCTAGGATGGTGATTTTGGGTTTGATGGATACAATTCAGTTTTCAAAAAAATAAGGAAACTTATCACTAACTAACTTAAACACAAATTTAAAAGTTATTGTAAAGATATAGGCATTTACATGTGTAAGGAATTTGGCCCACATTTCCTCCTGAGGCCGCTCCTGAGCTTCCCACCCTCTGCTGCCCCTCTCCTCCTCATTGGTGCGCCGCTAAGTTTTTTCCAGCGCCGCAACGTATTTTGTGTAAGGCCACTTCAAACAGTATTGGTCTTTATGGGAAAGTAATTTACTCATTGCAATTTTGAAAGAGTTTCACATAGTTGGACTATGGAAGAAAAGTCACTTTCTGCGCATGCCCTCTTTGTCGTATTCTTCTTCTGGGCGCTTGTTATCGGTTGGCACCCAGATCATTGAAGCCTTATATGCACCTTATGAACGGGAGTGTGGATCATCTGGGCATTCCAAAAGCGTTTCCGATTAGATGAATCAATGCTAAACAATGTTAAACACCGGGTCGGAAAAGATAAAAGTCATGTAAACAGGCGACCAACATTGCAATTCGGAAAGGTTTAATTCGGATTGGAGAAAAGTAAACCCACCTAGTGCAGCGATGTTGACAGGTACCTAAATATTTAACACGAAAAAAACACACAGCAAACATCTATAATGGGATTACATTGAAACAATCTGAAAGAATTATTTAAAATTGAAATGTACCCGGAAAACATCCCCTCTTTGATGTTGAGAAAATTGACAACTGCACAAGGTGAAGCAACCCATAAACTTGAAGATACAGTGCAACAACAAATCTGTAGGTGTCACAAAATGTGTAGAGTCCTCTGGCCTCTGGACTTTTTAAAATTTTACTTCTGCATCCTCTGCTACTGCAACGAGCACGGCTGTAAGCTTCCTTTGCAGGTTTTAAATTGCAAGGTGCTGGGACAACCAGAAGAAATTCTCTCTATTTCCTAGAGGCAGAATATTGTTTAGTACAAAATAAAGAAAATGATAAAACTGGAAGCCACAGAGCTTTTCTATAAAAAGCAGTTGAGATCAAACCTTGATTTGTAACTTGCTGATGCAAAGGTCTTTGGCTGAAAGCTTTAGTGATGTCGTTAAATAGGCACTGTTACGGAAGTAATGGTCTTTGAATTTTCCCATCTACTTGACCTCTGTAGATGAATATTTGCATGCAAGCGAAAGTCAATGAGTAGGGCATGCTACTGAAATGAGCTTAGGTAAGCTGTCAGTGAGATGCTTTGAGACCCAATCCACCTGATCTTTGTGAAGAAAAACTAAAGTTTCAAATAATGTATAGCAATATTTTTAACATAGTGTAAAATATTCATTAATAATAAATTCAATACCTCTCATTGCTGCTGAGCCATCTGTCCCAAGAGTAAACAATCTCTGTTGGGAGCTCCTTTTTCTGAATGAAATTCGGCGCCTTTGCAGCAGCAACTACCTGTGACAGCTTTACCATCCTCCACACCAACACCATGTCAAGGAACTGATTAAACACTCGTCCCTCTTTGTCCAGCAATCTCAGATGAAGTGCTGATTGAGTGGCATATAATTCCAAGTTTACCGTATGATTCTTTTTAATTTAATCTGTTCCACTAAACCCTTACCCCACACAGTCCTCATGTAACTCCACTCTCAAAAACTTGTTATGTGTAACACCTTTATATGTAAATTGATCTTGATGATGCAATGATGAATGGATGAAGAACTCACTAGGGAAATCTCAATTTCATGTTTTTGATAATGTTTGTGATTTAATGTTGATGATGTAAGGATGGAGGGATGACGAATTTGCTCAGGACTTCTCCGTCATGTGTGTTTCATGATGTTTCTGATTTATTGTTGATGATGGTGGGAGAGATTGATGAACAACTCAACCAGTAACTTTTCTACCTTGTGTGTTTGATGATGTTTCAGATCTGGGACTTGGCCGATCCTGATGGAAAGGGCTTTCTGGACAAACAGGTGAGAAGCACAATTCTTCTTCATGGGTGAATAAGGTAGAAACATGAAGATGATGACTGATGAGTCTGCTGGTTGAACGAATAAAAATCACAACATCCTATTGTCATGTCTTCAATATTTGTTAGAAAGGATCACCTTTTTAAAGTTACAAATAGTAACAACAATCAAAGTATCAAAATTCTCCCTTTAAAGCAGGGGTGTCAAACTCAGTCGCAGAGAGGGACAAAATTAAAGATGGAGAGCACATCGAGGGCCGATCAGGAGTCAAACGGGCCATTTTTAATATGAGGCATTATGACAATTTTATTCTTATTTTACGTACTAATTAATGGAGTTCTGAACAAACCAACCTAATAAAAAATACTCAAATTACAGAATAAATTCAAAATAGATCAGCATAACTCATTGTTATGTATCCCGCTCTATCAGCATGGTTTCACAGAATAATTTCCAATGAAAAGTTTTTATTAACAAGCATCAATAACAGCCACAGAGCTATATTTTACAAGTTAAATATTACCTTTAAACTCATTCAGTTTTTAAACATCAACAAAACCGAACTTTAAATGTCCCTTGGTATGGCAGGACTAATTCAGCCATTTCAGTGTTCTGTCATTATTAAACAGTAAAAGTAGAAAAGAGTCATTCACAGCCTAAAAGTTTATTTCACATTAAATTTGAGCAACTTCATGTGTTTTCTTGTTTTTAACACAGCAGCACTGACACATGTTGAACGGCTCACCAGTTAATGAAAGTGTGCGTTCTATTTACTATTACGCACGAGCAACTTACTAACACATTTATTATTTTAGAAAAATATTTATCAACTAAACTTCCCCCCGTTCTCCGTATTATATCCTCTCAGGATTAGCATAATGTTTATCAAAGGGACTGGATGGAGGCCGATGTCTGACTACAGAGGAGCAGGGAGAAGCGCTGGCGCTATTGATTGATGTGGCGGCTATCGCAGTGCATTCGGGGATTTGTATTATCTGTGGTGTTTGTACTCTATACCAGCGGACCAGTTATTACACAAATTTCATATTGTCACACGGGCCGGATATAATTGTGGTGCGGGCCAGATGTGGCCCGCGGGTCTTGAGTTTGACACATCTACTTTTAAGGGAGGGTCCTCTACAAACCAGAAAGTTCTGCACAGCAGTTCTGTCTCATTATGGAAGGGCAGTATCATCAGCAGATACAGGTTGTAGGATCTGGGCCTCCATGTCTTTTTTTGTGGACTTCTAAACGTCTTTTTCTAGCTGCCATCGGTGCAATATTGAATGTAGATTTCATTTTCAACATCAAAATCTTCTGTGGGCTCTTGGAATATCATGCTGAAGAAGATAGTGAAAGAGGTAGTGTAGTGCTGAGAAGTCAGGATTAACAAAGAGTTCTCATTATAATGATGTGAAATCAGTTTATAATGGAATGGCCATATACAGAAACGATCACTCCGGACACCATAATGTACCTCTGAGGTGGTTCTGTGAGAACCAAATTCCAGATTGAGTCTGAAAATTGCTGTTTCAGTTTTGTGTCAGTCTACAAACTTCCATTGGCTGGATCCTAAGCGAATGAGACTAACTCTTAGTGGTACTTAAGTGATTCCCGATTTCTAAATGTCATGAGAGTCATTCCACCATGGGATTGTTGCTGTTAATAATAATTTAAAAAAATAATACATTTAATTTATAATGCACTTTACATTTGGATCAAATCTCAAAGTGCTAAAAAACGAAAGCAGATAAAAGCATCAATAAAAAAATAAAATAATAACTACATGAAAGCCTGACCAAAAAGCAGCAATTTTAATTAAGGTTATAGGTTCTGCTAAAAAGGAAAGTTTCAAGTCCTTTTTTTTAATGTGTCAGTCGTCTGTGGAGCCCCGAGATGGTCAGGGAGGGCATTCCACAGACGAGGGGCAGCGGAACAGAAGGCCCGATCAACAAAGCTGCAATGAAATCCAGAGGTTATGGGGGATGTTCTCCCTCCTTTGTCTTCGGTATTTCTCTCCTCAACCGGCTGGAGCCACAGTTTACATCACCCTTTACATTTTCCACCTGGTAGCCCTCCTCCCACTGTATAGTTGGGAGAGGAGGAAGAAGCTCAACGATGGGGAACGTTTTGATTCTTGTGGACCACATCTCATCTAAGTCTCAGATCTAGTCATCTCTTTTGGACATACACACTGGTCAGCCATGTCATTACCACCACTGACAATTGAAGTAAATAACATGGATTATCTGATTATCATGACACTTGTCAGTGGGTGGATATATTCAGCAGCAAGTGAAGATTTTGTCTTAAAAGAAATGCATTTTAAAAGCTAAAATCGTACGGCGAAAGGTTAAGGGGCTAGTTTTTGTTGTTGAAAAAGTTAATGCTGGTTCGTATGTAATGGTGATAAAGACTCGATGACATCAAAAAGTCCATCACAATATCAGGCAGATGGTTTAAATCTTATTGCAGATTGGTGTGGATGTTACATACACAAACCTCCCGAACTAAACATACTTATGGATATAAAAGTTAACCGCATTATGTTACGGACAGCACTTAAAAAAAGCATCAAACACCAGATGCAGCTTTGTGCACTCTGAACATACACACACCGAAAAACACACGCACACAGACATATTCAGAAAGCCTCATATCTACACAGACTACTGCTACCAGTTATCATCTGCCCAACTAATAAATATACCGTTAATTGAATCTGATGTTTTACGAATGACTATGATATATACACCAGATAAATGAACTTCTTTCATTCATTCATCATCAATTGCTTATCCTGTCCAGGGTCGCGGGCGGGCTGGAGCCTATCCCAGCTGACATGGAGTGCGAGGCGGGGTACACCCAGAATGAGTCGCCTGTATATCACAGGGTGGACACATTTAGACATACAACCACCACACTCACATTCGCTCCTACAGGAAATTTACGGTCACCAATTCACCTATTTTGCATTTTTTTGGACTTTGGGAGGAAGCCGGAGTTCGGACAACCCACACAGACAAGGGGAGAACAAGCAAACTCCACAAAGAAAGGCCGGCAGTGGTGGATTAGTACCCGGTACCTTCTTGCTGTGAGGCAGCAGCGTTAACCACTGCGCCAATGTTCCGCCCCATGAATTAACTTAATAGTTAAAATAAATTTAATTAATAAATGTATAATTATAGGCAACTGAAGGAACCAGTGTTCTCTCAGCGTTTTCAGCCAACGGTACCAGGTTACCAGTCTGCGAGTGTTATGTCGACACCTGAATCGCTATATCTATTAACACCGCTTGTACTGGGCCTACTCGGTTCATAATAGCCTTCATTTTTTTTTTATTCAGTAAAAACTGGACCACTATGATACCTCTTTGCGTTACTAACTTGTGGCGGCTTTGGCTCAATGGATAAAGCATTTGTCCCGCAACCGGCGACCAGGGTTCGAGCCCAGCGCCTGAAGCAACAAGCAATGGGTCCTTGTGCAAGACCCCTAAACATCAGCCCCCAATGCTATCTGCTCTCCAGTGGTCAACATCCCTGGTGTTTCTGAGACACACCAGCAGAATACAAACTAAGTCTACCTTGAAGAACCTGATCACATCAGTCAGACCACTGCTGTGGTCCAGAGAAAAGGGGGACCATATCAAATAAGAAGAGAGGTAGCATGGTGGATTTGATTTGGTCTTTCTCTGGAGAATCTGCATATCCTCTGATGGGACTATTTTTGGTGTCATATGTGTGTTACTTGTTTTTCAGGGGTTCTATGTTGCTCTGCGGCTGGTAGCATGTGCTCAGAGTGGCCAGGAAGTCAGCCTGTCCAGCCTCAACCTCACTTCCCCACCCCCCAAGTTTGTAAGTATGATGTCAAAATAACGATCCAGTCACAGAGTTGTTATTGAAAATAACAGCAACCGCAGTTTTCATTTTAAACAAAACTTTAGTTTTCTATCAGGATAAGAAAATCTTGTTAAGGATGAGATAAATATATGTGTGTTTAATCCAAGGAGGGGAATGTGATGTTACCATGAAAACCATCTTTGTGTGATTTCAGAAAGACAACAGCAGTCCGTCTCTCAGCAGCACCGCTGGAGAATTACACTGGGCTGTCAGGGTGTGTTTAAAGGCACATACACATAGACACACACACACACACACACATACAAACACACATAGCTCAGTCCGTAGACCATTATGCAATCTAATGTTTACAGACTTTCAATGTGGTTTTCTCCGTAGCCCGAGGAAAAGAGTAAGTTTGATGGGATATTTGAAAGTTTGGCTCCAGCCAATGGCTTGCTGTCAGGAGAAAAGGTCAAACCGGTCCTGATCAATTCCAAGCTTCCTCTGGATGTTCTCGGCAAGGTATTAATTCTACTGTTGGTTTCTGATGTTCACTATATTTGGTCTTGGAGAGTTTACTCACTCCGATGTTGACCTCTGATATTCATTATGTTTAGTCCTGGCGAAGGTACTGACCCCACTGTTGGTTTCCATTGTTTACTCTATCTAGCCCTGGTGAATGTACTGACTCCAATGTTGGTTCCTAATGTTAACTATATCTAGTCCTGGTGAAGGTACTGACTCCAATGTTGGTTCCTAATGTTCACTATATCTAGTCCTGGTGAAGGTACTGACCCCACTGTTGGTCTCTAATATTCACTATATTTAGTCCTGGTGAGGTACGAGCTTCACTGTTGGTCTCTAATGTTCAGTATATTTAGTCAAGGTGAAGTTACTGACCCAATTGTTGGTCTCTATGTTCACTTTATCTAGTCCTGGTGAAAGCACTGACTCCGCTATTTGTTTTTGATGTTCACTATTTAGTCGCGGGATTGTTGTGACTTCCCTTTCTGTTTCTGATGTTCACTATATTTAGTTCCGGTGAAGGTATAACTCTACTGTTGGTCTCTGTTGTTCATTAAATGTATTCTTGGTGAATGTACTGACTCTACTGTTGGTCTCTAATGTTCACTATATTTAGTCCTGGTGAAGGTACTGACACCACTGATAGTCTCTTATGTTCACTATGTTTAGTCCTGGTGATGGTACTGACTCCATTGCTGGTCTCTAATGTTCACTATATTTAGTAACGGTGATGGTTCTGACTGTTCTGTTTGGTCTGGATCCTTTATGTTTGTCCTGGTAGGTTTGGGACCTGAGTGACATCGATAAAGATGGACACCTCGACAGAGATGAGTTTGCGGTGGTGAGTAGTACTACTGCTGACTAAAAAGCAAAGTTCAAGAACTGAAGAAGCCTTTTGGATGAGAGGTGAAAAGTCATCAAGCCAAAACAGAAGTCAAGTTGCTTTGGATTCATCCCACATGGATTACCATGACCTGGATGAATGAGAAACTACACAAACATGCTGCTGACAACTACTTATTCTTTATTGCCATACGCAGAATCAGCCATGACATCAAAACAACCTGACTATATTGTGTGGGTCCCATTTTTGCCACAGGAACACTTCTGACCTCACTATTATTTCAATTTGATTTCACTGTGTGTTGTGACTCCTTTCCATCAGAACCAGCATCAACTTTTTCTGCAGTTTGTGCTGAGGTAGATCTCATCACCGATCAGAAAGCAAGTCAATTTTGTTTCATTTACAGCATAGCAGGTGAAACTTATTCAATATTTTTTTAACTTCCACACTGATCACATCTAGATCCCAATAGTTTAAATGACTTGCTGTGAGACTATGATGACTCAGTGGTTTAACTCTTGGAGTAGTGATCCCTGCAGTAGCTGCAACTAATGATGGCACCTGTTGAGGTGTGTTACATTAATAAAGAAATGGCCTGTAAATGGCACATTTGGCCTCACAGAGCACAGCTGTAAGTCTTAGCATGTGTAAATAGCTGGATGTCTTCCTTCAGGCGATGCATCTGGTTTACCGTGCACTGGAGAAAGAGCCTGTCCCAACAGTCCTCCCCTCCACCCTCATCCCTCCCTTCAAGAGAAAGAAGAGTCTTGGCTCTGTGCCTGGACTGCCTGCAAGTCCTCCGCCTCCAAAAGACTCACTGCGCTCCACACCGTCCCACGGCAGCATGACATCCCTTAACAGCACTGGCAGTCTATCACCGAAACATACCCTCAAATCTGGACAGGTAACACACACCCTCAAACCTAGACAGGCAATACACACCACATCCAATGATATACACCACACTCTCAGATTTGCCAGGCAATTTGCCAAGAATATACACCCAGATCTATCAGGTAACACACAGCACATTGATACACACACACACTCAAAATAACTATCCAAATATGAGTTCCACAGACACATTTCAGAATTCTGAATCAAATGTTTAATAATAAAGGAACCTGTAACATCAGCAGTCAGAGTAAGTAAATGATAATATGATAATACTAATATAGAATATGAAAATGAGCAATTCTCCATCAGCAGAGGGAAGCATTATGATGTTGAAGCTGATTTACCTTCTCAAATGAAGATGAAACACATGGTTTATCATTTCTGTTGTTAATGCAATGTATCTCTTTGTTTACTTGTTAACTGATTATACCTGCTAACGTGTTTACTTGTTTTCAGCACGCGGTGACCTGGGTGGTGCCTTTATCAGACCGTGGTCGCTGTGACGAAATCTTCCTGAAGACTGACACTGATTTAGACGGTTTTGTCAGCGGCCATGAAGTCAAGGAGATCTTCATGCAGTCTGGGCTATCTCAGAGCGTCCTTGCCCATATATGGTATTCTCTCCATATATATATATGAGTATGTATATATATACACTGCTCGAAAAGATTAAGGGAACACTTAATCATCTCTGTATGATAGCAAGCCAGTTAAACTTCAGTGATGTCAATCTGTCCATTTAGGAAGGACAAGTGACTTTGAATCAGTTTCACCTATTTTGGTGCTTATAAAAGTGACAACAGGTGAAGTGGTGAGGCAAAAGCATGGCAACCCCCAAAAGAGAATGGTTCTACAGGTGGTGGCCCCAATCCATTTCTCTCTACTTATCTTCATTGACTGACTCTTCTCTAGTTTTGTGTTCTTCTGGTGTCTCTGACACACCTTGTGACATGAGGCAGTACCTGCAGCCCACTGACGCTGCACAGGTAGTTTAGCTCCGCCAGGATGGCTTATCCCTGCGTGCAGATACAAGATGGTTTGCTGTGTCTTCCAGCACAGTCTCCAGAGCTTGGAGGAGATGCCAGGAGATGGGTTGTTTCTACGGGCACTGCCAGATCCCTACAAAGTGACCTCCAAAGGGCTACTGGTGGGATGTTTCTGACAAAACTGTCAGCATCAGACTGCATGAGGGTGGCATGGGGGCTTGACATCCACTACTGGGATCTTTGGTGTTCACCAGAGAACAGCAGAATTGGCATTTCTCCACTTCTGCTCCGTACTCTTCCCAAATGAGAGCAGGTCCAAACTAAGGTCATCTGGTAGGCGTGGCAGTGTCTTGAGACGCTGCGGAGAACGTTATGCTGCTGCATCATCATCCAGCAGGACCGGTTTGGTGGTGGTTCAGAGATGGTATGGGGAGACAGATCCTTGGATGGTCCTCCACAGACTAGCTTCATGTGGTCAGAGTGTGTAGGCAGTTCCTCTAGGATGAAGGTATTGATGCCATTGACTGGTTCTCATGTTCCCCACACCTGAATCCACTTGAGAACCTCTAAGACGTTATGTATTGCCGCATCAGACACCGCCACCACTGACCACAGACTGTCCAAGAGCCCTGATCCATGTCTGTGAGGATATCCCCCAGGACAACATCCTCCATCTCATCCGGAGCAAGCCCAAACACCTTCAGGAGGTCCTTTTGGCATGTGGGCTCAAACACACTCCTGTGTTGTTGTGATGAAATTTATTTGAGCTGGATCAGTCTTTGATTTCAGTTTTTCACTTTGATTTTGGTTTGATTTAGAAACAAGCCCTTAAAGGTTTAATGATTTGAATTTCCATAGATTTTTTTGCATAATTTTGTTCTAAAAAAATTACGCAATATATATCAATAAAGATTTTCAATATGAATGTTTCTTTCATGGAGATCCAGACTTTGATTTAAGTGTTCCCTTAATTTGTTTGAGCACTTATGTGTATAATAGTCCTATATGGGTTTTTTACCATATGTTGTAAAAATCCCTTTAGTTTGGTCACGCTGCTGTTATGAATGTGGGTAAATGGTCACATTTGAAAAACACCAGAACCAGCCAATTTATCAACTGAACCTTTGGTTCAATATCTCTTATCTCTGGTTAATGAATTGGAAGAGAACTCTGACCAGATCTCACTGGGATCATTAAAGGTAGAATCTGAAGAATATTTCCTCTGGTTCTTTATAGTTCACCTTTCAATCCTGTTCTTCGCAACATGGCCATAAGCATGCATCTACCAAGTTTTAGCATTTTTTTGCTGTGCGCAATGCTAGGTTTTAATAAACCTTAAGTCTATGTCACAGCCAACAGTTGATATAATTTTATGTTGTTCCCCCTATTGGATATTTTTGCATTTAAAATTCCCTTGTGGGGTGCCACTGGAGAGTCCTCCCAGTCCTATCAAACAAAAACTGAGTAGATTAATATGAATTTTGTGGTCATCGTGTTTGAAGGAGTGGGTTTTGAAGAGTTTCTGAGCAAATTCGTAGATTGCTGGCCTAAAATATAATGAAATATATGTAAAAATCTTTTTTTATCAAAAAAAACAATCAGGTATGTAAAGAAATATTGGTAATTTTTGGAGTGTAATCACAGATTACTCAAATAGAGGAACACGTCAAATGTTACTGACTCGGAAAATAATTTATTTTAGATCTTACCTGTCCATAGACAACGAGGTTATTCATATATACCAGACAGTTGTGGAACTATTTTATATTTATTTTCGGTATGTAATTCAGATTAGGCTTAAATTAAATTAACCAATGAGCACAAAAGGTTCCTTCTGGTTTGGACAAGTTTTTTTTACTGTAGTGTGGTTCTGTCTCCCTACAGGGCTCTGGCAGACACCAGGCAGATGGGTAAACTGACTAGGGAGCAGTTCGCCCTCGCCATGCATCTCATCCAACAGAAAGTGAGCAAGGGCATCGACGCCCCACAGGCTCTGACAGCTGATATGATCCCCCCCTCTGAGAGAGGCACTCCTGTATCAGTAGGTCACACAAAGATACACACTAACACAGACACACGATCTGTCCCACAATAGTACATGTGTTACGGTGACTGGTAAGGACTGTATAACTTCACTGTTTGTCAGGTGTTGTGGCCACCACAGGGCTTCGGTTAAAATGCACCTCACCAAAGACTTTCTTTTTAATTCCATATATTGAAGAGAGGGCATGAAAAAATATGTATGTCTATGAGTCATCGTGTGTGTGTGGTTGTGTGGGTGGGTGGGTGTGTGTGTGTGTGTGCGTGTACAAGTTTTTTGTGTGTTTTTCTGTGTGGCTGGGTATGTGTAGGTGTTTGGTTGTGTGTGTGGTTCTGAAACAGAAAAACATACAGGAAATATTTAGAAAAAACACAGTGTGCTTAAAACAGTTAAATAACACATACGTAATCAGAATTGGTCTATCATTTACAAACAATACAACCACATTGACACAATAACCACAGTAATATGTATGAACAGCACCACAAACTGATCTAGGCTAATGGTTTGATCTTGATTTTTCCCCATCGCCAACATGTCTGTACATATGGGTCAGAGCTTACGTCGTTTGACATTCAGAATTTTGGATGGAAAGAGCGTCTGACTCGTTCTCTATAGTGAACATTTATATATTTAACACATTATTAAACATGCAGTAATAAACTATGCTTTGAAACTCAGCAAGCATCAATTAAGAAGCAATGACATAGATCAGAGCAGCATGCAGCTAAACGGCTGCGCGGCATTAGCTCAGGTTGTAGAGCAGTAGTCCCTCAATCGGTAGACCTCGGAGTCCTTGAGCAGGTCCTGAAATCTCAGCTCACAAGGCACTTCACGATGGCCGTGGGTTAAATGCAGAGGAAAATTTCTTGACGTTGCACTGTATGTATGTACTGTGTAACGTGATAAATAAATGATTGATTATTATTAGTATTATTAAACTCGTCCTTAAATGGCAGTGAAACTACAACTACAACAGAAAATTCACTAACTTGTTGTCTGAACGTATACAATTCTCAAATAAAAACAAGGTGCTCACCTTTTACCTGCTGTTAGTCCCCTCAAATAGAGCTGTGGGACAACATCATCCTTCTGACGGCGCTGGTAACATACTCAGTTCTGGGGTTGGCTTATCTGCTCTGGAACATTCAATAAAAACAAAGAACAAAGAAATGTGTAATATAAAGAAAAACTTATATTAAATGTATAGGATTCAGCTCACATCAAATTTGATCAATCTCGATCCACCTGCTGACTTCTGCTTGACTTTTTCCCATCGCCAATATGTCTTCCCATTCGGGTCAGAGGTCAGGTCGTTTGACATTCATCACAGCTTTGGATGGAAGAAGCGTCTCACTTGTTCTATATTCTTTTTTTTCTGTTGATCAGAAGATACCAGATCATTGTAGAATAAAGGCCAGAGAAGAAAAAAACATGGTGATAGATAATGTACAAATACAAACAAATCCATATATTGTATAGTCCCGTTAGTTTTGCAGCATCATCAGCAACAGGTGGCGCTATGAGAGTAGAGAAAATAGAGCAGCTATATTAAGGGGATTCATGTGGAGAGATGGAGACAGGTTGGAAGGAGTGAAGATGGAAAATATGTAAACAAACATCAATACGGATTAACAGGTTACATTATGTAGTCACATGGTTTCATTCACATTAAAGGCTGTTAGAGGACACACACTCTCTTCAACCTTTCATCTTCATGAAACATGAACTAATCACTTTTCATCAAAAATATTCCTCTGCAGACCAAGTCAACAAGTCAACACTTGGAACCATTTCTGCAGTGTGTCAGGTAGCATCATCCTTCTGGAAGCTGCTACTGTCTTTAGGGGATACCTTTTCCATGAAGGTGGGGACTTGGTCTGCAGCAATGTTTAAATAGGAGCTACATGTCAAAGGTACATTCACATGAATGGTAGGACCAAAGGTTTTCCAGGAGAACATGATCCAAGGCTCCACAGCTTCTTGTCTTCCCATAATGCAACCTGGTACCTTCTCTCACCAAAAAAGGTGACGCACACACACCGGCTGTCCACATGATGTGAAAGAAAACTTGATCCATCAGATCAGACCACCTTCTTCCATTGCGTTTTGGTCATGTTTTGATTAGGATGGGTCCATTGTAGAGGCCTTCAGCATTGGACAGCGGTCTAAGGTATCTCTGTCTGTGGCTACACAGCCCCATATGCTGCATGCTGTGATATCCCTGTGTGTTCCGAAACCTCTCTATCAAAAACAGCATGAACGTATTCAGCTCTTTTTGCTACTGAGGGATCAGTGCTGCAGATCTGGAGATGTTCGCAGTCCTGTAGACATCACAATCTAGCCCTAGTCAAAGTCTCTCAGATCCTTATTTTTAGTGTTTTCCTGCTTCCAACATCAGCGTCTGGCAAGATGTTAAGCAAACTGTGGTTCAATATCTTGCTCAAAGTAATTTGCCTCTGAAAGGGTCAGAAATCAAACTACCAAATAATAATTAAATGGAGAATCTCTCTTTTTTGACAGCAAGTAAGGGTGTCTTTATTAAATGCAGTAAAATCACTGCGGTGTGTGCGGGTGCGTGTGCGTGTGTGTGTGTGTGTGTGTGTGTGTGTGTGTGTGTGTGTGTGTGTGTGTGTGTGTGCGTGTGTGTGTGTGTGTGTGTGTGTGTGTAGATGGGTACTGGGTTTTGGGGGTAGAACTCATTACATCAGGAGTTCATCCAAACACTTTTGGGAGTCTAGGAGGACAGACTGATGGTGATATGAACTCCATTGATATTGTAGATAAAGAGATTCCAGGTTTGCAGTGCATGGGTAGAGCATATTATTGGATAGATGGTCATTAGTTAAAATCAAATATCTCTTCAGTCCGGACCTCCAGAGAACTGTTCCTTTAACTTTGTCCATGTTTCACTGCTTTTGTTTCTATTTACTGTAAAATATGGTCCTCACTAACTATCACACCACTATCACTGTGGCACAGGATGGTATAACTGATACCATTTCTCCACAGAGCCTGTCCGGATATATGACCCCTGTGGGAGCTGAGATGACTGCTCTGTCTGAGATGAGACGGGTGAGTCACTACTTTCTCCTTCTCTCTCTCCTCTGCTCTTCAGCTCAGGTATGAATCGTGCATAGGCTAAGTTTGGTTAGGATTTCCATCAGCTGTTACCGTGGTAACAGCTAGGGTTTGACATTACAGCAAATGATCATGGCTCCTTCCCTACATGATTCCACTCAACTATAGTTGGAAAACTGGATCTTATTGTATGGTTGTATGCAGCTTATATACACAAAAATGACCAAAATGTCTTATACTCATCGCAATAAAGCCTCACCTATTCCTGGAACGGCTTCCCAACAGGTGGCTAAGGATTTTGATAACATCAAACTCGATGCCAAACTATTATGAATTCCCTTAAAGCTGACATCTTTGGGAAATGTATTCTTTGTCTTCTAGTCTCTGCTCCGAGATTTTAGTTGTCCGATCAGAACTTAAAGTATAAATAGAAGTATTGCAAGAAGAGAAGGAACAGCAAAGGCAAATAATACCCTGTCACATAGGGGTCACAGGCCAGTGTACGTCTTGCCTTGGTCCCTAGCCCAGATAAAAGGGGAAGGTTGTGTTAGGAAAACTTGGAACATAAAATCTATGTTAAATCAATATCTGGAACAAGATGATCCGCTGTGCCAACCCCTAAGGGACTTAGCCGTAAGAAGAAGAGAAAAAAGCCCATGGGCAAACTATGCTATAGAGGTTAGGGTGTAGGGAACTGTTAGGGGTTGGGTCAGCTGTTTATAAAACACGGCTGTTGAGGAGACTGGCAAAGTCTCGAAGCTTGTCAATTCAGAAAGGGTCAAGGAATGATAACTTTGCCTTTTCTGTTGACCCAACTGCTGGCAGGGCAGGCAGTGCGAAGCCTTGGAAGGCCATGCACCGCTGAGCTCTCAGATAAGCACATGGTAACCTCTGAAGTCATGACACAGCTTTAAGAAGGCCTGGTAAAGATATACCAAAGTCACCTCCCAGGGAAATTCAAGAACCTCTGCTATCAATTCACCCTTTACCATTGCCTGATGTGGCCGCTGAAGTTGTGCAAGGTCTCTGCAAAAACTGTACAGAAGATGGATCTAAAAGAAAACAACTATTTCTGTAAATGGCTGGGCCTACCTTACAACGCAGCCGATGCTGTCCAGTTGAAAACACTCCATCTACTAATGAAGTTGCTCAATCACATTCACATCACACGTTGAGGACGTCATCAACTACAAGATGGAAAAGGTGAGGCTCTTGTTTGAGTTGAATGTCTCAACCGATCCAGTTGTACAACAAGCCAAGGCATCTGTAGAAATACGGGGCAAAATGGAGGGCGGAACAAACACATGAGAAGGTCCAAGGATGCCACAGGCAAAACTGAGCTTCCTCATCAGGTCCACAGACGCCACCCTTCCAAGCCCACAGAATGAACATCTCTGGTATGGCTCAGAAACGGATTGTGATGCCCAAAATGTGAACTTACAACACATCCTTACTGGTTGCAAATCAGCTTTGACCTAGGGCCAGTACAGATGGTGCCATTTCCAAGTGCACCGAAAACTGGCAGAAGGGTTGGAGGAGCACAGGATCGAAGCCAAAAGAACCAACCCATCGTCCTCCCGACCGCATATTCTCTTCATCAGGCAAAGCTTTGTAGGAAAATCCACTATGCAGCTGCTGAAACATGCTGAAGAAGAGACCCAAATGGGACTACCAAAAATCATAGGGCCAGCTGAAGAGAGTAGTAGAGATGTTCTGGGACTAAAGGGCCGAAACATCTTTGAAAGGATGAATCCCAGCTGATGACTCTGCGGCTTGCCCACTAACACCAACGGAGGTGTAACAGGCAGAATTATTTACAGGCAATGAAACCCGGTCTTTCCATCTAAGTACAAACAGAATTCCCCTATTTGGGAAGTCATTTTTGTATAAAATTGCAGTTGTTATATCTGACCATGACTGCAACTATGAATTATCATCTCAGAGGATCGGATAACAGCTGTACTCAGTGACATTTAAATAATTGTTTCCTTTAAAGAAAGGATTTTCTTAAAAGTAAATCATTTCTTTGTCGCTCTGTTTCTGTCCTCCTATCTCTCTTTATCCTCCTGTCATTCTACAGGACAGCTCTAGTTCAGTTGGTTCAGGCGAGTTCACAGGCTTTAAGGAGTTGGATGACATCAATCAGGAGATTGCCCATCTGCACAGGTAACATTATTATAACATTGCTGTAGATATACAACAGATAGCACTGTAGAAATAAAACAAACTGTACTGTAGATACCGGAAGATAGTACTGTGAATATAAAGCAAACAGTACTGCAGATATACAATGGACAGCACTATAAATATGAAACAAACAGTACTGCAGATATACAATAGATAGTTCTGTAACAAAAAATACTTTAGATACACAACAAATTGTAGTGTAAATGGCATGGGTTGACTGGTGTTTCTTGTGTTAGTCAATAGGCCCAATGCTTCAAAGTGCGTTTGTGTTTGTGTGCATGCGTGTCAGGGAGAAGTACACCCTGGAACAGGACATCAGGGACGCAGAGGATGCCATCAGACACAAGAGTGCAGAAGTGCAGGTAGGGTCTCCCCACGGTATGAGCACATGCTATCAGTTTTCACTGGCTCCTTTTGTTCCTCAAGAATGAAACCAGTCACCTTTCAGAAGTTCTTTATGGCTGTCTGTCACATTTATTAAATGATCGTCCCATATCATCGCCATCATTGGTGATAAAATTGCCTCAAAACATATTTTGAAAAATACTGCATGACCTAAAAATTTTAGTCAATATATTCACACCCTTTTCCACCTTTGGATCATTGACTGGCGCTTTGTAATGACCTCATAACTGACTGGCCTTTTTGAAGCAATGATAAATGCCTGGCATTGTTGAGGACATCATCAATGATGTGCCTTGTTAATGATTTCATCAACGAATTGACTTGTCCTTGTTGAGGACGTCATCGACGAATGGCCTCGTTTAGGACGTAATCAACATCTGGTCTTGTTGAAGACATCATCAATTATGGACATCGCAGAGGACGTCAACCACGAATGGACTTATTCTTGTTGAAGACGTCATTGTTGAAGGCATCACCAATGACTTCCCTTGTGAAGGACATCATCAATGACTGGCTTTTTTGAAGATGTCATCAATGACCAGCCTTGTTTGGGATGTGATCAATGACTGGCCTTATCTATTACATCATCAATGATGGGCCTTGTTAAGGACGTCATGAACAACTGGCCATGTTGAAGTCTTCATGAACGACTGGCCTTGATGAGGACGTCATCAACGACTGGCCTTGATGAGGACGTCATCAACGACTGTCATTGTTAAGGACGTCATCAATGACTGGCCTTGTTGAGGATGTCATCAACGACTAGCCTTTTTATTTACGTTATCAATGATTGGCCCAGATGACTTCCCTTGTTAAGAACATCATCAATGACTGGCTTTTTTTAGGACGTTATCAATGACCGGCCTTGTTAAGGATGTAATCCATGATTAGCCTTATCAATGATATTATCAATGATCATGGGCCTTGTTAAAGACACCATCAACGAATGGCCTTGTTAAATACGTCATCAATGACTGGCCTTATTAAGTATATGAAGTTAAATTCCTTCCAAAATTCGGCACCCAAACGCAATACGATTTCGCGAGCAAAGAGCGTCATTCAGGAGCAAAGAGAGTGTGATCCTTAATTGTGATTTTTTTATTGGATGGCTCATAGAAATATATGGTCCAACTCATGGGGCCTCCAGTCATCAGGTAGCCCACAGTCAGGGCCAGTGTGGTAAACTTTGAACCGAATCACAGCGACACCTGTACACTGACACACTTGTAACAAGTGAACTACAAAGGACCTGTGTCTTCACAAAACTGAAAATGCTCGTGTACAAGTAGCACGTTACTCATGCGGTAAATTTTTGCCAAAAGTCACGTGTTTGTTCCAAATTTCATGTGCGGTTTTTCGTTTTGTGCAGTTTTATGATGGATTTCCTTATACTTTTAATACACATTTGTACATATAACTTGTAAGACATGCGGCAGTTGTCTGTAGCACATTTTGTGTTTGCAAAACATAAAACATTTGTTTTTCAATCATATTTTTCCTTTGCAAATCACATTTTGTTTGCTCACATATCACACTGTGCTTGCAGATCACACGCTCTTTGCTTGGGAATCGTATTGCGTTTGCGTATTGCAGACTCTTGGCATGAATTTAACTCCATATAAGGACATCTTCAATGACTGGCCTTGTTCAGGAGGTCATCAATGACTGACCCTGTTAAGAACGTTAATGAATTGAAACAACATCCCTTGTTCTACAGATACCTTCTGGATTTACAGAGACAAATACGCCTGTTCCCTGTAGGATGTTCAGCCGGTTTTAGGACATAGATGTGTGTGTGTATCTGTGTGTGTGTGTATATTTGTGTTTGTATGTTTGTGTGAGTGTATCTTTGTGTGAATGAGTGACCAGAGGGTGCAACTCTTACTGAAGGTGTGTTTCTGATATTCCTTATAGGACATGCAAACTGACCTGGACAGAGAGACAGCCAGCCTGCAGGAGCTGGAGGCTCAGAAACAGGATGCCCAGGAGCGGCTGGAGGAGATGGACCAGCAGAAGAATAAACTGGAGGACATGTTGAATGAAGTGAGGATGAAGTGCCAGGAAGAATCGCAGATGGTGAGGAAGCAACGCAGATAGTTTCAAGTCTGTGACCGAGTGGAATAGCTTCATCACAGGATACTTAATAAACACAACGGCTGGGCTATTTGGGCCAATTTTTTTGCTCGGAATTGAGATGTTGATTCTCTCAATACACATGCTTATCAAGTTACATAATATTGCACTTTGTTATGTACATGAGAAATTAAAAAGCACCATTTTCATGTATAACAGAGATAAATAATAATAATAATAATAATAATAATACATTTAATTTATAATGCACTTTACATTTGGATCAAATCTCAAAGTGCTAAGAAATGGATGCAGGCACTAAAGGGTTAACAACCTGAGAGACTACTAATCGAACTGGCCTGGTTGGCTTTCTGTTATGTCATCTCCAAACCCGGCCAGGCCGTACGGGACCCATCAGACTTCAGTCTGGTACCTCTCCCATGTAGTTACTAGTGAAAGATTTTATGCATCCATCGTGAAACAACACAGAAATGAAGTGGTAAAAAGAAGAAAGAGTTTAGGAGTGATAAGAAAATACCACTCCGGTTTCTGCTTGTGCTACATGATGTTCGCTCTCCGGCTACTCAGTAGATCTCCTAGTAAGCCCTCAATTAGTGCTTAGCTTAACTCAAGCCCGGCACAGATACATAATCCCCATAAGGCCACACTCAAAAAGGGCCAAGCCACGCTCTTCACCGCAAAGGTTCCATCTAAGCAAGCAAGTTTCACTGCAGCTTATGTTTTGAATGAAAATGCTGAAGAATCGCTGTACTTCAGAAATGAGATCGTATTCACGCCTGAAGATCAATTTTACAACTTATCACCCAACCCTTTTAAACACTATCAACTCTTTACTTTTTAATGAATCCTCATAATATCATGACTTTATCTAGTGAAACTATGGCATCAAATCAAATAACATTCCAACTTTATCCTAGTGAAATTATATCTTTATTCTAATAATATAATAACTTTTCGTACTGGAACTAAGTCTTCATTCTCATAATATCATAACATTATCCTAGTGAAATTACATCTTTATTCTAATAATGTAACCTTTCCTACTGTAACTATGTCTTCATTCTCATAATATAACTTTATCCAAGTGAAAATAAGTCTTTGTTCTAATAATATAACTGTATCATAGTGAAATAACATCTTTATTCTCATCATATCATTATGTTATCCTAGTAAAACAATTTTCATGATGTTTTGACTTAATTCTCCCAATGTTATTCTCATTAGTCATACATTGAGTAGATAAGTTGAGAAAGCTTCTCTCCCTCCTTCTTGAAGTATGCATCACAAGACGTTTGTTTAATGAACAACATGTTATCACCCTCCTCTTCCTGCAGATCTCCACCCTCCAGAGTGAGATTCACTCCCAGGAGTCAGACCTGCAGAGTCAGGAGGAAGAGCTCAGCCGAGCCAAGACTGATTTGGGCCGCCTGCAGCAGGAGGAGATTCTGCTGGAGCAGAGCCTGGCTGCTGGCAAGATCCAGCTAGAAACCATCATCAAGTCCCTGAAGACCACACAGGATGAGATCAATCAGGTGGGAAGAAGTGTTTGTGGCTCATCTAACACACACCGCTTCTCCAACTACAGCTTCCTTAAACAGACTATTTTTAAAAACACCCAGTGGGCGATGGATGCCTGAGGATCCATGATGATGGCTCCTACCCCCTCTGATCAAAGGCAGCAGTCCATTGGTTCGTCCCTTGTCCTTGGCTCAGCTGTAATATTAACCTAAAGGAGCAGCCATGTTTATTTTCATTATAATCTGCAGTCAAGGTTGTTTCAGAACATTTACACCAAAACATTTTAGTCCGACTGCAGTTCCTTATAGGTATTAAACACCATAATGTGATGCCCACTAGCTGTCAGAGTCCTCCTTTGATTTTCCTCTGGTTCTCTTCTGGTTCCCAGACTGGCTCTAGAAGGTAGCTGTGGTGTCTCCTGTTGCTGGTTGTCATGAGATTTAATCCCAACAGTGAAGATGTGAAACACATGTAAAATCACTCGTATACAATAAAACCTCTTTTTATTTATACATCTAAGTGACGTATGAGACCTCTTTGGGGTGAATTTAGTAGATTGCTGTTTTTATTTTCTCAGTGTTTTTGAGTTTTTCAGCAGTGGTGGCTGAACCCCATGAATCTCAGGTTTCAATAATAACTGAATATTAGATATCCTTTAATGTTGGCAACTAAAACCAACCACTGAATGATTGACAGCTGTAGGCTGAATGGACTCTACAGGGTGGGACCCTGGGGAATGATGATTGAGATTCCAGTCCAACTTATTAACAAGGATTGTAGGAAAGACATTCCCGCTAATAATGAGGGAAGGAATATGGAAGATGCAAAGGTCAGGCTGTAGATGAAAAACACCAAAGAACCTAGTTGTCAACTTCCACCCAATGTCATTTAGAGATTTACATCCAGAACAGACCGTCACACGTCAGACCCATTCTTCTTTATGAGATAGTAACACTTAAGGGCTCTCTGTTACCGCTGTGATCTAACAAAATATAACGGTGTGTGTGTGGGGCCTGCAGGCTCGAAGCAAACTGTCCCAAATACAGGACAGCCAGCAGGAAGTGTCTAAAAGCATCGAGCAGTACAACAACACATTGAATGGAACCCACGGAGGCAGCATGACCAACCTGGCCGACATGAGCGAGGGCTTCAGCGACAGAGAGAACGGAGGATTCCCAGCCTCAGTGAAGGCAGCACAGGTCAGACTCTATGTGAAGGTAGTATAGATGAGTATGTCAGTGACGGTAGTACAAGTCTTGATGTCATTCAATCCAGTACATGTCAGGATATCTGTGAAGGCAGCTCAGGTCAGGGCCTCAGCGAAGGCAGCACAGGTGAGGTTGCCAGCGAAGGCAGCACAGGTCAGGATGACCTTGAAGGCAGCACAGTTCAGGATGTCATTGAAGGCAGCATAGGTGATGATATCCATGGTGAGGAGGATTATAGACCTCAGTCTTCCTAAAGGATAGATTTAGTTCATACCATATGTCCATATGATCCAGAATGTTTTTTAAATTATTGACAAAATGTTTGTTTATTGTATCTCCTTTCTGTCCCCCCCCCAAAAAAACCAGGAGGATCCATTCAAAGTGAAGCCCTCTGTGTTCAGCAGCCAGACGCAGGAGCTCCCCAAGGACCCTTTCCACTCTGAAGATCCCTTCAAAACAGACCCTTTCAAAGGTCCTCTTCCCCCTCTTTGTTCTAGGATTCCTCCTATTCTATCTTTCAATGATGTTTATTGTTCTATTGCTGGACTGTTCTCTAGAATGAACGTCTGGTCTCACTGCTGACTCTGTTAATCTGGTTTTAAGATTTAGTTTTTCTGTCTTCTCTGTCCTCATTCACTCTTCCTCTCTGTTTTGCTCCTGCTCTTTACACTCTGCTGGATTCCTCTTCTGTAGGTGACCCTTTCCAAAATGACCCTTTTGCAAAGCAGCCATCAGCATCCACAGGTATTTATTTTGGAAAAAGGATCTCGGTTTTATTGTTTCAACACCAAATCCAAGCCAGACAAGAATTTAATTCCGAGCAATCCCCCCAAAAACAAGATTCCAACTGATTATGAGCCCACTAAGTGGCGCTTCAATCAAGCCAGCAAGTAGGTCTCAGGTCAGTACACCAGTAAGCCATAACATTAGGACCGCTGACAAGTGAAGTCATACTATCAGTCATTACCATGTTTACCTATTTGTGAGTTGGATATATTATCGGTCACCTGTCATTTGGTGGGATATATTAGGTTGCAGGTGAACATAATATCCTGGAGTTGATGTTGGAAGCAGGTAAAATGGATAAATGTAAGGACCTGAGAGACTTTGAAAAGAACAAGATTGTGACGGCTAGAGGAATGGGTTACCACATGTCCAGAACTACAGGTCTGGTCCTTCAGAAGATGTACTGTAACACAAATTGCTTAAAAGTTCATGATGGTTTTGAGAGGAAGGTTTTGGACCACACAGGCACATCATAGAGCTTTTGGCAGCTTTAAGTGGACCTTAACAGTACTTGACAGGTGATTTTAATGTTATGGCTGATTGGGGTATTTTAGCCAAGGTTGTAAGTTCAGAGAAATGTTGTAATCAAACATAACTTTGCTCCATTAACTGTGACCCTGGAAGCAGCAAGAGGTCCACTGTTAATGACACATTAGAGTACATTAGAATCATATTTGTTTTATGAGTGGCTGATATGACTTTATCCCATTGATTTATAATTTATGTATTGCTCTTTAACCTCTCAGAGTCATACAGAAACCCATCAGATAGTGTTGACCCACTGCTCTGTTGGGTTGCAGTGCATACATACATCTATACTGTTGTAGAAGTCTGTGCAAACATATTAGGGGTGTGAATCACCAGTTCCCTCACGATATGATATTATATCGATTCATTGGACAAGGATACTATATTTGCCGATATCACAAATGCTGCAACGGTACGATTAAGATTTGGTTGCTGAAATGTTAAAGACATTCCAGCAAAGATTGGTAGATGGTGCGACAGGAGTGGAGCCTGATAGCTGAACGCTCCGGCTCCCGTTCTACTTCAGGAGACTCTAGGGACTACAATTAACCTTGCATGCTGCAAGTGCATTGCTCTGGTTGTACAATATGGAACTATGAACTCTTTCAGATATGTTTGTGTTTGACTGTTAAGGGCTTTGTACGAGAGCAGAAGGATTTTTAATTTGATTCTAGATTTTACCGGGAGCCAATGCAGGGGAGCTAATTTAGAAGAGATATGTTCTCGTAACCTGTTTCTGGTCAGCACATGTTTTAGATCAGCTGGAGGAGCATCTGTGACTTATTGGGACCGCTTACTAGAAGGGCATTGTAGTAATCCAGCGTGGAAGTAAAAAAATGCATGAACTAACTTTTATTAATCTTTTTGTGACAGAATGTGCCGTATTTTAGAAAAATTACACAAATGAAAAAAGGCAGTCATGGAAATCTGTTTTATGTGGGAATCAAAGGTAATATCCTGATCAAAGATAACTCCCAGGTTCCTCACAGTGGTGCTGGTTTCCAAGGTCATACCATCCAGAGTAGTTATATTATCAGATTAAATGTTTCTAGATGCTTGGGTCCCAGCAAAATAACTTCAGTTGTATCTGAATTTAATAATAAGAAGTTGCAGGTCATCCAGGTCTTAATCTATTTGAGAGATATGTCTAAATGGATAAGTGATTAGATTCAAATGGTTTCCTTGATAAATACATTTGTGCCTCATCTGTATAACATTAAATGGATATGGACTGTCTCCTGATAATGTTGCCTAAAGGGAGCATACATAATGTGAACAAAATTGCCAAAGCACAGATCCCCGGGGAACTCCATGGTTAACTTTGCTATGCATGGAGGATTCATCGTTAACAAATACATACTGACACCTGTCACATAAATATGACTTCAACCAATTGAATGCAGTTTCTTTGATGCCAATTAAGTTTTTAAGTGTTTGTATTAGAATTTGGTGGTCAAGAGTGTCAAATGCAGAACTAAGATCTAACAAGACCAGAACAGATCCAGTCCCTCATCAGATGCAATTAAAAGGTAATTTGTAACTTTATCCAGTGCTGTTTCTGTACTATGTTTAACTCTAAAACCTGACTGGAAATCCTCAAATAAACTATTGTTACGCAGAAAAATCCCACAATTGTTCCCACTATCCTAACCCTTTCATTAGAATTTTAGAAAAGAAGGGAAGGTTAGATATCGGTCTGTAGTTTGCTAAAGCCTCGTGATGATGTTACATTAGTGTTTTCCACCGTGAGCGAACTTGCTCCGCTTATTATGTTAGGTAACGTGTGTTTTGCAGCTTATAAACTTAAACAAGATGAGTATTTCGAAGATCAAGCCTAACTGCATATCTATTATTAATATATATAAACTTCTCTGTCACTCTCGAATAATGACTCTTTCACCGCTTCCGTCACTGTGAACACTAAACATTCAGACTGCACCCGGAAACCTTAAGCTCTCATTTGAAGAACAGGATATCTGCCAAAGTGAACGCTAACCTTCAGGGAGAGCAGATTGAAAGAACAAAATGAAACTGCACCTCCTGGCTGTTCCCATGACCTGCAGGTCTGTGTGGAGATAGGGAAGTGACCCGGTGTATGGGAAACAATACAGGCGTGGGCTTGTAGTAATTTCAAAATAAAGATGTATCTCAAAAACAACAATGTATATCGATATATCCATCGATTTGATTGGATTGTTGTTCAACAAACCCATATACTGATCCAGATTGATGAATCGTTACACCCCTAATACATATATATATATTGATGTATATAGAATAACACGTATACATATAAACATATATATACATATATAAACACACACATATATACATATATAACATATATATACACCCACAGTCAGCTCATCTAGTTTGAATAGACTCCGCTGCCTTCAGAACTTATGGCTCATTTACTTTTCAGTATGTTTTGTTTTGATGAAATGATGCTATGATCATTCCGGTGTTAAATCAGCTCTATAACGAAGGAAAACCGTCCCTATTCTGCGCTACTGAAAAACCCCAACAGTCACCTGTAGAATGCTTAGATGATGATGCTTCCGCGGAGTTCTGGAACCAGGCGCAGCATATTTTTGCTCCTCAGTAACACAGCAGCCCCAAAGGAGCGTTCGGGGGAAGGGGGGTGGCGAGCTGTGTGTGCTGGTTTCGTTCAGCAGGGGTAAAGCAGGAGCTTCATCAGTTGGGGGTGCGGCTAGCGGTTTGTGCCAGTGTCACCCAAGGCTAAAGATGGAGCGTCAGTGGTAGGGTGTGTGGCACCACTATTTGTGCTGGTGTCACTCATGCGGATTTGTCTGGAGGGACAGATGGACAGGTGGAATAGGCAGAGCCAGTTGACTGATCATAACATTATTAAGCATTTCTGAAGGACATTTCATAAGGGCAAACATGGAATGATCTGGAATGTGGAACAAGTGCGGCCTATCCAGTCTCTCAGAGGCAAGACCAGGTTTCATATTTTCAGTCTCAAGTCCAAGTTAGTTCCAGGTCCTCTGATTGTTGGAGTGAGCATTCTCTAACCTGCTGAGAAATTCCTGTACCAGCAGTCTCCATCAGCCCGGTCAATGTTTATCTACCACCACTTGAAACCCGCAGGGCAACACTTGGTCATTATTTCAGGACCAAACTCTCCATCAGCATCGTCTGTCTCTGAGACTAAAGACATTGAGTGATTGTGTGACGTCGTAATAGAGTTTCAGGCTCTCCATGAAGGAGGAAATGATCTTCAACTGGTGCTCGTCAGACTTTTCTTCCCATGCAGAATAGATTTGGAACAACATGTATGATGACGTTCTAAACAAGTCCATCATATGAGCTGATATTAAACTGATCCTCATGAGCAGCCCCTCCATTCCAGGCACTCTGACAGGCCGCTGTCACCTCGGTGGGTTTAGATTCCAGAAAATGAGAAACTTGCTTCTGTCTGTGGATGAATGAGTCTAAGAAAGGCCTGCTGTCCATGGTTTCTGCTGCAGATCCTTTTGGAGGTGACCCCTTCAAAGAGACAGATCCATTCAAGGCTTCGTCAGAGGACTTCTTCAAAAAGACCATGAAGATGGACCCCTTCTCCACAGCAGACCCATTTAGTAAAAGTGCCACACTCCCTTCCAAGGTACTCCAAGGGTAATTGGATGTATGTCGTTAAGATTATACTGTGGATCATATGACATTTTCAAAGATCATACAGAAGTATCATTGATTCTCTAAAGAGAACCAGAAAAAATGTCATGTCACCAGTATTACAATATCGTCAGCCAATGTTACAGTATAGTTGACAAATGTTACAGTATAGTTCACTATTATTACAGTATCGTTCACCAACGTTAGAGTATCGCTCACTAATACTCCAGAATCGTTCACCAATATTACAGTATCATTTGCCAATAACAAAGTGTCATTAACCAATGTAACAGTATTGTTTACCAATACTACAGAATCGTTCACCAATCTTACAGTATCGCTCACTAATACTACAGAATCGTTCACCAATACTACAGAATCGTTCACCAATATTCTGGTATCATTCGCAAATATCACAGAGTAATTTACCAATGGTACAGTATCATTTGACAATGTTACAGTATTGTTCAGCAGTAATATTGTACTCTTGACCAATACTACAGTACACTTGAATACTTTCACGGGTCAGACATTAGCATAACTGAAAGTTCACTACAGGGAACAAGAAAAAATATCATGTAACCAGTATTACAATATCGTTCACTAGTATTGTAGTATCATTTGCAAAAAAGTATTATACACAAATATTACGGTATCTTTTACCACTGTTCCTGTACTGCTCATCATCAGCATATTTAGCAGGATAATCGTTAGTTCATTAAGCAGGATCATCAGAGTCCGGATGAAACAGAAATTTCCCTTTCCATCCATTTCCATTATTTGATGTTTATTGTTGAAGTGCAAGATTATTTATAGGGATAAACCCCTGAGATGAATCATCATGTTTTCGAGGGGGTCCTAAGATGCAATAGAAATAAAAAAAAATGAAAAATCAACAATTTAACATATAACATTTAAGACAGGAAACATCAGAAAAGGTTTCAAATGTTAAAACTTTGTACATTGATGACAAAACCACTAGATGGCCATAGAGAGGCCATGAACAAATAGCTGACATGCAAAGCTAATACAGAAGAATGTACTGTTTTGTATGTGGTATGCAAGGATGGGATAATCTGAAACACAAGCAATTCTCAAGAAAGGAATACAATTTATATTTGAACATGTGAAATGATGTCATGGATCTCAAGTTTGTTCAGATATGTGAAATGATGTCATGGATCTCATGTTTGTTCAGATATGTGAAATGATGTCATGGATCTCATGTTTGTTCAGATTTGTGAATTTATGTCATAGAACCCATGTTTGCCGCTATATGATTCCAGTCACAATGAACATGAAAGATATTTTTCTGACTGTAGGGATTGAATAGAAGTACTACGCTAAATGCCTGAAATGAGAACCTGATGACTGTGGTACTAGAAACTGCTTAAAATAGTGAGGATAGTTGAAATGAATAGATTAAAAAATAACTGCAGCCAATGGTTGAGTTAACTTGGACCAACTAGTGGAGCAGTGGTTTGCGCTGCCGCCTTGCAGCAAGAAAATAGAGGGTTCAAATCCAGCTTTGCCAACCTTTCCGTGTGGAGTTTGCGGGTTCTCCCCGTGTCTCTGCGGAAACTCTGGCTTCCTCCCACAGCAACATGCAATCGACTCTAGGTGAATTGGTGACCCTGACCCACTCTCTGTGTAACAAATGGATGAATATCGTTAAATGTACATATTTAGAGAGGACGCTGGCACCGTGTGTTCGCCGCTTCTCCGTCCAAACTATACTCTGCAGAGCTTCTTTGGGATCGTGTAAAGCGCTATATAAGTATAAAGTATTATTATTATTAATGGAATTGTTTTCTTATATTGGATGGAACCCAATTAAGAGAGATGTATTTGAGACAGTGATGAGTTCTATAAGAACAACCCGGAACAAACCTGCAAAGATTATTAAATACTGTATTGAGTGGTAGTGCGTTCAATTTTGATGCACTTTGATATCCAAACACTGTCATAATCAAGAATAAGTGAGTAAGAGTTTTGATGCATGTCTTCACACTAAACATGATCACTGTGAAGTTTAAATGGGACTTCACTATCAAGCCATAGACCCAAGGATTCAATTTCATCATCTCTGTGCAGTTAAGAACCATCATTAGACTTTTTTTATTAAATTGTTTGGCTGGCGCTCTGTAATGATGTCATCTGGGCAGGGGGAGATTTAAATGATTCTTATAAGAATTCTGACTTTGACACTAACATTAATTTCCTCCATTTCCTTTCTTGATCAGCTGTGTCCAATGGAAACACTTATGGTGTGATTGTTGTCACGTCAAACATTCAACTGAAAACCAAACACCTGGGTTTATCTGGTGGAGGCAGAGTCCAATAGCAATGATAAAGATAATTAGGGGCTTTATCTCAGTTGGTAGAGCGGATGTGTTCCCAATCAGAACATCGGAAGGTAGCCGGTGTTAGCCCCATCAAGTCAATATGTCGTAGAGTCCATGAGCAAGACCCTGAAACCCCAGCTCCCTGGGCGCCTCAAAGGGGCCACCCACTGCTCCCTCGGGGATGACTCGAATGCAAAGAAACTATTTCACAATGTTCGAATGTATGTATATTATTAATAAAGGAAAGGATACATTATTATTATTACGCTCCTCTTCCACCTCATCAGCTCAGCATCAGTGCTGACAGGCTGTCACGTCACAGCGTTAGGTGACGTGACACGTCGCGTAAGTTACTCGTCCAAGTAGAACCGTTCAACCCCCGTCAGTACGTTAAGCCATTAAAGTCATTCTCACCACTAGTAAATGGAGCCGACTCTCATCCACCCTCACCGTAAATGACAGATAGCATGTTTGTATATGGTCTGGTGCGGACTCACATCTGCTCGTTCATTCTTTTAATCTCCAATTCAAGCAGCGTGTTTACTACCACCAACGGTTTATCTCTGAAGGCACACATCTGACAACATTTATTTCCAACATCAGACCACCCCCACCCCCACAGACTTGATTCACTCTTATAAATGGTAGATGTCTTACTTTTAGTGTCATACCTGTTAATGAGTTCTTTCTTGTTGCTCTTCTAGCAGCAGACCTGTCACTTCACAACCAACGACCCTTTCTCTTCAAGCAACCCCAAACCCAAAGGACCAGGTAGGACAAGAACGTGTTCCAACCTGATCTAGAGAGGACTCTGTCCTTGTGAGTGTTTGCCGCCCTCCATTATAGACAGAAAGATGCTCACATGAACAACAGATTCACCCGCTTACAGGGTTTTAGTCCACTTTACAGACGGGCAGAGGAGTGAGGTGATGGGTGGGCCTCTGGGGATGATGCTCTGGATTATCCTGGAGCTTCTGGTGATGATGCTCAGGGTATATCTGGTATTTGATCCTCTGTGTGTTAGTGAGGTGTCAAGATCCAAGTGACCACAGGAACCAGTAGGCTGACCTCTTCTGGTGAGCTGGTGATATAGCTACTGATTCTTCTCTATCAGACCTGTTTGGCCCGTTGGACCCGTTTGGCAGCAACTCATTCGGCGGCAGCAGTAACAGCTCTTCTGGATTTGCAGACTTCAGCCACATGTCCAAACCAAGGGACCCTTTTGAAGGCAGGGCGGGTTGGCTGCCAGACTACCCGAAGGTACCAAAGACCTGAGAATCAACCTCACTGCAACAATCCATACAAAGCCAGGGATGCCTCATATTCAGTCATATTTATCTTCTTGCTTTTAGAGACAGGATCATGCATTTATCAGAATAATTACTATTATTATTATTATTATTATTACTATTTCCACTTATTATTATTTCCTTTTATTAAACCTGTATGGTGTTTCACTTCTGACTTTGTGTTTCTAGTCGGTTTTTGCAGACGACCCATTCAACAGGAAGAAAGACACTCCAGCCTTGCCGCCAAAGAAAAGTATTCCCCCAAGACCCATACCTCCCAGTGGTGAGTCTCATACACACACAGAGGTCAGGATCATTGGACCCCTCCGGCCAGCCATGATAGAATTACCCTATCCCCCTCACTAATCTCCCTAGAACTGCAGATTGTGGTTCTGTAATTTTTCTTGGACTGTGAATTGCCCCTCTTCTGTCAGCGCGATGGAACCAAAGAAACATGAGATAAGTCCACTTTCGGACTGACTGCTGAGGAACACTCTTCTTCTCTCCTCCTTCACAGGTAAGAGCACACCAGTGTCAGGCCCAGCGGACCTCTCTAAACAATCGGACCCCTTCCAGCCATTCAGCAGTGATGCCATCGACCCATTTCAGAATAAAAAGGGCCCGGGAGACCCGTTCAGTGGCAAGGACCCTTTTGCACCATCCTCAGCATCAAGTAAGGCACTTAAAGTCTGTCTTCCTCTGATTCTATAGGCTTTAGACCTGTAAGATGAAACCCATGGTCTGATGGTTATAGTAGTTGAGTCAGGTTTCAGTCCAGGTTCCTTCAATGAATCAGTCCAGGTTCAAGCAGTGAAGATCATCCGCCTCCCTGCAGCATTAGAATTTTGTCCCCCAGCAACTCATTAGGAGGCTCTTTTTCACTGTAAGGGGTCTTAAGTTTAGAATAAGTACAAAGGTGAAGGTAAACACTCAGACTGCGTTTGGAGGACTGTACAGGAACTCTACAGGTGTGTGTCATATTGTTTCGTCTCGTCTTCTCATTTAAATCTGTAACTAACTTATGACTCTGTCTTTCTCTCTCTGTCCGACAGGACCTGACAAAGTCAAGGTAATAAATAATCATGAATTTGACTGTGTTACCATGGTTATGTCAGTTAGTGACCATAGGGATGCTCTCTGTCCGATTTGACTGCTTCTGTGGCTTGAAAACAAAGAAACCAGTTTCCCTCTTGGATCCTGAACGGATCCTTGAGAGATGATAACTGCTAGATAAACCTTCTCTCCTCCCTGTTTCTGTTTACCAACAGCTTTATTTTCAAAGTCTTGTATTGTCCCCTAAGTTTACTTTAGGATAAATGTCCCAAGCTCAGATAAATGGGACTGTTGTGTCAGGAAGGGCACCCGACATAAAAACCTATGCCACATCAGTATGCGGAATGAGACGAGCGGATGTGGCGCCCCCTAAAAAGGGAAAGGGTGGAAAGAATATGCTTTGATCATTCAGTCCCTCCCTATCTTCGGAACCTCTGACTTGTCAGCCCAATTAAATATGTAGCACAAAATGATCTATCGAGTGTCAAACATTTTCACAATTGACAATACACATGGGTCAGGATTTCAGATGAGAATATGAGTGCGGCCTGGCTTGATGGTGTATACCTATTAGGTTTCTCTAACCATCACTTTGTCACTTTGGACTTTTATATCTCATCAGCCACTAAATGCACCTCATACTAGTACTTTAAATTAAAACGTCTTCAACACAGTGATTCTGTTAGGAGGAAAAAGGGACTTCATCCCTCAGTCAGTGGTACGAGTTTTCTGTCAAAAATATACAAACCATTCAACAGTAAGAGTCAAAAGGAAAATACAGGATTTAGAAATGAGATAATATATTTTAGAGTTGTACCTTCTACAGCGAAAAGGCCTGTGACAGAGATGCATGGGCTTCCATAGCTGAGCTTTCTCAGCTTTCTTCTCGTCAGACCCCTTGAATGGAAGGATTACCTACAGACTACAAACATTTCCAGAAGTGTTTGGGAGCGACTTGTAGGAAGTGCTGCAGAATTGCTCTCAAACAAGCTTTTTATTATCATCCTGTTGACTTGCAGTTCATAACTTTTACCCAAAAAAGGAGACTTAGCATCACTTAAGAACTGGACACCAGTGGTTTGCATGGGACACTTTTCTCCTTTCCA
Source organism: Lophius americanus (assembly GCA_037951165.1). Lineage (NCBI taxonomy): Eukaryota > Metazoa > Chordata > Actinopteri > Lophiiformes > Lophiidae > Lophius > Lophius americanus. The sequence goes on along the minus strand of JBBDHG010000039.1, from coordinate 743,909 downwards.
AATTGCAATGCGGGTCTCCTGTTTACATGACTTGGGATCTTTTCTGACCCGATGTTTAATAATAATAATAATAATACATTTAATTTATAATGCACTTTACATTTGGATCAAATCTCAAAGTGCTACGTGCTTACATGTTTACATGCATCAACTCACCTAATCGGAAACGCTTTCACACATACGCGGACGATCCACATTCCTGTTCATAAGGTGGCGATAATGATTCAGTGAGCTCGCTGCCAGCCGCCAACATGCGCGGAAGTGACTTTTCGGCCATCTTACCGTCCAAAAATGTTAAAAAATTTCAAAGTTGCAATGAATAAATCACTCTCCGATGCAGACCGGTAATGTTGAAGACTTATCTAAAATGCGTCGTGGCGCTGAAAAATACTTAGCGGAGCATTACATCAAGACTCTGTGCATGCTCAGATATAACTCAAACAGAAAGCTTTCCGATAGGATTTTGACTACCTCCTTGCAAAGGTATGAAATATAATTCGGAAAGGTTCTTTCCATTCGGAAAGGGGGGTTTACATGCAGCATTTTCTTTCACATTGGACGTCTATTCCAAATCTAACCGGAATTAGGCTGTCCATGTAAACCCACCTAGTGTGACTGGCCTCTAACTCACACTGCTTGGAACGGGTGAAAGTGTCAAGGTGAACAGAGTTTTTTGACAATGGAAACGCCCCCAAGAGGTTTTTGGTGACAGACAGACATGTGATCTCCAGAGGAGGATCGTACATGGGGCCATAGCTAGGAACAAGTATCTGTTGCACCTTAATCGTGGTAGGAGAACAGCTTTCTTCTCTGCTCACATTCAGAAACCCTTCACCATCGGTTCATTCAATGTGCCAGACTGGTTAGACTCTTCATCCAACTACAGACATGGTATTGGGGTTTAAGTTAACTGTTTAATTTATATTTTTCTATCTGTCCCCATACAAATTAGTTTAATTTCAGGCTTTGCAAAATTATCTATTTGGAGAACAAGGAAAAGCCATGTAAAGGGTAAGGGGTTAGAGGATGTGCCCGCTTGGCTCAGGGTGGGGTGTGAATTTTACAGACTGACAAAAAGGATTGAGGTTTTTGTAAATATTTGGTGTGTAGGATGTGCTGTGTTTGGTCAGCGAGAATGCAATGACTGCGAATGGACGTCACTGCTTTTTCAATTTTAATACATTTTCATTTAGTATTTCCTTCTTTGCTTTCGTATGAGTTAAAGGCATTACCTGTGTAAACGGGTGCTACTAGATGTACATTTGAAATGTTCTCAAATTTTCTCTTTCTCTCTCCCCAACTCCTCTAGTTTGGGAATGAGGCCCAACAGTTGGAGTGGGCTAAGAGAGAGAGTGAGAGAGCCGAGCGTGAGCGTCTGAAACGTCTGAGGCAGCAGGAGCAGGAGGACCTAGAGCTGGCCATCGCCCTCAGCAAGGCAGAGATGTCCAATGCATGACCATCACCCCCCTTCCCCTCCGGCTGTCAGACACGATGACCCACATGACTTACTCATAACTGGACTAACTCAAGCATCTGCACCCCACTCCTCAGCTCACTGCTGACTCTGACCTAAAAACAAGTTGAGGCTCCTCAGTGATTGGATGGAGGCGGGCAGGGGGAGGAGTCAGAGGGGTGACGGAGACATGATCTCTGGTGAACCTGATGGATCTGTTCACTCAGCAGGACCACCAGGACATTAGACTTTCAGTGTTTGGTTTTAAATTTCCAGCATGAAGCAACTACGGGAAAGGTACATAGTTTTTCTCCAGTCCTTAGGAGCAGCAGCTATGTGCTCCAAGGACTGGACCTATATGATGCGCAACCCCAGTGATGTCATTGTGACATAATTTAATCAAATGTATTGGCCCAGTCAATGTTCTGTCTCATGGTACATAACCTTCACCGTGGCCATCAGCTCACAACAGACTTCCAATAATTAGTACCTGTATTATGTAGACTGTCAGCTGGTCCAGAGGGTTTGTTCTGACACTTGGACCCCCCAAGGGCTACCAATCACTGGTTCTGGATCCCTGGCCATCTGATCCACTAAAACAAGCCAGGTACTGGTTTCTGAGTGGTTCTGGAGTCACTTCAGTTTGGGTTGAACCAGTCAACCTTTTAAGAACCACTTTTTTCTCCTTCCACAAAGGCACATCAGAGAAGCACTAGAGCGACATCATTACACTACAGAGAAACTAGAGTCATGTCTTTAATTCACAGAGGCACTAGAGCCACATCATGGTGGTCCCTACGCTTGTCCATTTTTCTTGCTTGCGACATCAAATTCAGGACAAAATGTTCAATCCCTGCCTAATATAGACTGATGGTTAACCATTGCTGCTGTCAATTTTATTCAACTGTCAGTAGTTATAGTGTTATGATTGATCAGTGTATGTTTACCCAGTGGTACTCCATAGCTGCAGAGGAAAATGTGTTCTGGGAAGAATCATGAAATCAAACTGAGCGTACTCAGAGATCAGAGGTTGTTGCATGCTGTAGCTGCTATCCAGCGTGTCAAGTCATTGTGGTTCTTGGACTCAAATTGACAAAGTTTGAATCTAACTATAAAATGGCAGCACTGAGAGGTAGGAGGTCACCTAATGATCGCTGAAGAATGAGCTATAATGTGGTAATCACTATGGATGATATATTGATGATGTCACTTCCTTTCTGTTAAGTTCCACATAATGTGAATTGCTGCTGGCTGGACAGAAACTCTGGAGTCCATCTCCAGTCGCTGTTGGTCTTGTTTACATAAGATGGCCTCTATGGGTCATTGTCGGGTTATTTTTGGGTCATAGCTGTACATGAATAATGGGCATGGACCCCGTCCTCTACCTTCTTGACATTCGTTCATTTGGAATCTTCACCATGCGTCTCTAAAGATTTAGTGAAAACAGTGTTAGAAGGTTGAATTTGAGGCTCGACCAAGTCCAACTGGTACTGATTGGACCTCAGAAGAACACCATGACCTGATGAAAGAGAATCTGCACTAACCCATAAAAATGTTATTTTCATGAGTACGGACTTGATTCCTGGTAAAAGGCACACAGTGGTGTTTGCTGCCTGCTCAAGAGCTAACTTGAGTTTGCCACCACATGTGAGTCTGAATGGAACTAGTTTGGACCAGGTGTCTCAGAGCTTGAATGAAAGCAGTTTGGAACAGATAATTCAGATTTACCTGATGGTATCGATCATAGATTTTAAACCTGGAGAAGAAATCCTGTCGGTCTCACTATTTCCACTATTTTAGCTGTCTGTTGGTTATCTGACATGTAGATCTTTACAATAAAAGTCATATATAGCATGTGTTACACTTTATTTTTGAAAGGCTTGGTGACTTCTTAAGGCAGCTTTAGCTTTAGCTTCAATGCTAACATCTGTGTTTTATCATTTCATTTAACCCATTATGCTTCACTTCTTCCAGCTTCACTCACATCATCTGAGAAGACAGAAATGTCTTAAAACTGACATAAAATATTATAGATTAAAAGCATGTTCTACTTTCTTTGAGTAAAGTTTGAACCCCAGACAAGAACTATTAGATATTTGTTTATTTTCAGGAGTTTAATAAAGACCACATTGTTCTCATGATGACCAGTTCATCAGAGCTGGGTGTCAGAATAAAGTATGTGGGGCTGTAGATCAGAGTCACACGTTGCCGTGGTAACCAGTGTTACCCAGCCCGGTGGTTACTGGAGTCCCGCGTTGCCATGGTTACTGGAGATGGAATAAAACTTCCCACAAGCAACTTAGTACTTGAATATTGGAATAAAGTAGACTTAGTTGTCAGTCATCGCCCTCCGTTGATCCGCTCAGACTTTCAGATCCTGGTGGTCCTTTTAGAGACCTGCTGCTCTGTCAGGACCTTAAATTGAACTAATGTGACCTCTGACCTTTCATGTGTTTATGAGTCTGTCTGCGGTACCGTCACTCTTACTGGACGTGCCTCCTCATGTCTCCATTGTGCAATAGATAATGTTATTTTATTGTTGTGTTCGATGTTTTTGATGTATACTTAGTTGTTTTATTTAGGAGGAAATCAAGTCAAGATGATCTGTCTGACTTAGCAGCAGGTGCTGTTTTTTGTCCGTCTTGAACTGTCCCTGCTCCATGTATATGCAGAGACTTCTTTACATATAGATGATGTATAAACTGTGCAGCAAAGTGACTCCGGTTTCCTGGAGGACCGCTTAGAGAACCCACTGCTCTAATGTTGATGCTCTGTCATGTGTCACTGTTTACTCGAATAAACATTTGTGTTCACTGAGAGGACTGGTGACCTGGTTTGTTACATGCCAACACAGACTTTCAGGAACGTGAAAACATCTCTGTGGCTACCAGAGACACGGCTCTAATTCCCTACACCAGACGCCTCTCAGTCAAAGAAAGTTCACGTTCAGTTGATAAAAGTAAGAATAAGATGCAGCGAAATAAAATCTTAGTCTACACAGTCGAACTGCTGCTTTTCCACTGTCATTTTCCAGAATTATTCTGCTGGACCAGCAAAAGGCTCAGGACCTCAGGCAAACACTACCTCTGCACTTATGAGCCGTAACATTAGAACCACCTGCCGTCCTGAAGTAAAAGTACTCACATTATTTACTCGAGTGAAAATTAATACCTTCCCTGTCCCCAGAGTCAGCTGGGATATGCTCCAGCCCATGCAACCCTGAACAGGATAAGCGGTTAAGGGGAATTAATTAATGAGTAAACATATTACATAAATTGGATTATTTATTATTTAGTGCCTACAGTTTACTTTATACAGAATGACAAGGTTTGTTCTTAATCACCACAATGACCTTTGATATTTGAAAGTTAAAAAAAGAAATTGTCTTATCTTTGCAAATGCAACATTTTTATAGAATATATTCTTCAAAAACAAAAAAATCCATTTTATCGAGTCGACAAAAACCTGACGCTGGTGACAAGCAAGACAGGAACTAGAAAATATTTCATTCGAAATTTCAACTGAACTCTCACTTATATTGTTTCGTTGCAAGGCATGAATAGAACATATTTTGTAACTATTTTAACATGATCTTGTATTTAAATCTCAAGGGAAAAGAGGGACCTTTTAAATATGACAAAAGACAATGTATTGAACCCAACTGTGAAGTCTCCAACCTCCTCAAATGTATGCTACTTATACATAACCTAATTAAAATAATTTGAAATATCTCAAAAAAAGTCAAAACTTTAAGCATATTAATTTTTTTTTTCTATACTTCATGTTCCTTAACTTTCACTCCTCCACTAAAATCTTTTCTTTGGTCATTCTAGCCTGAAATGCAGGCCATTCTGCAATCAAAATACCTTTTTAATGGATATAAGCTAGAATTAAAAGATACACTTATATAACTGCCTATTTTGGAATAAGCATTCAATTCAAAACATAAACCTATACGGACAGTAGTTAACATTAAAAAGCAAAAGCTGCAATAGAAATATCAGATCCATGGAAATAATACCCTTGGACTGAACAACATAAAAATGAGTGAATATCACTTTGATCCGTGGCGGTTTTTTCAGATTACAGTCAGGTAAAGCATGAATACCGTCGGACAAAATTCCATATGGAGTTGACACTTGCAGTGGTAACAAATTACTATATACTGTATTTTCCCTGATAAATATTTGAGTTTCTCACTGGAGCCATCTTTTATATCATTGGTTTCTAGGTACCTTGATCTACTTAAACTAAACCCATTTATAGACAACTTCACACAAATTTTTGAAAATTCTGGTTGTGACACGCAAGGAATCCACAAATATACATGGAATTTAAAGTACACTAAAAACCTATCAAGAGCTAGAGGGGTCTCATTGCATTAGGAAGAACAAGGCAGTGGAAAATGACTCGTGAGATTTTTTTTGCTGCCTTTAACAACTCATTGTATGAAGGTTTATGTGAATGGGTGAATGTTGGGTCGCATTGTAAAATGCTTTGAGTGGTCGAGCAGACTAGAAACGTGCTATAGAAGTACAGTCCATTTACCATTATTGATGAATATTTTATTTTAAAATCTTACTGTGTTGACAAGAACGCAGCACACAACTTAAACTGCTCTGAAAATGTATTTGAATCAATTGAATTTAATATATTATTAAATTATCAAGTTCAATTTAATTTTGGTGGAAGGATATGACTACCCTAGTGATCCTAGGAGCTATGTTGTCGGGGGCAATTTGCCCCTGGTAGGGTCTCCCATGGTAAAAAGGTCCTAGGTGAAAGGGTCAGACAAAGAGCGGTAAAGACCCCTGATGTTTAGAAAAACCAACCAGGGGTTACCAGCACCACCCTGGAGCAAGGCCTGGGATTGGGTACCGCCAGAGAGCATCTGGTGGCTGGTCCTTCACCTATGGGTCCCGGCCGGGCTCAGCCCTAGGCAGAGACATGGGTCCATCCTCACGTGGGCCAACCACCCTTAGAGGAATCCATAGGAGACCGCTGGCTACGAAAGCTGACGATGGGGACATGGAATGTCACCTCACTGATGGGGAAGAACCATGAGCTTGTGCGAGAGGTCGAGAAGTACCGACTAGATATAGTCAGGCTCAACTCCATGCACAGCACTGGTTCTGGACCCCGCCTTTTCGCTGGGGGCTTCACCCTCTACTACGCTGGATTTGCTTCAGGTGAGAGGCGGGCGGCTGGTGTGGGCTTACTCAGAGCTCCCCAGATCTATGCACATGCATTGGAGTTTACCCCAGTGGATGACAGGGTTGCATTCTTGCACCTTTTAACGGGTGATGGAAAGGGCCCAAACTGTGGGCTCCATTTGCCTACTGGGAGAATTCAATGCAAACGTGGGCAATAACAGCGAGAGCTGCAGTGAAGGATTGAGAGGAACACCCTGCCCGATCTAAGCCCTAGTGGTTTTCAGCTATTGGACTTCTGTTCTAGTCAAAGTTTGTCCATAACGAACACCATGTTCAAACATAAAGGTGTCCCCAAGTGCACTTGGCCCCAGGACACCCTAGGTTGTAGATCGATGATCAACTTTGTAGTTATCTGTGGCCGCATGCTCTGGACACTAGGGTGAAGAGAGGAGCTGAACTGTCAAATGATGGCTACCTGGTGATGAGTTGGTTCAGATGGCAGGGGAGAGAGCTGGACAAGCCTGGTAGGCCCAAATGAATAGTGAGTGTCTCCTGGAAAGTTTGGCCGAGGGACCTGTCAGGATGGTATTCAACGCCCAACTCCGGCAGCACTTCAACCGTGTTCCGGGGGACATAGAAATTGAGTGGTCCATGTTCCATGCTGCCTTGCCGAGGTGGCTTTTGGGAGCTGCAGTCGCTAGTTGCGGCAGTAATCCTCGAAGCAGAAAGAGTCCTTCAGAGCATGGCTGGCTTATGTGACTCCTGAAGCAGCTGAAAAACGGCTGATAAAAAGTACATTATGCCATTAGACTAAGAATACAAGGAGACAAAAAAATTTTTTATTGAAAATCTTAGCATAGGTAGGACCAGTACTAGAGGGGTTCCGTCCAGTTGCGTCAGAAGCTCCCATTTTAACCTTCAATATAATTACATATATTTCGTTCCCAACAGCCATATTTAAAAGTTAAAATACAACTTTGAGGGAAATCAGCCTGAACTACAGAAAAGGACTCAAAAGTGCAAATGGCAAACCAAGACACAACAGGATCCTAGGTAAACATTATTGTGATCAGATTCCGTTAGATCACTTTATTCAGGACAATTCCATACAGAATCATCCATTGATTTATGGGTTATTGCCAGCCCTTAATCGAACAAAAACTCCAACAAACTCTTTCAGCGTCTCTCAAATACTCTGGAACCGTTTGTCTGTCTTCATTCTCATGCATCTCCCTCTTCAGTGTCTCTGCTCAGCACAGTGAGAGAGCCGGTAAGGTGACGTAACCCCTTCAGATGGCTTATTTTATTTTATTTGAAATGTTATCCCAGCTGTCCTCATCAGCACAGGCGCAAAGTTAATCTTGGGATGATCTTAAAAACACCATTCTCCAGTTTAAAATTTGTCTATGTTTGTCTATAACGTCACAATGTGATGTAACTGGTACAAATCAGAATCAGAATCAGCTTTATTGGCCATGTATATGCATACAAGGAATTTGACTCTGGTTAACTGAGCTCTCACAGTACGAACGTCATATCAAATAATTTTAAATTAAATGGACAAAGAAATAAACAAATACACAAGCTATAAACAAATGGAGATTTTATGTGTACAGGCTATAATGATATATTTTTACATTTAAATATATCTGTATCAATATGTAAATATAAATATATATGACAGTACAAAGATGTCAGAGTAATGACAGTTCAAGTCAAGTAAATTTTATTTGTATAACCCAAAATCACAAATAACAAACCTTGCCTTGCATTGCAGTGCATCATTGGAGTCTCCCAGCAGTCCAAACCTATAGCAGCGTAAATAAGGGTAGTTTCAGGTGTGACCTGAGCCAACCATAACTATAGGATATATCAAAGAGGAAGGTTTTCTAAGTTGAGTCTTAAATGTAGAGAGGGTGTCGGCCTCCCAAACCAACACTGGGAGCTGGTTCCAAAGGAGAGGAGCTTGATAACTGAAGGCTCTGCCTCTACTCTTAGAAATTTTGGGAACTACAAGTAGGCCGGGGGTTTATTTAGACCAAAGTGTTCTATTAGGATGATATGGGACTATGAGGTCTTTGATTTATGAGGGGGCTTGGTTGCTGAGAGCTTTATGAGTAAGGAGGAGGATTTTGAAATATATTCTGTATTTTACGGGGAGCCAATGTGGATAAGCTATCAGTGACAGATGTGATCTCTTCTTCTAGTTCCTGTCAGTACTCGTGCTGCAGTATTTTTTACAAAATTATTAGGGCATCCTGATAATAGGGAATAAAAGTGATCTAGTTTGGAGGTAACAAATGTGTGGACTAATTCCTTCCTAAATTTTGGTCTATAATGCAATTGAAAGAAAGATGCCCTAGGGACTTGCTTTATATAATTGGAGGAGGACATTCAAGTCCTGATCAAATATAACTCCTACATTCCTTACAGTAGAGCTGGGGGCTGAGGCGAAGCCATCTAAAGTAGCTACCTGATTAGAACGCTGTTGCCGGAGGTGGTTTGGGCTAAGTATAATAACCTCAGTTTTGTCTGAATTTAACATTAAAAAGTTACTGGTCATCCAAGTCTTAATATCTTTAATACATGTCTGAATTTAACATTAAAAAGTTACTGGTCATCCAGGTCTTAATATCTTTAACACATTAAAGATGAATTTTGACTTTTTGATTAGTTTCATCTGGCTTTAGTCATTACTCAAAACATTCTTTCACAACTTTAGCCAAAACATGACCTCCCTTGGCGGAGTTCGTAAACCATGATGTGTTTACTGTGTGCAGATTGAGAAGTCTGGTTTCACCACCTGGTGACCTTTGAATACAACAGAGACAATAGATGGTGGAGTTATTGAGATGGTAGAGGTTCCTGTTTTAAAAGGTTTTCCAGCAGTTTGTGCTACAGTTGATCTTCTGTCAGATGAGACACCACAGGTAAGCCCTCCCTCTCCACGACCTTAAATGACCCTGGTTGTCGTTCCTTAGACCACCTTTGTATGTTTTAAGCACCGGAAAGCAGGAACACTGAACTGGACTTATAGTTATGGACATGTTCTGACCCAGTCATCCAGCCATCACAATCTGGTCCTTGTCAAAGTTTCTCAGATCCTCACACTTTTCTATTTCTCCTGCTTCCAAAATCCACTTCAGGACAATTGTTCACTTGCTGCCTAATATATCCCATCCACTAACAGAGAACCTGAAAATCCATTTTATTCTTACTTTGACTGTCAGTGGTTATGTTATGGTTGATTGGTGGTGTCCTCTCTGGTAATTCAAAGGAAGAAAAGCGTTTAAGTCATGAAACAACGAAAGTTGTTATGATCTTTTATTTATTTATATATTATTTATTTGTTTATTACTTTATGAACCCTCAGATCAAAGCAGGTTTTATCCAAGTCTCATACAAACACACTCATGACTCAGAGATCATGAAGTTCATTTAGTTTAATATATAACATTAAAATAAACTTATTTACAAGAGATCAAAAGATTTTGTTTACAGGCAGCACATTTCTCTAAGGCACAAATAAACAAGACTGAGTAGCCCTTTGTCAATGAGATGAAATGCACTTCTGTCAGATAGCGAGACCGTCATGAGGGTCACCAGGCATGGAAATGTTTGGAATCTTATCTTTAGGCCACATAACACAGCGCTCGTCATGGTTTTGAGAAGGTACAATGGTGAAAATCCACGGAAAATCCATGGGCCGAGTGGTCCGGACACGCTGAGCAGAACGCTCCTTTAATTTCAGTAACCCTAGCCCTAAGTCGTACTAACAGCCTACCATTCCAATAATATGGCCCATCTCTATAGTCATGATAAAATCGTCCACTGTATGGAACAGGCCAACATTCCATTTATTTGTTCCCACCCCTATAGTCATAGTGACATCACCACACTGTATGGAACAGGCTAATATTCCAGTAAAATGGCCCACCCCTAAAGTCATAGTGATGACATCACACCGTATGGAACAGGCTAATATTCCAATAACTTGGCCAGCCTCTTAAGTTCTAGTGACGACATCACACTGTATGGAACAGGCTAGTCTTCCAATAATATGGCCCACCTCTATAGTGATAGTGATGTCATCACACTATATGGAAAAGGCTAATATTCCATTAATATAGCCCACCTCTAAAGTCATAGTGACGACATCACACTGTATGGAACAGGCTAATATTCCAATAATATGGCCTACTTCTAAAGCCATAGTGACGACATGACACTGTATGGAACAGGCTAATATTCCAATATTATGGTCCACCTCACGTGATGTCATGACACTGTATAGAACAGGCTAACTTTCCCACAGGAAGTCTGTCTACATGTTTGCATCCTTCTAGAACGGATCCGGGAGTCATTGGATCTGGATCTAGAAGTTCTTGTCGGTCCGGGCAAGTCCTCCTCACATGTGCCTCTTCATGTGCAGGGCCAGGTGGTCGGACCGAGAGAAGGCCCGCTCACACAGGTGACACTGGAATGGCCGGTGTCCGGTGTGCTTCCGGAAGTGGCGCGTGAGTTCATCAGAGCGGGCGAACTTCCAGCCACAGCCGTCCCAGCTGCAATGGTATGGTTTCTCTCCTGGAACACAGGGACAACCATCAGTGACATCACAGAGGTGCCGGGCACGACAGAATATGCCGCAGTAATGTGCGTGTCTTACCTGTGTGCGTCCTCAGGTGCGCCTTCAGGTGAGAGCTCTTGGTGTAAGTCTTCCCGCAGCCGCTGAACGTGCACGTGTGGGTTGCGGTCCGTTTGCGGGGCCATGATCGGCGGCCCCTCTTGGGCTTGGAGTCCATCAGGTCCAGCGGGGAGGAGGGCGGGGTGAGGAGCTGCTGGCTGGCTGGCTGCTGCGGGTCCATGGCCGCCTCCTCCCCCAACATCCCGGGGAACCGATGATGTTGGTGTGCCCCGGGGAACAGGAGCTGGCCTCCGCTGTGTGGGTGAGTGTAGCGGTGATGGGGGAGGCAGCTCCGCGAGAATGTCTGATGGACCTCGGAGCTCTGCAGTTCGTCCGGACTGAGTGGTGGCGTCAGGTTTCCCCCGGACCCCGGCGGAGAGTGTGCCAGCCGAGGCTGCTGCACATATGACCCCATGCATGTCACATCCCTTTCCGGCTTGGGTTTGGTGCAGCTCTGAGGCACCAAACCCACCACCGGTCCGTACGTGTCCGTGGAGATTGGCTCCACCTTGATATTCTGGAGCTCTGGGAATAAATCCTGTCCATGCTGGAACGGCGAAGAGCTGATGAGAAACCGGCCCTGGATACCAGAGCTGTTCCCAGGGAGGAAACTCGTATCCATGTCAGACCGAAGAAGTTCTGCCATCAGGCTATGGTAGACAGGCAACGGGCTGCTTGGATCTGGTACCGGGTTGCACTGCTGCTCAAAAACAGATGCCATGGACTCCTGGAGCCGGTATGACTCAGATCCAGTTCCGGAGCCTGGCGCACTGTTGGAACTGTTAGCAAGAATAAATTCCAGATCCAAGAACTTGTCCAAGTCCTCCTCGTCCTTCCTGCAGCTGGCCATCAGGTTCGGGGAAATGCTGTTCACATTGGGCCTCCATCTCTGGAGCAGAAGGATTATTAGTTTAAGAGATCAGATCTACAGTCAGATCATAAAACATCTACCATCAATAAGATGTACAGTCAGAATCAATAAAACATCTACCATCAATAAGATGTACAGTCAGAATCAATAAAACATCTACCATCAATAAGATGTACAGTCAGAATCAATAAAACATCTACCATCAATAAGATGTACAGTCAGAATCAATAAAACATTTACCATCAATAAGATGTACAGTCAGAATCAATCAAACATCTACCATCAATCAGATCTACACTCTAGTCTATAAAACATCAAGCATCTATTAGATCTAGAGTCAATAGTTCAATAAAACATCTACTTTAAGTCAGATCTACAGTCAGATCAATAAAACATCTATCAGCTATTAGATCTACAGTCATCAATAAAACATCTACCATCAATCAGATCTACGCTCAAGTCTATAAAGCATAAACCATCGATCAGATCTACAGTCAGATCAATAAAACAATCTACCATCTACGAGATCTACAATCAGATCCATAAAACATCTACAAAGAGCTAGTAGAGCAACGTGAATAGACTAACTGGGTCCACCAGGACTTCAGAACCAGTGAGTTTCATCCAGCGCAAACACAGAACTGGCTTTACTCACATTCTCCCAACATTTCTCCTTCTGTTGGGCAAAAGTTGAGATAGAGGGAAGGATGGTCCCACTCGAGGCCATTTCCACGCGAAAAAGTCAAAAATTCCGTCCCCGTGTCTCCAGGAAACTCGGGCTGCCTCTCCGCACTCCCGTGCAACGGAACCTCTGGGATCGGAGGCGCTGTCTCTTCACACCAGAACGTGCAGGACGAACTTAACGGAGACCGCCCCCTAAATTTAACCTCAGTATATATGTCCCTGTTTCCCGGGGAGTCCAAAGAGGAGGAGGAGAGTTACCCGAGAGGACGACTGGAGGCGAATGATCTCCCTGCTCCTCTGAGCAGCTACTTAACCTTCTCAGGGAAGAACCCGCCCTGCGTCAGAGAGAGAGCGAGTGACAGAGTGAGACCGCCTACCGACCAGCATCTCTAGAATACCCGAAGAGGAACGAAAAACTTTGAGGGCGCCACAAGGAGACATGCAGGATAAGACTGTGTGCTTTTTCTATGTGCGTAAAGATGCAGGGTTTGCTTACCAATATGGTCCGTTACGCACACAAGAATCACAGCATTTGTTATACAGCATTTCCGTGCGCGTCTGGGTATGACTATTGTGCGTTTTTCCATGCGCGTAATCATAAGTCGGGGTAGGACTACAGTGCGTCTATATGCACAGAAACATGACAGAATAGTTGTTTTGTAAATAAAATAACGCAGGGTTGTCTGCAATTCGCCGCCTGGTGCCACATACTCCCTCTGCACCGCCGGAGTCTCCCTTGTGTTCCACGTTGGTACCAGTACCGACAGAGAGCGCGTGAGGCGTTGGTGTCTGAACAGCTTCGTGTGTTCCCGTGATCTGATGCAGACTGGATCCCGGAGATCCACCACAGGATATCGGGAGAAGATTATCGATTAGCAATAAGCGTTGAACGTGTCTTCTGACATCATGTAACGCTGCCACTGAGCTGTCAATCACCAACATTTAGACACAGGTCTGACACCAGAGCGTACACTTTTATATTATTATTCAAATACCGTTCGTCCCCTGAGACTTATGTCCTGTTGCCAGCAGATGGCGCTACCACTGTAACTTAAAATTGTCACATGGACATCTTTAGGGGGGGATTCTGATCCAACACGAGAAGTTGGGGACAGATTGGAAAATTGAAAGTGGTACTTTGAGCACATGGGTTCAATTCAAACTCGGATTTCATCAACTTTCAGGTTGATATAGTTTAATCTCTAGGACAAGTTGGTTAAAGGACAACAGTCAGATATTGTAAAAGAAAAAAACTAAATCATGCTAAATTAAAAATCGCCGATTTCCAGTTGATCTTAGGTCATGGCTCCAAGAGACTTCTTTTTGTAGATCCTGCTTTGAAAAAATTTGTACAAAGTTTTTCATACTGCTAGGTGAAATCAAGTCCAATGGGGAGACTCTTTTGAAAATCTTTAGGGGGTGCTTCAAAGCCATTTGCGTCATGCCTCGAAATACAATTTCTTTCACCAAATCTAAAGGGTCAGCAATCTGTCCAGAGCTTTTAGGTATGAAAGAGCCCTCAAAAAGACAATTATTTTTGGAGAAAAAAACTCCCCACTCTAACATACAGTCACACACACACACACAAACACACATGCACATTGTCTTAAAGAAATAAACCTAAACAGTGGTTCATGAATCACATATTTTGTTTTACCAAATAAAAGTTCAACAGGTTTAAAAGTAATTCTTTTTCTTCTATTTTCCCATTTTTTTCTTTTCTTGCTCTTTCAAAGCATGTCTGTCATCTAACACATTCTGGCGAGCCATGTCCTCCTCAGCTTAAATATGCTCTGATGATGCCGACGAAAAGCTAGACTCGCTCCCTACTGAGCTTCTTTTCCACACACTTCTGCTTGGAACATTAGAGACACTGTCACTGGGTCCAACATTTGCCATTGACACTCATGGTATATTTATATTCTATTATGCATCAGGTGCATCCATAAGCCATTTCTTTGTATCTTAAAAAAAAAAACATTTATATATTTGCATTATACATTTGAAAAACAGGTGTTTCTCTTGTTCTTCTTCAGGGAGACATAACAAAGACAAAATAATTGTGGAGATGACTCACATCCTTCTAACTCTCAAAGTGTTCTGAATGAACACTTTGCTCTTTTTATACTTTTGAAGAACCTTTCAATTTTTTGATTTTTCTTTGCCTATCTAATTGAGGTCCTTCAATTTTATTCCCCAAAGCCTCTGTAGTAAGTTTTGTTTTTTGTTTTTTCTTGTTTTGAATAAACAGACCATAAAGGAACTCTCTCCATGTGCATATACAATTAATAATCACTATCTACACTGATTTTATTACAATCAATACATACAGCACAGTTTCATTCTATGAGGAAAGGATGTAGTCACACCAACCAGATATAAATGGGATATATTGGGAACTATTTTACTTCTTTACTTTACGTCTAATCACATATTTGTTATCTGGTTGGACCCTTTGGCCCACAAATAGTCTTTTATTGATTTACATGAAGTCTTACAATATGATGTGTCCTACAATATGATGTGATCAGGGGAAAATATCTGCCGGAAAATTAGGTTTTTAAGAGGCCAATACAGGCCTCTGGCCTATAGTGGTTATCATGTAGGGCCTCACACTCGTTTTTTCATTAATATAATTAGCTAATACGGACAGCTAATGAAGAAGTAGAGGAAGGCCTGCCTTGCTATGGCGATCCCTTTGTTAGTTGAATGCTAGACTCTCAACAACCATTTCACAATGTCACATTTACTCATAAGACTGCAAAGAAAGCAAAAATGCTATAAAATATAATAGGGTTCTGCAGCTTTTTCTCACAGACTCAAGCCAAGCAGCTGGCATAAAAATTTGTGAATGAATCTCGACCTCATTCACATCAGCATAGAAGCAACCATCAAAAGCAATCAATAATAATAAAATATTTAAAACAGTTATAAATTAGATTAACCAAAGCTGTTTCTCATCTGAAGACAAAGCTATCCTCCTTTCTTTTTGTTCTCTAACATGGTTGTAGATGTCTCCGGTGCATTTCAGTTCCTTTTCCATTGGCATTGAGGTCATTTTTCTCAAACAAATTAAACATTTTTTGAAAATCAGCAGAATTTATTCCACACTTGTTATACTAACACAGTAACAACCTACTTACTGTTTGTGAGATCAACTTCATCTTACGGACACTCCTGAGAGAGAGAGACTGGGTTGAGATGTTTACTGCATTGTTGTTGGATTTATTGATCCACAGTGTGATTCCCCTCTAAAACATAATCTCAGCTCCCCGATTAGCTTGTTTAGCTTTTTTGATATTCGGTAAATCGGCATTATCTACGTCTGTAAGATTTTACAGTAAACACTTCCGGAGAAAACTTTTTTTGTGGATATATATAGTCATGTCAATCCTGTAAGATGATGGCTGGTAAATGTAAAATCTAGTAAAAGAAACGGATCGGAACAGTATTTCTTTGACCAATTTTACTAAGTGAACATAATCCTTCTGTTATTACAGATTCATTATAAGTTGTTGAAACTGGATGCTGCCCCATGTTTGGATGATATGAGGATACCATCCAGACAGGCTTCCGGTTCCAGTCTGCTAGGTCAGCCAAATTTGGTGCATATCAATCGACCCGAAGTGATCTATCTTGGTCATGTCATATAAAGCGCGGCTTTAGCTCAGTGGGTAGAGCAGTCTTCCATAAACCAGGAGACACGGATTTAAGCCCAGCCCCTGACGCAACATGCCGTGGGTCCATGACCCACGGCAAGTAAACGGCCCTCCATTTAACCTGAGTCTTCTTCACTACAGTTAAATACATGTTCAATATAATGTATAAAATGCAGTACTGACAGATCAAGTGCAATATCCTATGGTTTCTACACATCCACCAATATGTGACAATGCCTCAGTCTATATCATGTTTTCCATACTCCATGGTTCTACACATTCACATATATCGTTCTGGATAGAATGCTGTTTACCCTTCTACCTCTTGCAATTTAAGTGAACTATTTGTAAATAGCTCAAGTGCACTTCTCATCTCAGCAAATACCAACACTGAGCTCTCATGTCCTTATATTATGTAAACTTTTTAACCTTATTTTATTAAATTTTTTACTCACAATATTAATGTCCATAAGTATATCTTATCTTACCTAATCTTATCTTATCTTATTTTACTCTACTAAGGTGTCACATAGAACAACTTTGTTTGATATAAAAATCTTCACAACAATAACACGTTTTACTAGTATCACCACTATAAACTGTTTTGTCTGCTCTGTGTTTTACTATGTAACATGTTACAATCAGATAAAAAAAATTGATGGACAGTAGCCACATGTTGCAGGATATTATTATTTATTGTATTTCCTTCTCTCTAAAGTTTAACTATGACCATTTTGCATATAACTTCCTGCTCGATTCCCCTAAGACACACTGGCTTTTATTCTGCTCTATAGCTATTGAATTCAATTGTGCAGTGTAAATAAATCCAAAGGCACAGGTTGGAGCTCAGGATGATTTACAACGTCTGCTTGTAAGATGCTAACGCCAATTGGAGGTCACAAAAATGTGTGTTCAATCAGTGTGTGTTTTTTCGAAAACTATGTTGGATTCCGTAGTTTTCTCTGGACCCCTCCCCAATTTGACCAGCGATGACGTGTTTAGCCGCATGTCATCGTTCAACCGCTGGTTGTCGAGGTGGTGTCCAGCAAACAACATGGTCCTGGTAGACAATTGGCAAATTTTCTGGGGAAAGCCTGGTCTGATCAGCAGAGACGGTATCCATCCCACTTTGGATGGAGCAGCGCTCTTATCTAGGAATCTAACGGAGATTATTAGACTAGAAAAAACGTGACGTCACAGAGTTGAGACCAGGAAGCAGGGTCGCAGTCTTACACGCCTCTCTGCGCCACCTTTAGAGCCACCAACCCAAAACTATGGGCTCAGTTTTTGTTGTCGGATCTTAGTGCTGCATTTGATACTATTGACTACCAAGTTCTAATACAAAGACTTGAAAACTTAAATGGCATCAAAGACACTGCATTACAATGGTTTAAGTCCTATTTATGTGAAAGATCTCATTATGTATTTGTTACCAATGAATCCTCCATGCATAGCAAAGTTACCCATGGAGTTCCCCAGGGATCTGTGCTTGGGCCAATATTATTCACATTATATTTGCTCCCTTTAGGCAACATTATCAGGAAACAGTCTTTAAACCTTCACTGTTATGCAAATTACACAAAATTGTACTTTTCATTGTAACCAAGTGAATGTAATCACTTGTCCAATTTAGAGGCGTGTCTCAAAGATATTAAGACCTGTATGACCTGCAACGTCTTATTAAATTCAGATATAACTGAAGTTATTGTGCTGGGACCCAAGCGCCTTAGAAACAATTATCTGATGATATATCTACTCTAGATGGTATGACCTTGGCCAACAGCACCGACTGTGAGGAAGCTGAGAGTTATCTTTGATCAGGATTTGTACTTTGACTCACACATAAAACAGATTTGTAGGACTGTTTTTTTCCGTCTGTGTAATATTTCTAAAATACGACACATTCTGTCGCAAAAAGATGCAGAAATGTTAGTTCATGCAATTGCTACTTCCAGGCTAGAATACGGCAATGCCCTACTAGCAAGTGGTCCCAATAATTCCCTGAAGCCCTTCCAGCGGACACAAAAGGCTGCTGCACGTGAGCTCATCAGAACCATAGCATAAGCTAGCTCTTAGCTATGCTGCTATAGGTTTAGACTACTGGGGGATTTCCCATGATGCACTGAGCTTTTCTCTCTTCTTCTCTCACTGTTTATACATCCCTCTCACTTTAATGAATGTTACTGCATTATTGCATGTTACTAACTTCACTTCTTCCCTGGAGTCTTTGTGCTTTGTCACCCTGCAAGTTTACGTGGTTGGTGACTGCATCTCCTGCTGGGGACCTGCTCGATGGCCACTCATTACAAGATGATCATGATGATGATGACAATTATTATTATTATTATTATTATTATTGTATACTATTCCCCATAAGCTCTTGTTAAATGTTATATGACCTTTATTGTTATTATCAACCTGGGATCCCTGCTGCCGCCGCGGCCCGACCCTGGAGAAGCGGAAGAAAGTGGATTAGCATAGCTGATATCGCTGCTTCTCTCTCTCTCTCTCAAAAAAGAGGTTTCTGCCTGTTAAAAGGCAGTTTTTTCTCGCCACTGTTGCCAAGTGCTTCTTGCTCATGGAGGATTTGGTTGTGTAGATAATTATATAAAGAGTTTGGTCTAGAACTGCTCTCTCCGGAAAGCACTATATAGATAAAGATTGATTAATCAATCAAATGGGGGATTTCTGGATGTGGTGGGAGAGGACAGAGGAAGATGCAAACAACCGAAAGAAGAAGATTAATCTTAAATTATGACTGATTATAACTGTGTTTAATAATAACAACAAACCGGTACAACCCCCTAACATGGTTCTCCTCTCCTCAAAGTTCTTGGAAACACCTGCTGTGTATAACTGTACCATTTTATATGTGTGTGTGCATGCGTGTGTGTATGTGTGGGCGTCTGTGTGTGTGTGAGCCTGTGTGTGAATGTGTATGGCTTGCGGCTGAGCTAGAGTGGGTGCAGTGGGCTGCAGTCTAAGCTTATATAGGGGGGTTATTTTTAAACTCACTCCCCCTTCCTGGTTCCTTCCCCTCTCTCTCTTGCTCAGGAAGCCCACTGGGCCGAATCTCCAGCCAGCATGATGTTCTAACTGGAGGGAACCAATGAGTGATAGGGAGAGGGTCAGAAGTGGGATTGGGAGAGGTGGGGGTTGGGGGAGACATGTACACAGACTCGACCAGGTCCAGAGGAGGTCACTGTGATTTCGAAGAGCGTTTTAAATACCCACACAATTTTTAAGCTCTGAGTGGATCTTTGTGAATTTTGTTATCAGAACTGACAGCAGTCAGTCTGGATCTAAGTCTGGATTCTCTACTGGAGAAAAAAGATTCAGGCTCTGGAATATAAAAGCTTTCAAAATATATATAAAGGGTTGTTTATGTTTCCTGCCAGAATGTGATTTATTTGTGAGAAAAGTCTTTCATTCTTTGTGTCCCACAAATTTATACTGTTTCCAGATCGGAGCCAAAGACTCTGAGCTCAGGAGAACATGATTAGTGGAACCATGAGAACCCCTTATGCTCAGGTGGACCATTCCGCCTGTAGTTTGGCTCTGCTGTGGCCTGATGATGTAATAATACAGATTATGTAGATATTATATCCTTCTTGACCTCATAGGAATCAGTTCATGACTGTTTGCGTGCTCACCAGTATTCTGATTACTGATAACTAAATACTTCAAGTCATTTTTACAACATTTAAATATGGTATTCTGATGGGTTCATCTTACTCATAGAAAATGAGGCCACTAACAACCTTCCTGTTTTGGTTCCGGCTTTGGGTCAAATTTGACCAAAATCACAACGCATCAGTCCGTCAGTCTGTCTGTCTGTAATCAGGACCAGATGTGTACATGTAACAGAATGCTGGTTTGGATAGTTCCAAACTCTCCAGCTAGAATATTCATTCATTCGTTCGTTCCTCAGAATCAGGTTCAGGTTTTAACCCTTCGTACTAATATCAGGATCTGATGGTTACTCGCACAGAGACAAGATCCTCTTGACATCCCATACTAACCAGGATCCTGATGTGCATGAAAAACAGTCAGGATACATTTCATTAGTTTCTTAGTGGACTGAGTTACTTCTGTCCATGAGAGCCCTGCTTTAACTCCAGTACTGAGAACCCACCGCTGTGGTTCTGCTGTGGTTCTGCTGTGTTTCTCACTAGGACCCACTGCCGTGGATCTGCTGTGTTCCTCACTAGAACTCTCTGCTGTGGTTTTGCTGTGCTTCTCAGTAGAACCCACCGCTGTGGTTCTGCTGTGGTTCTGCTGTGTTTCTCACTAGGCTCCACTGCTGGGGATCTGCTGTGTTCCTCACTAGAACTCTCTGCTGTGGTTTTGCTGTGCTTCTCAGTAGAACCCACTGCTGTGATTCTGCTGTGCCCCTCACTCGAACCCACCACTGCAGAACTCAACAGTTTTCAACTTCTTGCATTGTATTACATCACACATTTGAAATCAGGCAGATGTCCCGTCTCACTCCCGGCCCATAACAGAATATGGCCGTTCAGTGACTCAAACCATTTAACCCTCTGGTGTCCATGCTTGCAGGAATCACTCCATGTTTCCACTAAAATAGAGCCTGCTGACTAACTCTTCACATCTCCTGACTCTTATTTATGAAGATCTTTACATGTTCACACTGTATGACTGGTTCTCTGCGCTGAACGTCCCTGAAGAGGAGTGGTGGGCAGCCTACAACAGAATCCACTGTGCTCTAGTGTCTCAATAAAGGACACTTCAACATGCAGGGGCCTGGGTAAGAGCCACCGATTCTTCACTGCAAAATGTCAAAATCTTTACAAAGCATATTTGTCTCATTTCTAGTCAAAATAGCTTGTTTCAGTTGATATTCAGACACGATCACTGAACAAGTAAAACATCCATGAAATATAGAGTTGTTTTAGAGAATGAATCTTGAAAATCTTGTTAAGTCGAAGAATCTTGACCATGACTCAAATGCTCATTTTGAGTTATTCTAGCTAATTTTAAGAACTTCCTTTATCATGAAATGCCTAAATATTGCTTTCCGTCCTTATGTCAGGTACGTAGTGGTCTTAAATCTATAGAGCAGTGTTGATATTATACAACATTATCATATCTTATTTCATGAAATCATTCCAAGAGAAATTTCACTTTTTATATTGTCAGAATGATTTTCACTTATTACAAATTAAAAACACCTTATATTCATTGTTTCTTACATATTTTTGACGGGGGATTTCTTCCAGTGTTTGTTAAGTGGATGACTGGCATACCTCATGCGTCCAACATAAGTGTGGTTCGGTTTCACTACAAAACACTGGTCAGGAAAAGGTGATGATTTTGGTTAGAAAAATCTGAAGGATTGATGCTAGTTGTTAAAGGCAAACACTGAAGGAGCCTTCTGTTAATGCTGTTTTTACAGAGCTTATAGACACAGAGGAAACGGAGGAGCACCAGCAGAAATCATTGAGGAAAACTTCATGATAATTCATGTCAGACATGACAAATTTCTACAGACACCATGAAAAAAGAGAAGAAAATTCTCCGTCCACATGATCACTATTGAGAACATGGCTGCCTCTGCTCTTTATCTACTGGGTTTCTCATTACAACATCATCTACCATCACCGTAGAGACGCCATCTTTATGAATGAAAAGGTAGGGGATCCATGGAGGCCTGTTGGAACTGATAGAACCACCAATTCAAATGGACATTAAGTACTGTGAAAAAAACAAAACAAAATAAACAAAACAACGTATAGTACAGTAAAATGCCGACAGCCGTGTTTTGCCAGAATTGTGCCGTAAAAAAGACAGTCACCATGTACAGTTCAATACAGTAAATTACCATTAAAAACGGACATAATTTCAGCCACTTTATGGTTTTCAAGTATTGTACATTAAATGACAGTAAATTACAATGATTTCAGGCTTTTTTCAACCTAGAAATCTACAGTAAATCACAAAAAAAGTTGGTTATTTAAAAGTTTTCTTACCATCAAGTCTGTCATTTAGACAGAATAGTCAATTTGCGGTAATGACTTGCTTTTAAGGTTATGATTTTTACATTAATAGTATTTTCATTCATTAGAGTATGTAATGAGACATGCCATGTTCCACACCAAAACACCTTTTGTATTTGGCCACACTTGAATCTGTCTCGCTGGAGAAGGTTCAACCATCCTGGTCAACTTAAACTGGACCAGACCAGCCCCCTCAGAAATAACTCTACAGCCACAGCATTGTCCTTATTGGTCCACGGACTGAACTATCACATCTGAGGTGCCGAGAAAACTCATACTCATGAAAACTGTTAACCAAACAAACTATTATTATGTGTGGGGACTTTGCCGACAGGCGTTCCACATATTTCCAGATGACACCAGAGCATGACGAGGATACACTCATCAGGGAGGACTGTGAGGGATGTGAGAGAAGATGGAGGAGGAAACTGAAACCGGAGGAGCTCTGGTCGGAGGAGGAGGGGGAGGATTCCAGACATAGCAGTGGGCCGAGGTTGACCGAGTTGCACTTGTGTGTCCGTGGAGAGTTGGCGCTCAGAGGTAATGTGGAGAGTTCAGACACAAACATTTTTAACAAAGACTCCAAATGTCACCTGCAGATGTTTGCTTTGTTGAGAGATGTGTACGTTAATGTGAGCGTTGGTACTGAAGGTAGACAGATATTTTACCCTGTGGTACATTTAAGTTTGCTGTTCCAACCAGCATCACTGTAAAATAATTTCAATCAGAAAAAGAGATTGAAGTCAGATGAAAGATTTTATTATAACAGATGATGTGTTCTGTCCCGTAGTTGTTTCAGGAAAACTGGATTTAACCAGTACAGAGGAAAAAATCAGAGGTCTGATGTCTATGTATGAAACTCTGATATATAAGAGCGTAAAAATTTCAACGTGATACACAGAGTTGTATGATGACGTTTAGAACAATGATAGTTTGAGAAAGCGGAGCATATCAGTGCAATTTACTGACAGAGTGGGTAGCACAGTTGCCTCAAAGCAGAAGGGTTTACAACCATCTCCGCTCATCATTTCTGTAAAGATTATGTTCTGCCAAGCCTTTTCCCTTTGTCAGCTGGGATCTCCTGTCTCTCCTGTCTGTCTCGGCTTTGTACAGTTGGTCCCGCGGACAGGAAAAACCTCATGTAATGCCGGCAGGAATGATGTCTTCCTTCATAACCAGCATTACTTTTTCTGGTCACGACATTCCCCTCTTTTCATCAGTTTCCAACCTCGGCATAAGATTCGACCCTCAACTCACTTTTGAATCCCTCATCAAACACATCTGCAAGTTCTCCTTTCACCATCTCAGAAATAGTTCCAAACTCCGTTCTTCACTTACCTTAATAAATGCTAAAATGTTGGTCCACGCGTTTGTCTCCTCCAGACTGGATTACTGTAAGGTACTTCTCATCGGGATCCCTGATAAAATTCTTTAAAGACTTCAGTATGTCCAAAACAGTGCTGCAAGGATCCTGATGAGAGTTCGTAAACACGAATACATCACCCCTGTTCTTCATTCCCTTCAATGACTTCCCATCTCCACCAGGATTGATTGTAAGACCTCTGTCCTACCTCACCAGCGTACCCCCCTACCTAAAAGAGCTTCTCACCCCACTGACCTCAACACGATCCCTCCGTTCTACCCACTCATACTGCCTCCTCCTTTCTCAGCACCATGGGTAATAGGGCCTTCTGTTCTGCTGCCCCTGGTCTGTGGAATAACGTCCCTGACCATCTGAGGGCTCCACAGACGACTGAGACTTTTAAAAAAGGACTTAAAACTTTCCTTTTTGGCAGAACCAATAACTTTTAATTAACATTATAATTATTATTATATTTTTAATTGTTGCTTTTATTTGTTTTTACCTTGTATTACTTTGAGATTTGATCCAAATGTAAAGTCCGTAATAAATTAAATGTATTATTATTATTATTAATGGTTGTAAGAATTACATCCTGTAACGCCGGTAGGAATAAACCCTTTTAATGGTTGTAAGGATTACCTCCTGAAACGCTGGTAGAAATAACCTCCTGTAATGCTGATAGGGATTACCTTATGTAACGTCGGCAGGAATGACCACCTGTAACGTCGGTAGGGAAGACCTCTCACACAGAGAGCTCAAAGAGTCTTCTGCTGACGACGTTGTAACGTTGAGTGTTTCCAATTTTTTAAATATGGAGTGTAAAGTATTGTCCGTGATTTATGCATTTTTGCCAGAATTCTGTCCTCAGCCGCTTCCTCTACAGTGACCAGCTTGGAACCAACTACACACTCTGCCGTCCTTGGGTGTTTATTCCGTCTGCTGGTGTCCTTCCTTTTAATACCTTCAAAACAAGCATTGAGCAGAATAGAAGATGGTGCTCACAACAACCTCAACACCTTTTTTACAGCTCTAAATGTTTCTCTGTCTTTCTCATTATCACTTAACACTTCCCTAAACAAACCAACTGAATATGTACACCATCAAAGGATGGTTTCTTAGCTTTATCATTTGCTCCACGCAGCGATTTTGCCCTTCCTAGACATAGTAGAAATAGGTTTGTAGGGTGGGACATATTAACACTGTCCGCATGCATCTGCTTTATATTATCGTTTGTTTAGACATGTAGACTACTGTCTGTAGATGACACACTGGCTTAGTGCTGCTGTGGTATGGTATAATGAAACAGAACTGATTCGATTTGAAGCTTTTGTTTTTTCTCGCTCAACTTGGCATCTGTCTGCACATGTACGTATGTATGTGTCTTGTAGGATAATTGAAACTCAGGTAGCTGGAAATATAATAGAAACCGTAATTCTAAGAAATTCCGCTGATGCCCGCTGATGTTGGGCAAAAATTGGTGTCCAGAGTGTGACCATAAGGTTGTAGGTTTGCTCATCAGTCCAACCTACTCTGTATGTGACAGACATACAGATTAGGATGGACTGAACCTCAGCTGGAAGAACTAGACCTGAACAGCTTAAAAATCGCCCATCCCCTACCCTACCCACCCCAACCCTCTCTCTGCTCTATCTGCATTTCTTCCTCTCACTCTTTCTGAACTTGCCAAAGCCACAGGATTGCTGTTGGGGTGGACTGCCAAAGAAACAGATTCCTTTTTGACTACTGGTCAGGAATTGCCGAGTGAATTCTTCAGAATATAGGGTTGACTTTTTGGAAAAACAAAGAGGAAAGGGAAGGAGAACAAGGGAGAGAGATCATGCGGAATCAGAACAAGGATCCATCAAACAGAGACAGACAGAAATTGGTCGACTCAGAGGACTTTCATATGCAGTTCTTAACCGCAAACCCAGTCACATGTCTGCTTAAACTGTGCCAGCTGTCCAAACAGTCTGTGCTGGCTGCAGAACAGGTACTCCCACTGAGATCCCAGTGGTACCAACACAGCCCTCACTGCTCTCCAGCATTTTCACATCAGGAATACCAAGGTTCCCCAACCACAAATTACTAAAGCCTTCATGTGCTACGATCTTCAGCCAGAGTGTTTTAGAGGTCTATATGCCAACATTTATGAATGTAGAGAACTTTTCGGCAGACATGGAATAAAGCAGCAGCCCAAACCAAAGCGAGGAGAAGTCTTTTGCATACCTGTGATCACAAACATTCACTAAGACCTAACTGTGGGGTCAAGTTTGGAGTCAGCACAGGTTGACTGGAGATGATGTGATCTTGTGAAAACAGAGGCATCACCAAACCACTGTTGTCACAGTGGGAATGAGAACAGCAGGGTCTCGATTCCACTGCGGCACCAATTATCTGTGCTGATAGCCCTGTTCTTGGCTCAGAACTAGCCCTGGAACTGGAACTGAGTGGATATAGGTGACAAAGGTATAGAGGATTGATTGTTTTCATTGTTTACAGGTTAATTTCTGAGGAAAGTCACCTGTACCCCTTGATATGTGTGTTTGTGGCAGGGGCCAAAATTTTACCTCAGAAAAGAATTCAGACTGAGTGTAACCTTTACAACAGTGGGATTAGTGGTTTGTGGATTTTTCCTGTGTAAAATGATTTAAAGGCAAAATAACTGTAGAGTCCACACATCCTTCTTTTCCCCATAGAAAACCCCTTAAAAGCTACCACCACATTTTCCATTTCTTGCAAACATTATAGGCCCAACAGGTAAAAACTCCAAAGATCTCATATTTTCATATATAGTCCCAGACTGCAATCTGCCAGAATGCCAAGGATCACTATAAACACTCTTCGTCTCTGGTTTCGGTTAGATAGTCCGTTTGGTATATGATATTTACTGCTGAAAGATTAGCTAGACCAGCCCTACTACTAAAAAACTACAGTAACTTTAATCAACCCTATTGAATTACATTAAACCAACTCCGGTATGTAGGTTTTACAACAACATAAATGCTTAATACAGAAGGAAAACCAATAAACATGTTCAGATACTTTCCATAATTGTTTTAACTCATTCTGCTCGTTGGTTACTTTAAGCTAAGCTTGGCTGAACTTACCCAAAATACAGTTAAAATAGCGCAACAACTTCCAGGTGCATTTGTTTAACCCTCTTATGACTATAACTATATTCAGGCCATCTGGATTTATTTGATTTTATGGCTGTAGAATTGTCAAAAAATGTGCAATGGGTTAGTGCTTCTGCCCCTTTTTCCAAGATAACTTCAACTTTCAATATTACTGTGTGTCTTTGACTTTGCAATAACTGTTTAAAGGGGAAAAAAGCGAATAACAGATTTGGATTTTTCAAGTTTATAAAAGTATAAGCACTCTGAAATGACCTGAACAAACAATTTCACATGAACAATTTGAACTTTTAACTAATTTACACATATTCAAAATAAAGTGTCAGTGCTGGAATTTTAGTTTTTTTTCTGCCTGTTTATATAAATGTCCATGCGTTTTTTTATCTGGTGTGGTACTCTCTGCTGTAGTTTCTCCTTTCCTTCACTCTACTCAAAGCTGCTGGTTGATCTTCCGTCGCTCAGTATATCCTTACCGTAATGTCTAGTGTTTCGTGCCATACATCCCCATTGGAAAGCTCTCGTTCTCTACTTACAGAAACCGTTTGAATTTTCTGAATTGCGCAAACCATTCAGGAGCTGCGGTATTGACAAGCTTATGTTACAAATGTGTGACAAGCTGGTGAATCTTGTCTGTGACTCGACGGTGCGGAAGTCTTGAGGGCCACCATAATGACTAGTATATGGGCGCAAAGCTAATTAAATGTATTATTATTATTATTATTATATTTCTCTACTTTCTGTTAACCTTGGTGGGTTAACCTTGGTGTCTATGCACAGGTGCACAGGTATCAGTGATTAAACACAAAATTCTCTCTAGGAGGACTCTCCATTCGGCACAGTGGTATGATGAATGGATCTAAAAAAGATGGAATTTTTACCTCACAGAGGGATTTTGACTGCAAAACACTTGTCCACTAGGGGCCCTATAGGCACATACTGCAAGCTTTGGCTGGGTCATCAATCAATGTTTTTAGTCAAATCTAACACTGTGGACAGTGAAGGGATGCAAAAATGAGATAGAAAGCCTAATTATGGGCTTTTTGGGAAAAAGCGTGTGAAAATTCGTTCACAGAATTAGGTCATTTGTTCTAACAGAAAATGCCCTCATACTTACGGCTGTGGCTCCGGAGGTATAGCATAGAGCCACATATCAGATTGGTAGTTTGATCTTTATCCCCTACTGTCTACCATACTGAACCCCAGGTTGATCCTAATGGTTGTTGCATTGATGGATGACTACGTGTTTAGTAGCCTCTGTCACCACTATATGAGCTATATGACTGGGTTAATGCTGGCTCACGGTATAAAGCGCTTTGAGCAATCAGCAGATTAGAAAGGATCTTTAAAGTACACTCCATCCAACCAGCCAATGTGTTCTGCTGGGGGATATTCATCTGATGTTAGCAGTAACCAGAGTCAATGTTGCATGCAAGACTCGAATAATAAGAAAATACATGAAAGGACGCTGAGGAGCAAACACTGAGCTGATTTGACAGTTAGTATAAAATGAAAAGGATGGTCTGTTTTTCTTGACAGTTATGGCTGATAATTTCAGCAGAACATTTGTTTTTCAGTATTTCTCAGGAACTTGTTTAATTTATGTTTTTCACTCTGCCTGTCAGTGAGCCTTACACGTCACTGCTGTGGTTTGATTCCAAGTACTAGAAGAGGGGTCGATGCATATTATGGAAAAAACACATTACAGAGAAGTGTGCACCTAGACGCGGTGTTAGACCACAAACAGGTTTCACAAACACAGATGCAGCACGATGTATAGGTTTGAGGTTTTAGTTCGGCTCATTCTGGGTGACACCTGCTCTGGTGGTTGCACAGAACAAATCACTGTGAGCCCACTGTAGAGAGATCGAACAAGCCCAGCTTTTAGCCTAGTTTAGCCTAGGACTGTATGCAAGTGGAATCTGCTAGCCTTCACTAAACCATTCAATACACAGGGAGAGTAAATGCAAGATTTCTCAGGGTTTTATCTAACATTGTGACTGTTGGCCTGTACTAGACATAGGACAGAGGCTCTGCTTGAACACAACGTGATTAAGCACCATCATGATGAGGGGAGCAATCTGGTGTGTTCACCAGAAGTTGTGCATGCAACTAAAAGAGGGGTGCAGGATCGGGCTTCCTGCCGGGGTCACTCATGCGCCACAACTCACAACAGTTAAAATTTAAACCTGTTAAAGCATACTCCACCTAAAGGACTGCTGCATTCAACCTCAATCCATGCAGAAAACCGAATCCAAGAAAGTTCTAATTATTTCTCTCATTTCATGCACTCTGATGTGTACGGTGTTGTTAGTGTCAGTGCCAGCAGAAAGTACTAGTCTCATACTGAGAGAGAGTTAAATGGAGCCACAATGGTGAGTTCTGAAGCCCAAACAGATGGTTAAGGTCGGTATTTCTGAGACTGAAAGAAATTATAAGAAAAAAAAGTACAGTCAGTAATTTTATGAGAAAAAGGCTTAACAGAATATGCTTTTAATATCTTGGAACCAGGTCACTTTACTTTGCAAGTCTGGTCAACATCATCACATCAGAGATGCCTGCATTGTGTTACATCATCAGATTTGATAATTAAGCAAGTACTGATTTCACCCACAAATATTGTGTCTTTATCAGCATCCAAACTTTAGAGAGACTGATGACCTGAAATTCTCCTTCATCGCTCCTATCTTTGAACAGTTCAACTTTCCTCTCATCAGTGCAGAGAAAATTTACAGAATCCGATGCTCTGAGGGTGTTTAAGGTGTGTTAAAGGTGTAGGTAAATTCAGACCAGCCTTAATGTTATTCTGGGTCTGCAGTGGCTTTCTCTTCACCACTCTATCATGAGTCGAGCCATGACCTCTGACCTTAATAAAGGTGAAAGAGGAGTTTCGCTGTTGATCTATGGATTCCCAGAACCTTACAAACCGATTGGATTTCAACCCCTTCTGGAATTTCTGTTGATTTTGGCATGGTTTGCTACTGGGAGAGACCTAAGAGTAAACCTCTTGCGTCTGATGATGGTGTATGGAAGTGATGACGTGATTCGAACAGGACTGGTATTGATCAGGTCTGGGTGGGTCTCCACGTGGAACCAATTTGGTAGTTTTTGAGATTAGGGGGGGAGGCCTCTTTCACACAATAAATACTTTTATAGGTTCTATACTGAAAAAGGAAGCCTAGCTTTTCTGTCATCTTCAGGCTGAATTAAATAATTGAGCCACAGGAGGAAATGTTTAATTTAGCAATGAATTTAAATTGGGATGCTGAGAAGAGAGAGTCAATTCTGTTGTACATAAACTATGAAGTGGTTTATCAATGGCCCGACCACAGCAAGGACAGCGCTAGTTCAGTTCTTCTGAGCTGAGTTCATAAGAACTGAGTTCAAGGTCCGTGTGGTACTGTAGGCTGGCAGGAATCCAGCTCTGCTGGTTAACAGTCATACCTCTAACTGGTACTTAGAGTGTAATTGAGTGTTTGGTGGATTCAGAGCTATAACTCAAGGTCACAGGTTAGGAAACCTTCAATATTCTAGTGGTTAGGGGGGGGTGTTAAATCGGGATATTTCCAGGGAGGTCTTTTTCCCGATAGTCCAAACACAGGACACACAACTGGTATAAAACATGGCGACTGCAGCTGGGTGGCTCCAGGACGATCTCACTCTCTCTGTCTGCCCATCCAGACATAAATACACTTACACCACACACACACACACACACACAGGTACTCTTATACACTACAGTAATTGTATGTTTGTGGTTGTGCTGTGGGATCATGTGGGCGGGATCAGTAGTGTAATGGAGGGGGAGCAAGACACCATCAGTCACCAGATGCTGGAAAACACCGGTTGGGTCCATCTTTGTTTGTCTGGTGGGATAGAGAGGAAAGCAGGTCCGGCTGTGGTTGTGGTGTTTAATTTGCTAGGGAATGAAACAGGAAGGAGGTGATAGAGCCTGTTGATATGTGGAAACACTGAGACTTGTGTTTTTGTTCTAGGGGGCGTGGCCTTTGGCTTAGGATCATCTTAAGTAAAACTAGCAGTAGTAAGATTTCAATAAAACCACTTTAGAAAGAGGATGAGTTTTTGACTTAGATCACGTTTACACGACAATGGTTTTGGTTAAAACAGAAAATGTTTCCAAACGATTGCATTGTGAAAATTATTCCTGGCCAAAAAAGCGACTGTAGTGTGTATGCCGGGTCAAAAGATGGCACCAGAGAGTAAAAACATGTGTCTGTGAACAATAGATAGTGATAGTCCACCATTATTTCTTGTTATTCTGTGCACGTGGCTCTCAGGCCATGCATGAAGGGAAGTATGATCCCATCACCACAGTTATCACAAGGATTGCTTTGCAATCTTTGTTATCATATAAATGAAAGTAACAACAAGTTTATGCATAAATTCATAGAAACGACCCCCTTGGGTCAAACAACTGATTCCAGATCACTGATTCCAGTGATTTGGAATCTGTTTTTGATCAGGGTCAGATATGAACCTCATGAAATCCTGTTGTTTCAGGAGAGTCAGTTTTTGGTCTGAACTTAACTTTGAAAATATCTGATTTATTTCTATGAGAAATCTCTTGAATCTCTGGTGGTATCTAGATGTGGTTTGATCAAACAGGATAAACAAGATATTGTAAATGGATCAGACAGAATGATAAGGCATCTATGAGTAGAAGCATAGATAGAAACTATGACTCCATCACATCTCATTCTGTCATCCATCGGGTTCTTCATGTTGTTCTGGTGATCAGACTGAGTTAATATGGTTTATTTGGTTTACCCCTAACAGATTATATCACTCATATTAATTTTTTAAACTGAAATTCCATACTTGTGTCAACAGAGAGAGGAAAGAACTGAAAGAAGGGACTGTTCATAACAGCTCTTAACTCCAGTTAGTGTTTTAGCTCAACCTGACACTGTCTCACTCTCATTAACTAATATCTGACAGATTATATGCTGCTTTAAAATCCCCTGACTGGTTCTGGTTCTGCTCAGGCTGTTGACCTTTAACCAGCACTCAAATCAGGGGCCAAAGCCGGACACCAACAACAAGACCAGAGCGGTGGAGAGAGGGAGAAACACCATGCACCAAAGATTTATCATCAACTCTTTTTACTATAGAATCCAACAGACAAAGACCCAAAAGTATTACTGTAAGATCAATGGACAAAGAAAGATAAAAGAGGCACTAACAAAAAAAACAGTGCAAGTTGACTAATATCAATCTCACTGGTTAATTAGGTCTCTATTTCCAGCTCCTGCTAACCTTTCCTTTTGCTCTGTTCGCCTTCTTCAGAGCAAGAGGAAGTGAAGCTGAAGATTAGGCAATTTATAACATGTCATTTGCAATTGGCTTTCGAGGTCACAATATGAGATTAAAATGATAAAAGAAAATGGAGATCAGGCAGTTGGTAAACAGGAAGTGCTATGCAATTGACACAAGTTGTCACATGGAGCTGTATCCTGAGGTCACCAAGACCCCTGATCTGATTGTCTGGGAGAATTTCAGACTATGTTTCAATGACTTGTCATATGTTCAGAGAAAAAATTTAAAGGTAAAGTCATTATACAGTCCAGCAGGTGTCATTGTGTTGAGCTTGCTGATCCAGTAATTCTCTCTCTGAGTGAGATACGTTACCCCCTTTGTTAGAACTATCACAAGTCCAATGAAGTGCAAAGTGGCTGGAGAGACATGTTTGGCTTCTTGGTAGTGTTTGCCAATGGCATAGTCCATGTTCCCTGTGCGGAGTGCTGTTTTGTGTTCTGAGATGTGTTGTTTAGGTGCTCTCTCGGTCAATCCAACATATGCCTGTCCACATATTACTTTAAACTGTTGGCAGTGGGTAAGTTCTGTGCTGTGATTGGTTTTACAAATTGAACCAGTCAGGACATGAAGTCAATGTCCATCATCAGGGATCACGCATCACGATTGGTTACAAATCTTTCGCAGAGGTCCGTTTAACACTCAGCGCATTTGCTCCTTCGATCAGCAGGTCTATCAGGGATCCTTTCTCCAAATGAGTATAGTAATTTCTACACTCTAAGAAACATTGTTTGCATCACAGGATTCTTTTTAAGAAGATTTCTTAGAACCAGAAAGTTTCATTGGACTAACAGTTAAGGCCTTGGGGATTACATAGTCATGCTAACTGAGATAAGAGTAATCCAGATCTCTACATTTCTTTGCAGGCCTTCAACTGAATGAAGATTGTCTCTGTTGCCATTTCCGTAATTTTTCAGTCAATCCGTATTCCGGCTGAAGAAGAGATGCCAGTTCTAGGAATTCCTGTCACCCCTGCAACAGAATGGATGCTTCTTCTGTGGTCCACCAATCCCATCGAGTTTCAACTTGGATGGGATTTACCCTACCTACCTGGTGTAAATCACCAGGTAGGTAGGGTTGATTTGCCTGATTCTCTATTGCCCTGGGGATTTCATAATTGTTGCCAGGTTGTTAAAAAAAAGTCCATGAATATCAAACTTTACTTCTCGGATCGTGGTAACAACCAAGGCTGACCTGTGTTTGCCTTGCAACTCAGCTCTTTCTTCATCACAACAAACCCATACAACACCATCATTAATGCACATGCTGCAACGAACCGCCTGTTCATCTCCCGGTCCATTTTCTAATCACTCCAAAAAACACTAAGATACACTTGAAGCAGAAACTCACCCCCCACCCCTTAAGGTGACAGTCCACCTTTTTCTGGCAGAGAACCATGGCCTTCGATCTGCTAACTCTCATTCATTATTTAAAATAGTGCTGGATTATCTGCTAAATGTGTAGTCCTAAAGCAGAAAAGTTGGCTTTCTAGAGATCCGAGGGTCCAACAGGACAGAGATGATACAAACAGCATCTGATGATGTTAGAGATTACTCTACTCCACAATATAAAGTAATCAGATTACATCAACTGTTAATATCTACAGCAGCAACATAGACCTACACATTAATAAATACATACCTTTATAGTAAAACGCTTTTAATTTTAAATACATTTTACGGTGAATACTTGAACTTGCACTTGAACTTGCACTGTAAAAAGAAGAAGGTATAATTTAAAGTAAAATGTAACCATGTTCAAGACATTATGGGAAATTACGTGGGAAAAGCAGACATTATGTCTGCTATTTGTTTATGATTTAATTAGACAAAATTATAGATTGGCGGTAATGACTTGCTTGTGATATCATGGAATTTTTCGATTAATACCAAAAGTTTGTATTTTCACTGTAAAATTCAGATTGTAGAAAATTAAGTAATTTACACATTATTTATGGTTAACTGAGGCCATCCAGCAGAAGTTCCATTCATCAAAAAGTTATTTAATACATAATCTGGAGGATACTTTGCTCATGGGCTTCTGCCTTGGACTCAGAGCTCCACCAGGTGAACTCAAATCGCAGCATTACACTAACTGCTATTTCAACAAGGAGGGGCTTTCCCAGGTGTTGGCCATGTAGTATGATGAGCAACTGAATGTGACATGTAGAATGTGTTTCCATGGATGAGGTACTCTGATGATAAGCCAATGAGAAGATGAAGAACTCTGATGTCCAACAGATGAGAAGATGAGGGAACTCTGATGACCAGCCAATGAGGTTATGAAATGCACGGTGGCTCAGCTGGTAGAGCGGTTGTCCAATTATCTAGCGGTTGGTGGTTCAATCCCTGGCCACTTCAGTCTGCATGTCGAAGTCTCCTTGAGCAAGAAAATGAACCCCAATTTTCTCCCAATGGCTGTTCCATTGGTGTGTGAGTGATGGTGTGAATGGTTACCGCTCCTGATGAGTATGTGGTGCCTTGCAACGTAGCCCCTATCATCACTGTATGAATGTTTGTGTGAATGGATGAATGCTGGCTCGTGTTGTTTAAAGCGTTTTGAGTGGTCGAGCAGACTAGAAAAGCGCTATACAGCTCATTAACCATTTAACAAAGAACCTGCAGAGAAAATAGATGAATATCTGAAAGCTCCAGAGGCAGTCCTGTTTAAAGGCCTCAATTAGACCGCTCCGCTCCTCATGAAGACTGCAGCTTTTATTGGTGAGAGGTAATTACTCACAAACACACTAAAACTCACAGACACACATATACAAACACACTGAGCCCTGATGATGCTTCTAATTAGGTGTAGGGGTGGAAACTTCTGAACTACAGAGAGAACATCAACCCACTCATCACCAGCTGTCTGATTCCTACACACATCAAACCATCAGCACCACATTCTTCCAATCCTGTCTGCAAGTTCTTCCTCTCCTGTCTGCTCTACCAGTTTCTTCTTCCCCTGTCTGCTCCCTGTGTCCAACATATTTGAAACTGAAACCAACAGGAATGGATCACAAATGCAGCCAGGGCAGCCAGGCAAAAGTGTAAATGTAGTTTACTCAAATAAGGTCGGTACACCAAAAGGCGGTTGGTACACCGAAAGGCTGTTGGTACACCGAAAGGCGGCCGGTAGGCCGAAAGGCGGTCGGTACACCGAAAGGCGGTCAGAACCAGGCAACCAAATCCAGTAGGGGCTAAATTCAGGCCAGAGACTGGTTGGGTCAAATTCCAGTAGAACTTAATACACACTCACTAGCACACACTAGTAAGTGCTGGTATGGGTGACATGGGGGAACATCACACACTGGCACAGAAAGAAGGGGGAGCGCAGACTAAATACATTCTCGGGCCCGGTAAATTAGGTGAAGCTGGAGACACTTCAGTCACAGATGCAGGAGACAGAGGGGGCGCAGAGAGGCTGAAACAAGAGGGATATGAGTGACTGAATGAGAACATACAGCAGATAATAAAAATGTGATGTTGATCTGTAGACCATAGAAAACGTGACTAGTGAGATTGAGATGTGAAAAAAGGTCCTAGAGTGTAATCTTTTGAAAAGTCACTATTTTCATCTCGATGTAAACTCAAGAAACACAACTCCTACAAAACAGTGATATCATAGCCTCATTCACTCATGGCTTTTCAGCCTAATAGCCCCACTCATACATAACCAAAACACCAACAATGTGGGACCATCTGGTTCGTTATGTGCTGCAGTGAAGTTCAGTTGAGTTTCTGCACTGTAAACACTGTTCAGAATGAGATGAGATCAGAGGAGATCATCTACACTTCCTAGTTGGACGTCTCTTTTACTGATTTTGGAAAGTCATGCTGCCAAGATCTTTTTCACAAAGTTGTTGTCTGAATGCAGAACCTTTTCTAAGCGTGAAGAAAGACGTTTTATATGTTCAGCTAAAACGGTTTCGGTGTATATAGGGTCTCATATCAGGACTAAAGGTCAAGCTGTCTTTACCTCTTACCTTTAGAAGTCCCCTCATTCAGATTATTCTGGAGTGGTTTAGGAAGTGAGGATACTGGGTGAATTTCTTATGTTTTCATCGTGTCTGCTTTCAATGACATGAAAGTCGCTTTACTCGCATTCATTGAGTGCTTTCAACTCAAAGAGATTTGAGTGTTGCTGTGACACCAAAGCTCCAAATGGCCAAAGCCCAGGCATCACCAGCAGGTTGGTAGGGAAGTGAAGGAGGAGCCGCTTGGAGCTGTATGTGGTAACCTGGAGCTGTCAGCATATGTCAGACCATGCTGTGAACTCAGATAGGGATGTGTTAGGTTTTGGTTCACATTGAAGACAAAGCAGCAGCTGTGTTTACTTAAGTCATGGTAGATTAAAGTGACATGGTCTAAAGAAATACTGTTCGTACTGTTCCCCAGATTACCTTATTAATGCTAGTAATCCGAATCATAACCATGTATGCAAATCAAGGTGATTGGACCGCTGGGTCTGAATGCATCATAATAAATCATGAAGAAGATGAGGAATATTGGGAAATATGAAGAACATTTTCTGAAACTTTGAGTTGGTTAAGCTTTAGATGAGGGAAACTCTCGGTTTTCCGTTTCAGAAAGCGGGGTAAATTGAGCACGAACGGTTTCTGCGGTTACTTATTCTGTGACACCAACCTCCTTGTTAGATGTTTACTTCAAGGAAGCCCGATTATCTCCCGACTCCTCCACATTCTGAGTCTGAAGCATAGCCTCTAGATCTAGAATGTCCTTCAATCATTAGTCAATAATCGTTAATAGATTGACATCAGGAGAGGACCGAGGCCCAGATTGAACCTGTTTTAATCCCATGATTTATCTGAATGACATTCTCAAACCGTGAATCTTTAACATCTTATACCATAGATGTCTCTCACATCCCAGAATAGTCTTTGTGCTGCTCTCTAAGCTAATATCTTAAACATTTGTCAAATATTTGATATTAAAGCAGCTGCAAAAATGCCAGTGACTGATATTATGAATATGTTTAAAAACAGAGTGAAATATAATGATGAATATACCTGCCATCAAGTTAAAACGGATAAGCTCAATGCACTTTCTCTGCTGTGGTTCCACTGCGCTGATGTCACGCAATCCTCTCCTCTTATTTCATAGATTTTCCTTAGAGGCCGATAAAAGTCTGGAAAAACAAAAACACATGTGTAAAGCTGTCAATTCTTCCATCTGTGATCCATGCTGGTCTGTTAGACCATCTACCTGCTGGGCCAAGATGGCATCAGTGTTCTCGGTCAACCATCTGTCAACATCTCGCTATCTCTACCCTCTGATTGCAGCTGCATTATTATGTTTTTGTTGTCGGGATGAAATTATTCTTCTCATTTATGATGGCTACGTTCTACTTAACACCTTAGCTTCTTGTGAGTTCGGGCTGTCTAGAGATCTGTCTTTGGGAGCACAGACTTGAAGCCTTTTGAAGCTTTGTTGTCCAACATCCCGGACTACCTATATCATATGCCAAAAGATGTTTGCTGAAATACATCTATACATCTAGTGAGCTGGATTGTATGCTCTTGACTGAGACATGGCCTTATGTTGGTGAGCCCACGTTTTCCTGAGCTTCTCCGTCCTTACTGTACATTTTTCGTATCTCCTCGGACCAGTGGAAAAGGAATGGTTCATACATTATAGGTCAATGAAATTTTCGATACATGTGTATCAGACCATTTGCCTATTTTGTTCACCAGTACCGTCCCTGTGTCTGTGATTTAATGTTGACATCATGCACGCTGCCAGCATCACAGCTCTCCGCTGTTTTTAAAAATGCTTTTTAACATGAATGGACGTGATGCTCTAAGTTCTGATGAGCCTATTACACTTTTTAACTCAACTTTCTCAACTTTATTTCTAACCTGAGTTTAAAAAACTCTCAAAGGCGTGTGGTCTTTTTTGTTTTTACTTCTTCTAAATCCCTCTTATTCAGCTCATTTTGCACTGATGCCTACCCCCTGTGACAATTTTCTTTCTTTTATCTTCTTTAATCTCGCCCACTGACCCAGATCCCTCCGTGCTACCTATGTTCCTAACTGTCCCGGATCAGTTTAAGGCAAGGCAAGTTTATTTGTATAGCACCATTTATATGCAGGGCAACTCTCTCTCTCTTCTCTCTATCCAATGTGGTTCACCATCAGTGGCCCACAAACTGCCCCTCAGATAGCATCCCCTTCGTCTTCCTAGGGAAGTCTTTGACACTGTAGGATCATGTATTCTTGAATTGATAAGTACCTGTCTTGCCACTACTTGTGTTTCAGCTGCCTTTAAACATGCAGTTGTGCAGCCATTTATAATAAAAAAAACAAATAGATACACCCTCTCTTTTCTTTCTACCTCCAGGCCCTTTCCTAAACTGCCCTTCCTTTCTAATCTCCTGGAGAAACACATTATCATTCTACTTCAAATGTTTATAGTTAAGCATGATGTGTATGAGAAGTTTCAGTCTAGTTTTAGACCTCACCATAGCATTGAAACTTGAAATTGAAGCATTGAAGAAGTTGCAGCACTCAGGTGGTTTCAGTCCGGACAAACAAGACTTTCCACCTAGGTGATTATTCCTCTGAGTCTGCCCCCCTTACATGATATATCCCTGAAGGCTCTGTTTTGGATCCCATTCCCATTTTCTCACTGCAGCCTTTGCTTAATTGTCTAAAATTAAAACAAGACTTAAGTCAGTGTTTGGACATCCTGAACTGTTGGATGTAGGAAATCTCAGCCCCTAATATTCACGCTTCTGTTAAGCGACATGGTGTTTATTTTGACAATACTTACTTAAATTTGACAAGAAGGTTTCCTTTGGTTAAGTCTAGTTTCTTTCAGCTGAGACTAATGGCAAAGGTAAATGCATATCTCCTTCCCATAGATTTAGAGAGTGTGATCCAAATTTGAATTATGTCTTGCAATGACTGCTGTAATCCTCTGTTTGTGAGCCTTGGACAGCCTTCCATCTACACCTGCAGCCTTTTCAAAATGCTCTTGTTAAACCACTGACTGGAAAGAAGAAAAAGTGACCACATAACAGCTGTGTGGCTCGCACACTTCTGACTTCCTCTCCGTTACAGGATCAATTTTAAAATTTTGTTGTTGGCTTTTGAAGCTCTTGATGGATTAGCACCGCTTCACTTGGGTTAACCAAAGTGCCCATAACCTCGACTTAAAACCTGGGGTGATGGAGCCGATGCATAACCTGTTGAACATTTGATTCACTTCAGAGTAGATCTGTCCCCACTCCCCAAAGGAATATTTAAATTTTTTGTTGATGAAACCTCTCTTTCTTTGGCCTCCATGTTATTATCCCAACAGATTCTCCTATTTGTATTATGGTAGATTGTAGTTCTGCATTCCATACCATTGACCACAACATTCTACTACAAAGATTTGAAAACTTAATTGGTATCAAAGGCATTGCATTAAATTGGTTTAAGTCTCATTTATGTGACAGATCTCAGTTTGTATTTGTTAGCAATTAAATATCCACACGTAGCCAAGTTAGCATCAGATAGAGCGGAGATTGATATGGGCTGAAACTGGTCCATGACAGTTTTGGTCATTTGGCGAGGTTGCAGAAGATCAAAGGACTATTTTGCCCTCATCCTCTCTCCAGAGTTATTGTTTAGCTGGTTCAACATTTAAAGCATCACTTTAACAGAAAAACGTCTTTGAACAAATTACAGACCCCCTTCTTATATTAAACATGTCTTTTAATCATTTTGTCTTTTATGTGCTCGTCACACAGCTGTTCCGACTGATGCGTTGTTGCATGTAGACATTTTTTGTAATTAGATCACTGCTCATGTAAATAGCCAGACAGGAATATTCTTTTGGAATGATATCAATTAGAAAGAAGAAAAGTTTAGATATAAATCGAGCTTTAGTGACAGGGTCAGTAGGTTAGAGTAAAGCCAAGAACATGCTGGCAGAGTGGTTCTCCATAAAGGTCCTTAGCCAATCAGGCTATAAATCCCTCAGCCAAGATTGGGCTGAGACATTCCGGCGAGCAAGTCTGTTTGACATCCTCATGAAGATTCCGTCTCCATTCAGCATGGAGACAGATGAGAGTGTAGGTTAGATAATTTAGTTCTATGTCCATTAAAGTTTAAGCTTGGTCCATTCTGGCCAGTTCGTTCTGTTAGGAACTGAGTGAGGCAGGAGCAGAGTTAAGGACCCAGGTGCAGACACACAATAGCGGAGGTAGAGGCAGAGCAGGTGCAATTGAAATATTTATTCTTTATTAAGTCCAAAATCCAAAATCCATAGTTACAGAAAGGCAGGGGTCAAAAACCAGGTGAGCAGATTTTCGCAAACCATCCAAAAACTAAAAAGCAGAGACAAATTCAAAAAACAATCAAAGTTCAGTACCATCAAATCAACAAGACAACAATACACAAGGAAAACATACACGAGGAAAGAGTAGGCGCTGGTTTGGCGACAAGACATCAACGACGAACTGGCAGAGTAGGAAAGGTGAGCACAGACTATATACATTGAGGTTAAATGAGAAAATGAGACACAGCTGGAAGGGAAACACAGGTGACCATGATGACCAATCACACAAGAGGAGAACAGAAGCAATACTGAAAAAGACAGACACAGAGAGAGAAAAGGAACACAAGCGTCACAGTAAGCTTATAGAGTCAGACTTAGCCTGGCAACAAAGCATTAAAACATATAGGAGAGCCATCTGCAGCGCCAGAGCGGCCTATTACCCTGCA
Organism: Lophius americanus; assembly: GCA_037951165.1. NCBI lineage: Eukaryota > Metazoa > Chordata > Actinopteri > Lophiiformes > Lophiidae > Lophius > Lophius americanus. The sequence goes on along the minus strand of JBBDHG010000039.1, from coordinate 702,832 downwards.
CTGATAGAGGAAACTTAAAAACAACCCCGAGTTTTTGTTCACGATGAAGCCAGGCTAGGTGAGAGTCAGAGCTCTATTGAGCCCCGTATTCCTAGAACCCTTAATAATAATGACTTCATGAGTTACTTTAATGAAAAAATTATAGATCCACCACCTCCTGCCTTCAATTGGTTCTAGTTTACACACAAGGACTATGTGCTCAGAAACAACAGATAGACCTGGCACATATTTAGAGAACTTCAATCCTATTGATCTAAAACAATTAACTTCCCTTATTTCCTCTTCCAAAACAACAACCAGTCTCCTAGACCCAATCCCAACAAGTGTGCTTAAATAAAGTTTACCCTTAGTCAGCAACTCTCTATTAGAAATCAGCACTGGTTTAAGTTACGAATGACCTTTTAATGGCATCTGATGAGGGACTGGCCTCTGTTCTGGTCTTGTTGGATCTTAGTGCTGCATTTGATACTATTGACCACATAATTCTAATACAAAGACTTGAAAACTTAATTGGCATCAAAGACACTGCATTAAATTGGTTTAAGTCGTATTTATTTGACAGATCTCATTATATATTTCTTAACAATGAATCCTCCATGCATAGCAAAGTCACCCATGGAGTTCCCCAGGGATCTGTGCTTGCTCCAATAGTATTCACAATATATATGCTCCCTTTAGGCAACATCATCAGGAAACACTCCATAAACTTTCACTGTTATTCAGATGACACACAATTGTACTTATCAAAGAAATCAGGTGAATCTAATCACTTTTATCCAATTTAGAGGCGTGTGTCAAAGTCTTGGATGACCTGCAACTTTTTATTGTTAAATTCAGATAAAACTGAAGTTATTGCGCTGGGACCAAAGCGCCTTAGAAACTATTTATCTGATGATATATCTACTCTGGATGGTATGACCTTGGCCAACAGCACGACTGTGTGGAAGTTGAGAGTTATCTTTGATCAGGATATGACCTTTGATTCCCACATAAAACAGATTTCTAGAACTGCCTTTTTTCATCTGCGTACATTTCTAAAATACGACACATTTTGTTGCAAAAACGTGCAACAAAGTTAGTTCATACATTTGTTACTTCCAGGCTGGATTACTGTAATGCCCTACTAGCAGGTAGTCCCAAAAAGTCTCTGAAGCTCCTCCAGCTGATCCAAAACGCTGCTGCATGTGTGCTGACCAGAACCAGATTAAGAGAACATATCTCTCATATATTAACTTCCCTTCATTGGCTTCCGGTAAAATCTAAATTCTGCTCACATACAAAGCCCTTAACGGCTAGGCACCAACGTATCTGAAAGAGCTCACACTTCCATTTGTCCAACCAGAGCTCTTAGCTCCCAGCATGCAGGGTTACTTGCAGTCCCTAGCATCTCCAAAAGTAGAATGGGAGCCAGACCACATTCAGCTATCAGGCTCCTCTCCTGTGGAACCATCGCCCAATCTCGGTTCCGGGGCAAAAACCCTCTTTACATTTAAAAGTAGGCTCAAAACCTTCCTTTTTGGCAAAAAAGCTTTAATTAAGGCTGGCATAAACTAGCTCTTAGCTGTGCTCCTATAGTTTTAGACTGCTAGGGAGTTTCCTAAAAAGCGCAGTGCAGTGCTTTTCACATTCACTTTAATGCATGTTACTAGATTATTGCATGTTACTTACTTGATTTCTTCACTGGATTCTTTTTGCTTTGTCACCCTGCAAAGTCACATGAAGAAGAAGAAAGAAGAAAGAATCCTTTATTAGTCACATAGAGTCATACACAGTACAACATAGTGAAATTACTTCTCTGCATTTGACCCATCCCTGAGGGAGCAGTGGGCAGCCCCTCGTGGAGCGCCCGGGGAGCTAAGGATTCAGGGTCTTGCTCAAGGACCCTACGACAAGTAGACCCTGGTGGGATTTGAACCGGCTACCTTCCGATCGGGAGACGGCCGCTCTACCCACTGAGCCACAGCCGCCCTTATGGTTGGTGACTGTATCGGCTGCTGTGGACCTGCTCGATGTCCACTGATTACAAGATGATCATGATGATGATTAAAATTATTATTATTATTATTGTATAGTATTTTCCCCAAAACTATTGCTAAATGTTATGTAACTATTATTGATCCCTGCTGCCATCGCGGCCCTACCCTGGAGAAGAGGAAGAAAGTAGATTAGCATAGCTGATATCATTGCTTCTCTATCTCTCTCTCAGTAAAGATTGATTGATTGATTGAAGTGAAACACACAAAGACTACACAAAGAAGGAATAAAGAAATGAAGAACAATAAACAGATAAACACACTAAAAAGGCAAAACAAAGGAAACATGACAGGAACTGTAAAACTAACTAAACAACATACATATACACTTTCAAAAAATATAGGAACACAAACCAGAACGATGACGAACCTTCCCAATAAAAGAATACTAAATAAACACAGAGTGTTCATGACAGAGTTGGAGAACAGAGCGAGAAAGTAGGGAATAAACTAGGAAATGAGGGACGGAGGTTAAAGAGGACCGTTCCGCCGGTACAGTGTCAGCGGCACCAGTCGGGCTGGACATCTGCTATGCATTAGAGAGCACTCTGGGCCTCTCACATGATGAAACCCAGCTTGGTGCTCCACAGCTGTATGAGATGCTGCCATTGGTCTCTCTTCATCCTCCTCCCCCACCAGCCAATCGGGAGCCATCACAGCCCTGCTGGCATAGGTTCAGTGCTCCCTCCTGCTGCATTAACAACACAGGAAAAATTGTCTTCTGTCTTTAAGTAATATGACACATCATGACCATATCTCATGCAAGGTTTTGTTCTTCATAAACATTTTTCTTATTCAAACACTGGGCAAAGGATCAGTGGAATCAAATAATATATAACGACTTTTGTAGATGTACCTGCATGGTGAAAGAGTTCTGCTTGACTTGTGTGATGCTCAGGAATGATAAATGAACTCATGCTATTGCCAGAACCACTGAGCTTCACCATCCTGTTCAAGAAATTGATAATCATCCCACAAAAATTACCAGACTCCCTGTTCTAAAGCATTTCTGTAGTGAAACCTCAATATTAAGGTCGTCGGACCATAAATGCAACTACAACAATCTGGAATGGTGTAATATGCCGATGAGGTCCTAGACTGTATTAATCTCCACCAAACATAGACAAACACGATACAATATATTTAACAGAATGTATAACACCCCAAAAAGATGGCAGAAACACACCACACATCTCTCAACTGCCAGAAGTGTAAAACCTGTGATGGAGATTTACTTCATATGATTTGGGATTCAACAGGGAGAATTTTGGAAGCACTGAAAACTTCAAATATTATAAAAACTGAAATTTCACCTTCCCTATGGCGTGGATGCTGGGAGGCATACAATGGCTGAGTATGAATTACAGTTCTTAATCCTTAATATGACTTGCAGGTCAGCGGAGGAATAAATGCATTCAACAAAGTTAAAAATCTAAACTTCCCCTCCACAGTGGAAATGGTTAAACAAACTACTGTTCTAAAGCACACCTGAAAAGATTCTATACAGTTTGAGGAGAAACTTTTTTTGGTTCCGACTACCATCTTTACACCCTCCTGTTTAAGTACAGTAATTCATCCTCCCTTCTTCAATTTAATGTCGATAAGAACCACCTACCTTTATGTGACTGTATCTTGATACTCTGACTAATCTAACCCATGTCATGTTATTTATTTTTCAACTGTAAACCAGAGACTGTTTTCTACCATATCAGGGCTGTGGCTGGGGTTGCTCTGTTCTTTTTGTTGATTTTTGTCATGTTTTTCTGTTTCTGTAAATTGTCTTTTTTGTCTTGATAATTAGAATTTTTACATAAATTAAAAAGAATATAATATAAAAACATCTCTGAAAGCAGATTCAGAATTGTCCTCCACACAGCCCATTTTGACGTTCTGTGTGGAGGACAACTCTGAATCTGCTTTCTAGGATGATGCCTTGAACAGCACACAGAATTTCGTCATTGGACCTGAATGCAACTTGAGCAGGACAGCAGCTGTGTGGGTTTCCCCCTCTGTTGCCTTGACAACCACAATCCCTAACAATAACAAACTACTTAACATTTCTTCTCTGCTTGATCCAACTCTGCCTCTCTATCTGTCTCTGTTTATCAACTCAGTAATGCTTCTGCAGGCAGAGAGAAGAAGAAGAAGAAGAAGAAGACTTTGACTTTTAACAAACCTTTATTTATGGTACATTAACTTAGATTCATACATGCCCATTCCGACATGAACAGTAATGACAATTTTTCTGCGCACACAAACGAGATTAAAAGTTCAGCTCCAGAAAGGTGTCCTCCCCCACTGAACACAGGACCTGTTTGATGGCCCACAATGCTTTAAACCCACCAATGTTGTGGGTCAGTCGGTAGTAGGTATGTTTTACCCTTAGACGAGCCTCCACCAAACCTTTCAGATTATGGATCGGATCAGTTGGACCCTCTCCCAAATTCTGATTCTTACGGTTTTTCCAAATGGCAAGCTTGGCATTTGCAAAAATAAAATTGATTAGAACCAAAGTTTTGCATTTTTCCAGTGTGTATTTAGGTCCAAAAACAAACAGTGGGACAGAGAAAACCTCGCCTGATGCCTACCCATCCCTGCAGTAGAAAATAGAAACCTGCCAAACGAGGACACGACACCACTAGATGTTCTACATCCTCTGTGTCGGAGCAGAACCAGCAGCCATCCCCTGTGCACGGGTCCAGATGAGCTCTGTATCTGTTTGTAGGTAGAGCTCCATGTATAATCCTCCACTGGAGGTCACCCATCCGTTTTTCAACTGGAGGCTTATACAGGACCTGCCAGCTGCCTTTAGGGGAAACGTCTGAGCCAAAGACCCCCGTCCACCTCAACTCGCTGACTCCAGTTAGTGATCGGCGGTTTATTACCTTGACGCAGCTCGAGTTCAGCTGCTTCCCTCCACAAGAGCTGAATTTTCGGAGCACCGGAGTCCCCAGAGTGAGGAGCCGGTCTCTCCCCTCTACCCAGTCACCAACAGCAGGACCCACAGTCAGGGAGGGGAAGACATAACCATACCTCCCGCTCCACTGATCTGCCAGAGCCCGGCTCCGGGCGAAACCCATGAGTGGAGCAGGCAGCGACCGGCACACCCCATCCACGAGACCCCTTAGGACTCTCGTTGACCGGATACCCGTAATCTCAGCCAGTCTGTCATTTGGAGTCCCTGTGAGGTATCCCAGCTTGGTGATCCCAGCTTCAATGAACTTGCTTCTGATGGTTGGCGAGAAAAACACGGTGTTGGACATTAGGGGATTGTGAAACAATGGCTCCTCAAATAGCCCCATTCCAGGCAGGGGGTCAGTGGGCCGGGAAATGTCCAGGGTCTTCCAGGCATCAATCACCGAGCTGTAGAAGGTGGTGATTCCCGAAAGGTCACACTCAGATGACCTCATCAGGAATTACTGCTTGTCAAGCTTGAGGTGGCAAGCCTTCCACAGCAAAAACCGGGCCACATCCCGCCAAGAGACAGCGCAGCTGTACAGCAGCCGTTGAGCTGCCTGCAGTCGGAAGGCCGCGGTTCTGGAGACAATGTCTGTGAGGCCCTGCCCCCCTCTGCCACAGGGAGGTACAGGACCGATTCCCACACCCAGTGATGACCAGTCCAAAAAAAGTTCACAAGTTACTTCTGCAGTTGTTCAATGAAGCCCGGTGGAGGAACGAGAACTTTCAGTTTATGCCAAAGAGTCGAGGCAACAAGGTTAGTGACAATCAGAGCTCTTCCCCTGTAGGACAGCTGTGGTAGCAGCCATTTCCATTTAGACAACTTAGCTTGCACCTTTCCCAGCATTCCCTCCCAGTTCTGCCTCTCTATGTCCTCGTTTCCTAAATATAACCCAAGCACCTTTAGCCCTCTGGTTCCCCACACAAGGTTCCCTGGGAGAACCGGAGTGTTCCCGACAGTCCAAGGACCTATCAGACATGCTTCACTCTTCTCCCAGTTCACCCTGACTAAGGAGGCGCTTTCATACAGGGTCAGGCTGTCCTGCAACTCTTGAACATCCCCCTGACCCTGTATGAAGACATTAACATCATCCGCATATGCTGATACAACCAGCCGGGACCCTTCACTTGGCTCGGGCAGCTGAAGCCCACCCAGCCGGTTCCTCAACCTGCACAGCAGAGGCTCGATGGCCAAGCTGTATAGCTTGCCTGAAATGGGGCAGCCCTGCCTGATCCCTCTCCCCACCGGTACAGGACAGCTCAGACCTCCCCCCACCTTAATCACACAACATCAATCACAGTACAGAAGCTTTACCCACGCCAGGAAGTGCTCCCCAACCCCAAATGCCTGCAGTGTAGCAAACAGGAAAGAGTGGTCTACACGATCAAATGCTTTTTCCTGGTCAATCGCAACTATACCCGTGGTGATGTCATATAACTTGCACATATCAAAAGTGTCTCTCATTAAAAACAAGTTGTCAAACATTGACCTGTCAGGGACACAGTAGGCCTGATCAGCACCCACCAGCAGGTCAATAAAACCTTAAAGTAAGGAGAGAACCTTCGACAGTATTTTATAGTCTGTGCATAATAGGGCCACTGGTCTCCAGTTCTTGAGCAGTGTCAGGGCCCTCTTCTTAGGTAGTAGGGAGATCACTGCGCACCGACAAAAGGCTGGAAGCGTCCCTGTGTTAAGACATTCTTTAAAAACATCAAACAAGTCATGTTGAAGAATACTCCAGAAGTGTTTAAAAAAGTCACTGGGTATTCCATCCAAACCTTGGGATTTACCAGAGGACAACTGGGACACAGCAGTGGTCAGTACGCTCGGACTCTGTGGGAGGTCCTGCAGGAGGTCGGCAGTCGCATCCACATCACAAACCTACACCTTAAACAGGTCGGTGTAAAAATCCACAGCTAGCCTCCTCATCTCCGATGGCTCCGCGGTCAGACGTCTGTCCGGTAGACGGAGACAGACCAGATGTTTCCTCTGTGCCTCCGACCTCTCCAAGTTAAAAAAGAAGCTGGTCGGAGCATCCATGTCCTTTAACATGGTGAATCTGGCCCGAACCAGCGCCCCTTTAGCCCTCTCCTGCAGAAAGGAGTTCAGATTCCTTCTCTTGCAGAGCAGTAGATCCCTTTGTGAGGCAGACCCCCCCCCTCCAGCTCCCTGATATCTGCCTTCCACAGCTCTCCGAGTTTTTGCCGTGGACTAAGCTGTGTATTGCTGACAGAAGGCCTTGATTTGGGCATTCCCTACCTCCCATCACTTATCCAGTGAGGAAAAGGAAGCTTTCTCAGATCTCCAATTTGCCCAAAACAGTTTGAAGTTCTTACAAAAATTAAAATCCTGTAAGAGAGTCACGTTAAAATGCCAGAAAGATCTCGGTTTCACCGTCAGAGATAAAACAAGCTCTGCTAGAAGTAAATGATGGTCAGTAAAAGCAACTGGAAGGATCTGACAGTTGGCAGCATGAGTAATAAAAGAGGCCGACAGATAGAACCTGTCCAGCCGGGCCGCACTAATCCTGCCATCAGTTACTCTGACCCAGGTGTACTCCTTAGCAGAGGGATGTTTGTTCCTCCACAAGTCCACTAGATCCACCTCTTCCACCATCTGAGCCAGAAATGTGGAGGATTGAGGTTGGATCTCCTGTCCCTTCCTGTCCATAAGAACATTACAGCAGCAGTTCCAGTCCCCCCCCAATAAAACACAATCTTTGCCAATATGTTTTAATGTGTCTGTCACTCTTTTGATGACCTCCATACGTTCAGGACCATGGTTGGGTGCGTAGACATTCATGAAGCTGAAACTAAAGCCATGTATTTCTGCAATAACTAGTACAACTCTGCCTTTCGCAATCTCTGTGCTGGATAAAATCTTTGCTTTTGTACTGGGGGAGAACAACACAGCGACTCCAGCGCTGATACTGGAGCCATGGCTGAGGACATGCTGCCCACCCCACCATAAGCCCCATTCAGTCTCATTCAGGGCATCACTGTGTGTCTCCTGCAGAAAAACTACATCTAACTTCTTCCGACTGATGACCTCTGACACCAGCGCTCTTTTCTGTGCTGTTCTACCTCCGTTCATATTTAAAGAGGCCACCTTTAAGTTCTGCATTTGCTAGGAAAGGATGGACAGAGCAGTGAAAAAGCAGTCAGAAAAAAGAAGAAGCACCCGTTGTTGTATGACCATGGATCAACTGTTTGAAAATGTCCTTCTTTTGGCACTTTTGGCACCTTTCAAGCCCTTCCTCAAGCCTGTGACAAGTTTCTTGAGGCGGTACTGCCTCTTTTTGTCCAGCTTGTCCTCTCCTACAACCTTCTGTAGAGTGCTCACTGTTTGTATGAACTTTCGTATATCCGGAAAGTATTCAGTCACATCTACAACCCTTCCAAAAGTATCATCCAAAAAATCTTTGCTCTCCTCCAGAGAGTAGATGTCTGAGCTCTGAGTGAGACTATCAGTAACTGACATATCATCAGAGTCGGACTGACCCTCCTTGTCATTAACCAGCCTGGACTGCAGCGGTTCTGACCGCTGTCCAGCAACACCAATCGCACTCTGAGCTGAAAAGCCCACATCTGCTGCCTCATCCTGATCATCTGCAGCTTCAGACTGACCTGCAGCGGCAGACGCTGAATGAACTTCAGCAGAAACTACATTTGTTTCCTCATTTCTTACATTATCAGTGACAACATTAACATTTTTCTCCTCTGTACTCACCAGAGTTTCAGCCTCCAGCTCTCCTGCTGTGTCTCCTGCAGTAGCAGACTGCTCCTCTGATGAGCTTGCTGCCTCAGTTCCACAGCCACTGGAAAATCAGCTGTGATGCCCTAAAGCACGCAAACCTCCTCAACGGAGCCCCGGACCGGGGCGACGTCCGCTGCCGGCAACCTCTCCGCGGATCCGGACACCGCAGAGCACCGGGCAGCGTAGTCACCGGCCACGGCGACGTCCACCGCCGGCCCGCTCTTCGCGGATCTGGAAACCGCAGAGCACCGGGCGGCGGAGTCACTTGCCGCACCTGCTGCAGGTCGGCCCCAAGCGGACGGAGCGGCGGTTCCGCCCACCTCTCCGCCATCGGTACCGGCAGGCACCGGTATATTTTGCCTGTGCGGATATGCCACCCGTTTGTATCCCACATCTCCACACTCGAAACACTTCATGCTTCCCGAGCTCGCGTACACCATGAAGAAAACGTCCTCGTGTTTGACACGGAACGAAACCTCCAGAGTCTGAGTGGGCGAGTCCAGGAACATGAACGCCTGTCTCCGGAAAGACTGGACATGTTTCAATAATTCATTCTTGCAACCCAGACCGACCGAGCGGAATCCACTCGCGAACCTCCCGAAGCACTTCAGTTCTCTTTCGAGCGCTTCGTTCGGGATGAACACAATGATCCGGGTTGAAGCCAAAGCCAGCGGAGAAACCTCGAGAAACTCGTTCTCCAAATTTATTCCTCTCTCGATTAGCCGAGCGACGCAGTTCTGCGCTCTGAAAAAAATCACCAGAGCTTTGCTCATTCTGGAGGCAGAACAGATGTTACGGTGTCCTACCTGATCCCCAACGGACAGCAGGACCTGCTCCACACTGGAGCTGGAAGGTGGCACCAGCCTCGCGCCATGTCTCAGGGACAAGGACGGCGTCTCAGAGGACGCCATCCTCAAACACGGTTAAACTCACTTTAAACAATACTAACCCTTTACACAATTTATCCAATATAATACGATGGTCAGACAATTTATAATCAGTAAGAAATCGATAGAAAAGTTTTCAATTTTTCCCTCGCTCTTCTCCACTTAACTCCCACACACCGGAAGAAGAAGAAGAAGAAGAAGAAATCCTTTATTGAATGCATACAGTCCTACCCAGTACAAAATAGTGAAATTTTTTTCTGCATTAGACTTATCATTAGCTTTAAAGAGCAGTGGGCAGCCCCTTTGAAGCGCCGGGGAGCTAGGGTTTCAGGGTCTTGCTTAAAGACCCTACCACATGAAGAAGAAGAATCCTTTATTAGTCACATAGTCATACAGTACAACATCGTGAAATTACTTCTCTGCATTTGACCCATCCCTGAGGGAGCAGTGGGCAGCCCCTCGTGGAGCACCCGGGGAGCTAAGGATTCAGGGTCTTGCTCAAGGACCCTACGACAAGTAGACCCTGGTGGGATTCGAACCGGCTACCTGCCGATTTTCTGATTGGGAGACGGCCGCTCTACCCACTGAGCCACAGCCACCCCGTAGACCCTGATGGAACTCCAACCGGCTACTTTCCGATCTTCCGATTGGGAGACGGCCGCAATACCCACTGATAACCAGACATAACCAGAAGACCTCAAAGCTGACCAAAACAAGATGGACCAAGTTCTGGTTTGGGTCCTTGGCTGGAGTTTGGGCTCTACTCAGAATCAGTTTTACTTTCCACTGGCTGCAAAGGCACTTGAGTTACTTCATCAAATCACAGAGGCACTAGAGCCAGATCATTACATCACTGGGGCACAAAAACCACATCATTACATCACAGAAGCACTATAGTCACATTGTTACATCACAGATGAATTAGAGCCACATCATTACAACGGAGGCACTAGAGCTATATTGTTAAATCACAGAGACACTAGAGCCACCCCACTACATCACAGAGGCACTTGATTCACATCCCTACATCACAGAGGTACTAGAGCTAAGTCACTACATCACACACTTCATGGGTCGCCGATTGAAGGGAATTAAAACTCTCCTCTTCTTAAGCTTAATAAACAATTTCTGACCCGTCTTATATGGAAAATGTCAAATGTTGTTTTGCTTTTACAGACTAGGACAAAGATGCTACAAACAAGCTGTGATGATCTTATGGATTCAACAACTCAGCAGCATGATAGTAGTTTGATTACCTCATTAGTTCATATATACAGCAGTGTCATTGAGCGAAACATTAATGCAGTAATCCACAAACATCATATATAACAGTGAACAACACCAAAAAGAGTTGGAACAATTGCACTGCACATCGATTACCTTTACTCATATATCTTAAGTACATTTAACCGGTAATACTTTCATATTATTATTTTATTTGTAGTTGAGTATTTTCACAGTGCTTTGAGTACTTTTACTCAAGTAAAGGACCTGAATACTTTGTATACCGCTGATGTCAGATAAGTCTCCATGATCTCCATCAGCTTCCCTGTCTCTTCTCCTTTTCCACACATTCTGATCCCTGACTCCATCACTTGCTCTTCTTCCTTGCTGCCTTACATCATTCTCATTCTCACACACACACAAACTCACATGTGCTTGTTGTCCCTGTTTGGTGCTGTGGGTGACTCCCTCTGATTAAGTAATAGATGCGTTTGTCCTTAGTGACAGCAGACCTGTACACATTAGATAAAACAAGCTGTACATCTTCTCACTCTTTTGTTTATCTACAGTCCCACAGAGTAATGTTTGGGCTTCATGAGAAATGGCAAAGTAGTCAGAGTTTAGGATTTTGTTTCTACTCCATTGGCTTCTGATGAGGCGAAACTCTAGTAAACAGATTAGGGTGGGAAGCTAAGCACAATCATTACAAGGAATAGTATGTAATGATTATAGATTCTACTGTATAGCCTCATCAAGGATAGCAGAATCACTCAATGGACCTTCTGTGTTTGTGTGGTGTCCCAATGCCAGACAAACATGATGATCTATGGTGGCCAAGGCTATCAATTGGTCAATCTATCTATTATAATAACACCACAACTATTTGAAATTTACATAACCTTGGTGTCTGTTGACAGGTAAAACCTAAAGTAATTTATTTTCTGTGTCAGTAAAATCGTACCTGCTACAATGTGTGGATAATCTGTGATTAAACGCCAAACCGATATTTCTACCCTCACCTGATTTTCTTATAGATTAAACAGTCTATAACTTCATTAAATTACAGTAACATCGTGAAAGAAAACAATGAATGAATTTCATTTGATAACTACTGCATCAAATTTGATAGAAATACCACAATAGTCATGTTATTCTACACATTTTCTTTTGGGATCGGACAAGGAGCACTTGGCATAGATGGATAGACAATGGACCCAAAAAGTGCCAAAAAGAAAGAAGGATTTGGGATGAAAAAATACCATCTATGTCCACTTAATAGTAGCTATATGCACATTTTACATACAAAAACCTAGGACTATATCAAAATCTATCATTGTGCACAGTTTAAAGAAAAATGAAACAAAATACACGTGATTATGGGTCTGTCATAAAGAACGCTTACCATTAGGAGGATTAGGAAGAGTGTATGATGGAAGGTATCTTATCCAAGGTCTTGAACCGCTTCACCATAAACGCATCACAAAACACACATTCGCAAATGCAGTGGGACCCAGTTTTTCATGTTTTCAGGGTTAACTCGTGTTAAACCAGAGTTGGTGAAAGGGGGCATGCATGTAAAGAAAGTGTAAGGTTTTTTTTAAAAGGGGACACCATTTCTAGCTTTATAAACTTTAATATACTGTATATAAGTCATGCCCATGCTGTCTGTGGGATGGCTTGATACTTGCCAAAATAACGTTTTGTTGTCTGTGTCTGTGTGTCATTGCTAGTGGATGTATATACCACTGCTGATTCCCAGATGAGATGTGTGGTTATTGTTGACTGTGTAGATCATTTTCAACTAAAATTTGCTAACTGTCTAGCATTACTTGCTAGACACTTACTTGCTACAACTCTTCTGATCACTCAGTTACAGCTTGAAAAGCTCTTTGCTGGCATAATCAGACAAGGAGATCTGTTGACACCTCAGAAAAGTATTCTGCTTCAAGAGCAGAAACATAAAGATGTAACGAGAGAGCATCAGGGTCATGGGGCTAACATACAGGCAAGGAGACGCTGTCTGACCATCTCTCTCACTCCTTCATCCTCCACAGGAATCCATGCACAGCTGAGACCCTAGAGCTCAAATGGAGTTTACCAAATATGACCCATACTGATCTTCATGGTGATTCACAGGAGCCAAGGACCAACAACTTGAACAAGGCAAAGCGTCCATGCTTGAACGGTGAACAACAGCCTAAATTGGTGACTTAACTTTAAGCTGAGGCCTTAGATTGGTTTGTGCTACTACTGGGAAACAAAGTTGGGACTCGAACCATACCAGGCCTGTATGACCTGTGAAGATCCAACCATGTGGAACAACCTAAGTATCAATCTGATTGACTCTAACAGGTCAGGAAAGAAGACATAAAGATAGACTAGATTAGCACATTTGGGTGTCCTTGTTCAACATGTGGTTCAGTTCACCATCAGGTAGCTCCAGAACTTTGGAGGACAGGTTTCTATTTGATCCACTGGTATCAGGAGTGAAAGGCTACGTAAGATCTTTAGCGTTCTCCAACACTTTCCGGTTAAAGTCATTAAAGGTATGAACTGACCTCTTTCTTTAGTTAAAACTTTGAGTAAAAGCTGTGTCTTCCTGTTCATCCTGTAATGATGTGTTTACAGTCTGTATGATCTTTGTCCGCTGTTCAGTGGGGGAGAAAATCTTGGTGAGGTACGAAACAAAAAATGCACCATATTCACCAAGGACTGATCAAATTCCTCCAGCGTCCCTCTTGACATCACAGTCTATGATTCTTCACTTGTTTCTGTCATCAAAGAGGAAAGAAGAGCCTCTTTCAACTTCAAATGTTGATAATTACCCACCAGAAACAATCTCCGATCTCCCGATTGTTTCTGTCCATGATTTCCGAATGAGATTTCATTCCATATGGCGGACTTATTGTAGGTTATCATTGTAAAGGGTTTTTATTTTATTTTTTTAAAGTTTTGGAACAGGTTGTTTAGTTAAGGGAACAACAGTTCTGATTAATCAAAATTTTTTCCAAAAGTTTTGCAAACATAATTTGATAATAATAATAATGTTTTCTACTTGTTTTCATATTGTTAATACAGTACATAGGGAAAGGACAAAAATCAAAAATTTGGTCCCTGCAACTGACCCATCACTGAGGAGCAGAGGGCAGAACCTGTGAAGTACAAGTTGACAACATGTTGATTGTGGAGGCTGGACATCAAACCGGCCACCACAATAGTAGTCAAATCAATGGATATAATGTCTGCAGGATCATCCCATTTAAAGCTAGAGGTCTGTTCAAATGATATGACATTCCTGTTGTCCCATCATCTGTCTGTCACAGCTTCTTAAGCATGCCGAGCAATTGAATAAAATAAAAATAGTTGTGCCCAAAACTGTGGTCATGAACATTACTGTATCTGGCACAGAACTGTATCAGAATATGTATGTGCAAATGTAAAGCAAACAAGGAGAATATAACAGACAATCCCATCCCCAGCAGTAGCATCTATTACACAGTTCTGTGAGCAGTCACTCTTTAGGCACCTCAGTTATAGTGTATTGTGTGCTAAGGTACAACTTGTTATACGGGATTTATAGTTGCAAGATATGAAATCAGAGTTTTTCAGGTCTCATCAAACTATACAAGTTCATCCTCCAAAGCATATCCAATTCTTTCCATGTGAAGTGTGTAAGTCAAATCATCCAACCACATTATACAAGTAGGAATAGCTGTCTTCCCAAAGCATAAGGATTAATCTTTTTGCTGTTATGAAGCAGTATCAAAGAAGGCGTTGTTCCTTCCTATCTGTATCTCTCCGATATAGCTAGAATAAAAAGGGTAGGAACTGGTTTGATTGATATATTCATGACCTCTGACATCTTGTTAAAAATATCAATCAAGAAAAGTTGGATCTTGGGGCATAAGACGAAACTAGGAGGGTGGCAGCTGAGATGTTACATTTGTTACATATAGGTGACAACTCCGGATATATGTGCATTTATGCAACCTCTCCTTAGAGTAGTTTAGCCTGTGGATTATTTTGAATTGGGTGAGACAGTGCTGTGTATTCTTTGTACAGGTAAGAATTAGCTCTAGACTCTTTCGCCACAAGTCATCTTGAATTGATTTTCCCAGTTCCTCCTCCCATTCTGACTTATACGTTTTGGAGGAGGGAGTTATCAATGACAGTAGGTTATTGTATGTATGAGATGTCAACTTACTCTTGTTAGGTGGTTTTGTCAAACAGTTATCTATTATGGATTGCGCTTGAGTTTCTTTTGTTATATATCCATGTATCTTTGGTTCAAGCCTAATGTTTTGAGCTAGGGACTCCACTGCCAATGCAAAAATTAGTGGAGATTTTGGGAATCCTTGTTTGTCCCCCCATACAAGCTAAATGGAGAAGAAATGGTACTTCTCCATTCTCCATTCTCCATCAGTGAGGAACTGAACCATTGGACTTTTCTAAAGAAGTAGATTAAATCTACTGAGAATTTCAAATAAATACTGCCATTCAAC
The DNA here is from genome assembly GCA_037951165.1 of Lophius americanus. Taxonomy (NCBI): domain Eukaryota; kingdom Metazoa; phylum Chordata; class Actinopteri; order Lophiiformes; family Lophiidae; genus Lophius; species Lophius americanus. The sequence goes on along the minus strand of JBBDHG010000039.1, from coordinate 687,471 downwards.
CCAGAATATGACACGGTCAGTAAGTGCTCCTCTATAACTGTACATAATATTAAAAAGTCGCCTAAGGTTAGAGGTCGAGTTTCTATTTGGTATAAAACCTGTCTGCTCCATATCGACTAAATTTTCCCGCAGAGGACCTAGTTTGTTCGCTAGTATTTTGGCAAATATTTCTCATCAACGTTGATGAGTGAGATTGGATGATAGGCACTTACATCCTGTGGGTCCTTTCCTTTTTTATGGATTACTGTAATAATAGCCTCAGTTAAAGTTGGTTGTAGACTTCAATTCACCTGGGATTGTTTATACATATCAGAAGGTAGGACGACAGATAGCCACTGAATATTTTATATTCTTCTTATATAGTGTTTTTGCTTGTCACCAAATTCAAAATTATTTGTTTCGTATAAAGGAATGCTATATTTACTTATATTATCTTATTATTTTCATATTTCAGTGTTACTATTTTGATGCATAAGGCAGCAAAAGGTATTTCCTTTGCCCAATGATTTAATTTGTTTGCCTAATTCAACTACCTTAGCCTTTATTTATCTATCTTAGATATTACACAGCCTTTTAGAAATGCTTTGAAGGCTTCCAAAAGGGTTGATGAGTTTTCAAGTACTCACCAAAATTAGTTTTCTGTGAACAGTTGAGAGTTTAGTGTTTAGGGGCTTTGCAAATTGTTTATATGTTCAAGACGTAGTGAAAATGTTACGGGGCTGTGATATGAAATCTCAATGCTATAGTATTTTGCATTAATTCTGCAAAGGGCAAGTTTGGCATCAACTAGGAAGTTGTTTATTCTACTACAAGAATTATGGCATTGATGTTCTGATAGTGGAAGATCAATAAAGGTATGTATCAAAAATTGTATCAAAGTCTCCCTCTATTTTCAAATTATCCAGAATTGGTGCAAAGACTTTTTGCAAAAACACGTAATTATCAGTGCTTGGGGCATATATATTAACAAAGCTGAGTGAGACATCGTAAATCTCCCCAATCACAATTATATACCTACCCTCCTTATCAGCGTTATTTAATTATAATTTTTTTCTATGGGGAAAGGTTCACCTTTTCCTATCAGGATGGCTGCACCTCTTGCTTTTTTTTTGACAAATGTGAGTGGTATATATCGCTTATCCACTTTGTCCTCAATCTGTGTTGTGTGAGAAATATGAGATACTCTTCAGGTGTGTCCCCTGGAAATACATGATGTCAGAGGCCATTGATTTTAAGTGGGCTCAGACCTTTCCTCTTTTTACAGGTTTGTTTGCTCCACGTTCCCGCTACAGAATATGAGACCTTTTTCTGGTTTAATATTGGTATTTATTTTGTAATATGTAATATTATAATATAATAATAATAATAATAATAAAAATCTGATAGAATTAAATTAACTTAAGCTACTCTGGACAATAAAGGAAAGGTGGTGCGAGTCTTCTCAAGGAAGCAGAAAAAAACTCAACAATAAACAATTGCAAATACTTCCCAACTACTTCTCGATGCCTCTTTATAAATATATAAATATTAAATGAAACATGTAAAATAATAATGTTTATGTGATGTAAAAAAACAACTCTAATCTCCGTTTGTGCTTATATTTTAACTGTTAAAAAAACATTGCCTTATTTACAGCGATTCAACAGAAAAATAAATAATAAAACAGCAAATTTTTACATCATCAAATTATTATATATTAGCTGATTCTGGTTGGAGACAGAACTCGCTGGAGGAATCATATATTTCATCTGGGAAACACTTCAGGATCCCCCCCAGCCCCCAGGCTGAGCAGGAGAGGGTTTTGGGAAAGCGGGGCATCTGGAATATCTGGCATGGACTGCTGCCAAAGTTAACCCCTGACTTGAATTAACTTGATAGATGTCACTTTTGTTTTATATTATCAGTCAGTGCCTATTTTTTCAGCATATATATTCCCCAATGCTGTAGAAGAAGTTTCTGTTTGTAAAAATTAAACAAAAAAGAGAGAAACACAAAGACTTTACTCAGAATATAGAGACTTCCAAGGTGTGAGCTGTTTGAGACATACGGTTGTAGAATGTCATTCAGATAAATCATGGAATGAAAGCGCAGTCAATCTGGGTCTCAATCCTATCTCAATCTATCAACAGGACAGATGAGAAATGGACATGTCACTTTTGACAGCTCTGCTTCAGAATCAGAAGGAGGAGGCGTCAGGTACAAACCCAGGTTATGTAGAAGAAAATCTGCAGGCGAACAGGTTTGGTTCAGAGAGTAAGTAAACATGGTAACTGACTCCAAGTTTAACTTAGATCCCTTCTGGAACAGAAAACACAGAGTATCCCTTATCTCACGGTTAAAAAACTCAGAGTTCCCTCTTAACTTGCTTCTACTAAGTTGTTGCTTGATAACTATTCAACTTAGCAAAGGGCAAGTGCTTGATGCCAGAAACTCTTGGTGGGATCTCTTTCTGATGCTGGCCATCCCCACTGCCCCCATCGCCCGCTCAGGGTCGGTTCGGAGATCTTCTGGGCTGTAGACAGAGACTCCAAACATGGGAGTCCTGGTGCATGCTGTGTTCATGTTTCATCAGAACCAGAAAGTGGACATGGGCCCTGTTAACACGACCCCCACTCAGCCAAAAATTAAAATACTTTTCTACTACACTTTTTCACAATGTTGTCAAACGATCCTCATACAAATGGATCAACCAAATACACTGTTATTTAACTGGCAGGCTGTATCGATGTCGGTCCTCAAATTTAACACCACAGAAGAAGAAGCTAAGGAAGCGTAGATGATCTCCTTTGATCACAGTGATGGTGCGGCATCTCTACAGCTTTGAAACCAGAAAAACAGACACACTTAGGAGCATTAATAAACTCAGACTCCGCAGTACAAACAGGACCAGATGGTCCAAAATTGTTTTGTTTTGTAATTTTTTGTTGCTCTGGCTCAGGCTGAAACCATGACAATCATGAGTGAAGTTGGACTGTGATGTCACTGTATTTACAAGAATTGAATCTTACCAAATGGAAACTGTGACAATTTCCAAAGATTGCACTCTTGAGTCTGTTTTCAAACAGTGGCGTCACAGGTTTAGAAGAAGCTGTTTCTATATATGATTTATACGGGTGAGCAGCATTGTAGCATGTAGTTCGTCCAGTGAGCATGAAAAACCTGTTCTGGAGCTCTAACAGAGGAGAAGAATATAAGCTCCAGGTTGGCGTTCGGCTCAGAAAATCTGTTGAAGCTGTGCGAGTCATAAATAACGAACATCACTTGATCTCCCACAATTCAGTGAAAGAAAAGCACCTTATATGCATTTTTGACTTTCTTTTTCTGATGTCAGTAGTAATGTAATTGAATTATCTTCATGAGTCTGTAGGAGGAACAATGCTGGGTCTCATCTTCAAACCAATGAAATAGAAGACAACCAGAGGAAACACAAAATACAGGTTTAAAGGACCATCCTATTTACTGAAAAGAAAAGACCGGTGGGTTGTGTGCCAAACACAACTTAAAAAAAAAAAAAGGAACACTGAATAACCACAGTATAACACAAGTCAGATTAACATCTGGGATCTGGGTCTGTTCCAGGTGTGGTTTTAAAGGTGGAACTCGGGGGCCTGGACCCACCCAAATCACAGAGAGCACATACATTTTTTTACTTTTATTTTTAATTGATTAAATTAACATTTTCTACTTCCTAAGAATTATACCAACGCTCTCATGTGAAGTCTCGACGAATCAAGAAAGCCTGGAACCATGTCTGGTAGGTACAGTGCGGAAGTGGCAGGTAGATCTATTGGAAATGTTGGGGGAAACTTAAAAAAATAATCTGATACTATATATAACAAGTATTTGCATGTTGTACAAATAAATACGCTCTTCATCTGCAGAATAACATCCATATCTAGATGTGAACCCAACGTAAAATGTGCCAAATCAATATTCTGAACAATGCTATCCGCTGTGACAACCCCTAAAGGGAAGAGCAAATACATGAAGATCTTGATGTGAAAGATAATTAACAATCCACCACTCACTGCTTCTGGTGTTGTGGATGATATGTGTTTATGTTTATCAGTCACTGGTTCTAATGTTGTGGCTGATTGGTGGGTTGTACCAGCACTGTTTTTGGGGTGTGTACCAGCATTTAAATTCACATTAATTTGATTTGTACAGCACTTGATGTATTTCCTATTAAGAATATAATAACCTAGAAAGTGGTTTAGACCAGGCAGGAGTTAGTGCTGAAAATTCCCACCTCACTTCTTCATATCGCTCTGAAATAAACCTGTTCTGTTGAGATGAGTAAAAATTGGCAGCTCAGTTTGCAACTCTCTCTCTCTCATTTAAAGTTGATGCAGCTCACCAAGAAAACAAGCTCACTCCCACAGCTGAGATCTAACATACTTGTAAATATATTGGTCGTTATCCACAGTAAAAATAAAATGGTTGTTGATGTTCATTCATCTTCATCAATTTGAGCTATAAACCTGTGTGTGGAGCTTTTAATTCTTACACACACCCTTATCACACATAAATGATGAGATATTCCTTGTTTAGAATTTCTTTAAATGTCTTATATTGAGCCAAATTCGCTGGTCACCATCTGATATTTGTGACCTCTGTTGGGAGAAAATGACAAACAGTTAAACTAAAATTATGGAATTAAAACACCCATACAAAATTGGGTTTCTGATCTGTCCAGTAAGGAAACTTCGGCAAATCAGTTTACCTTCTTTGGTTCATAGGGACAGGATTGTAGAAGTACAAACACCCAGCAGCATGACCGGTATCTGTTTCTTTGTTTGAGACGGAACAGGAGGAGCACTGCCAGAAAGGCAACTGCAGCATGTTAATGATGTTTCAGAATAATCCGTGGTGAGCACGTGCCCGGGGGCGCTATTCAATTGCACACTGCATTTAATGATGTATACCACAGCAGAGATTTTTTTAATGCAGTTAGTTTTTAAAGGCAAACTCTCAAAAAATGAAGTGGGAAAGAAAGAAATAAGGATGTCTATGAAGAAGAATTGTCGTGGAGTCATGATAGACCAAAGCTGTGAACAAATTTTACAAACTTTGAATCAGCAGAAAAACAGCAGCAAATCAGCAGAAAAACAGCAGAAAATCCTAAAACAACAAAGTGTATCAGAATCACCAATTTCAATTTTTTTCGAGCATGATTGAAGTAATGACAAAGAATGATGGAATCAAAGATCTCTGTCCATGACGTGGATCTGGGTTTTCGGAATAAAAGAGTATGATGGGGAGTTTACGCTTTTGATGTTAAGTTGGATGATGTTTGTGTTAACGTAACATTTCTGGTGAGTTTACCGCACAAGACAGCCTCACTAGTGGTTGCAGTCTGGACGCTGGAGGGAGAGGACGCTGGCGTTGTCTGTTCGCCGCTTCTCCATCAGAGTTCTACAGCCTGCAATATTATAAACCGACAAGTATACCTTTATTGATGCTCACCAGCAAACCTTTCAGATTTCTATCCGTATTTGTATATGTTATTCTGTATTTCTATTTGTATTTGTATGGATTCTACCCAGGCTAGTGACGGTCTGCATACCTGTTTTTGCAGGTGTACCATCACCCGGAGACTTGTTTGAGATCTGTTTGTTTCACGTTTTTGTCAGTTTTTGTGTGTTCATCCGTCTTGTTCATCGCTGCCCCGTGACACCAAAAGCCGCTGTTGATCACTTTCTTTGTTTGATAGCTTTTTACTCGGCATCATAGCCATGAAAATAACGGCTACTAACGTCCTCTGTGCGTCTCGTCCATGGCTAACGGCTAATAACGGGCTAGTCTCCATGACTGGCATGATGATGAATTATTCCGTCACCCAACGGATGAAATTCAACAACTACAACACTCCGTTGTGCATATCGATTATTAAACAACTTGGACTCCTTCGCCGGCCCCATTACATTCACAGAAGTTGCCGTTCTTTTTACTCCCGCTCCGATAACTCCATTACGTCCACACCGTCGCGTCTCAGATGCTTCATCAGAACGCTGTCGCTCTTCCCACTAGTGGCACTGGACTTTCCTCCATAAAGTTATTCACTGGGCGGGTTAGAAAACGTGGAGTAGATTTCAGTCTTCTTCATCCAGAGACTCACTGCTGCATCTAGAATTAGAAATCGAACTCTTTAATTCACAATCTCTCACAAACAAATCATGCCTCATACATGACCACATCCTGGAGAAGTCTCTGAACATTATGTGCCTTACAGAAACCTGGCAACAACCAGATGATTTTTCTGTCCTGAATGAAACCTGTCCCGCCGGTTACTGTTACCAACAGAAAGCCCACAGCACTGGTCGTGGTGGTGGTCTGTCTGTCATCTACCGCAGTGATTTGGACTTGTCTCCACTGCAGTTGCCAGAGATCTCTTCTTTTGAATGCCTGGCATTTAATTGTAAAGCCCCTTTCTCCATGACCATACTTCTAATCTACCAGCCACCCAAAACCAAACCCAGCCTTCATCTCTGACATGTACAACCTTTTGTTGACATTTTACACAACCTCTGCCAATATTATAGTACTTGGAGATATGAACATTCATGTCAACTCCCCAGCATGTCGTTTTGCATCCGAATTTTTCCAACTACTGGATTGTTTTAATCTCAGGCAATTTGTTGATGTCCCCCCCCAAACCTTGTGGCACACTCTGGATCTAGTCATCACTGACTCTGCTCCTCTCAGCAATCTTCTTGTGTAGGATCTGGTTGTGTCCGACCACAAAACCGTCTCCATGGAATTGTCACTTGTGTCCCCCCCCTCACCAAACCCAAACGTCAAACCCAGAAACCATGAGAGTCGACCTCTAGCATCTTCTTCCTGCAAATTTTGTATCAGCCAATGACTGAGTGGATTTCTACAATAACTCCCTGAGTAGCATCCTGGATCGTCATGCCACTCTAAAAACTACAACAGTCACCTTCTTCCACTCAGCCCCCTGGTTCACCAGCGAGCTACGGAAAATGAAGGCAGCTGGGCGTGTCCTTCAGCAGCGTTACAAGGTTTCAGGTCTCACTGTCCACAAACTAGCCTTTCGAGAACACCAAAAGGTCTACTCAAAGTCCCTTAGAGAGGCTCGGTCACTGTTCCACTCGAGCATTATCAAAACCAGTCCTGGAAATTCTAAGCAGTTGTTTTACACTATCAATCATCTTCTTAAACCACAAACTCCCCCACTTACAGAAATTACAGAAGACGACTGTAATAATTTCATGGCTTTCTTCAAATCAAAAATTGACTCAATCCGTTCTGTCCTTTCTGGTTCCTCCACTCTACCTATCCAGTCTGCATACTCACAGTTTGATATCTCCCAGCCTATAAAGTGCTTCCCAGAAATCTCACAGCAGGAGGTTGAGGTTATCATCAGGACTATAAAACCCTCTACCTGTGCCCTCGACCCCTTTCCTACGGCCCTAGTGAAAACTAACATCTCTTTCATCAGTCCCCTGATCACCGCTGTAATAAACCAATCCCTCCAGGGCGGCTTTGTTCCATCTGCCCTAAAACTCGCCATAATCAGACCACTCCTCAAAAAACCTACTCTCGATCCAGAAGTTTTTGCTAATTACAGGCCCATTTCCAAACTCCCATTCCTCTCCAAAGTACTGGAAAAAGTAGTTGCTGACCAACTCCAGGACCACTTCAAATACAACAACCTTTTTGAAACCTTTCAGTCTGGTTTCTGCTCTGCCCACAGCACAGAAACAGCTCTGCTTAGAATCACAAATGACTTACGGATGGCAGCAGATGCTGGTTCACCTTCCCTCCTGATTCTCCTTGATTTGTCTGCTGCCTTCGACACTGTTGACCATGGAATACTCCTACACCGCCTACATCACACCACTGGACTCACTGCCACCGCCCTAAACACGTTTCAATCCTACTTCACTGACAGAAGAGAATACGTTTCCCGTGGAAGTTCAAGGTCCCAGACACACACCGTAAATTGTGGGGTCCCCCAGGGATCAGTCCTTGGCCCCATTGTCTTCATACTGTACATGCTCCCCCTTGGCCGTGTCATCAGTCGATATGGACTCTCATTCCATTGCTACACTGATGACACGCAAATCTACATAAAAACTGACACATGTTCCTCCGCAGCTTCTCCATCGTCATCGTCATCATAGTCTCCCCTGTCAACTCTCCACGCTTGTCTGGAGGAGATAAAGTTGTGGATGAAAAACAACTTTCTCCAGTTGAACAGCTACAAAACCGAAGCAATTTTAATTGGCACCCCACATCAGACCAAGTCTTCCTCCACAACCAGTATTACCTTCTCTGGTCACGACATTCCCCTCTTTTCATCAGTCACCAACCTCAGCGTAAGATTTGACCCTCAACTCACTTTTGAAGCCCACATCAACCACATCTGCAAGATCTCCTTTCATCATCTCAGAAATATTTCCGAACTCTGTTCTTCACTCACCTTGACTGATGCTGAAAAGCTGGTTCACCAGTTCGTCTCCTCCAGACTGGATTACTGTAACGCACTTCTCATCGGTATCCCTGATAAAAGTCTTCAAAGACTACAATATGTTCAAAACAGTGCTGCAAGGATCCTGATGAGAGTTTTTAAACACGAACACATCGCACCCGTTCTTCATTCCCTTCATTGCCCATCTCCACCAGGATTGATAATAAGATCTCTCTCCTCACTCACCAATGCATCCATGGCAATGCACCCCCCTACCTAAAAGAACTACTCACCCCACTGACCTCGACACGATCCCTCCATTCTACCCACTCATACCGCCTCATCCTTCACCGGACTAAGCTCAGCACCATGGGTGATCAGGCCTTCTGTTCTGCTGCCCCTCATCTCTGGAATACCCTCCCTGACCATCTGAGGGCTCCACAGATGACTGACAAATTTAAAAAAAGACTTAAAACTTTCCTTTTTAGCAGAACCTATAACTTTAATTAACATTGCTGCTTTTTGGTCAGGTTTTTATAGTTATTATTTTATTTTATTTTATTTTTTATTGATGCTTTTATCTGCTTTTAATTTGTAGCACTTTGAGATTTGATCCAAATGTAAAGTACATTATAAATTAAATGTATTACTATTATTATTAGTAACTTAATATTTGATAACGTCGTTATGATATAACATCAGTCCGGGTAAAACCAGTCCGAGGTATCGATATGGCTTTGATGGGAAAAAAAACTTTTCCCTCTCCCTCCCTCCCTTTCCCCCCCTATCTCTAGTATAGAACTAAATGATTCGGGGAAAAGCCTGATCCCCGCAGTCATTACAGCCTTGAACAGTCAATCCCACTAAGTTGACCAGAGGATGTACTGCTGTCCATAAGCTGATGTCATCATTGTTGTTGTTGTTGTTGTTGTTGTTAATGTTGTATTTTTATCATTGCATTCTTGTATGCTTAATGTGTGAGCCGACAAGGACGGTGCTGCGGTTCCTCTTCCCGGTTGCTTTTAAAACTCATCATATATATAATCATCTATCACTTTGCGCTGGTCAATCAGCTGTTGACGGCTCCTCCGATTGATGTGTCGGCACATGTAAACCGTCAAATAAGAATATTCTCTCACTACAATTTCATCCTGAAAGGAGATAAGGGTCCCTGTAAACCCAGCTACTGGTACAGTAGATACTGGGTTCCCCCTGGTCCGGGACAATGCCAGCCTCTTGTGATCAGAGTGTGTGTGTGTGTTCCTGTACGATGAAGGTTTTGATGCCATTGACTGCACCTTACGTTCCCCAGACCTGAATGCACCGGAGAACGTCTCGGAAGTGATGCACTGGTGCATCCACGCCACCACCGCACATCACAGACTTCACAGAAGCTCACTGATGTCCTGATCCAGGTCTAGGAAAAGATCTTGCAGGACACCGTCCTCCGCCTCATCAGGAGCAGGTCCAGACACGGTCAGTAGTGCTTACAGGCACTACTTAGACACATGAGTTTACCAGTGAAACGGACACCATTTCGATCAAAACCTGTGATTTCAATCCTTCACCTTGATACTGGGTCTGATTTACAATCTAGCACTCAGTGAGTTCATGGTTCTGGTTTCCATCCGTGGGTTTGTGGTTCTTGCTTTCATTACTAGGTTTGTGGTTGTGGTTTCCATCAGTGTGGTTGTGGTTGTGGTTTCCATCAGTGGGTTCGTGGTACTGGTTTCCATCAGTGTGTTCATGGTTCTGTTTCCACCAGTGTGTTTGTGTTTCTGGTTTCATCAGTGGGTTTGAGGTTTTGGTTCAGTGGGTTTGTGGTACTGGTTTCCATCAGTGATTTCATGTTTCTAGTTTCCAACTGTGTGTTCGTGTTTCTGGTTACCATCAAGGGGTTTGTGGTTCTTATTTCCATCAGCGGTATCATGGTTTTGGTTTCTATCAGCGGGTTCATGGTTCTGGTCTCTCAATGAATTAGACAACGATTTTTCACTGGAATATTTTCCTCATCCAGATTCTATGTGCGATTTAAGGATCCCATTCGTGTTTATGAGCAAGGTGTTTCCTTAGGACAGTTAGTCCGTCAGATGTTCCACATGAAGCCCAACGGTGAAAACACCCTCTGCCAACAGGTGCCATTTAAGGAATCCTGGAACATACCAAACACACACACACAAATGCTTTTCACATAGTGTTATTAGCTCTGCAGCAGATACTTTGGGATGAGGGGTGGTGGTTGGTGGAGATGGTTGAGGGCAGAGGTGGAGGTGGGTCACTGTGTAGACGGACCCAGAACTGTGACCTCAAAGGAACTGTGTACTGTGGATTTATACTTTTCATCAACCTCTGCTAGATCTGTCTGTCAATATATCATTCATTATTTTTGATAAAAAGGTATTCTAGTAAAATCAATTAAATCAGACAAGTGGAATTCCAGCCAGCCAACAAACTAACCAACTATCCAACCAGAAAACTAACCATCCAGCCAATTACCCTATCAACTTAACAACCAACCAGCCAATTGCCCTACCAATTAACCAAACAACCAGCCAGCCAGCCAGCTATCCAACCAATCAACAGCCCAACCAACCAACCAATCAGCCAACTAACCAGCTATTTACCGTACCAACTAACCAACCAACCAGCCAGCCAGCTAACCAGCTAATTACCCTACCAACTAACCGCCCCACCAGACAGCAAACTACAGTTTGAATATGATCCTTGAAATATTTTTGCAATTATGTCAGAAAACAGGTTTTTTGGTTAAAATAAAAAAAAGTACCATTAGAGAGTAAAACATGAACTACTATAGTAAATATGATACATACAAGATAGATATTCTTCAAATGCACTGAATTTTTACTAAATCAGACTAACGGTTTGGAATTTATAGTCTAAAAACTATGTTCTTTTGTAAAAAGCTCCCCATAGTGAGTAAAACATGAACTATTAAAATAAAAGACAGTGTATACAAGATATATCTCTTCGAACAATTAGTTTGAGTAGATATGGCCTTGTCATTTTGAAGATAAAGCTCCCCCTACTGTCAGAAATATAGAACCGAGCTTTCCAAAACACCCAAGTTTTTCCTCGTACTAAGGTCTATATGGCCATAAATTGCAAAATTTATTAATTATTTCGTTTTTGAGTTATCACGTCAACACGAGGGATCCGTGGCGGTCGCGGAGGTGGTGGTGGGGCGCGGTGACAATTCCATATATCCCCGACTTTTTGGTATATAATCAGTTCTTTGCATCTAGTGAAGTACCAGGAGAGCAAATTAAGGTTCAGGGTCTTGCTCAAAAATACTGTCACTCGTAGACTGCAGGGGAAGTTTGGGAGACAAAATACTCTATGTCAAGGACTTGTGAATGTCAAGTTTCAACGCTGTGAACGCCGGACCTCCTCCTGGTTTCTTCTGAGGTTTGTATCTCAGAGTAAACTATGTATGATCTTTAAATATCAAAACAAATGTATCATGAAATGTTCTGAGTAAACACAAATTACAAGTTTTAATTAATAATTTTATTTATTGAACCCTAAAGGTTCTTTGACACCAACTGGGTTTGTGTGAGAGAGGCTCGGCCTCCTTGGAGGCTAAGCCTCTAAGGAGGCTATGAAATCCATATGTCTGGGAAAGGTTCCAAACTAGTTTCTAAGGTTTTTGGGACTCCACAGATTCATACACACATTATCCACTAATAGAGAAGAAACAGAAGTGAACCTTCAAAGAAGTGGACCAACTTCCAAGATTCCTCCAAGAGCATCATGAAAGTTATTTTAGAAAGTCACAGAAGATCCAAACAAAACATCCAGGGACCTGCAGGCCTCTCTCACCTAAATAGAGGTCAGAGGTCATGGCTCAACTATTCCACAGACACTGGGCTAAAACGGCCTCATGAGAGACAGAGAGAGAGAAAGAGAAAGCCACTGCTGACCCAGAAGAACATTTAAGCTGGCCTGAATTTACAGACAACACACCTTGATGACCCTCAGAGCATCTGGTAAAATCTTCTCGGGACTGATGAGTGGAAAGCTGGACTCTTTGAAGACAGGAGCTTCTGAAGCACAATATCACTCATCAGTCTGTGAGGTCTTCAAGTTAGTCAATGATCCCGAGCAATTTGTCCACGACTGAACGGCTCCCAGTCAAAGTCTGGTCCTGGACCCTCTTGAGATGCTGTGGTGGGAAGTGAGTAGCTACTACTCACATCCTGTGAAGTAGTAGCTCATATCAGTAAAAAGCACATATTTTTGTATATATCTCTTATTGATTGAAAGTTTGTGATTAACTGAATGAGTAAGTGTTTCTGCAGGTTTTAACATATTTAATTTCAGAGTAATTTCCTACCAGTACGAGAGAGAAAAAAGTATAGAGGACAAGAGGGATTATTGGAATGCCAATTACATGCAAAGTAAATAGATTTATCCACAGAACTGTGTACGCAATCGACCATTTGCATAAATCCAAAAATAATTTAGCAATGCAACAGAAGCATTTAAACGAGCATTAAATGAATGTTAACATATAAGACCCATCTGGACAAATTGAAGATCTTGTATTTTAAACTATGTAAGCTTTTGAATTCAGGTTGTTTCATTTGAGAATATTTAAAGCCTAGCAGAAACCCTGGAAGGGTTAAATGTTTATTCATGGATTGAGAAAATTCTACTATTTGTAATTACAAGTAAATAATTTAAACATTGTTATTGATTACATCGGAAATGTTACAAAGCCAAAAGCAGGAAGTTGACTTTGTAGAAATTTGTGTGGACCATATGGACTGTGATCATCGTATTGATCAAACTACTCAACAGTAGTAAAACAATCTGATTACATCATCCTTTGATATCCAAAGCATGAAGTAGATTACCTCAAACTTTAACATCTCAAATAGTATCAAATACCTACCCATTAATGCGGCAGTAATAGAAATCCATAAACACAAAAGTTAAACACTGAAAAGAGCCATTTCATCCCAAAATGAGCACTTTTACTTTATTTTAAGTTCATTGTTCTGTTAATACTTTTATTAATAAATTAAGTTTTTTGCAGGAATATTTTTACACTCTGGTATTAATACCTTTACTCTAGAAAAGCATCTGACCACTTCCTCCACGAATTGACTCTTTACAGACACATGGTTCAAAACAGGCTAACCTTAATCTACAGTGACAGAAGAGTGAGTGAACCCACACCCGCCTGCAAATGGCTCACTGACTGCACTCAGTGCTCCACATGTTGGAGGACCACAACATGGAGGGCTGGAAGGAAGTCTACCAGTTAAAATTTCTGCAGGCCAGTTGGAGCTCCATAAAGCATCACACCTGCTCCACTGAGCCTCCCTGATGGAAAGTAGCTGGTCATTTTATAGGATTCCAGACACAAATAAGACTGAAGCAGCGGGAAATTGGCCATATTAGGAGAGCTTCTTCTTCCATTGGGACCTTCAGACCCCACATTTTCTTTAGGACCTTCAGCGCTATTTAGTGTTTCTTCCATCATCAGAATGGAAACTCATTTCAGTCCCTCATCCTTCTATTTCTCCCTCATCATCATCTCTTTAAGGCCTGATAAGGATATTTCAAGGTAACCCACCTACCCAGAACCAAACTCTGGTCTATCAAGGCTCAAGGGGAAGCTCCAATTATAAACCAATGGGAACGACACTGATTGTGAAAATATTCTGATGCTGAAGAAAGCTATTTGAATACGTCTTTGACCTATAAATAGTTTTTTTGACAATTATAATGAAGTGGACTACAGATTTGGGTTAATGGAGGATTACATTACCATAGAACACGTATTAACTCTGCAGACAAGCAGACCAGAAGTTTTTGTATCTTTGATGCCAATTAAGTTTTCAAGTCTTTGTATAAGAATTTGTTGGTCAATGGTTTCAAAAGCAGAACTAAGATCTAAAAAGACCACAACAGAGAGCAGTCCCTCGTCAGATCTAGTTAAAAGTTAATTTGTAACTTTGACCGGTGCTGTTTCTGTTCTTTGGTGAACTCTAAAACCAGACTGGAAATTCTCAAATAAACTATTGTTATGCAGAAATCACACAATTGTTCAACTACCACTTCCTCTAGGATTTTAGAAGGGGAAGGGAAGGTTAGATATTTGCTTGTAGTTTGCTATAGCCTCAGGATCAGTTGTCGGCTATTTAAGCAGTGGTTTCATAATGGCTATTTTAAAGGATTGTGGTACGCAGCCTGACTATAAAGACAGATTGATGTCTAATAGAGAGTTGCTGACTAAGGGTAAACTTTCTTTAAGTAGAATAGTTGGGATTGGGTCTAGGAGACAGGTTGTTGTTTTGGATGAGGGCATGAGAGAAGTTAATTGTTTTAGATCAATAGGACAGAAGCAGTGTAGATGAAGCGCCAGGTTTATCGGTTGTTTCTAAGAACATAGTTCTGGGGTGTAAACTAGAACCATTTGAAGGCAGGAGGTTCTGGATCTTGTCCCTAATACGTAATTTTTTCACTAAAGAAACTCTTGAAGTCAGTAAAATGCCGCTGTGGATGATTCTTTCTAGTTATGTGTTGTTTGTTTAAGGTTTTGAGTCTAGTTGTTAAACGATGGAGGTAATTTTAGTGAGTTTGTAGCCCTATGGACCAAATAATCAATTTGCACAGGACTAACATTAGGGTAAGATTATTTTAAGTCGAGACATGCAACTGAACCGATCAGATATATTTTTAGTGATTTAGTATTGCACATTCAAAAGTTATCAAACAGTGGTCCGATAGTAGTGGGTTCTGTGGATGGACTATTAGTTTTTCAATGTCAATACCGTAAGTCAGGACTAAATCTAGGGTGTGATTAAAACAATGAGTGGGCTCATTAACACACTGACAGAAACATCAGTCTAAATTTGAGGTAAAGGCAGTATCAATACTGATGTTGCCTTTGTCTACGCGAATGTTAAAGTCACCTACAATAATTATTTTAACTGCCTTAAGGACTAAGTTTAATTATAAAATCTGAAAACAAATTTAAAAATTCAGAGTTTGGGCCAGGAGCCGGATACACTAGGTTGGTATACATGGGACACTTTTCTTCTATCCGAATGAAACATTTGTGAATTGTCGGTCGCCTGTTTACATGACTTGTGATCTTTTCCAACCCGGGGTTTACATGCATCAACTCACCTAATCAACTTTCTGACATGCGCAGACGATCCACACTCCCGTTCATAAGGTGGCGATAATGCTTCGATGAGCTGGGTGCCAACCGCCAACATGCGCCCAGAAGAAGAATACAACTAGGCGCAGAAGGGATTTATCGTGAATCTTATAGTCCAACTATGTAAAACTGTTTCAAAGTTGCAATGAATACTGTTTTGAAGTTGCCGTACATAAAATGCGTCGCAGCATTGAAAAAACTCAGCCGGAGCATTACCTCACAATGCTGGGCATGTGAAGATACAAGTCAAACAAAGCTTCCGAAAGGACTTAGACTACTTCCCAACAGAGGAATGAAATCTTATTTGGAAAGGTTTTTTCCATCCGGAAAGGGGTGTTTAAATGCAGCATTTTCTGTCCAATTAGTCGTCTTTTACATGTGTATTCGGAATTAAGCTGTCCATGTAATACCACCTACTATGACAAATAAGATTGGTGGTTGATGCTTCCAGGTTGGATTTGTAAGATTGAAAGTAAGGCTTTCAAGTGAGTAACAGTCAGGTTAGGGTTTAGGATTTAGGATTATTCAGTATCAGTCTGGACGCTGAAGGGAGAGGACGCTGGCGTTGTCTGTTTGCCGCTTTTCCATCAGAGTTCTACAGCCTGCAATACTATTAACCGATAAGTATACCTTTTATTGTTGGTCACCGGCAAACCTTTTAGATATATATCCGTATTTGTATATGTTATTCTGTATTTGTATTTGTATTTGTAAGAATTGTACCGAGTCTGGTGACGGTCCGCCTACCTGTTGCTGCAAGTGTACCATCACCCGGAGACTTTTGTATCTATTTGTTTCATCGTTAATGTCCATTTCTGTTTGTTCATCGTTGATGTCAGTTTGTTTATCCGTCTTGTTTGTCACTGCCCCAGTAACACTTTCACCAAAAGCCGCTGTTGATCACTCTCTGTGTTTGATAGCTTTTTACTCGGCATCATTTCCATGAAAATAACGGCTACTAACGTCCTCTGTGCGTCTCGTCCATGGCTAACGGCTAAGAACAGGCTAGTCTCCACGACTGGCATGATGATGAATTATTCCGTCACCCAACTGATGAAATTCAACAACAACACTCCGTTGTGCATATCGGTTATTAAACAACTTGGACTCCTTCGCCGGCCCCATTACATTCACAGAAGTTGCCGTTCTAAGTTTGTTTACTCCCGCTCCCGCCCTGATAACTCCATTCTGTCCCTTTGGTCGGACGTACGCACTGTCGCGTCTCAGACGCGTCAACAGAATGCTGTCGCTTTTCCCATTAGTGTCACTTGACTTCCCTCGATACAATCATCCACTGTGCGGGTTAGAAAACGTGGAGTGGATTTCAGTCTTCTTCGGCCAATACAGAGACTCACTGCTCCATCTAGTATTAAAATCGAACTCTTTAATTCACAATCTCTCAAAAACAAATCATGCCTCATAGATAACCACATCCTGGAGAAATGTCTGGACCTTATGTGCCTTACAGAAACTTGGCAACAACCAGATGATTTTTCTGTCCTGAATGAGACCCGTCCCACTGGCTACTGTTACCAACAGAAAGCCCGCAGCACTGGTCGTGGTGGTGGTCTGTCTGTCATCTACCGTATAAATTTGGACTTGTCTCCACTGCCGTTGCCAGAGATCTCTTCTTTTGAATGCCTGGCATTTAATTGTAAACCAACTTTCTCCACGACCATACTTCTAATCTACCGACCTCCAGCATCTTCTTTCTGCCAACTTTGTATCAGCCAATGACTCAGTAGATTTCTACAATAAATCCCTGAGTAGCATCCTGGATCGTCACGCCCCTGTAAAAACTGGAACAGTCACCTTCTCCCGCTCAGCCCCCTGGTTCACCAGCGAGCTACGGGAAATGAAGGCAGCTGGGCGTGTCCTTGAGAGGCGTTACAAGGCTTCAGGTCTCACTGTCCACAAGCTAGCCTTTCGGGAACACCAAAAGGCCTACTGAAAGTCCCTTAGAGAGCTTGTTCTACTCCAACATCATCAAAACCAGTCCTGGAAATTCTAAGCAGCTGTTTTCACTATCAATCATCTTCTTAAACCACAAACTCCCACACTTACAGAAATTACAGAAGAGCACTGTAATAATTTCATGGCTTTCTTCAAATCAAAAATTGACTCAATCCGTTCTGTCCTTTCTGGTTCCTCCTCTCTACCTATCCAGTCGTCTTACTCACAGTTTGAGATCTCCCAGCCTCTAAAGTGTTTCCCAGAAATCTCACAGCAGGAGGTTGAGGTTATCATCAGGACGATGAAGCCCTCCACCTGTGCCCTCAACCCCTTTTCTACAGCCCTACTGAAAACTAACATCTCTTCTATCAGTCCCCTGATCACTGCTGTAATAAATCAATCCCTCCAGGCCGGCTTTGTTCCATCTGCCCTAAAAGCCGCCATAATCAGACCACTCCTCGAAAAACCTTCTCTCGATCCAGAAGTTTTTACTAATTACAGGCCCATTTCCAAACTCCCATTCCTCTCCAAAGTTCTGGAAAAAGTAGTTGCTGACCAACTCCAGGACCACCTCAAATACAACAACCTTTTTGAAACCTTTCAGTCTGGTTTCCGCTCCGCCCACAGCACAGAAACAGCTCTGCTTAGAGTCACAAATGACCTACGGATGGCAACAGATGCTGGTTCACCTTCCCTCGTGATTCTCCTTGATTTGTCTGCTGCCTTCGACACAGTTTACCATGGAATACTCCTACACCGGTTACATCACACCACTGGACTCACTGCCACTGCCCTACATTGGTTTCAATCCTACTTCACTGACAGAACAGAATACGTTTCCCTTGGAAGTTCAAGGTCCCGGACACACACCGTCACCTGTGGGGTCCCCCAGGCATCAGTCCTTGGCCCCATTCCTACTCATACTATACATGCTCCCCCTTGGCCGTGTCATCAGTCGATATGGACTCTCATTCCATTGTTACGTTGATGACACGCAAATCTACATAAAAACTGACACATGTTCCTCCGCAGCCTCTCCATCCTCATCGTCATCATCACCTCCCCTGTCAACTCTCCGCGCTTGTCTGGAGGAGATAAAGGTGTGGATGAAAAAGAACTTTCTCCAGTTGAACAGCTCCAAAACCGAAGCTATTTTAATTGGCACCCAACATCAGACCCAGTCTTCCTCCATAACCAGTATTACCTTCTCTGGTCACGACATTCCCCTCTCTTCATCAGTCACCAACCTCTGTGTAAGATTTGACCCTCAACTCACTTTTGAATCCCACATCAAACACATCTGCAAGATCTCCTTTAACCATCTCAGAAATATTTCCAAACTCGGTTCTTCACTCACCTTGAGTGATGCTGAAAAGCTGGTCCACGCGTTCCTCCCCTCTCGACTGGATTACTGTAACGCACTTCTCATCGGGATCCCTGATAAAAGTCTTCAAAGACTTCAGTATGTTCAAAACAGTGCTGATTCACACTGATTCTGACTTAAGTTTGAAGGCTGCAGTTACGTGAGTGCTAGCGTGTGAACACACTGATCCTTGTGCTATTGTTTCCCTTCTGTGTTTAATGTTTAAACCCTTCTTTCTCATATTGTTGGAGTTCAATGTATAAAGTTGTGTTATAAGTCATGGTCAATGTCTGTCTCTCTCTTTCCTGTCTCTCTTTCAAAATGTTGATGTGTCTGCTCAGAGCGTCCATGTTGCAATGGAGAGTCAGAACGTTATTATTCCTGCTCATCAGTGTGAGTTTTGATTCCTGCCGCTTCTCCATCGTTGAGTCCTTTTTGTTCAACTGTGGATATTGATGCTGTGAAGAGAGATGTGTTGTGTCATGCTGTTTCTGCCTCAGAAAAGTCATGGAGGTCTGTTACTATCAATTCTACATTTCATGATGTCAATGTGGCTGCAGAAGGTCATAACGTTATGATTCCAGGGGATCGGTCAGTGTCTGTTCTGACGGTTCCGGTTATTGCTGTTTTTGCGGGAAAATCTGTCATTATTGCAGCTGATCAGTCTTCGAGAGTTCCAGTGGACCAGAATGTTTTACTGTTGCTGCAGGGAAATATGTCACTAATTCTACAGACCAGTCTGTGGGTGTTCCGGGGGCCTGCAATGTCCTGTTCCACGAGAACAGCCTGTATCTTCTGCTGCATGAAATATTGATGGTGTGGGTCCGGCTGTGCCTATTGTTGATGACTGTTGCTGATGACAGGTTGGTGATTCTGGGGACTAAGCTGAGCTTATGCTGGCATTTCAGATCAATCAGAAGGCTGACAAGGAGTCTCGTCAGATCCTGTACATGTTTTGTGTCACTGAGAGTCCGTCCTAAATTACAGATCTGTACTCCTTTAACAAAGTTATTGCGTTTCTTGATGGCACTTCTGTCAAGTCTGTGAATGTAGCAGATGATTTTCCAGACCTGGACAGTCTGATTGGGTCGATCATACCTTTCTCTTTGCCACACTGCAAGTTTTTGGTGTTGGGGACCAATTTCTCTCCTAGGTCAAATTAGCACACTGCAATATGTGTACAAGCTGGGGGGGGCTGGGGGGATGAGTTGTCTCCTCCCAGTGAGGAGGGCTATCAGGCAGGGCTGCCCAAGGATAGCTGTACAGCATGGCTTTCACGGCCGTTCATGGACTGAGTCCTTCCGCTGCAGGCAGATAACCATCTACTCTGTAATTGCTCGATAGGCTGGGCTGAGATTGCCCATCTACTGTTGGATTAGGCTGGTCACCTCGGCGGTTTCATTGTGAAACTGCTGTTCCACAATGACGCCGTGTCCAGCGCTATGTTCGTCTTCTATGACGATTGGGTTCATTGAGTCAGGCTTCATGAAGCTTATCTACCTAACAATGTTTTCCATTGACGGACTGACTGATGTGACAGGTATACGGTCTTCCAGGGTGCTGTGGAGTGTCGTGTTTGCTCCGCTTCGAGCTTTTGCTTGGAGCCGGGCCTTGACTAATCAGGGAACTGGGGGTTACGAGTATGAGTTCCACTCCATGCCGTGAGTCCTTCTGTTGGGGTCTAGGAGGAAGGGGGAGTTGAAACACCTGTGCTCAGAAATTTCAGCTCCTGCACAGAAGAGGAGCAGTATCTCAGCTTTTTTAAAGGGTCTAGTGGCGCAGTGGTTGGTACAGTGGTTGTCAACTGGCTGTTCCATTGGTGTGAGAATCGTGGCTTGAATGGTTACTGCTCCTGATGAGCATGTGGCACATGCATTGCAGCCTCTATCATGAATGTATGATTGTCTGTGTAAATGGGTGAATGCTGACTTACAATGTGAAGTTCTTTGAGTGGTTGAGTAGAACAATTAGCGCTATAAAAGTACAGTTCAATCAGATAAGACGAGATGTCAAAAAGATGAATGATTTTTCACAACAGCAGATGTATGATAGTGAGTTTATTAGAAAGTCTTTGACGCCCAGACTTTTCAGGGAGATTGCGATCAAAGTGTCTGTGCCCTGATCAGCAGCATGGAACATCCCCCCTCTTGAGACATGTTACTGGTGGTGGTTGCTCATGTCATTGCTGAGGCCGATAGATTATGAGACTAGTGGATCTCCGAGGACCAGGTGGAGATGGGGAGATGGACGCTGCGTGAACCAACAGTGTCCAAGAACTAGATGGATGGAGAATGGATGGAGAGAGACTTGTATTTAAAGACAGCAGCATGTTGATGGGCAGCGCATGCAGGTGTGACAGTGATTTGATGGATATGGTTGATGGTGGTAGGTTAAGCATACAGATATGACTGAGTGGATGGCTACCTGAAAAGGTGTAGCTGATATCAATTAATGCCCGAGGCCATAGGCCATGAACCGAGAAATTGATACCAAGCATGTATGAAAGTTGGAGCCCTGGTTACCAGCAGACACGGACCACACCTGGATCAGCGTATAAGATAGGGCTGCTGGTTCTGCTCTTAATCTGAAACTGTTGATCAATTTGTGCTGGCCTGCCCGAGACAGGTGGTTATCGTTGACCTGCTAAAGATTTGTCTGGAGGATCTGGGTGAAGTTTCTCCGTAGCCCTCTTTATGTTTTGACCAAAATACACACAGAAACAAAGGTAAACATTGTTATGATTAATTTGATCTTTTCCTGTGCCAAGCTGGCAATTTGGAAGAGCGGAAAAAACCTGATTCCTGATCGCCAGCCCTACTTTATAGGTTTGTGTGCACGCCAATAGAGCGTGGAATACAAATTCCACAACATGGCCAGCTTCAAAGCAGTGTGACCTGTCAAGCAAGTCCTCTGTTCTCTGGAGTGGGACATAGCTCTGATTTTTAGCTTTTAGGTATATGGCTGCAATTATATGACAGTGAGAGTGTAAATACACTGACCCTAATGCTATTGCTTGAGTTCACTGTTCAAAGTTCTTATAGGTTCTCTCTCACATTGTTGAAGTTCATTGTACACTGAATAAAGTTAAGTTAAAAGTCAGGGTCCCACCCCCACCTCCTTTCTCTCCCTCTCTCTCTCTCTGTGATGGTGGTGTGTGTGTATTTGAGTTCTCTGTACTCAAGTTAAATCATGCTTAATTCTCCTGGCAGCACCCAGAGGTGTTTTTTCCAGAGAGGAAGCAGCCTCATGAAATTACCTCACACACACTGGGCTGGCAGCAGAAGCTTGGGGGTTCCCCCCTCTCAGAACCAGGCTTCTGGGACCTTTAGGAGGTTGTGTAATCACTGCTGGCTCCGCTGAGGAGCATGAAGTGACGCTCCACTGTGACGCCTGCAGCTTTAAGGACTGGCTGGATTCCATCCCATCATCTCTCCTGTTGTTAGATGACATCACATTTGACCACCCACCCAGCAAAATCTGATTGGATCCCTAAAGAATGAAGAAACATACAACAGCATTCAGCTGTTTTCAAGCCTTAAAACAGGTCAGAAATTCATCCGAATGTCGAACAGTGGTCCTGTATCTTCTTATTGGTCATCATGCCCCCCTGTACATTGCATTGCCTGATGATCGTAGAATTGAGTCAAAGTCAGATATAGAGTTAAATGGTAAAGATTATGCCCAACTTTACTGGAGTGAAGATCCAGTCTTTAGGTCATTCCGCTAATCATTGCAAGGCAATCCAGATTCATCTTTAGATTTTTATAACTGTTGATAGCTGATTTTAATTTTTTGTTTTTATGTTTCTCCATAATATTATTATCTTAATCCTTTTGAATCAGGTTGCACCTGGGACCAGTCCAGTCTCTGCTGTGGAGTCAGAGGCAGCGGGGGTACTGTAGGCCAGGAGGAAGAGAACTTCTTTCTCCTGTTTTTACTCTCTGATCAAAACACTGATTCTACACCGTACACATACACATACTCAAACACATACACAAACACCAGACAAACGCCACTGGACTATCAACAGGAAACATCTTTTGGAGAACGGGAAGTGCTGGTCCTTGATTAACTGGGTGTGATTTTAAGAACTGTGTCACAGCCAATCAGAGAGCTCATATTTTAGGGGTCAGTATAAAAAGAGGAAAAAGTTACTCTGCTGATGGTCAGACAGAGGCTGAAACATGAGTGTATGTTTGTGTGAGAAACTTTGTGTTGTTGTGTTAGTGGGGTGATTTTTGTCATGATCTAAGTGTTGTCAATCACACGAAACCCCAGAGTACACAAACCCATCTGTGTACTCTGGGGTTTCTCTAGTAATAAGTTTGTGATAAAGAAACAGAAATGTTTGTAATATCTCCTCTGACAGATTTACACAACTGTTATCTGCCTTCCTTTGCACTTTTCGGCCACATTTGTATTTATAATAAAGAATTTATCCGGGAAAAAATTCTGTGTACATACGTCTAAAGAAAGTATGTCTGATGCAATCTCTTTGCATTTAGAAGAGGACTGGTCTGGAAGACTTTGAGAATAAAGCTCCCCTGGTGTCAGAAATATACCACTAAACCTTCCCAAGATCAACCCAGTTTTTACTTGCACTAAGGTCTATTTAGTTATTAAATTTGAAAATGATCCAATAAATATTTTTTTAGTCTGGAAAACAGTGTTTTTCGTAAAAACAGCTAGCCCTAGTGAGTAAAATATGAAGTATTAAAGTAAAATCTGTGTCCATCTGTATAGTCTGGACGCTGAAAGGAGAGGACGCTGGCGTTGTCTGTTCGCCGCTTTTCCATCAGAGTTCTACAGCCTGCAATACTATTAACTGACAAGTATACCTTTTATTGTTGGTCACCGGCAAACCTTTAATGACTCAGTAGATTTCTACAATAACTCCCTGAGTAGCATCCTGGATCGTCACGCCCCTGTAAAAACTAGAACAGTCACCTTCTCCCGCTCAGCCCCCTGGTTCACCAGCGACCTACGGGAAATTAAGGCAGCTGGGCGTGTCCTTGAGTGGCTTTTCAAGGCTTCAGGTCTTACTGTCCACAAGCTAGCCTTTCGGGAACACCAAAAGGCCTACTCAAAGTCCCTTAGAGAGGCTCGGTCACTGTTCTACACCAACATCATCAAAACTAGTCCTGGAAATTCTAACAGCTGTTTTCCACTATCAATCATCTCCTTAAACCACAAACTCCCCCACTTACAGAAATTACAGAAGAGCACTGTAATAATTTCATGGCTTTCTTCAAATCAAAAATTGACTCAATCCGTTCTGTCCTTTCTGGTTCCTCCACTCTACCTATCCAGTCTGCATACTCACAGTTTGAGATCTCCCAGCCTATAAAGTGCTTCCCAGAAATCTCACAGCAAGAGGTTGAGGTTATCATCAGGACTATAAAACCCTCTATCTGTGCCCTCGACCCCTTTCCTACAGCCCTAGTGAAAACTAACATCTCTTCCATCAGTCCCCTGATCACCGCTGTAATAAATCAATCCCTCCAGGCCGGCTTTGTTCCATCTGCCCTAAAAGCCGCCATAATCAGACCACTCCTCAAAAAACCTACTCTCGATCCAGAACTTTTTACTAATTACAGGCCCATTTCCAAACTCCCATTCCTCTCCAAAGTTCTGGAAAAAGTAGTTGCTGCCCACCTCCAGGACCACCTCAATTACAACAACCTCTTTGAAACCTTTCAGTCTGGTTTCCGTTCCGCCCACAGCACAGAAACAGCTCTGCTTAGTGTCACAAATGACCTACGGATGGCAGCAGATGCTGGTTAACCTTACCTCCTGATTCTCCTTGATTTTTCTGCTGCCTTCGACACTGTTGACCATGGAATACTCCTACACCGCCAACATCACACCACTGGACTCACTGCCACCGCCCTAAACACGTTTCAATCCTACCTCACTGACAGAACACAATACGTTTCCCTTTGAAGTTCAAAGTCCCGGACACACACCGTCACCTGTGGGGTCTCCCAGGGATCAGTCCTTGGCCCCATTCTCTTCATACTATACATGCTCCCCCTTGGCCGTGTCATCAGTCGATATGGACTCTCATTCCATTGTTACGCTGATGACACGCAAATCTACATAAAAACTGACACATGTTCCTCCGCAGCCTCTCCATCCTCATCGTCATCATCATCTCCCCTGTCAACTCTCCGCGCTTTATCTGGAGGAGATAAAGGTGTGGATGAAAAGCAACTTTCTCCAGTTGAACAGCTCCAAAACCGAAGCTATTTTAATTGGCACCCCACATCAGACCCAGTCTTCCTCCATAACCAGTATTACCTTCTCTGGTCACGACATTCCCCTCTCTTCATCAGTCACCAACCTCGGTGTAAGATTTGACCCTCGACTCACTTTTGAATCCCACATCAAACACATCTGCAAGATCTCCTTCCACCATCTCAGAAATATTTCCAAACTCCGTTCTTCACTCACCTTGAGTGATGCTGAAAAGCTGGTCCACACGTTGGTCTCCTCCCGACTGGATTACTGTAACGCACTTCTCATCGGGATCCCTGATAAAAGTCTTCAAAGACTTCAGTATGTTCAAAACAGTGCTGCAAGGATCCTGATGAGAGTTCATAAACACGAACACATCACCCCTGTTCTTCATTCCCTTCATTGGCTTCCCATCTCCACCAGGATTGATTATAAGATCTCTCTCCTCACTCACCAGTGCATCCATGGTAACGCACCCCCCTACCTAAAAGAACTACTCACCCCACTGACCTCAACCCCTGCTGCCCCTCGTCTGTTGAATGCCCTCCCTGACCATCTCAGGGCTCCACAGACGACTGACACATTTAAAAAAGGACTTAAAACTTTCCTTTTTAGCAGAACCTATAACCTTAATTAACATTGCTGCTCTTTGGTAAGGCTTTTATATAGTTATTATTTTATTTTTTATTGATGCTTTTATCTGCTTTTGCTTTGTAGCACTTTGAGATTTGATCCAAATGTAAAGTGCATTATAAATTAAATGTATTATTATTATTATTATTATTATTAAAATACATTTATACAAGATAAATCCTCTTGATTCGAGTAATATCCACCAAATTTGGACAAAATCAGGCTGATGGAAGTTATGTGGAAAAAACTATGTGTTTGGGGGGGAAATGCCCCTTAGTGAGAAAAACATGAACAAATAAAGTAAATCCCGATGTATAAAAGATGAATCTCCTCAAATTGCACCTAATTTGGACTAAATCAGAGCAACAGTTGTGAAATTATGGCCTGACAATTTAAGAGACAACCTAGTGTCAGAAATCTACAACCTTCTATTCCCAAAATCAATGCAGCAATAAGTTCTGTGTGAGTATGAAATTTGAGAATAATCCACTAATTAATTTTTGAGTTATCGTGTTAACACAAACTCTGATCTTGAACCTTTATCTCGGATAAATAAAGGTGGGGATGGTAGATTTAATAGTATCTAACAATCTTTGTGCAGTGGCTACTCTGTGTGATAGCTTTCACTGGAGCTGGCATGCCAGAAGAACCTTCTGCTGAGTCAGCAGTTCAGAGAGTCAGTGTGTCAAAAGTCAAAACAAGTTAGGAAGGAATGAGGTTTAATCAAAGCTTACAGCTTACTTTTAGGTTTGGGGAATGAAGGCTAACCCAAGATGTAAATGGTAAATGGACTGTACTTATATACCGCTTTTCTAGTATACTCAAAGCACTTTTACAGCATGAGTAAGCATTCACCCATTCACAAACATTCATACAGTGATGATAAAGTTGG
The DNA here is from genome assembly GCA_037951165.1 of Lophius americanus. Lineage (NCBI taxonomy): Eukaryota > Metazoa > Chordata > Actinopteri > Lophiiformes > Lophiidae > Lophius > Lophius americanus. The sequence continues at coordinate 660,764 of JBBDHG010000039.1, read as the reverse complement.
CCATACAAGGCATCACGTTCTCATCAGGAGCAATTACCATTCACCCCATCATTCACAAACCAATGGAACAGCCATTGGGTGCAACCTTGGGTTCAGTATCTTGCTATAGCACACCTTGACATGTGGACCTCAGTGGCCGGGGATCAAATCACCGACAGATAAGTGGACAACCGCTCCACCAACTGAGCGACCGTCAACACAGATGTCTGATCCTACAGTAAATCTACAGTAGCACTAACTGCCGAAAAGTCCGATTTCTATCATCGTTCTGCTAGAAAGTAAGAGTCAGAACGCACAGTGATATTACAAAGACATTGCATGGCTATTTGGGAGCAAACAGGGAATGTCAACAATATTGGGCAGGTGGTTTTAATGTTCTGGCCAAATGCCATGGTGCAAGATCATTTTGGACATGTTCAACTCCACTGCGCTAGTTAAAAAAAGTTAAATGAATAAAAATTGTATTTCTTCCTCCAGCTATTATTCACAGGTGTTTCCATAGACCGCTGGCCACTTCCACAGGCCGCCGCTCTGATGCAACTCAGGGTCTTCTATCTGCAGCACGGTCCTCAGAAATTCACACACACACACCCTCACACACACATACATGCAGCAGCAACTCTTTGTTTGGTCAAGCGCATCCTTCTCCTGAGTTTGGCCCTGGAGCTGCACCTCTGTCTCCACCATCGCCCAATCCACTGTCCCATCAAGAGCTCCATCTGAGTGCATTGACCTTCATCGGGGGATGGTTGCTGGACGCCCACTGGTCAAATCCATCGTTAACATGGTTGAGGCAATCCAAAGTTGAAGAGAAAACATCACCTGCTGCAGAGGTCATGACGTCATGGTTATCAGTATCTGCTCCTGTCTTCTTGGTGTCTATTTCTTCTCTCCCTCCCTCCAGTATTCCAGTGGGCTGGGTTAGCAGGGTCCTGCTGCAGCTGCTACCAATCATCCTCTACCTGTTGCTATGCTACCTGCTAAGAGTTTCTTTATGGGTTGAGAAAATTCTCTTATTGCTTAAGCTAAATAAACTACTTAAAAAGGCTTATGAATTATGTACGAAATTTCAAAATGCTGTAAATAAACTCAAATAAGTAGACTTTTTAGAGATCAGGACAAAGATGCTATAAACAGGCAATGATGCTGTTATAGATCAGTTAGCCATGTGCAGTCTGCGTTTCCTGCTTTCACCTGCACTGCTCACTCTTTGGAAAAGAGGATCCTACATTCACCATCTCAGCTCAGGTCCTGCCCTCCTTCTCATCCCCCACCACGGATCCACCTCCAGCACTTTATTAAAGAGACTCACTTTTTACTAAACTCTACCTCGTCTCTGGTGTTTCTGAATTCTGGGTGGAAATCCTAAACATGTATAAAATTAGGAAGCTATGTTTTATATTTGCTTCCCTACAGGTGACAGACTCGGTTTTAGCATGAGGTGCTCTGGGTTTGGAATGTTCTCCATGGAGATTCTAGGAAACCCCCAGCAGGAGAATGAGACTATTCCTCTGATGAACGCTAAGGTGAAAGTCTGCACTTTGACATTTGGTTTGAACAGAACTGTTGATGCCGTAGTAATATCCTGCTGCCTCCGGGTGACATGCAGTCATTGTTCCTGAAGGTCTGTAGTTATCTCAGGTTCAAAGAGGCCATTGCTCAGGTCCCACTACCACCCAGGGCCTTCTATCTGCAGTATGGTCCTCTGGAATGTACTAACTCATACACACACACACACCAACACAGCAGCAACTCTGTGTTTGGCCGGGCAGTCTGTATCAGCCACAACCAGTCTGGCACAATGCCAGTCTGCATCAGCCGGACCAGCCCGACCTCGTCTGGCACCATGGCAGTGTACACCATATGCACCAGTCCGACCCCTGTAGCAGTCTGCATAAGCTGGACCAGTCTGACTCTGCCTGAACCCTATGGCAGTCTGCATCAGCCGGACCAGACCCCGTCTGGGACAATGCCAGTCTGCATCAGCTGGACCAGTCCGACCTCGTATGGCACCACGGCAGTATACACTATATGCACCAGTCCGACCCCTGTAGCAATCTGCATCAGCCGGACCAGTCACACCCCTATGGCAGTCTGCATAAGCCGGTCTCACCCCGTCTGAACCCTATGGTGGTCTACATCATCCACCCCAATCTGACCCCAATAGCAGTCATCATCAGCCTGACCAGTTTGGACTTCAGATGCTCAGGCGGATCACCAAACAGAGCTGTGATGCTACATGGTGTTGCGCTCTATCAACACCATGTAGTCTTCATCTACGCAGGAAAGGCAGCCATGCTTATAGTGTGCATGAAAGGCTTTCCAAGTCAGTGGTCCAGATTAATACGTAAATTGTCAATGAAAATTTCAAGCAATGTGCATGATGAAACCAAAGAGATGGCTTCATCGTCGGCCCCCTGGGGTCAACCACCACAGTCTCTTCTACAGTTAAAACAAGGTAGTTGTCATCAGCTCAATTTTGGGACAGTGATCCACTCTATTCAGGTTTCTCCAGACCTGAATGTCTAGAGGGACAAGGTAACTCCCGAAGAAGAAGAAGAACAAGCTGAAAACACATCACTGGTGATTACGATGACCAAAACCAGACCCAATGTGTTTTTTTGTTTTTTTTAATTCAGTGAAGTCTGTGAAAGTTCTCTAGGTCTTAGCCAGGTGGGCCCAAAATACCTTATATCAGAGCTTTTCTTAATGCCAGAAAGATTGTTGCTGGACTAGCCACTGGGTGGACTCTTTAGTAGAGGTCCAGTTAAAAAGATCAAGCCTGCGAGGCAGCAGTGAAGCTAAATCAGAACCAAAAAAATGCTCTCTGTGCATATTTCAGTGGGGGTGATAAAAGATTATTCAGGTTAAAAACTTGGGTTATCTCTTGACATAGACCTGCTTCATAACACACATAACATAACATTGAACGTTATTAATCCTGAAGGAAAACTGTCGCTGATCCTCGCCTGTGTATGACACTCACCTGTGTCTGATCCTCATCTGTGTCTCATCCGAATATTTCTAGTTTTCCATCTGGATTACTGTCTCTGATGCTTTCATTCCTGTTTCTTCTTCAGGTTCCTTCCTCCCTCAGCCCTGTTCAGTGCTGTTCATGTCACCTTTGCCGGTCATTGTGTTTTTCCTGCTTTTAGTGTCTTCACCTGGTGGACACTGTCTATATCTTATAATGAATATTTCACTGTTATAAGTACAAATAGTTAAATTGATTAAATCTTTTTTTTGTGATCAAATATATATCAATTTTGAAGAAATACAACGATAAACTTCACATGACATAAATGACGGACCAAAATGCCCCCAGAAGATTCCACAAGCCCCTAAAGCAGATTTAATTTACAAATAGAAGAAAATCAAAGTAGCTGGTATATTAAACTGCTGTTGTTGTTGTTGTTGTTGTGGAAAGTGCTGATGAAATTTTGGAATAATTTTTTTGTGCATGCATTCAAGATGCGAAACAGCAAATAATTGGGAGATGATTAGGCCAAACCTCAGACTGCAAAGTCTAAATGGAATGTTTGAATGGACTAAGTCTTGCAGTCCATTAGGAATCATAATTTCTCCTCTAGGACTCCAAGCGGTTGAAGAACTAGGGTTCAATCAAGAATGGAGAGATTGAAGAGTGAAGGCCCAGAAACAAAATCTAAAATTTGGGATATTCTGCCCACTGGCACATTTCTCTCATTGTATGCTAGAAAATTTAATATGCAGTGTTTGCCCTTCCAAATGAACTTAGAAAATAAAAAATGCAACTTATCCCAATACCCCATTGGTGGTGACAGAGGAATCATGGAAGTATAAAAATATATGCGAGGAGACAGACACCCATAAACATCAAACCAGTAGCTGCTGGAGGTTCTTCGATAGGGCTCTGGCAGTTCACATGCTCCTCCTCGTACTAAGGAGCAGATACTGGTCCAAATACTGTGTAGTTGTCCGTCTCAGGATTTATCCAGCTCTCCTGTAATGGCCCGTCTCCTGGTAGCTTCTCCACATTTTACAGAACATGCTGGGCGACACAGTAAACCTTCTTTTGATGGCATTTATGGATGTTCCATCCTGGAGGAACTGGACCAACTGGACAACCTTAATGGGCTGCAAGTACCACATCATGCTACCAGTAGAGACAAGAACACTAGCAAAGTACAAAACTAGAGAAAAATAAACAGGACGGATGAAGAGAGCAAAATAATCTATAGTCACCAACTGAATAACCGAGCATGCATACATATTCACAGAGATAAATGTGATGTAAGTGAAATGGTGCTCCCCTCTGATTCCCTTCATTCTCATTTTCCTCTGGATCCTTTTCTGGGGTATAAGGTACAAAAAAACAATCATTTTAAATAGGCACCAGCCAGTAGAGAGAAACCAAATTATGTGCACATAATAGTTAAGTCATTTAAGTAATTTAGAAATCAAAATCTGCTTAAATATTTATTGATAAATTTGCCTAAATTCAGCAAACCTTTTGCATTGCTAACACTAGGATTTTCATTGTAGTATCTATTGATCAAATATTTTATCTAACTGATTGTTTCTAGGTGAAGTAGATAAGTGGGTATAATTGAGTTAATATTTGATGTGTTTGTGTTATATTTATACTTTCCTCTGCTTCTTCTGTCCAATCAGATCCTTCCTCACCCAAAGGATTGATATCTGAACCTACGGAGATATCTCCAGTGCCGAACAGTGCCGACAGATAACAGTCTCTTGAACTTCAACCCCATTTTCTTTTCTGAGCCTTATCGAACCATATGACCTACGGCTAAGCTTTTTCCCGTAGCCTGAAGGGTTGGTTGTACGATTGTTTGACATTTTAATCACACATATCAGTTCCCCAAGACTAACAACCAAGAGGATTTGAATTCCAAGTCAGTTCTACGCCATTACAATACAACCAGAACCCTTTAGGCATGAAGAAAATCAACTCTATATCAATAGTACTGAACTGGAACCCTCTAGGCATTAAGAACATCAGTTTCTATATTTATACTACAGGACCAGAACTCTTCAGATATGTCCTATGTCAGTTTTACACCAATATGACGGAACCCCTTTGGCATGTAGAAAAAATTGGTTCTACTCCAATACTACAGAGCCAGAAACCATTAGACATTTGGAACAAGAGCTCTACATCAATACTACAGAACCAGAACCATTAAAGCATGTAGAATGTCAGTTCTACATAATCCTATAGAACCAGAACCCCTTAGGTATGTAAAACATCAGTTCTAAACCATACTATAGACCAGAACGCTTTAGTCATGTTGAACATCCGTTCTGCACCAATACTACAGAGCCAGAATTCTTAAGGCATAAAGAAAGTTAGTTCTACATCAAAATGCCAGAACCCTCCAGGCATGATGAATGTCAGATCTACATTCTAACTACAGAGCCAAAACTCTTTAAACATGCAGAACATCAGGTCAGTATCAATACTACAGAACCGGAACCATCAAGGCAAGTAGAATGTCAGTTGTACATTAAAACTGCAAAACCAGATCCCCTTTGACAAGTAAAACGTCAGTTCTACATAAATAATACATAACCAGAACCATTTAGGCTTATAGAACATCAGTTATACATCAATACTACAGACCCAGAACTCTTTAGGCATATTAAATATCATTTCTGAACCAATTCTAGAGAACCAGAAGTCTTTAGGCATGTTGGATGTCCATTCTGTACCAATACTACAAAACCGGAACTCATTAATATGCCAGAACCAGATTCCTTTATCACCTGTTTATCCAAAGCGGTATCCCATCCATGTACAAGCCAGGCACTTCCCTACTTTACTTCCTAGATCGGAAAGGTTTGGGCCAATTTAGGCAGGAATGGTTGTAAGACATGTAAAACATCAGTTCTACAGTAATACTACCAAACCAGAACCCTTTAGGTATGAATAGCATTGGATCTACATCAATACTACCGAACCAAAACTCTTAAGGTATGAGGAATGTCATCGCTACTTCAATACAGAAGGAAAAACCCGTCAGGCATGTTGAACATCAGATCTATTGCAATATTACACCAGAACCAGAACCCTTCAGTCATGTAGATTGTGAGTTCTAAATCAATATTACAGAACCCTTTAGTCATGTTGACTGTCAGTTCTTCAGCAATACTACAGGACAAGAAAATAAGCTCTACGTTAATATTACAGAACTAGAACCAATTAGGCATATAGCAAATCAGCTTTACTCCAATAATACAGAACCAGAACTCTTTAAGCCTGTAGACGAAGATTTCTACATCAATGCTACAGAACCAGAACCCCTAACGCATGAAGAATGTCAGTTTTACATAGAACTACAGAACGACAGAGCCAGAATCCTTTAGCACGGTCTGGTTATAGTTATTGTAGTTCTTGATCTAATGTGGCTGACCGGTTAGCTTTTACAGTGGAGACGGTGGCTCTAGAGTGGTTGTCTACTTATCTGAAGGTTGGTGGATCAACCCCTGGCCACTGCAGTCCACATGTCAAATTGTTCCTTGAGTATTATACTGAATCCTTTGTGAATGGGTGAATGCTGGCTCTCTATGTAAATTGCTTTGAGTGGTCCAGCACATTAGAAGAGAGCTATATAGTACTTTCCATTTACAGTGTTTTCTGAATTGACGATTAAGTAAATGTTTGGTTCTCTCAAGTCAAACAAACAACTTCACTGTTGTAATCATTGTTATAAAAAAAAGTAAGGAAGGACCATCCAGTAATATTTCCCGACAAAGTTTTGAACATATGAAATAAACCAAAGCAAATTCCTCGGCCAGGCTTTTATTTTTCAGTATATTATGAGTTCCAATCTGTTTTCAATTTAAAAGTGACAGGGTGTACATACAGACATGGAGCATGAAGAGAGAGGGGGGGGGGGGGGGGGGGGGGGGGGGGGGGGGGGGGTGTAAGCAGCTAAAGCGTGCAACCAGAGATATTGCGCTTTTTCTCAAAACCATTAGCCTCCCATCACAGTTGCCATGAAGCTCTCAGCCTCCCCTGAGACCACTTTGCCTTTGGAGATCCTACCAGGGGATAATGGCCTGGACAACACAGATCGCTGACATTGTGACAGGACCCCGAATAAATAGAAGAAAATAGAATGAAATTATTCAACCTGCTGTCCAGATTTAGACAGATCAGTAATGTCCTAATTCACCATTTTTATTAAGCGCGCACCAAAGGGGCAGGTAGGGTTACACTGGCCCCTCAATCCATTTGACAGAAAGTTAAAGGTCGGTGTGTAAAATTTGGTGGCATCGATTCAGCCGAGGGAGATGAAGGGTCGTTCGGATGAGCTCCATACCGTTTACCCACTGAAATCAACTCAATTGACTACAGACAACTGCCGGTTTGGAGTGATTACTCCCTGAGGGGAGAGGGTGCGCTCTCAACCCATGATCCCGGTTTGGTCCAGACAAGGATGCAGCTGTCTGAAGATCAAGGCCAATTGAGCCAGCCCCCTTCCCTTTGCAGCTGCTTGGACATGAGGCTGGTGTCGCAGAGCCGGGATGAATTCTTCGGGCTGCTGGACCCCTCCATCTACATCTTCAACTTCATGTTTGCTTTGACGTTGCAGCTTGGCACTCCATTACTTTATATTGTTCTAAATAATAAGTATGACCCTCCATTTGTCAAACACAGTAACAACTTAAAACATGAAATCCTTCTCAAGACGTTTGTATGAACAACGCAGCTTTCGAAACAGTTTTACAGTTTTATTTTCAGCTGAAAGTACAGAAAAAAAGTTTGTATTTGTGTAGTTATGAATATTATATTCCTTCAATCAAAGACGGTACCCCAAAATACTACTTAACTTTTATACACTGGACCATAAATGAGGACTGAATCGGCTGAGAAGCAGTCTACAAAACCACCAACCTTCTAACAAGAGTGGTCAAACAGAACGGAAGATGGTCACTTAGTCAAAAAGAGTGGAGGATGGTTACCTGGTCAAACAGAGGGGATGGTGGTTACCTGGTCAAACAGAAGGGAGGACGGTTACCTGGTCAAATGGAACGGGAGATGGTAACCTGGTGAAACAGAGGGCAGAATGGTTACCTGGTCAAACAAAAGGGAAAATGGTTACCTTGTCAAACAGAGGGGATGATGGTTCCCTGGTCAAAGAGAACAGAAGATGGTTACTTAATCAAACAGGGGAGGATGGTTACCTGGACAAACAGAGGGGAGGATGGTTACATGGTCAAACAGAATGGAAGTTGGTTACTTCATCAAACAGGGGTGGATGGTTACCTGGACAAACAGAGAGGAGGGTGGTTACATGGTCAAACAGAATGGAAAAGGGTTACCTGGTCAAAAAGAGGGGAGGTTGGTTATCTGGTCAAACAGAACGGAAGATGGCAAACAGAGGGGAGGATGGTTACCTGGATAAACAGAGGGGAGGATGGTTACCTGGTCATCAAACAGAGGGGAGGATGGTGACCTTGTTAAAACAAGGGGTTACAATGGTTACCTGGTCAAACAGAGGGGAGGATGGTTACATGGTCAAACAGAATGGAAGTTGGTTACTTCATCAAACAGGGGAGGATGGTTACCTGGACAAACAGAGGGGAGGGTGGTTACATGGTCAAACAGAATGGAAAAGGGTTACCTGGTCAAAAAGAGGGGAGGTTGGTTATCTGGTCAAACAGAACGGAAGATGGCAAACAGAGGGGAGGATGGTTACCTGGATAAACAGAGGGGAGGATGGTTACCTGGTCATCAAACACAGGGGAGGATGGTGACCTTGTTAAAACAAGGGGTTACAATGGTTACCTGGTCAAACAGAGGGGAGGATAGTTACATGGTCAAACAGAGGGGAAGATGGTTACCTCGTCAAACAGAACGGAAGATGGTTACCTAGTCATGCAGAGGGGAGGATGGTTACCTGGTCAAACAGAACGGAAGATGGTTACCTGGTCAAACAGAGGGGAGGATGGTTAACTGTTCAAACAGAAGGTAGAATGTTTACCTGGTCAAACAGTACGGAAGATGGTTACCTCGTCAAACAGAACGGAAGATGGTTACCTAGTCATACAGAGGGAAGGATGGTTACCTGGTCAAACAGAACGGAAGATGGTTACCTAGTCATACAGAGGGAAGGATGGTTACCTGGTCAAACAGAACGGAAGATGGTTACCTGGTCAAACAGAGGGGATGGTGGTTACCTGGTCAAACAGAAGGGAGGACGGTTACCTCGTCAAATGGAACGGGAGATGGTAACCTGGTGAAACAGAGGGCAGAATGGTTACCTGGTCAAACAAAAGGGAAAATGGTTACCTTGTCAAACAGAGGGGATGATGGCTCCCTGGTCAAAGAGAACAGAAGATGGTTACTTCATCAAACAGGGGAGGATGGTTACCTGGACAAACAGAGGGGAGGATGGTTACATGGTCAAACAGAATGGAAGCTGGTTACTTCATCAAACAGGGAAGGATGGTTACCTGGACAAACAGAGGGGAGGGTGGTTACATGGTCAAACAGAATGGAAAAGGGTTACCTGGTCAAAAAGAGGGGAGGTTGGTTATCTGGTCAAACAGAACGGAAGATGGCAAACAGAGGGGAGGATGGTTACCTGGATAAACAGAGGGGAGGATGGTTACCTGGTCATCAAACAGAGGGGAGGATGGTGACCTTGTTAAAAAAAGGGGTTACAATGGTTACCTGGTCAAACAGAGGGGAGGATAGTCACATGGTCAAACAGAGGGGAAGAATGTTACCTCGTCAAACAGAACGGAAGATGGTTACCTAGTCATGCAGAGGGGAGGATGGTTACCTGGTCAAACAGAACGGAAGATGGTTACCTGGTCAAACAGAGGGGAGGATGGTTAACTGTTCAAACAGAAGGTAGAATGTTTACCTGGTCAAACAGTACGGAAGATGGTTACCTCGTCAAACAGAACGGAAGATGGTTACCTAGTCATACAGAGGGAAGGATGGTTACCTGGTCAAACAGAACGGAAGATGGTTACCTGGTCAAACAGAGGGGAGGATGGTTACCTGGTCAAACAGAACGGAAGATGGTTACCTGGTCAAACAGAGGGGAGGATGGTTACCTGGTCAAACAGAATGGAAGATTGTTACCTAGTCAAACAGAGGGGAGGATGGTTACCTGGTCAAACAGAACGGAAGATTGTTACCTAGTCAAACAGAGGGGAGGATGGTTACCTGGACCAACAGAGGGGAGGATTGTTACCTGCTCAAACAGAATGGAAGATGGTTACCTCGTCAAACAGCGGGGAAGGACGGTTAACTCGTCAAACAGAGGGGAGGATGGTTACCTGGTCAAACAAAAGGGAGGATGGTAACCTTGTTAAAACAAGGGAGGAGGATGGGTAACTGGTGAAACAGAGGGGAGGATGGTTTCCTGGTCATACAGAGTGTAGGATGGTTACCTCGTGAAACAGCGGGGAAGGACGGTTAACTCGTCAAACAGAGGGGAGGATGGTTACCTGGTCAAACAAAAGGGAGGATGGTAACCTTGTTAAAACAAGGGAGGAGGATGGTTAACTGGTGAAACAGAGGGGAGGATGGTTTCCTGGTCATACAGAGTGTAGGATGGTTAACTGGTCAAGCAGAGGGGAGGATGGTTACCTGGTCAAACAAAGGGGAGAATGGTTACCTGGTCAAACAGAGGGGATGATGGTTACCTGGTCATACAGAATGGAGGATGGTTAATTGTTCAAGCAGAGGGGAGGATGGTTACCGGTTCTAAAAAAGGGGAGGATGGTTACCTTGTTCCTATTAGTAGCACTACCTTCAGAGCTGAAGATTTACATATTGAATAGTGCCTGAAATAATTGCCTCTATGTTTAGAGTTCTAGCTGAGGATCAGGCAGCATGGTGGCATAGTGGAATTATTTGTGTCAACAAAGCAAGAAGGTTCTAGGTTCAAATCCACCTCTGTGTTTCTGTGTGGACTTTGCTAGTTCTCCCTGTGTTTATGTTCAGGTTCTCCAGTTTCCTCCTATATTCCATAATCAATGATAATTCAAAATCTTGTGTGGATTTGCCTTTCTGTCTCTATTTGTTAACCCTGTGAACTAGTGACCTGTCTCCCTCCCCAACACCACCCTCTCCCGAACCAGGATAAGCGGTTACAGGAAATAGAGGATTGAATAGCTGTGGATCTCATAAGTCTGAGGTATGATTACGTTGGCCTGATAAATGGTATTTTTAAAAATGTATTTAATTTAATTCCCACATTCACCCAAACAGATTCTGCAGCTCTGTGGCTGTCAGCCAGCACAACCCAGCTAACTGTAGTGATCCAGTATATCCCGTCACCCACTTAAACCACCAAGCCTGAAAAATCCCAAACATTCTCAACTAGCCTTTGTTGGGTTGCCCAAAGTTTCAGCCTCTACGTCCTAACTTAAGTCCAATTGCAACACATACCTTTCCTGTTTTCATTACAGTGTGATACTTTTTCTGCACAGCACAGATGAGTGATGACAAGAAAGAGTGAGGAGAACTCAGTGAGTGTGTGGGATCAGCAGACTAGAGGGTGTAGACAGTGACAGGAAATAGAGACAGGTAAAAAAATACATTAGGACAGAATGAGACGTTTGTTTGACAGAGGCAGAAGGATTATAAGCAGTCACACAGTCATAAATCCAGATTCCCACCCACTGGTTATGTGGGGGCTGCAGAATTATGACATGCTTGATCAGTCATGTCTCCAGGGAAACTGTTCTGCCGTTAGACATGCTGCAAGCAGACAGTGATGTTATGTAATTTGTGACTTTGTTGTAGACGATAGTCAGACGGCCATGATTAATAGACTTCTATACAGGATCAGACACATAAGGGCAGAACTACACAGACACAATCACCCCTGATTATCTGTCATTCATTTTTCACAACAGTGTAAACAACAGTTCAACTCTCTACTCTAATTCAGAGATTATTCTCCCAGAAGCCCTGAGAGTCATCACGTGTGTTGTGGATACATTCTTAACCTTCTTCTGGATCAGATTGCTGTCTCTTCGCCACTCTCAAATTATGCAATTTTAGCCCAGAGTCTGTGCAATAGGGGAGCCACGATCCTCTGACCTTCTTTGTGGTGAGAGAAGCCCGCAGTTCCCTGGATGTTTTCTTTGGATCTTCTTCCTGAGTGAACCTTCATTATGCTCTTGGAGGAAATTTGGATGCTTGTTCATTTCTGTGAAGTTCACTTTTGTTCCAAGTCCTTTCCATGTGTCAATAATGTGTATAATTGTGGATCTGTGGAGTCTTAGGAACCTTAAAAACAGCTTTGGAACCGTTTCCAGACTGATGGATTCCAATTACCTTCCTGAATTTCTGTTGATTTTTGCATTGTGCTACTAGTGAGACCCAGGAGCCAACTTCTTGCTTCTGAAGATGGTCCATTGAAGTGATGCTGTGATTGAACAGGGCTGGAAATAATAAAGTGTGGGTGGGTCTAATCAAGCTGGAACCAGTTCTTAATGCAGTTTGGTAGTTTTTAGGATTTAATCTCTTAGGGGGCAGAGCCTCTTTTAGACACACTTAGATGGTACAGAGAACTTTTGGATTTACTTGGCTTGTTTGATGTTGATGTTAAGTTTAGTTTGAAAATCTGAAACAGTTTAGTCCGAATATATAGATGGGGTCCAATACTTTTTCACAGATCAATAAGGGTTTGGAGGTTACATCCCATAACCTGTTAATGTTCTCCTTTTTCCCAGCTCCTAACAACAGACCTCAGAGAGGTCCACAGACCTCAGAGAGTTTCAACCATCTACCAGTCCTGTTCCTGCAACTCTGTCCATGTCTCTGGTTGTTTTTGCCCAGTGGCATCATTTACCTCCTAAGTCTTATTTACAGTTCCATAATGACAGGACCACAGGCATGATGATGCCTCACCGTCACGCTGGGAGACAGGCTGAGGGTCAGTTTACATGCACAGTGTGACTGTGGTGTATTTAAGTATTTAAGCATCATAAACAACAAAGCTGTGAGCAGGTCCAATCACTCACATGAAGACTAAATTACCCTTAATGGGTTGTAAAAGACTGCAGATGCAAACAGGAGTCTGCAGCCTAACGTCAGACACCGGCCTAAACACTGTTTAAGGGGCAGAAATTACAGCTTAGCTTCTGCTCTGTCAACCACCAACACACGACGACCCGCTCAGAGTGGAGCCTGACAAACACGGCTGATTACAGGAGACGATCCACAGAAACCTACGCTGAAGGAAAAGTGCAGGGAAGTGAAGACACCAGTTAGGCATCCAATAAACAGTACTAAAATTTAAGAGAATGTCTGAAAGTGCGGCAAAATAAAATGTTTACATGAAGACCTTTACTTCGGTAGATTTAGGAGAACATGAGGATGACCTAATCCACCAGTGGGTCAGAGACATTTTCATGATGTGCCGTGTGATTATATATAAACACAACCAGCAAAAATCAACTATAGTCCCTAAGGAGTTGGGTTCAGACATACAAAGGGAGTTTGGAGTGGAGCCGATGCTTTTTCACGGAGAAAGATGCCATTTGAGGTAATTTAGCATCTGATTTGGAAACATCCATCTCGCCTGCCTTTGGATGTTTTCCTCTACATATCGCATCTGACCATTGAACATCTCAGGATTCCCTAGGATGAGCTTGAGAGTGTTGCTGGGGAGACGGTGATCTAGCCATTTGGCCCAATCTGGTCCTTGTCAAAGTCTTTCAGATCATCAGGCTCATCTTTTTCTCCCGCTTCCAACATGAACTTCAGGACAAAATGTTTCTCCACACATGCAGTGTGATACCTGTACACCTGGGCCTTTGTGTGCCGCGACAAAGACTTCTATCAGAAAAAGACCTGCTAATCTATGTTCTCCTATCAACATCAGCAGCTCCATCACTCAATCCATGGGCCACCAGGAGATAAGGTCAGCACACAGGGCTAGCAGGAGATGCGTTCTGTATTCATCCACAATCAGAGCCGCAATCAAACACATTAGACTATCGGTAGAGCTTATCTAACACCTAGGCAGACTTTTCTTCACAGAGCAAACAAAACATGATGACTAATGATGGTCTGTGTGGAGGCTTAGAGACAAAGCTCACCTATGAACAAGAATATTTATACATCGGGAGTCTTACAATGCTTCTGCAGAAGGTTCTCAGCTGACTATTCCCTACTACTTATCCTCACAAGATGGGTTTCGGTGAAAAGAAAAAATTTGCCATGATGAAACTGTTCCTAACATGCCTGTTTGTTTTTCCACTATGCTTTTTGGAGATGCAATTTGTTTAATAACTTAGGATAATGTTGAATTTTACAATATTGTAATGTTAAAATTAATGTGTCCAGATCCACAAGAAAAAAACCAAACGCATTTTTCCTTTTTCCAAAGTCCTTCCTTCCTTCAAACTCCATGAAGGTGAGCAGTTTTTGCATAACCCTAGTGACAATCAAACCTACCAGAAACACAAGAGATATGAGATCCTTAAGATTTCGAAGTGTGTCATCCATGGGGGTAGCAAACTCGGTGGCCTACTAGTACACTATAGAACAGGCATATGTGATACTGACGACATTCTGGGCTGGCATGGGTTCTGAGGCTTCATGGTACGTCCTCCCTCTTCTTTTAAAGACTTGCTCAGTGGTCATACTTGTTCTATTCTTACTGATTATGGCAAGGCCAGCAGATAAAGCATCCACTATCCCTTCAACAACTATCACAAAATCTCTTCTGCTTTCTGGTTCTGGTACTTAGCAGAATTTACTTTTACTGTTGATAGTGACAGACACAAACACGTTTACGTTAGAATGACAGTAAAGGTTTGATAATGTGAGATCATTTTAGCTCACCAGCAGCAGAGAGCCTCACATCTGAAGCTGGGGTTACATTGTGCGTTTTTAGATTTGTTGTTGTTTGATTCCCACTCACACCTGCCCGTTGTCAATACTAACAATTGTCAATAAAAATGTATTTGAAAGCTCTGAGGCAGAAATAAGTTTATTTGCTAGTAAAATGCTAACAAGACGGAAATGAGCTGCATTGATCATTTTATGATTTAGATTTGATAGCTACCAGTGCTGTGACAGGTAAGAACCATTCTTTTTTCTTCTTTGCTGTGCAGTTTCCAAAAGCCACTAACTGCACTTCCTGAAATGTCATGACACCATGGCAACTCAGACCCTCAGTAGCCACCGTGGTCATGTTCTCTGACTTACCAAATCCCACGTTACCCCCAGTAATGATAGCAACTAACATTATAAAACCATTATTAAAAACTGTGACTAAAAACAGATGGAAGGATCCGACAGAGCTTTGAAAAAGTGAATATGGCAATCAAAATTGACCATCGACCTTTGAAACTCCTGATGGTGCCAGATGCTGAGTATTATTACTATTATTAAGACTTTTATTTCTTCAGTGGGGGTTTATGTGGACACGTCACTAACAGCAGCAAAAAAAGAGAAGGGCGGGTTACGGCGCCACCTACCCGGGGATTAGTGGATGGAAAAATCAAGAGGAGATTTAATCCAGTGCTCGGGGTGCTGGTCCCAGTCTGGATAAATGGATGGGGTTACCATTTCAAAACTGAACATGGGTGGATGTATGTATAGATGGATGGGTGGATGGATGGATGGATGGATGGATGGATGGATGGATGGATGGATGGATGGATGGATGGATAGATGGATGGATGGATGGATGGATGGATGGATGGATGGATGGATGAATGAGTGTAATCCTCAGAGATGATTAGTACTTATTGTTGCCATGGGTTCTTCACGGAGAGGTGAAGAATGTGATGGAGAGGAGAGAATCAGAGCAGGGTATAGAAGGAAAACATGTTTTTGGATGCTATAAAACCAGGGGTCATCAAGTCCATCATTAATAAAGCTGTGGCAAACCATCTCTGCAATGTTTGTAACCTAATCCCTAAAATCCATCGCTCCGTCCAAAAACTGCAACTGTGATTCAGCGGTCAGCGGAACATGGAGGAATGTAAAAAATGTCCACAAGCACACAGTTATACACTGAACCAGACTGAACTCAAGAAAAACAACTGAAAATACTCATATTGAGCTATCTGAGTTTTAATATCAGGATCATGAAAGTCTATTAGAGACATGCAGTATGATTCATTAGAAACCACAGGAGTATATGCAGATCAACACTGAGAGTCTCTTCACGCCTCAACGGATGAACATACCTGAATCAACAAACTACCTGATTAAACAAAAAATTTTACTAGTTTTAAATGAAAATGGTAGATAATTAACCAAAAACTGGGTGTGTCTGAAAGAGGATCCGCCCCCTTAGACACTTAATTCTAAAAACTACCAAACTATAACAAGAACTGGTTACAGCTACACTAGACCCGCCCACACCTAAACACTACCAGCTCTGTTCAAACACATCATCACTTCAATAGACCATCACCAGAAGCAGGAAGTTGTGTCCTAGGTCTCACCAATAGCACACTATGCCAAAATCAACTGATATTCTAGAGGGTGGTTGAAATCTATCAGTCTGGTTAGAGTTCCAGAGTTGTTCCTAAGGTTCTAACACTCGATCATACACACATGTTCTTTCGGGAAGTCACAGAAGATCCAAAGAAGCCTCTGTCATTAAGGTCAGAGGTCATGGCTCCAATATTCCAAAGACACTGGCCTAAAATGGAATTATGGGAGATTGGTGAGGGGAAATTCACTGCTGTCCAGGAAGAACATTAATGCTGGACTGAATTTACCGACAACACACCTTGATGACCCTCAGAGCTTTTGGGAGAATCTTCTTTGGACTGATTAGATGATAGTTCAACTGTTTGAAGACAGGTGAATGTCAGGTCATCAGTGCGTGAGGTCATACAGTGTTTCTAGTTTCTAGTGCTGGTCCCAAGCTTGGATAAATTGAGAGTGTGGTGTCGGGAATAGCATCCAATGTGGTGCCCTTCAATGGTGCTAGCTGAAACTATGCACTATGCGCGGGAAAAAACATTTGAGAGTTGAGAGTGGGGGAAATGTCCCTGATACACGGAGTGATGAGGAAAGGTATGAGTGTAGGGGTGATAGTAAGAACTTTAAATGTAGGAACAATTACAGGAAAAGGTAGAGAGCAACTTGATATTATGGAGAGAAGGAGGGTAGATATGCTTTGTATCCAAGAGGCCAGGTGGAAAGGCAGGAAGACTAGAAAAATCGGAGTATGGTACAAACTCTTTTATCAACATCTTGACTACATTTTATGCAGATGTAGTCTCTAATCCGAGATTGGAGACTGCAAGGTGGTGACAGGGGAGAAGTTAGCCAGAAAGTTTTGGCTGGTAGTATATAAGATTGCTATGGTGGTACAAAACAAGAAAGGAGCAAAGATAGAGCAGAGGATCAAATGCTTGAAGCTGTGGAAGTAGAACTTCAGTGTGAACATTAGGGAGGGGTTGGGACGGGCTCTGGGTGGTAATGAAGAACTGCTTGATGACAGAGGAAAGACGATAATCAATCAATCAATCTTTATTTATATGGCGCCAATTCACAACAACAGTTGTCTCAAGGTGCTTTCAGTAAAGAGCAGGTCTAGACCAAACTCTTTATATAATTATCTACAGAGACCAAACAAATTTCTCCGTGAGCAAGCACTTGACGACAGTGGTCAGAAAAAACTGCCTTTTATTGGGCAGAAACCATGAGCAGATCCAAGGCTCAGGTTGGACGGCCCTCTGCCATGTCCGGTTGGGTTTGAAGGGAGAGAGAGAAAGAGAGAGAGAGATGTAATGACATCAGCTTATGCTTATCCACTTTCCTCCACTTCTCAGCGGTTGGGCCACAGCGGCAGCATGGATCCAAGGTTTATAATAACAATAATAGTAATAAAACATTTAGCAATAGCTTATGGGGAAATAATATACAATGATAATAATAATAATAATAATAATTTTAATCATCATCATGATCATCTTGTAATGAGTGGATATCGAGCCGGTCCATAGCAGGAGATGCAGTCACCAACCATATGACCGTGCAGGGTGACAAAGCACAAATACTTCAGGGAAGAAGTCAAGTTAGTAACATGCAATAATCCAGTAAAAAGCATTAAAGTGAGGGGGATGTATAAAGAGGAAAAAATAAAGAGGGAGAGAGAAAAGCTCAGTGCATCTTGGGAGATCCTAGCAATCTGAACCTATAGCAGCAGAGCTAAGAGCTAGCTTATACTAGCCTTAATTATAAGCTTTTTACTAAAGGAAGGCTTTAAGCCTACTTGTAAATGTAGAGAGGGTTTCTGCCCCCGAACCAAGATTTGGAGAAGGTTACACAGTAGCCTGTGAGCCTACTAGCTGAACGCTCTGGCTCCCATTCTACTAAAGGTGACTCAGTGGTGGAATCAGGATGTTCAGGAGAGTATATACACAAAAATTTGAAGAAGTGATATATCATAAGAGATAAAGAAAGTTGGCAGGAATACCAACATTAAGGCGAGGTGTGTGCTAGCAAACACTAAACAAGGGACTGATGATGAATTCTATGAGCGGCTGACACAAAGTTAGGAGAAAAGGACTTGGCGAAACAGAGGGATGGAGATGAGCAGCATTGAATAGGGTGAAGAATGGAAAGGCAGTGGGTCCTGATGACAAACAAGTTTGAGGTATGTCAGATGTTCTTTGGGAGTGACAATAATGGACAGGATAGGAAGCGAGCACATCAGAGGGACGGCCCAAGTCAGACATCTTAGAGAAAAAGTAAGAGAGGCCGGATTCAGATGGTTTTCACATGTTTTGAGGAGGGATAGTGGATCTATTGGTAGAAGGAAGGGGAAGACCAAAGAGAAGGTTTCTCTATGTGGTTTGGGAGGGCATATAGTTGGATGGGACAGGGGAAGATGCAGAGGACAGGGTGAGATGGAAGCAAATCATCCGCGAAGATTAAGAAGAAAAAGAAGAGGAGGATGAAGGACCTTTAAGCTTTATTAAATAACATAATTTGTAATTAGGATTTTATGTGTCCTCGGGTTGTTTTATGTTAAATTTAGACTACAGGTCACTCTAATCCAAGACTAACGGAGATGAAACCAGGAAGTGATCAAATACTTTATATCTCATTGAGGAGGATCAGACACCACAATCATTGATTTTGTTAAGAGTCAATCAAACACTGAAAAATAGATGCAGAGGAAACACATACTCAGCTAGCTTTATTCTGATTAGGGAAGAAAACCTGCCAAAGTGATGATTAAGGAGAGTCCATTTGAGATTTATTTAATGAGTGGAGGCTGAAATCTAAGCAGCTCTCATACAAAATGTTTGCTGTGTTTTTAGAGAGATGATGGTGATTAGGGTGTTGTATGATCAGTGTGGAGTAGTGACCAAAATATTGAGGTTAAGAATAAAAGCAGCTGATATGAGCTTCCTTTGATGGGTGGCTAGGTTTAGTCTTAGAGATAATGGAGGAGCTCAGACATCTTGGAGGAGCTCACCGTGATGTCACTGCTCCTTCATATCAAAAAGAGCCAGTTGAGATGGGTGAACTTCTGATTGTGTACTAGAGGCGCCACCACGATGCCATCCCTTGGAGGTTTTCCAGCCACATCCAACTGGGAGGAGATACCGACATAGACCTAGGACTCACTGGAGAGACTATATATCTTAGAAATGCCTAGAGTTTCCTCAGGTTGAGCTGGGGAGAGATGCAGGGGAGCGGGACGTCTGGAATACCCTTCAAGCCAGTTGCCACCACAACACAAATGGATGTATGGTCAGTGTGTGTTTGCTCTGTGCTGAGGGTTATGGAGGTGATGGTGTTGATGTATGATCAGTGCGTGTTTGATGTGTGCTGAGAGTGATGAAGGTGATGGCGGTTATGTATGATCAAGGTGAGTTTGTTGTATGCTGAGAGTGATGAAGGTGATGGTGGTTATGTATGATCAGTGCAAGTTTGTTGTATGCCGAGGGTGATGAAGGTGATGGTGGTAATTTATGAACAGCAGCTGTTATGCTTGGAGTTGTATATGTCTGGGGGAAGTAAAGACGCTGGCAAGTTTGTTTAAGCTGGAAGAGCTCTGTAATCCTCTCTCGAAATCGCTCTCTCTGTCTTTATACATCTCTGTTTTTATACCCCCCTTCCCAACACTGTCTCAGCCTAGGTGGGCTTTAGAAACAGTTTTTCACAATTATTGCTACTTTTCTTACCACTCTTTTCTGTCATCTCAGTTGTATACTCATGACGGAATTAGTCTCCAGCTACCGCTCTATGTCTACATATATGTGCGTGTATATACTGTATATTTTATACTTATTTGGTGTATGTGATAGGTTAAGTGTAATATCAAAGCATGGTCCCTGTTTGGAAGATGCCTGGTTGGTGGTCAGAGATTAAGACAAGGGTTTGTTTATATTATATTCCTCCGAATATCAGTATAATCCATATAATTTCCCTTAAGGTGACCTTAGTAAGTTTATGTTATGTGTCTAGTAGGAGAGTTATTGGGTCTTTAGAACAGTTTAATATCTCCTGTACTGAAATATTAACTGTCTCCTCTAGCTACAGTTAGCGATAGAAGGCAAAAAGAGACTATGGCTTGTGGTGATTCTCCTAAAGCATTTCTACACGAACGAAAAGTCTGAATCCATCCATTCAGAAAAATATACTTGCTGGTAGACATCAAGACAGCATTGCTGCTGCTGCTGCTGCTGCTGGTTCCCACAGTCTGTGGCTGGAATCCTGTGGAGGGGGAAATATTTGGCTTAGAGGTTTGGAAGAGCAGCAGCTAAACTCAGACCTGGTCCAAGTCAGGATGGAAGAGAGGATCAGTCTGAGATCCAATAACAGGTTCCCTCTCCATGGGCCAGGATTAGAGGAAACTAAGTTTCCTACATGGTGTTTGGACTTGGGATCAAATCCCTCGTTGTGATAAATACTGGGAGTCAAACTCGATCACAGGATCTTCACCTGTCGTCAGATGTGGAGACCAGGATGCAGTGTTTCTCCTACTGGCTCCAGATCTGATGATCACATTCCAATGGGTATTGTTTGCTGGATCAGACAACCGTGATGAAACACAGACGATATGTTGGTTCCAGCAGAAATGCCATAAAAACAAAACTATGCAGAAAACCTAATAAAGAGGGACCCGATGATTTTCAGCTCAGATGTGAGGTTGGTTTCACAGCGAGCCAGCGATGTTATGTGGATCTCATTGACCACTAATCTCTAAATCAAATGTCAAGAACATCAGGAAGTATTCACCCAATAATCCACAGTCTGGATGTTTCCCACAGCGTCCCACAGTGCGGTCCAGACTGTTCTAGAGAGGGCCATCAGTTCAGGTCCGACATGAAATGTGAAAGGAGGACTGTGAAAAACTGGATCTAATTGTTATAGAGGGACAGGGAAAAAAGTTCCAGGCATTTTTCATCATGGTCATCTGCTTTAACTTGACTCAGAGTTAATGGTTGAGGACCCCTCATGAACTGTTAGGGTGCCACGTAGCTACTGAGGACTGGACCCAGCCCAGTGTGAGACAGCACAGATCTCTTAAGTCATGAGAGTGACCTGGATTCAGTGTGTGTTTATACTCAGGGTGTGACTAACTGTTGTTGCACTCTTTTACTATTTATCTGGTGTTTGCAAGAGAAAAGTTAAACTTGCTGCTAACTTGATGCCTAGACAGACACCAGCTTCTTGCAGAGTTCTTGAGGTATCTTAGCCCATTCTTCATGAACATAGGCCTCGAGATCTAGAATATTCCCGAGTTTACCTGCTGTCACCTCCCTCTTCAGTTTCCATCAGAAATTCAAGTCGGCTACTCTGGCGGCTGCTCCAGAAGGGTCCAGGACTTCCTCTGGGACCAGGTCTTGGTAGACTTTAAGACCAGCTTTGGATTGTTGTACTTCGGAATGTGCAGACACACTAAACTTCAGCTTCCTCACAGATGGTACAATGTTTTCTTCTAGGATCTCCTGATCCTTGATGGAATCCATCTGATCCTCTACACGCTGCAGGCTTCCAGATAATTAACTATCCACCACCATGCTTCACTGCAGGTAAGATATTCTTATCAGCTGTTGATCAATAGACCCTAAAAGCTCTGTTTTGATTTTAATTCTTCAAAAAGCAGCACCCCAAAACGCTTGGTCTTTTCGATTTTTGAATCTCTTATGATTTTGGGAGAGCAGCGGTGGAGGTCCTGAAGTTCAGGCATGGAATCCTGATGTAAATTTAGACCTTAACTGAAGAAAAACACAATCCAGTGTGATTCTGTTATTACATAACCTAATGAACAGTTGATTAGCAGCTGAGCTGATGTATTTCTGGCATCAGGAAAATGTTGATCTAATCTGGCTTGGGGATGACGTGATGTTATGATCGAAAGGGTTAAAGTAAACCACGTTAAAATCTCAATATGTGTCCCATTAATGTAATCTCCTGGTTACCTCCACCAAGGAAGAAGGTTATGGTTTCACCTACATTTCTTTGTCCATCTGACTGTCTGCTAATGACTAATGACATATTTGCATGAAATTTTACCCAGAGGTGGGTATAGGCACATCCCACAGATGGTAAAATTTTGCAGATATTGCATGTTTCACAGCATTTAAAATAAAACAAAATAATAAGCCATTTGGAGAAGTGTCACATTGAGGAGAGTCACTCTCTTGAAACTCTTTTATCGATGCCTATGTCCTTTAATTCCTTTGATGTTACTTTGGGGGTGTAGTTCGGGGGCTCAGTCCATTATTGATGACTTTGATTCCTTTGATCTACATTTTGGCTGTGGATCTGAGGGCTCAGTGGGCTGAATAGAGAGGCTGAAGTGGAAGGCACAGGAGACAACCAGCTACAGGGTATTTGAGAAATAGTAAGAGAGTTTGTTGGTTGGAGTTGTCGATAGATTTAAATGCTTGCAATAACTCATTGACAACATGACATTAACATTGATTAATGAATATTTCCTTAACTTTGGGTACTGCTGTGCCATGTTCCTTTGATTTTTTTGTGCTGGAGAGAAACATGAAATGACGCAACAATGTCTATTTCAGATAACGCAGCGCTCAAAGTCTAGACGTATGGAGCAGAGAATAAAATAACGTGCTGAACACATTAAGAGAATTAGAGAAGATGACAACAGAGTTCAGAGATAGGTGATATGTTTGCACTTGTGCTTTTTCTAGTTCTGTGTTTGCCTTTTGTATACTGCAGCCTGCTGTTAGTTGCTATTCTGGTCTGGCTGCTCACCTGTGAACAGTGGCATGTTCTAATTAAGTAAAGATGGAGTGTGTTCATTCGGTTTAATCATGGTGGCACATTTATAAAAGAACACACATCTACATTAGAGATCCCATTCATATGTGAAGGTGCAAGTTTATTGCCAGAGGTTGTAAGGCTCTGACTGACATCTTCTTCCCTCACATTCTTTCGGTTAGATCCTACATGTAATCCTCTCTGTCTTCCTATGAATGCCAAGCCTCAGGAATCCAGTGGGATATCTGGTCAGAGGGTTTCCCCAGTTTTTGGGTTCTCAGGAATTCATACCGGATGAGGAGAAATTTTTCCTAAAGATTATTGTGTGTTTCTTATCCTGTCCATCAGACTCATGTCTCCTCTCTTAGTCTGTTTGTCTCCAGTCCTCAGGCTGAATTTACACTGTGTTTTATATCCAGCCTGTTATCTGAAGAAAGCCAAAAGCTGAGATTGCGGGTTGCTCCTCTTCACAAATAATGCTGGTCATCCTGATGTCGTCCTCTTGTGAGTTCCCCCCCTCCTCTTCTCTGAGCTCTCTTGATGTGGATGAGGCAGAAAAAGGCAGTTGGCTGCTCCATAAAGCATTCCAGCCCTCTAGCCTCATGGACTCATCTTCAATGAGCTTATAAGCAGGACCCACTTCCCTCCTCACCCGCCTACTCCTCGCAGCAGGAGATGGGTTTACATGGACCCCTTTATTCTGTTTGGAATCAGTTTTGAATCCTAATAACCTAATAACAATGCTTCATGTTGAATGAGTGGTAATTGCGTGTCAGAGGGTTTGAACAAATCCTCCCTGAATCCGATCAGAAGAGCAACCGCAGAACGCAAACAGTGGGTCGATATAATTGGAGGTCAACGTGTCCCACTCACAACTAATGAGCACATGAGAACTTGACCATGGCAGAGAGTTTGTTTTGAATATGAACTGCAGTATTATTAAACGTGATAGTGGGAGAGAGAAAAAAAAAGAACTCTACAAGCTCAGAAAAACTGTTGTGTCATGATGGACCGAAGAGCTGAACAAATTAAAAACCACTGGAGAATATTGAAGAGACCGATTATAGGGATAAATCCCACAAACACAAAACTTAATCAGCACCACCAAGGAGGAAGACCACTGGTGAAGGTTCTGACCATGGAGGAAGAACACTGGTGAAGGTCTCTGACCATGGAGAGAAAACTGGTGAAGGTCTCTGACCATGGAGGAAGTCTACCGATGAAGATCTCTGACAATGAACAAAGATGAACAGTGAAGGTCTTTGACAATGGACAAACACCACTGGTGAAGATCTCTGACAATGGATGAGATGAAGGTCTTTGACCATGGAGGAAGAAAACAGGTGAAAGTCTCTGAACATGGAGAGAAAACTGGTGAAGGTCTCTGACCTTGGAGGAAAAACACTCTTGAAGATCTCTGACAGTGGACGAAGATAACCAATGAAGGTCTCTGTCAATGGACGAAGACCATGGGTGAAGATTTCTGACAATGGACGAAGACCAACTGTGAAGGTCCCTGACATTGGACGAACTTAATGTCTTTGACCATGGAGGAACACCACTGGTGAAGAGCTCTGACATGGCATGGATCTGGGTTTTCAGGGGAATTGCATATTGTGCAATTTCTTTTTTAACATCTTTTGACGTTACTTGGATAATGTTGATGATACGTAACATTGACGGTGAATTCACCACATGTTAGGTAAGTCGCAGATAGCCTGTGTTATGCTCTGATCAAATGACGGATGCCCATCTTCTGATGAACACTTAATTTATTCAAATCTTCTGTGTTTGTACCACAGCTGTTGTCAGCCATGACAACAGCTAATAGTGGAGTATTTTCAAAGTGTGGGATGCACACTTTGCTCATACTCATATTAATAATCTGAATTCTTCATTCACCTATGGTAACTTCACACCATTAGCTCCTCAATCCAGCACATATACCTGAACGCATGGTTCCTGTGGTGTAGTAAAATACATAGTAGTGTACTAAATATATTCATATATGGACAAAGGTGACTTGAGACTACACGACAGACACAAATAACCCTCTTGGTGAGAAGGTGTGACTTCCACTCAGAGAGGGCCCACGGGGATTTGAATCCAGAACCTTCTTGTTGTGAGGGAACAGTGCAAACCGTCATGCTACAATGCTGCCATCTTATCATTACCACAGCCAGCGTGCTACAGCACCACAGTAGTTTCAACAGCTCTGATTTTCTTACTAAAGAGTTCAGGAATGAACTTTGGAGCTCAGGAGACCCTGGTCCTGTAGGAACAGACCAAAGCAGACCAGAGCAGGACAGAGGACAGAGTCACCTCTCACAGTGACCATCTTGATGGCCATCATTCCTATTAGCATTCCTGAGGGAGAGCCATCAAATCAGGTCCACATGTGCTCGCTGCTGCGTTGCACGTGACGCACATCACGGACTGCATCACTCCCACACACAGTCCCGGTATGTGTGTTTGGAGACATAATGAAAAAGTATGCATGTTTTCACTGTTGCCAGGGGAACCAGGCCCAAACAGATTAATTCCTCCCCTGCGATCACATCCTCTCTCAGTAACAACATATATATTCTACACCAACATCAGCACAAAACACGTCTCAGTTCAGGCGCCCGCTCGGCTCCTCCAGTCCCAGGAGAGTCCTGGGTGTGTCCAAGGAGGCTTTTCCAGCAGAATTCCGGGTAGTTTCCAGCGCTGGGTCTCCGCCATGAGCCTGGCTGGCCGACAGAGAGCCTCTGGCAGTAACTGTACAGCTCAGCTTGTTCTGGTGCAACATCTCTGACTATGAAGAAACGTCCCAGCAGCTTGGTGCCAGACCAAAGCTCAGGGCTTGATCTGGCTGGAACCAGAGCCAGGAGGGGATTCCTGCAGCCCAGACATACGTCAGCACAGAGGGAGGGGGGCAGAGGTCTGTGGGTCATTATGGGTCCAGAGTTGCTTCCTGTTTGATCATTATTATTATGGTCTACATAGTTGTTGTTTTTTCTCAGGTCAGAATGGAGAAATTTTTTACGTTAAGTTCAAACAAGGACTGGAGAAACTGAGTAAAACCCATAGTGCCCAAATGTCCAGTCTGTAAAGATTATGGGGAACTCTTGACAAAAGGGAATATAATGTTCATAGCTATGTCTTTATGAAAGTATAATCAGCCAAAATGAAGAATGCTTGATTAACATTGGCTTTGAATGAGACCTTTATATCTTCAGAGGGGGCAGATATTGTTCCATGTTGGTGTGCCATGTTTGTAAAGTAGCCCAGAAAGGACAAAATGTACTCTGGCTCTAGAAAGGACTTTTTAGGTTGAAGTTGAAGAAAGATGATGAAAAAATACCTCACCTCCAAAACCCAATGAAGAAGAAGAAGATGATGAAAATCACATGGATAGATGACAGATTTGGCTTTTTCAGAAGTTTGTGAAATTTAAAAAATGGAGGATCGTATTTATTTTTTAGCACAAGATAAAGCACCACAGCGTAGAATCTTGTCATCAAAGGAGGGAAATATGAAGACCTAATACATGAAAACATTGTGAGGTCAACTGGTTGGGTCTGTGTAGTTGACCCAGGGGATTCACCTTGGTGAGTTAGGAATGGTCACATGTTGCGAGCAGATCCCCATGCTCGTTGGTGCTGGTTGGCCACCACCGGGCTCATTTCCTCCACAGCATTTCAACTAGAACATGAACTTTACTGCTTTATAGTGAGAATACAACAGACGAGAGAAAACGGTGTTCGGAGCTGTGATTATGACTTGCATGAAACAGGAGAGGTGTGTTGAGCTTCCTGCTGATTGAGAGGAGAGGAGATGGAGCTGGAGGAATATTGACTTTATTAGAAACCCACCAGAGGAACAATATTGTCTCAGTGGGCTTCAAACGCTGAATAGAGTCAGGTTCCTGCTGTCTGCCTGTAGGTGAAGTGTTGTTCAGGGGGGCCATGAGGAGAGGAATGATGGGATTATACTCTCGTCAACACAACAACACACAGCCGATAGAAACATAATACTGTTTATAGGTGCTGAAAAGACCGAGGTGCAATAACACAAATGGGCAAAAGTGATTAAGTGATTCTTTGTCTGCTCAATGCTAGATTTAGAGAAAACATTAATTTATGTCACAAGTAAACATGGTGGTGCGACCATATAGCTCCCCTAGTGGACTTAGGTGGTACTTTGTTGTCAAAATCCCTCTCTGGGGTCAAAATCCCATAAGTGGCACAATTTGGGTATTGTCTGTCGAACTGTGCGAAGTGGAGAGAATTCCTGGTCTTATATCATAAAATATCTGTAGAGATATATGGACTTTGGGGTATTTCTATCAAATTTGATGCAGTAGATATCAAAGATTTATTGAGGAAATTCATTTGTTGTTGTGTTTTATGGTATTATTGTATTATAATGATGGTTAAAAAAAAGTTAGTTGATGTTATCGCTGTATTTGTCGAAAAAATAACCAGATAAGAATCAATATAGTGGTATTTTCTGTGTTTAATAACAGATTTGTTACACATAGTAACAACTTCAATGTAACTCACACTGAAATTAAACTCTTAAGTCTTACCTGTCCATAGACATCAATATTGTGCAAATACCTTAGACAGTTGTGGAGCTATTACGTTTATTATTAGCATGTAATTCAGACCAGGTTCAACTTAATACAACCAATAAGAAAAACAGAATAAATGTTTGGAAATGGACTGGCATGTAAGGTGTGGTCTGACAGAGGTCCAGGCTTTGGTCAGTGGTGTCGGTGAGTATCAGTCGTCCCTGTGTGCCTACTGAGCAGGAGCAACAAACACATTCCTGTTCAGTTGTAACAGGTGCGAGCAGCTACTGGTAGCCTGGGAGGAGGGCCAGATCCTCCTCAGCAGCAGATCCCCCACAAACGATGCTAACATGTATGTTTGCCATCATGAGGCTGGGAAAGACCAGGAGCTATGGACTCTTTCATCCCAGCACTAGCCCACTTCTATCCCAGCACTAGCCCACTTCTATCCCAGCACCGGTCCACCTCTATCCCAGCACCGGTCCACCTCTATCCCAGCACCAGCCCTCCTCTCCAGGCTTCAAGGATTTTTGTGAGCATTCTGTTCACATCTGTCCTTCTTGGGTCACTGGGAAGGGCTCCAGTGTGGAATCTCTTCTGTGATCTGTTTACTGATAAAGAGAAAACTTTGATTTTCAAAATAAGAACTCTATTGTCTACATAAACCTCTACTGACACACCTCAACCATTCCTGAGGGTGCACATAAAACTGTCTTCAGATAGATCTATGTCCTGTCATCAGATAGATTTGAGTCCTGTCTTCAGGTAGATGTACATCCTGTCCTCATGCAGATTTATGTCCTTTCCCCATATAGATTTAAGTCCTATCCTCAGGTAGATCAAGATCCTGTCCTCAGATCTACATCCTGTCATCAGGTAGATCTACATAATGTCTTCAGGTACATCTAAGTCCTGTCCTCAGGTATATTTACGTCCTGTTTGCACTTAGATTCATGTCCTGTCCTCAGGTAGATCAGAGTCCTGGCCTCAGGTAGATCAACATCCTGTCCTCAGGTATATTTATGTCCTGTCATCATATAGATATACCTCTTGTCCTCAGGTAGAGACATAAGATTTACATCCAGTCCACACGCAGATCTATGTTCTGTCATGAGGTACATCTATGTCCTGTCTTCACATAGATTTATGTCCCATCCCTCATAGAATTACTTCCTGTCATCATGTAGATATACGTCCTGTCATCAGATACATCCAAGTCCTTTCCTCAGTTAGATGTGCGTCTTATGCTCACACAGATGCATATCGTGTCATTAGGTAGATCTACATCCTCTCCTCAGATCTGCGTCCTGTCATCTTGTAGATCCAGGTCATGTCCTCAGGTAGATCTAAGTCCTGTTCTAACTTAGGTTCACGTCCTATTGTCAGATCCATGTCCTGTTATCAGGTATATCCTGTCAAAATCTTTTCTTCACATAGATCTATGTCTTGTCCTCACATAGATTAATTTCCTTCCCTCATCTAGATTTGCATCCTGTCATCACCTAGATCTACGTCCTGTAATCAGGTACATCTAAGTCTTTTCCTCGGGAAGATGTGCGTCCTGTCCTCAAACTGATGTACGTCCTGTCCTCAGGTAGGTCTACATCCTGTCCCCAGGTAGGAATATTTCCTGTCCTCAGGTAAATCTATGACCTGTCATCAGGTAGATCTACGTCATGTCCTCAGGTACATCTACTTCCTTTTCTCAGGTAGATCTATGCATGTCCTCAGGTAAATCTACGTCATGTACTGAGATAGATCTACAACCTGTCCTCAAGTAGAGCTATGGCCTGTCGTCAGGTAAATCTACATCCTACCTTAGTTAGATCTACATCCTGTCAACATAGATCTACGTCGTGTCCTCAGGTAGATCTATGTCCTGTCATCTGATTGATCTACGCCATGTAGATCTACATCGTGTTCTCAGGTAGATCTATGTCCTGTCATCAGGTTGATATATGTCATGTCCTCAGGTAAATCTACCTCCTGTCATCATGAGCTAGGTCCTCTCCTCACATAGATCTATGTCCTGTCCTCCCGCAGATATACTTCCTGCAATCAGGTAAATCCATGCCCTGTTTCTCAAGCAACTCTACATCCTGTCGTCAGATAGATCTATTTCCTTTCCATTTTCATAACTTGAAAGGTGGGACCACAGCAGCGGGATGAATATTGATCCCTCACCAATTTCTATCGTCCAATCTGTCCCACACTTCCTATATTGGATAAGAGCGCATATGACAATATTCAGTTACAGGGATAGCCCTACCTGCTGGCAACAGGAAATAAGCCTCATTTGGAAATTGTTAAATGTATGCTGTAGTTTCATTTCCTCACTGTGGGGTGAAGGGCTTAATATTACGGGATTTCAGGATGTATTGTGTGAATGTCTTTGCTTTGGTAGTGCAGCTACTAAACCGTTGCTGTCTGCTGACTCATAACACAGAGACACACAAACACCACACACACTCACACACACCACATTCACACACACACACATACATATTACACTTTTTATGTTTTTTTATCATTTTAACTGTGGTGTCATCTTCTGTTTTCGACAAGTTGTGTAGTTTGGTGGTGAATTTTTAGATTTTATTGGGGTCCTACAATAAATTTGCCGTTTTTCTTCCATAGTCTTCCTATTTCTATCCGCAGTAGCCATTTATCTGGGATTTCTGCAGGTATAATAAAAATAAGAGCGCTCATTTATTCTGATTTATAATGTGAATGTACCTTCTGCATCTTTTGTTCAGAGGAGGAAAAAGCCCAATATCTCCTAAAATTACTTTTTGTGAAAGGAAATAAAATCAGTTAGCTTTTTATTTCTGCCTTATGGTAAGAATTTGAGCAAATGTATAAAGAATTTAGCATGTTTGTGTTTTCAATGAAACATGCATGAAATTAAGCTGTGAAATATACCTGTGTGAAATGTCTGGTCTGACCTAGTAGTGATAATAAGTTGATTACAATACCTGTTGTAAATTGGATCACAATGGTTTGTCATTTCTAAGAAGTGGGTCCCGGGTTTGGAAACCCTTCTCTAAGAGCCTTTGAGTGCAGCCTGGAGCAGGGTTAATCTACACACAGTATATTTCTTCATACCTGAAGCAGGTTTGCACTGCTAGCGCTTCTCTCAAGGCTCAAGTTGTGTGTAATTATACTGTTATTGCATTTAACAGCCGTGTGTTTCTGGTAAACAGAGATGGCGTGTCAGACCGTCGTCTCTGGATTAACCTGACATCATGATGGAGAAGGTGGGATCAGGCGATGAGCTGTAGGGACAGAGAGCTGCACCACAAAAACTAACATCTAAATATAAGAAGTAAATGTTTGGTTTGAGGAGATGCAGACTACAGACAGCTGCATTTATCTGTCTCTGCAGTCAGAATACTGTTGCCACTTCCTGAAACACAAAATGGATCCAGACTTCACTGATAAATCTTTCAATTCTGTCTTCCAAACATTTAAGTTAACTTATGTTGGCTCATATGTAAATGTATTATTATTATTATTATATGAATGGACATGCAGCAGATTTAAACTAGAAAATCCTGCAGACATTTATGTCCATTCAGCATTTTCTCAATTTAAATGTTCGGGTTAATATTCATAAAAACATTAACCCTTTATTGTCGTCTCCAGGAAAAGAAAACTATGGAGAATGCATTAATTTGCGTATTTAATTGGTTAATTTAATTTAATTTTTTTTAATTAAATTAGCTCAGTCTATGCTACCCTCATCATAAACTGAAATCCCCTCAACTTTATAGTAAAATATGTCTTTAAAAAACTGTTTGACCCTTTTAAAACTTTTTTTGGTTGTATCAAGGTACAGAATGGTTGTATCAAGCCACTGGGTCATATTATAAACAGGTTCAGTCAAGTGGAACACATCTCTCAATAAGAAATATAGACTCAAAATTTACCAAACAGTTAAGAAGCAGAACAAACGTTTAAAAAAAATAAAAGCAAATCATCCTAGATGTGTTGGACTTCCTGGGCAATATGTCGTAAAACCTTTGAAATCAAATGAAAACTGGAGGAATAATAACCTCCACTCTGTCCAACCAGATGGATGGTCGATTCAGGCGCAGTGAAATGTCTGTGATGATTACACATTATTGTCCTCTATGATAACAGAAACTAATGAAGAATGACAAACGGTGATCAGGAGGAAAATTGGAGGAATTTTATCAGTCCTTGGTCAATTTAATACATTTACTCTCCAATATCTCAGTTGATGTGTTATCTCCCACTGAAAGGCAGTCAAATATCCTACAGACAACAATCAAATCACAACAGGATGTGCAAAAAGACATGTATGTGTGACCGGTGTCCATGACATAGATGATCTGTGTCAGATAAAAAACAGCCATGACACATAAGTGACATAATATCAGATATGGAACAAGTTAACAATGTAAAAAATATTCCATGCAATTTACAGTCATTATAATTAATTAGCATGTAAAAACGGAATGTATATCTGTTTGCAAGGGCATTAAATAAAATAACAGTAAAGTACAACAATGATTTTTCATAAATATTCACCGTATTTCTAAGATCTTATTTCTGTAGAAATTAATGGATGCTGTCCCTAAGTGGTTCAAGTTGTAAAATCTGTAATTTAGAGAGAATAATAACTGCAAAGAGAATCATTAACTGTTACTACTTTCTTGTGACAGTATTATATAGTATTTTTCTTTTATTGCTCTGTTATTTTACCAATGTTTTTAATTTCACTGTTAAGTTTTATTTTCAGTATATTATGACATTGAAAAACATTTTTATGTATTGTTTCTTGATTTCCTGTTAATTCAGTGTATCTAATATTTTGAATTGTACGGTCTTTTATTGTTGCCATATGACTTTCAATGAAAACATTTTGAAGTGTGGAAAATAGTTTCTCGAAATTGTATGTTGGGTTTATGTCAACAAATCTCTGTACAAACAGTCTCAAAAGTGCCTTACAGATACATATTCTGGAGCTTTATGCATATTTGAAATGGTCCATAAGAGCAAAACAGGAAAAACATGCACACTCTAAAATCTGCGTATGTGCTGCCTTAAATTTAATAACTCCTTTCAGCTGTCAACATCTGCCCAGCCTTTATCTTTAGAGGAATCTTGGAATTTGGAGTTGGGCTTAGCTTGACATCGGCACTTCCTTCTAATAACACACAGGCGCAGGTGCAGTGTAAATGGCAGGTATCAGAACCCACTGAGAGGAAACGCTTCCAAAGCCACACTCTGCAGCCAGGAGATCACCGGCTCGGATTTCTGCAAAGATAACACACACACACTGTGTGTGTGTGAATGCTCTTGTTAGGGAGAACCGCTGTGTGTGCTCAGGGTTCGGCAGGGGAGTGGTGAAACTGTTGGCTTTGTAAGGCCAGAGTATCTGGATTTCATTTAAGCCAAATCAGATCTGCTTTAATAGCAATTAGAGTCAGAGACCCATGTTTCTGAGGGTTGCTACGGGTAACCAGGGGCACCGTGGAAACAACAGCACAGCTGTATAGTAAAATGTGCTGGCATGCGTCTAAGTCAGCTAACATGCAAAACTCAGATACAGAAACTCCCTGAGTCAAAGCCAGAGTCTATTAGGAGAGGACTGCTGCAGGCCAGATACCATATGTTGTTGCTGCACATACAAACTCACTCACACACACACACACACACACACACACACACATACACATACAAACATAGTCGCAAACTTCAAAATTCAGACCTTCCACTCATTGAACTTGATTGAGTAACTTAAACTAATTAATAACCTAAACCTCAGCTCTTAATCTTAACTCACTCTTCTGTGATTCAGGCCAGTTAAGCCTGGCCTGAATCACACACCTATAAAGTAGTAGTCGCAGCAGCAGTTTTATAGGTTAAAACTAACTTACATTTACTTTAGCTTACTAGATGTCTGTGTAGCTACCATTAGCGGTTGTTCTTGCTTGTAAATGTTGCTTCAAGCTGGATGTGGAGTCTTTGGGTAATGAGAAAACTTTCACAGCTGGAACATATAACTTGCACTGCGTTGTGATGTTATTCCCCTTTTCTGCTTTAAATAAAAAATCTTGGCAAAATTTCAACCCAGGGAAGAACATTTTTCACCAGAGGTCATGGTGACAATGAACTAGCAAGTCCACTCTATAAAAAATATTAGCTAATGTGGGCGGTGTTGTTGTTGTGCTGTAATATTTGTATATTTGTGCACTTTTTTTTCTTTTTATAATTTAATCCCACTTGTAATTCCAGGTTTTACTGAATGTAACTGTAATCTGATTACATGTTTTGTTCTGTAACAGTTACGGAGTACAGTTACCCTTTTTGTATCCTAATTATGCAATGCTATTACATGTATTCCGTTTACTCGTTGAGTGAAGCTGTTTAAAACATGTATATGTACGTATGTGTATAATATAGTTTTCTACACATGCATTACCAGAACGGTTAAGAGATCTAATTTCATAATGAAGGTAGTAACAGAGAGATAATCCTATTCAAATTGACTATTTTCTTTGAAATACAAAATTTCATCAAGAAATAATTTCATATGATTTTTTATTTAACTTTTAAAAAATGTGTTTGATAAAGAGATTTTTCATTGTATGGGAAATTTACCCTAAATAAATAAAATATGCAAAGAAATAAAATAAATCATTTTCAATAAAGTTTTTTTTCTTCTTGGTGAGCGCATTAAAGAGTTAAATTAGCTCCACAACAATTTGTGTAACTTTGGTGTCTATGCACAGGTAGAACCTAAGTGTCAGTGATATTGTTCCATTACTATGTGTGATTAAACACAAACAGCAACATGAGTGATCTTCCATCGGGCTCCTTAAAGATCCCAAAAAAGATAATGATGATAACAAGTAAAAACGCGTATTATGTCAGCACCGAACAGCAGTATTATTGCATGTTTGAGTGTTGCACTTAGAAATAGGAATATTGCAAATAGTGAGATCATTGTTGCACCACTATCTTGGTCGTTCTCCTACAGGCCGTCGCATGTCTCCAGATCAACCATCTCAGAAGGCTCGGTGATCAGGGTCATGTGATGTCTGCCAATCTGTGATGATGTCAGAGAAAGACAGACGCCCGGTTCATCCTCTCCACTTCCTGTTAGTGAGCTTGTCTGGACTGATGTCGCCAAATGCAGTAATGGAGGAGGAGGTCTGGTCTACTTAACCCTTACCTTTAGTTAAAAATTGTTTAGGAAGGGAGGCCAAAATGACATGGCGTCTTTCCAAATACTACACAGTAGAGTCTGTACACACAGTTATACATTCCTTTTCTGAGGTTTAAATCATGTTTCATTCAGGGGAGTCAAAGACTGAAGTAAAGATGTATACTTATTCCAGCAGATGATGTATGATAGTCATTCAGTCAGAAAGTCTTTGGTGCTCAGACTATTCAGGGAGATTGTGATAGAATGGTCCTGAGCAGCTTCTAGTATAACCCACACTTTGGAGACTGGATACTGCTGGTGCTGGCTGAAGACACTACTGAGACTGACGAATGATGCTGATGATGGATCTGTTATTACTGGGTGGAAACGGGGATGGAGGCGGATGTACCAGCAGCATAAAAGAACAAGATGGATGTAGAGAATCATATTTAAAAAGACAGCAGCTGATGACAGACTGGGAAACTGAGTGTGAAGTGAATGGCAGCGTGGTGTAGGAACACCATTCACACCCTTCACAGCCCTGCTCCAAATTTGCAAGGAGATCTTCCTGACTAAAACTTTACCAGATCTTCATTTCTGATTTGAAGAGCTTTTTTTTTCAGCGCAGTGATCTGCCTGCTCTGGTAGATAAATTCATGTGTTTG
Organism: Lophius americanus; assembly: GCA_037951165.1. NCBI lineage: Eukaryota > Metazoa > Chordata > Actinopteri > Lophiiformes > Lophiidae > Lophius > Lophius americanus. The sequence goes on along the minus strand of JBBDHG010000039.1, from coordinate 625,161 downwards.
TTCTCTGGACCTTGGCAGTAAATAATTTCTTAGATTTAGATTCTGGCTGATTTGCTCTCTGAAAACAGATTTCAATTTTGGCAGGCCGAGAAAAATCTGGAACATCTGCTCCAACTGTGGTTGAAACACCATCTGAACAATACTGACAGAAAGTTTGACAGTCATTAGGAGAATTCAAACCCTCCCTCCTCCCCAACCGCAGCTGTGACTGTCCGTCCTGTGAGCATCAAACGCTGTAGTTGGTTTCCTAGAAGGCTTCGGATGTGAGGGATCATGAAAGAGATGAGAGGAAGACGGCTGAGTTTTCTGGATGTTCTAATAACTGGGTCGGGTCGGAGGCTGCTGCTGATTGGTAGCTTCACGTTTAAAGAGGCTCCTTCCTCACTGGCGGTCTTTAATTACGCCACCCAGCCCCCCATAGCCCAGATGAAGATGCATGCTGCACAGACTGCCCTGTTGTTTATGTGTGCACATGACTGACTCATGCCACACACACACACACACAAACACACACAAACACACACAGGGCTGAACACTGGGCTTTATTAGACAACTGGCTTTTACAGGTTTGACCACAGATTAACTTTTTCTGTGACCAAAATCCCGTCTTGAGTAATTTCCTGTCATTTATTATGATCCATCGCGTTAGTCTCACAGGTGGCTGGAGTCCATCCCAACTGACCTGGTGAGTCTTTGACCCAGAGAACAAACACCACCACACTGTAAAAATGAAAAAGTAAGGACAACATAATATTTCAACGATGATATTTCACTAGATGTTTGAGTCAAACGTCTACGTTTTGAATTCCAAACAATAAAAGATCTCCAGAACTGCAAGTTGTGTTGGGTGTTCCTGGACTGCAGTGGTAAGAACCTACCAGAGTGGTCTACGGAAGGATTACCAGGGTCATTGATGATTGTTGGGAATGAGGGCTAGCCTGTGTTGTCTGATCACTCTGACAGCAGTTTGAAAGTAGAAAGAAAGAAGAAACCAAGAGGCTGGTGTGGGATGACCACTTTCTCGTGGATAAAGGACCAGGAGCTGGTAGCAGGACCAGGAGCTGGTAGCAGCTTTTCTCAGTGAACTTGTTGATGGTCCATCTTTACTGTAATGGTTTAAAGACTGCTGAGAAATTTCCCGTTTAATGAAGTGATTACATGTTTTATATGAAGGTTCTTCCACTTTGTGCAGGTGTTGGACAGATGTAGTGAGTTTTTCATTCAGTTACCTTCAAAATGTAATAGAATATGCTACTAACAGTTATTGGATGCCAGCTGTTGTATTGTGGAACAAACATGAGACAGGTTTGCCAAAACAAAACATGAAAATCAGTGTTTTCTCACCACAGTCTAAGAACTGTCTCTTCCACTGCTGAATGATGTTAATGTCAGGTAGGTCCCGTAAAAATAACTGGGAACATTTTCAATATTCATGGTGGCTAAAACAGCAGATTAAGTCAGTTTGTTTGGAAGAAAGAGGAAAGACTGAGGCCAGATTCCAGTGGGAAGGTTTTATTTGTCCCAGTACCCTTGTGCAGTGTTTACCCTAAAATACACCCTCACATATTGTTCAGCAGCAGCAGCAAACCCCTCCAAGGTTTCAGGCACAGATTTCCAATAAAACATGTTTTCAGAGGATATTGTAAAGTTATTTACCCGTGATATACCTGTAATAATGGCTTTGTGGAGCGGGCCCCTGACAGACTAGCAACCGGCAGCAGACCAGCACCATGGAGCAAAGCATTTACTACCAGAAGAGTAAGGGAGACATTATGATGATGATGTTGACTCAGAGACAGCAGGAGGACCAGATTGTAAAGAAACTGGAAACTTCCCTCAATGAGAAATATGATAACTCAGACCTAAAGTAAAGTTTTATTGTGACCCATGACTCTCATGACCTTCAGGCTCCACCGTTTGTGTGTGATAGGACTCTCAGGCTCCGTCTCCGTTTGTTATATGATGATCAGGCTCCGCACCCGGCACCCCTGTGTGAGACATAACTCTCATGCTACAACACTGTGTGTGATGACTTTCAGACCCCGCCGCTGTGTGTGATATGACTCTCAGGCTCCAACCAATGCAACCCTGTGTGAGATATGACTCACAGGCATATCTCACCAGACCTAAAGTACAATTTATTGTGACCCATGACTCACATGACCCCCAGGCTCCACCCTTTGTGTGTGATAGGAATCTCAGGCTCCATCCCTAATGTGTGAAGAGACTAACAGGCTCCATCCCTTGTGTGTTACATGACTCTAAGGCTCCATCCCTTTTGTGTAATTTAACTCTCAGGCTCCATCCCTTGTGTGTGATATGACTCTCAGCCTCCATCCCTTGTGTATGATATGACTCTCAGGCTCCATCCCTTGTGTATGATATGTTTCTCAGACTCCATCCTTGCTTGTGATAAGACTCACAGGTTCCATCCCTTGTTTGTGATATGACTCTCAGGCTCCGCCTCCAGCATCCCAGTTTGAGACATGACTCTCAGGCTATACCCCTCTGTGGGATGACTCTCTGGCCCCGCCCAGAGGACGATAGCCCTATGGTTTAATACACATTGACATACCTTAAAGCAGTCAACACGACAGCCGGAAAGGAAATGGTGATCCATAATCTCCATAAAGGCCCTCCGTAATGCCAGAACAAATTATTACTCAACACTAATAGAAAATAATTAAAATAACCCTTAAATTCCTTTAACCCTTAATAGTAATGATTTTATCAACTTTTTCACAAATAAGATTCTAGCAATTAGAGATACAATTCATCAGCTAACAGATGATGGCCATCCAGTCCAGTTGCTTTAGAAATAACTGTAACACCCGACAATTACCTGGACTGTTTCTCCATTATAGATCTCGCTGAGCTAACTTCAACATTTTTAGCATCCAAACCATCAACTTCTCTCTTATATCCAATTCCAACAAGTCTATTCAAAGATGTTCTGCCATTAATTAATGCTTCAATATTAGACATGGTTATTCATCAATAATAAAAGGTTATGTACCTCAAGCTTTTAAAGTAGCAGTGATTAAACCCTTGCTTGAAAAGCCGACCCTTGATCAAGATGTTTTAGCTAATTATAGAGCCATATCAAACCTCCCCTTTATTTCTGATTATCTACGCAGGAATAACATGTTTGAGAATTTTCAATCAGGTTTTAGATAACATCGTAGCACAGAAACAGCACTAGTTAAAGTCTCTAATGATCTTCTAATGGCTTCAGACAGTGGACTAATCTCTATACTTGTCCTTTTAGACCTTAGTACTGCATTTGATACCATATATCACAAAATCATCTTACAAAGATTAGAACACCAAATTGGGACTAAAGGAACTGCACTATCCTACACTTCCTAACATGTCAACTGTACATTTAATTTAATTTAATTGCACATAATGCTCTGTTATTCTGTATTCTGTAACATGTTCTGCTGCTGTAACGCTGCAATTTCCCCATTGTGGGACTAATAAAGGTTATCTTTATCTTTATCCTGGTTTGAGTCATATTTATCTGTCAGATTTTAGTTTGTCTATTTTAACAACGACCTCTCTGAACACGCAAAGGTACTTGGACCGATACTAAAATTAGGAACATCCTGTCTCAGACGAATTATTCCAAGTATTTGTTACCTCCAGACTAGATTACTGTAATTCCCTATTATCAGGATGCCCCAATAATCCTGAAAAAAGTCTTCAGTTAATCCAAAATACTGCAGCACGAGTACTGACAGGAACTAGAGGAAGAGATCACATCTAGCCCTGCTAGCTTCTTCTCATTGGCTCCCTGTAAAATCCAGAATTGAATCCAAAATTCTCCCCCTTACTCATAGAGCTCTCAACAACCAAGCCCCCTCATAACTCAAAGACCTCATAGTCCCATATCATCCTAATAAGACACTTGAGTCTAAAAAACACAGTCCTACTTGTAGTTCCCAAAATTTCTAAGATTAGAACGGGAAGCAGAGCCTTCAGTTATCAAGCTCCTCTCCTTTGGAACCAGCTCCCAGTGTTCGTTTGGGAGGCAGACACCCTCTCAACATTTAAGTCTAGACTTAGAACCTTCCTCTTTGATAAAACCTAAAGTTATGGCTGGCTCAGGTCACACCTGAAACGTCTCTTATTTATGCTGCTATAGACCTGGACTGCTGGGGGACTCCCATGATGCACTGCATTCTCTCTTCTCCTCTCTCTCTCTCTCTCTCTCTGTCTCCATGTATTGACATCACAATCGCATCATAATTACATCACTGCATATTCCTTTTTCACAAACGTTATGTTAGGGCGGGCTAAGGCTGGTCCTGGACCAGCTCTTAGTTATGCTGCCACAGGTTAGACTACCTCTATTTCTATATCAATTATTGCTAAATTCATGCCCCAGAAATGCACCACTGTGACTCTTTTCACTCCCCGGAGTCCTTGCGGCCGGGAGTCTTTATGTTCTATTGCAGGCTCCTAGGAATGGTCGTTGTTCTGGGTCCTGGTTCCTGGCTGTACTACTGCCGGGGCCCTGCTGGACGCCATCTTCTACTGCTATCACCAATAATCATATATCCAATACTTAGTTCCGCTAAAACTATTGTGAATGTATATTGTAGTGCCACTACTACTGTATGTACTGTAATACATCACTGCATACCATCATCATTGCTAGAAGTGTATACAGTGTGTTTATTTTTGTGAATTAGCTCGGTACCATAAATATCTATGTCTGTATGTCTGTGCCGGAGGAGAGACTCCTGAGGTTTCTTCCCTTTTTCCCCTGTTAAATGTTTTTTTTTTGTGGAGTTGTTCCTTACCCAGACAGAGGGTCTTAGGACACAAGATGTTGCATCCTGTACAGATTGTAAAGCCCATCAAGGCAAATTATGATTTGTGATTTTGGGGTATACAAATAAAATTGACTTGACTTGACTAGTACAATGCGGTTTTGTAACTTAGTGATGCTGAGTTTCGACAGATCATTCAAAAGCAGCACAAATACAAACACTGGCACTGTCACTCAGATCAATAAATATTATTTGTGGATAATAAATAATTATTCACAAAGTGCTACTTCAGACCATAAGTGTAACAACTTATAACAGCCGACATAAGGGATAATTTATCATTTTCATACAGTAAAGTTTACGTGGTGTGTTAAATATGTTCTGTGCACAAAAAGTAAAATGATTTTGTTGGTGATCAGGGTTGTATGATGCCTCTTTAATGTTATCCCAAACACCTTTCCAATTAAGATCAGGCTTTAAGGTAGGGCAATCTCGCCTCCATACACTATCAATAGTATTGTATCATGGGAAGACCCAAGAAAGAATTATCATAGTTTAGACACCAAACCCTTGGTCTTATCCAGTGTGCCAAATAGTTTATAAATTGGGTGCGTGGGCAGTGGTTATTGCCATGGGACACCATAGGCTTGAGAGCTGATATTAATAGTAAATGAAAGAAGACCTGCTACCTGATGACTTGAAAGGAACGCCAGCCCATGGCATTCTATATGTTGCTTAGGTACTTAATGTTATTATTACTCCAATAAGAGGATGAGATGGGCCACCTCATCCTTTTATTGGAAGAGATCCAAGCGGCCAACGCATAAAAGACCAAAAGTTAAATTTGGAATTGGGTAGTGCCCACCTACGTCTCCCTTATCCCTCTGTAACATAGATCATTTTAACCGTGGACGTTTTGAGTACAAAACGAATGGTGACTAATACAAGTGTATTTTGTTCCAATAGTTGAGGGAGGGAGAGAGGGCGATCATGAAAATTGATTCTGGGCAAAATGTTCATCTTGACTATAGAAATGCCGGCTTGAAGAGAGTTGGGAAGATTAATCCACCTGTCTCTATCAAATTTTACCTTATTCCAAGCTTCAGAGTAGATGTACATCACAAAGTCATTTAATGATGGGAAAATGTATACACCAAGATACTTTAGGTGCTGGAGAATAGGGAGTACCATCAGATATTTCAAGTTTTTAGCTGGCTCATTTAATAGTAGCAAGGTTGACTTGGACCAGTTAATCTTGAGGCTGGATAGATTGCAAAATTTCCAATTCCTCACAAATGGAAAGCAGACTGGGTATGGATTGTGCTGGATCATCTAAGAAAAACAGAATATCATCTGCATATAGCGCCACCTAATGAAAAGTATCCCGAACATAGATAGGCCGTACATTCCCGGAGAGTCTAATCATTTTAGCAAGGGTTTCGAGGAACGGTAAAAAGAGGGCTCAGCAGCAACTCTGGCAAGAGGATCTAGTAATGGGGAACTGGCATGAGGATATTTGTCCAGTGAGTACAAGAGCTTAAGGGTTAGAGTACAGGACCTTGACCAAGTTTGTAAGGTTTATAGCAAAACCCATCTTTTCCATAACTGACCACAAAAAGGACCATTCAAGTCTATCAAAGGCTTTCATAGCATATAGGAATAGGACTGCTATTGGTGTTTTGTTGTCTGATGCAGCATCTATGACATGGAGATGATGTCTAACATTATCAGCTACCAGCCTCGATTTAATGAATCACGTATGATCACAGATGATTTTTACAGGAATATAATCCTGGATGCAATGAGCAAACACCTTTGCATGATTCTTAAGGTCTGTGTTTAGTAAACTCAATGGCCTGTAACTAGTACAGTCTAAAACTCAGTGGTTATTTTAAATTAAAAAGCCTGGGTGGAATTAAATACCTAAAATAAACTTCAATTAGCGCCATAACTATCAGGTTTGCATAACATTGGTGTCTATGGATAGGTAACACCTAAATACATTGATTTTCAATGTTAGAAACATTGAACCTGTTACTACGGATGAGCAAACTGTGATACTTCTTCTTTCGGCTTTTCCCTTTCGGGTTCGTCACAGCAGATCATTTGTTTCCATCAATACACTGGTACCCTGCTAGCTAACCATACCAGTGACAGTATTTGTTAACAATAGCCGGTACCGATCTGATTTTGAATTGGTTTTGTGCTCCGCATATTGGTGTGGCACAGGTTTTATGCAACCCACCCCATTTATCCGGTAGTGGGACCGGCACCAGAGGTACACTGGCTTTTTGACACCTATGTGACCGCGTAAAATAATTAAATAAGTAATGCATACTTGTAATATCCTGTATTGAAAAACTAATTTTGCACACAGTCTGGGAGTAATGTTGATTTGCATCAAGTTATACCAAATCAATAATCTTATCACTGTTGAGCCAGAGGATTACCATGGTCCTAATAACCCACTTTGCTGCTCATTTTTGCTTTAGGACTATTGAGAGTGTGTTTGTGTGTGTTTGTGTGCGTGGTGTGTCATCATAACTTTTTTTCTGTATGTTTGCTTTTTTTTTGTAAATGTATTTCTTCTTCTAATGGTCACTTTCTGTTTTGTCATTGTGTTTATGTGTCTGTGAAACGTGCCCCTCCAACCACCTCTGATGAAAACAAGATAATACATCACCAGGGGTTTATCCTAATAAATAAATTTGACTATCTCATGTTCCTTTAGAGAAGACTTGCCTCTTAAATCTCCTCCAAACATTGAATTAAACACTTGGAGCGGGGGGGTCAGGAGGTCAGAGTGGAGCAGGATATCCTCCCTCAGCTCATGTGACATATTTATCCATTCCATATGGAGGCAGGAGGAACACGGTGGTGTTCCTCAACAGTTAATAACCACAGACAATCTCAGGCCCACTACTCTACTTAGGTTCTGATGGACCAGCGTGCACGCTCTGGTTCCTACATGGTGTGAGCCTGGACTTTAACAGCCTCTTCTGGTAATCATTGGTGAGATGCTGATATGATTGTTCTCACCTCTCCACAGAGCAGGTTTCATTCCTCCTGCTTGCGTCCAGCCCCTTCCCACGCTGAACCTGATTCAATGCATAGGTCGCTGCCGTGGGTTTCATGTTTAGACCTCCGGCATTTAAATGGCTCACGTCTAGAGGACTTCAGTAAATCAGAGCTGATCTGTCACGTTACGCTGTGGGGATCAGATATCTCCTCTGGCTCTGAGATGTTGAGACCTCTGGATTACCCTCCTTACAGGCTGCTGCTCCAGAGTCAGCAAACAGCTAAAGGTCCAGCTCTAGCGTTTGGTTCAGTTTCAGTTCATCAACAGTTGGAGAAGGACCTCACCGCCTTCGAGACCAACTCCGTCCGAGCTTTAGGAACAATCAGTATCCTATGACCTTAACCCATGCCATGAATTTTTGAAAGAAATACAGATACATAAGAGGGGAATCTACCAAGAATGGCCTTGTAAAGTATTTAATAAAAGTAATGGTATGAAAAAAGATTTTTTATAGAAGCAATGGTATGAAAAGGAAAGGTACAAGGTAAAAAAAATTACAAATCAGTAGAGTGAAAGAGAAACAGATATGAAATTTTAAAAAAAGTATAGCAGAACAAAGAACACTTATAAAAGTAAAGCATAGTAAGTAAAAAGAAGAATTGTAGTGAAGGTTAAACTGTGTCCAAACTTCTGAATGGTTCTGATTGTTTATGTTTTCTTACATAACTAGTCTAATAACAGAAACCATGACTGACTATGTGAATTTTATTCTGTTTAGTTTAAAACGTGTTCTACCAAACTACAGGCTAATCAGGCTTCTATCTATTGTTTGCTACTATTTTACAGTTCACAATGACAAATTTTAATCAAATCATGTTTTTTATCGCAGCTAAAAGTTGCATACAGCTCCCCTAGTGGATGTAAGGGGTATTTACAGCCAAAATCTATGTCTGGGGTCAAAATACGTTTCTTGGCACATTTTGGGTTAATTGGCTATCCAACTGTGCCAAATGGTGAGTCCTCCTGTTGCTATCCAACTAAACTGTGTAGAATAAACAGCACTTTGTGTTATGTCCAACAAATGTGATGCAATAGTTCCCCAAAGAGTTTCTGAACAAATTAATTGATTGTTTTGTTTCATGGTGTTACTGTGATTTAAGGTTGTTAGAGACTTTTTTATCACTAAAAAAATCCTCACACATAGTAACAGGTACAATATTACTGACAAGGAATATAATTTTTTTTAGGTCTGACCTGGCCATAATCACCAAGGTTATGCAAATACTATTGATAGTTGGTGAGCTAGTTTAAGTTTATTTTGGATATAAGTAATCAATGAGCAATTAAAATGAGTCTTGTGATATCAAGGTTCTTCATTAAATCCTGATTTAGGTTTGGGATGGCTCTGGACCTGGTTTTATGATGGATGTGTATCACAGAAATGTTGACAGTTTGAGTTGTCATATAAAAAAGCCGACTATTCTAACTGGTGTTCAGTTTTTACTCCACATCCACAGTTCTTAATCTGATTAACTATAATATTTTATTTTAACTGTTTTTACCTTTATTTTTCTGACGAGGAGACTCAAATAGAAAAGGGTCTTTAGCATATACGACGAGGTCTCAGTTCCGGTTCTACTCCATGTTGGTGCGGCTTTTAGTGATGGGTGATGGAGAGGGATCGTGTGGGAGTGGAACAGTAGACATGCTGTTCACGCTGTCAGGCCTCTAATCTTTACATGCTGGACTTTTCATTTGCTGGAAATGTTTAGCTGAGGAGATTCTGACCTCTAAACTAAAGGTTTTCAGTGATTCTACCTGTCTGAACATGGATTTTAGTGGATTTACTTTAAATAAAATCATAAAGATTTAAAGCTTAATTGATGGGTAACCAGGGGAAACAACAGTCTGATTCATAAATGCTTGTTACCGTGTTATAACACATACTTTCCATCATGTCTGCAGGAGGCAAACTCTTTATTTCTCCAACAAGCAGGCATTATAGTTAACCTTCTATGTGTACATTTGATTTTTTTTTTTCTGACTGTTATCATTTCATCAGCTTGGATTTTGGGGTGGATTCTGCCATTTCATCTCAGATCCTATAATATATCAATAATTCACTGTGCAAACCAAGTTAACCTGAAAGCATGTTGGAACTGAAATGTTTGGTTTTACTGATATCAGAGACAAAAATCATAGACTCCATGTTGTTAGACTTTAATTCTGGTATAACCACTTCAGAATTGTTATTGTTTCTGGCAGAAATTGTTTTACTTCCTGTAAGCAGGTGAACGTTGTTTTATTTAAACCTTTAAATTCTAAACCAATTAAAATAATGTACCAAATCCGAGTTCTCGATAATCATTGACACAGTGATTGTGTTCAAAATATATCTTTAATATTTATCAGTTATGAAGTAAACATAGCAGTATTTTAAGGGTTAAAATCCTGTAAATAAATGTATATCTATAATTATGATCAGAAATTACGCTGGTTGAAATAATTAAGTCTACATTGACTATAGGTTTGTTGAATGTTAAACAGGTATCTGGGTTCGATTTCTGAGACCGACCAGAGCATTTGGAGGTGAAAGAGGTCTTCTCAGGCGCGAACCAGGCATCTCAACGGGGTTCAGGACCAGACTTGGACTAGGAGTGAATCAGTTGTGGACTTATTCTTCTACTCAGGATCATAGTCTCACTTCATGACCTCACAGACTGATCACCTGACATTCTCTTTCAGTAACTTCTGTCTTAAAACAGTTCAACTATCATCTCATCAGTTCAGAGATGATTCTCCCAGAAGCTCTGAAGGTTTGTTGTTGGTAGATTTTTAAAGTTCTTCTTGTTCAGCAGGCTGACTCCTTTCTCACTTTCCAATGATACCATTTTAGCCCAGTCTGGAATAGAGGATTCATGACCTCTAACCTTTACTAAGCTGACAGTTTTTAGGATTTAGTCTCTGGGGGGGGTGGAGCCTATCTCACTCAGATCCAGATAGTGTCAGAGAACCTTTTAAAATAGAAAATAAAACTATCCCATAAAAAACATTTTGTGTTTATCAGGTTGTTTGATGAAGAAACCCGGAGGGGGTCCAATACTTTTTCAAAGGCCTGTAAGTGCTGTGGTCTCATTGTCTTATATTGACCTCTAGTGGTCTTTCACTTTAACTGCAACCTTGAACAGGAACTTGGACCTGCTGCTAGAAGAAGTTCTACAAACTGCTGCTGCCCTCAATTCTTACCTCACTTTCTTTCAACATGTTGATGGACTTCAGTTTATTCTCCTACAGGTTCTACTGAGTCACCAGGCCCTTGACCCTTGGTTTGTTTTGAATTCTATAAAATGTCTTGGGAAGAGATACCTTTATATTACTGTATGGATAATCGGTCATAGAATTTGATTAAACTTGGCCAATATAAGCATGTTTTTTGTAATAAATATTGACAATGTTTAGCCTATAATTTGGACTCAGTTTTTAATTTTGGCCAATCTGTGATTAAGTTCGACATCCCTGCCAGAATAACCTAGTCCAGTGGTTTTCAAACTTTTTACACCTTGTACCACCTCAGAATAAATCAGGCTCTCAAAGTACCACCATTATGACCCATGTAAAATACATTAAAAGAAGTAGGTAACCCTATTCAGCCAAACGTAGTTCAAACAGGAAGAAAATATATTCCCAATAAGACTATTATTTATTGTTGACTAGTCAGCCACAACTACACAAAGTGCGAAGGAGTAGCATTAGAAATGGCACTTAAACTCTTTAACATGATTATAATGCAAGGGGCAGCCCCTCACACACATACAGTACACAAAAATAAAGTAGGCACACCAACAGTACACACACAAAGAGTACGCACACAGAGCAGGTGAGAACACTAACCATAACAACTGTAAATCCCTGAAAATGCACATTTCAAATGCAATGTATCATGAGTCATAGTTCCTTACTGTTTTTCGCCGTTTGCTACTGTTGATTCAGGGATACTGCTGTGTTCACTGCATTCCACTGCAGTTTCTACAACGCTGCTAATAATATTTTCCCCAAGATCCACACTTATCTTCCTAAAAGTTCCCGTTTGAAGCAATGATTGCATTATTAAACCACTCCTAATCTTAGCTTCCTCCCGTTACTGGATTCTTGTCCTCACAGTTTAGCTTGTAATGGCTTGGCTCGCGCGCCACAACCCTACTACGCAGGAGGCTGATGGACATCTGAACAAAAATACTACAGCTAAACTTATTTTAAAGCCCATTTCATTTATCACATTGTTACAATATTTTCATTTCATTCATCATAGTATTTTGATAGTATTATACGTGTTAAACTTTTCCTAGACCGTGGTCGGGGAACAGGGGAAATGTTTGTTCATTTACTCTAAGGCTTAATTTTGTCCTTCGGGACTAACCCCTTTACTCTTGACCAGCAGCAGTGAAACACCACACCGGAGACTCCACGTTCTCTTGGAAGCTGTAGCCTTTATTTCAGACCACTGTGCCCTACTGTACACATACAAAATCACTTAGCTGCATCAAATTCTTAGCTAACGATGTCTTTTTCCCGTAACTCTCACGCTCTCTTGTTCTATCTCGATCACCCCCAAATACTCACACAAAGGCTTAGTAAATGTAGGCAATTTAAGAGATTACTAGTGTTACTATTGGTATGCGTACCATAGTTTGAGAACCCCTGTCCTACTCTATACGAGCTATAACTACATGGCATAAGGACTTCAGCCTGAATCTTCTGCTGGAAGAGAAAACTCTTTAAAATGTCAAAACCATTATTTCATCTTTATTGGATGTTTCGTATTTTTGTTTCATTCTCAAACTTTCAATATAATAACGCAACTTAAATCACAGCCATCCAGCTGCTATGGTTGATGTAGCACTGGCCGTATCTAACCAGGAAGATTTTAGTCACCTCTTTCTGTTGCTTTCGGAATTGTGTGTAATCAATGTTCTACCAGACATTTTCTTGGAAGCCAATTTATTTTTTATCTCTGTATGTTTTACCGTCATGTTCCTGTTCCATCAGAGGGGCCGTCACATGTGGTTCAAGGGCTCTGGAGGTACAATGTACAATGTGCAGAAATCCTCGGGATGAGAATCAAATTCAAGGGGTTTATTAATACCTTTCCCATTTATCTCACTCCCACAGGAATCATCCATTTAAAAGAGGACAAATATACAGTCAGCGCAAGAAAGTTACATTTTCAGCAGCTTGGTTACAGGAAACTGACCTGTCAGAAGACGGACAGAAAAAAAATAATTTTTTGGAAGAAAAAGTGGAGTAGTAATCGTATTCTCTAGGAGACTGGCTTTCTCTTTGGAAAAGTTAATTCAGGAGCGACTTGGGTATTTTGTCATGGTAATAAGGACGATAGATGAAAAGGAAGTTTCTATTCTAAATCTTTATGAGCCCAGTGAGTTGAGTGAAAAGACCTTTCAAACTCGTTGAACTGTCCGGGATGAATATTTGAGAATATGGAATCTAACACCAGCAGACGGATGACCCCAGACTAGAAAAAAAAAATAGTGAATAATAGGATTTTGGAACTTTTTGACCAATGAATATTTAAAAACTTCAGCGGAAGGATTTCTCTAAACAGAAGTCCAGTTGCTTTTCATTCAACGTATAATAATTTTTATTCTGTAACGCTCATAAGTTACTATTAGATTGATTTCTTTTGTCTCTACAAACAACATATGTTTAAGGTAAAAGATTGCCAAATCGAACCGATAAAAGTGAGTGACCTTGCCCCTGGCATGTTAAACATAGATTAAGTTAAGAAAATCGATTCTGATATTGGAGAATAACTATTCCGTTACTGAAAGATATAACTGAGTCTGTGAATTTATATCTATTGTCTCAAGACGTCTAACCTGGGCTGCCCTCTCATGTGCTCCATTCTAATCCTGTCCATCCTTGTCACTCCCAGAGAACGTCTGAATATTTCAGCTCTGCCAGCTCTAGGTCAGTCTCCTGTCTTGTGGTCAGTGCCACCATCTCTAAACCATACAACAGAGCTGCTCTTACTACCATCTTGTAAATCTTTCCCCTGACTCTTGCTGCGACGTTCTTTCCCCGATGTCACAACTCCTGACACTCTTCTCCACCCACTCCACCCTGCCTGTATTCCCTTCATGACTACCAGTTGCTCTGAACAGTTGAGCCAAAGTACTTTAACTCCTGCACCTTCTCCATATCTGTTTTCATTCACACCGTTCCGCTTGCGTCCCTTTCATTCTCACATGTATTCTGTTTTGTCACACATGTATTCTACCTCTTTTGTCAAAACTTTCTGGTCAAGTCTAATAATGAAGGGACAGCACTAATTTGACCGTCATCCTGTTCACATTGAGAAAACATTTGTTTTTTTAAGCAGTTTCTATGCTTTTGATAAAATATTCAGTTTAGCGGTTGAAACGTTGTTGAAAGGCAGTTACTGTAAGATTTTATATATAACTTATGATGCTGGGATATCAGCCTATTCTAGGGATTGCTTGACTGATTTTCTATCTATCCATATAATCTGCTAATGATGTCTTTGTCCCAAAGGGGCCTATACAATAATAGACGGATGGTTAAATTGTTATGGCTGATGAATTCATGGTGTAGGACACATAACTATGTGAACTCCAGACTGACTTAAAGATGAAGAGAATGCGATGAAGGAGGTAAGTGAAGGCTGCAGATATGAATCACCATGACGAAACATTAACCCTCAGAGTTGTTTGTTTATTTGTGTTTGTGGAGACAATAAGCCGCTAACAGGGATTTCTTTGACTAGAGCTAAACGACAGAAACATTGAAAGAAACCATGATAAGAGAAAGTATAATAACGGCACTAAAACTCCAGTGTCTGATTCAACTCACTGCTGGTGGACTCTAGCCTAACCAACCAACCAATCATCCCGAGTGGGAGTTTGACCCTGCTCACGGGGGGGGTCTCTCATCAGACTAAGTTTCAGGGTCCAAATTTGGCGTGGATTGATTTTATGTGGGTCACTAATCTGTACCATGTACAGGACCTGATCCTATATATGAAGAACAGTGTCCAATTCATTAAAAAAAAAATGCTGCTTTTAATCCCTCATCAGTTGGAACTGTTGGTCTTCGGTTTCTCTGAAGGGTTGTTAGGGTCCGTTTGTTTCTAACCGTCTGTATTCTGAATGAAAATTCCTGGTTCAGTTCTATTGTGGTACGGGGATTAGTGTGGATCAATCCACTTTCAGATCTGATGCTGCCCCATTCTCTTCAGTCATCCAAAACGTGTGCAGTCAGTGGCGGGAGCCTGTTTATCACTGACTAGAGCCCTGCATGGTGTGGTCCAGATCTGTGGTGGAAGTTGG